>CM037875.1:6007720-7460081 GCA_021292105.1 Anadara kagoshimensis | reverse complement strand
CCATATGTGGGAGGTCGTGGGTTCGAACCTGGGATGGGGCCTGACCAAACTTAAAAATAAGTTCTCTGCATTTTCGCTGAGCACTCGGCATTTAGAAATGAAAATCATGGGCTCCTTAGAAAGAGGCCTTAAAACCGATGCCTCCTGTCGCGGCAGCAATAACTGGAGACGTCTCGATATAAGTGAAATATTTGTGACTTTGACACGTATCCTATTCAATCTATAAACCAATTCTATCTGTGTCTAATTATATTTTAGGAAGCTATGTACTTATGCAACATAAAAACACGGCAAATCGAGAAAATTTTGCGTTCGATTTATTTCCGCTTAAATTCGCAAAGGAACCGCAGCGAAAATAACAAATTTGCGAATGTTTCATTTTGATGTGATGCAATTGAATTTGCACTCTTCATCAAAAACAAAAATAAAAGTAAGCGAAAACCTTGAAATGGCCATTCTCGCTAAAATTAATTGCCACGAAAATTTTTCCGATTTACAATATTGATTTTGGCGTTAGTTCGTTTTGACCTTACTTACTTAATCCTCTGTACCCCTGGAGGGGCATAGGGACTCGACAATAGCTCTCCATTTGTCCCGGTCATGTGCAGCTCGTTTGGCCTCTCTCCATGACATTCGGATCAACCTCAGATCGTTTTCTAATGTTCTCCACCATGTTGTTACTGGGCGCCCTCTCTTCCTCTTTCCCTGTGGATTCCAGTCCAGAGCATGCTTCGTGATGTTTCCCTGTTCTCGTCTTAGGATGTGCCCAATCCATCGTTCGTTTTGACCATTTGACCTTAATTAATTCATTTGGAGACACTTGACCAAGTGATAAGGTCGGGTATCAATGATCAATGGTCGTGGGTTCGAGCCAATGCTGGAGTGCGTGGTATGTCCTTGATAAGTCCAATATAAAACACTTAAATTTTGTAAAGAAAACTTCAATCGTATGACATCTTTATTTATTTTTATCAAAAGAAATTCCAAAAAGACTTCAAAATTTGCTAAGGACAGTCTTAGCTAAGAAATGATGGTGAAACTTGGCCCTGAGTGAGATGTGAAAAAAAAACAACTTAATATTCGGTAAGAATAGTTATTCCAAGAATATTGCCAAAAATTGCTAAATTCAAGGAAAATCTAAGTAAAGAAATGACAAATTATATTGAGTATCATAATTATTCTAGGTTAACACTAATCTCTTTACACCTCAATAGTTTCATCAAAAACATTGATTCCAAAAATGATTATCGAAACTTATCGAAACTTTAAGGAAAATGTTAGTCAAGAAATGATTGTGAAATTAGAGCCTGGGCAGCAATAAAGAAAAAAGCTTAATATTCAGTATCATAATTTAGGCAAATACTCAGGGGTTCAAAATTCCCTGGGTCCGAGGTCCGGGACCTATTGATTTTACCTTGGGACCATTAATATTTAAATTGTAAAAGTCCGCTGAACCTGCCATTTTTACCAGAATAATTCTACTTTTTCAATATAATTACATAATTGCACATGGATCTTTCAATGTTGATATTGGACTTTCAAAACTTTATGTGGGACCTGCCAAAAATAAAGGCAACAGGTCCTGGACCTTCCATTACAAAACATAATTTTGAACCCCTGCACTGAAATACTTATCTTTTCAGTTTTACGCCCCAATAGTTCTAACAAAAAAAATTATTCCAAAGGAGATTGTCGAAATTTGCTGTTAGTCAAGAAATAATTGTAAAACTAGAGCTATGACACAATAAAGAAAAAAAATATTAATATTCATTATGATATTGTAGGTTAACATTAATCCTTACAGATATACCCAACAAACGTTTTATCAAATAATATTATTCCAAAAAAAGATTGTCGAAATATTAAAAAAATCGTTAGTTAAGAGATGATTGTTTAACTGGAACCTTGTCACAAAAACGCTTTATATTCGGTATCATATTGTAGATTAATACTAATCCTTACAGTTATAAATATTCAATCTTATAAGTCCGACATTAAGCGTTAAATTGGCGATTTTCTTGACACCCCGAAAACAAATCGAAACAATAAAAAGTTAACATTTGTCATGGAGAACTTGATAAATTCTAACGATGTCATTGTTGATCTGGGGTCGAGGTTTAATGAGTTATGCGCGATATTCGCGGGAATATTTTCTCTCTTACTTCACATTTTCATGTTATAAACATATTGAGTGTTACATTCTTATAAAACTGTATGAATACAAATGAGCGATTTATGGAAATTAATCGTTCAATATAGTGTAGTTAAGATTGTGGTATATTGCAAATCTTGTATATTTATAATGAACGCGAAATCACTTTTGATCAATGTGTAATTAAATGCATAGTCACATATGCAATGATTGAGCCAAAAAATTTGAATTTCAAAATTCATTTCAAGAAAAAAGGTAGAAAATCCCCTTTATGAGAACTTGAGTATGACATTTTTATGTTTCCTGTTTAATTTTTACTCCCTCATAAATAAAATAATATTTGATCAAAAAATCTCCAGGATCTCATAGGCCAACAAAAACATTTGTTTTTCAGATTTGTAAGACTAGGAATACAAATGAACACGATGATTTTTTACTTGACAGAACTCGAGCTATGAAAGCGCAGTTAGGACCCGCAAAACTATATTTTCTTTAAATGATTCGTTCCAACGAATTACAGTACAGACCTGTTTAACAGTGAGAAAACAGAAAACACCGAAGCTCGGCTATCGAGATATCGATATAAACAGCAGCTATACCGAAAAGCTGTCAAATTATCGCTAACGAGGAATCGAGATGAGCTTCCGATTCGGCACTGATTTGTTACCTTAATTTTACACTTTCGACAGGTCTGTACTGTATATATACTGTCTGTACTATTTATCCGTGGGAACGAATTCTACGAAACGAATTAAAACCTTGGGAATGAATTATTATTCGAGTTATTCGAGGAAACGAATTATCACCATGGAAACGAACTGCAATTCGTGGAAACGATTTACTAATACATAGGAACAAATTACAATTCGTTGAAACGAATTATTTAACGATTTTTAGAGTTCCTAACTGGGCTTCCGTAGAAATCTGCTGGAACAATTATGATATATAAAATAGCTGATGATATCGTATATTCTTTATTACAAAACCAGGTTTCTTGCTGCTAAGTTTGCAGAAACCAGAGATAATTTATTATCATTTTACATGCTATAGTATATGATTAACCCCAAAAACAATCTATATACTTATATTGTTCTGCAGATAAAAATGCATATTTCAATTATTTCATTTTTGCTAAATTGATTTCTCAAAATAGTACTATTTTAAGAATAAATGCATTTTTTTTCAAAACTGTTTGGCTTACCAACCGAAACCAGAGTTTAGTTGACTTTGGCATATTGCATGGCCTCACTTCCCTGATGGAAGTTCACGTGTCTAACCTAACTTGTCAGTTCCAAAGTTTTTGCTTTGCTTCTGGGTTGTGATTCGGACACGGATTAGTATGTTTGTTTTTTTAATTTATCCGGGGAAAAACCTAAACATATGCATTAATTTTCGTTTTGTCCTAATTTTCGTCATTCTCGTTGATTCGTTGATCCACGAATTAACGTGTCGACGAAATACTATATATTTCAAATTTACCCTTAACAAAAACCACAAATTGCGAATATACAAACAACAAAATGGTATTTTCCGCAAAATATCGAAAATGGGGCGTCACGAAAATATATGAATTGTTAGTACTAATACTTTCAAGTTTTATATTTGCGTCAGCATGATGTATGGGGTGCCAAAACAATATACAATGTCGGAACCTTATTTTTTCATGAAATTGCAGTCAAAATTGCCTCATAAAATGTTAAAATTATTACAGACCTATATTCCAAAAAACATAAACAATACAATCAAAATCGGCTCATATATAGAATATTTAAAATTTTTTGCTCATTTTTGTAAAGATTATATTCGTAAATGTAAATTAGAACTTCAAACAAGAGTGATTCATGGTGCTATGGATATCCTAATTTAAATTCATAAATTAATTGAACTTTACATTAGTTTCCTGTCTAAAATTTCAGATTTTTAAAAAATTATCTGAGTCACAAAATATATATGTCTTCAAACATAATAGAGGCCTTTATTATTTAAGTTTGTAATAAATAGAATAGTGATATTTAATATGTTTTTTATAGTCAGTAATAAACACTAAGCAATGATTAGGGAACATAAAAATTTTATTAAAACTGTATTTACAAATAATTATTTTCTGGAAATTTAATCTTTACATATAATTTATCTAGTTTTTATTTTGAAAAAAGCTACAAAAGATTTAAACTCTTTTAAACAAGGTTTATGAATATTTGAATATTTCTTAAAATATGAAGGATATCGGTTTTTATATTCAGAAGATATATTTTAGACATCTCCATTTTAAGAATTTCGCCTTGTAATATAACTTTTCTGTTGGGTGTCCCCGTTTTCTTTGTAGCTAATTTTTGGGAGATTTTCTGGTCCTGTCGTCATTTTGCGCAAGCTAATTTTGAAATAAACATTTACACACATTGATTTGTTGATTCATTGGATGTGGTTTAACTTTCCCATTAAAGAATGTTTTACTTATATAGGGACGTCACCAGCTATAGGTGAAGTTTCAGCAATTTTGGCATTTACAGTGCTATCAAGATAATGGACAGGGGAGTTTTCACACAATTTTAATTACACACGTGGCGGGTGTAGCTAGCTAAACAGGAGGTGCTTACCCTTCCGGAGCACCCGGCCTCACTTCCCTGGTGGAAGTTCACGTGTATAACCTAACTTGTCAGTTCCAAAGTTTTTATTTTGCTTCTGGATTGTGATTCGGACAGGGATTAGTATGTTTGTTTTTGATTAAGTATATAATAACGCCTACTATGACAAGTATAGGTTTTTACGGTCTCATCCAAAGGACTCCAAGACTTACATCATTTTGCGAGAAAACAGCCACTGTCTATTGGTCAGATCCACCCGTGATTCGAACCTCTGACGAACTGTTTCGTAAATCTTGACCTAAAAGAGCTAATGTTGGGATTTATAAGAAAAATTCTCTCTTTTTAAATAGCTAAAAAATTGTTGATGCGACGTAAAACAATATTCAGTCAACTAACAAAACAATATCAACACTGGAATAAATCTTCTTTGTGATCATTTCAACCTTGTCTTAAGTAAAATCGCAGACAATGTATGGCAGTAATAAAACAAATTTTATACGAACAGTACAGGCCTGTCCAAAGTTTAACGGTGAACTAATGAATCGACAGCTCATGATCTCGCCTCCTCGTTAGCTAAATCTCGGCAGCTTTATGATGGCTGCTTTATAGTACATGCATGTCGAAAGTTTAACATTATGCGACAGAATTAGCCTTGACTTATCGTTAGCCATGCCACGACAACTTTTCGTCAAATTCAACCTATTCTATCTCTCGGCATATTTTCGGTGACTACCTCTCCGTATCTCTGACACTCGGCAGCCAAGTTACTACTCCTTTCTGTTAGCTTAGTGCTAAACGTTCGACCGGTCTGTATTGTATATATATAATATTTCAGTAACAAGCTATCCATATCTCTCTCAGTACCACCCTGCAGTCGCACTTTTCATTTCAGCTCGAACCAACGAGTGTTCAACATTACAACAGGTTTGTACTATATATCTCGACAGGCTTTTAAGACACTAGATAACCATATCTCGGTCACTTGGCTGCCGAACTTTTAGCCTGGGCTAACGAGTGTTAAACTTTGGACAGGTCTGTATTGTACGGGTAAAAAATAAATAAAATATTAATGTGAATATAATGTGATGGATGACTTCAGTGCGAATCATCTATTTATTTATTTAATGAATATTTCCCATATGATATTAGAATTTTTGGCATTAAAATACGGCTTTTTGTTGGTGTATTGGCACGATTTTAAATATGCAAGTCATATCCACCAGATGTAAAAATATATATGTGAGATTTCTGTGTAAACACTTATAAAAGTCGACATAAAAATCTTCTTTATTTTCCTCCCTTTTTAACGTAATTGAGAATTTTTTTATATTTTGATGCACTCGGGTCTAGACGATTATAAATATCATATCCTCATTCATCTTTTGCATAAATCTGTTAACTATTGGATCATAAACGATTTCAGATGCACGTACAGTACGGATCTGTCCAACGTTTAACACTAAGCCAACGGCCGAACCCGGCAGCTGATCTCGGTCTCTCCTTAGCTACATTACAGAGATTTCGAAAGTTTAGCACTAAGCTAACGAATATGTGCCGAATCGACAGCTGATTTCACCCCTCCCTCATAAGCTGTATCTCGGAACCTGAACATTATCGATTTATCCATCTGTTCAGCAACTAACTACCACAACCCCAGACTGGTTTGACCAAGACTTGAGAATAAGCAGTGACTGTTCTATTGCAAATTCGGCATTTAGAAATGAAAAGTCACATCAGGACTTTTTTAGGAAGGAATTTAGAAGATATGTTCCGTATCACGACAGTGTGGCAGGTTAAAGACTCCCCCCCCCCCCCTGCACATTGCCATGAGCGCACTGCAAAGGTAATAATTTTTGCCATTTCACCTATAGCTGGCGACGTCTCGATATGAGTGAAATATTCTTGACTTGGACGCAAAACCCCTTTCAATCAATCAATATTTATGTCTCGGCCATTCGATATCAAAGCTTCGACTCCTTTTCCTTAGCTCAGTGTTAAATTTTTGACAGGTCTGTACTGTAGCTTCGACTCCTTTTCGTTAGCTCAGTGTTAAATTTTTGACAGGTCTGTACTGTAGCTTCGACTCCTTTTCGTTAGCTCAGTGTTAAATTTTTGACAGGTCTGTACTGTAGCTTCGACTCCTTTTCGTTAGCTCAGTGTTAAATTTTTGACAGGTCTGTACTGTAGCTTCGACTCCTTTTCGTTAGCTCAGTGTTAAATTTTTGACAGGTCTGTACTGTAGCTTCGACTCCTTTTCGTTAGCTCAGTGTTAAATTTTTGACAGGTCTGTACTGTAGCTTCGACTCCTTTTCGTTAGCTCAGTGTTAAATTTTTGACAGGTCTGTACTGTAGCTTCGACTCCTTTTCGTTAGCTCAGTGTTAAATTTTTGACAGGTCTGTACTGTAGCTTCGGCTCCTTTTTTGTTAGCTCAGTGTTAAATTTTTGACAGGTCTGTACTGTAGCTTCGACTCCTTTTTTGTTAGCTCAGTGTTAAATTTTTGACAGGTCTGTACTGTAGCTTCGACTCCTTTTCGTTAGCTCAGTGTTAAATTTTCGATAGGTCTGTATTGTAGCTTCGACTCCTTTTCGTTAGCTCAGTGTTAAATTTTCGATAGGTCTGTATTGTAGCTTCGACTCCTTTTCGTTAGCTCAGTGTTAAATTTTCGATAGGTCTGTACTGTAGCTTCGACTCCTTTTCGTTAGCTCAGTGTTAAATTTTTGACAGGTCTGTACTGTAGCTTCGGCTCCTTTTCGTTAGCTCAGTGTTAAATTTTCGATAGGTCTGTACTGTAGCTTCGACTCCTTTTCGTTAGCTCAGTGTTAAATTTTTGACAGGTCTGTACTGTAGCTTCGGCTCCTTTTCGTTAGCTCAGTGTTAAATTTTCGATAGGTCTGTACTGTACTTAGGCTGTGTGTGACCTTTTGCGTGCCATTGTGACTGGTACAATTACACAAACGGTTTAATTATAGGAGATTTTTAATATTAATAATGTCAATAATTGCACTTTCTTGTAGAGTTGGTGTAAGGTAGTGCAGAGGTGACTGACCTTTCATGCTGTGAAACAAAGGAACGGGCACAAGTACCTCAGCGAAAGCATGCCTAAAGCTTACTTGCGTTTGTCTTGTACAGTCAAACAGGCCTGAAAAACCAACTCTTTACAAGGACCACCTGTTTTTAAAAGAAAATTTTAATCCAAGTTTTCTTTCTTCGTGTTATTTGAACCTGTATGTAAGGGCAACTTGTCGATAAAGGCCTCTTTTACTGGTTCCCTTGGGTGACCCTTAAAGACATTTTGACTGTCATGGATAGCACCCAACTTCACGCCCCTGGTGAAAATTAATGTGTTCAACTTAATTTGCCTATTTTCAAAGTTTTTACCGTGCTTTGGGATTGTGGTATGGAATGAATTGGTATGTTTGGTTTTTTATTTGCATCACTTCCAGAACCTGAAAATGTTACTGATTGGTTACTTAAATAGTGTTTTACGCCCCAGTCATGGCGTGTTTTATATTTCACCTACGAGGCAATGCGTTTTGTTCTTGGATGATAGAGGTAGTCTCGAGAAAACCAAGGTCATCGCAAAAGTGTTTTGCACAATGCTACTTACATTGTTAATTTCATCAGGAAAGTTAAAACTTTGAAAACTGGCAGAATAAGCTTAAAACGTGAACTCCCACAGGGAAGTGAGGCCGGGTGCTCTGGATGGGTAAGCAGCTAAGTACATTCACCATAGACAATACATTGCATTGTCCAGAAAAAGTGTTTGAAATGTACGGTTTTATTAAAAAAAAGATAAATAAATAAATAAAATGCTGATCAGCGAGAAAACTTTAAAAACTTGTAGGACAGAGAAATAACACTTCCTTTTAGGGAGGGTCATGCAACATGTGGTTTCTAACAAAGAAAAATATCCAGTGCATTGTCCTGAGAGAAAAAAATCAATCTGCCGTGCAACGAATCAATCATTTTATAAAATGTTTGAAATTAAAATTACCTTTGGGACTGTATTAATTACTAACATCGGTAATACACGGGGACATAAAACATAATTATGTGCTTTTATTGACAATTACAGGTGAGGTTATCGATGACGAGTGATTGATTTTATTGATCGATTAGCTCAGGTAATATTGATATAAGATTAACATCATTGGCATCATCTGTTATAAGTTTTTACGACTTTGTTATATGTTTGAACTGAGAGTTTAGGCGCTAAAATCGATACGTTTTGTAACATATCAAAAAACAATGCATTGATGTATTTTTTTAGTTATTGATTTTTAATTTGATTGGTTTTATTTATTGAACTATCGATCTTTTGAAAAGATAAATTGTATAATTTAGTAATTACTTAATTTGTTCTTAAGTGATTTGTCTTATTACACGCTTCGTCAATATGTATGTCCGCTTGTCTTCAATATGTATGTCCAGCTGTCTTCAATATGTATGTCCGTCTGTCTGATACGGATTCGGTTGGTTGGTTAGTTGTTTTACGTCGCATCAGCAATTTTTCAGGATTTATCTTAAAACAGTTTTATGTGGTGCTTGAGTTTTTTGTAAGTGATTCTCTGAAGCTTTGTACTAATGTGCGCTTATATGGCAATTTTTCTCTTTGACTTTTACTTAGAGCAGTTTTTCAAATGCTTCATATGGTAGGACTTCCTTTTGAACAACCTCCCATCATCACTTTCTATGCATTTAAAAAAATATGATTATATTCACAGAAATGCTCAAAAGTACTTGATTCCGTCATTTAAGGCCTAGTCAGTTAAAGAGTAACATTAAAATTTGGAATACAAAATCAAGTCCTTCTGTTATTACTGTCATGTGCTACACTTTTGCCTGAATTACACTATTTCATTAACTTTAAAAGAAAAGGTAACAAACGGTCTCTATAATCCACTATTTTTAGCATTTGAAAAACAGATATAGAGAATTCATTGCAAGTTATGTTCATAATTATACACCCCCTTTTTTATCTTTTGAAACAAAAGGTAATTAATATTATTGGTATTTACTTATAATTATTTCCTAGTTCAGGTCGTTCCCGTCTCTCAGTTATGTTTCGGACTTGATCAGCTGGCAGTACACAATGGCTAAGTTAAACAACCTTTCATTATAATCATATTAATAATTCAGAATGTTGTGACTTAAAAATAACGTGGAACATTAGTGATATATATCAGTGATTAATGGTATAAGGCATTATTGGATTTTATTTATTACGAATGTCGGAAAAATGGAAGATAACTTATTAATTATGTAACGAGTTGACTCAGTACGCCTAATTACACTGGCCAGTTGGCGGTCTGTCTAACCCCCGTATTGTAACAGGTCGGTTGTGACATATACATGCAAGGCTTGTTGTTTCTTTGTTTCAATGTTTGGAAAAATTAATATTATTTTTGGATCATTGTCAGCTGGTATGTGTATATTTATGGACTTTTGGTTGAAAAATAAAATGGGATGGTTTGTGTCCAACAACTCCATTGGACATTTATTTCAATGCTTCAGTCTCAACACGTGTTTGTCTTCTCCTTGTGTTGTACCTGTCTCATTTGGCTGTTTTGTCATTACATTAATTGTATAGGGCTGTGGACTTGGCTGTGTAGGCAGTTAAAAGTATATGTTCTCAATTGCAACTTTCTTTCTTAATTTGTTGTTTTAGTTGTCTGTTTGTCTAACCTGGTTTTATAGCAGGTTCATTGCCTTTTTGTTCGGTTATTATACTGTAAATTATTCAAAACATATTAGAAATCTTATTTCAAGAATAAATTAAAACTGTATAAGCAAGCCAATTTGCAATATTTACAATAGAAAAATAACTTCTACGTTGAAATTTTTGATTTGCTAGTTTTAAAATCTGGTTCATTACTTGATGAACCACGAAAAAATGACAGTCAATTCTTAAATTTTGAGACATACACAAAGAGGATGTTGCTGTCAAATCTGGTTTTCTGATGACCAAAAGAGAAAATTGTTAAGGACACTGGTGAAATGGCCACTGTAATTGCCCGATTAAAACGAAATTCGATTAAAAGATATAATAAATAAATAAATAAATAAATAAATAAATAAATAAATAAATAAATAAATAAATAAAAATAAATAAATAAATAAATAAATAAAAATAAATAAATAAATAAATAAATCATGAAATTATACATACACGTATATTAGAAAAAATGAATATCGATATAATTAATGTATTAAATATAATTTTATATGCTCTAACAAATATTGCAGACAACATTCTGTCATCTGTAAAATCGGACCAATAAATGCACTAAAACCGGTGGCCAAGTGGTATACATTCACCCCGCCTGGAGGGTGGAACTATAATTCCTAATTTGATATACCGGGATATACTTATACTTGTTTTCAATTAGATTTCTTTTTGGCAAGTCCGGTATTACGTTAGCATAATATAGGGACACAAACAACTTTATACAACAAATAAAGATCAAGAATTTTTGATGATATATGTGAAAATGACACCTCACATTCATGTCAACTTAAACTGCTATGTTTCCAATAAATCTGACAGTTTTAACTATATAATTATCCCTGACAAACAAGTCTCCCACGGCCGGTTCTTATAGATATTGTCAGATATTTCACCAAAAATACAAAAATTATGCCCTGTAGGATTTTAATAAGTATGTGCCGCAGTTGAGTGTAAAATTTTATGTATGTTAAATAATTGATTTAGGGGTTATAAATATGCGAGATCACGGTGATTTTTACATAATTATTGTACATTTATATTGTTGTTAGAATATATGACCATTTTGATATAAAATATTCTTGAATTAACTAGGCAAACTGTAGTTACCTGTCCGACGTTTAATTAAGGGGAAATAGTTGTTCTCAATTATAAAACAATGACAGGTGTCAATTATATAAATATTGGTGTTCCATTGTGTAGTGATGTGGTTTTTGGGGAGAAAATGAAAAATGAAAATTTAAAAACAAATAAAAAATGAAATAAATACTTTTCAATACCTAACTTCATATTTTATATTATTAGAGACAAAAATGTCGATCGAAACCTTTTCTTCTGATGTGCATATGTTGTCATGACGAAGTCTCCAATATGCCACAATAGGAGGCTGCGGTCTGAATCCCGGCCGAGTCTGACCAAGATTGATTGTTCTTTCGGTAAGCACTTTCTTTCTTCGGATGGCACCTTAAAACAATAGGCGCGAAAACCTTAAGAATCCTTCCTACACATTTCCATAAGCGTACTGCAAAGTTTCATCTAAACCTGGTAAAGTCTCGATGTAATTGGAATAATGTTCACTCAGACGTAAAACCCAATCAATCAATATGCTAAAAAGTGTCATTTTTCACAAGTAACTAGACGCACCTAGCCCTCTGTGATGAATAGTAAAGGGGGGGGGGGGTTCATGTCCGAGTCAAGATTCTTCAATTTATATCGAGTCTGTCAGCTTTGGCATGGTGAAGGAAACCTGAATATATCCGTAACCATCATTTAAATATTTTTGAATTACCAACCCTGGGCTGGATGCCAGTGGATGACATGCATTTTCACGCCATCTAGGGGAAACTGGATACACGGGACATAATAATAATCTCTTGCACTTCAAACATACTCGGTCTCGCCTCAGTTTACGCGTACTTCTAAAGGTGTTTTGGAGAGTTGAGATTGAGTAATGGTGTTTAGCGTCTCAGTCAAGAATATTATACTTATATCGAGACGTCGCCATCTATTGGCGGAGGTGCAAACGTTGCACTGATGGCATTATATAACAGAGTTCTTTATCGTGTCACACCTACCGTGACACGGGACCTCGTTTAAGTACCCATCCCAAAGAATCGTAACTTTCATTTCGTAATGCTAAGTGATTGGCAAAAACAGTACTCTCAAGTCTTGGGTCAGACACGTTCGGGGGTCGAACCCACGACCTCCCACTGTTAGAGGTCTTATATCCTTAAGGTTTTGGTGCTTTGTGGTATTGCCAATGCATGTCACTCAAGGGTCTGCTTTTTATTATTTCACTTTAAATTCTTTTAAATTCTTTCAACTTTGTTCTTCATAAGTTTCGATAATAACACTAATAACGAGGTTTAATGCAGTCTTGTCGAAAATTTAACATCAGTGAGCTAACGAAAATGCGTCGAATCTCGACTGTCGATTTACCGAGATATGGATAACTAGTGATCGAAAAGCTGCACAGGGTTGAAAAGCATCTGCCGAAAATCTACCGGGAAATAGTCAACAATGAGTCGACATGAGCTACCGATCCGGCACTAAATAGTTAGCTTCATTTTAAACTTTCGACGCGCATACATGTACTGCACGTATTGAAAAAGTAAGCATTTATTTCCTTATTGAAACTTAAGGGTTGGAATAGGGGCGTTTTGCGCCCAGTCAAATTCCTTCCACGTAGATCTACGCTGCTAGTTCCTAATTGTGGAGGAATCTGGTTTAAACCCCCCCCCCCCACCCCCCAATGCACTTAAACTGGCAATCATTCTCACATAAATTGTTTGCAGAACCTAGAGGGCAAAGGACGCTATGACCATTGAGCGACACTGTAGACCACTTGGCTACCAAGACCCCCTAAACTGTTTCAGAAATAACGTAATTTTCTGCCAAAAATTTGAGACAGCCAATTAAACTTCGCAAGTTCATAAAGACATTGGACACATATCTATTTCTTATATTCATTATGTTTATAAAATGAATTTTATTGCCGTCTCACATTTTCCATGTTAATGTAGTAAACGAGAACATTTGACATCTGACGTCATCACGTCAGCGCGTGGAGCAATGTCTATACTTGCAAAGTATAGCTTTATTGAAGCAAAGATATTGCAATTGTAAACATATTTTATGTATATTGACAAGTCACTAGCAACACAATCCCTTTACATTGACGTGAGCGCACGGCAAGAGTAATATTTCCGCCATTTCACCTATACCTGGTGACGCCTTGATACAAGTGAAATATTCTTGACTGAGATGCAAAATCCCATCCAATCAATCTACAGTGCACTGTACTATATTGTCGTGCCCAATGTGACACGGGCTACCATCATATTTAGGTATCACCATCATTGTGATAGACAGGTGTTTGACACAACAAATCAGAACTGGATAGGGATCGAACACGAGACCATCCATTTCCAGACCCAAATGAGTTACAGTTGTACCGAGATAAATTATTATAAAACTGCTGATTTGACAATAACTGGGCATACACGTAATGGTATCTACTAGTCGAGTGGTCAAAGTACATTTGTCGAGCACAAACCACCCAACACAACAGGGGTCACTCAAGGTGTATATTTAAAAGAGCTTATCAAATGGCTGGCATGTCTAGCACAGAAATTGTTGTGATTAAAATGGTATCCAACCCCGTCTCACAAGCATGGCCACATGTAAGTCATATGTCACACTTTGAGAATGAAGAAGAATTTTCCTCCAGTCAAGATTATTTTACTTCTGTCGAAGTGGTCAGTTCATGGGTTGATGGAAGAAACCGGAGAAAACCATGATCTATGGCAAGCCAACTGATAAACCTTCTCACACTGACTTCTAAAGTGTGATTCCAACCTAGGCGGTGAGAGGCATTGTCGTTTGCATCCCAATGCTTTATACAAATTGTCACTAGAATGACCCACATGAATGAGGTCTGTATGCACTTTTTACACCAGAAAAAAGTTAAATAATAAATAAGACATTATTTTTGTTTTACCATTATTTACTTGTCTCATGTATGACAAAATATAAACCTAAAACTCCAATGGCTACAAAAAACGTTTCTACCAACAAACTGATGTTTTAAATCCAATCAGTATGTGGAAGAAATCTACACACGTACACATGTTTACAAATAAGTAGCAAGTACATACAAACAGAATGGGACTGTCACATTTATGTGTGTAAATCTACAAATTACTTGTCAGAAAAAAAAAATCTTTAAAAAAAATCATTTAACCCAAATTCACATCCTTTTGAAGTGATTTATGTGTAAAATACAACAAACAGCTTCATATAAAGTGAATAACTTATTTTTAAAATTGTTGTAAAATTCTTTAAAAACAGCTTTTCAATTAATTGTTGTTTAAAATGTTTTGATTTCCATATTACAGTCTGACTACTTGGATTTCAATTCAAATGGTTTTCAAATTCTAAATCATACCAACAAGAGACAGAGATTTCATGTACAAGTCACCCAATGGTATACTCAGTATTAAATATTCTTCAATTTCATTGGTGAGTTTGTTTCAACTTGAGAAAACTGAGCTGATTGGTCAGTTCATCTTAAATCCTGATTGGTTGATACCAATGGAGACAGCTCAGGAAAGGTGGATTTCATCTTTATCACAGTTAAGCAAAAATAACACATTCATCATCTTAATAAAAACAAATAAACCAAAATAATAAAAAATCACATATAAATTATTACTACCATCAAAAACATTGTTCTCTGTAAGTTCAAAGGTCAAATATAATTCTAAGTTCAAAGGTCACATGCAATTCTACGTTCAAAGGTCACATGTAATTTTAATTCAATCACATATCTACAAAACCCAACAATAACTAGTCCCATAATGTTACAATCGCCTTCGCCTTCGATGTTATCATAATTGTGACAGGGTACCATTTGTCTATGACAATAAATATCTACATAACAACTTTACTGTGCCAGCCAATAAAAATTGTCAAACATATTTAGCCCCGATCTGATATTTAAAATCTTTTAACCAATCAAATTCTTTGTTACAGTTTTAAACAGGAATTAGCAAGCAAAGCTATCATTGGACCAGTACAGCCATAAAACATGCATAAACCACTTATACTTACAAAAAGAATAACATTGAAATAAGAGATGAAGATTTACAAAAATTTCTGAAATTCAGCCACATTGAAAAAGAGATGGTTTGGAAGACCTGGGGTATATCATTGGGATACCACATTTCATTTTTCCAACAAGTAATCAAAAATTAACAATTTTGTTCCAGAACAATTAACAGAGAGACCTAATGAAGATTTTTCAGCTTGCCAAAAGAAATTTATTTTTCAGCAATAACACACTTAATTTCAGCATTTAGCAAATGCTTGTGAGAGTAATGCATGAGCATACTGGTCGTCTGATAACGTAAAACCGGTTTTGTATTTTGTACTTAAAAAAAAAGTGACTGGCTAAAAATTATATCTATAAGCACCATGTAATCATAAAAATGTAGAAATGAAAAACTCAGTAACATTTCTAATATATGAAATAAGTATAAAACTACATTCATTAACAAGTGTATGTATATTTATATATATAAAAAGCAAGTAATATACAGTAATATCAACAACAAAAATCTTAATAAAACTGATGAATCAAAATATTGGTAATGGCAAACAACTTTGACCTGCCTGCTTGACCTTCCATAAAAAAAATCATATTAGCTTGACTTGACTTAATTTCATCTCTCCTGGTGGAGAATTGGAAATTATTCACATTGAAGGATCCACCAAATACATGGGTAGTGGTAGCATTTGTAGTTCATACATACACAATGTATATTACCCATGATATAGATACTATAAACACCTGTCTCACCTTTACATAAATGCACTGGTCCAAAATAAATATTTAAATTAAAGGTCAACCAGACAGGTCAATGTTGTTTGACTATAATTAACATTGCAAGCAGAAAGTAATGCAACGAAAATAATATATATATATACATAAAATACATCTTTGGTTGTGAACGAACAAACGTAAGTTTGCATAGTAGTTCTGAACAGAACAGAATGCTTAAGTTAACAAAATATTTGTAAAATAACACAGGTGGGTGGATGGGTGGTTTGGGACATGATCTGGCTTTGGTGGGTTTGTTCATATTATCTTAATATATTATGGCAAGATTAGGGGCACATGCAAATGTTTTCAATGAAAGATTTGAAATAAATAACTTATTTGTTCTTCCTAATTCATTTATTCTAATAACATTTTTCTTTACAATAGTAAAAAAATTATGTCTTTGTAATTGCAGATGAAAACTATGAAATTGAAGCTGTTTATCTTAAAGCAATATTACAACATCTAAAAGCATTTTCTACCCATCCAAAGAGCTGATAAAAATACAAACTGTGATAAGACAGAAATTGTGCTTGAAAAGAGCAAGTTTTTTCTTCATTTCATTGAATGACTGCAGTAGCTTAGTTGGTAGAGTGCTTGCCCCGTAAGTGGGAGGTCGTGGGTTCCAACCTCGACCTGGTCTGACCCAAGACTTGAAAGAAGGAAGTGACTGTTCTTTCGCCAAGCACTCTGCATTACGGAATGAAAGTCAAGATATCCCTAAATACTCCAAATGCAAAACTAAAATAAAAACCTTTTTTCTTTTTAGCAAAAAATGAAGGTCTTGAATTTGTTTTTACAATGCAAATTTCACGAAAACCCACAAGGGACAACATTTCTAAATTTTTAAGAGATGCCAGTTATTTTGTGACAAAAAACTAGATCCCTATTCTGATTTAATTATGAAGTTTCAAAACCCTAAAATCAGACATTTCTGTATCCAATTGACAAACAACACATCATTTCACAAACAAATATCAAATCTGGCAGTTCAAAAGGGCAGTAAAGGAATTAGTACAAATTGTTCTTATAATGCTTGAAAAGCAGCTTAGAAAAAACAAGAAGTAAAAAGAAAATAGCAGAAAAAATAGAGAGGTAGAAAGTACATTAATGTAAAAGAAAAATGACATGCACATATCATCAAAGTTTTGATTAGCAAAATCGTAGTGTGGACTAGAAACCTTGGTATTTTAAACACTGTTTTTACACAACACATAACTGACAACACGTTTAGAAAGTTCTGCATCAAAGTTTTTTTGAAAGTGACAGCCAAAAGTAAGTCCATTTTCAGACTCAAATATGATTCATTTTTAAAAGGTCAAGTACCAAAATCAAACTTCAGTGTAAGCAGCCTACAGATTTTATTTTTCAGGCTTTAACTGCCAACTTGACTAAGAAATTTGTCTCCCGAAAAAGTGAAATTTCTTTCAAAATAAAGTATGTAAAATTGAAAATTGTCATTATGGCAAATAGAAAACTTTTTCAAGATCTAAATATGGCTAAGAATGAAAATTTAATTTCAACATTTTTAAAATTTTTATTTTGGCTAAATGGGATGTCAAAGTTTCTCCATTTTTATCCATGGCTGTCACTTCAAACTTCATGAACAAAAATCTTATATGCAAACATCAAATCAGTTTTACTACAGGCAGTATACCAATTCTAAATAAATGAAACCTTTCATTGCTCTGATAATGATTATGTTATATGTAGATTATGCTTATGTTGAAAATTTGAACAAGTTGGCACACTGATCAAAGTACCATCTAACAACATCACATAAATGTTTGGCTCTAAATTTACAATCACATGACTATCACATGATGATCATATGACCAGCATTGTTTATGTATATGTACAAATCACACAAATGTCACAAGTTAAATCACAACAACATTCACAACCACATTGGTGAGATTCACAAAGTGTCGCTGTTCCGATGAATTCTTAACGAAACGCTATTATATTTCATATAAATATCTTCAATGAAACAATGACATCATCAATAAAGGGAGATAATAAAGTATGAACACACATGCTGTAACGACGACTCAAAAAAGTGGAGACAGCGAAAAACCTGATAATCATTATTGAATACGAGTGCAATTAATTTTAAATTCATGTGGAATGCCTAAATACAATATATAATATAATAATTACCATCCGAAGATAAAAATTACAATATGCACATTTAACGAGTCAATCTGCCATTTTGTTTTTCTATGCAACAACACCTTTATGGGCTTGTCCCTTTAAGTGATAGGACTGCATATGATGTTCTAATGCTGTTGGTGTTGTGAAACTTTTATTACACAAATGACACATCGTTTTCCACGTTGACCACGAGGATATACTGTCTGGTGAGGTCAAATTGTTTGAGGGAGACCCTGATGAAGACGTCGATTTCATACTTAAATCTAGTTCACCTGACCCAGAAACATTCAACTTTGACTCGTGTTTGTCACCATCCCGATTCCATGGTGATTGTCCATCTGATTTCATGTGCGAATCTGAATTTGATTTCGGAGAAGTGAGATCTGCCGCTGTTGACATTGGCGGAAAATGTCCTAGTCCACCGGCCAGATTTTGTATAACTGAGATTTCGTTTAACTTGGATGGCCCGGGTCCATTCATAAATGGTGGAAAATGAAACGGAAAAAAATCCGGAGGTCGATGTGGATATCCAGGTGGAAGATATGGATTGTCTTTATGAGACATCATAAATGGTGGCTCTATAGACATTCTACGTCCTCTGCGTGATGGACTGTTATTCCACATGTGCGTTCCACCGTGCACTTTCAAATTTCCCCGAGTTGTAAAAGCTTTGCCACATATATTGCATTTGAACGGTTTATCACCTGTATGTGTCCTGAAATGTATCTGCAATGCACTTTGACTTGAGAATCCTTTGTTACACACCTGACACGCATGTTTCAGGGGCGTGTTATTATTTCTCACAAACGGAGATGTGTCACCATTACTGACACTGTTGTTATTATTATTGTTTCCATTTTGATTGGTCGATTCTCCTTCTACTTTCAGTTTTTTCTTTGGATTAGCATCAGAGTCATTTTCACTGTCTTCAGTTCTTTTATTGCTGTTGTCAACGCTATCATCATTACTAGAATTACCGTTAGAGAACGAAGAAGATGGCAGATCGCGGATTTTATGTGTAAGCATGTGTTGTCGCATGTTACCTTTAGTAGAGAAATGTCTATCACATACCTGGCACTTAAATGGCCTCTCTTTGGTATGACTACGAAGGTGAATTTCCAGAGCGCTACGGCAAGCAAAAGCTTTAAAACACACATGACAGGTTGTGCTTTTGTCCATGTTTCCTCGCAGATCCAGAGCTCCCAAGCCTATTCCACTTCCAGAACTGCAATCACTCCTAACTGACAAAGCAGGTGTTCCAGGATTACTTCCATCATTTATGTCGGAACCAGATTCCGATCCAAACTGACTGTTTGGTGATGGTGAGCGAACACCATTTGTCATCGGAGGTATGATGCCATTCATAGCAAATGCTGGCCTAAATCTGTTCAATGGAGACTGGGACATGGATGAATCAATCGCCCTAACTCTCTCTTCTAGTGCTGCTAATGATGTGGAAAATACTGGTGATGTGTTGATAGTTGCAAGAGATGAAAATATACTACTCTCTGGATTAATCGGTGACCGATCGTCAAACTTTGGACTACCAGATCTGCCAGAATCATCGGAAACGTCATCTGTATGATTGGCAGTTTTACTATTATTATGCTGATTCGTTTCCTCATTTTCTTTCGGCGTTTTTGTTTCATCTTCTACACTTCCTGTTTGACCTTCCTCACTTCCTGCACCCGAGTCGCCTGAAGGATGTTCCTCGAATGTTTGTTCTTCATCTTTCTCATCTTTTTCACCGGTATTTAATTCATCTTCCAACATCTCCTCCTCATCAACGTAATCATCCACTCCCGACTCATCACCATCGTCATTATTGTTAACATCTTCCTGACCTTCACCTTTGACATTGTTTGACATACTGTACAACGAGGATGACCTGCTTAAATCAAGTTCTTTCTCAGAATTCATATGAATTTTATGACCCATGTCAAACATTTTCATTGGCCAGCCAGATGTTGGTGGGTGTGGAAATGGATTAAACGGCGACATTCCTGGGAGTGGTCCGGGTACCCCAGCATGACTACGTATATGCTGTTGCAACACCAACAGATTTGTAAAACTTTTATGGCAAACTGGACACTGGTGCATCATTCTAAGTGGTGGCTTCATGCGATGTACACCCATGTGTGTTTTCAGATTCCCTTTTGTTGTAAATGCACGACTGCAGATCTTGCATCTGAATGGCCGTTCTCCTGTGTGTGTACGGTAATGCATCTGTAATGCACTTTTACAGCTCAGAACTCGATGACAAATTACACATTGGTTAGGATCAGTCATTTTGTTCTCAATATTGTCCACAAGTTGTTGCAATTTGGAAGTTTCAGATTTGTCAATTTCCATGTAAAGTTCTAAGTTCTCATCACTAACATCCGATTCTAACATTTTCGATGGCACTAGAGGATCATGGGAAGGTTGGTCAAACGGTAAATTTGAAGTCAACGGTGGAGGAGGTACTGATGGCAGTGGTGATATCATCGGAAAATGATTCGGAGTTACGTGTGGAGATGGTGTAACCATTTTTGGTTCTGGTATTATTGGTTCTGGTTTCAAGCTCGGTGAAGTGGAACTTGACGAAGAGACAGCAAGATTGGCAGTGTTGTTTGAAATCGGTGATTTTCTTTCTTTATCTGATGTGTCTGTGGCAGTGGGTATTGGACTAGTCAACGATTTTGTCGGTGACACAGGACTAGAATTTCGACGATCCTCAATTGTACTTTTTGAAATCATTGGTATTGGCTCATCTCGCATTGTCATTATTGGAGCCGATATTGAAGATGTAACATGAAACATACTTGTTGGCAAGCTTGGTGGCATTGGAGCACCGGTAAGAAATGACGGCCCCATAAATGGTATTGGCTGCATTGGCATTTTATCCAGATATTCTGGTACTGGGTTTGGATTCATTTTGATATGCGGATATTTAGCTCTGTGTCGCTCAAAGTGTACCTTCAGGTTACCGCGAGTTGAAAATCTGTTTCCACATATATTGCATTTAAATGGTCTCTCACCTGAAAATACACAAAAATAAACAGTGGTTAGTTAAAATATTTGAATTTTGCTAAATAATATATTATAAAATTGAGTTATTATATATATCAATGTCACCTGTTTATAAAGGCCATTTCTATTAGCTCCCTAAGATTTGAAAATTTAAATCTCAAGTGGGCGGACCCTGGAGTGAGAAAATTGTCAGTTTGCTTACTTAATGTTGGGTGATTTTTTTAACAAGGTACTCCAGTTTCAAGCATTCCAGAAGTGACTGTCTCAATATAATTGATGAAATATTATTTTTCTCATAAAAAAAAAAATTACCCCATTCCTTATATTTGACTTTCAGCCAAATAATATACAGAGTGAAACTTTAAATTTTGATTGTGACTTCAAGCATGGTTAGACCTGTATATAAGGACCGCCCATCGGAACCAAAAAGTATGAACTTTATAGACAGGTGGTCATTATAGCATGTTTCACTGCATCTTTTTATCCAAGTTCAACTGTACTCATTTAGTATGCAATCTATTTCATAAATAATTCAATATTTTAATTATTTGGGGGAAAATCATTCAAGTTAAAACAATTTTTAGAAAGACAGTGAACCAATGACCTTGGCCACAATGAGTACTTGTAATAAGTTTTCAGAATGATTTGTGAATACTCCCAGAGTGCTCCAATACTTACAGAAACTATACATTATATATCAAAATCATATTTGACAGAAAGAGAGATTTAATGAACAAAAATTTACCAAAATGTTTTAACAGTTGAAAGATTTAGAGAATTAAATGCATATCAGAAATAATTATGCAGTTAGTGGACAGATTTAGAGGAAATATTTTTTGTTTACATACTAAATCAAAAATAAAATATCATTAATAATATCTTAAGTTAAAAAAGTTTATATGATGGCAAATTTTCCCAGCTGGTGAAGATCTCTTAACGAGGAGGCAAAAACTCATCACCCACCCAGCAACCCACCGCATGTATGGCATAGCACTTAAAATTTGAGAGATGTTGTTATTATAGTTGATAAGAGAAAATATCAGAAATAATCTGATTCAAACTCCTTTCTCTTTCTGACAATATATCAAATAAAAAAACGAGATATTTTCAGGAGAAATGGCGGAACTCCCTATCTGTAACTTTCACTTAAAATCTCATTCTTTGTTGTCATGGCATTGTTTTTGGTTTATGAAATGATCCATATTACACTAAAATACCCCCATGGGGGATCTCAATACTATCTTTATTTTGATTGAGTTAACAGTCTTATTCTTTACAAAAAATTATATTTTATTTATATTTGTCACTGATTTATTTTTAGACATATTCAACAGCTGGGAATTTTTTATAACAAGAATTAATGGCTTTGAATTTACCTGCATAATGGAATGTCAGAAAAAAAATTACGAAAAACCGAGTACTATTAATTTTTGTTCTTGTTTTTTAATTAAATTTTATTTTACTTATCAATTTTATTTTTTAATTTTAGTTTAAGTAAAGGTATTTTTTCATGGCTTCATCAAATATTTTTTATGTTCTTTCATTTATAAGTAAAAAATTTCAAAAAACAACATATTTGTTCCTCATGTATAATAAGTTTATAGAATGGAACATAGATTTATCAAATACAAAATTTCTAAAATATCAAATTTATTTATTTCTTTCCTCACATTGGTTTGAAAGTTACAACCTTTCCAAATCTGAAATTTCAGAGAGTTTTCCTTTTGAAATTTCCAAATACATAATTTCTAAAATTCCCAAATTGCATATGAAATTTACAACCCCCTGATGGCAGATATCACACGATCATGAATCTCCTTACTTATATGTAAACATATATTGCATAAGCAGGTGTTAAAAGGCAGTTAAATTTGGTGTTTGAAGACAAGTTACAGAGGAAAAATAATGACCAAGATGACCTATATATCTGATGTTATGTTTGGACAACTAATTTGACCATCTCCTCAAATTTATATCAAAATCTGTAATCTCTTAAAACTTCAAATATGGATCATTAAAAATGTGTAATTTTCAGAGATAATTAACAAAAACAAGGGGTCCTTGCAAGTTTTAGCCAAATTAATCCCTAGATAACTATTTCATATAATTTATGATCATCTAAATAGTCTATCGGTCAAGCCAACAGATGTTAATGTCCAGTTTCATTTCCTTTGCTATTTATCTTACTAATCTGAGTGGACAAACAAGTGTGGTCAAGGGTCAAATATTTATTAATTAATAGCTAAATAAGCAAGCAAAAATCTCATATTTCTTTTCATCCTTTCATTGGTCACTTTTATCCATCCATTGGTCACTTTAAAGTTTATTTCCTCACAAAAGAAAACCTTGTTTATCCAATTACAATCCTGAAGAAATTCTGTTTGTATATCCTAGTTTGACACATAACCCTCATAATATCAAGAATGAAAACTGATATTGAAAAATAAATAATGAATAAATGAATATCACAAATTCTAACAACTTTTAAAAGGGTCATCTCTAAATTGAAAAATAATTAATGGTCAACTTGGTCAATATTCTTAAGACTTCAAAAACCTCGTAATTCCATAATGGTCAAATTCTTATAACTTTGAACTCTATTATAATTATAAAATTTCCCAATTCCATAATGGCTTGAATTCTAACAACTTTAAAGCCTTATCATTATAAAATTGAGAGAAAATAAAACTCATTTCCTTTAAGATTAGATTATTATAGGCATAAACATCTTAAAAATGTCTATTGCTGGTCAAACTGTCCGGTTATGTAATAGGTATTGACCTGCACTGCCATATCATATTGATTTATGGATTCCTTTGACCAATGGTCAGTTATGGTCATCTAGTATATTTTTCATGAAAAGGACATAAAATACCTTGTTTATATATATGTGAATTACATTATAAATTTAATCAAAGTTTAACAATAAATCAAAAGGGAGGCCATCAAGGGGAAAATAAAATTAATTTTGACAGGTTTTTTGTAAAGAATAGATCAGGATTATTTATTTCATGGGTTAACTGAATATTTTCACATTTCATAAAAGGTTGAGTGCTTGCTTTGTATTGAGAGGTTGTGGATGCAATCCTGGCCAGATCTGACCAAGACTTGAAAATAGGTAGCGTTTATTGCCTTGGTCAAGTGACAAGTTTCCTTAACCAATTATCTGACTAAGTGGGATTCAAACCAGGAACTGTGACTATGTCAGTTGGGCATTTAGTTAGACCACTTGGCAACCGAAGCCCATGAAATATCTTTCAAGTTTGAAGGCTAACATATTTTCTGCAAGTCCACTGTTGCCTTGCCTTCTTATATTAACACCTTTGAAACTTATATATTCTTTGTTAGATTTATTTTCTTTAATCATTTGAAAAATGCTTTGTTTAATAAAATATGATTTCAAACAAAAGAACTACATATACATCCTAAAACTGACTTCAGATTAGTTAAAAGTTCTCTCCCTAACATCAGACAAGGTTCATATATATAATGCCTCTTATTATGCGGTAACTTAGCAACATTTTAATCGTATCTTTAATAATTTACTTGTACTTTAATTCCGCCAAAATTCCCACGAAATGAAAGAGAAAAATTCCATAACAAAATTTAAACATATAAGCATCATCTGCATGGATCAGTGTAAACACTTGACCCTGACATCATCAGCCGATATATTGATCCTAATCCCGATAAATCTTTGCAAAAATACTATGAATCTATACAAATTTCAAGCTTGCAAAAGATGACATATCCCTTATACAAGAGCTAAAAGCCTCTTACATCCTCAACAATATCGGATATATGCAATTCTGATGGAAATTTTTGGAGTGTTATTGCAACAAGTTTTTGAATTAAATATAAAGTATTTGTGACCATCTGCGAGCTCTATTCAGTAATGTTTTCAATTATCTATGGGTCCTTCTTTATTATAAATGCCATTCCTTTTGTATATTAAGATGGCCTCTCATCTTTCAGGACATTTTTCATGGCGTTTTATACCAATTACATAAATGTTCTTCTAAGCCTCCCCTAACATAAATATGTTATATGCCGCTCCTTTTCATTTTATAATTTCAGTGCTTATTCCACTTTTAATTTTCACTTATCACTCAATCAACTGTCAGCCCAACATCTGCCAACGGATCAGAGGACTCTTTTACTTCATCAATGGACCATGGTCAAAATATCTTCAAAGTCCAGCAAGAATTAGGTAATCTGCCCTACATTCTTTTGACCATTCAGGACTGACCATAACTTTTTGATTGACCACAACATTTTGATTACTTTTCGGAATCTTTTATTATTTTGAATTTTAAGTAACAATTTCTTGAATCTTTTATCATTCTTTAGAATTTTAAATAACATATGATTCATACCCCTTGCCCCCACTATTTAGGTGGTCATACCTTTAAAAATAAATACTGGTCATCTCTTTTAAAACTAAATGTTTTGTCCAGAGAGATGAAAGTAAAGAAAGTATTATTAGATGATGAATGAGGTGTTTAAAATCTTATTTTCAATGCAGACATAACATTTGGACACTTAAAAATTTTGCCACCCACAACAAACAATCCATCAATTTAAGACAGGTTTATACTGCCCACTGAGAAAATTTGTAAAAAAAAGTTTAAATTTTTTAATAAAAAAGACCATTTTAATAAAAGTCAATCCTGGAATTTAAGTAATGAATTTAAAATTTACTCTTTATTCATTCACATTCAAATGAAAATTCATATTAAAAAGATACTAGTACAAATTTCTGCAGCTAAAAATCAAAATATTCTTAAAAATTATTTTTAAATTTTTTTTTAAATATTATTGATTCTCCAAATGGACAAAACCTTACAAAAAATATGTTTTTTCCCCCATTGAATTAAGACAAAAATATAACAATTTTATGTCCATTCCTCTAAAATCAAAGTCTGGTTGTCATAGCAACATAATTTTTTTTGTATTATTGATCCAAACAACTGGACAAAATCTGGTTAATTCTGCACAAGTTACAAAAAGTCCGTAATCAAATTTTGTCACCAATTTATCTTCTCTCTGTCTCTAACAACAGATTTTCCATACAACAGATGGATAAATTATGATTTCCTAATTGACAAAATTATACTTTATAACTGAATATTCTCCACCTAAAAAATAACTCGGTAATTTTATCAACACCTCACACTGTCGATAAATGAAGAGCTACACTAATTAATACAGTTCCTAGTTCATTAGTGATTTGGCTACACTTCTTGTATTTTGCCATTTCATTTGTTATAACATGTACATGTATTTTTTTTATTATTTTTTTATTTTTTATATAATTATGTTTAACACAAAGAAATATTTTTCATTTTCTGTTAACTGGCAGAGAAAAAAATTGAATTCATTGAAAGTCATAATCATTTCATAAGAAATATTTTGGTGACAACGGAATCATTGTCATAAATTTTAAGCTGCATGCCGTGCCACTCTGTAATTACTTCCAAATTAACACGTAACTCTTTAGGAGTTAGAGAATCTTTTGAATTTTTTAAAATGATTTATTGAAAAATGTTTTTTATTTCAAAATTCCCAGTTTCAATATTAGGGACTAAAGAGTAATTTTAACTAGTATCAACGTAATATTGCCTGGTACTGCTTTGTAGCATCAGTCCATAAATTCACAATTTTCACGGTTTTGTCAACACGAATACTGCTGGCCAAAAAGGCAGAAAAAACAATAAATTTACTTGAATACAGTAAACTATCATTATCATGTCCCTCAACAACTTCGCCATCTGTATACCTAGCTTTCAGATAATCGGTAAGATGGTAAGGTTTGGTAAATTTGAAAATGAACAGAAATAGTGATGGTCCAATTATTTGCCATTGATAATTATAGCTTCTTGTCTCAGCTAATTCATTACATTGGCCAATGGTTTAAAGCATTGGCTTACAGATCTAGGTTTATAGAATCCTACTTGGATTATTTCTCAGTTCCCTTGCCTAAAGTCTGTGGTTTCAAATTTTCCAGTTTCCTAAACCAATCAAGAACTGACAGCCACAATATGAGTGAATTGAAAAATCTTGACTTTGATATAAAACATCCTACCAGTCAACCCACCCACAGGACAAGGTCAACCCATCCACTGTCACAGTGGCACAGCACAGCATGGCTTATCCATCCGCTGTCACAGTGGCACAGCCATGGCTAACCCATCCACTCTCACAGTGGCAGGGCAAGAACTGCTGAGATTTAGGTTTAATAATACAGATGAATCTGCCTTACAGCCCACCTCTTTATAAGGGCCACTTATTGTTAAAGGCTAGTAAAATTGTATCCTAATTGCTGTTTATTTGGGTTGATAAAACCTCTATATAAGGGCCATCTGCCAAAAAGACCACTTTTACAGGTTCCTGTGGGTGGCCTTTACAGACAGGTTTGACTGTATAAGTTAATACCTACATGTACAATAACAAAATGTTCAGACATTTCAATACCCTAATTGCACTGGACAGAGACATAAATAACAAATCTATATATGTAAGTTTCTACCTCCCACTAAATATGGAATTGCGAGACACTAACATCTGCGTATTTTCGATATTGTTTGGCCAATAAATAGAAGTAATGATTAACAACATGCTTCAACTGGTGGAATGTTTTTGGACAAATATCAGATTTAAAATAACTAGAAATAATTTATATGAAAATAAATAAATAATGATTGTTTCATTACTACATACAAGGCTTGTTATAGGAATCTAAGGGAAGGCAATTTCTCATCTGCTGGCTATATGAATCCGAGATCAATTACTCACGAGCAAACCGAGCCAGTGAACCAATCTATAAACCCTTGCTCGACTGTGAGTAACAAATTTAACCTCGAGCTTTTCTGGCAAAATAATGAAAATTAATTAATATGAAGAGGAAAAGCCAGAAAAAATAATTAATATAATTAATCGAGACTTGGCTACAGTGAAATATATTACAAATGTCAATTAAGGCTCAATTGTAAAGAAGAAAAGTGTATTTACTGTATTAATCAAAAATATCTGATTGTTTAGATATCCAGTTTCTGATTTTAACATTTACTTTTCTATTCAACTTATTTATTTAACTTTTTATTTAATTTTCAATAAATGCATTTTATTTATTTTTTTTATTTCTATTAAATGCATTTATTTTATTAATTAATTTATTTATTCTCAATAATTTATGAATTTATATAATCATTTATTAATATATCTGCTAAAACCTGCATATAAAGACCACCCATGTCACAAATATATTGACCCCAGCGGTACATGTTATTCAGCTAACTTTCTATATATTTCTAGGTGAACCTTTATTGAGCTTGAATGCAAGATGTTTTCTAATGTGTCTGTAGCTCAGTTGGAAGAGAGTAACACTGTGTAAGCTGGAGGTCCAGACCCACCATCATCACAATCAATCAGGTTATAAGGTCTCATGTGAAACCCTCACCCTTCTCTCCATCAGCTTGATTTCCATTTCTTATTGGCGAGTGTTTTCTTATAAATCAACACTACCTAATGTCAAATCTCAGGTCTAATTCCATCCAGTGATCGATCCCTAACCTCCAACTCACAAAGAGAACATTCTACCAACTGAGCTATGATAGTGTTTGTGTTACAACTAAAGATAGGCTGTATACTACTTTTTTGAATAAAAAAAATTCCGAAATAAGAAAAAGGTATGAGAGCGGACATGTATCTGTAGTGCACTGTCACTTCCAAATACTTTGTGACATAAACGGCATTTATGGCGAAAAAATGGGTCATCGCTAACATACTTTGAATGTTCCACCACTGGAAATAGAACAGGGGAGATAATAAGTAACTAAACAAAATTAAAAGAATTCATTTACATTATTTTTATTTCATCCAACCCCCAAACCCCAGGCATGATTTTTGAATGAAAATCGAAAAGGTAGATGCACAATTTTATGATCATCTGATCATCAGAATTTAATCATACAAACTCTGAATGGACATTTTAACAGATGAGCTACAGTAGAAGAAATATTCATCAGAATCCCCAAACACAGAAATGTTGTAAAAAAGACATGGTTCTGATTAGTATAAATTTCATGATTGGGTTCAACTGAAAACAGCTGCAATTAATCAAAATATATTGATATGAAAATAAAAAAGCTTTAAAACACATATTTCTGCAACCTGACAGTTCCAAACATCTGGTTTCCATAACGATATAAAAGATGGATAATGTAAAGGGAAAAAAATTAAATTTTCCAGATAAGAGGAAATAATACAGAAATTCCTGGTGTGTATCTACTGTTATTATTTAAAGTTAAAAAAGTGAGATGATTGTCATCACCTTGGGTTTAAAACAATCAACTTGTTCTAGAAACTGACATATGAAAAAATAAAGAAAATTAAAAAACATATTCGAATTTATATCAAAATATTATTCAAGTTGTACAGATTCAAAACTTAAAACTAGAAACCACTGTTCAACTGTCCACTTCATTGTTAGAAAATTTTAAAAAGAATTGCCAAAACTTTGATGAGCATCATCATGCTCTTGTTAATGTGAACACCATTTTATTGCAGGCTTTTTATACACAATAGATTCTAATATGCGACTCCAAGTACTGTTCCTTACAAAGAACATCTCAAAAAGTCAATAAGACAAAAATGAATTCCACTTATACCAAGGCAAAAAAGTTGTATTCAAACACATGACCTCACACTTTGAGAGCAAACCTTGTACCAGCTGAACTTCCTCTAAATATTGAAATACATGAAAAACACGAAACACACATAAAAAGTGCCAAATGCCAGCTATATTGTTTCAGCAGCACCATTAAAAGAAGTGATTTGATTTTTAATAAAGGTTACACATGGTTGTTAAGAATAAAATCTTTCCATCTGATAAGTGATTTTCAACACAACTTCAAAATGACTTGACATTTATTTTCCTCTTTCTGATGCTATCTGCAAATCTGCCAACGTTTTTGAAATCGGAGGTATTAAATATATACGGGATCTACACCGAAATATGTATGATTTTAGCCATATGTTCATATCATGATATCATACAAGCCAAGCGAGATTTATGAATCATCTCAAATTCGTTCAATTAAGCAAAAATATACTTGATTAATGAACACAACTGCTGCAAACAATTTTAAAATAAAAAGTATATATATAATCTATGTGATAAAAACTAACGTAGAAAAAAATTCGACAAATCTTTCCAACGTTAAAACTGATTTACGGTCTTATCGCCCTCCATCTTGATTTTCGACCCCATGACTGTTAAGGATGACAAATTGGGAGTAAATTGGGAAGCCTGGATTGACAGATTATTTTATGACTACTGTTTTATGGTAATTTTACAATATTTTTCAGAGAATGACTGCTGAGAGAACCATGCTTATTGTAATCCGAGTACCAGAATTATGGAGATATTTGCAGTCTTTAAGGCCCGTTTTATTATTTTGTTTTTTGTTCTTAAAGATTTTGCACATTTTTCTGTCTTACCGCCTAACATCATTATAGTGCAAATTGTGTACTCAAATATTCATCAAGTTTTTCATTTGAATGCAGTCCCTCCACTGCTGTAAATTCATACACATCCATTAAATGCCTCTTGCACTTCAATCTTATCACCATACTTTTATCTCAAAATCTATTTTTTCTATGTCTTCATAAATTTACATCCAAACCCAACAACCCAGAGCTCACAACCTCAACATAAGTGAAAGGGTTTTTGATAAGGGCCTTTACTCCCTTATAACGCTAAAATTTGACTGATCATATAATGGCAATAAAATAAGGTTTTACTGCAGTTATTTTTGATCCATTGATAGATCTTAATATGTTTTGGGTTTTGCCCTTGCCTTAAGCGCTGGTCTTAATGAACAAAGGTCTTCATATGAAAGTGGTGACTATAGCATATCAGTAAGACTTGCACAAAATTTGCATTAAGAATTGTCTTTGTTGTGGATAGCTGAAAATTGCTGATGTGATGTGAAACAACATTCAATTAACCAACCAAAACCTAAGATTGGACATGAAATTAACAAATCGTCAAATATATGAAAACTTAGAACTGGTAAGCAAAATATTGTAATTTGTTGGTTAAAAATTAACAAATTACTAACTTGTCATATATATCATATTAATTTGTAACAAGTTAATGAACTCCATATGTCTGTCAGAAAAACTCGAAAAAACTCTAAAAGTCTGACAAGCTTGTCAAACAGAAAAGAGTTTATTTTTAAAAATAGTTATAAATTATTAATTTCTTACAGATGATTTAAGATATTTATGTCAGAAAATGTTTATTGGGAATTTTTTTCAAAGGTATAAATTAATAATTTTTAACGAAGATTTGCAATGTGCATGTCAGAATTTTGAATTTTTTTTTTTGCAGAAATGATGTTTTTAAGCAGTAAATCATAATTGTTTTTTAACAAGAAAGTTTTTATTAAAATGATGAACTACATGTGTAAAGTTTTAAATGGCTGGGTTCCAAGAGCTATACATCTTCAAAAATTTTGAATGGCAGATCGGGCAGCTGGCAGGCAGGAGGCTCGCTATAATTCTGTCAAATTTCTCAGATATGGGGGATCATATTCTGTTATTTCCTGATTTAACAGCGGGGTATTTTATTAGGGCCACTGCCCTATAATTTTTACATTTCTTAAATGTACAAAAAAATAGGATCCCTATTGTTTAATTCGTTCAATTATCCCCCCTTGACATGACTAATTTGAATAATCATGGGAATAATTAATATTTATTATGGTGATTAATATCTTTTTATAAACTAATTTAAAATATAATTTTCAGATTAGGAAAATATCCATTTTTTCAGAAGGAAGGGTGGAGGGTTAAGTTTTCAAAATTTGATTATAATAATGATATTTGATATACACGTATATATCATAGTTAATAAAACTGAGGTGGGTGGCATGAATTCCTTGTATATCTAAAAACATATTTTAATAATTGATCACAGCAAGGGGGGAAACAAGTTGCTAATAGATGGAAGGGAAGAAGGGAGGGACCAGGGATATTAAATGCACATTTTTTAAGGAGGGAAATGACATGACAAATTTTCACAGCTCAGAACTAATGTTGGATTTGGAAATTCTCATACATCAATTTTAAGTACAAGGGTTATGTTAGTATATGCCAAGTGTCAGTCTTCAGTTAAAATTCACAGCTTGAAAAACAGAAAAAAACCAAAGAAAAAAACAGCATAAAGTACTAAAAATAAAATATCTCTAGTTATGTTATAATTTATTGCGTTTCGCTGTTTTTCGGTATATTACAGTGTGTGTAACGGACACGATTGTCAAAGATTTATAGCGCGCAAATGTAAGCAAAGATATGATGTCAATATCGTTAATTAAATGTATGAAATATACAAATAGCAGATTTTTATTTCTTCTGAGTGGCAGTACCATCAGAACATGAAAACAATTTATGTGCGATAGTTTTGATGATGTCCAACACATAATACTGAGCGATAAATCTGCACGATATTAACATGATATGATAAAGAGTACAGATTGCTTTTAACACTTACAGAATTGGTTGGGAAAATAAGGCTTATTATTCTCACTTGTCTAATGAGCACTGATTCTAAAATACAGTAGAACCTACTAGAAGGGGTCATGGGCCTATGATCACAGCAGAACCTGATTCAGTGTTGTACCAGAAGGTGTCATGGGGCCTATGTTCCCTTAATAGGTTGGTAAAATAACGCTAATTATTCTAACTTTTTAAATGAGCACAGAATCCACAGATTGTAAAATATGTTGTATGGTAAGAGCCTATAACCTACAACATTGGATATTATTTTGTCATTATACTAGATGCCCATACAAAGTCGGGAGCAGTATGATTTAACTTAGACCTTTGGCACTTGTTTCAGCCTTCATCAAGTACACGTTGTTGGCTCACCAGTACAGTAAAGCCAAGTGAAATACATTGCATTACTTAATCACTTATATTTTGAAATCATACATTTTATGCAAATTCTTGGGTTGAAATTTAACTTTTTGTAAGAAAATCAAGGTTCCAATTAAACAAGCACAATCATACTGGTGACAGGTCCATGTTCAAATCACAAACTTAAGAGCAAAGAAAAAAATTTGAAAACTGACAAACTAAGTTAAAGATATAGACCAGGGAAGTGAGGCCACAAGCTCTGGGAAGCTAAGCACATGAGGCCTAGCTAGTTAAATCTGCCACGTGTGATCAAAATTGAAAATGCATGATTAGTAAAAGTCAAGAAGCCAGTAAGGGTCACGTGTACTCGGAGGTTTTGCACCTATTTTCCAGGACATTAATTACAATAGCATGATGAAAATAATTTAAACAAACTTTTGATAGAAAAATAAATATATTTTGTGACAAAAAATATTTTTAAAAACATATTTTGGAGGAAAAATTAATGATATATGAGACATTATACTAGATGAAATTAACACCCCATTTTATCAATATAAGAAAGGAAGATGTATTGTAAAATTATTTTCCCAAAAGTTGGATTACAAAAAGTCTTTTTTAATATCCAATTCCACACTTTATCTTCAAAAACTAATTAAATAATATCATTTTCAAAAATATAACCTAATTATATATGCCCCTATTCATTTTTTTCATGATAAAAAACATTAAATACAAATTTCGCAAGATTTTTAAACATTATTAAGTATTAACTCTAAAATGAATATCCTTATATGAAAAATACGGATTAAAAACTTATGACGACCTTATGAAAAGGTCAAAATTTCATCCTTTAATGTTAGATGTTTGATGTAAAAAATCAACTCTAGCGAAAAATTTTGGTTAGATCTACCAAAAGATATACCCCTGTGGAAAGATTTGTGATGGGTGATATCCTGATATGGGACTTATCAATATATGTGAAGATGACCCAATAGCTGACGGAACAGTCATTTTAAATCATTAGTGCCCTGACAAATTGAACGTGGTCATGCAATTTTAGAGCCGCTTGTATGACCCGGGGCCTATCGATGCAAACCAAGAGATATTTTTTTCATAATTTTGTAAATATAATCTTGTTTCTATATACAGAGGTTTGTGACCCTGTTAGACCCCGTCGATTGTTTTATTAATAGGATATCGACCAGTTTATATCATATTTAATAAAAATATGTCTTGAAAATGTTTTATGGTGCTATCAAGCTTCTTTTTAATATTCACAAGTTTTTTGCACTTGTTGTCACGGGAAACTTATATTTTAAGATTAACTATATAATTTTCATAATTTTCTCATTAAATCATTTCATTATTATTGGTTAGGCTCACTTCTTTCATATACAGTGTACCTAATACACATTGTGCATTAGTCTGTGTGCCTGCATGCATCCATTGTCATTGTGCACCTATTGCTAAACAGTGTTTCTGTTTTTATTGCATGGATGTGAAAGAGGAATAATCTTGTATTTGTTGAATTATCGTACCATATCCAAAATTGTTTTTTCATCATTTGTTTTTGAATTTTCTTTTTTAAATAATGATCACATTTATTGCTTACTTTGAAACCATGGACACAGAATTTTTGGGTATACTTTCAATTTTTGGGCACAATTTGAAGATGGAATTCCTAAAAGTAGGTATATAAAACAAATGTTAGTTTTTACTAAAAAAAATTCAAAAAGGCCTTTATCTATATTGAATTTTAATCAATTATTTAATTTGTAAAATTAAAATATTTCAATATAACTATACACTAAACAAGAAAGTTGTCGTCACTATGAACAAGAAGAAGACGAAAGCCATCAGAGGATTACAAGATTACGATCTGAACATGATCTGGAGCTGGTTGCTGAAATCTTTCAACTTGAAATGAACAAATAAATATATAATTATCAAAATTATTTGAACAGAGGCTATTCAAAAACGACACAAAAGAAGTATCATTAGTTAAAGAGCTCGCAACTTAAGAAGTGGGTGGTCCTTAGGAAGTTGTAAAATGATTGACAGGTTATGAATTCATCTTGTTTTTAAAGACAGGTTACATGTGGGTTGGAATTTTTACCAACAAGCACCTGCAGAGAGGGAGATATAAGATCCCATCAGCTTGATACTGCATTTACTACACTGTAATTAGTATAATAATTTTTTGTATTTTTCATAATTTGGGAAAAAAAGTTTTATAATTACATAATAAAGGCCACACAAATATGTGGAGAGAGAGAGAGAGAGAGAGAGAGGAGAGAGAGAGAGAGAGAGAGAGAAAAAGAGAGAGAGAGAGAGAAAATGAAATATTGGAGTTTTAAATCCAAGTCAAGATTCTGTCACTTATATTCAAGACAGTCAGTTCATGGATGGTGGAAGAAACAGAAGTGTTTTGAGAAAAGCAGACCTTTGGCAAGCGAACTGACAAACTTTCACACTAGGATATGTCCAAAGAGGGATTTGAACCTAAGTGGTGAGTGGCAGATGGATAGATGGAAACAGAAAGAGAGGGTAAAATGTAATGCTGTTGTTTTTAGGTGACAGAGTTGTCTCCCTCACCCATTATAATCAAATTTATCATAATGCCACCTATTTAGAAGATCTGATAGATGTAGTTTATATAACTGGATACATTTAATATTCTGCAGATGTGAAAGAATATTTTTTCTTTGTCTTGAAATGATTTTTTTGAAAAACGTTATTTATCTAAAGATCGCTGGCAATTATCAAAGTATTTCATCTATACTTCACAAATAATATACGAAATATCCAAATTACACGAGAAATCTTGCCACCTCAAACATATGTATATACATCATCAGAGGCAATTAATTTTCCTCTATAAACATTCTTACGGCATCCTCGTGTAATTCCGTGCATATGTGTTAAAAATCAAACAAAAAATAAGAGCAGATTTGAAAGGAAATACACAAGACTTGATTTGAATTTATACAATTTAGACTAGTCGCTGAAAATAAGTAACGAGGTATTTCCTGTCATGTTTTTTAAATCCTTTTTTTTCTGCAATCAATTCCATCTATATAATACATATATACTAGTATATAAATTTATATAATTTCAAAACGAATTAATTCTAAGCACATGCCTAACACCAAAGTTGTAAATAAAATGCAACTCGATGAAATCATTAAACGCCCAAACTGATAATTAAAATCAGTTGACTCATTTCTTTCCACAAAATAAAACACTGCAAAATTCCCTTCCTTGTCCATCATCTAAGGGAGATAATTCATTTAATATCACAAAAGAAACTTTCAATTTAATTGCTCAGTTATGGCATCGAAATAGTTGATTGCAAGTTAAAATTGCCACAAAAAAGTCAAACTACTACAATTAAAATTTATAATGATACTTTTGTGCAGTTATATAACAGGTTATCAATCAAGTAACAGCAGCGAAAGGGAATCTTGGTATTATGGGCCTTAGGTATTGTATCCCTTACAATTTTGGAGCCCTTGTTGCCTAAGTGGTCTAACATGCCAGTTTATGAACTCCAACTCTATAAATCCAATTCAATCAGTTCATAGAGTATGAATAAATTCTGATACTGTTCTTTTGGTACTCCGGTTTCTTCCACTATTTCACAAATGACTGCCTCAATATTGGTGAAAAAATCTTGACTTGGCTGTAAAACCTATCATGTTACTGCATTTCCTTGTATTTTGGCCACATACATTTAAATCCAATGTGGGTTTTTTTGGGGGAGGGGGTGGGGTGTTGGTGGGGTTTAGGATCTCCACATTTGGATCCATCACACTCATGGTGAGATTTCAATTAATATTTCTAAAACCTCGCTATCGTTTTTTTTTTCTACATATACCAAAGGTAACAAGTACTTCAATGTATCACACCTGGTCTTGTAGCCTGCCATATTCTAAATTAAGACAAGAACAAACTTCAAAATAAAGTTATAAAAATAAAAGGTTGCTATGAAAATTAATAGTTTAATCATTTGTTAGGCATTATTGATGCATATTGCATCGCTTATATGATAAATCATCAACGTAGGTCTGGCAATTGCCGTCGTTTCCGCTCGCGGCGGGCGTTTGAAGTTTGAATCATCTAACATAATACATTATTTTTCATATTTACAAATCCATATGTGCAAACGTTATACAAACCCACTTCAAATATGATTTGGGATTTTAAATTTCTTTGAAGTTTTTGATATATAGATGACGATATTACATATGCAGTTTTATAAGTTTTAAAAAACAAAAAAAATTGACAATAATCTCTTTACGATGTATATGTTTAAACTTGAGGACACTTGATATGTATAAATCTACTGATGTCTAAGTTTTAAAAATTTTCTTCATAAATTGTATTATAATTTAGGTACAGTCAAATCAGTTTATAAAGGCCACCCAAAGGAATCAATAATTGTGGTCTTTATAGGCAGGGGGTCACTAAATACAGTTCAAACAACATGGATAAAGAGCAATTGAGATAATTGTTACTGACTTTTAGAAGCAGGTAGCCCTTTTATAAAAGTGACAGTTAAGGTGGGTTTTACTGTATTAAACATTTAAATATAAATCATTCAGCAATCAAATATAAATAAAATGCATTTAGTTTAAGTTCCCTTTTTGTGAAATATACATTTTAATGAATTCCTGAGTTCCATAAATTTATTTAATTATTAGTAAAATAAACAATTAAAACCCTTTGTGAAATCTAAAAAATTCAAAGATTTGGCAAATCAAAGGCATTTCTAAAATCTACAAATTTCACAGACTTAAAAAAAATCAAAATCCTTTGCAAAATCTACAAATGTCACAGAATAATATTAACTCTTTTCTTGTTTAAATATACAAAAACTAAAAGTATGGTATTAAAAACGAAAAGTCTCAACAGCTATTGAAATAAATAAATAAATAAATAATAAATAAATTTTAAATACCAACGATCAAACCAAACAAAATACACAAGCATCCACATCTAATCAAAGAATGCACTTATTCTTCCCGGGTAATTGAGCAGTAAACGTGTCATATGCACTTAAAAGCTTCGGAATTAATAATAAATAATTATTGTAACTTAGTCATTATTCCGGGGTGGCCAGAATCAATCATGGATTCACAGCCAACACAAAGTACAAGACAATGTGATCAAGGACATATATCTGTTAAGCTGGGTATTAGATGATCATCGTCAGCCTTCATCTGGGGTCTAGGTGTAACTTGACTTCTTGAAGTTTAAGAAATTCTTTTTTTTTAGAAATAAGCTATTATTAGATCATCATCATTTGGCATCTGGTGTAACATGACTTCTTCAATTTGAAGAAATTGTTACTTTTTTTCAAATCAATGATTGGGAGAGAAAATCAAGTTTAAGTTTTTAAGTATAAATTTTTTTACCTTTACCTGTTTACCTATAATTGTAGGTGGGTGGGGGGGGGGGGGGGGGGGGGTTGAGAGAAGTGCCAGGTTTGTACAATAAGATTATTAGTCCCGTCAATTGATTCACTTACACACATGATCTTTATCTCTTTGACGCGACCTTTGTCACTTTGACCTCTAAACATCTCTCTTTTTACACTTTTAAAAAAAAGTTTCAATTAATTGAACATATTTTATGCCAGTGATTTTTTTTCTTTTTTTTTGATATGTTATTTTGATCTGATGTGATGTTTAATCTGATAAAGAGTTGGTAATCCTGATTTAAAATAGGAATAATGTAGAAAACATTACATTGTTTATGTCAAGGTGTGATTTTCTCTCTCTCTCTCCCCCCCCCCTCTTTTTTGAATTAACAATTTATGACAGTTAAATGAAATTTTTGGAGGAAATAGCACAGATTCAAAACACACTTAGAATGAAGGCTAATTATTTTCTCCTTACAGGCACTCCATTTTCCTCAACCATCCCAGTCAATACATTGTAAATTTTAGTGTGAGAAAGTTTGACAGTTTGATTGCTGACCATATCCTCTACCATCCCAGAACTGACAATCTCCATATAAGGGAATGATTTCTGATGTGGCGAGACTGAGAGATTATTAAACCACTCCCAACATGAGTTATCTCCCTTATCTAATTATGTTTTTATTTAATTCTTATCAGATGTATATGAAATCCAACGTTGATATAATTCAATTATGACACACAGTTTTACAATTTTAATAGTTTAAGCTTATAACAAATAGTTACAACTCCGGAAACAAAGGGCTTGTCAAAAAATATTTTAAATAAAAGAAAAAAAAACCTTTTAAAACCATTAAGCACTACAAACAAATTATACATCCGTTTTTGTTAAAAAATATTAATGTTTATGTCAATAATAATACCTGTATGACAAGGCTATTTTAATACGTTTTGATAAAATATAATCATATTTCATCAAACAAAATCAACATTTTATAAGCTTTTGATAAGTGACTTTGATCCGACGAGATCAAAGTAAAATTTGAGATGTGTAATTATCATAACGTCTTTTCCGGATATACACCAGCCCCCCCTTCCCTGACAGACATTTCCAACCTGGACCCAGAAAAATGTTAACATTTAAAACACCTCTTCAAAAGAATCCAATACAATGTTTACAATATCTTAATCTTTATGCAGATAATGTTTTTGTCTCGTTACAGTTTTTCCGTATTTCCGACAGGATAAATTAAATGAATTGTTATTCTTTTCGGCCTATTAAGTACCAGAAATCATCAGTAATACAATGATGATGAAATGTATATAATCAATTTATATATACTTGGAAGGAGGGGTGGGGTTGGTGGGGGGTGGACAGGGAATTTATAGGAGGCGACTTGGTGCATTACCGTAATCAATGGTTAATGTATGAATGAATACATTATCTGCAAGAGTGGATTGTGTATTAGGACTAATGCTCAAGTCAAAATTCTTTCGCTAATATTTAAGCAGTCAATTCTCAGATGGTGGAGGAAACCAGAGTGCCTCAGAGAAACCAACAATTTTTACACTCGCATATAAACCTCTTTATAATGTCTTTGTCACAAAGAGTTCTTGAGTATAAAATCGAAAGAAATAATACTATCTTTATAGAATTCTGTAGTCAAATCTAGTGCTCTTGCAAGATAGCACTCAGTCTGACATGGCTGAGTTTGAAACCTTCACCTCCCACTCAAGAGACCCTTCAGAATAATCTCTCCCACCATACCAAGTTAATATGAAGTCCTTTTTTAATTCTCAGGAAATGGAAGAATGTGAAAGTTATGATTGAATCAAAATCACTTATTCCATCAGAGAGATTGAGAGAAAATTCATTTCATAAAGACGATAATTTGGTATTTATTATTAATAAACGAAGTCCAGCCATTTTGTAAGTTTAATTATAAAATGACACCTGCCAGCACATGTAGAATCATATATGAATATCAAATGATAAAATATTATATCTTCTGACAGGGGCTACACAAGGTTTGTACAGTACAGGCCTGTCCAAAATTTAACACAAAGCTAACAAATTAATACCAACTCAACAGCTCATCTCGGGCCCGTTGTTAGCAATACTGAGGGCAGCAGCTATCAGTGTTTTATTAGCAGCTTTTCAGTCAATTACTGTTCATATTTCAGACACTTAGCAGCTGAGCTACGACTACTTTTTCGTGGGTTTGGCGTTAAATTTTCGACAGGTCTGTACTGTATTAATGTAAAATTATTGGTAAACATGATTATATATTAATGATCAAATTACCAACAATCTCAGATATGCTATCTAATATTAAAATAAGGAGAAATTCTTATATACATATATACATGTATAGGAATGTAATTACGCCTTAACTTAAATATATATAAAATTATGATGGTGATGGAAAAATGCCAGGTTTTTAAACAGACTGCAAAATTATTTTTTCTTTCTTCTATTTCTTTTAAATTGTGCATTTAATATTTCAAACAAATAATATTTGATTGAAAAATGAATTTTCTCCTTTGTAAGTTGAATTCAAATACAAGAACTTAACGACTTGATATAAGTGAAACACTCTTGAAATGGTGTAAAACACCATCATACTCCGTTTTTAAAATCCCTACCTTAAGCCAAATGCATAAGATTTATATACATGGTCAGCACAGCGGGTCCTTTATAAAAGAGCTTGCACTGTTACAAATGCCCTTAGAAAGCCTATAAAAAGGTCTGACTGCAAATACTTTTCCCCTTGATTAAACAAACAATTTTGATGCCATGTTCCAGGCATGTGGTCAAATGCCATGTTTCAAGCACCCTTTACTTTAACCAATGAATCCTGTAATCCAAATTGCAGAACAGGGTCACATCGTTTGAATATGCTAGCCTGTTAACATGCAATTCTTTCACATTTCATACAAAACATCAATCTCCCAAAACGAATCGACAGAAACAGAAATTGTGATAATAATGTTTGACATATGAATCAAATATGACGGCTACAATATTTTCTTGGAGAGTAAATTGATTAATTGATTTGAAAGGTCAGATTATTTAGTTTGCTTAGTTTATCAATCTAGAAATCTATACAGGAATGTCACTTGTCTCGCGTTCCTCAATTCCCCGTTTTTTATAATGACAACGCAATCCGTGCAACTCAACATAATAATTATAATGCTGCTGTCAACATCATCATCGTCAGATTTGATCGGGAGAATTAAAGGTCTTGTCCCGTGTTAAAATCAGCGATCAATAATGTCAAATATGAAATATACATCAGAAGTCTTAATTGTCGGACAATTCGGGCAGACATATAGAAAACAATTTTATAAATGGAAAAATGATTTCTATTTAACCAGGAGAGAAAATGTCAAAGAATAAAGATCTAAATATGATTGGGCTAATTGGAAATTATTAAACATACTAGTTCGAAAAACAAAATCTTTTTAAAGGAGAGAAAATTGTTAAAGACAAATCATGTAAATAAGATTGGGTCAGTCGGAAAAATAACATACTAGTTCCAAAATGAAATCTTTTTAAAGGGGAGAAAATTGTCACTGCATGAAAAATGATCCAAATATGATTACCGCTTGACGTCTTAGAATTCCGACCTTCAATAAATTGGCGCTGATGGAATATGACATGATAAAATGCATCAACAAGACTATTGTGTTTACAACCTGCACGGGGTCGTGCCTCGCTGCCACAGCGATCGACAATCAATTCCAAATCAACTCTGAATTCTGTAAAAGTCTCGAGCACAGAGGGTAAATTGATTTATTAAATTTCATATAATCTATTAACTTGAACAGACAACATTTCTGTAGGATTCATATTTACATCAATAATACAATAATCTGACATCTGAACGACAGCAGCAAATATGATTTTCATTTCCCTGAAGATGCGTATTTGTCCGGGATATTCGTCTTTTATTCCTCTGTTAATGATGTCCAGTTTTATGGTGTGTTTTATGTTTAAGACAAAGACGGAGTCATAAAGGTCATTATGTCATTCAGGCGCTGACAGAATCTACCATCTTAACGATCGCAACGCGTCAAAATATTACTTGATATCAAATAATAATATATTTCTGTAAATACAGTCTGCTTTAAAGCATTACCAGGAAGCTAGTTTTTATGAATGCATGGGTTCGCTTGCGTTTTATCGACAATTTGTGTTAAAACGGAAGGAATCTTATAGCTGAAAATTACGACGTGTCAAAATATTAAGGGTTATAAAATAATATCAATATGCATTATTTCTTTGTATATTGATCACAAACATACAGGTCCATAACCATTCCAAAAGTCAAACATAAAGATACCAGTCCATGTCCAAATCACAATCCCAAAAGTCAAACATATACCAATACATGTCCAAATCACAATCCCAAAAGTCAAACATATACCATTACATGTCCAAATCATTATCCAAAGAGCAAAAAAAAAAAAAAATCTTTTGAAAGCTGCAAATTAAGTTAAACACGGTGAGACAAGGTGCTCAGGAAGGTTAAGCACTTCATTTTTAGCTACCTAATCTACCATGTGTGAGGCTAAAATTCAGAATGAAAGAAATATATATTAGATTAACAAACAAGAGGCCCATGGGCCTTAACGCTCACCTGTGACCTTTGAACCCATGAGCTTCATTCAAATATCAAAATGATAATTCGGCCAATATTCTAATATACATCCCTATACAAAAAGTTTATAGTTTTTGAGATAAATAATCATCTCAGTACTTGTTTGTATCTGTGATCTTGACATTTGAACCCATGCTCTTCATTCATCTATCAAAATGACCACTGTGCCCGTACTAACAATATTCTAATATACATGCCTATACAAAAAGTTAATAGTTTTTAAGATAATTAACCATTTAGGTATTCATTCGCATCTGTGACCTTGACCTTTAAACCCATGAGCTTCATTCATATATCAAAATGATCATTAGGATAATACCTAAATAGTCTAATATACATGCCTATACAAAAAGTTCATAGTTTTTTAGATAAATAATCATTTCAGATCTTGTTCACATCTGTGACCTTGACCTTTGAACCCATAACCTTCATTCATATATCAAAATGGTTGTTAGGCTAATACCTACAATATTCTAATATACATGCATATCCAAAAAGTTAACAGTTTTCAAGATAAATAACCATTCAGGTATTCATTCACATCTGTGACCTTGACCTTTGAACCTATGACCTTCATTCATATATCAAAATGATCGTTAGGATAATACCTAAAATATTCTAATATACATGCATATCCAAAAAGTTAACAGTTTTCAAGATAAATAACCATTCAGGTATTCATTCACATCTGTGACCTTGACCTTTGAACCTATGACCTTCATTCATATATCAAAATGATCGTTAGGATAATACCTAAAATATTCTAATATACATGCATATCCAAAAAGTTAACAGTTTTCAAGATAAATAACCATTCAGGTATTCATTCACATCTGTGACCTTGACCTTTGAACCTATGACCTTCATTCATATATCAAAATGATCGTTAGGATAATACCTAAAATATTCTAATATACATGCCTATACAAAAAGTTAATAGTTTTCAAGATATATTGACAAATACATAATTTTTAGCAATTTCCCCACTCAGCACCTTACCATTTCCCCATTTTGAGCCCCATGGCTACCATTTGTGCAAATCTGAAACTAGATGACCTAAGGATGTTATATATGAAATAAATAAGGTATATGTCTTGTAGATTCAGAGGAGAAGATTTTTAAAGTTTTTCACTATTTCCCCCCTTATGGGGCCCCAAGGGGACATAACTCCTTCATTTGTGCAAATCTGAGAGGGCTTCACCCAGGCATGATGGTTACCAAGTTTCATTAAATTTGGCCCAGTGGTTTTGGAGGAGAAGATTAAAATGTAAAAAGTTTACGCACGACGGACGACGGACGACGCACGACGGACGAAGATGGATAGCAATAGCTCATCTGAGCTTTCAGCTCAGGTGAGCTAAAAACAAAGTATTTATTAATGTGGAAGATGATGGCGGGCGACTGTGGTGGAAGTGGTGGTGGTATAGCATTTTACACCCTCCAGGTCAAGATTACACTCATATTAAAGCAGTCATATCTAAGATGACGAAGAAAACCAGAGTACCAACAGAAAACCACAAATCTATGACAACTGAACTGAAATGACAAACTTTCTCACATTTTAACGGTAAAGATTAACGAAAAAGTGTAACAAGTGCATCTAATACACAAGTGCCAAAAACATAACTTTAAAATCTGTCTAAACTGACAAAATTAATAATACTTAAAAGATTATTTCATGCAAATTACGTGTGATGTTATTATTATGACTTTGAAAACATCTTAGTCATTTCATTATATTAAAGTCGCCCTCAAAATGCGGGGCATTATGGGGCTATAATTTAATTAAAATCCCGCCGATATTAAAGAGATTCAACAAACTAATTACCATACATAACCTGTGATAAGAAATAAACATGCTGCATTGTAATCTCCGAGTATGAATTAATTAGACCGTATTTATGACAAAATTATCCCCAAGGTGGGGGTGGTATTTCCTTGCTAGATGACATAAATTTGACATATAGACTAGCTCTCGCTTTAGTTCTACTAAATGAAAGGATTTAAAATGCATCTAATTTATGATCATTTCATATTAGCCAGACTTCATCATTTTTCAATTTCCATTAAAATTATGAGAGAAAAGTTTAAAAGTGAGGGGGTGTACAACTTGTTAGCGAAGTTAAAACAAAAAATACGGCAAGGTGTATAAATCATTTTGAACTTCAGATGTTTCAAATTTATATTACATCTTTACATGTGACTTGAAGCATCTGATCCCAGAATAGATTTCCTCTATTTCTCTATTACAGATGACTTTCATAGTCTAGCAGATTAATTCAAAAGGATTGAATGAACCAAGAGGTAAACGACCTTAATCAAAATATTTTCACTTACACCAGCATTTTCATAGATCTGCAATGGTGGGGGAGGATCTATCCGAGTGCCCAGAGAAAACCCATTGAGAGGAACTATAACCCCACATTTTAGACAACTTGGCTACAGTCAACACTTCAGACCATGTGGCCAGAACTGACACTTTAGACCACTAATGGCCACAGAGTCCCTCATTTGAAAATTTTAAGTCTGTTGAAATTTTTTTTTCTTTCAAAAACGTACTTAAAATTTTATTCTTATGACAAATTCTGTGATAATTTTAAAAGCAGTGAAAAATGAAATGGGAATCCATCTTAGTTATATATCACAAGTTCTGCATAATTGAACAAACGCAAAACATTGTAATCGATCATGCGAAAAATAATCATTATACAAATAAAAGAAACTTGTTTTCTTTCAAGTGCTGCAAAAAATGACGCTAAACTAAGGATCCACAGCGCATACCATGTGCACAGTGTCAATCAAATGATGGAACACCATTTGAATCTAATTGGGGAATCAATTTCATTGTCAAAATTCAAACTTTTTTTTCAACTTTTTTTGTCATCAAATGCAATTATTTTAAAACATTACGCCCTAAGAATGAAATTTTGACACAAGTGGAAAAATCAATGAATCAATATCACGATCAATCATGGACGTCACGCTTGATCGAACAAAAGAAATCGACAAAAACGTTTATCTGATCAAACAAAGAATGCTAATCAGAGAAACATGTGTAAATTTTAAAGTTTTAAAAATAATATTGATGCTGTATGCATGCTCATGAACCTTTGTTATACAATTGATCACTTTCTTCCCGTGTTTCATGTCAGTGCATTAAATAAATTCGATACAAAATTATAAATTATATCCGGTCTATAGAATTGAAATAATTCTTATCAATTTTAATATAATTTAAGAATCATTGATTTAATTCCCCATTTTTTTCTTTATTTATGCTGACAGCTCAAAATCTTAGTATAAAAGTCTAAATGTCTATACCTGAATTTTTCAGTATATTCATAATGGATTAATTTTCCAAACCTTCGGGAAAAAGTTTGGTTTCACAAATATGGTCCAAGCCCTAATGATGAAGAATTGTATTTCAGAATAGCCATCTAGTGCTGTAAAATATTGATGAACAAGATTCATACATATTATCTGTGACTTAAAAATTATCTATCTCTGTGCGGTTTGATTGGAGATGTTCACCTAGTTGGCAAATAGGTGAACATAAGAAATGAGTACTGTGCTATATACTGGTATTGTCAAGAACAAAGGGAGGTAATTCCTAACAGTGAATTTTAACATAAAATTGTGTTATGAATTGTCAGTTTATGAAGATGCAAAAAGTCAGTATTTGTCAAAAATCCACTTTGGCTGCTATTGATTTTTCATTATTAAATAAATAAACAAATCAATAAATAAATAAAAATATGCACATTTCTATTTGTTTCCATAGCAACATCTAGTGGGAAAAACTTTAAAATGTTACCTTGCACATTCACAATTACGACATATATATATATATATTTAATATATCACTGATATTCTATCCCTGAACAGTTAAAAATGATTTATATGGAAATAAAATTCAATTTCATATTTTTCCATTTATTATTAATATGAAATGAAATCCATGGAGGTTATTTATTCATAAAAGTCTTGCTATTGTATAATGTTCAATATTTCATAATTTGCCGGATGCTGAATCTATCTGCTTCAAAACTATAACAATGTATAATAAAATAATCCAGAGGATCTCCCAAGGGTATATTTGTATTTTATTTTCATTTTATATTTATATTTACACTGCAACTTATTATCTTTAGATATGCCTAAACTTCAGCCGACTATTTTGATGCCATGGCGCAGATTTCGGTGGTGTGGTTGATTTTTGTATACTGCCTGACCGGCTTCTGATGATTTTACATCCTTCCTCAGAGAATGATCTTTAAAAAGATATTTGGAAAAATGAAGGGCAGTAACTCTTCAAAACACTGTAAGAGTGCAGACAGCAAGAACCAATTTAAAAGTTACCACATACATGAAATTTACAAGAATGAGAATCACAAAATGCAGCATGATCTAGTCCATTTAAAACCCCATCAAATTCCCTGAATTATCCCCAAACCCCTTTCAATGCCAATGACTGAACAGGGTCTTCCAATAAATCAAGGCTGAACTGTACTTATTAACTTTGTTATTAAACAATTTTGAAAAATCAATTTTTAAATCCCCCTTTTAAAAGCCTCAAAAATGAACTCTTAATAACTTATACAGGCAGAAAATTGAATCGGTTTTTTAGCACTATAAATGCATTTAGTCAAATTAATTTTTCCTACATAAGATCAATCTAACGCATTATGTATAATAAATAATCTATACTTTTGACCTTCCGCGATTATTACGATATTCCATAAAAATGATTAATATCACGACAAGTAACCTAAATTCTTCAAAAAAGCACTCAGCCAATATCTCCCTTCTCCTTTAAATAATATATTACATTCAATTTATCATAAGAACATATTTTTCCTGAGTACTGGAAGAAAAAACAGGTTTGTTTGTTTAACTGTCTTTTGATATAGAGAAGTCATAATTTTCTCATATTTATTCTGAACCATGCCCTGTGTAATACAGATACAGAAGTTTAAAGTGAATGACGACCGTATTCAATTTACTCCGACAGATAATCTATTTCATTAGTTCTGGACCCGCGCTCTCTCCCGTTCGCGTTTTCTAGTAATATTTTTGTATCAAGAAAAAAAATTTGCACAGCCGGCGAATTCATATTCGATCTGTCAATATAAAATGTCAAATCCCCATATTTATTTCTTGCTAATCTATTATATTTAATCATGCCATTTTGAGTAATAAGTCGTTATTTTCCCCCGACCTAGCAATTTATCATATTTATTGACATTTTGAATATTATCGGACCAAAAAATACATCATAATTTAATTGTATTGAATTGTGACAGGGACAGCTTTTTACGGGGTAGTTTTAACGTCGAGTACAAGATCGTTTTATTTGTCCGCTTGTATCAATAGTACCAACTGCCGGTGGAGATTTTAACTTGAATGTAATGGTATTTACAGAGTTATTGACCTTGGATTTGACATTACATATATATAATAATAATGTATCTAGAGGACAAATTGATCAATTTAATCGTTATATAATACACTTGTTGTGTTGTAACATATTTAGTATAACTGTGTTGTAGAAAATAAATGTACAAATGAGTGAAGGGGGGGGGGGTGTGTGTGTGTTAAGAAGAGCAAAAGTGCATGGGAAAAGTTAGGACTACTAGACAGTGCAGGATTGGAGTGTGAGTTCAGGTTTACATATTTCAGGGGGTAGTGGGTGGGTTAAAGATTGGATTGGTGTCCTGTCCAATGTGAATTTTGAAGTACTAGAGGCTTTTCTGAATAAGAAACAGCAAAAATCCTCCACTGGTTTCTTGTCTACATAATGACCTTTATTCAGGCTAGTACAGTCAAGATTCTTGCTCTTGTTTTGGGTTCGTCAGATCTTGAATGGTGGGGGAAACCAGAGTTCCCAAAGTCTGAAACTACTAACTATGCACACAGATGCCCCTACTCATACTGATGTTTCACAGTTTAACAGATTTTGTAGATAAGAAATGGACAAGCTAAATGGGGTCAAAGGTTAGTGGGTCAAAGGTCGGGAGAGTGGGAGTAACATGATGAAGCCCGCAGGCTGATGGCTACACAAGTGTCTTGTCTTAATAGACATTCTCTGTTTGATAATTACATCATATTATCTTTAATTTGAACAATTAATTTAAAAGTCTTACATTGCCTGACCTTCACTAAGACATCAAAGCGGTCTACAAAACGAATTACCTTGTAGAAAGATCTTTTAGACATGAAAAATGATGTCAAATCGTTTTAAAAATCGAATCTTGAAAAAACGACAACATATTCAGTGTCTGGTCATTCATGTAGTTTTCAGACAATAACGTGACAAATGATAAGTTTTCATAACGTGTTAAAAAACTCGATTCATATAGGGCATATTTTGTATTTTATAAAACTGTGTCCTTATCTGTACCACAGACACTAAATGCCTCGAGGAGACCAAATAATATACAATATCCGTGACGACAAAGTCGTAAAAATCAGCATAACTGTAATATCGCTACACCAAAAATATTAATATTGTCTGTGAAGAAGGAATAAAACTGTCATAAATATATTATAACAATTTTTTTGATTTCGCCATGTCGCTTCAAACATAAAAGTGGCCCTCTGACATCATATTACTTCCATCTCAATTATCGCCGACAATTTTTCGTATCATTTTTATAATTCGAAATTACATTCATGTTTCGCATTACAGTTTTAACGTACATTTTAATGTTAGATATTTGTTATTTGAAATATGAAGACGAGAATAAAATATGATATTTTGCTTACAGAATATCCATATACCCTGAATTTATTTTAATATTATAAAAATCATTTTAAAATGAAAGATTAAAATTACATATTTATTAAATTTCATACACTGGCTTGTAACCATAGGGAAAAACGTCATATTTTAACCCGGATGGGGCCTTGATAAGGTCAATAATATTTTACATCCTTATTGCAATATGTAGATGAGATTTTTTTCTGAAGAATAAAATTTCTAAATAAACAAAATTTAATACTCTTATTTTGATTTCATCAAATTTTTATGGGTTTATATATGGGTATTGTGGAAAAAATTATAGTATAATGGGGTGCACCAGGGTCCTGTGAGATGCCCCATTTTTTTTTAACAAAACTATTATTTTCCAATGAATATTAATTAAATATGTGTAACAATTTTTACTGGTTAAAGGGAATTATGTAATTTCATATTGTTTTGCACAAATTTTTAAGAGTGCATATCAAATGGTATCTTTGTGCAAACCATCTTAAAAATTGACAAGCAGGCAGACAGACAGACACACAAACACAATGCCAAACATTTATAAAATCTTTCTTTAAATTTTTAAGATTTAAAATATACATACTTTTAGATAGTCTGGCAAAGTCTGAAGTTGGGGGGTCACTAGGTGATGATGTCATCATTCCTGGTGTACTTGGCAATGGTAACGACTCCGGAACTGATGGAGTTATAATTGATGATGTCATTGATGATGTCAGCGATGATGTCACTGATGATGTCACAGATGATAATGATGACAATGGTGTGGGTGAAGAAGCTAATGGTGTTGAGGAAGTCGCTGTAGAGGATGCTGGTGGCGTCAGACATTTTGATGTCGTGGTACTTGTGGAAGGTACTGTTGATGATGATAGCGACAGGTCAGCAGGTTCCGAGGAAATACTGTTACCCTTTTTTGCATCACTGCTATCCTGGATACTACTACTGATGTTAATCCCTGAAGACGAGGATAACGGAAGTACCGATGATACTGGTGGAACTGAACAATTTCCCGTTAAGAAGGGGAGATAACTACTAGGAATGGATGGCATTTGACCTCCCATTAGCAGCTGTTGTTGTAATTGTTGTATAAGTTGTAGCTGTACTAATTGTTGTTGTTGTAAGCTGTACAATGTTGTGTGTAGCACGGCTAAATCTGATGGTGACAAATTGTTCTCCGCAAACTGGGCAACTGCAGCTTTAGTTGCACCAAGCGGTTCCAATACAACATTATTATTTGGCATCAGTTGTGAAAATGGAAACATCAAATTTGGAAAACGATTTGCTAAATCGTATTTTTCAATGATATCCCGCTCTTCGAATTCCTTCTCCATTTTATCAATCCCATCATCCTCATTGTCACTATCATTCTCATTATCATTAAAATCGTCTCCCGAGTCACAATTATAATTTGAATATTTCATCTCATTATCAATGTCATTATCGTCAATCTGAAGATCATTCTCATCCTCCTCATCTGATTGGTCCATATTTCCTTCGCCGTCCGACCCCTCCTCTGACAGAAGTCCTACTTCCTGTATGTTTCTATATCTCTCGAACCCTAATCTGTCTTGCGGAGGGTAATTTTCATTTTCATTTGCGTCAAAAAACACAACCACTTTTTTCTTATTACAAACTTTTTTATGTGCGATAAAATCCGAGAGTCCTATGAATTCTTCTCTACACTTTCCGCAAACATGTGCATCGCCACCTGGTGGTGTAGGTGATGATGGAGTTTCCGGCGTCTCTGGATCTAAAAATAAAAAGAAAGAGAACCGATAACAATTTTGCAGACAAATTCAACAGAAAATTATAAATATTAGCACGAGAAACTATATATATATATAGATCACTTGTTGACTAATAATGAAAGATCTGACTCTACTTGTAACAGAGTTAGGGTTCTTGGATCATTCAAGCATCCAAAAAGTATACTTTTAATATTTCAATTAAGCCTACATTTAAAACGTCAGATAACACACTTATCTTTGGATTCAGTGAGTGATGTTCTAAAGTCATTCTTCTTTTATGTAAAGGGATTTACATCGAGGCCAATGTAATATAATATATAGAGATACCAATCTCACTGTGGTTTAATAAACTTTTAAAGAAAACCCCATTTTAGACAAATTATTTGCCCTGCTACTCAAAAAGTTTAAAATCTTGATTCAATGATTAAATGATAATCATTTCCCATCAAATCCTGGAGATAACTTAACCACAGATCTGTAGCTTAACTTTAAATCTCCCGATTCTTAGATCCATATCATAAACCATATCAACACACCTGAATGCTCTAGAAACATATCCACTATAAACATTTTACACAAAACGGATTTTTGTTTGACTTCTAATTTGACAAATTTTCATTGAATCCTGTTACATACTATTTGGTTGAAATTGACCAAGTCAGTCAAATTTTACCCTTGTTGTCTCTGTATCAAAATTGTCAAGATTATCAAACATTTTTTTGATTTTCTTCATTTTAAGACAAATTTTGTTCAACTGTAAAAGTAGATTTTGGTGGAAACTGAAAAAAGCAGACAATCATTTTTAAACCAGTCACATCTGAATCAATTACTTGATATTGAATGATTTTTTAATTATATATTTGGTCCAGACTTGTTACATAAGGTTTAGTTGAAACTGATGAAATTGGCAGAGTTAGTCAAATTTGTGCATTTGTTGGTTCCAAATTTTAAAGAAGGTCTTAGTGGCCAAGTGGTCTTAGGCTCATGTGTACACATAAGCATCTCTTACTGCCCAGGTGCTAATTCTATCATGCAGATTTTACTGCGAAAAGGTTTGTCAAGTCACTTGCCATAAGTTTGAAGTTTTCTTTAAACACTCTTGTTTTCTCTACTATCCCTAAACTGACCTGCCTGGGATGATATAAGTAAGTAAATCTTGATTCATAAAACACCATTACTCCACTACAAATTTCGAAGAATGTTATAAGCCTTATAGATGAAAATCACGGTGTTGTTCTGATACAAAGATTACCAACTTGTAGTCATATGTTTCCGTGCTGTAATATCATGTAACACCTTACAATGGGGAAAAAATATTATATCTGCCACATTATCGGACATTATCCTGTCACTAAATAATTTGACATCACTCATGATTTCTGACAATTCCTACCTTTGGGAAGAATTCTGATTTCTCAACTGGGAATTATAAAAAGAAAATTATATTCTATCTCTCATATTTTAGCTGTAAAGAATGAGTGCTGGGACGAGTTTTACGATCCGAACCTCGATTTATAATTATGATTAATACCGAGCAAATTTTATAAGATTATGGGTTCAGAAAGATGAATAATGCAATTCACATCATTTAACATCAAATTTTATAATAAATCATTCAGTTTCCTTTTCTCTCCCGAAAACAAAAGTGACGATTTATTTGCGAGATTTATCATTTTCGAGACAACATTGTTCATCTCTTACAATACCAATGGGATATAACGCACACTAATGTGAAAAATTGTCTAATAATTGCCATATTTCATAGAAAATTGTGAAGACTTTACTGAAGAAACGTAGAAACTTAAAAGCTATATACATTGCTTCTTATGTTGCACAAAATTCAAATAGAATTTCTCCACTAGTCCTAGTTATGTCATATCTTGGCGGCCAAGTGGTCTGCAGTATATGTTTACAGATCACAGAGCCTCACACTGCCTAGGTCCAACTTTTACTCTTACAAACGCTTAGTTTGAGAATGTCTGTCAGTTTCCTGCTAGAGGGATAGTTGTTCCTAATGCAAAGAAACATTTTCCTATACTAAAATCAGGTTAATTTCTTTTTAATATTATTATTATAAAATTGAAATTTTAATTTCTATTGTTGAATTTTTTAAACATTTAAAAACTAAATCCTTTGAATAAGAAAAAGTAAAATTATTTGTTTATCAAGAAGGGATACATTTGAGTCATATCCTGTAAATTCCCACAGTTTCATTTCTGAGTGATGTCGAAAAATAAAAATTTAAATTTACAAAATTGAGATATTAAAAGTTAAAATTACATTTCAATATAATTTATGCCTTGGCAAGAATGTGATAATGACCTTATATAAAGAAGTTGGAAATAATAATATTTAAACCTTCTACCCCTATACATCTTAAGGAAAATTTAAATAAGTAACACAAGAATCTATGATTCATTTCAACAGGGATATACAATTTCAAATCAAAATTCTAAAAAAAATATCATACTTGAAATTTACATCCCCCACCTGTGTGGGAAACTGCAACAAGTGGGGGACATAATACTTCGCAAAATGGATAAATCTCAAAATCTATGACATGGAATTACTCCCCAAAATCTTCAATGTCCATTACAAGGACAACACCCATTATCAGAGGACACACCCCCTATCGCAACTGAAAGGTAATAATCTCATATCTCATGCCTAAATCGACAACAGAATAAGCTATTTATTGTTAAAAACATGTGGCAGAGCGGAGATACAAATATAAGCTTTTCTTTGACCATGATCATCCTATTCTGTATTCATATCATTTTCGCATTAGTTAAGCCTCATATGACAACATATGATTTGCGATATCAGGATATCGTAACAGCAATTCAATTTCAGGACATGGTTTGGAAACTGATCTGTGATTATTGTGTTTTTCTCATACATATTATCTGTTCTCCCTAAACCCTCTGTATTATTAACTAGATTAAATTTTTCACCCGCTCATAAATTTTGGGATATTCTAATCATAGATTTATCTAAAATTTTAAAATTTTAAAATGCATGTCCACTTCCTGATACCTGTAATATCTTATAAATAACCAAGGTACAAGGACAATCTAGGTTTGAATAAATTTAAAATTATAAGTAGCAAAATTTCCAAAAATTGTGAAAATATAGTTCGTTTTAAAGTAATTTTTCAAAACTTTTTTAAATAGTTTACTTTTTGAAAGAATTTCTCAGAAATCAGCAGTCATTGGCGATTTTGGCTTCCTGCAGGAATTGGAAACATAGACTATGCATTATATTTTTCACAAGAGCTGAAAAAAGATCAACACGGCTCACCATCATGAAACTTTTGACCAAAACCATTGTGGTCAGGCTAACACTGGCTCTGAAGCTTGAAATGCTGAGTTATGACCACAAGTGCTTCTGCACTTTGTGCAAGCAAAAAATGGTTGTTATTTTTTAAAAATTAATTAATTTATGTATTTACATGCAGCAATAACTTTATTTAAAGACATTAATATTTTAATATAATTTAGATATCAAAACAGGAGTTCTCAAGTTTATTTTCAGGGATTCAATTCAGTGCCATTATCTAAATAGTTTTTTGTCAGAAAAACAATTTCAAGAAACAATTTTTTTAAATTACATTAAGATCAAGTTAAAAAAAACTATGCTATGCCTATCAAAAACATAAATATTTATAAAAAACAAACACCAAAATTTCAAACCTCTAATTAACATCAGACAGTTTATCCATTCTGGTTCATGTGAACTCTTAAAAAACATAATTATACCTTTCATTTAATCATTCTGACACCTTGGAAAAAGCTCCCGAAAAAAACTGCAGACTTTTTACATCCCCTTTCTGCCGCTTCCTCGACAAAAGCTCCCTAATATTAACTCATCTCGGCAACATATAATCTCGTCTTTAGAAAATGAATTGATGAAGGAAAACCGATACTCGGAGCCGTTTAAAAACTACATGAAAATTATTCCAATTTTTACGGCAAAACTAGAACATCATAAATTTGACAAGGCTTACTGTATAATACACTATAATTTTGATGTCTACATTCCGTGAGGTGGTCTATCAAATAATAAAACCACTAGTTAGTTATTCTGCCCAATTTTTTTCGCATCAGTGGTGTAATATTCTTTATCAATTTTCTATGACACCTACAATGCTGGGGCACTATAATGGGTTATATAATTCAAGCACTTTTAAATTATTTCTCACTGAAATCTGTTAAGCTGCTAATTTAATGGAACATTTTCTATGGATTTCTATATTACTCGAGTTTTAATTAAAAACCAAAAACTCAATTTATATCAGAAAAGAAAAAAATATATCATAAAACACTTTAGAATCATTCTATTGTAATCAAGTGAAGCAAACAAAGCGACTGATGTTTGTCTTTATATTGAGGGAAGAAAAAGGCCATGCAAAAAATACTTGGAAAAAAAAGCAAGCATTTTTTGAAAATTTTCAGCAATATTTTGGTCATGATTGTGACTGAATTTTTACATCAATTAACAGATTAATTTAAAAAATAATAATTTTGACATAACTTTTTATGATTTTGTATTTAAATCCAAACTTTCCCCTCAAAAATCCCCCTCAATAAATTATTAAAATTGTAAAAAATCTGCAACATTATTCTTAATACCCTATCTAACCAGAAGTTCACAATACAGATTAGCCTGACGTTTCAATACACATATTGTTTAAGTGTGACAGCTCGCCGATATTGTTTTAAGTCCTTGTCAAAATTTTTTAAGGCTAGATGTCATTTTGCGCTCATATTAATATCAATTTATGTTATAAAATTTCACCAATAACATTAGAGTAATTATACTCGTAGTCAGATAGACCTGATAAAAATGACAGTTTGTTTGAGTGACATCTCAATGAACTTACAAACGGAGTTTTCATAAGCAAGAACACCGAGCGAAAATCGGCAGAATTGATACCGTATTTGCATGATTCGTAAATACGCTTCGGTTATTGTAAATATCCTTGAATTACATTATTAATTTATGAATTTATATCTTTTTAATATCATTTAGTATAAAAAATACATGTGAAAAAAATGTTAAAAATCCAGTCTTTTGTTCGTAAGGAAATTTAGTCGCAGGAAATAAACGGAATGTACGAGATGCAACTGGTTTCTATTTGTATGAATAGTTACATGCGTCACATGTTGGTGGTAAAGGTGTTTTTTTTATTATTGGAGGGGGGAAGGGTTATTGCATCAATGAATTAAATATGTATGTTACTGAAAAGTACTAATTTCTTAAAATTATATCAAATTTCTAAAACATCAAAGTATTTTGGAAAATGTAGAAAAAAAGTTTCAAAATAGGAATTTAATACGAGTACCATGAAATTCAACTAAGAAAATTAAAAAAACCTGCTTATTTGAAATATAAATAACTCCAAAACCAATCATAAGAGAAGAGAAAACAATGGAAAATCGAGAAAGTTGAGTGTTTTTAGAGTAGAGAGTTCATTTTGAACAACATATATGTAAACTACAGTAGGTGATAAAAAAGTGAAAAATTAAGTAAATACCTGTCTCAAATGTTTCTAATTGCGTAGTTTCCACGTCATTCGGACATTGAGATTCACTCGGCATTTCTGTTTGATCTGTAAGAACAAAATAATCCTGTCAATTCACAAAATCTGAAATTATTTTAATACAAAATGTCAATTTTTATCACAAAATCATTCTTGTGGGAAAAATTCCATCATATCCCCAACATCGACCAAAATTTGGAGAAACTCCCATTTTGTCAATATTCAAGTTTATCACGAAAATGTTTCATATGAATTATCTCCCTTTATTTTCTATGGTAAATCTTACTTCCACAACAAATATCTCCCTTGCTTTCAGTCATAGTGGTTATCTCCCTTGTTTACTTTCACTAGGATTATCTACCTTGTTTACTTTCACCAGTGTTATCTCCCTTGTCTAATTTCACTAATTATGTCCCCTTTTCTCCAAGTCTAGTAGTCAATGTTTACATGCTGAAGACCAATACAAACAATAACAAACTACGACTTAGACTGTTCGACTTAGTGTGAACAGGTGTTCAAATCCTACCTTGATCAACAACAAATCAAAGAGCCAAAAACTTAGTAAAAAAAGGTCGAGCTTGTTTGACAGCGAATTAAAAACAAGCAACACTGACATGTCAAAACATTGTAATATTTTACGGGAGGCGGTCAAATTTACGAGATGTATAAGCGTGCGTAACCTCCCGTCTGTTCGGGATCAATCAATAATTTTAGCCAATCAGTGCGCTCATCAATACCTTGTCGAAACGACAAAAACAAACTTTAAGCACATCAATATCAAAGACAAGATCTCAATAGAGGCTTTGAACCTTTTATTGGAAGTTCGGCAGATAAAGATTTTTGAACTGTTATTTGATATGAAATTAAAGTTCTTCAAGTGCGTTATATGTTTGTTATTCACAAAGTATATAATTTCAAAGATAACTTTAATATTATTTGAATCTTTAATTAGGCCTATGAGATGACTAATCTTTTGAATTTTTTGTGATTTTTGAAGGATTTTGTACGATTTTTGAACAATGACGTTATTTTTTAGCTTTAGTGACTGATGTTTTTTAAGAGATTATTGTGGATTTATATCTGGGCTCAGTTTGTAATTAATACTGTTTTAATGATGGCAACTGTAACCACAAAAAGTTATAAATAGCACCTGTATATATTATAATTGGTGTACCTATAGGTTAACTAGAGGGGCTTGCTCTTCCAGAGCACCTGGCCTCACTTCCCTGGTGGAATTTCATGAGATATACTAAAAAGCCAATTTTCAAAGTTTTTACTTTGCTTTTCGGATTGTGATTTGAACATATTCCCTAATTATGAGATATCCCTTATGAGAAATCCTTAATTATGAGAAATCCCTTATTATGAGAAATCTCTTATTATGAGAAATCCCTAATTATGAGAAATCCCTTATTATGAGAAATCTCTTATGAGAAATCCCTAATTATGAGATATCCCTTATGAGAAATCCTTAATTATGGGAAATCCCTTATTGTGAGAAATCCCTAATTATGAGAAATTCCTAGTGATGGGAAAATCCTAGTTATGAGAAATCTCATATATATGGGAAGACCCTAATTATAAGATATCCCTAATGATGATGCAGTGTTTTGAATTATGACTAAAAATCCTGGCAGGCTTACATAATAAAATCAAATTTTTAAACAACAATTTTTTTCTGAAGACTAGGCATGATAGAAAATATTCACCAAAAGCAAAAAACAGAATAAGAAGGTAAAGTTTGTAGATAAGAGGTAAATTATGACAATTCTGACAGCTACCAGTATCTATCTTCAGTATCCCTGATAAAACTCAAGTTTAACAGACTATAAACATTGACCCCTGTAGGGTATCCCACCCACCTTCCAACTTCATCTCAGCAGTAGCTGACAAATTTGTTACCGACTTCTCTTTGCTAAGTGCTTGGTATTTTATAGTTATTTTAGTGCAGTGACTGCATGCACTATCATACAAGAAATTATTACCCTCATATTGTAACTCAGTGTGATGAATGAAGAATAGTTCAGAATTTGACAAATTTGGATCCTTAATACAGAGGGTTCAATGTTGGAGACCTTTGAAAACTGCATATCTTGAGTTGAGATATGATGTTTAACATCACCTCAGCAAAGATTCTTTTTTTTAATAGAGATGGTTAGTTCAGGAATGGTGGGGGTAACCAGAGTGCCTGGAGAAAACCACTGACCTTTGGCAAGTGAACTGACTAATTTTCTCCCACTAGGATCTGTTCCCTGTGGGACTCAAACCAAGTTGATGAAGCACTGTGATCCATTAGAAGTTGGCTCTTTAGATCTCTCAGCCAACGCCGGGCCCCATTCTGAAATCCTGAGTCACAGACACTTAGTAAAAAAACCCCTTAAAAGTTTATTGCTGTAAGGACACTACAAAGTCAAAATGTTTTTTTTCTGCAAATTCACCTTAAGCTGGTGACCTCTCAATATAAGTTGATAAAAAGTGAAATACTTGTATTCTGATTAGGGTGTAAAACCAAAATTTGTAAATTACAAAAATTGCACTACCCTGCGTCAAATCACCCCCATATTTATATGCGTAATTCATTTTCTAAGTATTAATCGTTTAACTACATCTTTATATAGACTGATTACGTGCATTTAAATTTTAACTGATTAACTAATAGCTAGATACAAATCTAAAAATACACTACCTGTATTTATCCTGTGTTTATCCGACAATCGATCGTTATCTTTTTATAAACTCAATACCATAAATTTAGATCACAATTTTTCCTCTTTTCAAAAATAACCCTCTTTTGAAAATTAACTCATTTCAAAAAGCAATATTCATACAAAGCGCATATGAAATTGTTTCAAAATTTAAAATCATACCGTTACACGATCCCAAGTTGAAATATGAGGACCATGATTCACACCAATTATATCAATTAAATGGCTGAAAATTTAGCAAAATCTTAACTTTAAATTGTTTATGTCACAAAATATCATTTAAATCTATCTTATCATCATTTAGATAAAAATCCATTTTTGTCTTTTGTTTTTGCCATACTTTAAAAAAAATTCAGGGTTTATTTTGATCTTTTTTCTTCCCTTTTGATCACTGAGAGGTTTAAACATTCTGAAGACCACACACTTTGAAATCTAAATCTGCAATATGACAGGGGTGTCATGTTAATTTCATATTCATATATCGTGATCATATTTCCCGTATTTTTGCCATGTTTTGATTCCGTTTATAATATACAATTAGTGCCTGATTTTGATATGGCTATATGCATGACATTATGATATTGGCAAGTTCATAAGGTCAATTTAAGACGTTTTTGACTTGTAAACTTTGAATGAATTTGATACTGGCAGACTGACACCCCGTTTCTATACTGGCAGAGTTGAAGGTGTGATAAAAAAATGTTCCGTGTTAGTAAGATACTCTATTTAATGCTGAGAGTGTAAACATGCTTGTAATGCAATATGCATACTTTTATATGACATTTAATCATGTCTGGTATGACTACTTCCATTCCACATGATCAGAATATTGGAATTCTCCGCTGGTAGATCAAAACATTGCATTTCTCTTCCGCTCGATTAAAAATACACATGCATTTGAATTCTCAACTGAATGGTTCAATTTCATGACTTAACCAGGCAATTTGAGTACAATATATTGGTTCAGATAATTTGGCCACTCTAGATTTCCCCCATCGTTTTAAATTATCTATACCTATTAGCGAGATTCCATGACCTAACAAGCCAATTTGAGTACAATACATTTTTTAGATAATCACTGGTATTTTGGCCACTCTTGTTTTCCCCATCATCTTAAATTGCATATACCCTAATTGTTACATCATCTCATAAACTGCCGGTCTAGATCAATAAACAGTCAAATCAGTCTATAAAGGCCACCCAAGGGAACCAGTAAAAATGGCCTTTATGAGCAGGTGGTCTCTATATACAGGTTCAAATAATATAAATAAAGAACAATTGGGATATACTTCTACTGGTCTTTATAAGCAGGTGGCCCTTATATATAGAGTAGAAAGCAGGTTGGGCTGTAATTAAAAGAAATTTATCTGGGGCCAAAAATACAGATACTGTCTGCTCATTTTTTTTTTAATTTTGGCCCTAGTTTCGTGCTGAAGACATGTGAGCAGGTCATGATAACTTCAAAGCAATAACTTCTATCGCCTTCTTTGATATCAAAAATATGACCTCTGACCTGTATCAAAACTTTTTACATACTTGTGAAAAAAAAACTTAACACAGAACTAAGTAAGACGTAAAGCTTCGACATTGATCTTTTTCAAATTTCGCTTTGTTTTCGCCAAGGCCAATTTGACAATTTGAAGATATAAAAAAGAAGATATATTTAAAATTATTTAATGTTTGTATATATATTACTTTCACAAACAAAATGCTTCTGTGTGTTTTAAAATTTAAATATACTCAAATATCGGAATTTGCATTATCTTTCGTTTGAACTTTTTATGAGTTTGAATATTATTAATACAGAATGTGATACAAAGTGGAGTATTTATTTAATTTGGTGGCACCAAGACTATATCATATCAAAATAATTTTACCAAATGATAAAAGAATCATAATAAACGAGTCATTGATATTATATGTTTCATATTATCATTGAATGTTTACCGACTTCAATAAGTTTAAATTCAGACAAAATTCCAAAACTATAATCAAATATTTGTACAAGGCAAAATTAGAAAAGAAAGATATTGGGCATAATAGTAGAAGTACCCTGATAAGATCTCTTCCAATATGTACTTAAAAATTAAAGGTTGACAACTTCAATTTACCCCACAAACAGATAATTATGCTCCCCTCGAAGATCACTAGTTGTTACAAATATTGAATTTTCATTTTTTATATTGTATAACCATCTAATAGTCACATATATTTGAAGTAATTTTTTTCCATTTCAATTTTTTAATTTTTTTTAAAATTTAAAACTTTTTATATGACATACTGTATAATTGTCCAACAGTTAAATATAATTTTAAATTCATTTTAAATTTCCATTTAAATTCTTTTTTTAAATTTAAATTTTTTATTGATTGTATGATTGTCTAAAAGTCGCATATACATTTTAAGATTTTTTTTTCTACATCTATACTTTTTTGACCTTCTATTAGAGAAAAAAGTGTGGTTATGTAATGCCAATTAAGACGTTTTTGTTCACTTGTGATTTTTTATTCATTAATGAAACAATTCAGACCTTGAAAAAATTGAACCCATAAGTTAGATTAAAAAAACATTAAACTTACACTTAAACATCTTCATTTAGTGTATTCTCTTGCACTGACATCATCAAAAACCCACCCACCAAAAAAATTACATATTACTTTACAATGCCTGAGGGGAAGGGGTAGAAATTCTAAAATTTTGAAAAAAGGCAGTTTCAAACAAATCAATGTGCCATTTAACTAAAGGGCACAATTCTTTTTCAAATTCATTGATTTTTATTACTCAAAGCCATCAAAGCTGTCTAACACAAAACTTGTGAAAAAATTATTTTTTCCTGTCTCAATTTAAAGAGGGACAAATTAGGTGCCATTTGACCAAAGGGCAGATAATTTTAGTATATTTGACTCAAAATCATCAAAAGACTGACCAGATAGCCTCAGGTCAAATATAATGTTAGTGACCAATTGAGAATGCAATCTCTTGGGCCCAGGGGCATCGGATCTCACAATTTCTATTGTCCACATGCATGTCAGATGTAAAAACAGTGATATGATTACTCTGGATAATGCCTTTGTGTGTTAATTGTGAAAGCTTTTAACACCCATACAGATCGGTATCTGAGTCTAATCAATTCAAAGTCTTGGAAAGTGATAAATAAACAAATAATTGTCTACCGGATTAAGGTGAATGTATGATCTCATAATTCTATTTGAAGATTAATAAAGAAAGTTCTGAAATGGAATGTATGCATAATTGATCAGTTAAGAAAACAATAAATGAGTTATCCAAACGTCAAAATTCTCGACATTTAGATCTCAGTGCCACCTGTTGTAGATATGAAACATTAATTAAAACGAAAGGTGTAAACGTTAATTATTACAACAATAAATGGCATAATCACTTTGATCACCTGTCTCCATACATTGTCTCGTGACAATTAAATAAGAATTTTATTATTTATTTTATGACTGTTCATTATGACGACAAATTATGAATGTCACAACAAAGACACAATAATTACCACTTATGTTTATGTTTTTAAAAAAAAAATTAAATATATCTTACCAATGTGTTGTTTTTTAGAATTATGCAGTCTGTTAAAATAAGATAGATTTTTTTGTCTGCATTCAAAGAAATAACATAATTTGTTTTTATAAAAATAGGCAAAAATTCCAACATTTGTAGTCTGTAAAAATTTAATTATGGATATTTTTTTTTGTTTATTGATAACATGTCAAATTTTAATTAAAATATGTATTTAAGCAAGTTTTTTTTAAAGTGTTTAACATTATTGTTAATTATATCATTTAAAAGTTTATAAAAATAAGTCTAAAGCTTTCTTTTGTTTTTTAATGCTTTTAGTTTTTTTTTTTTTTTTTAATTTATTATTACCGACGTTACAGTATACAACTTTTTATATTATAATGCTGACATTCTCTTAATCATTGATTAATTTTAATTAATTGTGTCAGATTTAATTAAAAAAGACCAGAATCTATTAATTAATCACTAGAAATCCTACAAGTTAAACCATGCAGTCTGTGAAAATTAAAATAATTTTTTTGGTGCAAAGTTTAACAATGACTCAACGCTGACTAAATTAAAATATTTCTTAAATTCAATATTTCAGTTGTTAAATTTGTTTTAAGTACCATTATTAGAAGTTGCATGCCACTTGTTTTTGTCATATACATAGTACTATAATTGATGAAAATGTAGATTTCAGATTGGGGTGGGGTGGTGTGGGTGGGGTGAAGGAGAGAGGGGTATCCCAGTCTAAAAGATGGAAGAGAGAGAGAGACAGAGAGAGAGAGAGAGAGAGAGAGAGAGAGAGAGAGAGAGAGAGAGAGAAGAAAATCAATAAAGCTCTATTTTAATATTACTGAAACACGTCGCCTCAAGGTGCAAAATTAAAGAACTGCTGACCATGCAAAAAATTTTTTTACAAGGAGTGAAAACCCCTTTTTACCAACAAGGAAATTAATTACTTACTACCTGGTAGATAAATAAAAAATCACAATTTTGTTGTTTTGACAAGAAAAAACTCAAAATATGAAATGATGCGGGCATAGCAATAGCCAATACATTTTGTAAAATAAAATAATTGCTGAATACGAATAATTTGACAGATTTTTTCCTCCACACGTCTGGCTAAAACTGATGAAGGCATATTTGTACCAGGTATCACCCCTAAAACTGATGATGTAATAATGTTAAAACAAACATAAAAAGAAAGTAAAACTTTACACCTGAGGAAAATCATATTTTATAAATAATTTGGCTACAGGTGTATCATTCTTAATGACAAATATACATATAAAGGTATAACACCAGTCTGTATCCTCTGTGTTTGTGTTTTATCCAGCGGAAATGATAACAAAATAAATAAGTACAATCATAAATTTACTCATTACTGCATCATATAAAGTAATACCTGTATATTAGGACATAAGAAATAAGGGACTTTATAGGCGTGTGTTCTTTATACAGAGGTTACTTTTATATGAAGCTGAAAGAACATCTAACAATCATACATAAACTCATTACTGTATTTAATACAATAAACCCTGTATATAAGAGCCACTCATGGGACACCAAGTTAGGTCACCTAAGGAATAGGGGACTTTAGACATGTGGTCTTTATACAGAGGTTACTTTAAGTTGAAATGACATCTAATGATGAATTAGTGCAATCATACATTAACTCATTACTGTGTCAAATACTGTATATAAGGACCACTTATGGGACCTAAGAAATAAGTGACTTTTAGGTCTTTATATAGAGGTTTCTTTTGGTTGAAATGAGGCAAAGGAACCTTTAAATACTGGTCTTAATGGACAGGTGAATTTTATAAGAGGCTCCATTTTATTGAAATATGAAGCAATGGACATTTGGTCTGTATATAGAGGTTCTTTTTGGTTGAGATATGAAACAAAGGGACCAAATTCTCGACTCTTAGTTGACAGGTGGTCTTTATACAGGTGTTCTTTTTGAGTAATATATGAGGCAAATGGGCCTTTCAATACTGGTCTTAACAGACATTGGGCCTTTATATAATATGGAGGTGGTTTTTACATCAGATTAGATTTTACTGCTGTATATTTAATCATTTCATTAGCATTAACGCAATAATAAATTAGCTCTGTTTGATTAGTCAATTTCAATTGCTAAATAAAACTACCTTTCTATAAAGGACATTTATAGTACCGGTAATCAACCCATTGTACAGTAGACTTATCAGCTTGAAACAAATATAATTAAAATACATGTATAACATTGCTTGTTCGTATAAATTTTTAATATTATCATATCAATGCAACCAAGTACATTAACAGTGCATGTACATCTAACAGACATAATTTTTGTTTTGATAATAATTTTCAAATCTCTTTATATGCGTGTTTTTCTCTTACGGGCATTCAAATTTTTCACAATAAATATTTTAATTTTCATAAAACTTAAACATGAATCGTAATACTGCATCACTTTTATGCTTTCCCCTACAGATATATATTTTTTTCAGAAAATTTTTTAATTCTCATATTTGATATACTGCACGTAATATGCCATCGCTCCCCTTAAGATATGGTTTTGAAGTTTATTTCATCTTTTTGAAATCACAATATTTTATTCATTTCCTATACCCAAAAGGTATATATTTAATCGCAGAAGTTTATAAAATATTCATCAAAATTCTTCAATTTTGAAATAATGCACATAAAATAATAAACAGGCATATACACATTTATATACACTAGGGTTTAAATTAAAATGCTATTGGAAAGCGAGCGGCAAATTTGTCATATATGAATATATTCATCAAAATATGCAACAAAAATTTTATACACACAAGGGGCTTTTAATTCAAGTGATATTAGAAGGCAATGCTGTCATATGTTATGTATGAAAGACAATTTTGATATTATTAACAGCAAGATATGCAACATTTTTTTTTTCAATATACACAAGGGTTTTTAATTCAAGTCAAATTGGAAAGCTTTCACATTTCATTTACCATATAAGCAACAATTTTGATATTATGAAGAGCAAGATTATATATTCAATAAAAAAAGCAACAATTTTTTTATATTCACACTAGAGGCTGTTAATTCAAATGACATTGGAAGGCAATGCTGTCATATTTTATATATGTGAATGACAATTTTGATATTATGAAGAGCAAGATTATATATTCAATAAAAACTGCAGCAATTTTTTTTATAAACACAAGGGGCTTTTATTTCAAGTGATTACTAGAATGGAAGGTATTGCTTTCATATTTTAAATATATGTGAAAGGCAATTTTGAAGAGCAAGATTATATATTCATCAAAATATTCAACAAATTTTTTATAAACACAAGGGCCTTTTAATTCATATGATATTGGAAGGCAATGCTTTCATATTTTATACTGTATTTGATAACATTATATATGCGGTATATAGATGTTATGAACAGAAACGGACCATATATTTTATGTACACATGACTATATGATATCAAATTTTAAACTCTGGCGATATTTTTGAATTTATTTCAAGTACATGTCAACAGAAATAATTCTATATCTCAAACATTTTCCCATTATTCAGGGGTTTGACTAATTTATGAAGTACAACTGATAAGGACCCACAATAAAGGTGGCCCAAAGTCATACCCATGCTAAGCTGCTTTTTATAATAAATGGTTTATACTCGAAATGCACACACATATATCTTCAGATTTGTAATAATCATCTATGTGAACTTAAGAAAATTAATCGCAAAGAGTTATAAGAAACGTTCACCAGAATAAGAGTAGCGACCATACATCAAATCTCCCGAGTAAAAACCTGTCATACAATATCTGATATACATGATATATTTCAACTTTCTTTTGTTTGTTTGATAATCTTAAAAATATTGCATAGCGCAGACAAATTTTCTCCCCAAAATTTCTGGGCTCGCCGCTTAGCCTATGTTGTCAAGATCAGTTGGACTCTTCAAATAAAACTATTTAACATTAATTATTGAAAGCATTTATTTTAAATCTGACAGTTGATATTACACTCCAATAAATTATCCCTTATATCATATGTAACCGCTGGTATATATTACTCTCTTTAGTAATCGCTACTTTAGACAAGGGAGATAACATCGTTTTTTTAACGGAGGTACTCGAGATCGAATGTTGGGTATCCAGGATCCAATGTACCTTATATAGCATTTCTCTCAAAAATAAATATTAAAACCTTGATTCATTGCAACCTTTGGTCATTCAAATTTTTCCTTAAAAAGGGGTTTCTCGACAAATCTATGAAGATTATTAAAACAAAAAAACACCATGGATTTTAAGGACATCAAAATAGTTTGGTGATAAGTAAAGATGGCAAAGTAATCAATGGACATTTAAACAAGAATTTCTTCCCTAATTTCAGCTTGATGTAAGCGAAAGAATCTTGACCAAGGTGTAAAACAACATTACTTTACACCATTCAACTGGAATTGCATTAAATGTTTGAATCTCCCCACTCAGGGCAGACCCTAGTGTGAGAAAGAAACCATTTGACACTCCAATTTTCTCCACCATCTCTGAATTGACCACCACAATAGAAGTGATAAAATCTTGACTGGAGCTTAAAACTCCATTACTCCACTCCAGTCTCCTCCATCATCTCTGAAATGACCACCTTGATAGAAGTAGAGAAATCCTGACTGGGGCGTAATTTTTAATGCCATTTCTCCACTCAAATATGTGTATCGGTAATTGCAGGCAAATGAAAACAGTTACCTAAATAAAATCTTTAAAGTCCAGCAAGTGAAATTGATTTAATATCTCAGATATCATTAAATATGAAAATAGAAAGTGTCCCTGTGGTGTAAATGTAGAGAATTAAATAACCATTATAAACAGAATAAAAAATCTTAAACAACTGGACACAGGAAATGCCACACACTGGACAATCACTGACCAGTTGTCCATTATTATAAAAATATCACATGTCTAAATTAATGACCAATTTCATAAAAGAAGCAATATGTCCAGATTGACCAGTGGGTTGAGGCCCATTAATTGGGAATTCCAAAACCAGTCTGGTATTTGATATTAACTGGTTAAATTACATCACAAAGTGACATTTAAAATATGTAATAAAATAAATGGGAGTTTGAGACGACAACTTTGTCCACTATTACTTTTAAAGGCGAATCAGAAAGCTGGAAATCAATTTTTTAGGTCAAGCTCAAATCAGTGGAAAAAACCAGAGTAACAGAGGCTAACCTAACTTCCTAATTGAGCACACTTTTCAAGTTTCAATTATTTCCTTTTTAAAGCTGGGTGAGAATTTATGAATCATATTGGTTTTGAAATTATGAAATGATTGCAATTGTAAATATTCAACTGGAAAATTAAAGATGAGAGTAAGAGTAATAGTATTTTTATGCCCCAGTCAAGATTCTTTCGCAGTCAATTTAGGGATGGTAGAGGAAACTGGAATATTTAATACAGAGAAAACTGCAAACTTGGTAGACTGACAAACATTCTCACTCCAGGACCTACCAGAGTGGGATTCAGTGAGAGGTGCTGCGAGTATGATCTGTAAGCACAATGCTTTAGACCACTTAACCACCAAGGCCCCTTAGACTTGGTAGGTTTTAAGACATCCCATATATGGTTCATCTATATATCTACAGATCAGTGCTGGATAGATCTGGGATCTCTCTATATGTTGTTATTATTTTGTTCCAGATATGCAACTTCACACACAAAACCTTTAGAAAGTCCCAAAGCCTGCATCCCTCCCACCTACTGCCCACGCCCCCTTACAAACAACCTGTTACTGAATGGTCATTGTGCCAGTGTGTGTGGTCAAGGACTTTTAATCTTGTTCAATAATCCCCCTCTAATCATCTTTTAATCACAAAATCTTTCAAAGGGAGTTTGTGACTTTAATGACAAGGAAGCAATGATCTTTTAATTTTAAAACCCCCTTTTTATCCCCCCTTAAATTTTAATTTCTATGTCATAGTGTCTTGCTAATAAATAAGATGACCATTGAAGTTTATTGTTGACCACTCAAATCCCCATTACTGACCACTGTAGCAGAACAGGTGCCCCTAACACTGTAACAAATGGGTAATTCAATAAAACCTGTCATTTAAAACTTGACCCCTGTCCAAAATAATAGTGACCACACTCCTTGAAAAAAATTATGAATTATATTTTCTGACAAAAGCTCTTCAAATTAGACACACTCCTTTAAAAACTTGTTAATATAAAGAATATCTATTGAAAAGGTTTTCTTTTTAAAGATGGAAATTATATTCAGTATATTATTGTATGGCCAAAACCAATTATCTGGTTTTTCAGTGTGATATAAAATATGTTATAAATGAAAATATATTTAATTATTCCATTCCACTGGACAGTGGTCAGTTTTTGTAATGACCATGCTAAGTAAATGAGATAAATTACAGCTAGCAGTTAACACTATTACCTTTAATAGAGGTTGCAAATGAAATGGCAGAATTCTGTCCTGTTTATTAATGTTTTGCATCTTAAAATAACAAATCCTCTTGCTCGGGAAAAAAGAAGAAAAAGAAAAAGTGGCTTTAAAAAGGCACCTCTACCTAAAAAGTGAAGGCAATTACAGGTAATTACCCAATGGACAGTGAAGCTTTGACAACTCAAAAGTCCATGGGGTTTGGAATTATAAGCATTGGGATAATGGTGATTTACAACAAAGTCAAAATTCTTTCACTTACATTGAGGCAGTCAATTCTTAGATGGTTGAGTAAACCTGAGAGCCTGGAAATTAAAAAAACCTGTTTCACTTGTTCACTTTTTTTACTAGAAGCAGTCAAGAATTAAGGGTGATAGAGGAACTTGGGAGAAAATCATCGACTTTCAGCATGCAGACTTTCTCACACTTAGATCTGGGGAGTGGGATTCAAATCTATAGAATCAAAGGTGCTGTGATCATAAGCATGCAATTTAGACCATTTGGCCTTCAAGCCCAAGTTATAAAATATAACTGAAAAATCACGTAATAGGACATAATATCTGTTAAATTCAACTTTAAATCTGAAACTGTCAAAAGCAGGATTTTATGTCATTTCACAACAAATTTGCTTTTCCATCTTCATTTCAAATTTGAAATTGAATTTTCAGTTGCTTTCACAATTTAAATTCCCAAGGCTCACACTTAAACATCACACCATATCATCAAAACAATACAGAGAAAAAAACCTTTTCAGACTCAAAAGTCTAAAATTGTAGAGGTTTTAATTCTTACTTCTCAATCATATTAATTTACAATACGAGAGCAGCAAGATTCACAAATTTTATTTTTGCCATTCCACGTTTGGTCACTATTGCAAAAATTGTGATTAAAATTTAAAAGGGCAAAACTCTAAGAAATATTCAGAGTTGCCTCTTCTTCTGGTGGACACAATGTCATATCCTGGAAATTCTGTAATACCAAGTTTAGTAAAAATATATTTTTTACTCAGGGCAAATCCTTGTGTGAGAAAGTTTGTGAGTTTGCTTACCAAAATTTAGTGGCTGTCTCTGGACAGTCCCGTTGCCAACAAAATCTCTAAACCGAAAACCTTAATAAGAGCGAGAGAAAATTGACTGGGTTATAAAACACTATTACTCCACTCAACTTCATAATTAACAACATTCAAAGTACATATATGAATAAAAGAAATACAAAAACAAATTTAAAGTACATGTATATGATTTTTGATGAATCTTTAGTGCTTAAATTAGACAACTTTAAGACGCAAGTGTTCGAAAAAGACATGACAAATTATTATAAAACCGCATGCAAAATGCACATGCAATACAGTTACATTTAAGTTAAAAAGTGTTTTTTTTTTAAATTGCATATTAATGCACATATGAGTTACAATTATATATCAAATATATGAAATTAAGTTTTCCTTTTTAGTCATTTGATTCTGAGAGCCACTTCCCTTTTGTAATACAACGCATATTCTGAACATTTACTTTAGCCATTGACATATAACTATGTCTAATTTTAAACGAAAGTATAACTGGGAGAGGTTACAGGCCATCAAAAATATATGTAAGGAATATCCTAGCTAAAAAGGACGAGGTAAGGGATATCCTAGCTAGAATTGAATATGGAATATAATTTCATATTTGATATAGAAAATAATACCTCTGTTATTCTGAATCAGACAATGAAAAGTGAAACAAATGATCTTAATGTGTCTGGAGTTTGTTATTAAGAAGTTTTATACCGGTAGCAAGTGTACAATGCAACAAGTTTGAACTGACTTGACTTGGCGGGGAAAACTTTCAATCTCAACAAAGAATGGAAGACACTTTCTTAAAATGCCAGAGACAGAAAGCTGAAATCAAAATTGTAAAGTTTGTTATTAAATATTAAGTGTACAATTCAAAAAGTTTGAAACTTGGTGGGGAAACTTTAAATCACACCAAAGAATAGAAGATAGTTCATCAAGACATTAAAGGATAAGAAAGAACAAAAAAGAAATGCAGGTAACCTGAAAGAGTGCAGTGGAGTAATGTTGCTTTATGTCCCAGTCTAGTCTTACATTTATATAGAAGTGGTCAGTTTTTGGATGGTGATAACACAAGAGTTTCCAGAGAAAACCATTGACCTTTGGCAAGCGAACTGCCAAAATTTCTCACACTAGGATTTGCCTAGATGGGATTTCAACCTTAGTGGTGGGAGTCACTATGATTTATATAAGCCAGCATTTAAGATTACTCAACCACTGATTGAGCCAATATTCGTAGAAATTATGGTTATCTTGGTAAATATGGTTGGTTATACCAATGATAAGTCAAGAGAGAAAAAATGATTTTTTTTGTAAAAATGTAAGTGACCAATGAAACAACTGGTCTCATTAATTCATGAAGACAAAACACCAAAAACAATACCCACACCTCTAAAACAGAAATGGTTGCAAGTTCAAAATGAAGTATTAGAATAATATTACATGTATCACAAACATTGATATGTCATCGGTCAAAGAAGTTGGTCAACAGACATGACAGTTAACAAAACAGTGGTCAACAAGATGATGGTCATTAAAATGATTATGAAGTTAACACGAAAAAACAGGGTTATGTAAAATCCACTTCATTTTCAATAAACAAAAACATCATAACAGGTAATGTTAAAGTCAAATTAAGGTTTAAATTATAATTCCAATTCACCAACCCACCCACCAAACATACATACCTTAGATAGCAAAATATTTCTATTTATAGAAATTATCTTCTTGTATGTGCTAAAAATATAAACACCTTCATTTATCTAAAATATTTTTAAATATGAATATTAAATTTGACTTATTTAACGGAAGTACTGTACATACAAGTATATTGTATTTGTGTTTGGTTTATATGCATTTGGCTTTCCCTAATGGATGCACAATCATATATGCTGTGTCGATGAATATCTAAGCAGTCAAATATTATTTCTTGAAATATGGCGACCAAAAGCTGAATTATATTTGAAAATGGAGATGCTTGGGGAAAAAATTAAATTTGACAACCTTTATTTATACGGAGGTTTACATGTTATTTTCAACCACTTGACCACTCTGATGATTTGGTTCGGAATAAATATTTTTGAATTTTTTTAAGTTTCTCTGGAGTAACATTACTGGGTACATCAAAAGGAAATCTTTATACTGGGCTCGGACAAAGATTTTTATTTTTATGAAGTTTCATTAAGATATAATCCCAATTTTTTTTTAAACTTTACAGATTATTTTACAGTTGATCTGGGTTTACAGCTGGTTATGAAGGCCACATGCCACCTGCCATTCAAACCCAATTACCACACATTATATACCCACTTGACATATCACATCTATTTTCATAATGTCTTTGATTAAATCATGACAACTAACAAAGTTTAGGTTCATTTGTAAGACTTTTTTCAACTAAGCAAGAGTACATCACTGTTTGGAGAGTGGAGTGGCGTATTTGCCTATTTGGAGTAAAGTCCTGAGTAATGCTGTTTTGGCGATCGGAGTGGCATATTTAAAGTCCTTATTGCTCCACTCCACTCTCCGAACAGTGATATACTTTCAGTAATGATGTTTTAAAACCCATGTTAAGATTCCTTCACCGATACAGCACATTCTTGATGGTAGAATGGAAAAATTGGGTTTAACACCCAGTCAAGATTCTGTCAATTATATTAAGGTGGTCATTTAAAGAATGATGGAGGAAACCAGAGTTCCATGAGGAAAATAATCACCAAACTTACAAGAAACAATGTTACAGACTTCTGCTGATGAACAAGCTAGTTTACATAAAGATTAATTAAAATTTATAAGATTGTTTGGTTTTTCTTTCTTCAAATTGTATAAGAACTCGCACCAATTCCTCATTAATGCACCATGCAATATTCCTTATTATCTCCCTTTATCTGTTATATAACAGTATCAGACATTTTACAATTTAAACTGGCAGAATTCATTTGCTTTCGAAGAATTTAAATTTTTCGTCACACAAAAAATCCGATTCTGACATGGAAAGAATCACTACACAGTGTTAATGTACCAAACTTAACATCAATATCTTAAGACAACATTACTCTATTATAGATCAGCCAATAGACTGCTTTGATTAGGGATGTACATATCCACGGCAACAAAAATCAATTTCTATAGATCACATTCTGTCGCGTAAGGTGTCTATCAATAAAATGCATGTGGGACACGGAAACTAGGGGCATGCACTGAATAGCTTTCTTTATAACAATATGTTTTAAATATGTATGGTGTACCTAATATGATTTCTATAAAAAGGATTTTTACAGCATACCTTTTATTTTTTACAGTATACCTTAGAGGTTTTACTAGTATATAAATTATGCTGGACTCAAAAGTCACAGATTAGAATACTAGATAAACACCTCCATTGAAACTGGGGATGGATGGCATATTGAACAAAAGTGGTCTTGCAATTAAACATTTTAACAACTGGTTTTTTTTTAAAAAAAAAAAAAGAAAAAGAAAACAAAGAGGATTTAGAATGCAGGAATACACAATTTATCAACTGCAATTAAATTTTGTAGGACAATTTTGAGTCAATTTTATCATATCAACACTACATTTTGAAATGTAATCTAGTTTTCCACAAATTTAAAATTATCAGTAGCCAAGTTTCCAACATGTGTGAAAAAATAATTTTTTTAAAAAAACAAATTTGCTGAAAAAGTATGAATTTATCATAAATTAGTAGCAAATGGTGATTTTGGCTACCAGAAATGAAAACGTCGCACAATAATCGGATACACCTATATTAGTAATATACAATGACCTTTAAATGATGAGGACAAAGATATGATGTATTGCGGGAGGGGGGTATGAGTAATGTAATTTCATACCTAGGATCATAAGACATCACAGGGTGTTAAACATTTTGATATCTTCTGATAAATAAGTGTTCAAATTTATACATAGCTGCATCATTGCAATATTTTACAAATGTGGTCATTTATTCCCATTATGAACCAAACATAATACCAAGTCATCCAAGATATGAGACTTAAAATCTTCATCATTTCATAAACTGACATTCTTGGTCGGGGAAACAAAGGAAACAGTGATATATACATTATACACTTTTATCTTGCCTTAGATGAAATCGACGTGATAAACTTATGTACATATTACGATTATAATATATATGCTTTCGTTTCAACAGCGTTCATTTCAAAGTAACCCTACAATGTGTTTACATTGTTTTTAATAATTTAACATGGTATCCATTGAAAATTGTTTTTGAAAATTTTTTAATCCCTGCAACCTACATCAGCTGAGATTATGATAATTTTATAAATACAACTATATCACATATAATGAGGTCCAGGACTTTGTTTAAGTGTATCAAGTTCAAAATGGGTTAAAAGTTTTTTGTTGTTTTTGTTAATTTCGTTCAGTTTAACTGACCAATTGTCTTCCTATAAATAAATTAAAACATACAGAAGAGAGAATGTCTGCTTCTAAAATGAATAATATCAAAATATTTTACATGGAAAGGCATTTAAAAAACTTCTTTCTATGTAAGATTCACTTGCCATGTTCATGCCAGAAGGGGCCATTGGGCCATTTGATCCCTTATTTTTCCAAATAACCCCATTGCTAAGGCCTTAATGGGCAATAATTAACATTTCAAGAATGCAAAAATATATAAGTTATGGTGTTTTCAAGGAAAGTTTTTGAAAATGGCCTCTTGAAATATCCTAGATTTAACACATACAATCGAACATGTCTTAATGGACACCTCTATACAAGGGCCACTTGCTTTACAGGCCAGTAACATTTATCCAAATTGCTCTTTGAACCTCTATATAAAGGCAACCTGCCCATGAAGGCCACTTTTACTGGTTACCTTGAGTAACCTTTATATACAGGTTTGACTATGTATAAATATCATAATACATTTCATACATTAAGGAGTTGATCCATCACGTATCCGCTTTAATCTTGATAAGATCACAAAATTACAAAATTTAAACTGATATAGATATATATATATATAAAAGACACATCTAAATACCGCAATAAAAGATGTTACACAATAATCTAGTTAACATTATCAATCAAAAATGCTCATCCTCTTATCCTTATAAAGATCTAAAATATGAAATATTGTATCATATCCTAAGGCTTGGCGATATGATCACAGAGAACGTAATGATGTATCACTTCTGGTTCTAAGTAAAAAACACCTCGATGATTATACTTCATAAGGCTGACGACATCGACAATGCTTAATGAGGGGTTTATGATATATGAGCACAAATTCTCGTTTATTTGTAAGATTATGTAGTAAAACAATTAAAATACAAAATTATTCAATATTTGACAAGAAGCAAATTCTTATTACATTAGCTGTCTTGAATGTCAAGAAATTTGACAAAGGTTATAACTTAACAATCTACGTTAAGAATTGTCAAAATAATAATTTCTCAATTTTAGGGGAAATGTTTTAAGCTCCTTTCTGTGTCAAAAAATTTGACAAAGGTTATCACCTAACAATTTACGTTAAGACACATTTTCATTATTGTCAAAATAATAATTTCTCAATTTTTGGGGAAATATTTTAAACTGCCTTCTGTGTCAAGAAATTTGACAAAGGTTATCATCACCTAACGATTTACATTAAGAAACAATTTCCTTCTTGTCATAATAATAATTTCTCAATTTTAGCGGAAAATATTTTTGATTTATTTAAGAATGGTCAACAAATTTGACAAAGGCTATCGGCTTAAGATTTATAGTCAGAAAATTTTCAATAATGTAAAAATTACAATTTCTCAATTTTAGGGGAAATATTCCTGGTTAATTAGCTGTCAGGAATGTCAAAAAAATTGACAATTTCTTGACAAAGGCTATCATTATATCACCTAAATGTTATACAGATGATACACAGTCTGCAATTGTCCGACAGGCCACATGTAGACGTTACTCTGCCAATTTGCTATCGGGAATTCCATTACTTGATATGGAAAAATATTTACATTACCCAGAAAATAATAATTTCTCGACAATGACAGTGTCATCAGAAAGATGTATAATTTTACAGGACAAGTTTGGATTTATCAGCTGAAGTGAATGTCGATAATTTGACAAAAGCTATCATCTTCACTGTGAAGAGATGTCATTGACATGAAGAAATATTTTTTAACTGAATGAGAAAATACTGGGTTGAAATGGCTCTGAAATGAAATAATTGGGGAAAACAAGATTTTATAATGGAGAAAAATGTCTAAATCAACAGATCAAAATATCAGTTTGTCAAAAAAAAAAAAAAAAAAAGACTTTAAAGGAAAATAAGAAAAATGTATTTTAGAAAATTATGGTAATCTCAAGAGAGCTCATCTTCAAAATATTCTATTTATTACATAATGTATGTTGGCAGGGCCTTTTCGAATTTTTTTGAAATTTGAACAAGCGACTGGGCCACAACTTAATGTAATGTGTATGGAAAATAATTCAAAATTTTGGAAAATATTAATTTTTTTTTACATTATTACCAATAATTCTGACCTTAAATCATGTGTAAAAAGTCCTTATCAACGTATAAAATAAAAGCATTTGTATATATTATTAAAATCTTTACGCAGTTCTATTTTGAATTTGAAACATGCCAACAGAACTAAAAAATCAATGGATATACTTTGAGAAAAGTGAAAGGTGCCAAAACAAGAAAACTGTGATTTGTTAAATAGGTGCTGTCAAAATTTTACCAAAATTCCATCTCCAAACAGCTGTGTAGATATAATATAGTATATATAGGATTTGTGTGTGCCTAGCTAAGCTTGTCAATTCTATCTATCATTTAACCTATCTCCATAGTTAATCTCACAAGTTTTATCACCCCTGTCTTATCATTTTTGTCTATTTTCTTAGCTTCTCAATACTTATTTTCACAGATTTTGACTTAACTCATCTTCAATTTCATTGGGGCACAACAAAGGAAAATGATAACCCTTGAAATTAATTAAGAATGTGTTAATTGTCAGAGTATTGAAGGGGGTACAATGAAGGGAAAAAGAAAGCCTTCTGAGGTTAATAAAGAATTTTAATCTCCAAGATCTCACAACAAAGGAGAAATATCTGTTCGTAATTATACCCCTAAAATTAATTAAATATTATGTTAACCCTCATGTATATTTTGATGATGTTTAGGAAGTCATAATTAAGGGTCCATCTTCAATTTAATTGGGGCACAACGAAGGAAAATTATCTAATACACCTATAAATAAATAAATTAATTAATTAATTAATTGTATATTTGCCATTCGTAGTATAAGGAGATAAGCTCACTTGTGTATCAAATTGACAGCACATGTGTGTATAATATGTGTATTTATACATACAAGTGTTTACTGTACACATTTGAGATATCATTATAGTACTTATCAAGTGTGTGGTCATATCTGGACCTTAGATGCCCTCATTGTGTGTTTTTCATCTTCTATGTGTTTTTTATTTATTTATTTATTTTCATTTTGGTGTAATTGTTCTGACTATTGCCAAAATGTATATTACTCAATTCTGAAACTTTCAATATTTAAATTTTGTTTTTGAATTCAAAATTTGACATTTATATTTTTCTCATAAATTTGTGTGTGTATTCTATGATTAAATTCAAAAAGTGGTATGACACATGCAAGTGTTTGTGTGTAAAAAATTTAGGATTCAATTCAAAATTCAAAAAGTGGTATAAATGTGTGTTAAAAGTATTAAACAATAATATATACATGTATATTATAGTTCCATAATAAATATTGTATAATAAATTCATTAATTGATTATGTCGTTGAGACCCTTTAGATAGCTGTCTTACATAATGTTTGTTTAAACATTTACAGAAATCTGGTGAATTAAGAAAATTTTCAAACTTATTTGAAAATTAACAATTTATTGTTATTATTAGTCAGTTTGTAAATATTTTGATAAAAGATATGAACTTCAGAAAGTCTTTTCCTATGTTCCCAACAGTGGCAAGTTGAGTGAATAACGTTATGTAATAATTGTGTTTACAGTTAATATTAAGTAAATGTTGTATTTTGATAAAGATTACAACATTCCCTATCAAAAAATTGTATCAATTTCTAGATAAAAGAAAAATTCTATTGTCCAATTGTCTATAAGATTATATCAGTTTAAATCCCCTATTCTGCCATTCTTACCTATGATCATATCAAGGCATTTTGACAACAAACCCTCAGACACTTTATCTATACAAAAATATACACTTCTCCTTAGAAGAAACAAAGTTAAACAAACAATAACCCATGAGGCATTTCTAATTAAAAGTTTTTTCTGTATAATAACTAAAATTACATATATACACAATCATTACATATCTATATGTATTTCCCTTCGAGCTAATTCTCGCCTTATACCTAAAATGAACAAGATCTACCCCAAACCACCCTGAAACAGACTAAACTGGTTTATTTTACTGCTAAACAACTTGATATAATTTTAAAAGGATTTGAGAATAAATTAGAAAAATGTGAATAAAGTGTGAAATATGTATATAATTTTACAAATATATTTGCAATCATTGCTTAATTTTTTTCCCTGGAGCATGTTCTCCATGTCTAGATCTACCCAAGGCACTAACTGAGACAGGTTTATGTTACAGCTAAGCAACTTGCCACAATTTTAGAAGGATTTGAGAAGATATCATTCAATTTAGAACAAAGCGTGAAATATGTATTGAAATTTACACATATATATTTATACAATCACTGCATTTTACTCATCTAGATCTACCCGAGGCAAATCAAGACTAATTTGCTTTTACAGCTAAGCAATTTGCTATAACTTATAAGAATTTGAAAAGATATTGTAAAATTGAAAACAAAGCATGAAATATGTATCTAAATTAGGTAATTGTTGCATATATATTTTCCTTCAGACTTAGAATGTACCCAAGGCACTGTCCTTGGATATTTTACAGCTAAGCAACTCGGTATAATTTATAAGGATTTGAGAAGCTATCAGGATACTCGCAATTAAGCATGAAATATGTATCATTTCCTTTATTCGTATGAACAGTGTATATCCATTAGTAACCACTGAATGTGATGTATCCAAGTACATTTTTGATATAATATCAAGTTCTTAATACTAGAGTATTATTGAATCTTATCAATTTATATTTCGTCTAAATTTATCAAACAAATCGCTGTCTGAAATGGTTATATTTCCAATAAGGATATGAAACCAAATGACTTAAACGTATGATTTATTCAGCTTAATATTAGCGGTTTATTTATATGGTGTATGATGTCTTAAGACCTTTTTCCAGCCAGTTGGCATGTCTGACTCAAATCTGAGTGCTTTTCTTCATGCTCAAAAGCTCTGACTTTAATAAAATATCAAAAAGGATTTATTTTTTGTTCACAGTTACTAATATGCAATAATCTTTTAGCTTTTCCTTCAATAAACATGTCCAAGTTTTGATAACAATATTTATAAAAACTGACAAACTTTTGTATCATTTTTTTAAATATAGAATATAAGAGGTCTTGTTTTTTAAAACAAATATTTGATAACCATGCTTCCTTTTTTCAGAAAAAAAATTATATATAACTCAGGTCATATTTCTTAAGTTTCAAGTTGAAATTGTAGCTTTTGAAAGATCAAAGAAATTTTATATTTGAGAAGAGGAAGACAAGTTTTGTAAAATCAATACAAATTTTTAAAATATAAATATTGAATTATTGAAGTTTAAATATTTTTTGTCTTGTATTGTATATAAATATTATAAAAATGTTTTAATTTCATAATTTTATTGAAAATTATTTTTTAGAACTTCAGAGATGACCCTATTGAGTAATAGATCTTATACATTTAAGATAATATGGACCTGAGGTCACTGATAAAAGAATCTTGTTTGCTAGACATTTAAAAATGATAATCACATTTTGTCATGCAATCTAAAGACTAAAAAGTGAAAAAAAAATCTTGTATCTAATGCTTCTAAATAATGAAATGACTTCATACTGTTTGTGAAAAAATCATAATTAGTTTTCCTACCAGAAAAATCTTTTTAAATAATTATGACCATGTATCTTGTTCATAAAGTGTCTGTAACAAATATTAAAAATTAATATTTCATAATTATTTGATACTTTTAAAAATATTTTTTGAAAAGCTGATGTTAAAAAATTATGATCATATGAAAAAAACGTGTCTGCAACAATACTGAAATTAATATTTTATCATGTTTTGAACTTTCGTTATATATAAAAAATCTTATAATTTTTTAAAAAGTGTTGATCTGGTTCATTATCGAAAGTAAAATTTCACTTTTTTAAAAGTGTGCCATTGTTAAATTTAAAGTATTTAGTATTTCACATTTTAAAAATTAGTCTGTGTAAATATCAAAAATTAAATATTTCATTTTTTAAAAAGTGTGACATGCCAGTGTGAGATATTAATTTTTAATATTTCATAATGTGTCATTACAGACAGGACTATTAAAACTTCATTTTTCTTCATCAGATCAGTCTGTGCATACCTGCGTGTATTGGTACAGTAACTTATTATATAAATCTTAGATTTGTTTAAGCGAAAAGTACCTAAGCATGATAATCTACAGTGAATAAAACCTTCAAACCATACAGTAATGTAACCAATTTAATCCCATTTGACATGCCTTTTACTCCACACGTGTAGCATATTGATTTTATTTTAAATTGTACTTAAAACATGTCATTTTCTAGACAAGACTTATTTTTTAAAGATTTATTTTTTAAAATTTTACTATTTTTTAAACTTCCAAAAATTTAGCAATATTATATATATATATTATTAAAAATGTTACTCTATTGTTTTTGTGCATTCAATCAAAAACAATATGAAAACATATTATTTTGTTTAAAATTTTATCATTTTTTAAAGCTTCAATTTAATTAAATTAATTTAAATTAAACAAATAAACGGTAATTCTATAAGCTACAAGATATATATAAGATATTGTTTCAATACAGACCTACCACATTAAAATAGCCGCTCAACTGTGATACGGATCTTCGCGGAATTTTTAAAACTGTAAACAATATTATATACACTATATCCTAAACGAAAAAAATCCTTTAAACTCTGAAGAAAATCACGTAAATACACAAAAATACTTCAAAGAGTTTTTAAGTGGACCTCCTGGTGGACTGACAAACTGACCAGTCCGATATATGAAATAAAATCCTTTAGAATCCAATACACGGTGAAGTGAAACTAACATCTTGGGATAAATACCGATGCATATTGTGTGCACAGTCCAATATAAACACGTTGTTATTTTTATGTCAATTTCACTGCCACATGGAAATACACTTACCTTTAGATATCACGCTAGCTATTTCATCCTCAGTTTCAATGTGTCGTGGTTTCGGTTGCTTTCGCCGTGACATGCTTAGAAGAAGTAGCCACTCAAATGACAAAAGTTCCCGAGAAACAATTTTTACCGATTTACCATACAACCTATCGTAATGCGCATGTCAGAATATTATGATTATCAATACATTTGTAATGTATAGTTGATTATGATAATCAAATTGTAGGGCCGAATTTTGATTGGTTTTGAAGTGAATTGCCAATTATCCGGCGGGGGTATTATTGACAGATGATGAAGAGTAAATCGTAACAGTCCAGCGATTTTAAAAGCGCAAAGGGGTCTCGGTTATTTAAAAGAATAAAAACATATTGTATCTTCCGTGACTTATATAAAGAAGCTATAGACTGTTAGTTTTTTTTATCTACGTAAAACCGCTTTATTTATACAATCAGTATGATATAATGGGGCGAATTTGAAAAGGGAAAGTTTAAAACACGCTATTTTTATTTTGTTTTTATCTTAAAAAATAAACAACTGTTTTTATTTTTGTTGACATTTTTGTAACCAAATTTATTTACTTTTGTTAACGGTGGTTAGATTTTCAAATAAAAAATTGTTTTTGATGTTTAAAGAATGACTAATATTAGGATTATTAATAATACCACGAAATGGGGACTTAAAGATAATAAATGTTATATTTACTCAAAAAGGAAGATTTGTTTTTATATTTATTAGTCAAAAAGAGAGGGTGCAGCTCTCTATGAAAATTCTTGGCCTTGTGTCATAATTTTTGATTAAATTTATGGATTTTTTCTGGAGCGTAAATGACCCTTGCTTTTAATTGAGTGTGTGGGGTCATTTTATTTATGACATATAATTGTGGGGATGACTTTATAAACGTGTAATTTAGACTTTGTGTGGAGAGAAAGTCACCCCTGAATGGATTAAATTCTTTTGAAAAGAATTTTCACAATATCTTGATCTTAATGTAAAAATCATACCAACTATGATGTAACAGTAACCGGCTATTGTCCACAAACATTTGGCCATAAAATTGATTCATCTTTCTTTATTTATTTCTGAATGGAGATGTTTTACCTCTAACAATAGAACCCCCAAATAAAGGTGTTTATAAATAATGAAAATCTAGTCATAAATCAGTTAAATAAAATTGAAATTTACATATGTCTGATTTCCGAGTTGTAATTATTTCAGATAAAGCGACAGACTACATCCTAAAGGCGTGGTTTCAATTTTGGTACCTGTTAAAATCCTTTGTACTCTAGAGATGTGAGCGAAATAAAGATTACGTTGGGAAATATCATTTCAAATTAAAGTTTTAAAACTTTTAAAAACAGACTCTGCATAAATTATGCAGCAGTTTTCTCTAAAACATGAAATTAGTTTCCGTCTGGGACGAGTTGCTGACCCCTCCCCCTTTTCTTCCGTCCCGGGGCTTGTTAATAAATTTCGACATTTTTAAAGCTCTACAATTTTTATATAAAAGTTTAAAAAAAAAATAATAAGAGGGGAAAAATTTCGACTTCTATGTAAAAATATGGGAGAAATTGCAACATATATCTCAAAATTATTATTTTTAACTATATACTTGTTTCATCGCTCGCTCTCTCTCTCTCTCTCTTTCTCTCTGCATTTGATTACCAACTAAAATCGTTAATGAAACACAAACAAGAGCGCAAGTTAATGAACATAATGATACCATCCCCTTAATAATTAAAATAAGAAAGATGTCAAAAATACAATTAAAACAATATTTGATTTGAACGAGAGTAGTAATTAACACGGAACACGTCAGATGGTGGGATGAATAATGATCAGAGCGATCCCTCCTTCCTCAAGAGCTCCAAAATCGATTTTAACTGACAGACAGACAGACAAAAACGCAAGCTTTGAGCAGCGTTTGTTTGATTTTTTCCTAGGCGCTTCGATTTTTCTCTTGTCAATGGGATTTTAAGTACGATAACCTCAGAAAAAAACATGATGTAGCAGACACAAACAAACAAATAAATAAACAAATCAATTTATAGATAAATAAACGAATGTGAAAATTATTGAAACTCAAAATTTGTGAAATTTGAAATGATAAATGAAATTTTAAAACAAAGTGTTGTTAGTAAAGAATAAAATTAAAATAATAAGATAATTTCTTTCCCTTAATTATGAGTATGAGATGATACTTCTCATTCTTTTTAGAATATTTTTCTTAATAATAACATTAAATTATACCACCATTCATTGAACAGAGTAAAAATATGAAAAAATATAGCTTAGTGATAAAATAAGAAAATATATAAATAAGGTGTGTGTGTGTGTGTGTGTGTGTGTGTGTGTGTGTTTTGTCTCATCTACAGAAATCTGCGAACGGAAAACATATTACATGTATTTTAATATAGTTCACATTTATAAAAACGATCATCATCTCTGAACATTTATAGCAGCACGCACGTGTGAACATCCTCTAAATTTTATCACAAACGCGGGATTCAAAATAAATATTTATTTTTTACACCCTACATGCACGAAGCACATGTTAAGCTTAATTTAAATCAAACTATGAGAAATATTTTTTTATACTACAATCAAGATGTTGATTTTACAAATATGACTTTTTCACGTCATGTGCGTCACTTTTCATTGCATTATTTCATTTTAAAAATTCAGTAATAGCACACGAGGTCTGAGTCTTAATTAAGATTGTCTTCATCGATTTTCAAAAGACATTTGATAGGGTTAAATCAATTGTTGAAACAGATGAACAAATTAAAAATAAATAAATAAATAAATAAATAAATAAATAAATAATAATAATTTTCCTGTTTGAGTTACATTTGAAATGTACATTATTATTTTCTTTAACTAAAACAAAAAAATAACCAAGTTATTATCAATTTTTTTATCGATTTTCAAAAGACAACTGATAGAGTCGATTCATTTTTTTCCTTTAAAAAAAAGAAGAGATAATTTTAAATATAATGACTTTCTCTTTTCCCCCATCTTTAAATAGTTTGTTTATCGATTTTCAAAAGACATTTGATAGAGTTAATTCAATTTCCTGATGTTATCAGAGTGTACGTTCCATGTTTGTAGTTGTTACGTGTTCATTTGTTTAATAGTCAGCTAATACATGTAAGTTGTCACACAATCACTTTGAAGGTCCACGAGACAAAACAAATTATTTGTAAAACTTATTTACGTTAAAAACAATCAAACGGTGTAGTCGTTTCATCAGATCGCTATCTAAAATAAAGTAGCGCGGACACGCACGTCGCTGATAGATAAAACCTTAGTTAGCGTCCAACACTTACCGAGTAGAAAAAAGGAAAATTATAGTTAAAAGTTAGATCACGTGACAGAAATGAAGTCGGTGCATTGGGCAGTATGAATTCCTTTTTAGAGAAGATGTAGTTTTGGTGATAAAATGAAATGTTAGCGGATCACATTTTATATGATATGACGTATTGGACGGACTGTTCGAACTCAATGATTTATCATGAAATTTATAATGGACCAAACGTTTTTTAAAAAAGTTAGTTCAAATGACGTGTTCGATGGACTGTTCGAACTGGCAACTATCATTTCATTTATAGAGTACTTACAAAAAAGTTGGGTCATATGGTATTCTAAATATGACATATTTGATGGACTGTTCGAACGCACAACTATCAACATTAGGTTCACGGACCTAACACTTTTTTTAAAGTTAGGTCATTATGCTGGTCACATGGTACTCTATAAATGACGTATTTTTATACCGTTCGAACTTCTTACTATCAATTTTATTTACAATCCCATGCATCGTGTTTTCCCTGTAAGTTAACCTCTGGTATCGTTATCGGGTGAGTTTTAACAAATGACCGCATAACACCGGATCAGTTTCACTCCCGTGAAGATTTGTGATAAGTTTTAAGGAGATACGGTGTTTGTTGTCACTCAGTCGTGAAAAAGTGAGAGTATTTATAATAAATATTTCTCAAAATACTGAAATCTGAGACAAATAAAAGTGTCATTAATAGATTAATATAATTAGAATAATATGCTCTTAAAATCCTTAAAAACATATTAATTTTCATATTTTTGGAGAAAAACGCAGATATTGGATACGCTTTTGACAAAATTTGTATTAATACCCTGTCTCAAATTTCAATAAATTTCACGCAATGTAAAATTATAATTAAAAAAATCATGAAAAATGTTTTTTGTTTAATATCAAATATTTAAAAATGTAAAAATTATATAATTTTTGGTAACTTCAAACTCTAGCGAAATCCAAGTTATGCAGGTAAAACAAACTTCAAATATATCTTATAACTGAGGCAATATTAATATTATGATCCACCTGAACCAACACATTTTTGGATAGTTAAAGCACTCATTTTTTAAGCATATAAATTTTCATCTACTTTATGGTGAAATATATTGAACTAGTTAAAGACCTAATGTACATATGTTTTTCGTATTTCCAATTTTCTGTATCTTCTGATGCGACTTTTAATTAACTTAAAAAATAGAAATCTATCCTCTTATTTCTCTTTTCATTTAGTTTTACAGTCTAACTTTTGTATGCAAAATCCAAAAGGTCTATGAGGAAAGGAAAATGGCCCGTCTTTTATCTGTGTCGTATACCATTTTTTGAATTTAATCATAAAATACATTAAAAAAATTGTCATATACCATCTTTTTAATGTAATTTATGACTAAATTCAAAAAATGGTATATGACATCTGTGTCATGTGCTACTTTTGAATGTATTATTTCATAAAAATTGAAAAGTAGCACATGACATCTGAGTAAGGAAAGTCAAACCTATTTCACCAGATTTTGTGTAAAATTGATAATATTTTTTAAGTTTTCAAAGAAACACCATGTGTAAATAAGTATGAGCACGTCAGAAAAGAAAGATAGAAATAATAATAAATGCTGGTTTTGAAACAACAAAAATTAGAATGAAAACATGTCATTACTATTATCATGGTTTTTTAATTGATTAATTAACTAACCGTAATTTTGACAAGTGTGACGTATAACTGACATTTTTATTTATTTATCTACATGTATATATTTCTTTGCAAAATTATAATTACAATTCAAATTTGTATAAAATAAATAATTACCGCTTTCTTGTAACACTGGTTCTGCAGGCCTATACTGATATCAGCCAATCAATTGACTTCAGACATCTACACCTAAAACCCTTGTAAAACAGCATCACTACAAGTATAACGACCCCGGGGACACACAGTACAAGTGTTATCACCCCAGGGGACATAGATAAACTGGTCATATTTGTCTATATTTTCACACCTAATCATAAATGAAATTGAACATCAACAAAAACGCTATCTGTTATTTGCCCCGATGGGGGTTTGTTTCTGAACGGTTAAAGAATTTTTTGCCCTAAAAATAATTTGTCTGGCTATTTACTTTTAGACAAATACCGATTTTCGAAATGATCGGCAAGTAACTGACAAGTAGTGAAATTAAGACAAAGAAGAAACTACAATTATTATTATTTTTAATCTATTATTGCATTATCAATCTATCTTTAGACCTTGACAAAAATGTGTCAAGTGGGTTGTGTGGCTCAAGTACTTTTGTTGAACCCCAATCATCCTACTTATTTTACAATTGGTTTCCCCTTAACATATATCAAAAGTCATAATTATCTAATAAATAAATAAATAAATAAATAAATAAATAAATAAGAAGCAAATTCAACCACTACTCTTTTTCCAGGATTGCGTTGAATATATTTGACGTCCCATAGTTCCATGTTCCTTTCACACGATTTTGATTACATGTGGCGGATGTAGCTAGCTAAACAAAAGGTGCTTACCCTTTCGGAGCAGCCGGCCTCACTTCCCTAGTGGAAGTTCACGTGTCTAAACTGACTTGTCAGTTCCAAAATTTTTACTTTGATTCTGGATTGTGATTCGGACATGGATAAGTCTGTTTGTTTTTGATTATATATTTCACACAACATATACTTTTCTAGGATAAAATTACTTCATGGAACAATACAAAAGTAACATTTATTGCTTTTGTGATTTTTTATGTATCCTGAAAATATACATGTTGGATTGTTGGTCCGGCTTGCTTGGTATGATAAGACTTATTTTGTCAAATGTACGTAAACATGGACTGGATCACTGTTTGAGAAAAAATAAGTGGACTGTTTGAAGACCTCTAATAGTACTATAACCACACCAATGGACACAATCTATTCATTAAATTCAGTGCCCGTCCAAAGCCGAGTTTAAAAGGAAAACAGTGGACACAATATATGTTTAGCTAATTTGTTCTTCATTCATTTGTTTGTTTTGTTTTTCGTGATCTTGGCAGCATTGGATTTAAAAAAAAGAATTTGTTTTTCAGCACTACATATTACGAGCATTTTGAATTATTTAAACCTTATTTGTCAGTTTCAAAGTTTTAACTTTGCTTCTGGATTTTGATTCTGACATGGATTAGTATGTTTGTTTTTGATTAAAATATGAATTTAAAAACTGATATTTTGAATCTTGCCAAAAATACACAGGTCATCGTCGTATCAGATGTCGGTCAAAGGTTATTTACCTGTGTCCTTTACTGCAAAATGCAATAAAATTGCTGAAGAGGCGTAACATCAGACGAAAACACTAAAAAATATAAACAACATTTTATATCTTCAAGGGGTAAATGATTTGTCAGAAGGTAATATTTTGATATAAAATATCTCCAAACTTTAAAGTATGCCCATATTAATTTTCATTAATATTGGATAAAATCCATTTATGATGGCCATTTCAATATAGATTTACAAGTTTTATGACCATGGAGAAGTTAACAATGACACATCGTATATATATTAAACATATATAATATTTAAATTGAATTTTAAGACTGTAATATACAATTTAAAAAGATTGAATTCATTCAAAAAATGGTATATTACAGGACTATCTATTGTTATGTCCTACAAATGCTTGCAGTTCAAACTCACTTGGGGTAAGAAAAATTGACATGTGTAAATTAGTGTATGCATGTGGTTCATTTGATAAATATTACAGAAGTACCATATGCCACTCCCATAATGTCTCCAAGTAAGTTTGGCCTCCAAACTCATCTCCAATTAAGTTTGGCCTCCAAACTCATCCCCAAGTAAGTTTGGCCTCCAAACTCATCTCCAAGTAAGTTTGGCCTCCAAACTCATCAGTTTTGAATCTTTATGAATGGCTTACACTTAAACCTTTAACCCTTTAATTGGCAGATACGCCAAACTACGCCATTTTGATGTTGTGTTTATATTGCCATGGCAACAGATATATGGATGAAACTTACCTAAAAGGAAGTAAAGTATATAGGGATACCAAATATATATGTATGGGTTGGTTATTAGCATTTTTACTGCAAATACTCTCACATTTATATTTAAAATAAGGCACAGTTTTTGCTTTTTTCCCCAAAATGTCTCTGCCAATTAAAGGGTTTAATATTTGCTTTGATAGAACAATTCATTTCTACATGAACGGATTGGCTACCGCACCACAAACACATTCAAAGCACATTGCCTTAATGTCCAGCGTTTGTCCTAAGTCAGTAGTTCTTAAAAGAGGTTATACATTTTTTTTTATTTATGTCATAACAAAATAAACGACATCGCTGGTTCTAATTTACCATTGTGTCCGAACAAAATAAACGACATCGCTGGTTCCAATTTACCAATGTGTCCGAACAAAATAAACGACATCGCTGGTTCCAATTTACCATTGTGTCCGAACAAAATAAACGACATCGCTGGTTCCAATTTACCACGTGTCCGTTGGGAGCCTTAAGTTGGAAGTATTACAGGAAGTTATATACCGACATGTCAAGGTTGCATAGTGGCTGTTAGGTAAATGTTTTCAGTGTATGTGAAACAAAAACATAAAATGTCTCACGAAACATGTTTAGTGGCAACCATAAAAGGCATACATCGGCCCTTCAATTGCTTAAATTATTTTAAAAGAAGCAAGAAAAATATAAGACAGTAAATTGCAACTGAAAAAGGGCACTTGACAATAAAAAAAAAAAAAAAAAAAAAAAAAAAAAAAATCAAAAACACGAAACAGTAGATGGATAAGAAGTGTCAACATACATTTGGACTTAAAGCATCTCAAAAGTTATAATTGAAGCGATTTATTTGGCGGCAACAGCCAGCGCAAACAAGAACATGAAAATAACACGTGTGGATAATAATGCAGCGAAACAAGACAACAAAAGACAAATATAAATTGGGACTACTGCTTATCTTTCCAGATTATGGAGAGTTAATGTATGGGAACATAACAATTTTTTTATTTTTACATTATTATTTTTATTATTGTTGTTGTTGTTGCTGTTATTATTATCATCATTATTATTATTGTTGTTGAAGAAGAAGAAGAAGAAGAAGAAGAAGAAAAATAAAAATAAAAATAAATATTAGACAAAATATTATATATGGCGTGTTTTTGGCTGCACTACGCAGTTTCACAGCTGTACATTTCTATAATTTATTAAACTTTTTAAACACCAAACAACAAAGAATTGAATATGTTGACAAAGTATGATATATCAGTATATTGACGGCGTTATAAGGCGGGCGATAATTAAACAATTTGTTAGATAATTATTGACCATCAATCAGGAAAATATCGTCATTCTTCAAGTTATGGATGGATATGAGTAATAACATATATCACTCTTTGTTGTGGATAATACACATTCTTTATGTTCATGCAGTGTGGGGCAGGTAAAACTGTTTATTTTTTATTTGATTTTTTGTACATTTTTTATGTTTGGTTGATCTATTGGCTGATGTTTGGTTGATCTATTGGCTGATGTTTGGTTGATCTATTGGCTGATGTTTGGTTGATCTATTGGCTGGTTTGGTTGATCTATTGGCTGATGTTTGGTTGATCTATTGGCTGATGTTTGGTTGATCTATTGGCTGATGTTTGGTTGATCTATTGGCTGGTTTGGTTGAGCTAGCCTGATCACAAAATGTACTGTTATACTTAAATGTTAGGGTTGAAGCCCACTTTTGTATTTCTATTGCTGTATATTTTTATTTCATTCGTTGACTTGGCTTTATATTGTATTTGATATTAATATTATGATAGAAGAAATAAACGTACTTGACAACAGCCAATGCAATCAAGAACACTTTACAATAAAAATTAATGATAAAACATCCAACACAACAGGACACAACACAAAAGAGCTAATAATGCTATAGCAGTCAACGAATTCGACGCAAGGTAATGACAGAAACAGCCCAAAACATGAAAAAGGCAAACATCTTTGAAACCAAATATTATAAATTCTTGACAAACATTGAAGAAAAATGTCTGGAGGTCCACGGTGGTTATTTTAATACAGGTATGCAGCCAATGGCCACATTTATTTTACAACCAATGGTCATAAATACGCACATTTGAAAATTCAAAATATTCTTTATTTTACCACACAATGACAATTGTTAGCCTTCTACCGCTCTTCCTGAAGCTTTTCTGCAAGCCTTGTCCATGCTTCAAAACATTGGATGTTCATTCACAATAACAAGCATATCGATAAAACGCAGATGTCATATTTTTTAAACATTATACTATTTTTTGTGATTTTGGCCTATCAGATATCTGAAAGAAAGTGTTCAGTTGGTATTGTAGTTCAAGATATTTTGTAGTACTCCCAAAAACACCACATTTATTTTACAAACAATGGTAACTAAACTTGCAAAATTTAAAATTAAAAAAAGTAAAAATAAGAAGCCTTATTTTAAAGACGATTTTATGTATAATCATTCGTTACATGCAATACAATCATGTTGTGTATTGGAGGAAGTCAAGTATACCAGGACTACACTTAGTAACATTTTCAATTTAGATTCGTAGGACACAATAAAAAGGTGTCCATTCGGTTGTGTGGTTCTAGATGTTTTGTAGGACACTAAACATTCTACTTTTTTCAATGAGTGGTCCATAAACACAAAAAGTAAAGTCTTCCATAACTATGTAAAACAAAGGTGTTCAGTCGTTGGTGTGGTTCAAATTTTTTGTGGTACCCTATTTCTGCAACTTAGTTTACAAACAGTGATTCATAAACTTGCAAATTAAAAAGAAAATTATTTTAAGAAATAATAAGCCTTAATTTTAAAGATGTTTTAATGCATAACCCTTTGTTAATATAAAACAATTTGTGTATTGGCCCAGAACTAAACTAAGAAACATATTGACAGGACACTGAAAAAAGGTGTTCAGTCGGTGGTGTGGTTCAATTTGTTTCCTAACCATCCCGCCTATTCTACAATCAATGGTCAACAAACTTGCAACTTAGGAATTAAAAGAATAATAAAAAGCTTTATTAAAGTTGTATTAATGATATAACCATTTTGTTACATCTAAACAATGTTGTGTGTTTTGGAGAAATCAAGTATTCCAGGACCAAACATAGTGATATCAGCACATGATACATTGAAAATAGTGGTGTTTAGTCGGTGTTGTGGTTCAATATATGTTTTGAACCATCCAACATATGTTACAACAAGTGGTTCATAAACTTGCAAATTAAAAAGAAAATTATTTTAAGAAATAATAAGCCTTAATTTTAAAGACGATTTAATGTATAACCCTTTGTTACATATAAAACAATTTGTGTACTGGCCCATGACTAAACTTAGTAACATATTGACAGGAAAATGTGTTCAGTCGGTGGTGTGGTTCAATTTTTTCCCAACCATTCTACCTATTTTACAACCAGTGGTTCATACACTTGCAAATTAAAAATTACAAGGATAATAAGCATGGTTTTAAAGTTGTTTTAATGATAACCCTTTTGTTACATCTAAAACAATGTTGTGTGTAGTTGGGAGAAATCAGAAGAATAATTATCGGATCATTAGTCTTGTTATAACATAAACCTGTGATACACTGGTAACAACAACTATGTTGAAATATTTAGGCGCCAAATATCTATCGTGTATATGAAAACTACATCATATACGCCATAACTAAAGTCATTCATGGAGGAAACAGCAATTATGCAACGACAAAATGTCATTTTTTGTGTTATGAAATAAATTTTCTGCGTGTTTAACATAGGCCAATTTTAAGAAGGTAATTCTTAACAAATGTTCTACATGTCTGGATTCTTAGTTATATTTTTCATAACATAAAAAGAATTGAACTTTTGAAAAATAACATTTTTACACTTAAAATGTATAATGTACGACTGTTTCTTCTGTTCTCATTAATAACACGTCAATCATTTTCAATACTTCATTAATTCATCTTGTTAAGCTCCGCCTACCAAACATTTATTCCTTGCCCAAAAAACAATAAAATGTATTAACGATAATTTATTCACATGTAAATATTATTTTTTGCCTGTCAGATGTCGTTTAAACTGTGAATATGTACAAAGAAGCCATTAAATAATGCGAGATTTTCCCCCCTTATTCGTTCTTTTTTCTTTTCAATTAAAAATACATGTATGTATAAATGAACATGTTCTGAGAAAATGTTATCTATAATATCCAAATCGGTACCGGACACAACCTATCCACAGGGCCCGAATATGACATATATATCTTATTTAAATATTATATCCCTCCCACTTTGATGATTTACAAAAATGCGCGATGTATCATAACGCAGAATCATATAGAAAAATATATAGCGTATCATACCTTCAGTAGTGTCCAATGCAAGAGCACAGCATCACACAGCTGTAGTATAATTATCCAATGTTTTACAACAGAACTTAGTCGGTAGCTAAGCAAATAAATTCTACATGGTAACAGTGATGTTAGTAGTAGCCATAAAACTGATTTTTCACAAGATGTGACTACTGATGTTGTATTGTACATCGAGAAGAGCACTTTGATTAGTTATTTTCGCATTCTTTAATAATGATCGACTCAGCCCCTATAGATACAGACATCTTGTGATTCTCCAATATCGAGCAGTGTATTGATGCTTCGAAATGCAATAATCTCCTATGCTTGCTTGCTAAAACCACTATCATTACGAGAAACAACCCACAGGAATTTGCTCTGCTTTCCAGAGTTCAAGGTTTTTTTTTCTTTTTTTTTTCTTTAATTTTAAATCTTTAAACTCGTTAGTTTGTTTATTTTTTAAAACAATCACGTAATTTAAATTCACTGGGTTCTCAGTTGTGTATTGAAAATTCAAGAGGTTTCTCAGCTGTGTCGTGAATTTGATTTCTGTTACTTTCTCTCTATAAGCCCGGTCCACTGTTATGTGGAACTTCAAGAATTGTTTCCTTTCGTTTCGAGAGTTCTAGCTTTCTATCAAGCCGTATTTTCAAAATTGTTATTTTTTTATTTTAAATAATTTTTGAGTTATAAATATTTTATTTCATTTTAAATTAAACCACCGCACTGTACCTAAGATGTCGTGAACAACCCACATGAGTCGATCTGATTCGAGTATTTAACGATATATTTCATAGTTTTAAGTCGTATGTTTTATTCTAATTTCATTACATTTAAAAAAATCACTTTCTAGCTGTTATATCGAGCATTCAAATTTTTAAGGCTTTAACTCTGATACAAAGCGAATGGGTGTAGATCCCAGAAGGACAGACTCCGGTGTGAGAAAGCTTGAAGTTCGTTTGATGTATCTTTTGCATGTGTTCCCGTTCGGAATTCCCTCTGTCATATACCAGTTTTTAATGTATTTTATGATTAAATTACAAAAAGGTATATGACACCTCTACCACTCCGGAACTGACCGCTGACTAAAGGTATACATTAGCTATTGCGTAAAACACCGTTGTTCCACTCCGCTCAGCTATCATAGAACTAAATATTGATGCCTTAGAATGCAATAGAAGCTTCAAATCACCAATGTTATGTGAAACAATATAAGAAATGCTCCGTTCTCTAGAATGCTAGATGTGTTTTAAGTCATTAAAGATTTTTTTTTATTTTACATTATAGAAGGTCATTCTTAAAACCATAAGATAAATCGCGTGTTTCTCTGTCGTGTCGAGAATTAAATATTCTATTTTAGTCGTTAATGTTTACTTTTCTTTTAAATTAATGAACTTCTTAACCGTTTAAAAATTATCATGTAAAACCGCTTTATTCCAGCATTATTGTCATGTGCTACTTTTGAATTTTTATGAAATAATACATTCAAAAGTAGCACATGACATTGAATGTATTATTTCATAAAAATTCAAAAGTAGCACATGACATTATTACCAAGGCTTCTAAAGTTTGAAAATGGAATAAACAGATTTATACCTGAAAAAAACCTTCTTGGCTATTGCCATTGTAAACATGAACAAAAGCGAAGTAGAACAATTGTGTTTTACTCTTTCACTCATATCGAGGTGGCCATTTCTAGTAGGATTGTGATGTAAACCGCAGTATCCGGCAAGTGAACTGACCAACTTGCTAACACTGGGATTTGTACGACTTGGATTGGAACTTAGGCGGTAAGAATTGCTGCTATCCATAAACCGGCATTAGACCACTTGGTCAAAAAGCCCACCGAGAGCAACAGACAAATGAGGCAAAGATATAACAAGGCAAGACGAGACAAGACATATACACGGAATACTGATTACAAAACTATATGTGTTGACTATAGACGAACACTGAATACAGTGGTATCGGTATCCAGTAACATGTTTAAGTATATTTAGTGTGCTTTTCTATAGTCAATGGTCCCTAAAACACATTCAAGTTTTAAAACTTTGTTTTATTTTAATACTTTAATCTTTGACTCCATTTAGACTAACTAGATGAACATCTCCAATCAAACCGGGGAAATATAGATTTTGATCGATTATTTTAGGCACGTTCATCAGAATCTCTTCTTTCTCGTTCAATTTTCAAGCCTTTAAACCGAGATAATTTACCATTTTTGACTTATTTTAGAATAGTGTGCTCGACATTAATGCTTTCGACATTTAATAGAAATTTGATTTTATTGAAAGAGACTCGATATCATTTCCAAAGTCTGAGAATCATGATGGTATGCCACAAGGAACACAATGTAATAACTAACAAATGAAACCGTTGACATAGACTCATTAAAACAAATAAAAATTCTACGGGCGTCACGACATGTATGATGTGTCTGTCTGTGGAGTAATCAGTTCCTTAACACGATATTAATAACAAATATATTGCATTTTTTATTTTTCTTATTTCTGTTCGTTATGGAGGCTTATTTCTGACATACAAATAATTTCGGTCGACATAAAATCTCGAGATAATTGTATGTCGACCGAAATTATCTGAATGTCAGAAATAAGCCACTATAGTTCGTTCGTAGGTGCCTACTGGTTTACAAACTGACTAATTGATATCCTATGGTATGGAATCTAACCACTCCCTTCTGTCACCCAGTGGTTCAACAACGCCAACATTCAAAATGTTTGTCTTTCATAAATTGAATGTATTCAGCTTAAACTAGCAACATCAGATACATAACATCTGAAATCATAATAAGTAGCCGGTTGGTTGAATGTTGTCTTACGTCACATCAGCAATCTATCAGCTAATCTCGACAAAACAGCCTTTCTTATCCCTCAAGAATTAATCTGAATTCAAGTTTATATGGTGTGTAAGCATTGTGATCTAAGTAAATTAGCGAAATGCTTTCCCATTTAAACACCATTCCATACCCGCCCACAGTAGGGAGCAATCAGTTGTCCAAATATTTATTTATCTGGTCTTGTCTTGTTTGCTAGTGTCACTAAGTTGTATTTCCGTGTTGTGTTAGCTTATGCCAAGTTCAAAGAAAGAAAAGCAGTAAAGTCTGGGGTCTACATAAGAACTTCCAGCATCGTGGCCCATGCTCGACCGTAGGACCTAGGCAACCCCATTTATTTCACAAGAGAACCAACAATATATACATTAAAGTGATATGGCTATATTTAGCTCACGAGTGTCATCTTAATATTAAAACATACATTATATTAGTATTAAATCGAAACGATTTTTTTCGAACAGAATATGCATGTTCTAAAACTTCAAAACGATTCAATATTCCAATATAAATGCCCAGGTGTCATATAAAAGATATACAATGGGTAAGGTTATGATATACATAAAGAATTTTATCATTTGTCAAATTTTCCAGTGCCCTTGTGAAGAAATATAATGCGAATATGAAACATTTGACTAGAGAAATTATAATAGGTTATCAAACCGAACACCTTTGATGTATCTAGAAAAAACAGAAAATATTACTATTAAACGCAATCGGATGTAAGGAAAAATTCTAAAATGTATTTAAATATGCATCTAAACGTTTACGATTTGTGTGAACCTACAAATTACTGGTATAAAAGATACTATTGTGTCGTGTCCCGTGTTTGATATTATAAACATGTTAAATGTGGCATATTTACTTCAAATATTTTCACTTTTGGATCTCGATCATCTTTATAAAATAATATTATATGCAATGATGTTTGCGCTGACTGTGATTATAGATGTTATGATGTTTAAGCATACTTATTTCGAACCATAAAACTCGTATGCAGAAGAAAACAATAGGTGAATACTTTTTACACAACACCTGTCACCACGAAGGGATTTTATGCACAGTTAAAAGAAAGCATTACAGCGCAGTTACAAACAAACCTCATTCGGGAAGTTTATGTAATATGTATTGTTCAAAATTCAAATTAACTGCCATATAAACTTTTTATTAACGATTGCAAAACTAGATGATCATAAAAAATATGTTATGAGTTTTTTTAAATGTCACTAAAGTTCTTTCGAGGGGATGTCAAAGACCGGATGGCCTAAAGCGTCGGCTTGCTGATCATCACCGCTTATGTTCGAATCGCGCTCTGACAGATCCCTTTTTTATAGTGCGAGAGTTTGTCAGGTCATTTGCAGAAAGTCAGTGGGTTTTCTTTAGTTTTTCCATTTTCTTCCGACATCACAGAACTGACCGCCATGATTTAAGAGAAAAATCTTGACTGGGACATAAAACATAAATCCAACCAATCAATCAACCAACCCAACCCAACCAACGAACATCCAACAAAAATTCATTTGCAATTACCGTTTTTATACAACTTTGAATGTTCCACACAGGTCTATTTTGTGCAAAACATAAACTAGTATCCTTTTTACCAAATCATGGCAAAATGGGCACTGTATTATCTTTGTTGCAATGGGTGTTTTTTCTCTCGAATTTTCACTGTTCCAATTTTGTTTTACTGTGTTTCATTTTCTGAGCACTTAATATTCCACTTGTGCGATGTAGTGTCATATGCTGTATTTTGTCACGTGATATATACTTTCCTCTTGGTACTGTTGCGTCATGCATCACTTTACGCATTTTAATGGAATATAGATTTAATGATATTGCGTACTTATGGACCACTGGTTGTAAAATCAGTGAAATGGTTGCGAGCTCTCAAATAGTACAATAAGCACAGATTGGACATTTACATCAATGTCCATCCGTCGAGAATTTTACAATCAATGTTCCCAATATACGTGTCTGTCTTTTCTTTGTATTCTTTTGTTGGTCTGTCATTAACTTGTATTCTGTTTGAACCAATTACAAATAACCCAAAGACCGAACTTTTGTTTGCTACATTTTTAGTTTTCACAGACAGTGCTCTAAAAGCCATCACCCGTGCCTATCGTGTGGTCGCCATATTTCAGATCATGCCTAACGAGTTATATCATAAGTACAATAGCACTAAGCACTCGATGGTTGCTTTGTTGATATTTAAGAAGAGACGTTTGATTTGAACTCTAACAACTGCAAACATGTTCTCGCTTTCTTATGAGTTAAATGTTTAATTGGTTTTATAAATAATTTAATAAACCGATCAAAATTCAGGATTTTATATCACGCACAAATAATTTAATTAACCAATCAAAATTTGGGATTGTATACCGCGATATAACCTTATATATAATTTAATAAACCAATCAAAATTCAAGATTTTTTATCACGTAAATATAATTTAATTAACTAAACAAAATTTGAGATTTTATATCAGGATGTAGTCGTATATAATTTAATTAACCAAGCAAAATTTGAGATTTAATATTACAATGCAGACGTATAATTTTTTGTCAAATATCAGTTATCATATAATCATTACAAATGTTGATTCTGGAAGTCATAAGGATTTTTGGTCGTATCGGATTTAAATTTGTATTAATCACTACAGAATATATTAACTTTGTGCACTTGTATGTCTGGTACGCACTTTATTAAGGTCAGTGATCTGAAGAATACATTAAGGTGCAGAATGGAATTTTGTCTTCAGCAACGCAAAAACTAGACTTAAAATCCGTGAGCATTGAAATGCAGCTTGGGTTTTTAATCTTCTTACTTTTCTTACTACTCTGCCCAGTCTGTATCAATCGCTTTTTTGTTGTTAAGAGTCCTCGGTAGCGACCACAGGGGTCTACTGTTTTTCAAACTCTACAGAGGTGTCTTTTGCGTTCACTGAAACACTGGACCTTGATTTGGAGTTTCATCCAAAAGACTATACAAGTATTTTAGCTTTTTACAACTCTAGTATGGACAGGAGATGAAAATCATCTCAGAAAATTTCCAAGTCTAGAGTGAGGTTCGAACCCACAACGCTTGACTTCGAAAGCCAGTGGCAGTACTACTCGCCCATGTCCGCACAAATGCAAAAAAAAAAAAAAAAAAAAACTCGTTCATGAAATCATGACAATACAATTTTTTACCCTTCACAAATTCAAAATGAAAATTCGTAAACATGAATGCATAGCACGGACTTTAGTGGTAACTAAATGCAAAACAGAAATTTTGCTCAGGGAATCATAAAAATACAGAATACAAAATCCTTGCACACACATTACCAAAGTCAGTGTTCCAAAACATGTGAATGTAACCAAAGTAAATATGGTTCGATATTCGAAACTGGATATTAACTGATTATCGAATATCGAACCAACTTTACTTTGGTGCGAATAAACCATGCATGACCCGTCTATCGCATACAAGCGAGACAATTATAATAATTCCGTATATAATATGTAGACTGGTTTTGGGAACCTGTTAATAATTTCATATAAAATAGCTAATCTGATTTGGCTCAGTTAGATGTTGCTGCTGGAATACACGAGATCGTAGCATGCAAGGCATTCGAAAAACAATCTAATTGACTGATTGGTTGTTCGAGAACATGTAAGTACAACATGCAAGACTTTCAAATACCAATGCAATTTTTAATTTTCAATAATTCCAGACTGATTCGGTTTTCAAACTTCGGTGCTCAAAAACACGAAAAATGACATGCAACACGTTCAAAGCACACAATGATTAATACAATTTTAATTATTCCTTATAAAATATAGACTGATTTTCCAGCTCCAATGTTCGTTTTGTTGTGCTGGTTATTGGTGTAATAATTCAAATGAAACCACACTAGAATACCAGAGTATAGTACTAATTGAATTACTAATAAAATATACAACGCAGGCCTGTCGAAAGTTTAACACCTAGGAAACGAAAAGGAGCGGAAGCTTGGTTACGAAATAGCAAAGATCTAGATAGCTAGAGACCGAAATCTGTCGAGAAAGATATAGAAAGGTGTCGATATAATTATTGGCTCAAGAGGGACTGGGACGAGCTGACAATATGGCACCAATAGATAAGCGTACTGTTCAACTTTCGGCAGTTCTGTACTTTACTAATAAAATATACGTCTTTCTCATAAGTCAAAATTAAGGTCAGGCAAAGAGAACATTTGTATCATCTCATTTCTCGGTAATTCCATATAGATACATTTCCCGTCGTGAGAATAATTCCAATGGAATTCGTAAGTACAGAATATTTGCGAGTGTCTGTCACATTGAAAAGGCAAACTATATTGTCCGGTCAATTAAATCCCAGGACAAACTCAATCATAGAGCTATATATTGAGTTACTCTATACTATCATTTACTGAAAAACATTCTCAACTACAAAAGAAAGCGCATATTTTAGTAAAACGGACAAGTACACTGATATATTATTATAAATGATGAACTACAATGAGGTCATGACCTTTACCACTTAATCAGAGTAACCCGAGTTTTTAATTTAATCATTCCAATTTGTTTTTAAAAGGTTTAAGCAAGGGTCCGTAACTGTTTGCATGATATTTCCACATTTTTATTAATTTAGTAATCCCGACTGTCGTATATAATTGTAAATTTATTTTATATTTTATCAACATTATAAGATTGAAATTGTTGTAATCTTTAGATAAGCGTTTTGTTACACCAAATAGTTTTTAGAGTATGTCATTCTATCTTCTAGTGGTTTGGCTAAACAGTGCTATCACTGAACACAAAATAATGTCTTGGTAAGAAGTCAGTATTCATTCTTTTGTTTTTGTCTGATCACCACTTTGTCCTATATATGTATAGGGAGCCTTGCAGACAAGGTGGTGTAAAGCGCCGTTTCTCATCGCAAATCATTTTGGGGACTGAGTGGTCTAAAGCCCCCATTTACGGGTCACGACGCCGCTCAATGTCTAGGCCACAATTCCCTCCGGACAGGTCATAGCTTACAAGTCTCGGAGTTGAATAAAGGCGTTTTACGCCCTGATTAAGATTCGTTCATTTTGACAATTCTGGTATTGATAAGGACGACGGTTACAAGGCTAAAGGAAGCATTGCAGCTTGAAATCCAATGGTTAATATGCGTTTAAGTTGTAAAAGCAACATATGCGAGATATATTTCCAATATAACAGCTGATGGTTAGATTTTTTTTTATTGCAGATAACTTTGACCAATGATTTCAAATCGCATAATGGTACATATTACTCAAGGAAATTATCCGGGAAAAACCTCGAGGACATTTTTCACACATTTTCCCCGTCTTTTAAATCCTGATTGGAAAATGAAATCGGCGTAGAGTACAAACGTGTACAATAATAAAATTATACCAGAGATTTCTGTGTCAGTGTAACTATACAGTTACAAGAGTTGTAGTTTTTCCTTCTAGTATTTCAGCCTTTTAATTTTCAGATAATAAGCTTGGGAAACCTTTGCACTTACACAGCGACGACTGAAAGTAAACAATGTGCAATGATAAAATAATTAAAAATAATTTTAAAACCTGTGATCAATTAGTGAAGGAATTAAATAAAAATATTGTAAAACGTAGTTAAATAAGTTTAAACATTATTTGCTGTGCATAATGATAATAACAGAAATACATAAATGCAATTCATGTACTTGGTAAAAGCCAACGTAACCAAAAACACAACCTTTGAAAGAGCAAAGCTAATAAAGCACGGAAAGAAAAACACATAATAGGGCCACGATTTTGGATGATCACTGAAGATATAGAAAATACACTACAAACAGACATTTTACGAATATAAATATAAAAGAAATTATAAGTGAAAAGCAAGTGCTTTGCAATAACGGATGCAACCAAGAAAACGAAACAACAATGAAAGAACAGAGCAAATGTGACAAGGAAACACACAAATTCATATTTATAAAGCATTGAAGTGGTATTATGGTTAAAAGCAAGTTTATGTGTAATGATACGGGCGGGGGTGGGGGATGGGGAGGTGGGTTTCAAACACTCACACAAATATATGTTTGCGATTGTTAATATATTGTCGGCGATACCTTAATATCAATTCTTGACTTGAACGTTAAATCAATCAATCAGTTTATTGATTCTCTGTTCAACAAATGTAACCATCTACCATGACTGTTATTGAAAAGATTTGCAGACAGAAAAAATAAATTCTACAATGCGGGCAACTCAAAATGTTATATTCTTTGACACTTTTAGTTTAAACTTGTCAACCTATTTTCATCATAATATTTTCCATTTTTAAAAATGAATCACATGACACATTTCAACTTGCTGTCGTCTCGAGATTTTATTTTTTTGTACTTTAGTAATGCTTTATTTTGTCTGATGAATCCAAAACTATAATATTACATAATGCCAAGGAAACAAACAGAAAGATCACGTGACAAGACGTTTTTCATCCTCATCCATTTGTGCAATAATTACATGGAATGACAAAATCCGCACTTAATTTAATCTATTGTATATGCTTCTATTAAACCATGTGCAAGAAGCAAACTAAAGGTTGACGCTCAAGCCATGTTCACCAACAGAACTTTGATATAAAATAATCTTTTCAAACAAATGAGCTATTATTAATTTTTGTTTGAATTAGGGGAAATTACCTCCAAATATGAGATTTTAAAAGAATTTAGATTAAAAGGTTATTTTAAGTTAATATTTGGACTGATGATTTATAATTTTTCTATCAATGGTAAAAATTGTGATTTATAAAACTTCATTATATCATTATTATCAAATGCATGAACAAATACTGATCTGATCGGTGTTAGGAAGATTAAATCGTCAATACAAATATGTATCCAGTTTATATCAATAATCAGTTCAAATACTACCCATCGTTAGTTATGAAACAAGTAATGTGACCGCCTAGGACGGAGTAATAAAGTACAGACCTGTCGAAAGTTTAACACTGAGCTAACGAAAAGGAGTCGAAGCCCGACTGTCGAGTTATCGATACATGGATAGCCAGTTGTCAAAAAGCTGTCGAGATAGATAAAAGCTGCCGAATACTGTTGAGATATATAGCTAACGATGTAAGCTGTCGAATCAGCACTAATTCGTTTGGTTAGTGTTAAACTTTCGACAGGTCTGCACTGTATGTATTTTAACATTCTCATTATGAATTATGACACTATGAAGTTTGCATATAATGTGCAAAATTCTAAAAATGGATTTAAAATTAACAGCAGTGATTGACTGTAATCTGAGACGATCAAACGTTGTTTACTCTTTATTATAAACTATTTGAAATGTATGACACGACGTAAAGCACGGTATGTTACGAATTTTTGACAACTAAATAACCAATTTTGATTGTAATATTATCAGTTTAAGTTATCCATATCATAGGTTTTATTTAACTTCAGGAAAAATACTGTCAAGTTTTTAATAATATGATTGGAATATAGGGTTACTGCAAGGGGTAACGCTCGACCTAAGTGTTTTTGCTAGTATGTGCATAGGGATTATAAACTGATGTTACTGACAACTGTCGTAAGACAAACTGCGTAGTATGTATAGGGACTGTATGTCTTGTTGTCCTCGCATTGTAGAAGTTTTTTCTGTCTAGTGATCTGTACAACATGCGATTAAAGATGCAAGGTTGAAAGAAATAAAACAACTTATAGCTGATAGTAAACATACTAAAGCACGAAATAATGAACGAATTAAATAAGTAAAACAAGACGCGATCAACATATACTAGTATTAAATCAACAGATTTTCCAATTTCCGACTCTGGACGGATACTGGATTTAATGCCAAATTGTGCTATAATATGTCCCTCTATGCTGTTCTAAACAGTCCTCATATTAAAAAAGTTGGCTTATTACCTCATCTTGAAGCATTTCAATGGTGTTCTTGGCATATGTAGTTTTTTCTCCGATTTACTGAACTTTCAATGTTATGCGTCTAATCGCGTGCCACCACTGAACAACAATAACAGCCATTTTACTACTAGAAAATGATGGTGTTTTTCTTTGACATCCTTATTGAACAGACAATCTCCAATATATACAATATACAAGCATCTCTTAAATAAGCGAAACTGGAATAAATAGAGAAATTCGTAGTAAAATTAGGTACTAGTACTTGACAAAACCAAAAGCAAAGAACACGATGCAATACAAGTCAATGATAACAGCACTCAAACAAGACCAGACAAAATGAAAAACATATTGAGGATATTGGTTATTAAAAATCCCAGACTTTGGCACAAACTATGGTGTGTGGTTATATTACAGAAAGAGTAGAACTACAGGAGCCGAGATACACTTGGGGGGGGGGGGGGGGGCAAGCCCACCATATGGCAAAGGACAGAGACAAATGGAGGACACTTGTGCCTTATGTCCCAGTGGGGATGAAGAGGATAAGTAAGTAAGAGGGTCCCAAAACATCTCACTTATTTTACAACCGGTAGTCCATACAATTTTATACGCACATTTAAATTTAAAATGAAGCCTGATTTGCCAAACAATAAATCAAACGGAACGTTTACTATCTATTAAGTAAGGTGACGAAATACATAGCTCTGACTCAATATAACCTGTATAAATTATGTTGTAAGGACATTTTTATTCCTCTGGGACATTGTAAAATTCAATTTTAACGGAAAAGCGATTTCACGATTCAAAGAAGTCCGGTATATTGAATATCATACTAAAGTTATTATTACATATAATTTAGAATCCTACCTACCACGGCCATGAAATTTCCACCTGCGTTCGCCCAAGGCATTGATTTCAATTCGTGTTTCTTGTTTAACCTAACCAGCTTTAAGATGCGTCTCAAAGAGGAGATGCTACTTGGTAGGCATTGCACGCGACAGATTCATCTGTCAAGGTCATTGTCAAGGTCACCCATTAAACGATTCCTGTAGCCACCATCTTATGACAGTCTTACTCACATGTCTGATGTCATGAAATTGACAATCAGTCATGAGAAATTTAAGTAAAAGACAATTTTTCAAATATCCTTTGTTGTTCATAGATATTACTCTCATTAGAAAATTATTTATGATTTTAGAGGACGGCCCGTGTGGTATTTGAGAGCATTGCTACACAACATTTTGGTAATAAATACACTTATATTTATAAAGGAGAAACATATTAATGACTAATATATGAATGTATTATATCAATAATTGAGCAGTTAAAATTGATTCAGAGCTAGATTTATTTACATACAAGCACGTGTAAATCACCAGATGTCCTTTTCTTATTATGCTTTAGAATACAATATTTTCAGATTTATAAAAAATTCTAAATATCACATCACATCATCACGTACAACAATACTGCTTGACTAGAATACGTAAACAGTTACGAGAGACATCAGGCGGCATCCTTGTGTACTAGAAACAATCTTAATAATATAAAATGTTCAATGGATATGAACCATGACATAATGTAAGCCATACAGCTATTTCTGGTTTGATTGGAGATGTTAATCGCGGTCAACATGAAGTATACAATATACCTATGCAGCCCGATGTAACTTTTATAAAACAAATCACGAGGCTAGGTCGTTCCATCAATCCATTTTTCCTTAGCTCACACCCTAAAATACGTAAATAGTGAAAGAGGCAGTAATCAGTGAGACGTCACGTGATGCTAGTTCTTGTGTACTTAATAATTAAGAAGAAAATGTTTGATGAAAATGAACAACAGCTTAAAATATAAACCGAATAGCTTACTATCTCCGTTTTCATGTTTTGGAGATGTTCATGTAGTCAGTGGATAGATCAGAACCACAGTTTTTCATGCAATTGGTCACTATAAAACTTGCTAACAGAACGATAATGTAAACCAAATAGCTTCCTATCTCCGGTTTTATAGGGATGTTCATCTAGTTGGTTACTGTGAAATTTTCAATTCATCAAAGCAAATTTCTCAAAAGTCACTAGGCTGGATCTTTTAGTTTCCCCTGGTTCGTGTTTAAAAAGGGATTACAATCTGGACATTGTCAAAATAGATAAATAACAGTTTAATGGTTACTTTTTAAAATGCAAATAACATTTATGTATTCAAATTAAAATTAGATTTTAGAATGTTATATGGTCAGTAAAATCATTGATGCTTGAAATTGAATTTTTGGACAAACATCTGTTGACATTGACATGAATGTCATTCCCTAATAACCCCGTATAATAAACGGTAAACAAGACGGTTCTAAACGAACAATATAAGCCAATAATTATAAATGCGTCCTATCTTTTTGAAAAAATGTAACAAGAGGCCCATGGGCCTGATACGCTCACCTGATAACTAATGGCTAGCTGATAGATTTAAAGAACATATAAATACTAAACCCCCATGACTTTTTTCTTTACACCATGATAACCATTGTATCAATACCTACAACATTCTAATATACATGCCTATACAAAAAGTTTATAGTTTTCGAGATAATTAACCATTTCTGTATTGTTTTGCATCTGTGACCTTGACCTTTGAACCCATGACCTTTTTCTATACATCAAAATGACCGTTGTATCAATACCTACAACATTCTAATATATATGCCTATACAAAAAGTTTATAGTTTTTGAGATAATTAACCATTTTGGTATTCTTTCGCATCTGTGACCTTGACCTTTGAACCCATGACCTTTTTCTATACATCAAAATGATCATTGTATCAATACTACAACATTCTAATATACATGCCTATACAAAAAGTTTATAGTTTTCGAGATAATTAACCATTTCAGTATTGTTTCACATCTGTGACCTTGACCTTTGAACCCATGACCTTTCTCTATACATCAAAATGATCTAGGTATCAATACCTACAACATTCTAATATACATGCCTATACAAAATGTTTATAGTTTTCGAGATAATTAACCATTACGGTATTGTTTCGCATCTGTGACCTTGACCTTTGAACCCATGACCTTTTTCTATACATCAAAATGATCGTTGTATCGATACCTACAACATTCTAATATATATGCCTATACAAAATGTTTATAGTTTTCGAGATAATTAACCATTTCAGTATTGTTTCGCGTCTGTGACCTTGACCTTTGAACCCATGACCTTTTTCTATACATCAAAATGATCGTTCTATCGATACCTACAACATTCTAATATATATGCCTATACAAAAAGTTGATAGTTTTCGAGATAATAATTATAATCAGAGGTAAAAAAAATTAGGTCATGACCTTCACAATCGACCTTGAACTCATTTTGAAGATACTAACAAGAAGATGTCAAAACTGAAAACCCCATGTCATTATCTGGTCAAATAGTCAAGTTATAACAATTTGAAGCTATTTTACGATTTTTTCAAAATTAAACGCAAAAACGCGTAACCTATTTTTTATCCGAATTTCACAAAATGAACAAACTATAGGCTTAAGACCCTAGAGAAGCCAAATATCACATCAGATTTTTTCTCCAATCAGTACTTTCGGAGAAGATTTTTTAAGATTTTTGCACCCCTAGGTCACCTTGACCTAGTTATGGTAGCCATAGCAACGCCACGAACAAATCTGAATTGCACCGGCCCATATATACTTCTGACAAAGTTTCATTAAAAACTGTCCAGTAGTTTCAGAGGAGAAGTCGAAAATAGGTGTTAACGACGCACACACGCACGCACGCACGCACGCACACACGCACGCACACACGCACGCACATACACACGCTGCGCTATGCCATAAGCTCACATGACCTTCGGTCAGGTGAGCTAAAAATGATTGTATTAAGTCATGTACACGTCTTAGAAGTGTTATCTAAGAACAATCAGCATAATAAAACACAAATGCTTCTTCTGTGACACATAATCTTCTTGCAAAAGCTAAGATCTCGCTATTCAGAATCCAGATCAACGTTTGTCTAGAATGCAACTGACATGACAAGCTTTCCAACGGGAACTGACAGAATTTACAAATATAAAGTTTTGTTGTGATAGTGAACTTCAAAATCAGTGTAAAGGGCTCCATTTTGTCTTTTGACATAAAAATGGAATTTTACTTTTTCAATATTGCATATTTCGGTTGACCACTAAATCCAGATCACTAGACATTTAGTTCAGTGTCCGTCCAAAGTCATGAATTTTATTGTTTTTGGTCCCAATCTGTGTTTGTCCATTCTTGCATTGTCTTGTTTCTGTTATTTACATGTATTGCGCCAATGCTCTTGGTTGCGTTAAATGTTGGTTGCTAAAATTGCACATGTTTTCAAATACAAACTTCAGCCTTCTCACCTGTCGTCTCTTTTTCGAAAGAAATATATGTTTGCCTTAGATTACGTAGCGTTTATATATTTTTACTTTCACAAGAATTTCTTTGTTACATTTGTCCGAAGAAAAAATAATTTGTCATAATCGAATAAAAAAATAGTGAATATAATTTTGCAATTATTTTTCAATAATGGTATCCCATTTGGAACCTTTGCTAAAATGAATAAACCACAAAATTTCAATTATAAAATACAAAATGTGGAATATTACTGTATCATGATATGTATATCTGTAAAGAAAACAGAAAAATTGATAAAAATGGATAAATAATGAAAAACAAACATTTACTTATATTCTGAATATAATAATAATGATATAAGTAAAAGATCTAATTTAATATACAGCGATAAAGAGTACAGGCCTGTCGAACGTTTAACACAGGAATCGAAAGGGTTTCGAGGCCCAGCTGTCCATCGGCCGAGATTTAGGAAGCAAGTGGTGCCGAAAAAGAGATAGCAGCTGTCATTAAGCAGCCAAGATACAGCTAATTGGGGACCGAGATCAGCTGCCGATTCGGCATTTATTCGTTTTATTGGTTAGCTTAGTGTTAAACTTTCGACAGTTCTGTATTGTATAATATAAATAAGATATGAAAAAGCCGTCTTAAAGCAACAATGTGGCCCAAGGAAACGACGTGACGAATTTTCAAATAATCATGAAATTTTATTTAAATTATAGAGAATTCGGATTTCAAATATCCATATCAAAATATCGTCTTTATATTAAATTTCAAAAGGGATCTAAAGTTGTGTGGTCTATCTTGATGTAGTGAAATATTACATTATACTCATACCCGCCTAATTTGGATAGACTTGGAGTTTCTCCTATCAAATACATGATATACCAAGAAAAATGCTGTTCGTTTTCCTATCAAATAAAATACGCGATACACCAAGAAAAATGCTGCTGTTCAAAATCAGTATCGTTGGGTGTTTTTGTTTTAATTTTAAACTGATGTGTACAGAAAAGCATAAAAATTCACTTACAATTCTGTTCACAAGATGTCTAGCCGCTTGCTATGGAATCGATTTTTAGTTTAAGCGGCGAAAAAACCGATTGAATAGACGAACATCGATCCCCAGTAAAAACGAAGATGTTTACTTTATTAACTATTGTTTTGGTCCATCAAACAATTGTCAAAACGTCCATTCTTAATTTTCTACTACAAACCTCGAATGAACATCCTTTTTAAGGTAAATATATAAAATGCAGCTGAATCACATGCAAGTGACTGCGGTGTCATGTGCTACTTTTGATTTTTTATGAAAAAGTAGCCATGTTCAAAAGTAGCACATGACAATTGTATGAAACGAGAGAAATAAGGGAACAAAACATGATGACCAATTATTATAGTTAAAAGGAAGGCCCTTAAAAAATCTCGTATGGACCAGAACCAAAGCAATCAGAGTTGAAGTTTGTTGAACCCAAACCCTTATGGAATATTCATCAAGTCCGAAGTGGGTAACTGAGCTATCAAAGAATCCCCAACTTTAGACGTGCTGGGCACAATGGCAAAATTTCCTGTGGTGTTGTTCAGTTAGTTTCAAGTTTGTTGAAACCAAACCGCTATGGAATATTCATCGAATACGAAGTGGGCAACTGAGCTATCCTCTTTGATATCTCTGACATGTTAAAAATATCATAGAATACAATGACGCAAGAATTGAAAAGATACACCTCGGCTACACGAACTATTTTGAAAATAGACAACTAAATTGATAGTTTCCTTTTAAAAATTACCAAAAACCATATCTATAACTGAATTATCCGAGCTATATCAAGAAATTTGGCCGAAAAAAACGCTGCAATTAATCTTTTCGACAGACGTATCCCAAGAGAAGGTTTAAGATGCTCGTGTCATTATATTTGACCCGAAAATGCTTAGTATTGATTGGGTATACAGTATAGACCTGTCGAAAGTTAAACACTGAGCTAACGAGACGTAATCGACGCTTGGCTGTCGAGTGTCTCAGATATGGATAACTAGTGACCAACCATCTGTAGAATGAGAGATAGAAGCTATCAACGTATAGCTATGTCATATACCATTTTTTAATTTAATCATAAAATACATTAAAAAAATGGTATATGAAAATATATAACATTTTTTTAATGTATTTTATGATTAAATTAAAATAAATGGTATATGACTGCTAATAAAGATGAGCTACCAATTCGATAACAATACGTAAGCTTCGTATTAAATTTTCGACAGGTCTGTACAGTAACTTAATTTTGCATATATATTAATCGATAATAGCCTGCAAATGAATTAATGTAAAACAGGTCAGAAAAACAAATTTATAAAATAAAAGTGTTAGCGTGTTGACAAGTTGTTGTTGCCCCATGAGATATCATGTATACCAATGTACACTAATATTAACAATTTTTAGCTCATTAACTGGGCCGTATTAGTTGTAATTTCATTATGTTCAATTTACAAATCTAAACACAAAGTTTGCTTGAGAAGCAAAGAGCTAACAAATCGTAGATATAGCCAAATCCCCTTGATATATTAAACAACTTGGAACACCCAGTCGATTTGTCGAATTAAAGCCTAACAGCAGTATGTATCGACGTTTTTGATTCGTCAGTTTTCTTGCTAACTGATATTCAAAGACAAATAAACGTTTGTCTGACCTTGTTCTTCGTACAACGGGTGTCAATAATAAAATCCAATAGGATCAAGATGATCGGATAACCTCTAGCTTTATCAATTTAAACCTGTCAGGATTCCGTATCGGAATATCGTCATGAAGGGTTGATAAAGACATCGGGCACATTATGAACGATGCCGATATAATACAACAAAACACCATGTATTACGTCAAGCATATAATAGCTTTATTTTTCATGTAATGTAAAGGGCCCATTAACCCGTTCTAATTTAAAGATGATCTTTGTCACTCAAAAGTTTTAAATTGAAAATCAATAAATCTGAAATAGCGATACAAGAATACGGGAAATAAAATGGCATTTCATATTACGATGATCGGTAACTTGTAATAAAACATTTTCAAAATGAATCATTCAGAATTCAATAAACAAATAAACAAAGAAATGAATAAACATGTCAATAAAATCATTTAACATTTTATTGATTAAATGATATCAACAATAAAGAAATAAAACATTTTAAAAATGAGCAATGAGTTCATCCTTACAAGATCAAAATGAATCATTCAGAATTCGAAATAAAAAATAAAACAAAGGAAGAAATATATCATTTATTTCATTGCTTATTTGTTTATGCTTGAATTTGACATTTCCAACAGAACCGACTAAGGTCAATTTTTTCGATTATTTAATTATGTGTATAGTTACTGTCCATCAAACGTATAAACATACAAATAAATAAATTAAAAAAAAATGTTCAAGATTTTGTATAAAAATACAAATAAATAAATTTTAAAAAAATGAAATGAAATAAAATAAAAATAAAATTCAATGCATATACAGAACATGCCTGTAAAAAGTTTAATACTAAGCTATCTAATTAACCAGCAGCTCCTCTTGGCCCCTCGTCTGTTATATTGCAACATTTTTCAGCAGCAGCTTCATATATGTCGGCGGTGTCGAACCCTTATATGTAGTAACTACGCTATATGTAGTAACGCCGCTATATGTAGTAAAAATTTCCGTCATATGTAGTAAGGACACGTTATATGTAGTAACATTTTTGTACGTTATATGTAGTAACTGCTAGGTCACGTTATATGTAGCAACATTTTTGTACGCTATATGTAGTAACTTAATAGATGTCCCTTAAATGTTCAAAATGTTAATAGATTGGACTTTACCAGAAAATTGAAAAAGAAAATTTGGTTGGGTGAATTGATAAACCGACAGACAGACGGAAGACGAACATTCAGGCCCAATAATAAATACATGTAGTTATCCATTTGTTGATTTATTTATTTTTTTCGTGCCTGACCACTTAATTGACTTCAAAGATCATAGGCGCCGAAATTGTTGCGTCGTCAGGGGAGTATTGTTCCATAATAATAATAATAATCTGTATTTATTATTTTTGCAACACATTTTAAACAAAAAACAACATTATACTTCTGAAGAATTTGGGACGGGCGACGTCAAAGTGGTTTCCGGATGATAACTTTAACTGTTACAGAGATTTTTCAAAATGACTTTGCATGTTACACGATCCAGGTTGAGATTCCTTTTAGGTCAGTGACAAATTCTGATGTTATATGTGTCTTCTCTCGGGTTTTAAGTCTATATTTTGAAGAAATTCTGATATGGAATGTTGCAGCACCAGTTTTCTAAATGTTTAAATTTTAATGAATAGAAAGTAGCATTTAACCTTCAAATTGTAATGAAATAGGTGCATGACGCTAAAATTATTGTGTCGAAGCGATAGGGAATATGCATATGGGTGCATGAATTATAGTCCATCCTGAGTCTATAGGCTCTCCAGGCTAGTGTTTATCCTGCTTTCAATGGCTTAAATGCGTATGGGAGTACAATGTTCTATTTGGATTGGGTGTTAACTAGTCCATCACCTTGCATGTGCAGCTAGATAGAGTCGAACAATGTGACATTATAAAGGCATAATACGAAGTTATACTGGGACGCGAACCCACCGAACCATTTATCCGAGTGTCTCCACATACATGTGCGATGTACTTGTGGTGATTTTGTTTAAATAAACTCGAGTAGTGAACCCATAATTTGATGTCATACTGCCGGTGACAAAACAGTTTCAATTGCAAATACAGGTCCCTAGAATACATGTATTGGATGTATTTATTTTTTTGTAGAAAAACAACTGACATTGAACGTCTAAACGGCCATATATATTCCAGACAGCCATTTTGTTTGTTTTTTTTTAATCTGGAGAAAATTGTACACAGCATCCTCTAGTCATAAGTAAAACACCACCTTTCATAGATTCAAAACATTTGTTCCAAACCTGTAGACGGGGTTCGATGCACAAGTACATGTATATGTATTCCGGGGTCCTTTATCATAAAATTTGAAATTGTTCTGTCGTGATGACCCGACTGTTGACCAACGGACCCTATAAGTAACCCCGACCAATATCTTGAAACAATGTACATGCATTTTTTTTGTAATGCCTGTAACTGTTAAAGTTATCATCCGAAAACTACTTTAACTTCCCCCTCTCGTCGACTTTAGGTAACCCAAGAGTTTAGATTCTTTAAGTGTTTCATATTATATTTTGTTTAAAATGTGTTGCGAAAAATAATATATAAGAATTATTATTATTATTATTATTATTATTATTATTATGACACCATACTCCGCTGAAGGCGCAAACGTTTTGCAGCTCCTACGACATTTGTGTCAATTCAGTGATCCGATATGAAGAAAAGCATCAACAATTAGACAATTATATTTTATTGGGCCTGAATGTCCGTTTTCCGTCTGTCTGTCGGTTTATCATTTCACCCAACCACATTTTCTTTTTCAATTTTCTGTAAAGTTCAATCTATTAACATTTTGAACATTTAAGGGACATTTATTAAGTTACTACATATAGCGTACAAAAATGTTGCTACATATAACGTGACCTAGCAGTTACTACATATAACGTACAAAAATGTTATTACATATAACGTGTCCTTACTACATATGACGGAGATTTTTACTACATATAACGTGTCCTTACTACATTTGACGTACATTACTTACTACATATAACGGCGTTACTACATATAGCGTAATTACTACATTTAAGGGTTCGACAGGCGGCATTACGATAACTAACTATTCATATCTCAATCACTCGGCAGCCGAGCTTCTACTCCTCTCCAGCACCCGGTCTCACTTCCCTGGTTTAACATTTCAGTTTTTATTTTGCTATGGGCATGGATTGGTAGGTTGGTTTTTGATTTTTTTCCAGCTTAGCGTTAATCTTCCGACAGGTCTGTACTGTACTTATGTAAGAAGAATGCGACAATTTATCGTGTTTACCACTACATATATTTTTCAATAACGTTTTGAGACAGTAACTCCCACACATTGGTCAACATTCTCCGACAGTTGCGAATGAATTTTGATAGTTTCTTAAGTATTTGATTAAAAATTGATATGATATAGATTTTATTTTGACAATATTATTGTCATAAAAAGAATATTTCAAATAGGATTATAGATGATATTTAAATGCTTTTTGAGGCGCGTTGGTGAATATTTTATGACCACATCCGTTAACTGTGAAATCCAAAAACAAACATACTGGTCCGTGTTCTAACCACAACCCAAAACAGCAATGTCAAAACTGAAATTAAGTTAAACATGTGTATTTCTAAGAGAAAAGAGCTAGTGTCCCGAAAGGATTATCGCCCCCTGTTTAGGTAGTTACACACTTTAAATTAAAAAGTGAATTTTGCTGTAATATTCAAAAACAAACATACACATCTATATCATATATATTCATATATATATATATATAACTTTCCAATAAAATATCTCTAAAATTAAAGATAAGATGGTCCTCAAATTACACTATGTTCGCATCGTTTTTTTTGTTTTTTTTTGTTTTTTTTTTTTGTATTTTGTGGTCCCATTGCCTGTTCAAAGCAATATGTGATTACTTAGTCTATTATTTTTCTATCGTTTGCTCGTTGATTCAAGTTTGATTTGCTTATTTGATGTTTAAACCCCGATAAACCAGCAATGCTTGGAAGATGACATGATGGGCCAAAACAAACTACACAATATTTCACCGTCAAGGACAGAATGGTGATTATTCAAACAGTATTGCCTGGAAACGTTGGCTGAGCTTTTCATATGGCCGGTGTTATTGTGGCATGTCCTTTGCTTTTCTGAAAAAATCGATATATCAGAACCACAGTTAACAATCTGAGCAAACAATTGAACATCTTCTGTGTTTTTTATTTGATATATTTATAAAGTTTGTCACAATTGGTGGAGTGACTGTCATTTATTATATATCGAGGTCAGTTTTTGAATGATGGAGAAACCCCTTAGTGCACGAGAGAAAACCATCAACCTTTGGTTGAATGGACCCAATGTTTCCCACTAGAAGCTACCCGAGGGGGACTTGAACTTGGGCGGCGAGAGGCATTTTGATTCGTTAGTCGAAAAATAATCTTCATTTAAGACAGGCCATGAGGAATACAAACTCGGATGAGGAAAACTCAGATATGTGCTTCATACCTTCGAACGAAACATGCAATGTAAATTGCAGAATCACATTATATAATTTACGAAACGCGTTGGGCAATATTTACGTTTTCTGAACATTTATATTACTATTTTATTTTACAGCCGTCATGAAATACATTCTTCATCTCTAGTCTAGCTAGACCACTATTCAACATCAATAACTGTCAAGTACCATCTTTTATTCCCATTAAAAAGCACAATCCGACCACAAAACCACTTGGCACAACCATACCTGCCCCAGTATATATGTCAGTTTTACGATCACTGTCAAAAATCAAATTATAATTTTAATGCTATTTTAATTATGGTTGTATTTTATACCAGTAATATCTTTAGAATAGAATATTTCATAATCATACAAGTCCTTTGACAAACCTCCATAAAACTGGCCTTGTGGAACATATCCTCTGTAATGTATCCAGTTTTATATAGCTACCTGGATGAAAATATCTTTTAATGGAATACAAATATGGTCATTATCAAATATTTAAGCATATGACTCATTATCTTAATACCTTAATATTTCACATTAATAACTGGCCTCAAACTTTATCTTTTTAAAGCAAACCCTCTCATAAATTTTAATTTTTATCCCCCACCTAGACGTGTTTGCCCTGTATAAGATATATACAGAAAGAGTAATAACTATTTAATAAGTTGAACGCTTTCTTGACAAAAGAAATGGGGTACATAATGGAAACACGATGTTGATATAAACATTGTTATATACAGTAAATGTTTTACTTCATGACACTAGAAATCGACAAAATAAAAGTGTTGGAAGAAATTAGAATCTCTGTCGTGTTATAATTTTTTGAATATTTCATGCAAAAAATCCAAAACTTGTATTATTACATCTCTCTATAAAGAACATGGAGCAACTAAACTTGGCCAAACAGGAACCATGCCACTATTTCATTTATTGTTCAGTTAGAGATTAGGGTACTTCAAGGAACATTAAAAGAGTTTTTTACCATTATATCCAATGTTTGTACGAAGCTTGGGAAAGTTGTACCACAAATCTCCTTATGCTGTAAATTATGTCTAAGAAATATTTACCATTGGGAACACCGGTCTCATTTCCCTGGTGAAAATTCACGTGTTTAACTGTATTTGCCTGTTTTCAGAGTTTTTACTTTGTTTTTTGGGATTGTGATTTTGCACATGGGCCGGTGTTTGTTTTTCATACATTTTCATATAATTCTTTTAAGGAATCACGGTTCCTTATTTCTTCACTTATAACATTTTTTTAAAATTAGACTAGATGAACATCGCCAATTAAATTAAGTTTCTATAAAGTGAAATTGTTCTCTCATTTCGTATCGGGTAAACGTTTTACTCAGCACGTTTATCGTACAATCTTACAGATGGTTATATAAACGAGACCACAGGTAAAATATCATTACAGCACAACGAAGTACAGTGCAGTCGAAAGTTTAACACGAAAAGAAGTGGAAAATTTAACACGGAGTCAACGAAAAAGAAGTGGAAAATTTAACACGGAGTCAACGAAAAGAAGTGGAAAATTTAACACGGAGTCAACGAAAAGAAGTGGAAAATTTAACACGGAGTCAACGAAAAGAAGTGGCCAAATATGGGTAGCTAGTAACAGAAATGGACGCAGTGACGCCGAACAGAGTTTGAGATATAGCTGACGAGGGAAGCAGGGCAATTGTGTGGTCTAAGTACGGATAGCTAATGACAAAACCCAGTAGGAGAAAGATAGCAGGTACAGAAAGCTGGTGAAATGTAGGTAACTAGCGGTCGAGACGAACTGCCGGATCAAATTCGTTAGCTTAAGTATTAAATTTTCGACAGATCTGTACTGAGTTTTGCGGTATAATATGGGCATGCACATAGCAATAAAACACCCAATACCGCTATATAGAGAGGGACTATGACTATTTACACGTTTATTGCGTTATGGTATTTTTATATTAATCTGGCATTAAATTATTTCTATCAGGCATTTTATATGTACATGACAAATCATAAAATAACTGATAAAACTCTGTATGTTTAATATGTTAGTTTCATTGCTTGTTTATATCAAAGCAATTTATGAGCATTTAAGCGCAACGGTTTAAAAATGTAAAATTTCACTTAGTGATAGCATACAAGAGAATATTTAAACATTTACATAACACTTTAGGTGAATAAACAGGATTTTTTAAAGAAAATGTAGAATAATTCTGCTGATTTTTATGTACTTGGCAATCCTCTGAGCAACCAAGAACGTTTCAACAAAGTGAAGAAAAAAATAATCAAGGTCAGTCTTTATAGTAAGACAACGGAAGACAACAGAACTTGAATGACAATGGAATAATTATTGCACAATATTATAACCTTATTGCTCCATCCTACGCAGATATACAAGTCATCTGAACTAATGTCTGCACACACCTGCATCTCTTTCAAACCAATTTTATACCTTAACCGACTGAACGTCTGTAGTTTATGTGTGTGATTACACGTGCGATTTCATTTTTTCTGCCAAACAATTCCTCACAGCGTAAAACTGGTATTAATTTTTTTTGTGCATGTTACATGCCTTAGGTCACAAACAAAACACCTGAAGCATACACCGGAGGCTAAGCTGGGCTGTGCGAAAGTGGCAAGTACATGTAATATCTGGCATAATACATCACTATGAAGGTTTGAGGTAAAAGTGGCTGAATTTAGGAGAAGTACTGTTAATCCACGCTGATGTAACGTAAAACGAACTTCCAAATTGGACTGAAGTTACACAAACATCGAACACTGGCCGTAATTTATTTACAAAGGACAAAGTTTAACCAAAAGTTACATGATTGAAAAAAAACATGCACAAGAGAATAAAACGAGCATCATTGAGCAACACCTGACAACAGAAAAAATCAGCAGTAATCGTCCAATTGGAACAAGTTGAAATTGCCACAAAGACGATATGTATGGTTTAGAGAATCTTTTTACTGGCTTCGGTTAACTTAATTGGCAAAGATTTTTCTTATTCTGCAAGAACAAGATCTGCCTTGTAACAACTCCTAATGAAGTCCGACGCCTAATGAAGTCCGGACTTCATTAGGCGTTGACAATTTCGACGCCTAATGAAGTCCACAGATTGGGGCTCAAGACGAGAAGACTTTTTGATATTACCAAAAAAAAAGTCTCAAAATTTTACGACTTCGATTTAGACCAACTAGCAATAGCAACGTACATTCAGGCACATACATCGTGTGCTTTGTCCAACCGTACCATACCCCGAAAAATTGTTTAGGGGGTATTTATACGAATCACCCTGTCCGTCCGTCGGTCCGTCAAAATATCGTGCCAGCTTTACATGTGTAGCTTCCATGTCTATGAATGGATTTTAATCAAACATGAAACCAAAGTTATTGTCCGTCTGTCCGTCCGTTCGTCCGTCTGGATGTTGGGAAAGGGAGGTATTTGTCTCTCCAAAACCGTTATAGTTTTAACTCTTTTTGGGGAGGCATAAAAGGTACCAATCGAGAACTATTGTTTAAATAATTGTAATCTAAGAATTTTACGGATGCAACTTGATTGATTGATTGATTGATTGATCGATCGATTGATTGATCGATTGATTGAACGATCGATTGAGTGATCGATCGATTGGTTTGTTAAATGGTTTTTTTTAGATCTAGTCAAGAATATTTACTTATATCGAGACGTCACCAGCTATAGATGAAATATTTGAAGTTTTTGCCTTTGAGGTGCGTACAGTGTACAGGAGGGTCTCCAACGAGCCATACTTTCTGTGATACATTGTTATCATGTGATGCATTGGTTTTTCAGGTCTTTTCCGAAGGACCCCGTGACTTTCATTGCTACATGTAAATGACATTAGCAACACCCTGCTATTGTTTTGCATTGTACAATATTTTAATCTTGCGTGCATTACCATGCATGTAATAAGGTGCCCAAAAATAAACATATTTATTTATTTATTTATTCTTATTTTTTATCTATCTTCTCCGCTAAATTTCTCAACAAGGTTTCTTAGAATCCATCATACGTACATGTATATGAAATCAAATGTGATTTTTCCCTCAAACTTCCGTGCTTACTTTATCATCTGATGGATTTCATTAAGCTTCGATGCAACAACAAGGCTAACGATGTCCCATACTATTTCATCTTATTAAAAGTCTCCGTTTTATTAATAGTTTTTGTGCAACAGATATATGTTTATTTTTATCATGCTAAAAAAGTTTTGCAGTGGCCTTTACATCAACTGTTTTAATAAGTTTAACGCGGAGGATCGTTGATATAGACAATATCTTGTTAGCAGTATTAGATTAAGTAGTAGTATACCTTTCTGAAGCTGAACTTCATTAGGCGTCGAGGTAACATAACGCCTAATGAAGTCCCTTACTATATCTTATTACAAAATAAATTTCATAAGGCGTGGAGGTACCTTAACGCCTAATGAAGTCCCTTACTATATCTTTGTACATAGTGGATTTCATTAGGCGTCGAGGTAATGTAACGCCTAATGAAGTCCCTTACTACATCTTTGTACATAGTGGATTTCATTAGGCGTCGAGGTAACTTAACGCCTAATGAAGTCCCTTACTATATCTTTGTACATAGTGGACTTCATTAGGCGTCGAGGTAACTTAACGCCTAATGAAGTCCATTACTATATCTTTGTGCATAGTGGACTTCATTAGGCGTTAAGTTACCTCGACGCCTAATGAAGTCCACTATGTACAAAGAAACCTTGTTGAGAAATTTAGCGGAGAAGATAGATAAAAATAAGAATAAATAAATAAATAAATAAATATTATTATATTTTGGGCACCTTATTACATGCATGGTAATGCACGCCAGATTAAAATATTGTAAAATGCAAAACAATAGCAGAGTGTTGCTAATGTTATTTACATGTGCAGCTCGGCATTTAGCAATGAAAGTCACGGGGTCCTTCAGAAAAGACCTAATAAACCAAAGCATCACATGATAACAATGTATCACAGAAAGTATGGCTCGTTGGAGACCCTCCCTGTACACTGTACGCACCTCAAAGGTAAAAGCTTCAAATATTCCATCTATAGCTGGTGACATCTCGATATAAGTAAATATTCTTGACTAGATCTAAAAAAAACATTCAACAAATCAATCAATCAATCAACCAACCAATCAATCAATCAATCAATAATTCTCGATTGGTACCTTTTATGCCTCCCTAAAAAGAGCTAAAACTATAACGGTCTTTGGAGAGACAAATATATCCCTTTCCCAACGTCCAGACGGACGAACGGACGGACAGACGGACAATAACTTTGGTTCCAAGTTTGATCAAAATCCATTCATAGACATGGAAGCTACATATTTAAGCTTACACGGTATTTTGACGAACGGGCGGACGGACGGACAGGATGATTCGTATTTAAATACCCCCTAAACATTTTGCGGGGGTATGGTACGGTTGGACAAAGCACACGATGTATGTGCCTGAATGTACGTTGCTATTGCTAGTTGGTCTAAATTGAAGTCGTAAAATTTTGAGACTTTTTTTTGGTAATATATAAAAGTCTCCTCGTCTGGAGCCCCAATCTGTGGACTTCATTAGGCGTCGAAATTGTCAACGCCTAATGAAGTCCGGACTTCATTAGGCGTTGCAATTTCGACGCCTAATGAAGTCCAGACTTCATTAGGCGTCGGACTTCATTAAGAGTTGTTACACTGCCTTTTGCAGATTGCGCACTGATTATATCAATTGTTGTTATTCAAACACAAAGATCCATAAATAGTTATCTACTGTACATAACCTTACATTTATTTTAACATAAATTTTGTTTAAGGTTCATGGATAGAGTATATAGTTTCTAATATTATGTAAGTTATTCTTCTCAACTCTTTACAAAACGTGGTTAATTTCTAAATAATTCTTTTTTCGGCTAAAACCCATCATAGGTATGGCATGCATTGACGGTAGGTGGGCTACATCAATAGGTTCACTAATTTTTGTGCAACACATTTTCATAAAATAACTGAAATTTAAAGGACATTTTAACAATGATAACTTTGTTTTAAATATCTTCAAAAACAGTTAAGATATTTTTTGCAAAATCCTAAGTAAACTGATATATTTAAATTTTATAAAAGATTTAAAATTTTAGATAGATGTTTAAGTTAATTAATAGTTCGGCGGGAAAACTGATACTCATATGAAATCATCTAGAGATATTACAATTATGCATACACTCATTACCTTTCCTTAATCTACGGAAATTAACGAACCTTAACGAACTTATTGTCACGTGACAATTCAGAAATTCATATTTCCTGTGATCGGTTAACATTTATGGACGCTTGTGAGCTGAACATTTCGACAAAATGATTTCAATCACGCGTACACAAAACCTCTTACGATATATAGATAAGAATGACATTGAAAATTCATGGTTTAGAACTAAAAATCTGAAGATCAATTTGATAAGGGAACTAATTACTATTGTCCATCTTATCTGCTTTTTGTTTTTAAAATACTCAAGTCTCTTTGATTTCGTTTGACACGACTTTGAATTAAAATCCGTCAGATTAAAATTTTGTCATGCATTTCATCTAAATGGGATAACTTTATAGTCAACAACAGGTTTGATTCGTGAATTGGGATATTAAGAAAACAGAAAAAATCTTTTTAATTAGGCCCACGCCGAAGCCACGCGATTCTTAGACAATTGAAAAAATCAACAAAAATGGTTAATCAAAAGACAAAAATTCTGTATTTTCAAAAAATCATCAAATATTAATCGCAAAAAAGACGCGTCAAGATGGTCTCCCTAAGCGTTCCTCATTCATTTGACATCAACCTTTATTAAAAGTATCAAATTCTTATTTATTTAAATCATCATATAATTTAGCGTCTTTATAAATAATTTAGAGGAATAAACCGTCAATCTTCTCTCTCATAAAAGCGCACCTGTTGGTCGAATACATAAATTGTCATAGGTAAACAAGTCTAACTCTGGGTATAATTATTGAAATATTCATGGAAAGGCCATTGAACAATAACACAATTATATACACTTTATTTAAGATTTAATATATATAACACATCAATATTCTCTCGGATTTATTTTGTTTAAATTGTCTGATATATACAAATACCGATTTATATGAAATAAAAAATAAAATAAATAAAAGATAAGAAATAATATTCAGGTGTGTATTGGTATATTTGGATGACATTTTAGTCTTCACCCAGGTGACAGGATACATTGTGTTATGGTGTGTGTACATATTCTGTCCATTGTGTTCTTTGTACGATAGTTTACCTGTCCGTCTGTCTGTCTCATACTCATACACAAATATTTTCTTTTAATATGCCCATTTCGATTATGGCTGACTTATGTTAACAAAGTACGGGTTTCACAGATTATCCGTATATCCGTCATAAATTGTATTTAAAGAACAAACAATATCCGACTCTCTGATTAGTATACAGATCGAACTATCTTATATGAAGATTTGTGCCTCTTATGTAGAATGGTTTTATTATTAAATGTATTATTTTGAAAACAGTTTATTGTATTTAGGCGTTCAGAAAAGCTTCAATACAGTCCAACCTGCCTTAAAGGCCACCTCTATATAAGAGCAACCTGCCAGTAGAATTGTATCCCAACTGTTCATATTATTTAAACATGTATATAAAGGCCTTGTGTCCATAAATGCCACTTTTACTGGTTCCCTTGGGTGGCCTTTATATAGACAGGTTGGACTGTACACGTATTTTTTCACATACGATATTGCCGATTTTACTAAGATAGGGACGTCTGGTCACTTGTTATATAAAATATATTTAAAATATTATATTGGGACCGTATAGATAAACACCTCCAATCAAATCAGAAAACTATCTAGTTTATATTATTTGCAATCGTAGTAAGCAACTAGAAAACCCTAACCTTGCTAATATTTCTGTCTTTTATTATTTCATTTATGAAACTTGTTATACTTCCACTTGGCAATCTCTCTGTCCGTTCGTGTGTAATTATTGGTCCCAATATATGCTTGTATATTAGGTTATTTCTGTTATTTACTGACATGCAGTGCAGAATTTCTGGTTGCGTGGGCTGATGGAAAGTACATATACTCAAGTTTGTTCACTTCTATTGGAAGGTTTTATTTTATATCTGGATCCAATGCATGTCAATTGTACTTTGTATCTGATCCAACTGTTATAAGTCAATTGATAATGCATTTTTGTACTTCATAAAGAATTAGTTATGAAATATTTATGCAGGTAGTCATTATTGCAAATTGAATGGCATTTTTTTCTCGATATCTTTGTTATCATTTTCTCAGACTTTCATCATAATTATTAATTTTTTGTATTGATGTCAAAATATTCTTTTGAAGGAGTCGTATGCAGACAGCCTATTCTCACATCGCCATACGGACTTCAAAGAAAAAAGTAATATGAAAATAACCACGTGTTGAAGTATTTCTGATATAAAGAGGTTGGAACAACCAATTCAGTTCATCAATTGATTTTATAGAAAAAAAACTATTTTTTATTTTTCCTTTTTTGATGTACAAAGGTCACGCATTTATTACGTTATACGTTATATTCTGCACGAATATGCTGCTTTTGAACACGTAGAAACATGGCAAGTTAATTTTCAAGGTAACACTGTCCGTACTCGGTCAACCCTTTGTCTAACATACTTCCCTGCGTCTATTTATTCAAATATTAATAAGCTGCATGATATGAAATGTATTGCAGACTACGTTAATTTTGGACTAATTTAGATTTCTTGTGTACTAATAAATAGGGTCAGATATGTACGGGGAATGTAGCTAAATTAATTGAAATTGCTTTTTTGCTGTTTCTTTTGTTACATAACACATCATATTTTCAGGTTTATTAGGTATAATATCGCAGTGATATAAATTAAATTAACGATTTTTCTTGCTACTTCAAAAGATGATATAACTGCCTTTTTCTACAGGTAATGGGTTGATAACATTCTTACAAAATATTGGTTTGTTGTTTAACAGTAGATTTGATCTGTATATACTCTATTGTGTAGAGTGAATGTTAAAAAGTAATTAAAGACATTTTCTTTGCTTTAATATTAATATGAAAAACTGTTGAAATTTGTTCAATGGACCAAAACAAAGATTAACAAATATAGGGACAGAATTCTTCCTACTCCGGTTTTAATGACGATCTATTCCGTATCTGTGAAATCTTCATCAAATCAAACGATGTAAATCACATGGTTTTGTTCACTTTGTTGTTCCATGAAACATTACTATATAAGTTATTTGTAACTAAAATATATGCTTAGCGACTAAATATAACTAAAACAAGGACCAAAAGAAATAATTGGTTTGATCGACGGTTTACAATCAAAAACAAACATACCAAATCCATTTAAAAATCACAATTCCAAAGCAAAGTAAACTTAAACACGTGAACTCCTATTAGGGAAGTTAGACCGGGTGCTTCGGAATGCCAAACATCTCCTGTTTTGCTCGCTACATCCACCAAGTTTACCTATAGATAAACCATATTCATATATATAAACCATAGGAGTATTGGAGACAAGCAAAGCTACTTGAACCACATCGAATGGTGTTTATAATGTTTCAAAGTCAAATAACTATATAATGTATTCTCATCACATATTCGCTTTTAATTTTATTGATACAAGTTACCCTCCCAGAACACCCAGCCTCACTTCCTTGGTGGAAGTTCACTTGTTTCACCTAATTTATCAGTTTTAAAGTTTTGACTTTGCTTTTGAATTGTGATTTTAACATGGATTGGTTTGTTTATTTTTTATATTAACATGTTTATCTTGATGATATATTTTAAACCATCTTATAATTACCATTGAGCCGAATATTTGGCAGTTGTACAAGGAATTTTGGAGCTTTACGTCGCCAATGTGCAATCGATGGATTATACTCAGGACGCTTTTAAATATTTAGTAGCAAAGATCACTGTTCTTGCAATTGTGAGAGATCGAATGCTGCCTTTAAGCACTAGTGATGAAAACGAAGTGTTTACTTGGCACGGGCCGCCAAGTCCTTTCAACGTGACCAAATCGACCGACGTTTATTCAAATTTATCAACGACCAAAGAACGACCGGAACTACAGGCTGACATCTGAAAAACAACATTTGTTGTCAACTGACATTATTCACTTCTGGCCCGTTGAATGCATTTCAAATTCATTTCAAATTCATCCTCATCCTTTCATTTCGATGACGTAAGTAACACATGGAGCGTTAAATGTGGACATAAAGAAATCCGTTACAACGCAATGCCGGTGTATATGTGTGCATATAGCTGAACTCGAGAGTTAATAAATTTACGACATAGCGATATTAATAACTTTAATTGGAAATGCAATAATTTTTGTTTTCGGAAAAAAGACTTTCGTCAAATGCATTATACGTTATAATGACGTGCATATCGCGTTATCAAATAAAATATATAGCCATTATGAGTTATCAACCTCGCATTACTATACACCCTGCGATGTCAAATAAGCGCTGCAATTAATCTCTTTATGCTTTTAAACTTCTAACATCATTTACCTTTTAGCGTTTTATCTTTTCAAAAATCGTATTGATGAAATAACAAAATATTATATTATAACGGTCTCACCTAGTAATATTGTGTATTCACTGAATTACTGATTTTTATTCGCTACATTAAAGTGTATAGGAATATAAAACACCTTAATGACATTGATTATTACAAGCGCTTATATGACTATGAATTATTTCATTAATAATCCGTCATGTGCCGTTAACCCTTTGATATGGTTATTATAAAGGCGATGATTCAAGAGATTTCAGATGAAAAAACAGGAAGAAACAAATATCAGATATAGCCATTTTCAAACAATATTTCATATTATGCTTCAGCGACATAATGCTGTAACATTGTAACCTATTAACTATGGGATTTTAGAAATATTATGTATTATTTTCACATCGTGGCATAATGTGTCTTTTTATCTTGATCTTTTCATTCACCTATTAATTCCTTATTGAACTTTCCCTGATAAAAGATTTAATTTGCATGGAATGTTAGAAAATTATCTGTTCAATTTATAACCATCATCGTTATAATACTGGAAAAATACAATTATATTTTAAGAAGATTAATAAAGTATTTCAAATCTTACCATATGAACTGAGATTTATAGAGGCTATTAACATAGATGTTGTAAGGCATAATAGCTTCTCCCGGTACAAATCACCCCAAACGAACAATCTTAATTGAATCAATATTAAGTTATCATCAATATTGGCTGTATGAGTAAGGTTTTAATAAGTATCGTTACAAAAATTGTTTGTATCTCAGTTATTATAGGTGTTTGTGTATTGTTCAGGACATTTTTTGCTTTAAAATATTTGTTACTATTTTTCTTACCATTAAAATGTTTCTATCCTGATATTTCGTCAGCATAACACACCCGATCATGTTGCAATGAGAAATGTGTAATTTTTTGTACAAATGAAAACGAATCTGCAACTGAAAACATGTACATGGTGACAACCAACGTAACCCGGTTGATGTCATACACCACTTTTTGAATGTATTTTATGATTAAATTTAAAAAAATGGTATATGACATCTCTATTCTCAATGAAATGAGAAGCATCCAGTGGTGGCGTTTAAATGCCTTTTGACTACGAAAAAGTTTCCTTCAAAATATTAAAATATAGGCAGAACATATTCTCTGCAAAATACGCTATTTGCTTAAATCTAATTATTTTTTGCAATTGTTTTTTTAAGTTTGGGTTTCATTATTTTTTCCCAGCACTACTGATGAGGAATTGTACTCAGAAACGGCTACCTAGTGCTGTAAAAATTGAAACGTTTATAATATGTAATTTAAATGTACTCAGTAATGTTAAACTCGTTTAAATATCATCACAAGTGTTTTCAATGAAACTAGTTCAGTAAAAAAAAAAAACCTAAAAACTACATTTTAACATCATTTTTATATGAAAGTTAAATTGTTAAAAACACAAAATATCATGGGCTAACATGAGCTGTAATCTTGTGTTACTTGAATTTGTGTATCATTTTAAAGTTACTGGCCAAGATGATACTTCATCAACTCTGTAACCTTTGCACGTACTGCTAAATGGATAACAAGAATAATAATCTGTATAATGTCATATCCTCATTACAATAGATTACAAGATATGATATTTAAAAGAAAAATAAATTGCTTAAGAAAAGGGTATCGTTACAAAAATGGCAAAAACTTGCAAAAATAATTTCTATAAAAGATATTAAATTGATGCAATTAAAATATTAAAATTCAAAGATATTATAAGTATGTATTTTTGATATCACTTCTTTGACAAAAAGGTAGAATCTCTATCTGGCGACAGGTGCTTGAAAAGCTGTATAAAACAAATCAACACGCTATCACGGATGAACGACATCAGAAGATATAAAATTATATTCCTTTCATCTTTTATCATAATACAATATCACATAATTCCATTCAGAAAATATCACAATTTTTATGAAATATAGATGACATGAGAATAAGATAACAAACAAATGATGATGGGTGCACGGTGTTGAAAAGAATTTTAAGTACAGGGTTTACTTAAAGGTTTCATTTTAAGGTGAAATATCTTACGTATATTTGACATTAACTTGATAATACATAAAAGGGTAGATAATGTACAATAATATTACTAAAGAACTAAGATATTTAGTTGATGATTTCATTACTCAAAAATAGATAGGCTTAAGTTACAAAGGGAACAATGGGAAAAAAGGCAGTTAACATTCACGATAAACACATTACAAAGATATGAAGTTATAAAGGAAAATAGAAATTTCTCATGCAATATACAAATAAAAACAATAAAGGTTTATATTTTATCAGGGATCCTCATCAGATTTAATAAAATGGATACATAAGACTCATCAAGGACAGACACTACATTCTGACCGACAAAAATAATCACTTGAATGTAAAGGAAAGCATTTAGCTGGTAAAGGGTTTGTGTAATGTTAATTTGTCTATGCAGCCATTATTTAAAATCCTTTAGATTCATTTTTTTTAATTTTCAATATTTAATTTTAATATCTGTAGTCCATTTAAGAGGGCTTCTGTTTTCTGGTCTAAATTACGTGGTAAAGAATCAGAACACCTTTCACCATCTAGGTTCGGATCCTAGTTGGGATTCTGTCACCACCGACATTCGTCAAAGTGTCCATCATCTCAATAATTAAGGTAACATGTACTTATACTGTTTCTCATAAAGAAATTATATATGGCTACTTATTAAACGGATCTACTCATGTCTATGGACCAATGATTTAAACATATACGTGGTATATAAATGCAGTAACTGTATCATGTTCCGGTTGCAATGGAATTTCCAAAGCCTATTTACAGAGCATCCAACGGGACTCGAAAAAAGTAGAATTTATAGAAAGGATGTGTTTATAGGATATTTGAAGCAGAGGGAAGGTAACTTAATGGACAGAAGGATTTAATAGAGCTAGATAGAAACGCATGGTTTACTGTGTAAACTTTTTTGTTAAAAGTCTGTATTCTATTACAAAAATTGAGTGTAGTCACTTGCGTTTTCATTCATCTTTTCCTGGTCACTAACTGAATGAACATCTTCCATAAAACCAGAGATGGGAAAGTTTGTTGGATTACATTATACCATTATGTATATTATATCGCCTAACGCGTGGTTTCAATACTGCAAATTATTTGGTTTCAAAATGCCTCTGTTACAAGAAATTAAAATCAGAACCTTTAACTCATTTTAATTAAAACATGTGTTGTGTTAAGGATCTTAATGAATCTTCATTAAATAAAATACAAACTGTATGACATGTCATCAATAAAGAATTTAAAGACATTGAGCTCATAATGAAAAGTGAAAATTTATATCTGTTAATAGAAACATTTCTCTAACTTGTCAGAAAAGCCGATTATTACTGATAAGCTGACTTGGAAAATCGTTCTGATCTGTATGATGGAAATGTCTGTCAAGATTCCATCTAAATCATCCATTTTCTGTGTCTCTTCAGCCAGATCTTATTCCCTATCCATAAACTTTATATAATTTCTTGTATTGATGCTATTTCGGAGGTTGTTGATTTCAATTCCTTAACACAATTTAACATATTCCATATCTTTGGACAATACCATTTATTTTTCGGAAATGTTGATTTATCATTTCATTTGGAAATGCCAATTCATTGATTCAATGTAATAGATTTATAATCTTTCCTTTTTTGGAAATGTTGATTTCATTGGATCCATTTGGCATATTTAAAATCTTTCCTTTTTTGAAACTTATTGGCTCAATGTTAAAAATATTTTGTATTTTTGTTAAATAATGAAGCCAACTGTTTCTTTCCTTTTTTGAAATGCTGATTTCAAACCCCTTGGCAAAATTTAAATTATTTGAATTCGTCTAGCTAGATGTAAACTTTTCTTGTCTTCAATTTTGGAAATATTGATTTCAATTTCTCGACACATTTTACCATGTGTAAAATCTTCCCAAGAATAACATTGACATTAACTCAAAATTGAACGAAATTTCACGCTTCACTGAACACAAACGTCAGGCTTAAAGACAAACAAAATGTTTGGCTGTCTAATACATTTCTGATATTTCCGGAACTAATCCAACAAGGTTACATTCTCACAAATAAGTCGTTTAGGTATTTGAGTCATCAAATATTTTTTTGTTTATGAAAATAAATGAAAAACAGATAAATTAAGGTTTTTAAAAATACTGAAAATGATTATTATGTCATGCGACTTATTGGACCTTTAACATTTATTTTATGCCTGTTGTGTTGGAATAGTAAACGTTAATTCACTCGTAGAAGCTTTGATATCTGAAATGGTGGAGTAAACCATCGACCTTTGTAAATCGGACTGTTAAACACTCCTACACTACGATCTGATAGATTTGATCAATCGATTGATTGAATGTGGTTTAACGTCCCAGTAAAAGAAAAATTTCATTTATATCACGGCGTTAACAGCTATAGTGAAGTAAAAATTTTGCAGTGCACTCAGGGCAATATGCAGGGAGGGTTCTTTAACGTACCACGTCTGCCATGACACGGGGCATCTGTGTTTAAGGTTTCTCCCGAAGGAACCCGTAACTTTCTAAATGCCGAGTGCTTGACGAAAGAACAATCACTACCTATAATTAGTCTTGGTTAGACCCGGCAGGGTTCGGAATCATGACCTCTCACATACGATCTGAAGAAGTGGGAGTCGAAACTCTATGTTGACAGTTCTGTCATCCGTATGCAGGTGTGTTTAACTCCACACCAAATTAAAGACACTATTGTGGAATGATATACCTAGCAACAACCAACATTACCAAGAATAGACAAGTAATGGAACAGCAAATTATAAATAAAAGTGACGTAATTTGGCGCCATTTTTTTATCACGCCTATTGTACGTAGAAAAAAATCCCCCCCGGTCACATGACTAAACTTACAGACACTCTATAGACATATGCATCGTTTTTTTATTTTTAATCTTCGAATTGTGATGCGTTCTTGGTTGCGTTTGCCAATTTCAGGATTATGCTCTTTTAGTTACAAAATTTTTTCTATGTAACATCAGTAAAATATATATGTATATATATCGCGCTTTTTTCCTGTTTATCGTGAATTGTTCATTATTTTGCCTTAATTGAAAAGTCCCCGCTGACTATCTTGTAAATGAAAATGCCGCCATATGAAAGCATTTTAAGATAAAGAAAATGTCTTTAAATGCCAATAAACTCTTCATTTTTGCTTTAAATGATATCAATCTTCCCAAGGGCATATCATTCTTCGTAATAAAAACTACACCAAGTGTAAATTACTAAGAAATAATCAAATTTTTATGAAAAATTAGGACACGACTGAAACACAAAATAAATACAAATTTACTATATATTGGTCCAAGATGACAGCCGAAAGAAGGCAAAATCAATTTAGAGTTATAGCTTTAAATGAAGAAAAGATTTCATCTAGAATATACCCCAAAATTACGCCTTCAACAATTCATAAATTGTGTTCACAAGTCGTCTATAATTGCCTCTCTATTGGTGTGTAGATTACAGCATGTCTTGATTGACTTCTAAGCAATGACCGAAATGAGAAATAATTGCAACTTCTTGCTATAATAACGATAAGATACAGCTCAGAGGCTGATACATTGTTTTTCATATATAGATCTCTTCACAGATCGGCTAATGTCTTTTATTGACTTTTTTCTGGATAGAAAAAACATAGACGTTCTACGCCATGTTTATGCGTCCATGAAATTATAATACTTTTTCCTTGCTTCCGGTGAATATTACTTGTTTTGTTTTTTATGTAAAATTATTTTTGCATTCATATATATAACATCTTTAAAGATTCGATAAAGTTTTTTGGTACACGTGCCTTTTTTCTTGCTTCTAGACACCATAGCTTAACTTGGTTTGCCATGTGCCACTTTTGTATTTTTTATAAAATATAAAATTAAAAATACTGCTTTATTATTATTTCAATGCACTTCACTGGAGATTTTGCCTTTTTTTCAAGTGTGGGTGCACACTCGGTAGTTTTACTATAAGCAGTTTCTCTCTTATTATTGCTTATTTCATTCTTTTATTACTCTTTCCTCTCGTTGCATTGGACGTTGCGTTGCCAAGTGCATGCTAGTTTTTGTCCAATACAAATGATTTATTTTCGGTTTCTTACGGCCAAGTTGATGGAAGTGCCCATACAAGCTCTGAATTGTGTTTTGATGACAGCAAAATATCTCCGATAAAAAACCTTAGCCATTTCTGTTTTCAGCATACCTGGAACACGACTGCGTTCATCTTGCGACAGACAGTCCTGGTATCGTAACAAATTACATGTTATACCAGTTTTAATTTCACAGCACTAGACGACCGTTTCGGAATACAATATTCCTCATCAGTAGTGCTTGGACCAATACTAAAACAAATTTTTATTCAGTATTGGACCATAATGATGCAACCAAAACAAAACTATATTCAATAAACACTAGGTTTTCCCAGAATGTAGTGTTCGAACAAACGTTCCGATAGGTTTTAACAGACAGATTATAGGGCATCAATTTTCGAACCGAAAATGACAAACCACTAAATTTGCCCAACAAGTGCGTAAAGGCAGTAAAAGTAAAGTAAGTTCATCTCTTGATCACCAACGGTTATTGTTTTAACAATTTAGATCATTTTGCTATATATAGACAAATGATGAAAATTTTATTCATTTTTATCGGTCTGTTTTCCGAATATATTGTTTTTATTGTATAGAGGTTCCATATATCAAGTTTTTTATTTCTCAGTTTCTATTTTCCAAAGCAAAAGATTTATCCCAGGTCAAATAAAATTAGTGTTAAAATTTGAAATTCCACAAAAACTAAAGTATACTCCCTTATGCAAAGTATTTTATAAGCTAAATTTGGTAAAATTATTTTGATCCTTTGGTAATCTTTTCAGCATCTTGAAAACAATTTTGGTTTCATTATTTTAGTCCAAGCAATACTAATGATGAATTGTTTTCCGAAACGCCGTCTAGTGGTGTAAATTAACACTGGTTTAATATGTAATTTTTGACATTTTCTTAGTCAAGAAAAAACATGGAGAGTAGGATAATGTTCAATGACGTTTGTTTGAGCAAATGTTGCATAATTTTATTCTTTATTCTTTCATATACAGTTGCCATTGCTTAAGTATTTCTTTAAGCGGTCATTTCTGGGCAGGGCTATGGAGTGTAACGCCCCGGCCAAGATTTTTTCACTTAAGTGAAGGCGGTCAGTTTTGGGGTGGTCGAGGAAACCGATGTATCCGGGGAAAACACCGACAAGCAACATGCAAAGTGACATATGCTTTTTCACACTGGGATCTGCACGGTGTAAGGCTGTTGTGATTCGATCCTAGACAGTGAGAGCTGCTATGATCCTAATACGCGTGCTTTTGACCACTCGGATTTCGAATTCCCTGGACACACAAAATAAAGATGGATGCCATTGGAATTGAAAAACTTTCTTGATTCAAGAGAATATTGCTTAGTACATCCTTCTTGAATATATCACTTAAAACATAATAATCATATTTATATAAAAGCTGAAATAATGTCCTTCTAATTGATATTTCTGGGAAAAAAGTACCGGATGACATTTTTATTTGCATAAAATGATACTCTTTTTTCTTGCTTCCGGAAAATGCTATTTAAAGCGGATTTCTTGAAGACGTTGTATCGTAGTTTAGAATTAAGTCTCACAAGGGACCCGCATATGAATACTTATGATTTTATTAGCGATGTAATTTCATTTGATATACATATTGCTAATAAAACAGAATGAATAACCAGCCAATGAAATTAAGATATTTAAAAAACGTGTAAATTTTCATTTAGACTAATAGTAAATTACATTTTTATTATCCAAAAAATTGAATTGATGACTTCAAGAATCATTATAGAATATAGGGGCATGACATCGTCAGGCTGCCAGATACTGCAAAGCTGTAATTTTAAAACCATATAGTTTGCTCGAGAAAGGGGATTCACAAAGCATGCAAAATACATAGGCACGTGCGTGGTATGCCGTTTTATCAATAAATTCTGGACCAGCCCATAGTTTAATTTGATATGTAGAAAGATGTATCTATTTTTATTATAATTTGTAACGGATTTTTTCAAGAATTTGTCAATGACTTGAAATATATAAGGCGCTTTTCAGTCTTAGACGAGATCGAATGGTATTTCGTGTGAGTGAACAATGGTTGGTGCAAGTCACAGGCTGATATGACCGTCCACTATTGAAGATGACCATCGTTACTTTAACAGATAAACCGTCGATACGGATTTCATTGAAGACCAATTTAGTAATACAATTAAATTTATATTTCCACAAATCAGCTTCTTTCTGCAAGAAAGATGTCAATAAAATCCTGTAAAAAGCAATTTTTAAGAAAAGGAAATTCGTTGTGTTTTGATATGTTTAGTTTTGTGTGGAGTGGAGTAACAGAGTTTTACGCCCTAGTCAAGACTCGCGCTTATATGCGAGGTGAAAAGTTCTGGTACGGTAGATGAAACCGTCGTGCTCGGAGAAAAACATCGATCATCGGCAAGCGGATCAACAAATTTTGTCTCACTAGGATATATGTCCTGATTGGGGTTTTAACTAGGCAGTTATAAGCGTCACCATAAGCGACTGTTAAAGACCACTCGGTCACCAATGCCCCAAATTAAGTTTGTGAGGGTCATCTATAACAACACCTCTGGATTTTACCCCTGTCCCAGTTCCACAGTATGCCTTTGGTAATTTATTACTTAAATTTGTTACTGTTTCCATCATAAATTCCTATTGGATGATGCTGTTGGCAGCACACGTTTTTCCAGTTGCAAATTTCTTTCTTTTATGTTCAATAAACACGACCTTCTGATTTTGATACTCCGATCAGGCATGCTTTATGGACAACATTAACAATAAATTGGACATAACAAGATGATTTTCTTTTGAAATTATTGCAAATATCCGAAAAGTATCAATCTTTCGTTTCAGGAACCCGCATGTGAAATGCATACAGATACTTTGATTAGGAAACTTATTTTCATTTAGATCACTAGCTGGGTTATGATCAGTTTCAAGGATTATAAATTATTTATTATAACAGTATAATATTGTCTGGTATAGCTCCTATAATTATAAGGGTCACTTATTGTTTTAATACCGTCTCAACGGTTAATGAAACGTTTTCTACAAGATGATGGTAAGATGATGATATTTATTATAATGTATAGTTCAAAGAGTGTATTTCAGTTCAGAGTCGGACAAATAAATAAAAAAAATCAAATAAAAATAAATAAATATAATAATGAAATAAAAACACCCTCGTGCACTAGTGGACACCCCAAGAGTTATATATTTCTGCTGTCACCGAAGAAGCTCCATAGTCAGATGGGTGGAAATAATTTGTACATATAGTAAATATTGATAGGCGCTTTTTGTATTGTTTTCCTCTACTTCAGAAATATGTTATTGTCTAATTTTGCTGCTAGTTAAAATTTGAAATTCCTCAAAAACTAAGGTATACTCCCTAATGCAAAGTATTTCCTTAGCTAAATTTCGTAAAATATATTTTCGTCCTGTAGGCATCTTTTAACATCTTGAGAAAAAAATGGTTTCACTATTTTGGCCAAAGTAATACTGGTGAGGAATTGTATTCCGAAATAGTCGTCTAGTGCTAATCAAAACGGGTTCATTATGTTATTTGCAAGACTAATTCCATGCACGGAATGCAAGCCCAGTTTTTCCATACAATGAAGATTTTATACTTACTGACTAAATGGACATCTCCAATCAAACTGGAGATGACCACGGTAAGCTATTGATTATAAGCTTTGGTCTAGTGATCAAACATTTTGCAGGGCCTTCCAATTCAATGATGTGATGTATTTACGCGCATTGAATATTTCATAGGAGTTAATAAATGCATAACTCCAACAAGACCAAAAATGGTACACTAGTTCATGTTTATTATGGGCCACTGCTTGTAAATTAAGCTGGGTAGTTGGAGACACTAAAATAGTACTATAGTCACACCAACAGACAAACATATTTTTCATTAAATCCTGTGGTCATCCTAAGTCGTGAGTTTAGTCATCATCAGTGCAGGGTTGTCTGTTTTTATTAACTTTTATCATTTCGCATTCTAGTTTGCAATGGTTGTTTCTTCTATTTAGAGACAACCGTTGCCAAGTGATCGTAAGTCCAAACTTTCAGATCTTATCGCCTAGTTTCGAATCCGATCCGGGACAGTTGTACGTGTGAGAAAACTTGTTCGGGTTCGCTTGCCGACGGTTGATATTCTCCGGCACTAGGAGTAGGATATAGTAATAGTACACCCAAATCAATATTCCTTCACTTATAAGGGTCAGTTCAGGAATGGTGGAGGAAACCGCAGTGTCCTGAGAATACCAATGACCATCCACACGCAAATTGACATTTTTTCACCCTACAATCTGTCCTAAAGCCAGCGCCACGGAAGCCGTCGTAATTTCACCATAGTTAGGTTATTTGAGTAATAAAATAAAAACGGTACATTATTATTTTCAGATATAATCGATAGGTCACCTGCCCCCTCTAGTTTGGGGTTTCATCATTAAATTTATTTTTGTTTTTAATTCTAATACTAAAAGTTCTATTATTATTTTCAATACTTTTTTAATATATATAAACGATAGGTCACCTCACCTCACCCCTCCGGATTTGTTTTTAATCGTATTTTTTATATTATTATTTTTTTTCAATACTTTTCTTCATATAAATTTAACGATAGATCACATCCCCCTCCGGTTCTGTTTCTGATCTTAAATTTTATTTTTGTTTTAAATCCGATATTAAAGGTTATATTATTATTTTTTAATACTTTTCTTCACATATTTTAACAATAAAACCTCTCCCAGTTTTGTCTCCATTAGAATCCTTGTAATCATAAATTTTTATTTGTTTTAAATTCTGATATTTCAGACAATAAAGCCATACTGCTTTTTTGATTTTCCTAAATATTATAAAACTCCCTCATATAAAACAAATACCTAGAGTGAACATTCATCAAAAATGCCTTTGATCTTGCGAAATCAAACATACAATGTTATATTGAAGATTTAACTTAAAAGCAGAAATTAACAATTATTTATTATGCAAAAATAAATTATATAAAAAAATCAAAAGGGAGTTTGATGTTTAAATTTGAAGTATAATCTAATAAAACAGTAGAATTGATTTAAACAATTAATCCGTAGCATTTTAACATTTGAGACTTTTTAAGTGGAATATTGAAATCACTGGCTGAATAAATCTCTCAATTTTGAGAATTAAAATATTAAGCATCCTAAGACAATGGACGGTGCAGGAGAATTTTGAAGAATAATCCAATTTAAAATGGAGGATTGATTTATGGTCCCAATCCTCTGTAAAATGATTAACATGTCTGAGATAAAGAAATTAGCTAGCAGCTTAAAAATATATTTTTAAAAGATTAAATAAAATGTTTCTGAAGAAACAACAGACATGATTTTTTGAAGAAAATTTTCATCGAAAAATACAATGTACATGGCCTTTTGAAGAGCTATTTCGTCGGAAAAAAACAATAGACATGGATTTTTGAAGAGCATTTTCGTAGAAAAAATGTCTTGAGCAGGAAGACGATATTCGCGACAATCGTGTTTTGTTTCGAAATTATCGACATAATTCGGATCATTAATCCTGTTAATCTTGTGAAAAGGTTAATCCTTTGTCATAGATAATCTGATTATGATTACACTGTTCATCTGTAACATAAAACAAATTCTATTATCACACGTGTATGCTGCGTCTTTGATGAAAGATCGACTTTAAATAAACAGCCAAAAAATCCGGAAAATTTATCTTTAAATAACATCAAAATCCCGGAAAATTTGATCAGACATTCTTCAATTATTGAATTAGAAAATCTAAACATAAAAACTACAAATAACAAAGAACAGACAATGCATTTTGTCGATGTAAGTTTATTTCTTCATTCGTTGTGCAACTCTGTGAAGGAGGGAAAATCATTAATATCAATATTCTTCACAGAGAGACATCGTCGTGAAGGCTTGCTCAGTAGTCTTAAAACACGGAACGATTTATTGAGTGGGATGATGGTTAAGGACCCTCAATAGTAGTACTTTAACAATTCTGAACATTTACACCAGTGTCCGTCCAACGGCGAACAGTACTATAACCACACCATTGCACATTTGCATTAATGTCCGTCCAAAGTCGGACAATTAATATATTATTACCACACCACTGGATATGTACTGCAGTGCCCATCGAATGTCAGGCAGTACTTCAACCACACCACTGGAAATTATCTCCAGTGTCCGTACAAAGTAAAAAGCAACGTACCTGGACATTTACTTCAATGCCAGTCTAAAGCCATGAGTTTTATAATCAGTGATCCCAATATGTGTATCTTCCTGTATTTATTGATGGCATGATATGTACAATAGTGTTAGATACACCAAACACTTGATTATATTAATAAACTTTTTATACACGCATATGTTGTTTTTTTTCTTAACTTCAGGCACGAGTATTAATTTTGCCTAAAGTTTGGCATATGTGTTGAATGACTAGTGTAGTCTAGTTGCTTGCAATGCAATTCAAGCGGGCACATCGAATATTTTATAGTGACTGACTAAACATCTTTAATCTCGAAGTTAATTGTTTGAATCTGGTCTTTTCAACATTTTCAGAACGTTTTACAGAATTGTTTTTCTGCCATCCATTACTGTATTTTAATTGAAATTTTAATGTATAATTGTAATAATATTGCTATGTGCTAATTTATGTATACGTTATTTAATTAAAAAAATCAACATAAAAGTACATGACAATATTGAAAAGATTACATTCCAATACCAGTGCCATGTAAGTATGTCAAACTCCTTAAAATCAGCTATAATTGAATCGTATGTGTACAGGACTTGAAGAAATAAGAAAGGTCTTAAGATAGAATTATCATGAGACAAACCAGAATATGCTTTAAAATTCTAAAATTTCACAGTTGAAATCTACAGGGTCTTTCTTAGTTTTATGAAATCAGAGACGATTTTCTTTAATAGACTTCCGTGTTTTCTGTATCTAACACAATCCCTAAAGGATATTATAATATTTTATCATCCAATAAACTGGTAATACGAGACGGTATCTGCTTATTGTAATCTCTGACTTGCTAATTCGAGCATGTTATATCTAACAAAATATGTTGACCCGCATGCTCGACCTATAATTAATATAACATATCAAAAATGACTGTAAAATTGTCTAAATTATCGTCAGTCAGCCTCCCAGAACCATATTCTCATGATCTCATCTCAAGAATGGTGCCAGCTGATTCGTTATGTTTGCGACCTTTTGACAAATTTCATAATATTTCAATTAAGTTGGTTGGTGTTTCAGGGTTAAAGCACCGGAGAATATTAAGTTCTTAACTCAATTTAAAGATATGGATGAAGTAAATTTTACGGCACCAAGAGTTATTAAGACAAAATGGTTTGCTACTAAATCTGATTAAATGCGAAAATGACACCTAAGTGTTTCAAAAACGATGAGTTCGTCCTCGTAATCTGTAGATGTTTTGTTCAGTTAACTCAATCGTGTTCATCACACGGTCATGAAAATCATTGAACAACATTAATCATTAATTTATAATTTTGAGAAAATATTAACCGTTAAGACCAGCTCGGCTCGGCTTGGCAATGGTTTACATCATTTTAACTTGTTTCTTTGCTGCTGTAATAGAATATATAATGATTTTGTGTTGACTAGATAGTGAATACTGTTAATGGGTAAATATGTCTATGTATATTTTAGGAGGACCTAATATAACTTGAATGCATTAAGACATTTTAGACTAATGAGCTGGTAATGTGGTGACAACTTTTCTTTTTTTTTTTTATCTATGAGAATGTCATGTGCTACTTTTGAATAATATTATTTCATAAAATTAAAAAGTAGCACATAACAAGAATAATAAATAAAGATGGATAATGGCACCCAAGTCTCTATCTTTCATATATTTTTTTCAGAAAATTTAAATATATGACATGCCTTGCAGAAATTAGATATCTAGGATAAAAGTCTAAAGGAGCGAGTAGTGCAATGTAAAAAAAAAAGAATGGAAACCACAAAAATTGTACTTGACTAATTAAATACACAATGTATATGGGATATTAGGCAGTATGTTAGTTTTGAAAACACAAGTCTTCAATAAGCTTCTAGCAAGAACTTCTGCTTAGGTGTAAAGTCAGATTCATGACCGCGTTAAAATGGTATATTTAACTCGTTTGCACTTTTTAGTAATTTTGGTTCGATAAACGCATTATGGCTGTGTCCGTTATTTTCTTATTTTGCTTGCACTAAATAGTATTTATTTCTACAAAACGATGTCATTCACTTTATCTAATCTTTTCTTAAGCCCTTAGACAATTCAATTGAGAAAGAAAATGACAACTTAAGATGTTTTTCTGATGCAAAAAAAGAGTCCCAGGTTTCTGAAAAAACTTATACAAATCAACAAAAATAAAAGTCTGTAAGCAATGAGAAGTAATTAAGATCGGTTAAATCTATTACTTTTATGAAACTAAAATCGTCTTTAATCGAAAAACTGACTATTATGCAAGTTTTTTAAGTTTAATTTAAAGGGATATCAATTGCCCCTAGGATTCATGGAACAGTTAAAATGTGTATCATTTAACTCCATGGTACAACTAAAATGTGTATCATCTTCAGATAAGTGTACATTAAAAAGTGAAATTATCTCGCTTGTTAACTGCGAAATAATTTTATATTAAACTCAACCATTAAGTGACTTCAAATTAACAATTAAAGTTTATTTTGTCTTTTTCTTTTTTTTCAAATTTCACCCTAGATGGCAACTTAGACACTTGGTTTGTTTTACATGCTTTTTTATTTTTCCTACCATCTCAGAAACAAGACATTAATTTTCAAGAGGTAGATTTATGATATCTCAACTCAGAATTCGATACGTTGAAGAGTTGCTGATTGAAATTTATCAGTTTTTTTCTTATTCTCACTAATCATTACGATATTGGAATCACTCCAATCAAACAACGCGATGGTATTCAGAACACGATATCATTTTCAACTGAAATTAAGAGAATCCTATTTAGAGAAATGATCTTTTGGAGATCTCAAATTGCGATTTGCGGAATGCTCTGTTTAAAGTAATCAACAAATTTCGTCTCATTTGATAACATTTTAGAATACTGATATTCGCAGTCAATTATTTATTTAGCTAGTAAAGGCGTTTCTTTAATTAAGATGGCGATATTCTAGAAAAATAGATTCGTATAGCGGGTCTTAATGACTGAAATATTTCCGACTGACCAAAACATTTGATTAGTAGGGACATATGACTTAACGTCAGAAATTCGAAACAGAAGCTTCGATTATAAACAACATATGACTTCTAGTCAGGAATAAAATACTGAATCAAAACGAGGCAATATGTTTTCCAAGACGAAACAATAAATTTTCTAGACAACTAAATGGGAAAACTTCAATAAAGACATATTAAACGGGGTTTCATTTCCATATAAATAATCCGATCTGGAATTCGGAAATAGGGGCATTAGGTGTATGTGAACAAATATCTATTGTTTTTCTTCAAAAACTCATGTTTTATTTAAAATTTAATACCAAAATGAGTAAATGACCCAAATGTATATAATGAGAAATAGGGTAGTATAGCCGATTAACACATTTATTTTTCACCTTAGCACCTAATCTGTTGGTGTTACAAGATATCAGTCAGTAATGAACATGTCTGGAAAAGGTAGATGTATAAAAATATTACTTAACTGAGTGTTGAAAATTAACATGACTCATGAATTGAATTTGGAAGACGTGACACCGGTCCCTAGAATTACCGAATCGGTGTGTAATTACCGAATCAGCCCTTGTTTTAAGTTATAGTGGTATTTGTGCTTTATATGATGCAGATAGTATATACAATTCATAAAACAATAATATATTTTCAAAATAAATTGTTTATTTTTTCTGATTTTTAGGACCGATTCGGTAATTACACCCCGATACTCCGAGTAACTTTAGGAAATGGGACCCACGTGACACTACAATTCCAATTTTTTTCTCTCGCTTTACTGTAAACATTTCTTCATATTAAAAAGGCCTAATAAGTGTTATATATTTAAAATCGAGAAAGGCAACGTTTTGTTGGAGCTGTACATGTAAGCCTTGATTTAAATCAAGAACATTTTACTTATATCGTGACGTCACCAGATATAGGTAAAGTGTCAGAAATTTTGACGTCGATTCATGGCAATGTGTAGTTAAGGTTCTATTGTGACATGGAGCATCGTTTATAAGTCTCATCTAAAGGACCCGTGACTTTATTTTTAAATGCCGATGGTTGGCGAAATAAAAGCCACTATCAATTTTCAAGACCTGGTCGAGGTCCAAATCCTCGACCTTCAAAAAAACGGAGCGAGTACTCGGAAGAAGTTCGGCGTTTTTCTAGGGTACTCCGCTTTTCTCCACTATCCAAGAAACGGTCATCTCGATAGAAGTGAAAAAAATCTTGATAGAGATGTGAAACTCCATTATTCCACTCTGGAGTGCCTGAGACGGAAAAAACTATCACTCAACTTGACGCATCTCTCTCATCGGTAAACAAAAAGTATATAAAGAAAGTATGATGAGTAGGACTGCTAAAACATCCAATTAGTATTAAATATGAATCAAGTGTATGGTGTTTCTATTTTAGCCATCATCTATTTGAGGCATTTAATGTATAACTGACAATACCAATCAGAGAAATCCGTGAAAAGACGTGATAACATCCTCGTGAGAGCATATAATGAGTTGATATTCATCCGATAACGCTGTCATTATTATGTCTAATGTATTTCTTACCAAGACCATATGGAATTTTCATGACCTGCATTCAAGATCTCATCATAGACAGAAAGCTAAATATTATCTTTTTGATAAGTTGTATTGCAGTGTAGTTATCTCCAGTAAGATATCGAGCACCTGCTGGCAGGGTTACAACACTTCAGTCCTTGTTAATTTTTGTAATAGTAATGACCCATCACTCAAAAACAATACACTTCTTCACTTATATCTGGTATGTGATGCAAAAGTGTATAGCTATCATGGACGAATCGTTTACTAAAAACAAAACATTTTTGCGCTTTATCTCACACATTAGTGCAAAAGTGTAAAAGCCAAGGAAATTGTGCTAAACGAACATACTTATCTGGTGTTGATGCAAGAGTGCAAATTTTTCAATGTGGTACTAGAAAAACCATTAACTAAAATATATACATTCAAATAGCATCTAATATTTGAAGGAAGACGACAAAAGGCATGGATTGGATTGGATTGATTGATAAACGAAATATTTACAAGGAACAAGAAATACTTCCGAATTACTAGAATATCTAGCACCCGAGGGAAAGAATGAAAAGACGTGGATTAATTCCTGGAAGAAATCAAGCATTCTCATAGATACCTTTATGATAAACAGCAAAAAATCAGAGACTTTCCAAATTGTGTACAGAAGGAATCATTCATTCAAAAAAACAATGAAACCTATAAAGAATCACTTATTTCTTAAAACAACACTTAGACTTCAATTTTGATATAACCCATTTCTCAAAAACAATACATATCGACTCTTTATCTCATACTGGATGCAAGAGTGCAACTGACAAACATTCTGTGCTGCACGACCCATTTATTTTTGACCAAGACAAATGCTCGGATATCGTGTTAAAAGATTACTCACATTTTATAACTCAAATGCATTTTAATCGACAGTCTGACCTTTTGATATTTGTTCATATTCATCTAAATTAACATTTCTGACCCCCGATATCTTTTTCTGACAAAAAATTGACATTTTGATCCCATACTTTTTCATAACAAAAATGTTCACAATTTTGTAACTTTTTATGATAAGAAGATAACGGCGTTGTTAAGGATTATGCATTCTTCGTTAATTCCGGTTGATTTGGAATAATATTCGAATGACTGATTCTATTTATGTGCTAATGTTTTATATCGTGTTAAGAAAAGGAAACAGTTTATCAAGTCGAGATTAAAATATTTGATAAAATTACATATTTTAAACATGTGTGATTTTTATTATTTTGTTTTATTTTTACTAAATCTGCTCATGGTATAATCTATTATCAATCGGGGATAATTTCCGTTTTTTGTAATTATGATAAATTAAGAAGCAATGTAACGGATTAATAATCTTTTTGAAATATTTGCAGATAAAATTTTAATTATTTGGGATTACGTCATCGATATATAGACAACACGCGGCAGGCAACACGTGCATCGTTATAACAAAAACAAATGCCTTATAATCTATTTTGATAATTTTAGCACTTAAGAATTGAGATACAAAAAAGCAAAGGTTGCATGAGTAATTTATTGAATTAAACTGACTTAAAAAAAGTTTTGAAACATGTCCAGTAATAGTACAAATGAAATATAAATGTTTGATTTATTCAAAACGCAATCCCAAAATAGAAAGGTAAAGACAGTGAACACTTGTGAATAAAGTTATGTACACGTGAATTTCCACCTGGGAAGTGAGACCGGGTCTTCCGGAGGGTCAAGTAGCTCCTATCTAGCTATCTACGTCTGCCACGCGTGAAATCAAACGTCAGAATAAAGGCAAGTGGGTGGTACTATGGGACGGAAAATATATCCAGGGTTATTTTAGATACGGAGACATTATACACATCAACAATATTGTGATGGCGGTCATAAAACGTTTGGAGAGTCCCGATAAAATTGTTCTTACATTCCGACCTACCCAAAAATGTGATATTGTCTTGTATTGTGCTTTTTTTTTAATTAAGCAACATGTTCTTGGTTGACTTGGTTGTTGTGAAGTAAAGTAGGCTTTTTATTCTTGTATTATACATGCAATCAGTGGTCCAACAGTCTTATATCTTATTACTTTCTTGTTCTTGGTTGCTCTTTTTGGTCCAGAAGGTTTTTCGCTACATGTGTTTGATTATGTTTTACACATTAGAACTGTTGGACTTTCGCGACGTTTAACTACAACTCGACTGCTTCAACACATAGGTTTCTCTCATCCCCAAGTTCGAATCCCAATCAAGGTAGATCTTATATTAGCTTAAGGTAGTTTGTCAATTCGCTTGTTACAGGTAATCTTGTTTCGCCCCTATATAAGGGCAGTAAAACCACATTACGCCAATCAAATCTTTTTATAGGTATTTAAATTTAGACTACCATAATTAACAAGGATTTTTAACATGTTAATGAAAGTATGGTTTTAGCTCTACCCGTGGTTAACTGAAGATCACTATAACAATTATACTTGCATCCCAGTCAATTGAGTCTTTAGGTCATCAAATGTGACCAGGGTAAAGCGACTTCCGGGTGCAAGATTTAGAACAATAACGGTGTCAATAGAAACAGTAGGAAATGACGTCACTAGAATATGGTTATTTTAGCTTAACTCGCTCCATCATGAGTTCTCTGATGTCATATTGCGTGGGACACTTTCATATCCATGTACCAATCAATTTCAAAACCTCTAATCGTTTGGAAGTACACGTGATAGATCAAGTGTAATGTGGTAATTCTGATGTATTTATCAAGCTCAACACAGATATATATATAGAGACAGACAGATTATATCACTCAAATTTCGTATTGCATAATTTTAATACATTTGCCGTTTCTTCAAATTACAGGTGTGAATATGTACTTTAAGCTGACGCAATGCATCCTGAATGTCCACCCAAAGTAAGTCAGGCATGCAATATTAATTTTTTACCTCAACTCGCTATATAGTCAGATGAGCTTATGGCATGACTAAGTCTATGTTCGTGCGTGGTTCCGTTCGTCCGTGCATACGTAAACGTTCGTCATTTCCTCTGTAAACAGAACCAAAAGGAACCAGATTTGGTATGCAAGATCCGAAGTTTGTAACAGGCGATCCTGCCTGACGTTTAACATTTCCACCGTTTCTATAAATTTAAAACAAGAACCAAAATAAACCATTGTGTGCTTTTTTCAACAAAATTTATTTTAATTTGAAAAGTAGAATGTAGATATCCCGAGATTTAAAATATGTAAATGTTTTTTTTTTCCGGAGAAATATTTGGTTGACCGTGGCCAATGTTTACCAAATATGCTAATGAGGTGTAATCTTTAGCTAATTTTTACAAAATCTTCTCTGAAACTACTGGGCTATTCGGAATCATATAACAGCAATATGATCATTATATTTTTAATAATATGGCTGGCAATTCTTGCAAACTCGGTAGCCTCTGGTCTGAAGGGCGCGAGTCACAGCGCCTCCTAATACCAAGATTCAAAATACACTTGCGCAGATCCTTGAGAGAAATTGTAAGTTCGCTTACATAAGGTCCGATGTTTTCTCCTAGCATTCAGGTTGCTTCAACTATCTCTAATACCCACCGCCTCGATATAAGCGAAAAGATCTTGACTCGTAAAACATTGTTATTCAACTACAATCTCAATTCTGTATGTGAAATTTTAACAAAAGTTAATGTACTTTTAAACTTGACAAATAAGTCAATTATATTAAGAAAATATTTTTCTAGGTATTGACAAACGACAATACACGAAAAATAAAAGTACCAAGATTACACTCAGACACCAAAAATATGTTTATTGATAAAAATATTTCTATAGTAACACCTATCCAATTGTTATAAAAAGGTAGTGTTATAATACGTATATTGTTATGTAGTAACCCTATACCTGGAAGACACTTCATCATTCCGGGATGAAAATCTAGATAATTTACAATTTTTCTGTTGTAGTAATGTTAATATATCCCTGGCGATATGAATTACTGACAAGTTAGAAAACACAGAACAGTTCAATCATTTATGACAAGTCTGAAAAGTACAAATGTTAAAACGACTATAGATCTTGTTTTATTTTTAATAGGTTTGTTCATCATAAGATGTTTGAAGTGAGATGTTAAAGAAAATATTTTATCTTTAGAAAAGAAAAAGACATCTTATTATTATTTAGAGAAATTGTCAGTTTATCCCATTTTTGTCAAGTTGGAAAAATAAAAATATTTTCATTATCTTCAGAAAAAAGGAGATATGTTATTATTTAGAGAAATTGTCAGTTCATCTCATTTTTGTCAAGTTGAAAAAAAAAGAAAATATTTTCATTATCTTATTATTTTTTCTGTCAAGAAATGAATGAAATATTTTAATATGGGTTGGGAAAATTGTCAGTTTATCCATTTTTATCAAGTTATAAATATCAAAATATTTTTATTCATAATAAAAATAAACATTTGAGGTATTTTTGATCATCAATTGTTTCTTTATACATTTGATAAGCGATACCTGTATTTGTTTATTTTTTCATTGTTAACAAATTTTCTTTAAATCGACGGCGTCTGTCGTCTATAGCGATGGTTAAGGAATTTTGGGCATTTATGAATATTTTATTATCCATAAAAATATCGTATTGTATACGCTTGTTTACTGATTCCATATCTTTGCATTTTATCATCATATTTAAGTACCCAATAAATGACATTTTGTGTAGATTTTATTTTGATCTTACACAAGAGTTTCCCACGATTTTTCCTTCATACCCCCGACATTACTAAAGCTATAAGACTTGATTATTATCCGTCAAACAGACATATAAATTTATACAATTAAAAAAATTAGATTATGCAATGTGACAGAGGCTATCACTCGTTTTTGTTGCGTGATTTCTTGTTTTGACACAATGTAAATTAAAATAGAATGATAAGATATAAAAGATTTGTTAAAGTTAAATAAACGACTATATTTTATTCTTTGTTTTTTAATGTTTTTATCATTAAAATTTGAGTACTTTATCAATTTAAAATGTTTATCGTACTTTATGCTTTGATGAACTCTGTATTTAAAATTCTACCTCTTGAACAATTTTTTTTAAAAAAATGCATTTTTTTAATTTTGAGATTTTGACAGTTATGTTGATTTATCGTAGTTGCAGTTTTTAATAATACAACAAGTGCTCGAATAATCATCAGGTATTTAAAATTTATCAAATTTATTATAATTTATCAAATCTGATTGATCAGCTGGTTAATTACTTACGAGAAATTACGAACATACTCCAACACAAAACATGTTCTGATATGCAACATAAAAATACGTCTAAAAAGGTAACTTTCAGCACAATAAGAAACACTAAACGACACACCACCAACACCAATACACCACAAACAGGTAACCATCACCACCAACACCAATACACCACCAACACCAATACACCACAAACAAAAACAGGTAACCACCACCACCAACCACTAATAACAAAAAAACAAAGTATGAAATCATTTGGGTATCTTTTCAACATCTTAGAGGAATACATTTGTTTTACAATGGTATAATATGTAATACAATAAAGAACCACTCAAATCTGTCTTAAAAAAATGGTAGTGGATGAAGGAAATTTTTTGAACACGTTTAATAACGGTTCTGTTTAGTCCATTTTTATATTATTCATTGATTGTTATACTATATATATTTTTTGTATTTTAGTTCTGTTGTGGCAAGGCAAGGGACATGCACAGTCGGGACCTCAAAAAGTTTTGCCATTTTACAAATGGTTTACTTGTATTTGCGCTGTGCTCTTGGTTCGTTGGCTGTTGCCAAATACATGTGTTTAATTCCAATTTTATCTCTTCTGTTTTAAACGGCACCACCGGATACCATTTCGTAATTTGTTAATATGGTAGTCCAAAGTAAGTTCTTCTATAACCCTTGGTCTCAATATATGTATATACAATGTCTTGTTATTATTTTTTAATTTTGTTTTGTTTGTTTTTATCCACGTCCTTGATTGCACTGATTAATTATTGCTTATTACATAATTTATTCAGCTTCTAATTCTTTATCCCGTTTGGACAAATCACTCATTTTCCGAAACCAAGATGCAAAAAAGTTCGGATAACCTTGAAAAGTCAATTCAATTATGCATCGCATTCATCATTCAAGAAAAGTGTGCCAAAATGTTTAAATAATATCTGATGATACCATTATAGAAACAGGTGAGAGCCTTAGGAATATAATTAACCACGAGGTACCTCATTAGACTGCAAAAATCTGTAAAGAAAGGTTTAAATATTTCAGAACATGAACAAAACTAAAACTGCAGTGCAAGATGTTGCCACAGGATACAAAAGTTGACGGCATTATGAAAATCAATGGCGAGATGAGTGTAAAGCAATGTCTAGATGAATTTGTTCTTTAATTTTTCAAGAATTAATTTTCATTGTTCGATATTTGCATCTTAAGGTAAAATTTGGCAGCTGATATATTCGATAACTTTAGTGTCCATTGTGCAACGTAAAACAGAGACATTAATTTTCATGTGAGACAATTGTATTATCGCTTTGTTCTTTGTCAATCATACTAAGCACGCCCCAAGTTACATCAGGCTTATGCATTATCAATCCGTAACGATCCGCCTGTTTTGGAGGCAGCAGGTCAATGTGTCAGAACGTCGTCAGACAAATACCTCTACAACTAACATATAACAATATATGATAATATGCGAAAATCACACACTTAAGTGATGTCGCTCCATAATTTCCACATCAAAAAGGATTTGTTTGTACAAGAAAATTTGCATAACGAAATGCATCAATAACCGAGACCAGCCAGGTGGAAAAAGATTCATTCTATAGCATCGTAATTGAGCAAAACGGTTTTAAAGAGTAATTGTATTAGATGATACGATTTTTATATTATATCATGGTGTGCATGTTGAGAGCGTCCAGGTGTGGAACTAAGGTCTTTATACAACACCTTAACATCTACATTGTGTTCCATAAATCTACAGTCACTATGTCCTCTATGTCAATTTTCATATATCATCTTTATAAGGATATTTTTAAAAGGGATTAAATCCCCAAGACATTTTTCTCATATAAAGATGTAACATTACAGCGATATCAATGGATGTCACTACAAGTGTTTATGTTAAATGGTATTTTATTCGAGTACGAAAATATGAATAAAACATACACTTTAATCTAAAATATTTCTTCTCTCTTAACAGTGCATGATCGTGCATCGCCAGAAAATTTAAATTCGTCATACATAATGAATTTTAAAGCGATTGATTGAGGGGTTTGTACACCACGTGGTTCTCTCAATTTTATGGATAATCCACTAGATTTCACAAATACAGCTTTAGAATCATAGTATCTGTCGATAAAACCTAAAGTTTTAACATGAAGAACAGGAAAAAACAAATAAAAGCCACTGGTTCTACACTGAAAAAACATCCTAGTCAAATTTACTTAAAAACCTCGTCATTTTCTGATCGTAGCTAGTCAACTATCAAAGTACTAGGTAAGGCTAGTCAAATGATGCCTCGGACCAGGATGCGCAGTATCACGTGGTATATTTCCCGCTCGTCCCAGCAGGAAGTCACCTGGTCACCACGCTAGATACAGAAGACAATATTAGGTCCAAGATGTTGAAGAAATAGATCCGCTAACATCGGCATTTTACTAGCAAATATCGAATACAGAAAGGTGAGTACAATATAATATTTCAATAATATCCTGATAATAACATGCTTATTACATGTATTTACAATGGGAAAGTATCATCGGGTCCGTAATATTAAAAACCGCAGGTCCTGTTTTGGACTTTTAAAATTCAAATTCGTGTTGGCAAAAAAAAAAAAAAAAAAAAAAAAAAAAAAAAAAAAAAAAAAAATTGAAAAAAACCCGCCAATAAACAAACGTCTATAGTAGGTCAGTCTCGTTTTCAAAACAAAAAGAACAAAATGGCTGCGCCCATAGTCGTACACACCACCACTGGCACCAGTGCAGAGGGCTCTAATGTTTGTGTTTATGATGGTGATTTTTGTGTTATAAGTAACAGGTTCGCCAGTAAAATTGTAAAACCGAACTTGAGTTGAGCCGAAAGATGCCGTCTGCGTGTTGTGTTCGAAACGGTACAATTTAAATATTTCTTAGGTGAGGCCAATGTACTCGAACTCAAAATATCGACCCACAGACGATTTGAGGTGAGGTGAATGATGTTTTATGTCACATCGACAATCGTTTAGCCATTCATGAGGAGATCAAGTTATAAATATAAACTATTTTTATTGTGCACGTGTTTTGAGTTGCTCGTTCTACTCATAATTAACTCGGTTATTCAATAAGTTAAAAAGTTATTGCTAGGTCACTGAAGTAGCATATCACATCTTAACATGACTATCACACCAGATCATGTAGCCAACTCCAGGGCCTTTAGTTCAGCCTGCCCACATTTTTAGTCACAATTTTTACACCCCACTAACTTTTAAAATATTGTCAATCACTAGCATCACTAGGGTATTATAAGTAGAAGTGCAATTATCTTCATAATCCCATTTGCAACACTATTAAAACTTACTGAATGAAAAAATTAATATAGATCTATTTATTAAATGAATTATGAAATACAAACATGTACTTTTATTTTGTCACCATCCCTAATCATTTATTTAAAAATATATTTGGTTTACAGTTCATCATGCATCAAAAGCCATTAGATTGAAAATGGGTAGACATAATGTCAAATGTAAACGGGCCTATGGAAAAAAGAGAAGGCAAGCCAAAAAGGAAAAGAAAAAACAGTTAAAATTACTGAAACTGTCAGGTGCAAGTGAAACGCTCAGTGAAAGTGTTAGTAAAATTACAGACACTGAATTGAATTGCATGCCTTGTACAGTGTTGGAGAGAAAAGAAAAGTCAAATTGTTCTAAAGTCTCCAGTAAATTGCCTTCAGAAAAAGACAAAGTCTTGCCACCCTCATCATGCTCATCCACTTCTGATGAAGTCAATGAAACAGCTTTTTCAGTAAAATCCAGGTTATCAACCACTGACATTTTCATTGACAATTTGAAGTCTTTTAAATCTCAGAAGCATGATAAAAAGTTTATGGAATTTGAAAGAGATCCCTTGTTTGTGAAATGGCAAGAATATAAGCTTTTGCAAAAAAGAGTCAAGCAGTTAGATGGATCATATTCAGCTAGCTTTTTAAATAGATGTAAGTTTTAATGCTTTTTGCTGATAGAGTTACCTGCCATCCTGTACAAAATAAATGAGCTCTGTTGAGCTAAAAGGTCCCTTATGGGAAAATCTTTACATTTTCAGCTTTTGCATTTTTTTACCCCTCTTAATTCCCTTTGTACTGATAAATTTCACTTGATGCATGTATAAGGCCATAATTTAAAAATCTAATTATCTTTTAAATTTTTTTTTATGCAAAGTAAAGTTGTCAACATCATTATCTCCATAAACTTATAAATGATATGAGGGAATTTTAACTTGGTCAGGCTCATATTGATGAACCACCTACTATTATATTATTGCAAAATTTTTGTTATAGCCATGGAATAGTGAAAATGTTAAAGTGAGCTGCAAAGTACGTCAAAAATAGTGTCAAAATTTATAAAATAACTGCCAAGGTGCTGATCCTTCTGCCTCTTTACATGAGACAGGTGATTATCTGTTTATAACAAACATTGATCCTGATATAGTGCATTGAGAAAAGGTGACACTATTTGATCCTTCAGTCTCTTTGCATGAAACAGGTGAATATTTGTTGTTTACTCCAATACGATCCTGATGTAGTGTATTGAGAAAAGGTGACGTAAAAGTGATGTAAACATTGAAATTCATGTTAACAGGTAACATTATATAATGCACTTGATGTCTTGATGCAATTATACAAGATAAATATCTGAACTTGTAACTAAACTCTATTGGGCTACCCCTTAATAACGAGAAGTCACATCATTGTAATAGACCCTTTCATTGTAACTGCAGTATTGTTGTTTGTTGTCGGAAAATGCCATAAAGTGATGTCCGCAACAGTCAGTACATGTCATCTTAAAAGTTCCATATAAAAACCAGTTCCAGTTCATTGATTTTTAGCTCAACTGGCTATAGCCAGCTGAGCTTATATATATGGCATGGTGAAGCATGTGTCCGTGCGTAAACTTTAATCTTCTCCTCTGAAACCACTAGGCCAATTGGAACCAAATTTGGTGTGAAAGGTCCCTAGGATAAATAGACCAAAGTATGTACCAGGCGATGCTGCGCGACATCCAAGATGGCCGTCATTGCTATAAATAGCAAAAATCTATAAATGGTCATTACATGTTTATTGACTGATTTAGTTCAAATTTGAGATTTAGAAAGTAGATGTCTAGCCATTTGATATATGTAACATGTTTTTCTGTAACTTTTTCTGTTTGCTCGTAATTAGTGGAATATGCAATTTGGATGCTAAATTTAAGCAATTCTTTGAAAATCTTCTTGTCTGCAACTACAAAGCCAAATAAGCCAAATTTGGGGTGGAAAGTGTGCAGTGGATTTTTAAAGTTTGTACAAATTAACTTCCTTTGGCATCCAATATGGCCGCCATTGCTATAAATAGCAAAAACCTATAAATTATTTATCAAGCGATTTAGTTCAAATTTGTGATTTAGAAAGTAGATGTATAGCCATTTAATATATGTAATGGTTTTGTTGACTCAATTTTCACAATATGAGATGCAACTTGTCTGCCAGTAGCTTTATAACAGTTTTACAAAAACCTCACCAGGCGACACATCCACTTTCTTGGCCATCTTGTTTGTTTAGATGATTTAAAATGTTTTACAATTTATTACAGGTGTTTCTTAATCTTCCAGAAACCTTGATCACATCTGATACATAGAGTTGCTTCAAACTTTTTCAGTGTCACATCATGTCATTTTACTTGAAATATTATTACTCTTAATTCAGTGATTCTCACCGTGATAATGTACATTTGCTCAAAATGTAGCTTCCAAACAATACATTTTTTTAAACTTCTCAGTCATTATCGCTTTGTGCACAGTCATGAGCATAATTTTTCCTTGTTATGCCCCACCAATGAATGCCAAAGAGAGTACACAAATGTTGATTCACTTATTAGGCATCTAAAAAGGAAACACAAACTATTTCACCAACTACATTTAGCAAAATTTCGAGAACAGAATCGAGAGGCTGATGTCTTAAATGATCTTGTTGAATGTCATGAGGAAATTGAGTGCGATGAAAACAATTTACAAAATTGTGTTGATTTTCCTAATCCAGCCAATGTAGATTGGAATCAAGTTGATTTTCAAAGAAAATACTGTATTTTCCTTTTACAATTAAGAGAAAAATTTAAATTGCCATCAGTTGTTATTCCCCATATAGTCGGTGAATCTATTTCTATGATATGCCATCATCAAGCTCATTTTTCACAGTCAGTTAATCAGTTCATCCAGGAAACTGCACTTGGTCTGACTGAAACTAATCGTCTAAAATGCATTATAGAAGAGCATTCAGAAGTTGAAAATGCATTGGATAGTTTAGATTCAGATTATAAATTAAATAAATTTGTGAGGCAAAATTTTAGCTTTGTAAAGCCTGTAGAGTTTAAGCCTAACAGACTTAGTAATGATACATATCAGTATGTTCCAATTCTTGATACCTTAAAGAATTTACTGTCACATGATGATGTATTCTCATACGTTGTAAATAGTCATAGGTCAGTTGATGGTGTTTTGCGTGACTTTTGTGATGGGGATTTATATCAGTCAAATGCACTTTTTCAGAGAGACCAATCTGCTTTGCAGATTATTCTTTTCTTTGATGAATTCACTGCTGTAAATCCAATTGGTCATCAGGTAAAAAATTATAAAATTGGTGGTTTTTACATGATTCTTGGAAATTTACCTCCAAAATTCCGATCTCAGCTGTATGTTATTCAACTTGTTATGCTTTGCTTATCAAGTACTATTAAGTACAATGGTTTTGAGAGAATTATGGAGCCACTTATCAGTGATTTACATGTACTAGAAACAGAGGGGATAGTTATAAGAAAAGGTGATGTTGACCACAGGTTGTTTGGTACAGTAAGTGTTGTTGTTGCAGATAATTTAGGAGCACATGGTTTAGGAGGTTATATGGAATCATTCACTACTTTGAGAAATTGTAGGTTTTGTTTCATCTCAAAGCCGAATATGCAGACTGATTTTGACAGTCAAAATTTCAACATGAGAACAGTTGAAATGTATAATGAACAAGCTAGATTAGTTCAAGCAAACCCAGAACTTGCTACTGTCTATGGTATTAAAAGGAATTCTCCTCTTAATCAGCTAGACTATTATCATGTCATCAATGGCATGCCTTCTGATCTTGCTCATGACTTGTTTGAAGGTGTAGTTGGAGAAGTAATAACAAATGTTGTCAAGTATTGTGTTGGAGAAGGATATTTCAGTCTACAGGACCTTAATGACAAAATGAAATCATTTAAGTTCTCAAATGTAGACAAGAGTAATAAGCCTTCCAAAGTTCCAACAATTCTTAGTAAATTTACTGTCCGCCAGTCTGCTGCTCAAATGTGGTGTTTAGCAAGGCATTTGCCTTTCCTTATTGGTGAAAAGATTCCTTTGGATGATCCAAAGTGGGATACCTTTTTAAAACTGAGAGATGTTCTGTTTTATGTGTGTGCACCTGCTCTTGATAGAGGGCATATTTTATCAATGGCTGATGTTATACATGATTTCCACATGTCATATAGAGTTAGTTTTCCTCATGAAACGGTTAAGCCCAAGTTTCACTTTACTCTTCACTACCCACGTTTGACTTTGTTGTTTGGCCCTTTAATACATTTGCAGACACTTAGATTTGAAGGGAAACATAACTATTTCAAAGAACTTGTTTTTAGAACAAAGAACAAGAAAAATATATGTAAATCCCTAGCTGAAAGACATCAGTATTATCAATGTACTTTCAGTGCTAGTGACAAGTTTCTTTGTGATAGTAACATGGAATCCAGTGGAGGGTCTGCAGTTCCACTGTGTATCTTGAACGACGATTTTCAACAATTGCTGAGGGGTGTTCAGCAAGGAGAAGAAGTGTTTCTTTGTAATTCTGTAACAGTTTTTGGAATCACTTATTGGAAGGGTACAGGTGTTATAAAAGGATCACATGGTTTTTTGTTGCAATTTGATAGGATTGAACATTGTGCAGTTATCTGTGGTACAGCCTATTTATTGTGTAGAAAGCTCAACACAGTTGACTTTGATAGGCATTTTTATGGTTTTGCAGTCAGGGAAACAGCACAATATGAACTTGTGAAGGTTTCAGATTTACATGATCCAAATCCTTTTGGTATTTATGACCATCCATTGTGTGAGCATCATCTTGTTACAGTAAAATCAAAAATACTTTTGTAAATTTGGACCAGATATCTTTCTGCACTTCAAAAAAGCATTAAGTTTGATATCATATACACCCTTAAGAGCAAAATCTTAATTTATTTGTTAAAAAAATAAATTAACAAAAAAAAAAAAATAATAAATAAATAAAATAAAATAAATAAAAATAAATACAAAAAAAATTGAAATATATCCATAAAAGCAATCACTCAGTCTTGCAACTGAAACAGGTTTCTAAGAATTTTATTCCCTCCAGTTTTCAGATTTTTCATTTAAATATTTACGGTTATTTGTGTAATTTATAAATTCACACAAAAAGCAAATAATTGTTAATTATTATGCATCAATTGCTGGATTTAATTTGTCTCGTGCTCTTGTTTATATTCAGAAAAAGTATGGAAAGAAGATTTTTTGTCATTTCATGTGGAGCAAGTAGCAAAAAGGTTGCTTATTCGGATGACATGAGTTATACCATGATAAAGTCAATGATAAAAAACAAATTTGAATTGTCAAACACTGAATTTCATCTGCAATACTTTGACAAAGATGTTAATGAATACATTGATTTGGAAGATGAATTAATTGACGATATTCAGGAATATAAAATTCTGAAAATAAAAGTAGTTTTATCAGATGTGATAAAAGGTGATGAAGAAAGTGCACTGAAGGCTCAGGATCAAGCATCTGAAAAAAACTCAACTGCAGACCAGGAACCTTTGACAACTCAGGCTTCCTTAAGGGAAGAAATTGAACCATATTCGGCAACACAAGGGCAGGAAAATTCTATTACACCAAAGAGACCAATTCTAAAGCCACTTCATCCAGTGGAATTGAACTCGAGAGCAAATCAAGAGGAACAAGTGTTTGGGATTGTTCCCCAAACGATGCCTGCATTGGCAAGTCCAGAGAGGCAAAAAATTGAATATTTAATACAGTCACCACCAGTTAATGAAGCAAATGCAACAAAGACAACTTCAACAAGGTAAGGAAACTCATAAAAAAATTGCAAAAGAAAGAAAGAAAAAACTGAAAAAGAAACAAAAAAGAAAAATACTGAAGTTTTATATATTGATGTCATTCATTAGGTCAAATATTATTGTTCCATGTACTGACACACTGACATAAAATTTACATTTTTAATGTTCTAATTTGAATTCTAGGATTTTCCATAAACTTGATCAGGAGTTATGCCCCCTATAACAAAACTGCTGTATCACAGACATCTAAATGATGTTTTGGAGTGCTGACACAGGTATTTTTGGAAAGACTAATACACTGTATTTGAAAAGTTTTATAATGTGACTTTTAGCAATTATTATTCAATAGATTTTTGACATTTTAGGAAATCCTGGCCAAGACTCTTTAAAATTCAGAAAGAAACTGTCCCGAGGACAGTCCGTGAAAAACTGGAGAGTGAGCAGCATTTAAACACTAGTGAAAGGCGCCTTCTACTTGAAGCATTTTATAATGATGCAACTCAATATGATGGAGGATTGTAAGTTTCTATTTTTGAAATTATGTTCAGTACTATTTTGCAATTAGGGTAACCATATGTAAATGTAAGTAATTGAGCCTGTTCATGTGAAAAGGTCCCAGTTCCCTTTTATCAATTATGATCTTACGATTTGGATAAGGCATATTAAAATATGGCAAGTAAAAAAAATTGAATATTTAGTGCAATTATAAAAATATTAATGTTTTATGTTTATTTAAAAGAAATATAACAGACATGCAACTTTCTGGTTACGAGGATATTTCCAAACGAATATCCTGTCATGTGATGATATAATTTCATATTTACAACAATACAGTATGGGTAGAGTAAAGTTCTCAGAAAAAAAGTTCCTAAGAAATTATTTACCTTTTAAGCTTTCTGATAATAAACAGTAAGTAATATGACTTATTATTGTTGTGTGTTACAACTAATATAAGACAGAACTGAAAAAATCCATGTATTAAACAACTAAAAATTTAAGTATGACTTTTGTATTTCAGCTATCCAACATCCAGGATGTATGATGATATGGTGGATTGTTTAATGAGAGAATACCCCTACCTTTTAACTGTAGGGGGCTACCTGCTAAATCTGCTAGGGTAAGGATATTGAACTTGAATGATACCAAACCAGACATTTTTCATAATGATTTAAGGCTCAAATCATTTCAATGATGAAGAGGTATAAAAGTGATGCAGATAATTGAAATGAATTGAGACCACTTCAGAAGGTACACCCTAAGTAAATGATCCTGTGCCACTAAATATTCCCCCTTTTTTTAAAAAAAGAAATAAAAATACAATTAACAAAACTCTGTTGGAAGACATATATTGTTTCCAGAATTTTAAAATAGTGTCAATAAAAATTTGACTCACCATATATTAGTCATATAAGTTACTACTATCAAAATTTAATGATATTTAGGAAGCATTTGATGCCTTATTTTTTTCTGTCACACCTAAATAGTGTTACATATACAAACTTCTGTTAAAATGCTGTTTTTATTATTTGTATTTTAAGGAATTTTGGAAAGACAAACTTGTCTTTAAGTTTGGCAACACCAGGAAAAGGCTGGACAAGAATCATCCAGAAGTTCAGTCAAGGAAAAAGAAAGAAAAACCACAAAAGTTGATTACATCACCAACCACTCCTGGGCCAACTACTTTTACCTGGGGTCTAGAAAATTATTTGCCCAGGATTCCAGTCACTGAAGATGAAACTTCACATGATGTCCATCTTCAGTGGCTGCAAAGGGAACATAGGAAAACATCATCTGATATAGATTTTAGTACAGTTGATTTGAAAATGAGTCTAACGTTTGCTTGTAGAAGACAGTTGGTAGTAGAAGGTGCTGGGATTTTACACCTGCTGGAAAAGTATCCATGGCTTCAATCATATCAAGAGGTATGTGTATTATGTCATTTTTCGTTAACCATGTCTAAAAAGATAACCCTTATGATGTCCAGTGGTGCTTAAATGAAATTCCAACCAATCTGACATCCAAGAAGGCTGCCATGGCAGCCATCTTAAAAATCTAGCTGTCACTATGAAGAAACTACTGGATGTATTTTGACTAAATTTCATACACAGGTTACTGGTGATGTCTAGTTGTGTTTAAATGAATTTCGGACTGATCCAACATGAGGGCCGCCATGATGTGATATGCAAGATGTCACGACAGTCTATAACTAATTTGCCTGATCTTAAAATTTGATAAACAAAATTTGTTATTATTCCTATGAAAGTAATGGATGTTTTCAAATTTTGTATACAGTGTTGTTTATATGCAAAATATCTGCATCTTGAAAACATAAAAATTTAAGAGGAAATATGTTCACTAAAAATTTATTTATTCATTTACCTTCCAGGTTTATTCTGTAGTAAACATAGAACTGTCTTAATGTGGATGCCAAGATCAATGCTTTTAGTATATTATTTGAATGATTTTTTCAGATATTGAAAGAATTTGAAAGACTGAAACCAAAGACCACAAGTGGCAATATTGAAGACTTGGTTTCCTCTGGCCTGGAGAAATACAGAAAGGCAGTTGTCAGCCAGTTGAATGGGAAAAAGAAACCAGCTTTCATTGTGGAGATGGAAAATACAAAATCAAGTTGCAGGACAGAAAACCAAAGGACTTGTGAGTATTACATGTATTAGATGCTGATTTTTCAACTTTAGAAAGTGTCATGTAATCAGACATGTTCTAGAAGATAGTGTGTGAAACACATGTTTGTCATACTGCATAGAATTTTGCCATGGTGCAATTTGCCAGCATCTCAGAGCAAGTACAAATAGTTCAGGATTTTGTCATAAGTACAGAGGCGCCACTGATATTTCCCTTATTCTCTGACACATTTTGCTATAAAAGTTCATGCTTCATCATCCAGTAGTCTGAATGTCCTAAATGGTCAAGCACAGACTAAGCAATCAAAAGTATATGATCAAGATAACTTTGCAATATGACAATTGTGTTATTCAATGCATCCTTCCAAAAATGTTGTAATTGTATACCTCCTGATAATTGGTTATTGAAATATTAGAATTTTATATGGTATAGTTTTCTTGTACTTTTAAACTGTTGAAGAGTACATACTTTTTAGATCAAAATAGGAAGAGTGCTCTAAAACTCTTTATCTTTCAATTAGTTTGGACTATAAGTTGAATCTGGTTGTCATTCAATGTGATGCTGATTTAATAATGATTTTTGTCTCATCATGCAAGATGACACTATTAAGTAAACATTATTATAATAATTTATGTAGTAAGTTCTAGTAACCTCTTTATCTAATGTTTTCTTCTCATTTTTTAGATGCTGATGATTGTATTACCCTAGTTGGTTTACCATTACTCTTCAAGGAGAAACCAGAAAAACTGGTATCATTTACTGAAGAAAACAATGCCATTCAGATCTCTGTAAAGGACAAGATTTTGACAATGAATGAGGAGGCTTTTGGAGTTAAAGTTGATGGATGCACAATTTTCGAGTGTGACAATTTCTTCCAAGCATTTTGTGGATGCATTGCTTCTATTTATGTGTTTAATTTGGCTTATCCGAAGGAGTTAACCAAATATTTTACATTTGTTCAAAACATTCTAATTGGATTGAAAGATGGAGAGGGCAAAATAAATCTGGACAAAAGAATTTTAAATGTTTTAGCAGCATTGAACACTGAAATGAACTAGCTTTATTTTTATTCCAGAATTTCAGATGTGCTGTTCATGTATACTGGCACTGTAAGTAAAGTTTAATGGGAAAAATTGGTAACAATATTTTTGTACATTTTCAGGTGAGATGCAGTATTACCTATGTTTTTTTTTGGATATGGTACATATTCAACTGTTTTCTCTATCTTTTGTGTTGATGAAATGTGAATCTAGACTTTAGATTTGTTGAAAGTCTGTTAGCTATATCTTGGTCATATGTAAAGATAATGAAATCAGGTTTCCAATTTTGATATTTTCTGATACTGATGATAAAGCTAAGGTCAAAGGTCAAGGTCATGACCTACATTTTGACTTTTGTGTTTTCTGCACTAAAATGCCTATTGTTGCATGAAATGTACAATTTTTTGGCATGCAATTGGTTATTTTTGTGGATATTTAGATATTCAATGAATATCATTACATGGAATTTTGCATGAGTTTGACTATTTTTGCATTAAATTGGATATTTCCAAATATATTTAGGTGCAGATGCCACTATGGATCTTTTCTTAAATGAAATTATATTGAAATGAAAACACAACATTCAGATTTCTAAATAATTTGTCATAATTGCAATCTTTTAATATGTTCTGATGTATGATGCTTATATATATATTATATGATATATTAAATCTTAACCTTTACTATCAACCAGGTCCCTGTGAGACACATGATCACCCATAATTATTGTTAACTAGGTAACATTTCTCTCTGAAACCCCCTTCTCTGAAATCCGAAAACCTGGTTTTCACGGAGTTTCTGTGACTCTTGTTACTGTGTTTTTCTTTAAACAAAGAAAAAAATCGGGTACATTAAAGAGAAAGGTACATGTACCTACTTGATTTATGATTTTGCTGCAGCTAGTTACATATGAGGACCATTCATGTTTCAATCTGGGGAAAAAACCTAAGCTTGCTCATGAAGATCAAATTTCTGTATTAAAATTTGGGGTGTACATCAGAATTTTTTTTTTTCATATTCTCCATTGTAGTAAATAATTTTTCTCGAGTAACTTTTCCATTAATTAATGCGATGTATGATGAAATGAGGTAATATTTTATTTGTTACACTGCAAATGGTCAGTAGTTATGCTGCACTTCTACAGCATAAATTTTGTTTTATCACAAGATCTTCTAGAAATATTTTGCCTTTCAGTTTATTTGCAGTTTCTAAAATGTCATAAATTGATTTGAGACACTTTCTGCATAGACATACTAAATTTATAACTTCTGTAAATATGGAAGCTGACTATTAATATGAGTTTATTTGAATTGTTATATTGTTGAAAACATGCTTGATTGGAAAGTTTTAAATTTTTCTTTATTGGTTATGTATAAAGTGTAATAAAGAAAAAGTTTTTTTTTATAATGTCTTAATAAAACTTTTATTTGAAAAAATGTAAAAAGATCCCCAATCTCTAAATTGAATTCATTAAAATGCAATCTATTAGCTGATAAAGGTCATACAGACCCTAAGTATACGGATATAGACTTACTTGCATGTACAAATCGTTGGAGCATTTAGGCCATAAAGAACTTTATTACATGTATAGACTTGCTCACATGTATGATTCATATATGAAGACTTGGCTTGTTGCTGATCAATCCATATGAGAAAATGGTTGCCAACATTAGCTTCTGAATGCTCTCTTCTAAAAGCAGGCTTTGGCTTTTTCAGTGTAAACAATTTAAATATCAAGTGCTTGTATGAGAGATGGATAAAGATATTTTATCGAAATTTCAACAAACACTTCATTTACAGTATTAATTTTGATGAAATTTTGAATATTGTGTATCTTCATTCATTTCCAGTGAATATATATATAATTGATGTCTTAATGTTTATTTACACTGAAAAAGCCTATGTCTGCTTTTTTCCTCCATTTTGAGTGCTGTACACATTTCTCATGGTCAGATATGTGTCAAGAATTCAGTATCGTTGAATACTTGTAATTTTTGCCCAAAATATGTTGTGCCACATTTGCACCCAATTTCACATAAATATCATGGGGGGTGGGGGGTGGTAAATTTAGCTCAGTGAACTCTAGTAGCTGGATATTGAAGTCTGAACCACAACACTAGTCATTTTACAGTCCTCTGACTTGTAGCCTAGTCATATATACTATCATAATTAGTAGATTTATATAAAGAAAATAGTCAGTTTGACTGTTTTTATGTAGCACAGTTACTTGTGACCTGGTCAATTTTACTAGCCCACTGAGTAGATACTAACTTAAGAACTAGTCATTTTTACTAGCCATTGAAATCCACCGACTTGCAACCTTGTGAAATTTACTAGCTTCATTAGTACCTCTTTACTCAATACCTTGTCAAATTTACTAGATTGTTTTAGTCCATTTAATTGCAGCCTAGTCAAATTGACTTTTAGAAACTAGTCAATTTTACCAGTTTGTTTAGGTACATTTACTTTCTGCCTGGTCAAATTGGCTTTTTAGGTAGTCATCCTATGGACAATCAAATTGACTAACTAAGCTAGTCAAATTTACTAGCATTTTTTTTCAGTGTAAGCTCGATTTTTAATGGCAATGAATGAAATGACAAAAAGTTCTCAAGTAAGGTGGATCAAAGTACTCAGTGATGTGGTCCTCGGTAACCAGTGGTATGGTTCTAAATTAAAATATCTCTGTGTGTAATTCTGGTTTTCTTCAAAGTATGTAATGTTTTGATACAAGGTATGCAATGTTTTGGCACAAGGTATGTAATGTTTTTGGTACAAGGTATACAATGGTATGATACACGGTTTGCAATGTTTTGGTACAAGGTTTGCAATGAATGGTGTCGTTCAAGGTATGCAATGATTTTGTTCAAGGTATCCATTGGTATCCTTCAAGGTATGCAATCATTTCCATCAAAGTATCCATTGGATACAAGGTATACAATTGTTTTGTTCAAGGTATTCATTAGTATCCTTCAAGGTTTGCAATCTTTTCGTTAAAGGTTTGCAATCTTTTCGTTAAAGGTATCAACTGGTATCCTTCAAAGCATGCAATAGTTTTGTTTAAGGTATCCATTGGTATCATTCAAGGTTTCCAATAGTATCCTTCAAGGTTTGCAATCTTTTCGTTAAAGGTTTGCAATTATTTCGTTCAAGGTATCAATTGGTATCCTTCAAGGTATGCAATAGTTTTGTTCAAGGTATCCATTAGTATCGTTGAAGGTATGCAATGGTTTCGTTTAGAATATCTATTAGATTGTTTAAAGATATCCGTATAATTGGTTCAAGTTATCCATTTATTTGGTGCTTCTTTCACACTATTACACTGATATCGAGACGTCACCAACTAAAGTAAAACTTTGCAGTGTACTCGGGGCAATGTGCAGAGAATGTTATTTAACGTACCACGTTACGCTTGGCGCCCCTAGCTATTATCAAGACTTGGTCAGACCTCGGCCGGGGTTTGATCCCACGACCTTCCACATACCAAGCGACCTCTCTATTAATTGAGTTACTATAGTGGTACCCACTGCCCAAGAAGTAAGTTTTAAAGTTAAAAAAACTAACACCAAAACAAAACAAGCCAAAGAAGCAGCCTCTAAAGTGCGAGCTTAAGACACTTTATAATATGTCTGGAACTGATATATTTGTAGACATAAACAGGCAATGATGTATGGTATATAAAATCACCAGGTCAGCCAGGCGTGACGAGTAAGTAAGAGATATCACAACATGACATAATTATATCACAAAAAGTGTCGGAATTATAATTATCATTATTTCAATTCTATTTAATTTCACTTTGAAGATGAAAGCTTTAAAAGTAAGACAAATTAGTACGAAAAGTACAAAGGATGTGGTCGGACATTACTGATTGTAGAAACAACTTTATTTTTTAAATTACCATAAATTTTATATTGGCAGAAAAACAATTGAAACACTTTGGCAAAACTCTCTCATACTGTATTGATACACCTAGATGCACGAGGTGTTTTCAGTGATCTAATCGTTTAAATGGACATCTTCAGTCAAACTGTAGATGATACGTTTGTTTGGTTTTTTGAATGGAGGAAATCGGAGTGTCCGAAAAAAAGTCAACAACAGTCACAGTGCGAACTGACACAGTTGGAACTGTCCCTAGTGGTATTCGAATCTAGGCAGCGCGAGGAACTGCGATATGTAAGCCAATCGGTCGCCAAGACCCCTTGATAACTAGATATCGTCATTAGCCTACGTCCCATCGTAGTGAGATGAATATTGGGTTCCATGTACTCACAGTCCGCTCACGTCTGTATTTGAAACCGGTGAGTCTCATACTTGGAAGATATTGCTCAATCTTTAATCAAAAAATCTTTACAACATACATTTGTAATTGCTATAAAACTATTCATATATTAATGTTTAATATCATTTATGCATCAAAAATTCATATTTATGGTTTTTAAAAAACAAAAGTTAAAAAAATATATAATTGATGGTTAATTATGATAAAATATGACATATAATATGAAATGGCAAAATAATAATTGATCATGCCGACAAAATTACTGCAATTGCACATTGAAAAATGAAACATCAAAAGCTAGCATCAAATAAATACATCGTCCATCCCATTACACACTGATACACATAAAAACAAGCTAATGACATAATGGAGGTTAGCGTATAAGTAGGTAAATACAAACAAATAAATAAACAACGTTTTAATTTTTTTAATTTTTAAACATTCAGTAATAACATATTATAAAACGTAAGGGTTATTTGTTCAATGTTGTCTACTTCTATTTTTTTTAATGTGCGGATACATGGACTACTGGGTTGTTAAATAAGTGGGATGGTTGGACAGCCCTGGATGGATATTTACTTCAAAGCATGACTAGAGTAAGGAATCTTATAATCAATGGTACCAATTGTGTGTGTGTTTTTTTCGTCCGTTCCTGCTCGGATGTTTCTATCATTTTTTTTTTTGCATTATGTAGTGTTCTTGATTCCGTAAGTTGTTTCAAAGTACATGTTTTTTTAAAGTTTGATCTAGTGTTTGGCTATTTTCCAATTATTTACATTTTTGCCGTTGGTAACGTTGACCGTTGGTATATACATGTTTTCCTTTCCTCGAAGTCTGACGAAACTGTGATTTGTACATTTCATGGCATGTTGTTGGTTGTTGTTCCAGAGTTAGAGAAAAACGCCTATTTCATCCAAAATTAAAACACAGACATCATGCATCCCTTTATGTACTGGATGTGGGTGTAAATTCTTTAGATTTCATTGTTACTGATTAGTTGGACATCTCCAATCAAATCAGAAATGGTAACCTATTTTTGTTTTACACTTTTTAGCTTTGTTCATGGTTCAATAACCATTTTTCCAAACCCTGTTACTTAATTATTTATAAATTAACCAGATTGTTTTAACAGAAGTCTGTTTGATCTTTTTACAATCGGACTAATTTTTATCCAGTCGTCTGCTTGTTAAACATATATACTCATATTTCAATCAAACGTTTTAAACGCTGCTCACAAAGTATGATTTAGTCGAGAGTATCAAAACGTTTTAAATACCACTTACTAATTGTGCCATTTTCACGCATAATTTGAAGCATTGAGAATAATGACACAACTTTAAACATGTCTTCACACTTTGCCTGCTAAAATGAAAGAGTCGATCTTGGTCTTTTTTGGAAAATACATGATCCTTTAATGGCGCTCGCTGTTAATTACAGCCATTTTGTATTCATACACAGCCTAGAACAGGTGTTTCATACAACTTCTTTTAAATTTAAACTTCGAGGTGTTACACCTCTTTTTGAAAACTTGCACATTATAAGCGATCATTTCAACTTCATCTATAATTAGTTGTTTGAATCGTTTCTTGGTTTATATAAATAAATAAGCGCATTCAAAAATGAAAAATGGAAAAAAACACTATTTAAAACTTTTAAGCAGAAACAAATCATTATTTATTGTTGTTTTAAGTCTGGAAATCTGCTGCATTGTACGTTATGTAATATTTAGTACTAAGGAAGGATTAAAACCTAGATACAATTTAACAGTTTAAAGAAGCAGCATTGGTGGTTGAGGAAGCTAGAGAAATGTTTCAGAGCAACACCACCAGATGATAGTAATACAGCAGTGTAATTTCTTCGCTATTACAAATCAAAGGAGAAATGCTGCGGTATGAGACATTTGATCATGGTAATGTCCACTATTACCAGTCAGAAGATAAAGAAAAAAATTATCGCCTATATATAAGAATTTTTTTAAAAAAAATAACAATTAGGAATATATTTTAAACACAAATAATAAATAAATTATAGTATATAAAAACGATAATTATTGTTCTAAAATAAAATAAGATAAATAAATAAATTAATTAATTAAAGTAATTTTAGGAATTCAGTAATTATCCATCATCCGGTGTAATCGAATTAAGCTGATTGACTAAAAAACACCTTATTCAGTCTAAAATCTATTATTAATCGACATATGATCAGGCAAATTCAGTTTTAATTCTTCATGAACGATTGTTTTAGAGACAGTCATTTTATACTTTTTAATTGCTCGCAACACAGAAGACTTAAAGACTACAGATCCATAAAGCAAACCACCGACTGTAGACAAAATTATCGATTTTATGTTTAAATTTGTATTTCTATTTAAAATATGCTTAATGACGCCTCTATTTCACACATACCAAAAAGTAACGGTCTTGCGAGACAATGGTAAGTCAGACTTGTACGGACAACAAATAAAAAGTAAGCTTTCTTGTTTGCCCGATATATTTTTTTCAAATAGTTTTGAAGTTTTTAGGTATTAAAAACCGACCATTATCGTCTGGTTTTAAGACCAACACATGTATAACTACATTTCTTTATTTGAACCTAACTGGAACAATGTTAGACATCCCAATGCCATTTCTACCAGTAAAACGACGTTCTCTTTAAAATAGTTAGGTACAGGTCCTTCTGGATTTTAGTTATTTTTAGTTAACATTTTAATATATTTCTTTAAAAAACTTAAATAGGAAAGTACAACTTGTAACCGTAAAATATGCATTTGGCAACAGCCAATACAACCAAGAACACAAAGCAATGCTTACTATGAAAGAAACACAAAATCCATAACAAACATACCAGTCAGTCCAAACCACAATCCTAAAGCAATCCCTTTGAAGCTGGCAAATTGGGTTAAACAAGAGAACGTCCACAGGGAAGTGAGGCTGGATGATCCGGAAGGAAAAGCACTTCGCGTAAAATCAAGACATCATATTGTGACAATTGTGATTAGCTATTCAGTATCTTCAACTTTTTGGCATTTCTTTGCTTTGTAATTATATTAACATTTTTTCGTGACGTTTTCTTCGTGGTTTTCATTCACCCTTATTGAGTTGTACATATTCACTTGGTGACAGGTCCTATACAACCAGTGTTAGCGTACTACTTCCAAGTTCTTGAAGTGTTTGTCTTGTCTTCAGTTTATTATATGGAACTGCTTTAGAGGAAAATGCTTTAAGATGTTTATAATTTTTTTTTACACCGAATGATTTGTATGATTTTTAAAACAGTTTAATCTTCAAAGCTAGTAAGGGACGCAAAATCGCTTTTCATGGTATGAACGTAGTTATATGAAAAAGTTAAAAATGACAAGCTTGATGAACACCTCTAATCAATTAGGATATAGCAAGCAGTTTGTTTAAATTGTTAGCTATGACTTTTGTCTATTGCCTTACCCGATTAATAATTATGCCAATTAAATTTGAACATATATATATATATATATATATATATATATATATATATATATATATATATATATATATATATATATATATATCTTCTAGTTTGCAAAAAGGAGACGTTATTTTTTGGGTTTTTTGGGGGATTGCGATGACACTGTAATCAAAATAGATACAAACAAACAGAAATAAACAAATCATTATACAAGTTACGACTTATTTTTAATCGTTATAAGGCGTTGCAGATATAACTCGTTAAAACAGAAGCGTTATTGTAGATATAAATAAAATATCAATTAAATATATCAAATGATTTTGTCTTTAAGTAAACAAGTCATTTATCTGATATGACAAAGTTTTGACATGTCTGTTCAAACACGTTATAATAATTATTTTGATAATATCAGATCCACAATTTTACAATATATTTGTCATAATGTGATCGATAACCGATAACTGATTGATTTGCGACAAGGTGAGCCAGTACAGGTATACAAATTTAAAAACCTAAAAATATCGGGTGTCCAAATGGCGAACCAGGAAAACAAATTAAGTCTAAGTTGAAACAATAATTTCTTTTACAAATGAAGATGAGCGGTTTAAATTAGGAACTTTAAACATATCAAAAGCATTACGGATAATAAAACACAAAAACAGGTAGGAAATCACACAACTAACTTCAAAGGTGTACGAAAATGTTTTATATGGCTTATCACTTGTGGATAAAGCGCAACATGGCCTAAAATGATTTATATTAATGGCGGGCTAACAATGACTCCACCTGGTGAGGGATATCATTTTACATGTCGCTTATGATCTAGTCCTTGTCGTGGTATACATCTATATGTAATCGTCATATTTATCATTTCTTTATAGGATAAAACGCAAACCGCTTAATAATCTCACCCTGTGGTCCAACAACTTGAGGTCCCTTTTAGGGATTTTACCTATTTCAAATTTTTAACTTTTTGAATTTATATTTTTTTGATTACATCTGAAATGACGAACGAAGCACACAATATCACGGTACTAGACATTCATAGAGTCGAGTAATAGTTTTACGTCCAATCATTTTCCCCCATTTCCCTTTTATGAAGGTAAACGATAGAGGAAACGAGAAAGACAGAAGAAAGCGAACTACTTTCGACAAGCGAATTGACAAAATGTCTCTCACTAGGATTTGCCAAAGTGGAATCTGAACCTAGTCTATGTGCTATAGACAAAACGACCACTGAGGTCCCGGATAAACACAATAAAAACATTGTCCAGTGGTTCAAAGTGTGAAAAGGTTTAGTTGTAGATCTGCAAATATTCATAAAACTGTCTAGCAAATGCTGAAAATAAGAATCACAAAGTTGGCAACAACATTTTCTATGAAATGGCATATTTGTACCAAGAACCAGAACTTCCCACATTGCATAAAATAGTTAATATGAAAACCTAAACCTCCTAACATCAACAGCGATTGTCCCAATGACAAAAGTTGTGTTCAATAGTGCAGTTGTTTTAAATAATTATGTTGAACAGCAACTTTTTAAATAAAATCATGAAAGTGTGTTCAATGCTGCAGTTCTTTCAAATGTACTAAACATACATAATTTTGTAATACAAAGTGATCCATATATATGACGGAAAGTTTTGCAATGCATAACTTAGTCCTAAGAAAAGAATATTGCTCGATTATATAATTATGACTACATTGTACATGTATATTTATTTTATACAACTTTTTGAAAACATTTGTCAATTTCCATAGTGCACATTGGTGCTTTTATTTGTTCACTACGAAAACACCAGAGCTGTTAAAGAACCTCAATCATACCGATTTGAAAGAGTGAATGTAAATGCTTTTGGGGGACTTTGTTATGGCAGTTAAATAACCATCGCTAATAAAACGGGAGATAAGTTTGGAACTGTTGTTTGTTCTGTTCATTCGTTTTTTATACCCCCGCTTAAAAATAGGGGGTATATAGTGATAGGGGTGTCCGTCCGTGTGTCCGTTCGTCCTCCCGTTACACCTTAGGGTACCTATCTCTTATCCGCAACTCCTCCTAAACCCTTCAATGATTTTCATGAAACTTTCACGCAATCTTTGTGATATAATGTAGATGTGCACTTCCTATTTAAAAATTTGATCCGATGGATTTTTTATGTGGGGGAGCGGGGGTATTTTTTGTGAGCTTGTGGTGCACAGCTTTTCTAGTCTTAAACAGTTAAAAGTAAGAAGGATGGCCATCTGATCTAGATTTAAAGAGTTAATGCGTCATTTTCGTGAATGATTTGGAATGTTTTACTCGGCTTTTACTATTTCACTTGTGTCTGTGACGTTGCAGGTGCCATGTACCATTTCGTGAATTTGTTGATGAAATTCATTAAAATTGTACATGACACAAGAAATCAGAGTACCTGGATAAAGCCAACGGTTTTCGGTAAGCAAACTACACTACTGTCATATACCATTTTTTGAATTTAATCATAAAATACATTCAAAAAATGGTAATCAAAAAATGGTATATGACACTACAACTACGATATGTTTAAGTTGGATTTGAACCTAATTGAAGTCGCTCAATTACCGAGGACCTGTCTTATTTTTTAAACATACGTATGTATAATTATTGATATTATTTGATATGGAAAATACTATATTTTGAGAATTTGGGCATTACTTTTATTTCACAAAAATCCTTGAAATTATAATAAATCGAATGTTTGAAAAACCTTACATGCCAAATTTTGAGAAGGAGAAAAATAATACACATGTCATAATATGTAAACCTATTTTTAATTAAAGATGCCATTTTGTACCATGTATATTAAGACAGTGAGTTAACGCCCCCTTTTTAAAAAATACAAAAATGTCAATATTCAACACAATTGGCGATATCTTGTCATTAGACATATTTCATCTACTAATTGAATTTTAAACATGTGTTACAATTATTATTATAAATCTTAATCTGACTCATTGCTCGCAGATTAATCTTCCATTCAAATCAAATAATTCTTGTTTACAAAATTTTTGTTAAATTGTTAAAATTTAAAAGATGATCAATTTTAAATATAATAACAGGGTCTCGATCAGTTACCAAAAATATCGGTAACTTGACCCCTAAGTTGTACCCCGTGCACGCACGTTACGGGTAATTGGAATTTTAAAAATATCCAACTTGTTCGAAAAATAAACCCATTGTGTAATTATTTCCTTTAAAAAAATGACAGAAATCATAAAAGAAAGATGAGTCGAGAGAAATAGCAATAATTTAAAGATTTATCATAAGTTACAACAAGAAACACTGTGAAATGCATTTAAAGTTTTTAATAGACAAAGTCATTAGTAGACTATTCATAGTGTTGGACGCAAGTTAAGAGGCACTTAAAACAGATTGAAAATAAAGATATGGGCTTTATCTTGAATGGGTAAGCATCGACGCGTGAGGGATGGTGCTGGGTATATGTGATCAAGCAAAATATAGACCGAGGGACATCGTCACTGTGAATTGTGTGGTCCTCTTTTTTCTTTTTAAAATCAGAAATAAAATGCACAATTTGTTAAGATTGTATGCATTGATTTATATATTTATATCACATGTCAAAAAAGTCGGTGAAAAATTGGTAACTTAAAATTGTCAAAAATCTTTTTTTATTATTAAAAGAATCGGCGTAATAATTAAATCATTTTTAATTAGAATTTTAATGAGTCATACAATTTTGACATTTTGAAACAAGCTCTGACAAATTCTAGACAGCAGTTCATTAAAAAGAATAAGAAGTTTTAAATGACTAATTAACCGAACAATAAGTTACGCACGTGGTAACGTTACCCTTGGTTATGTAATGCGAAACTTAAGCATATGCAATTGGTCCCGGTTTCAAAATTATGTCTCGGCTAAGATTTTTTCATTTGAATTTAGAAGTTTTGGCAAATAATTTTGGTTCTACGAATAAAAATTTCGACAAAACTAGGAAATCATATCACAAGTTTCAGGTGGTCTTCATAAAAACCTCTTCCACAATATTTTTAAATTTTTAATTTATCCGATTTAGATCAAGAAAATTCTAAGCTGTTCAAACTGAAACTACAGTCTAAGCTGGCTTTAAGACCGCCTTTATATAAGGGCCGCCTGCTTATAAAAGCCAATATTATTGTATCCCAATTGTTCTTTATTCATATTATTTAAACCTAAATATAAATGCCACCCGCCCATAAAGGCAACTTTTACTGGTTCCTTTTGGTAGAAATATAGACAGACTTGACTGTAATTCAAAATTATAGAAGATAACCCTTGCCAAATTATAGATGTTCGACAAGTCGGTCACTAGGAAATCTTCAACACACATAAGTCCGTACCATATCAAATAACCATACGTTTCTAGGCTTCTATTTAGGAAGTGTTGTAAACGAAAAAATAATTATAATCGTTTAAATTAGAATAAGCATGAATTATACGATTTTTAATTTTGGTCGGGAATTTTTTTATCCTGATGTTTAATCTCTTCTCTTATTTGGCTGATTTAGCATAGTTTTATGTTCTTGGTTGTGTTGACTGTTGCAAATATCTTCTATTTGAAGCTTTTCTGTACAATAAATGACATAAATGCTTCAGGAAACAGTAGTTCACTAACTTGTTATATAGGGTCAAGTAAAATGTTCAACCCAACGATCAACAGACGGGGAAAGTTTGCCGAAGATTTTCTCCCAATTACTCCGGTTTCCTTCGTCATTCCGAAACCGATTGCGTTCAAATTATGTAAGAGAAAGAATATGGTCTAGGGCGTAATACACCATTACTCTACTCAACTATTGTTTAGTGCATGCAAAAAATAATTACATTACATTCTATTATTATAAGACAACTATGGAGAGAGGGCAGAAAATGTAACACGTCACGAATTAGAATTTTGTTGAGTTCAAACATGTAAACTACCCGATTTACCGATTATCATTTAAACAGTGCTTAACGTTTAATACATAAACGGCTTTTGTATCCGAAGTACCAAAATGTGCCATCATAGAGTCATTTTTAAATTCTGTAACAAAAAGCTGGCCTTCATAGAAATATTAATTCTCACAACAGACATATCATATATCTGTGATTACAATCTGACTAATTCTTTGGTCTCCATTTTTCAAAAATATGAGAAAAATTTTCCATAAAAAATAATTAAATATCAAAAACCAACTGGGGAGGGACTCGGTACAGACAGAGTAACCTATGACTTAGAAACTATAATTTATATATAATGCATTAAAATGGAATTATTTTTGGTTTTAAAAAAATACATTACAATAGTTAAACACATTTATTACACAAAGATAAAAAAATTTTCTGATATTATTGAGTTCTGACTCGTTAATTAGCCTCCTTGATGTACAGTACGTATACTGAATCATAAAGAATAAGACAATGTTACATAAGATAATATTACATATTCTGTAGTTTAAATGATAATCTCGTGTGTTTAATTGTTGTAGCTGTAAAGAAAAGAAGGATGTACATATACGGTAGCTAGGCTCCTATGATAAAAAACGAACATATTAATGTGTGTTCAATAGTTGTGGCTGTAAAATACGAGAGATCTACGGTAGCTAGGTTCCTATGATCAAACACAAATCCAAATAAAAATGCATAGTAACACTTTGAAAACTGGTAAATTGAATTAAAAACGTTAACCCTCCACCAGGAAAGTGAGACTGTGTACTCCGGAAAGGGAAGTACCTCCTATATTTCCTTATGTTTTAATTGTGTGTACTGTTAGCTGTAAAATGCGAGGGATGTAGGGTAACTAGGCTCCTATGATCAAAAACAAACACACCGGTCCATATCCAAACCAAAATGCAAAGTAAAACTGAAAACTGGCAAATTGAATAAATACGTTAACTTCCACCGGGGAAATGAGGCTGGGTGACGGGTGCTACAAAAGATCCTATAACCGATACTCGATTTTTAATTGTGGTAGCATTTGCTGTTTAATACGGTGAATGTAGGGTAATTAGGTTCTTATAAAACACTTGAAACATAGCAAACAAAGCAGGACGTTTAATAATAGAAGCAACAGAAAAAACATGTACTTGGCAACAGCAATGGAAAAACAAAATCATGGCACAATAAACAAGACAAGAAAAGACAAAACACATATTGCGACTACTGATAATAAAATTTCCGATTTTGGACAGCCGGTGGAGTAAATACCCAGCGCTGTGATTACAGTGCTATCAGAAAGTTTTCAGCAATTCCAACTATTTGACTACCAGTATAAATGTCATTTTGTCATTCTATCAAGTGTAGATACAAAGTCGGAGTTTTAAAATTCAGCGCTTCCAATAGTTATTTGTTTAGCTCATGACTTGCATTGGTTTTTGCAAAGTACACGTTTTTCAGTTGCAAATTATTTTATTTTATTTACTTTTTTGGACAAGTTTTGCTAAGTCGTGTTCTTGAATGCATCATTATTGGAAAAAACTTTTTATTCAGCAAACTGTTTTTTTTTTTTACCAAAATACACTGTTCAAATATCAAAGATCAAATACTCAATCAGGTCATTTAATTAATACTACCTACATGTACATTTAAAACAATTCGGATTCAACCCTGCCATGGACGTTTACAATGATTCAATGCTTATTTATTTATTCCATTTTCAATATTCGATTTTCCCGCTCAAATTTTAACTGCATTTATTCAACCGATTTTTTTTTAAAACTTTAAAACACTAAAAGAAATTAAAGTTATACAAAACCATATCATTTTTCAAAGGATTCTCATAAAAATACCTCACGGTCAAAACAATAATTTTAAAAAATCTTATAAATTATTAAGCATTTCTTTTCATGAAAATAGTAGATAAAAACAGAAGGGGTAGTTGTTTTTTCCTATTTAAGAGGAATATATCTTTGAATTATTCATCAGCTAATAGGAAAATCACCAACAGTAATGTCGACATAAAAGGGGATATTGATGAAAACATTAAGACAACACGCTTTTATCCCAGCAATAATGTCCTACACGACGCTAAATAAAACTCTATATAAATAAAATCAGAAATACCACATAAAACTGTCAACGTAAGGCTTGTACAATCGTACGGAATATCCACTGAACACATCTGAAAAATTATATTTTCATTTTCTATTGGATAATACATGTAATACTTTTTCCAAGACAGATTGCACTTTTTACAACCAATGATATCACGTAATAGTATAAGACTGAAGTGTAAGGTTCTCTATCAAGATAATAAATAAAAGACAATATTTTTATATTTGAACTTTTTTTTCACTGAATAAACAGATGGATTCCCTATTGGGTATAATATGGGTCCGCATTAAGGTGATACATATATTGTGAGAGCCCGGTCTATAAAAACAACGTCATCGGATGCCATTACGTCATTACATGCATTTCAGAAGTCATTTGAAGTCGGAGAGTTCAGCCTAAGCTATTTCAGTAATTATTTGCACACAGTCGATGGGAGGTGATGTGATCTGTAAGTCTGTGTTTTATACCACACAGCCACTATCCGCGATGTCACGTCAATTAACTACTTAACAAAGCCATTTCTACAAAAATGCACTTTTACTAGAATCCATTTTATCAATGCTGTATTTTTCGGCTGTCTGGTGTCTGCATTTGGTTGAACTTATCTATGTTTTAATTCAATTACATTCTCATTTACAAAATTCTCCTTCTTATAAACTGCATATTTTACAGAAAAACCTCACATGGTTTTTTATATATAATCTATATGTACTAATACTCTAATTAAAGGTTCATCTTTAGTAATGACCAATGTCTTGTTCCTTGCTACTAATCCTAAACTTCTATTAAAGGAGTGAGTATGGTAACTTGGTAACTAAGAATAACAGTTTCTAATTATTAATTATTGATAAAGTCATCATAATTGTCTGTCTTTTAATTTTAAATTACATCATACATTGTATTTGACGTCAAGATGATGCCAATTAAATTTCTTTTTGACATGCGCCGTTCAAAATTCGAAAAATTGGATTTCATTACTTTGAGTGTATTCATGACATCATAACAGTATAAATCGTATATATGTGAAATTGCAATCAATATTTAGTAAAAATGATGTATCCGTATCATTTGAAATATGTTGACCGAGGCTACGCTGAAAGACAGAAGAAATTAAGAGGGATACGCTCCTCTCTGAACTCCCAAAACTGTTTTTGCGTTCATATCTGGACGAATAACTATTTTCTTAATTACTTTTATGACATCCTTTCATTTTTTTTCTCAAGCACTTAACGCAATCTCCAAACTGCAGACATAAATCTTTAGACATTTCTTAGGAGATTACAGTTATTAAATTTCAATTTGATTACGAATTAAACGCTACGATTATCAAGTTTTCTCGTCACGTTCATTTATCAAGACACGAAATATTAAAATTATCCCATCCTTGAAAAATATCAGAAAGTTTAATTTAAAAATAGACGTTTTCCAAAAAATTAGTCATATCAGTAATAAGCAGAAAACAACAACGCCTCCGCGCCCAGAATACACTCTGAAATAAGTAGAGGTCAAAACATCAAATGCCAGATTTCCAAAAAATTAAACTAATTTTTCATGTATTTAAAGATCCAGATATCTCATATCTTTAAGAGTACACATAATTTGGCCTTACTTGCCCCTAAAACTCTGGTTGAAATCATGGTAACGATTGGCAGTGATCCTGGTTAACTTCTAGTTACGAAATCCGTAACGGAAGTTTATTTTGACAGATTAGCCCATTTACAAAGTCACCTGTATGATGCGTGTATATAATGCCATTTGTGTTTTTGGAATAACGGTACGATTTCTAATTGGTAGGCTTTGTGCCAGAATAGATATAATTTCCCTTCTGATTTTACAGTAAACTAAAGGTGTAAAGTGTTTATGATACACATTGTTTATGTTAAAGAAACGCAAATGTAAAGAGCATTAAGAAACTAGAGAAAAACAAGTTGTATCTAAAAGCATGTCCTTGACAACATCAGAGGCTACAAACAAAGAAACTATTGCAGAAGCATCCAAGACAACAACAAATGCATCCAATGTAAAAACAACAAAGGCAACGAAAAACGCCAAACAATAAAAGCCAAATGCTGAAACAGACAAACAAGACAATGACGGACAAATCCATATTTTGTCTCGTCTTCTGACTTGAGACGGATACTAAATTGAATGCGAAAATAGTTATAGCCCGTTTTAATAGAATGGGGTAATGGTATTTCACGGTTCTGTCATTTATATCGATAGTTTTGTGGTGTTCGAGGAAACCCCTATTGCTAGAGTAAAGTCCCGATTTCGGCATGCGACTTGACTTTTTTCTTACACTAAGTTCTGCCCGAATGTTATTCGAACCTGGAGCGTAAGAGGGTTTGCGATCCGTAAATACACGCTCACTTTAGACCACTCGACCACAGTGTCTCTCAATTTTGGAGGGCAGCCAAATAACCTATCATATAACTAGTAGTACATAATTATGTATATTTAATTAAAAATAGAAATAAGCTCTATTTTACCAAAAAAAAAAAAAAAAAAAACATGGCAAAGCTTCAAACAAGCAACATCTCTTAATTTGTCAAAAACATACATTAAATTGTCCTTTGATTACGCCTGAATGCAATGCATCAATAAAGAACTATACGGAAATATCGGTTAAATGACACATGTTCGGTTACAAGAAGAACCACAACAGACACAAAACCACAAATCGTACAAAATGATACAACATAGGAAAAAGGCAAAAGCATCGGGGAAAAAGACACAATATAAACACGCATTCAATGAAAATGGACACTAGCTATGAAGCCAATGCTTCAATCACCATGGACACCGGATATAAATAACATAAAGGAATTAAATGACATGTGTAAAGAATTATCCTAAAATCAAATATCCCAGTTAGGCATAAGAGAAAGATAGGCCAACATTTGAATAACTTGAAAGTGTGCTTCTTTAAACAAGGTCTTTCTCTAGTCTGTATGGCTGCATTGGCTATTGTTAGTTCATCATTGTTTTGATATTCTTTCCTAGACAGTCACCAAGAGCTTTTCTGAAATTATGAATAATTCAACATGCAAAATAAACCGCATTTTCAACACGATATTAAATTATATTGCACAAATGCAATCGCAATTCGAGTTTCTTTGAATTGAAATATTTACAACCAGTCGTAAATTGATGTGTAATGATTCTAATTAGCAAGGTTATATTATCACAGGTGCGTCACATCCGTACCTCAAACAGAAAATTATTTTTGTATCATCAATTATAATTTTTTATTTATTTTCTCCCATAAAAATTTTAATAGAATCAAAGAAAAGCTAACAGTTTAACCCATACTCAAACCGGTGACCCCGGATGATAAAAATTTAAAGAGTGGGTTTTGAAACGCAGTCAAGCGTGGTAAATAAATTACTAAAAATGACAAATACTTTTATTTATGAAATTGATTTCTATAAAGCCACCTCCGAAGGGCCACCTAGGCAAGATGTTCGCCATTGTCCAGAGGTCAAGCTGTGTGGTTATTAAATAACGTCATCTGATACAAACATATTAATACACGTGGGCGATTTACAAATGGATTTTATGAATTATGAGTTTATTCTGCTAAACGATGCATAATAATTTTCTTGTTCCGCCTCGTTATGGGTATTTGGTCAAAGCTTACCTGAGACAAATTGGTCAATGTTTTAACCAAAAACAATAAGATGAAAATAATCTTCATATCAACACAAAAGGGAGATAGCGCGGTTGTATACAAAGTCATATTTTTGTAAAAAACACAAATTTATCTAAATATTGGTTTTCATCCTAACTTTAGCCTGAATAATTAAAGAAACTTGTCATGACTTTAATCTATGCATCTTAGATTTTATATTTAATGTTTGTCAGTCTGTAATTTAATTAACAGATCAGATATTCCGATTCTAAAAGATCTGGTTTGTTCGAAACAGAAATAGCAATCAAAAACAAATATCTGTACAGATCACTGTCCAAATATCGAAGTAAGAAGTTTGAAAACTGATGAATTACTTTTAACACTTCTACCAAGGAAGTGAGGCCAGAAGGGTAAACACTTCCTGTTTAGCTAGCTACACCAATCACATATGTAATCAAAACTGGGAATCAAAGAAACATTATTATGTCCAGGATAATTTAGGTTAAAGTTAAAGTTAAAGTCTGTCCCGAGCCATTAGGCCCATCAGGCCGGAGCTTATCCCGGTTTCTGTGGCGTTAAGCGACTGAGAGCATAAGACTCTCCCCTGAATGGGACGCCGGTCCATCGCAGGGTTAACCCCCAGCATTTTGCTAGGCTACGCGCTTCCACTATAATTTAGGTTACAGAGACATTAATCTAAACCCAATACTAATCAAAAACAAAGATACCAATCCATTTTCAAATCCCAATTCCAGAGCAAAACAAAAACTATGAAATTGGCAAACCAGGTTAAACATTTGAACTTCTATTAAGGCAGTGGGGCCGGGTGCTTCGGAAGGGTAAACAAAATAAGTCGATAGTGTCTTCTGGTTATAATAATCATTTTACGAAAACCTGGAACGAAAACCTGGAAAGAAAACCTTTTTTAAATGTGAATGAATGTCAATTTAAATCTGCAGGTTTTACTATCACTTGCCAACTCTTTACTACCAGGGAATTGTTTGTATTTGAAATAATCTTAGATTAGTTGTTAGTTATTTTGTATTCCACGAGAAACATCAGAGTTCAATCCTATTACTTTTGTCTGTGTCAATATATGTAGTTTATAATAAATAAAAAATATATAATCCGATATCTTTTAAATCACGCGACTAGATTTGTTTCTGGTACATATAGAGATTCACTATTCAGGAGTCTGTGATGTACAAATTTAAATCGTATCAAGACAGCATCTTTACATTTTATAAAAAATTTAGGGAAGCCGATGACTATTGGGAACGAAAAGATGCAAAAATATGAAAGAGAACTCTTAGAAAAGTTGGTGACGTCTGGACATGCAAAATAAAAGTTGGTGACGTCTGGACATGCAAAATTATCTGAAACCCACAATAACACATCATGGAAGAAGTAAGACGGGATGGAACAAATTGGTCTCCAAGATCTGCAATATAATAAGTTGACGTAATTCGTACTTCAAGATAATCTGTCATTGTTCATACATATTTTATCAGAAAGACTACTCATAAAAACTAGTGACTTCTCGATATATTTAAACAATCCTAACTGGGAACTTGCTTCTCAAACCACCAGGGATAATATTCATATCCAAAGTTACATTACATTTCACCTATACTTTATCGATAATCTTGCCATTACTGTTTACACATAAAATAATTATGTACATCCATAGCCTCCTTTCCTCCACTTTAGCCATTCCCTTTCCTCCTTTTACTAACAAACTTAAAATATTGGCAACTGATATGAACACTTGCTGCTTTAGAAATACATAAATGGTAATTTTGCTTCAGGTATGTACTAAATGCGGGAAAATATCCCCATTCTGAATTCCTGAAGTTACCAATAACAAATATATAGGAAATTATAGGAATGGTAGAACCCCTGCTCTAACCATCAGAAACAATGTTTATCTCCACAGTTTGATGTCCCAATTCATGACTTGTACTTTTATGGGCAATTTACATGCTCACCTATTACATGAATGACTACTAACTCTTTGTTTATATATAAATATTTTGCTATTACTTTTATCTTTATTTTCTTATAAAAATTTTTTTTTAAAACTTATATGTTTCAGGTAATTGATTAAACCCTAACCACATGTATTCTCCGATTATTTTTTGTATCCGTGATCCATCAAACCCCCTTAAACTGTCATATTTAACATTTAAATACAAATATAGATATATACAGCAATATTTTATATACAGTACAGATCTGTCAAAAGTTTAACACCTAAGCGAACGAATTGGCGCCGAATCGGAATAGCTTCCGTTAACAATATCTCGGTAGGTTTTCGGAAACATCTACAGTACAGACCTGTCGAAAGCTTAACACCAAGATAACAATTAAAGTGTCAAAGAAAACCTTATTTCGAGCTCTCCCTAACTACATCTCCACAACTTTTCGACAACTCCTATTGGTAGTCTTCTAGCGACTACTGTAGCTATCCGTATGTCGACCAATTGGCAGCTGAGCTTCGATCCCTTTTCGTTGGCTCGGTGTTTAACTTTCGACAAGTCTGTACTCTACCTGTCTCTTGACAGCTATTCGATCACTGGCTGTCATTATATCTGCCACTCGGTCACGGAGCATGGCTTCCTTTTTGTTTGGTGAGTGTTAAATTTTCGACAGGTCTGTACTGTACACACATAAAACATGAACCAATATGTTATATTACAAAAAATTATTATATAATTGAAAGTAAAAACGTGTCGGACATTAAAGGAACCGGCTATAATTTAGAGACATATTTCTATGTAATTATTCACCGGTTTATTACACGAAAATGACAAAATATGACAAATTGTCAAAATTTTCTTTTGTAAAAACATAAAATTTCTGATTCTACGGACAATGATCATAAGCATTAGAAATGTAATTATTGTAGTAAAGAGTCACGCATGGTCGCATCAAACAAAAGACATGTGTGCATATTAATACATCATTTTATTTTTAATATATATAGCTTTGTTTTTTTAAAATGTGAAAATATATGTTGAAAGGCAATAAAAAGGATATTTCGTTGAAAGGCAATAAAAAGGATATTTCAAAGTCATCAATAACAGAAAAATAAAACATTATTTGAAAATGAAGCAAAAGCTTAAAATGGCATTATATATGATGTTAGCAACAGTAAAACAACCAAGGACAGGGTGCAGCAAACATGCAACAAGGGCGGAAAGCACACAAGGCAATCAAATACAGATGAGATTGGGACCATCGATTACCAGGCTCCCTACTTCTGAACCTGCTTCACAAGAATGATGTAGTGGAGTGGAGTAATCGAGTTGAGTTGAGAAATGGTGTTTAACGTCCCAGCCAAGTATATTTCACTTATATCGAGACGTCGCCAGCTACAGACGAAGGTGCAGAAATTTCGCCTGATGGCATTATATAGCATACTTTATCGTCCCAAGCCCATCGTGACACGAGACCTTGTTTGTTTTAAGTTCCCATCCGAAGGAACCGTGACTTTCATTTCGTGATGTCGAGTGCTTGGCGAAAGAACAGTCACTACCCACTTTCAAGTCTTGGGCAAGACCCGGCCGGGGATCGAACCCACAACCTCCCACTTACGGAGTGAGCACTCTACCAAGTAATCGAGAAGATTGTTTTACCTTTGTCGAGGCGGTCAATTCTGGTAGTGCTCGGAGAAAACCAACTTTCTGCAAGCGAACTGACAAACGTTTCATCCTAGAAGATTTGAACCTGGGCAGTGAGAGGTGCTTTGTGATTCGGTGCTTCAGACCATTCCGACACAGAGACCCCTGTCATTCATTCTGAACGATAAATGGCAAGATAAAACCTTTCATGTTTTTATTTATCGATTTTTCCCCCATTTTTGTAAATTTAATTTATTGAAGTATAACACGACGATGACCGAATCAAATTGTATAAATTCGCATATTTAACATTTTCTTCATTTTTCTAAAAGGGATGTGGTGTAGTGCGCTTACGAAATACAATCAAGCCTGTCTATAAAGGCCACCCAAGTGGGACCAGTAAAAGTGGTCTTTATGGGCAGGTGGCTTTCTATACAGTTTCAAATAATATGAATAAAGAACATTTGGGATACAATTCTACTGGCCTTTATAAGGTGGTCCTTTTATAGAGGTGACCTTAAAGACAGGTTTGACTGTACATTGCTTCCCACCGTCTAGGTTAGAATCCCTAGTGTGAGAAAGCTTCTCCTTGGTCTATGATTTTTTCCCGGATTCCTTGGCCATTCCATAACTGGTCTTCCCGAAAGTTTCTATCAGTGAAAGAAACACCATTCAGCATCATTACTCCATTCTTCATTTTTCAAAACATTTAGCAAAACAACACGTTTCTAATCAGTCACCTGTTGCTGAAATCGGTTATCTAGTTTCGGCATTAAAAGCTGATTATTAAACTGCTAATATCTACAAATGTACTAAAAAGTCTAAATCCGTTGCACGCTTGGATTAAAGATTTGCAAAAACCCGAGGGATTGTCTCCAGTGACCAGAAAGATGGGTTACCATTATTCAGAATTTAATCAGTTAAAAATTGCAATGAGTAATAGGAAAGGTAGTTGTAGCGTGCAAGGTGAAAACAAACGCGATAACAAATGTAGAAAGCCAGATTTTAGGTCAACTTTATGAGTTATGCTTCTTGTGCTTCAAAAAGTTTTGAATTACTGCCGGTGTCACTGTGTTTGTGGCTATGCTTTATACAATATTCATTTGACTTTAACAAAATTTGGTATTTTTTACTTAAATAAGCTTGTCGTAACGGGAAATCGCTACGAGTATTCGCGGTGGCCGTCTAGCACGAGACATGACATTCATTCTTTCATGATTTTATTTATGGATATTTTTTTCATTTTTGTAAATTTAATTTATTGAAGTATATAACACGACGATAACAGAAACCAATTGTATACATTCGGATATTTACAATTTTCTTCGTTTTTTGTCTAAAAGGGATATGTTAGAATCCTTTTCTAGTAGATCCTAGTGTCAAAAAGTTTGTCCATGGTCTATGATTTTTTTCCCCGGATTCCTTGGCCATTCCATAACTGGTCTTCCCGAAAGTTTCTATCGGTGAAAGAAACATCATTCAGCATCATTACTTCATTTTTCAAAACATTTAGCAAAACAACACGTTTTTAATCAGTCACCTGTTGCTGAAATCGGTTATCTAGTTTCGGCATTAAACGCTGATTATTAAACTACTAATATCTACAAATGTACTAAAAATTGTAAATCCGTTCCACGCTTGGATTAAAGATTTGCAAAAACCCGAGGGATTGTCTCCAGTGACCAGAAAGATGGGTTACCATTATTCAGAATTTAATCAGTTAAAAATTGCAATGAGTAATAGGAAAGGTAGTTGTAGCGTGCAAGGTGAAAACAAACGCCAAAACAGATTTTAGTTAAACCTTATGAGTTAAGGTTCTTGTGCTTCAAATTATGAATTTTTGTCGGCGTCACTGTGTTTGTGACCTTCACGGTATACCAAGTTTTCCAAGAAATTCCAATTGGATAAATAAGTTATTTTAAACTTATTTATGCCATCTTGTAACGTGAATCGTCATGCGCATCCGTGATAACCATAGAATATATATATATATATATATATATATATATATATTATATATATATAGCTTTACACATAGTAATACGCTGTCACAATGGACTGTGAAACCAGGAGAATAACGAATACTTTTTCCGCATCACTAAGGCCATCGATTCCGTTATAAACATCGCCATTTTCAAAATATTAAAATCCAATTTCCTTTGTAAAGATGTAGTGAGTAAAGTGAAGAACTGCTTTGGCTAGTGACGTCCAGTGGTGTGGTTTAAGAGCACTGTCTGCTTATAACCCAAATTGTATGCTAAGTGTGATTTAAGTTTACATAACATTATGTTTTGGCTGCGACGTCCAGGGGTGTGGTTTAAGTACTTTTGTCGATCTTTAACCAAAATGTTTAGAAATAGCGTTCATTAGTTTGGTTTTAGATACTTTTGCCGACATATAGCCTAAGTTCTATGAATAGTGACGGCCAGTTGTGTGGTTCAAGTCGGTCTGTAACCTAATTGCGTTTGTTATCGATATCCAGTGATGTGGTTTAAGTATTTTTTCGACCTGTAACCTAAATGTTTTTGGGTAGTTTCGTCCAGTGGTTTGGTTCAAGCATTTTTGGTGGCTTTTGTATACCCTAAATGCTTTGGTAAGTGGCATTCAGTAATGTGGTTAAAGTATTTCTGCCGAGCTATAACGCAAAATGCTTGGATTATCGACGTTAGTGGTCCAACACTTTTGTCAGCTTTTATATACGGTGGTTATCGTCGTACAGTGGTGCGGTTTAATAGGTCAACCTTAATGCGTCCAGTGGTGTGGTTTTAAGTACTTTTATCGGCCTGTTACCTAAAACTAAAGTTCTCACATGCCATAAATTAAATTTTGAAGAAAAAAATTGAACAGACTATAAGAATTATCTTTACAGCACATAAATTGAGAAGATTATCTGGGTTTACAACAAACCAGATGCCAAACTTATTACTGTAAAACGTGTAATGATTGTTAAAAGATGAAACTGTATCTCTGGACAAGATACAAAATTCTGACGGTTTGTTGTGTTATAGTCTCATCGCAGGACAAGGGGTTAATTTTTAATCTGATAATAAGTTCTATAGAGTATGAAAGGTGGGAAAAAAGAAGTAATAGAAAACTGACATAATGAATTTATATCGCTGGATTATCCTGATAAAATGATTTGGATATAGACGGCTTTCTAATGATTCGGAACCGATACAAATTTAAATTGGCCATCTGTATCTAAAATTTTACGAAAATACATTTATACCTTGTCACGAGTAATTTGATTTTCTGCGGAAATATTTCAACCATTTGATTATAGTTAATTACATATCTGATAAAAATTATCTGCAATAAAATGTGGAAAAAGAAAACATATTTTTCTTACAAAACACCGCGTCAGATTAAGACCTTTTGTATCTATTACATCAATACAATGCATTACCGGGATAACAGGCACATTTTTCATAGATACATCCTTAATTCCTACTGGCATCAAACCTATTTTCGCCATTTGTTTATGTACTTACATAAAAATATTGTGACTGTATCAAGTTAAAATCTGACAAAATCTCAAGATTTAAGTATGACAAATTGCATCACTTTCACAAACATATCACTAACATTGTTGTAGAAGCTCTTGGCTGAGCGCAGTGGTCAAAACAAGACCTGATAAAAACAGAGATACAGAACATGAAGGGTTTTCATGAGTATGACAGTCAACCATGTCTGTAAAGACCACTCAAGAGATCCAGTAAAACTGGCGGCCTGTTTGGGCAGGTGGCCTTTATATACAGGTTCAAATAATATGAAAGAGCTACTGGGATATATTTTTACTGGCCTTTATAAACAGGTGGCCCTAAAGGCAGGTTAGAATGTATCACGATTTGAATTTTTTTATAATCTCCTTGTTGCTGTCACATTCACATTGCTGTTTTTGCAATTATTGATGGGGTTAAAGTAACAGAATCGATATTAACTGGTTGTCTTTTTGATTTACTTTTGTCCTGTTCTTAGTTGTGTTTGTTGTTTTTTTAATGCAGTCGCATAAACACATTTCCTTCCTTTGCCTGTGGACTATATGCCTGTAGAATTTATGCCTGCATAGCCAAAGACAAAATGGTGTTAATCCTAAAATAAATTTCGTTACCGATGAAAGGCTGTTGTTGTGTGGCAAGGATTCATGGAAATCTCATTTGTGATGGCCAATATAGTATTTGTCACCAGCAAAATGAACTTTTTGGAAGGTTCGCGGGTGGACAGCGGGAGTAGACAGGACTTTCCCTGGCAGTGTCGGAAAACAGTCTCCAGCAAACCCGACTTTGTGGGTAGGTTGGTGGACTACTTTCTAAGTACATGTACAAGTGTCCGGAAAAGCCTCAAGATTGTATAATTTCTTTTAACACACAATCATTTTAACTTGCACTGAACTACTGTTTGGAACTGGTTTTGATGCACTGAACTAGTTTTTGATCTAATACAATGAGCTAATAATTAATTTGAACTGGCTAGCTGAAATGAACTAGTTTTTTAAACCTGGATAACCTCAGCTAGTAATTGAAACTTGTATTAATATTCTCAGCTGGGTTTTGGAAATGGTTTTGATTTAGGGTCAGTTATTAGCACCGAGTTAGTTACCGGCACTGGAACTAATGTTGATGTACTGCAAGCTAGAATTTGAAACAAATGTTGATGCACTGAGCTGTTTTACATTGAACTATATACTATGCAGTGCACTGATTTCATACTTACTTTCTAAAAAATGTTTTCTTTCAAGTTTTGTATTTTTATATACTTTTATTGACGGGAGTAGGTGTCCTTGTATATAATTTTGCGGAAAACTCTCTTAATATCAGAAACATACAAACCAGTACCTCATAACATAGTCACTAGTTACATATTCCTATCAGGGTTGACATTTTAATGGAAAGGGTGTTTGCAATAGTTTGTTGGTAATTATTTGTTGACTTTTTTCACACCAATATTATTTTGCTACAATAATTTTTCTGTTTGCTGTTTATACAGCCTATCTTATTAGCGTTTTTTTTCTAATGAACAACATCTCGGATAAATAAAGATCATCATAATTTGATTTGTTCTTCATTAACTAGGAAAGTTGCTAGTGACTACATGAATTTAATATGAAAGCCAAGCTTGTAAGCTGGATAAAATCCTGACTATAACCTGAAGACTGTTTTTGTGGACTCAAGAATTCTGGAATTTTCCTTTTCTGACAGATTTTGATGATAAGTTGTAAATACTGTTTTGGTAGAATAAAGAATTTTGGCATATTTTTCTTGTTGCATATTATTTTTGTGGACTTAATTCTGGAACTCCTGTTTCTAACATATACTTGCTCTTAGTTTCATTTGGTTGAAGATCAGAATTTTTCCTTTCAATAACAGATTTGATGATAAGGTGTGGGTATTGTTATAGGGGAATTAAGAATTTTTGAAAAGGTTTTTTTTTTTCCAGAGATTCTGGTTGCAACATACAGATATTGTATTTTGGATTTTAGAATTCCAGAGTTTTTGTTTATCATAGATACTGGCTTTGAATTAAGATTTAATATAATGATAATGTGTAAATATTTTTTAGAGGATTTCAGAATTCCAGAATTTCTGTTTATGGCAGATACTGGCTCTTTGCTTGATTACATATGAAGATAACATATAAATATTATTTTTGTCGATTTAAGAATTCAAGAATTTTTGTTTATGGCAGATACTGGCTCTGAATTAAGATTAAGTATGATGATAATGTGGAAATATGTTTTTAGTGGATTTCAGAATTCCAAAATTTCTGTTTATGGCAGATACTGGCTCTTTGTAAGATTTGATATGAAGATAAGGTATAAATATTATTTTTGTGGACTTAAGAATTCTGGAATTTCTGTCTATGGCAGATACTGGCTCTGAATTAAGATATGATATCATGATAAAATGTAAATATTATTTTTGTGGACCTAAGAATTCTGGAACCCCCATTTCTTGCAGAAACTGATATTAGATTTGATTTTATATCAAGCTAAGCATTATTTTTGTGGGCTTTAGAATTCCAGAATTCCTTTTTGTGACATGTACTTGCTCTTTTGGATTTTCTCTGGTATTGTTTTGATGATAACACACTAGTACTCTGGCATTCCTGGTTATGAAAGATACTGGTTCTTCATTATTCCTGTTCTAAATAAATATCATTGGTACTGATTTCTTAAGACATCAGTGTTTTGCTAAGTCCTGGCAAAAACATGATGAAATGATGATGAAAACTATCTTAATATAAGTAATTTATTATAACCTCACAATTTGACATATAACTCCAGTGCATGTGTCTGAGGTCTGGGTTTTATATTCCATTTTGTGTTTGTTTTTTTCTAGACTTGTCTTGCTTGCCTTGTATTGGTTGGCTGTTTCTATCATTAACTTGTCTTGTTTCATTGTGCCTGCCATAACTTGTATCGTGTTACTGGCAGTATTGGTTGTTGCAAAGTACATGCTTTTCAGATACACAAAGAATTAAGCAGGCACAGCTTACACTTACAAGTTTGTATGGTTTAAAAAAATGAGTTACATTTTACCAAAATGAATGGATTCCAGAACTGACAATCTATATCTAGACAAATAAAAATAAAAATTTCATAAAAAAATATCTGCCTCTGAAATTTTAAAATTTCTCAAAAATAAGTTGAGCTTAATCATTTTAAGTATTGTCTTGGGTGGATCTGCTAATTACATCTTGGTACTTCTATTTTTCTTATTTATACATCTGAAAAAATATTTGGATTTCCACAATTTCGGTCTAAGCACTACTGATGAGAAATGTTATTCCAAAATGGTCATCCAATGCTGCAAAATTATAACAGGTATAGTATTTTGGTCCCAGCACTACTGATGAGGAATTTTATTCCAAACAATCATCTAGTGCTTAATTAAATAAAAATTAAATAGGTTTAGTAATAAATAAAGTCTTGTTGATAAAAAAGTTCAAGTGTATCTGGTATCCTTAGGATCTATATGATAAACTGCAGTCAGGACAGGAACTCTTCAAGGAGCATCAATTTTGTTAACATTTATAACCATGTATGGAGATTTACGGATTTTTGTGAAGTTGAATGTTCATGAACTCCAGATGTGGTCCAAGGTTTTTAATAATTTCTGTAATTTATTACATCCGAGTCTCTAATTATACAACCATGATTCACCTGGTGTAAAACATTTTTAAATTAAAATGGTTTTAAATATCAAATATATTATGAATTTACATTATGTAATTGTATGTGCGAATTTTTTCAAAAAAAATTCTTTTAATAAAATTCTTTCATGGTATAAATCTAATTGTAATTACAGTTGAGGAGTTAAACCTCTTCATTTTATACAAAACTTTTTAAATTAAAAATTGGGTAAGGTTTCAAATAATATAATATGAATAACTTACACACCAAAAATATATGTAACAATTTCATTTTGATTAGAGGAAAAAAGAGACAAATTTCTTTTCAAAAATATCCTCTAATCCCATGATAAATTTATTATATCGAAAGATCAAAAGGTGTACATAATTTTAATACATGATAAGAAAAAACACATCACTATGATTAGATGTTTTTGCACACCTGTGAAATCAGGAAAAATAATCTGAAGTATTAAATTATATATCTACCTGTTTGTGATACACCTACCTAGAGGCTGTTTTAATATATAAGGACATTTTATTTCATCTTTTCTCATCCAATGGCCAAATGATGTTTTTATATTATAAATCTTAAGATGAAAAATTATTAAATCATGGTCTCGTATACACCATAAAATTTAGTGTTATAAGATTAGGTATCAGATGATGATGAGCCTTTTGTACAGGTATAATGTTTAAAATAGAACATAGAAATTTGTAACAGGAAAAATATGTACATCCACTTGGCAAAAGCAAATGCAACCAAGAATAGTGCACAATACAAGTTAATGATAAAACAGCCAACACATTCAAAATAAGAAAATAAAAAATACAAGTCCTCAATGGTGAAACAGCCAATACAACCAAGACCATGACACAATTAATACAATTAAATGATAGAAATAGCCAATAACACTGGTACCAAGAACACATTACAAGTCTAAAAATAAAATAGGCAACACAGCCAAGAACCTAACACAATACAAGTAAATGATAAAACAACCAACACAACCAAGAACATGACACAATACAAGTCAATGATAAAACAACCAACACAACCAAGAACATGACACAATACAAGTCAATGATAAAACAACCAACACAACCAAGAACATGACACAATACAAGTAAATGATAAAACAACCAACACAACCAAGAACATGACACAATACAAGTCAATGATAAAACAACCAACACAACCAAGAACATGACACAATACAAGTCAATGATAAAAGAGACAATACAACCAAGAACATGACACAATACAAGTCAATGATAAAACAACCAACACAACCAAGAACATAACACAATACAAGTCAATGATAAAACAACCAACACAACCAAGAACATGACACAATACAAGTCAATGATAAAACAACCAACACAACCAAGAACATGACACAATACAAGTCAATGATAAAAGAGACAATACAACCAAGAACATGACACAATACAAGTCAATGATAAAACAACCAACACAACCAAGAACACAACACAATACAAGTAAATGATAAAACAACCAAAACCAGGGATATGACACAATACAAGTCAATGATAAAACAACCAACACAACCAAGAACACAACACAATACAAGTCAATGATAAAACAGCCAATGTAACCAAAAACATAACACAATACAAGTCAATGATAAAAGAGACAATACAACCAAGAACATGACACAATACAAGTCAATGATAAAACAACCAACACAACCAAGAACATGACACAATACAAGTCAATGATAAAACAACCAACACAACCAAGAACATGACACAATACAAGTCAATGATAAAACAACCAACACAACCAAGAACATGACACAATACAAGTCAATGATAAAACAACCAACACAACCAAGAACACAACACAATACAAGTAAATGATAAAACAACCAACACAACCAAGAACATGACACAATACAAGTCAATGATAAAACAACCAACACAACCAAGAACATGACACAATACAAGTCAATGATAAAACAACCAACACAACCAAGAACATGACACAATACAAGTAAATGATAAAACAACCAACACAACCAAGAACATGACACAATACAAGTCAATGATAAAACAACCAACACAACCAAGAACATGACACAATACAAGTCAATGATAAAAGAAACAATACAACCAAGAACATGACACAATACAAGTCAATGATAAAACAACCAACACAACCAAGAACATGACACAATACAAGTCAATGATAAAAGAAACAATACAACCAAGAACATGACACAATACAAGTCAATGATAAAACAACCAAGAGCAGGACACGAAGTAAATGAAACACAGCCAATGCAACCAAACACAGTAAACAATACAAGCCAAAGATGAAACAACCAACAGAACCAAGAACATGTCATTATATGTTAATGATAAACAGCCAACACAATCAAGGGCACAACACAATACAAGTCAAGTGTAAAAAATCCAACAAAACCAAAAACACAAAACAAAACAATACAATAATGATAGCCAAATAAGACAAGGCAAGAAAGGACAAACCCATACTGGACCACTGATTATAACATAAAAATTATGACTTTGGATAGGCACTACAGTTAATGGCAACTGTTGTGGCTTGTGGCTATGTTATTTATGTAGGGTCTCCAATCATCCCTTATTTTAACCCTCATCTTTATTTTACAATTCTTTTCAATTAACATTATATTTGAATTGTTCTAAATATACTCAAAACTTTTTATTTTTTTCAGTCAAACTTGTTTCATTCTCCACCGTTTTAGCATCCATTTTCCATTACAGCTAGTCTCAAATATCCCCAATCTATTTTGCATATACATACATTAGAACTCTAAATGTGGGAACAAATCTGTTTTTAGTTTCATCAAATATTTACACGGGTTTCTATAATGATTAATTCTTAAATAGTTACAGCATTTTTAGATGCACTGTGTAATATTTTTAGATGCACTGTGTAATATTCTAACAATAATTATTCTTACACTTTATTTTTTAGAGGTAAGCAATTTACTTAAGCATTGGTTCTGATTTTCATTTGAGCCATTCTAAAAGACATTGAAGAATGTTGTACATACTGTGTAAGTTAAGAAGTGAGACAAGCAGACAAAATGGGCAACTTGGTTGCCTTTGCACCTACTTCAGTCACAACTTTTGAGTTTTGGGAGATTTTTCACCATTCAACCAAAGAAGTCATTTAAAAATTCTCCAATGTAATTGTTATAAGCATAATGTTCTAAATCAAAGTAATAGTAGCTTCAGCACAACTTCACCTACTACTACGTTTCACCCAATGTCAGGTCTCCATACATTTTTGTCCAATTTGTAGTTTTTATTAAAGTACATGTTTTGTCTAATGTGCAAATAATCATGAAACTTCAATTTTGATAAAAAATTATAATTAAATTCAACTTTCTCCCTGACACCTCTCAAATATCTGTTTAACTTTTCCACTTCTGATCAATAATAATGAGATTTTATATAAAATTGAAATTAAGAGATATTATGTTCAGTTTTTCCAGATGTGTGCACTCGTGATCTAAGCTAAAGGTGAAAATTAATAATCTTGAATCATGTAATATAGGGTGTTCTATGGGGTGGCCAAAAAATGTACGCACAATGGCTGCATCTAACAGGGTGTCATATCTAAACAATTATTTCATATAAAATCAAGTCATTTCATTATATACCCTATAATTATGATTTTTTTCTAAATCTTACACAAACATGAATATCCAACATAAAAAGTAATATCCCCATAATTCAAAGAGCGATATCCCTGGGGAAAATAACCCTTTAGAGTCCTGTCTGCAATAAAACTTCATTGTAGGTAGAATATTTGACACCAGTGACTCATCCTCAAATGAATGTGTATTTTTTAAAAATTTAACTCCAGCTTCAAACACAAATTTGTTAACACCTGGATCAGCATATATACAGGTAGATCTCAGGTAAGTTATACAGGTGTCAATCATCGTTAAAGATGCCCCCTATCTTGTCATATATGACAGGTAAATAATATACCTGTAGAAATAATGAAAGAAAAAATATCAAAATGTCAAGAAATGTATGTTTTATCTAAAAACTTAATAAAAAATGTGAAAAAGTGACATACAGGGTTTTTATGAAAATAAAAACTAAAACCGCAAGAATTGGATAGAATAATAAATATTTGTTTATGTACATCATCATACTACTGGGAACATGTGTCATCATTGGAGAATTAATTGTTATCAAAAAGGTTGAACCACAAGGAATATACAATCATGAAAGCCCTTAAACGTAAAAGGAGTGGAGAATGGAGTATTGGCGTTTTTAACATCTCAGTCAAGAATGTTTCACTTATATCGAGACATTGCCAGCTATAGGCGAAGGTGCAGAAATTTTGCCTGTGCATTGCACTGATGGCATTATACAGCAGGGTTCTTTAGCATGCCAACCCTACCATGACACGGGACTTCGTTTACTTTAAGTTCCCATCCAAAAGAACTGTAACTTTCACCCCGTAATGCTGAGTGCTTGGCGAAAGAATAGTCACTACTCACAAATCATAAATCATAAATGTGGTTTATGTCCCGGTTAAGTTTTATTCATTTAATATTGAGATGCTCAGTTCTGGGATTGTGGAGGTAACTGGAGTGTCTGGTCTAGATAAAACCACTGACCTTGGACAAGCAAACAGAAATGCTTTCTCACATTAGGATCTGACGTACTACCCGTATTGGGATTTGAACCTAACTGGTGAGAGGCACTGTGATCCATACGTCCATGTTTTAGACCACTAGGCCAACCAGGCACTTGTATCAAAGATGTTGAACTACAAGGAATAAACAATTTTTAATATGAAAGCCCTTTTTAAATTGAGAGTGGAGTGAAGTAAATGGTCAAAGTTAACCAACTTCTCAAAATCAGGTTTGACTGATGCTATGTTTGAAATTTCAAACATTTAGTAGCTTATGGTTGATGATAGAATTATGAATTATATTTAAAGATTATACTTTTGAAGGTTATTCTGATCTTAAATGAAGGTCAAGGTCAACAAAGCTGTCAGTCGAGGTCAACTTAACCTTCCTTAACTTGGTGGGGCTTCATACCTTTATGGTATATATATTAGGAATGTTGATTGTTTAAGACAAGAGAATGTTTTAAATTTTTACCACTTTGAATGTAAGTCAAGGGGCAGGGGTTTGAGCCTGCAACCCATAAATCATGACTCTGTAGTACATTGTATACAGGTATTAAACTTCTGTCTAGTTATGATTATGTTGTGAGTGAAGTGAAGCAATGGTGTTAATAAATCAGTCAAGATTCTTTTATTTATATCAAGGAGTTTCGAGTTCTGATATGGCAGAGGAAACTGCAGTATCCAAAGAAAACCAATTGATCTTTGACAAGTACATAAACAAACTTAGTAATACTAGGATCTTTAAGAATGAGGTTTCAACCTAGGCAGTAAGAGGCTCTGTAATCTGTGTAAGCACATGCTTTGACTTAGCTGTCCACTTTAGACTAGGATCAAAACCTACTCAGGTAGATATTATTGCAATTGTCATTGATATTATTATATTATGTTTACTACAGGTACTCTGGTTTCCTCCACCTTATGTCAATATAGCTGAAAGAATCTTGATTAGAGTGATTTTTACTTGAAATTGCCAAAGGCATGTGATTTACTCTAGGTACTATGGTTTCTTTCACTTTTCAAAAAGTGACCATCTAATATAAGTAAAAGAATCTGGACTGATTTGTTAAAACACCATTTCTCTCTCTCTCTCTCTCTCTCTCTCTCTCTCTCTCTCTCTCTCTCCCTGACTGTGTATGTGTGTGAGCTCAGCTCAAAGATCAGATTATGTGATAAAACATCAACAAAATTTTATTTTCTCACAATATCATACCAATTAGAAATTAATTCTATACAGTCCTACCAGACACCCCTCAAATTTTCCACATGGGTAAGAATTTAGTATGGGTCTTTAACCCATGCCAAATCTGTTTGCCTCCAAGATTCTGACAAAATATGATAAATGAACTGAGGTCTGGATCTAAATACAATCAAATGTGCAAAACTTATCACAGATTTGCTCAATTACTTACTTACTTTAAATTTATGAGGTTTAGGCCAAATTCAAATTACCGTAATCCTCCTAAGTGTTAGGACCCTCTATGAATATTTGCATACAACCTACATGTAATTTTTTTGTCTCTTTTCAACAATTTTTTGAAGATATTGAAGTGGTAGACCCCTCTATATTTTCAAACAATCTAATTTCGAAATTTTCTTTCTTTTTTATCTGGTGAGCAAAAATAAGGCTCATTGGACTCTAGTCATATTTTGAATCTAAAATTCATAAAAAGAAAAATAATCAAGTGATGGAATTAAATGTATGTAAATAAATGTAAATAAAAGTTGATAAAGAAATACTTCTATTTAAAGATCACCTGTCTATTAAGGCCAATATTTTAAGGTCCATTGGCTTTTACAACCAAACAGAACCTTTCAAGACTTGTGGCCAAAAGGTTTTTTTATATTTCAACAAAAAAAAAAACCTATATAAAGACCACCTGTCTATAAGTTAGGGATGTCAATAAAACCCAGTAACCAGCAGGCATTAAGTATAAGTTTTCCTGGCTTGAAAACTACTATCCAATAAAAATATGACTTAAATAACAGTCCTGGATTAGTAAAAACACCAACTTCAAATTCACTATTTGTCAAAACTGTAGAAGACTGGGATCAGTTGCCAGACAAGATCGTCACATTAAACGACACAGACTGGTTCAAAGCGACATGACAGGATTTCTGCGCCAGTACTAAGCACGAGACTCCCTACCCATCTCAAATCATACCAGTATTGGTTTCTAGAGATGTAAAGAGACATATTCAAATTAATTAGAAACTTTTTACTGGACAGCATGTGCAGACTTTAGATTGAGTGCCAATAGATTGCTCTTTTTGCCAAAACAAAAATTATAATTGTATCCTTCTACTTCTAAACTTAATGAAATCTGCAAAAATGTAAATTTCTGGATCACTTAATAATTTCTGGATCACTTAATAAGTCTTTCTATACAGGTTTTGCAGCAGTTATAAAACCTTAAATGGAGAAATTACAAAAAAATGTACTTTTATTTTCAGATTTTCTTTTGCTTTTTAGAATTTATATCATATTAAAACAAATTTAATATAATTCTCTATAATCCTTGTAAACAGTAATGTTTCTGTGAATTAGAGGTTTATACTGAATTCATTTTAGCTTTCATAATAACATTATGTTTTGTAATAAAATTCATGCCATTAGGTGCAGTACAGCTAACGGGGAAGTCAAGGTATAGCTATTATAACAATATGATTCTTTTATTTGAATATTGTAATATTTTTTCTCTGATCTGGATTTTTATGAGATATATGAATTCCGTAACTAACCGTAATGTTGAAAATATTAACCTTCAAACACAGGACATGATTGATTTGTTATAAGGTCTCTTCCGGACTTTATTTTAGAGAAAAGCCAGTTCACCAAAACATAAAACGGGTCTATAATTGCATTTTTGATAATAAATGGCAGTATTAATCATTAATATGGATTGATCATACGATAGTTGAGGGTTATAAACCTATGCCGGAGAACATTGATTGAATTTTGCATTTATTGAATGCTATTTATTACGATGAATTCCTTTCATTTCCAAAAAATTTATGAACTGTTTATGTGTATGATTTTTTAAAACATATTACATTTAGCTTCGTATCATAGAATTTTATGGTACCGTGGATAAAAATAATATCGTGATTTGAAACACTACTTTATTGAGCTAAGTCTCTCAGAATACAACAAATCTCTCCCACTAATTAATATATATTGTAAGGCCAAAACAAAAATCATCTTTGTTTCCCTTTTACACTTTAATACTGTACCAAAAGGAATCAACAATTTTTAGAATTTTATTTTGTAGGTTGCCAGTGTCCTATTTTGATATTAGAATAGACCTTAAAAATTTTGCAAAAATCACCTTCTTACCAAATCTAATTTGATAATCTTGATCGCAAGAGGAACACCAAGTATCCAGAAGCCGTTACTGGCTGGTCATCCATATTCCTCCCCTCCATCTCGAGAGGGCGCGGTGGCCTAATGGATAAGACGTCAGTCTTCAAATCCAGGGTCTCTCACCACTGTGAGTTCAAGTCCTGCTCGGACCACATGTGGGAAAGTGAATTTTCCTTGCCGTTGGCCTTTACTTATTCACCTGGTATCAGTATAATGGACTGGGGGAGTGGTACACTTGTCTGCGGCGTACTGACTCTGTGAGCTAGCACGGTAAAGTCGCCCTGAGTGCGCGCTAGTAAAAGGCAGACCATACAACACACTCGCACTTCACATGCATACACAAAATTGTTCATAGATTAATCCATAGAGATTAATTAAATAATTCTTGTCGCGAATAGATGAAAAATTGCTGATGCGACGTTAAGCAACATTCAACCAACCAACCAACCCCTCCATCTCGACTACTTTTTTAAATTCAAGTCAAATTTAAGCCAAGAATATGTAATCCATAGATAGGGTTAACCACCTTAGAAAAAATATTTAGACAACGGGAAAAATGCATCAGCCCACTTTGGAATGACTTAATATTAAGTAGATGCTCTTATTTCCTAAGATTATTAACCACCTATCCAGACTAGACCTCTGTGAGACAAGTCATTTACACAAACATATTTTTAATACTGGCCTGGTATATTAAAATATTTATCATCGTTTTTATAACCAAAGCGCCACACGTTAGGAAAAATTATGTCACATTAAGTACAGCTTTATTCTGATTTATTGGTATAAATATTTCATTTTGATGTGAAAATCTCTATATTCTGTTGTCCAGATTTTCTTATTTCTATCCATAATACATATTAATTATTTATTATTTATTTTTGTCCCGATGTCTATTGTTCAGTCCTGTATACCAAGAATATTGTTATGTTGATCAATATGATTTTTATTATATTAATGGAAAACTAATCTTTCAACTAAACTAAATCTAGTGATTCATTGATACATACAAGTATAGAAATAGTCAATTCTCGACTTAATAACAGTAGTTAGCTGCCCAAGACAAGTGAAAATGACTGCAGAGGGCAAATAAAAAAAGTGTGTGAGGGACAAGTAAAAAGTTGAGCAATCTGGTAGTTATTCATCCTCACTAAATCATGGAAATACCATTTTTAACTAAAGTTTTCATCAAAGATTCTAGTTAGTTTTTAAATAGATTGGTTGGTTGGTTGCATGCTGCTTAAGGTCACATCAGCAATTTTTCAGCTATTCACCATGAGAACTATTTTATTAATCTCTATGGACTAATCTATGAACAAGTTTGTGTATGCATGTGAAGTGCGAGTGTGTTTTATGGTCTGACTTGTACTAGGGCTAACTAAGGGCAACTTCAACATGCTAACTCACAGAGTCATATCGACGCAGACAAGGGTACCACTCCCCCAGTCACATTATACTGATACCAGGTGAAGCAGTAAAGGCCAACGACGAGGGAATTCACATTTCCACGTTGTCTAACGGGTGCTCGAACTCACAGCAATGAGAAACCCTGGATTTGTAGACTAACGTCTAATCCAGGGATGTGGGAGGCACTGTAATCCTTGATAGGTAATGTTTACTGCTGGAGTATTTAGAAATGGCGAGTGTTTATTTACTGGGTAAAGTGAAACTTGATGGTATGCACTTGCTCCACCAGAGAAACTAAGAGGTTAAAAAACTAGTGTCAAACCCTGATATTGTTTCATCATATATTGAAGTAACAGTTATCATTCTAGAAGGGGCCAATAATCCCTTATTTTGCCAATTATTTAACACTGAGACCTCTGATAAGTAGTGAGTGCCAATTAAATGGTTGGTTGGTTGGTTGAATGTTGCTTAACGTCGCATCAGCAATTTTTCAGCTATTCGTGACGAGAACTATTTAATTAATCTCTATGGATTAATCTATGAACAATTTTTGTGTATGCATGTGAAGTGCGAGTGTGTTGTATGGTCTGCCTTGTACTAGCGCGCACTCAGGACGACTTTAACGTGCTAGCTCAGACTCAGTATGCTGCAGACAAGCGTACCACTCTCCCAGTCCATTATACTGATACCAGGTGAATCAGTAAAGGCCAACGGTAAGGAAAATTCACTTTCCCACATGTGGTCCGAGCGGGACTCGAACTCACAGCGGTGAGAGACCCTGGATTTGAAGACTGACGTCTTATCCATTAGGCCACCGCGCCCTCGCCAATTAAATGCATTATACTTGCTGACAATACATTAGCAAAAGTTAAGACTCTGGTGCCTCAGACAAGTGTAAACTGCATAAACTTCCCAGACTGGTATATTTACAAAAATCAAACTATATCTGAAATTCAGAGACCTCTTAAAACAATATTAATCATATATCTTAAACAATTAATTTGGTTCAGAGCGGTTTTCTATTTAACACTGTATTTCAATGTTTTAATAAATTTTGTTGTAAAATCCCAGCCTGATCATCTCCATAATATTATATATTATTATCCCTTGCCATCACCAAGTATTGAATCATGTATAAAAACTCAAAACATATTACAATAAAACTTATAACATATTAGAAAATAAATAAAGTTTTATAATTAAAACTTGGATATAAATGTCTAACAGGATTACAAAAAGTATGATTTATGTCGAGTCAATCCATAAAGAGATTTAAATTTACAATATTAATTAAAGATTTAATAATAAATACATTATATTGTGTTTCATATTATATCAAGTTGTCACATGTCATTTAAAACGGCTTTATGATAGTATGGGTACATCTAACATGTATTTGAATCACTGCAGTAGCTCAGATGGTAGAGTGCTCGCTTCGTAATTGGGAGGTTGTGGGTTCGAACCCACACCAGGATTGACCCAAATCTTGAAAGTGGGTGGTGACTGTTCTTTCGCCAAGCACTCAACATTACGAAATGAAAGTCAAGGTTCTTTCGGATGGGAACTTAAAATATACGAGGCCTGGTGTCACGGTAGGCTTGGCACGATAAAGAATCCTGCTGTATAATGCCATAAGCGCAATGCACAGGCAAAATTTCTGCAACTTTGCCTATATCTTGTGATGTCTCGATATAAGTGAAATTTTCTTGACTGGGACATTAAACACCATTACTCAACTCAACTCTAACATATATTTGTGTATTAATGTTTGGTAGTAAACAGTCCAACCTACCTTCAAGGTCACCTCTATATTAGGAACACCTGCTTATAAAGGCCAGTAAAATGGTATCCCAATTGTTCTTTATCCATATTATTTGAACCTGTATATAAAGACCATCTACTCAAAAAGGCCACTTTTACTGCTTCCCTTTGGTGACCTTTATAGACAGGTTTGACTGTACAGTAAAACTTGCTATATAGCGATTTCATCTAAGATCACCTGTCCAAAAGCTGAATCTATATCAAGACCACTTGTATATTAGCACCAGTGTTACACTTAGTGCATTTTGCATCAATTCCAATGAAAGAAAGAACTTCTATGTAAAGAACTTGATCATTAAGAATAGTGTTTCAAAGTCTTCTTGTCATATATTTTACCAAAAAGAATTTAAAATTCACCTGTCCATTTAGACCAATTTGTAGTAAGGAGCTTTTACTAAATATATCAACCACAAGTACCTCATATGTACATGTTTTCCTGTGTGTTGTTGGAAATGAGTGGCCAAGAGTAAGTGCAATGCTTGTTTCTAAAGCATTATTGTGTTATTTCAGATTATATATGGCATGATGAAGTATGCAAACTTGTAGGGAGTTACGTTAAGGCTACCTATTTTCAACTTCTAGTCTGCGTAGAGCCAAATTTGGTACAGAATATCTTCAATGGTTGATGTTTGTGGCATAGTCATCTAAAATTCTGAAAAGAACACCATTTCTATAATTGATAATAATATCCCAACGCTCCACTTTGGTTAGGTGGTGTTGTAGTTGTCATCAAATGGATCCCATAGGATGCTGGTGTTAAGTGTTTAGAGAAATTATTACCTTTCTTTGTTTTTTATAATTGTAATAAATGCAGAAATTTGATATATATATATATTTCTGTATTGATATTACAAGCTCAAGATCCTCCATTTTTGACTTTTTTGTTAAAAAAATTATAAAAACAGCTAGGTTTTGTATATAAACAGTATTAACATACATTGTATATGAAACAAGATACTAGAAATCATCATAATAGTTTTCCAGGTGTGTGTATCTTTCCTTTTATAACTTTTTAATTTGATTGAAATTATGGCAAATATTATTGATTTTTTTGTAATTTATGATTTACTTTTTGTCAGATTATGTGGATTTTATGGTTCATACATTTAAGTCATTCAATGCAGACAATTCAAAAAGGTCCCAAGCATTGTGAAAAAAATTAGTGAAACAAATAGGATACCACATTATATCCTATATTATATTAGAATATAATGTATGTCCTAAAATATTACATATACTTCAAATAGATATGGAAGCTACCACATAAGAAGAGCGTTTCTTTGCTTTCATATTTTTTTATTTGATCGAAATTATAGCAAATATTATTGGCTTTTTTGTTTTATATGATTAATTTTTTGTCTGATTACGTGGATTTATGTTACATACATTAATGTCATTCATTTCAGACAACTCATATAGGTCCCAAGCTTTGGGATGAATTTTCAGGCAAACAAAAAAAAGAGACTTTCAACAGTATACCCCCATTATACCCCACATTATGATGCATGTCATTAAATATTACTTCGGAAGCTATCACATATTTAGTTAATATATAGTTTTGAAGTTTTTCTTTAAAAACTACTATATATACCTAGAAAGAGTTTCTATTATGTTATGCATATAAACATTATTGGCTATGTAGTATGTTGGCAAACCCCAACTGCAGCTTCCTCCAACATCCTGAACTGATTGCCTTGATAAAACAAAAATAATCTTCACTGGGCTCCAGTTTTGTCCACCATCGAGAACTGACTGCCATGATAAAGCGAAAGCATCTGGACCGAGCTCTGGTTTCCTCCATTGTCAAGAACTGACTGCCTTGGAATGAGTGAAAAAATCTTGACTGGACTCTAGTTTCCTTCACCATCCAAAACAGACTATCACGATATATTAGTCAAAGAATCTAGACTGGACTCCAGTTTCCTCTAATATCAAGAACTGACTGCCCCGATATTAGTGACAGCATCTTGACTGGGATCTAGATTTCCCACTCCAGAACTGGCTGCCTTGATACAAGTTATGTATGGGCTCCGATTTTATTTCACCATCCAGAGCTGGCTGCTTGATATAAATGGTAAAAAACTTGACTGATCTCCAATTTTCTCCACTCTTCAGAACCGAGTGTCATTGATGTAAGTGAAAGAATCTTGACTGGGCTGGGGTTTCTACACCATCCATAACTGACTGCCTTGATATAAGTGCAAGAATCTTGACTGGGCTAGGGTTTCTTAACCATCAAGAACTGACCGGCTTAATATATATGTAAAAGAATCTTGACTGGCTCCATGCAGTTTCCATCTCCCAGAACTGACTGTCTTAATAAAAAAAATAAGTGAAAGAATCTTGACTGGAATCTGGTTTCCTCCAACATCCTGAACTGATTGTCTTGATATGAGGGAAAACAATTTGATCAGGTTTCATTTTTTTCCACTGTGTAAAACAGACTGGCTTGATATAAGTGAAAGAATCTTGACTTAGCCCGAGTTTCCTCCACTGTCCATAACTGACAGCCTTGATATGAGTGACAGCATCTTAACTGTGATCCAGTTTCCACCAACATCCTCAATATAAAGTAAAAAAATAATGAAAACTGGGACATTCAATACCATAACTCATCCTCCCCCACTCCACAAAAGAAGTTATAATATATCATATCAGTTTTTGATATACATGTATAAGTGATTTATTTAATTAATTCCATTGGTGAAAGTTGATATTTCTTTAGATGACATGATTACACTCATTATCAATAATTGCAAAAATACATAATGTCTAAATGATTTTTGTGTGAAGATGATATTTCTCATAACGTAACAATTATACTGAAGTGTAGAAATACAAGGACAGTATGCTGCAATGGTATCAATATTCTGTAGAGATGACGTGAAAAAAATGTTTGATTTTGGATAAAAAATAATTGTTTGACTCTATAGATGAAATGAGACTACGAGTTCTGAAATTACATAATTTCTATAATATCTGGTTTTTGCAAAGAAAACTCAAATTGGATTAAGTCATTTTTGTAGTAGAAAAATATATGAAGTGGGACTTATGTTACTGAAAGTTAGAAACAGTAAAACCTTCATATGTGACCGCCTCTAAATAAAGACCACTTCTTCATAAATGAACGGATACTGGATAAAATGACAAAATTGTATCAAAAGACTGGTAAATTGCAAGTTCTTTTGGAAGGACCAGACAGACCACCCAAGACTTTTTACAACCATAAATAAATAAATAACAGCCAAACAAGACAAGGAAAAACAACTGGAGAAGCCAAATACCACATCAGTTTTTTCTCCAACCATCAGTTTTGGAGAAAAATGTTGGTCGGTTGAATGTTGCTTAATGTCGCATCAGCAATTTTTCAGCTATCTGTGGCGAGAACTATTTTATTAATCTCTATGGATTAATCTAAGAACATGGTCGTGTATGCATGTGAAGTGCTGGTGTGTTGTATGGTCTACCTTGTACTAGCATGCACTCAGGGCGACTTTAACGTGCTAGCTCACAGAGTCAGTAAGCCGCAGACAAGCGTACCACTCCCCCAGTAACATTATACTGATACCAGGTGAACCAGTAATGTCAAAATGTAATACAAAAGCAAAATAATATATAGTCTTAGAGTAAAATCACATCTTTTTCTATTGCCAAGTTGCAACTTCTTGGTACCAAGTACACAAAATGGAATTACAGGTAACAATGACAATAAGTTTAAAGAATTTTATCTGAACCCCGTAATCCCTATTGAATGAAGAATGTTTATTTTTATAAAAAATTAAATTAGAATTATTGTAGTTTGATCGGTTCTAAAAGTTACACATGTTTTAACCAAAAGTAAAGATATTAAATTATAACACCAATCAAAAACTAGAAAAACTGTGAGCCACAAGCTCACAAAAAATACCCCCCGCTCCCCCACATAAAAAAAATGCATCGAATCAAATTTTTAAATAAGAGGTGCACATCTACATTATATCACAAAGATTGTGTGAAAGTTTCATGAAAATCCATTGAAGGGTTTACAAGGAGTTGCAGATAAGAGATAGATACCCTAAGGTGTAACGGAAGGACGAACAGACACACACCCCTATCACTATATACCCCCCACTTTTTAAGCAAGGGGGTGGGGGGGTGTGGTATAATAATAAAGAAGAATCTTGATCAAATTCAAATCATTTTCACCCAGATAATATAGAAGTGTAATAGGTCTCAGATTATATGATTTATGTAGAATATAATAGTCTTACATAAATTAATTGAAAATTAAAAATTATTATAAAATTATGAGAAATATCAATCTCTTTGCAGACTGAAACAAGATATATTAATTATCATAAACTATACACCATTTTCATTCTTAAAAATAATAATGAAATTACAAATATTTAAGAAACATGAGGATCCAGATTAAATTTACATCATTTTCAATGGAAAATAATCATACCTGTATGTGGCAAAAATGAAATGAAATCGGACATTAATTTTACAAAACTCTGACAGAATCTCAAAATTGTGTATTTTTGCAAATTGAAATGGGATATGATTATGAAATGTTACGTCATTTCTAATCAAGACAAATCATTATAAAACTATAATAGATCTCAAACTTACGTCTTTTTACAAATTGAAATTAGATATAAATGTAAAACTTTGACATATCTCGAAGGTTTGTGTCGATTTTTATCCACCAGACATGTGTCTTGTTACCTGAGCCCGGCTGTCATGTTTTTTGCATGTACATTTCATTTTTAAGTCAGTTATATCATACAACAGGCAGTAAAAGCTGTCAAACAAGATCAGAAATTTATTTCATCTTTAGTGAAAGATGATTACTAAAACAAATGAAATTGACAAGTTTATTGTAATCTTTTTATTATTTATATTTGCCAGACAGAAGTCGATGACAGGCGTTGACGGTTATTACCTGAAAACTCAGGTGAGAAATTAAAGGTGAATTTACTGAGGAAAGTTTTTAATTTTTCATAATATAAATTATTTGGAGGACTTCTTTATGCTACTCTTTAATCGTATATGTCAAGAATGTGTGAGGAGAATAGGTTTTACTTAGCTGTCCAAGTTCATTTCAATTATATTGAGATATCACCAGCTGTGAAAGTTCTAAACTTAATTTGGCTAGGTTTCCGCAAATATGAAATTACTAGTAGCCAAATTTTAGCCAAATTTCAAAATACATGTAATGAGTGAAAATAAAGTCTCTTTTTTAAAGTGGCCAATGGTGATTTTGGCTACAGGAATAAAAACACAGCTTTGCAATGTGGCATATATTTTGAAAATAAGCATTCAAGTTCTCGTCACAGATTTAAGATTTTTAAAAGTTTTGTCAATTAGGGACCAATATCCAGTGGTTGGTAAAATTGTTGGTTGTATATTGTTTAACTTTAAATCAGTAACAGCAGTTATGAGACAAGTTTTAATTTTAAATTTCTCATTAGGCATATTATTATTATTATTTAGATGTGTTGTATTTTAGCTGATTGATTTATGCTAATTAGGATTGCTTTGTTGAAGACAACCACCTTTCATAGGTAATGCAGTAAAACCTGGATTCATTGCCACCATTTGTTCATTCAGACTTGGCACTGTTAAAGGCTTGGAGTGGACCAATTGTGTTCCTTTCACTTATATTGAGGTGGTCAGTTAAGGAATGATGGAGGAAACCAGAGTTCCTAGAGAAAACTAACCATCTTCGGCAAGTAAAGTGACAAACTTTCTCAAACTAAAATCTGTCGGAGTGTAATTCTAACCTAGGAAGTGAGAGGTGTGCATGATATTTGAGTGCATGCTTTAAACAAGTAGACCAACAGCTTTATTAAAAAGGGGTTTGGCAACAAATTGGAGGGACTTAAAAACAAAAAAAGAAAACTTGAAAATATTATGGCAAGGTTTTTTTGTGGGCCTTAATAACAAATATTTATGCGCTTTACTTGCTATAATTTGCATGTTGCTAATATTCAACACAAGAATTAGTCATATGTAGATTAATTTGAATCTAAACCACTTAAGACTTTAATGTCCGATATTAAAATTTGAAAAATGCTTAAAATATTTTTTTTATCAATTTCTATTGAAAGTTTAAGAGATATCTTTTTCAGTGTTGGGATGAAAAGTCTTGGATTTATTTTTCTATATCAACATTTTATTGGGAATTTTAAAGACTTTTAATTCAATTTTCAAATGAAAAATGCTAAATATAAACTTTCCATCAAAATTTTATTTAAAATTTTTAGACTTTTAATCTAGATTTTTAATTTAGAAAAGATTTAAGAATAAATTTTCCATCAAAATTTTATTAGAAATATAATGGTTGAAGTATAGTTTAAGCAGTTAAAAATTCCATCATGGAGCTGTGCTTTAGCATATTTATGCATTTTTGCTCATATATGGTTGTATAACAGACAAAATGGTATTTAAGTTTTTAGTTTATTCATTATATAAATAACATCAAGTCAAAATGGAAATGTTCTGTTGCTACCATAAAATTTTATTTTGTCATTATTGAGAAATTTTAAAGTTTTACCCTAAATGAAAAATGTCTAGTCTCGATCCTTTCATTTAGCTCAACAATTTTCCAGGGCAGTCCTAATTTTTAAATCATACCCTTCCAACTATATAACAGTATTACCTTTATACAAAAACCACCCTTCGGATCTTGAAAAAAAATATTAACTTTATGGACATGTGGTCTTTATATAGAGTTCTTTTTGGTTAAAATATATAAAAAGGAGGCTTTTGAACACTGGTCTTTATGGAAAGGTTGTTATTATATAGAGGTGGTCACTATTGCAGGTTAATAGTACTGCATTTAAAAAAAAAATTAAAATTAACCACATTTATTTTAAACTAATTTTGTATTTTAGCTATACATATCCTGTGTATAGAGTAGAAATAATACTGGTCTTGGAAAAGTAAAATATGTACCTCTTCTGAGACTTGGTGTCCTGGAAGAGTATAATACAGTCAAACCTGTCAATAAAGACCACCCAAGGGAACCAGTTAAAGCGGCCTTTATGAGCAGGTGAACTTTATATACAAGTTTAAATGATATGAATAAAGAACAACTCGGATACAATTCTACTGGCCTTTATAAGCAGGTGGCCCTTATATAGGGGTGGCCTTTAAGGCAAGTTGGACTGTATTGTACTATCATCAGGTTATTCTGTGTTTCCAGTAGGTAAATCTACCAAGTCTGATCAGAGTGATGTTAAACTATTATAAATAAAACAAGAGGCCCATGGGCCTTATACGCTCACCTGATAACTAATGGCTAGCTGATAGATTTAAAGACAACGTAAATACTAAACCCCAATGACCCCATTTTTTCTTTACATCAAAATGATCATTGTATCAATACCTACAACATTCTAATATACATGCCTATACAAAACGTTTATAGTTTTCAAGATAATTAACCATTTCAGTATTGTTTTACATCTGTGACCTTGACCTTTAAACCCATGACCTTTTCTATACATCAAAATGATTGTTTTATCGATACCTACAACATTCTAATATACATCCTTATACAAAAAGTTAATAGTTTTCGAGATAATTAACCATTTCGGTATTGTTTTCGCATCTGTGACCTTGACCTTTGAACCCATGACCTTTTTCTTTACATCAAAATGATCGTTGTATCAATACCTACAACATTCTAATATACATGCCTATACAAAAAGTTTATAGTTTTCGAGATAATTAACCATTTTGGTGTCGTTTCGCATCTGTGACCTTGACCTTTGAACCCATGACCTTTTTCTATACATCAAAATGATTGTTGTATCAATACCTACAACATTCTAATATACATGCCTATACAAAAAATTTATAGTTTTCGAGATAATTAACATTTTCGGTATTGTTTCGCATCTGTGACCTTGACCTTTGAACTCATGACCTTTTTCTAATACCTACAACATTCTAATATACATGCCTATACAAAAAGTTAATAGTTTTCGAGATAATTAACCATTTCAGTATTGATTTGCATCTGTGACCTTGACCTTTGAACCCATGACCTTTTTCTATACATCAAAATGATCATCGTATCAATACCTACAACATTCTAATATACATGCCTATACAAAAAGTTATAGTTTTCGAGATAATTAACCATTTCGGTATTGTTTCGCATCTGTGACCTTGACCTTTGAACCCATGACCTTTTTCTATACATCAAAATGATTGCTGTATCAATACCTACAACATTCTAATATACATGCCTATACAAAAAGTTTATAGTTTTCGAGATAATTAATCATTTTGGTATTGTTTCGCATCTGTGACCTTGACCTTTGAACCCATGACCTTTTTCTATACATCAAAATGATCGTTGTATCAATATCAACAACATTCTAATATAAATGCCTATACAAAAAGTTTATAGTTTTCGAGATAATTAACCATTTCGGTATTGTTTCGCATCCGTGACCTTGACCTTTGAACCCATGACCTTTTTCTATACATCAAAATGATCGTTGTAACAATATCTACAACATTCTAATATAAATGCCTATATAAAAAGTTTATATTTTTCGAGATAATTAACCATTTCGGAATTGTTTCGCATCTGTGACCTTGACCTTTGAACCCATGACCTTTTTCTATACATCAAAATGGTCGTTGTATCAATACCTACAACATTCTAATATACATGACTATACAAAAAGTTTATAGTTTTAGAGATAATAAGTATAATCAGAGGTAAAAAAAATTAGGTCACGACCTTCACAATTGACCTTGACCTCATTTTGAAGATACTAACAAGAAGATGTCAAAACTGAAAACCCCATGTCATTATCTGGTCAAGTAGTCAAGTTATAACAATTTGAAGCTATTTTACGATTTTTTCAAAATTAAACGCAAAAACGCGTAACCCATTTTTCGACCGAATTTCACGAAATGAACAAACTACAGGCTTAAGACCCTAGAGAAGCCAAATATCACATCAGATTTTTTCTCCAATCAATACTTTCGGAGAAGAAGATTTTTTAAGATTTTTGCACCCCTAGGTCACCTTGACCTAGTTATGGTAGCCATGGCAATGCCACGAACAAATCTGAATTGCACCGACCCAGACATGCTTCTGACCAAGTCTCGTTGAAATCTGCCCAGTGGTTCGTGAGAAGAAGATGAAAATGTGAAAAGTTTACGACGACAACGACGACGACGACGACAGACAACGGACAAATTGTGATCAGAAAAGCTCACTTGAGCCTTTGGCTCAGGTGAGCTAAAAAGTCATGACAAGATCAGTGTTCTAAATTTGTCTGAAATTCTAAATGGCCTGAATCTAAAAAAAAAAAAAAAAAACATTTTTTATTTAAATATGAGCAAAAATTACAAAATATTACAGGAAAAAATTGAAATGTTACAGATCCAACTGAAAAGTTCCAGGACCGTGGGTCCAGGTCTTTGGACTTACCAAAATTTTGACTAAAATACTCAAATTTTAATTCAACTTTTAACATCCTCCCCTGAATTACTTTATTTTGTTGATATTATTGCATGAAGTTTAAAAAAAATCTTCTTTTTTCAAAAGTAAAGAAAAAAAAGATTATTAAGAATTAAAATCATGTTTAGCTCAAGGTAATAAAATTTAATTATGATGACAAGATTTCTAACAATTTTAGAATTTAATTATGATGAGATTTCTAACAATTTTATAATCAAATTATAATGATAACATAATAGAAGTTTTAACAATTCTAAAAAGTGATGAAGTGTTAAGATATTTTTTACTCTTACTTCATACATTATGATGTCAGAATTCAAGATTTGCTATCTTTTATCGGAACATCCTAATGTGTGATATTATTCAGATTATTCTTCTGATTTTATTAACCAAGTGATGACATTTTCACTATTAATTAGATTTATTCATGCATACACATTCTGTTTACACCAGGGATATTTTAACCTTGTCACACGAATATTATCATAAATAGATTAGCATAAATCATCAATATTTGCATTATAACAGAGACCAGAATGATTGAATGGGGTCTTACATCCCAGTCAAGAATATTTCACTTATATCGAGATGTCATGAGCTACTTTTGCAATACTCACAGTAAAATGAACAGAGGTTCTTTAGCATGCCACACTTACTGTGACAAAGGGCATCAGTTTTTAGGACTCTGTGACTTTGAACACAGTGCACTGTGAATACTGCAAAAGTAGCTGAAATTTGAAATTTATGTTGACAAGCTTTAGTTCTATCCATTAGTGAGAATTATATACACATACTTAGTTTGTTAATGTTATTAAGCTTTACTTCTATCTACTAAAAATTAACTAAGCCTGGCCTGGCCTACAGACACTTAGTGGGGATAACATAAGCATGCATAGTTTGTTATTAATCTTTAGCTTTATCTACCAAGAATTAACATCTGTCCTACAGAAATATAGCTTTAGTTCCATCCACTAAGGATTAACTAAGAATGGCCTAAGACACATAGTGAGAATTAAATACACAGTTATTAAGCTTTAGTTCTATCCACTAAGAATTAAGTCTGGCCTAAACTAAGAATAAATCAAGTCTGGCCTGCAGACACATAGCTTTAGTTTTAGCTTTATCTATTAAAAGTTAACACAGTCTGACCTAAAGACACATAATGAGAATTACATGCACAAGCTATGTTTGTTAATGTTATTAAGCTTCAGTTCTATTCACCGCAAATTAACTAAGTCTGGCCTACAACACATAGTGAAAATTACATGCACATGCTTAGTTTGTTAATGTTATTAAGATTTAGTTCTATCCACTGAGAATTAACTAAGTCTGGCCTAAAACACATAATATGCTTAGTTTCTCAATGATTAAACTTTAGTTCTATACATTAAGTCTGCTCTACAGACAGATACCTTTAGTTTAGTATCCACTAAGAATGAACTAAGTCTGGCCTATAAAACATAGTGAGAATTACATACACATGCTTAGTTTGTTAATGTTATTAAGCTTTAGTTCTATCCACTAAGAATTAAGTAAGTCTGGCCTAAAACACATAATATGCTTAGTTTCTCAATGTTTAAACTTTAGTTCTATACATTAAGTCTGCTCTGCAGACAGATACCTTTAGTTTAGTACATGTATCCACTAAGAAAGAACTAAGTCTGGCCTACAACTGTGAACACATAGTGAGAATTACATACACATGCTTAGTCTGTTAATGTTGTTAAGCTTTAGTTCTATCCACTAAGAATTAACTAAGTCTGGCCTACAGACACACAGTGAGAATTACATACACATGCTTAGTTTGTTAATATTATTAAGCTTTAGTTCTATCCACTAAGAATTAACTAAGTCTGGCCTACAGACACATAGTGAGAATTACATACACATGCTTAGTTTGTTAATGTTATTAAGCTTTAGTTCTATCTGGTATGATAAGTCAACTAAGGGCAATACAGATTATGTAATTGATCAAAGATCATTCAAGCAAAAATCTTTTTTGATATTTCTAATATCTGACAATTTTATTAAAAATATATACATGCCAATATTGATCAGAAAATTTGCAATAAATTAACAGCAACAGTTTTTTTCCCCAGTTATTCATGGGAAAATTTTCAGCACAGATTCAACAAATTAAATGAATTTTTTTCACCTAGATTATGGATTTTACGACATTTTAATATAAAATTCATGACAAGAAAATCATTTTTCTACATTATTCATATTGTACGTATTCGAGTATTTTCCAATTTTGTTCGGGTCAAAGACTTGCTCATGTAGACCTAATAAAATTTCACACAATCAAGCTTACAGTATTATATTAAATTCTCTTTATTATTTGTATATATATATGTTGACAATACGTATCAATTTTACAAGATGATTGACACCGTAAATATATATTATTGGGTCATAAGCACCTACAAGTGAGAGGAGAGAAGTGGAGTAAAATTGTTTTATGTTCTATCAAGATTCCCTCACTTATATTGAGGTATCATTTCTGGAACGCTGAAGGAGGAAAATGGAGTGCCTAAAGAAAACCATCAATGTTTTGACATACCTCCCACTAGGATCTGTCTGATTGGGATTCCAACCCAAGCCCTGAGAAACATTGTGATCTGTCTGATTGGGATTCCAACCCAAGCCCTGAGAAACATTGTGATCTGTCTGATTGGGATTCCAACCCAAGCCCTGAGAAACACTGTGATCTGTAAGCATATGTTTTAGATCACTAAAGTGAGGCCCTTGAGACTGACAGAAGAGAATAAACAAACACTATATATAAAATGTGGATTTAAGGAAAAGATTTTAAAAAAATCAGAAGTTCCAACAACAGTACATTGGGTTAGAAATCATGTCCAGGTAAAACAAAAAGCTTGAAAATTGGTAGTGGTCCTTCTAAAAAGCACAATAAACTGACAGGCATTTAGAAATATATCACTTATCCATTGGTCAACACTTTAAAAACAGATAGCCAAAGTGAATTAGTATGGGTTATCCTTGGCAGTGCATATACCCAGTGACATTTGTCCACACACAGATAATGTAATGCTGTCTTACTACTTCCTATGCATGCAAGAACCAGTTTTACAATCACTATGTCCCTGTAATAACAACTATGGTAGCTAAGGTTACAGGGGAATTGTAAATGAGAGGTCATGAGTTCTTATCCCGGTTTGGTCTGACCAAGACTTTAAAATAGGCATTGACTGTTCTTTTGACAAGCAGTCAGCATTTACAAATGAAAGTCCCAGGGTCCTTTGGAGGAGATCTTAAAAACCAACACCCCTGTCACAGCAGTTGTGGCATGTTAAAGAACCCAGGTCCCTGCACTTTGCCCTGAGCGCACTGCAAAGACCAAATTTTATGCAATTTCATCTACAGCTGGTGACATCTCAATATAAGTCAAACCTTCTTGAACGAGACTGAACACCCCAATTAAATCAATCGATTCCTAATATCCTACATCACTCTTCACATCTCAAAATGACATGATTTCACTTTCATTAGAAGTTTCATCCCTTATACTGTAAAAGAGTTATGAAGCAAGCAAAAAATGCAATTTGATTGTGAAACAGATCACAATGCATTTTACTGTGCACATCTCAATATTACAAATATCCGAGGCAAGACTTATCAACATCCTTCAGACTAGAAGTTTTATATTTCAAATTCCCAGAATACTATCATTGAAACATTTTCTATGTCACTATTATCCATCAAAAAACTTCTCTACACTTTTTCTATTATTTGTTCATAAACTAACCAAAAACTTGGACATTGCATTTGTATGCCTGAAGTTCTCACTAAGCTTATAAGCAGACTACCATACATATATCTACTATTCATATAATTTTACTGACATTGAAAGTACAAACCCCAAAAAACATCAAAATCAGGTTAAAAAAACTCATTCTAATTTCAATATTTCTGGGAAAAAAAATCAAATGTTATATCTGTTTATCACAATATTAAAAACAATAATTCAAGCAAAAATATTCATAAAAGGTAGCAAATTCATTCTTTTTCCAATAACATTTATAATACATTAATATAACATCAATGTATATTATAATATCCATTACCGGTTTTTATTATTATAATTTTTCATTTTTTTATTCATTTTTTATAAAAATACTGGATTAATTTCCATAAGTATTAATTATATAAACATCTTTTATTTTTTTTAATTTTCACTATTCTATGTTTCCATTATTTTTTATTTGCTATTAATTCATATTTTCTGGTATAATGTTATATTAATTTTTCTTTTTGATCACATATACCACTAAGGTGGCTCAATTGGTAAAGTGCTTGCTCCTATGTGCAAGGTCTATGTTCGAACTCCTGCCAGGTCTGATAAAGACTTTAAAACAGGTAGTGTCTGTTCTTTTGCCATGCATTCGGTATTTTGAAATGAAAGGCACTGAGTTTTTTTGACGAGGCCTTAAAAACCAATGCCCCGTGTCAGAGCAGCATAGCAGGTTAAAAAAAGCCTTCCTGCACATTGCCCTGAGCGCATTGCACAGGTAAAAAATTTTGCCACTTCACTTAGAGTTGGTGACGTATCGATATTAGTGACATATTCTTGACTGCGACCTAAAACCCCATTCAATTAATCTTCGATCACATATCCAGTACAGTTTATATATGTTATTACTTTATATTTTACTTCATATTTTGTTGGTTTTTTGGGGCTTTCTTTTTATAATCTAGTCTTGTATCTAGTCATTCAATTCTTTATTTTTATACCCCCCACTTAAAAAGTGGGGGGTATATAGTGATAGGGGTGTCCATCCGTGCGTCCGTCTGTCCTTCCATCCTTCCGCTACATCTTAGGGTACCTATCTCTTATCCGCAACTCCTCCTAAACCCTTCAATGGATTTTCATGAAACTTTCACACAATCTTTGTGATATAATGTAGATGTGCACCTCCTATTTGAAAATTTGATCCGATGGATTTTTGAGAGCGGGGGGTATTTTTTTCCAGTTTAAATGACTTTCAAATAAACTTAATTTTTTTTTTTTTTTTTTTTTTAAATTTATTTATTTATTTATTTTCAATTTTTTTTAAATTTATTTTATTTATTTATTTATCTATTTATTTATTTATTTATTTATTTATTTATTTATTGTGATATCTATCACTATACAAGGCAGTAACATTTATGTTTATAATTTCAGTTTTTTTCCTTTCATCTGATCATACACATCTCCACTAACCAGGACGTTTAAATCTTCATCAGGAACACAATACAAGGAGATTGTCGTTTTTTTATCACCAATATGTTATTTTAATAAATTCCAGATACAAGAACGCTCAATTTCTCTTCAATTAAGTATAAACAGACCCGCCTAAATCATAAGAATAATCATATTAATTACTACAGCTTGGAGAATTCTATCAATTTCCCTCTCGTTAACAACTTGTTCGAGATGAGGTTTCCATATATTGCATTAGGTTACAAAACAGGGTCAAAATTATGATTTTCCAGACTTTCAACAAATTAAATGTTATCAGAAATTGTAAAAATACACAGGAGTCTGTTGATAAATTTATGATATCACAAAATAACAAATTAATTTCTCGAGTGTTATCCCCACTTTTTACTTCCTTTATCAATTACATCTGGTTTTTGTTTTATATACATTTTTTTTTTGGCCAATCCCAAAACTAATATTTTAATATTATCTTTTGTATATACACTAGTATGTTGGGAAATAGCTGGTATATTTAAAGTTTAGAACTCAGCATATGATATATGTCACTATGATTCAATGTTGTAGCTAAATAGGTAAAATGTTGAGGTCATGCATTGGTTTAATTTGTATATTCTTTTGCAGAATTTGAAATTTAGGCCAGTCTGTTGGTCAAAAACTACTTACTTTTTTAATAAGCCCTATAACTTTTCAGTAAGTTTGGTAAATGCTTAAACTGACCCTTCAACCTTTTAAAGTAGGCACTGTAAATTTTCAGTCAGATTTGTATCTTTCAGTCAGCAGAACTGTAACTTTTCAATCAAACCTGCATCCATCTTTACAGTCAGACCTGTAACTTTAGTCAGACCTGTAGTTTTCAGTCAAGACTTAACTTTTCAGTTGTACATTGCGTCAAACCTGCAACTTTTTAGTAAGACCTGGACTTTTCAATCAAACCGAAACTGTATCTTTTCAGTTAGCAAAATAGCTTTATAGTCAAACCTTTTCTGTTAGACCTGACCATGACATTTTGACGCATTTCCACCATAACTCAGAGACCCATCCTCGGGGTTGTAATTTAAGCATTCCGAGACCTGTATCTTTTCAGTTCTAAAACACATGCAACTTTTCAGTTGTTCTCATAGAAATCATTAGAACATTCAGATCAGTTTGAATTTCAGCATTGTATGTAAATGGGACATGTTTTCAAATTTCAGATGTTGGTGTTTTGGTACCACTGATACTAAATCTAGTGAGACAATTATGGCTTTACATAGGGATTTAAACAAAATCTGGCCCTAGTGACCTTTCTGTTATAATGGCCAGTGTTCAACACCATCTAAGTTTGAATCAAACTTGGAACAGATCTTAGTTTAAGAAAGCTTTTGAAGCAGTAAGGGCTGTCAGTAGTCTTAACCTCAAACATTTGAATTGCAGCACTCAAATGGGGGCCCAGTGGTTTACAGCATAGGTGCATCTAACTAGCTGGGTTCTAATCTCAAACAAATCCTAGTGTAAGAATGTTAAGGAGCCAAACTTTGCCAAACTAGCATCTGCCCCAGTAGGATTCAAACCCAGGTCGTGAGAGGCACTGTGATCTATTAAGTGCACATTCTAGGCCACTTTAAGCCACACTTAAGTGAAGGGTTACAAGTTCAAGAATAGATTCTGAAACTGGGACTATGTTTGTGTTTTTCACTGAAAATTGCAAGTTCAAGAATAGATTCTGAAACTGGGACTATGTTTGTGTTTTTCACTGAAAATTGCAAGTTCAAGAATGGATTCTGAAACTGGGACTATGTTTGTGTTTTTCACTGAAAATTGCAAGTTCAAGAATGGATTCTGAAACTGGGACTATGTTTGTGTTTTTCACTGAAAATTGCAAGTTCAAGAATGGATTCTGAAACTGGGACTATGTTTGTGTTTTTCACTGAAAATTGCAAGTTCAAGAATGGATTCTGAAACTGGGACTATGTTTGTGTTTTTCACTGAAGATTGCAAGTTCAAGAATGGATTCTGAAACTGGGACTATGTTTGTGTTTTTCAACTGTTATTGTACTTATCTTACAGAATTCATTTCCAATGCATCATCGTAGCTGTTTTTGTTATAATCGGATGTTTTTGTTATAATCAGACCAAGTTTTACTATATGTAATAATACATTTTATATGATATAAAAACTTTTAACAAGTGTAAGATTGATCGTAGTTCTGAAGTAATAAAAGAAAAACAAATCCCCGGATGTTTTATTAAGACAATTTTCTGACAGAGAAGAAACGATAAAAACAGACACATTATAGGTATGAATGAAGATGATCACGATTAAAAAAAACTCAAACGATGTTATCAATCTAAAAATTCTAATATTTCCATATGTTTTAATGTATGATATTGGCATATGGAATTATATCTATATCAGAGTTTACTGGTATTTACAGATGGAATAATAATTTGATCGTAGTTTACAGCGTGTACAGATGTTAAACCGATTTTGAAAGACAATAAATATTAGATGAATATATATCTTCGGGATTTTTTATATCTTTGTTATATGGTAAAATGCTGCAACTTAATATGGCCTCCATATCCTGGCTTATGATCATCTTATAGTCATAAAAACTCTTATATAGTTTCTTTTAAATAATCAGTTTCAAATGAAATTTTTCAATAATTCTGATTTATTGCATGTTTAAAGGGGCATTAGAATGGATTTATTCATAATTACCATACCAAGATACTGGAGTGTATTGGGTCATGTACTTGATCAATGAAAGGAATTTTTTCACTAACCTCCTTTTCCTGTAGTCAAGTACTATGGTAGGTCAGTGGTAGAGTGCTCGCGTCATAAGTAGGAGGTCATGGGTTCCAAAACCCCTGACCGGGACTGACTCAAGACTTGGAAGTGGGTAGTGACTGTTCTTTTGCCAAGCATTTAGCATTATGAAATGAATTCAGTTCTTTCTCATGGAAATTTAAAATACATGAGGTCTTATGTCATGGTAGACGTGACACAATAAAGAGCCTTGCTGTATAATGCCAACAGCACAACACACAGGCAACCTGCACCTTCGTCTATAGCTAACAATGTCTTGATATAAGTAAAATATTCTTTAATCGGACATTAAACACCTTTACTCAAACCTTTGGTCAAGTGAACAGACTATGGACATATTTTTCAGATTGAATGATTGTTTGATTAAATGAGGTTTTACGTCCCAGTCAAGAATACTTCACTTACATCAGGACATCACCAGCTATAAGTAGAAGAAATTTTTAACTTTGCTGTGCACTCAGGGCAATGTGCAGGAAGGGTTCTTTAACATGTCAAACCTACCATGAGATGGGGCATCGGTTGTTTAGGTCTATTCTGAAGGACCACATTACTTCCATTATATATTTCAGAGATCACACAAGGTTCACACTCAGTCTGGGCTATGTGACTCATATATTTGTTATTTGGCTCAGTCGGTGTAAGGTGGAGTAAAGTGGGATGGAGTAATGGTGTTTTTGCCTATTGTCAAGAGTCTTTTACTTCTATTGTGGAAGTCAGTTGAAGGATGGTAAGGTACCTCAAAACATCTAAAACCTTCAGCAAGCAAACTAACAAACTTTGTCATGGAAGAATTTATTTAGTTCAGTGGTTATAGTTTTGATCCAAGGCTGAATTCTGCCAGTACCTAAAGTATCTAAACTTGTAATGGCAATCTAAGGTCATCCACTAAGGCTGAAGTTTGCATACCACTTGACAAGCTTGCCACTACTTCTATTACACATTATTTTTTATATAAAAACATTATCCATAAACATTTACCAAATATTGCCTCATTGACAGAGAGGTCTATCTTCTAAAGTTAACAAATCACAGCACCTCTCATTGCCTAGCCCTAAGTTCAAATCAGAATCAGCCAGCTCCTGAAGTGAGAAAATTGTCAGATTGCTGGCTATATAGTGGGGATTTTCTCTGGCTACTCCAAGTTTTCTGCAACATCCTAGAACTGAATGACTCTATACGTATAAAATGAAAGAGTTTTGATGGGGGCATAAAACACCATTACTCTACTACACTCTATTTTTGTAACTTTTTATTTAAAATCTGTCTTTTACCAAGACTTAACAGATTTTACTGTTTGTGCTGTATTACATGCTGTATAAATACCGGTAAATAAGTCTCTCTGCTCTATTCAAATTCTCCTATGTAATATTGATTTTTTTGTTCTGTATGTTAAATTTCTCTGTAAATTTTTACATACAAAGGGAGACAACTTTAGTTAAAATCTAATTAAAATTTCACTTACCTGGATGATTTTGTCAGGTGTGTATATCTTTGATTGAAATTGCTTGTTAATATAACATATTGATGCTTTTTTATATATTCTTTTGGCTGTATAATAGAGAAACAATAAGAAATTAAATAATTTTGGTAACTAAAGCTAACAAACCTTATTTAATCAATAGGCAAAGTTTTTGTCATTTGAAAAAAAATATTTAATCAATTGATTGATTGAATTAATGAATGAGTGGGGTTTTATGTCATAGTCAAGAATATTTTACTCATATTGAGATGTCACCAAGTATTAACATGTGGCAGAAATGTTTATCTTTACTAGGGACGATATCAAGGAAGGGGATTTTTTTTATAGTGCCTTGCCTACTATGACATGGAGCATTGGATTTTCTTTGAAGGAACCAACAGGGGTCCTACCAGTTTTGGGGTCCAAAAATATAGGGAAAGTAAGAATATGGAGTCAAAATTATAGGAGTTTTATTGGAAATTATATGAGTTTTCACAAAAGTTATAGGAATAATTTTAAAAATAGTTTACACATGAATTATACACCCATGGCCTCCTTTCCTAACCTTCAGTCATTCCCTTTCTTCCTTTTTACTAACAAAACAAAAATATTGGCAACTGCAATATACACTAACTGATTTAGGAATATATTTAAGGTTAATCTTGCTTCAGATATGTTCTAAATGCAGGAAAAAATGTCCCCATTTTGAATTCCCGAAGCTACCGTTAACAAAAATAAAGGAAAATATAGGAAATATAGGAGGTTTTTCAAATTATATAAGAAAATATAGGAATAATAGGACCCCGAACCAAAACAAAAAACTTGGTTGTCATTTTAATCAAATGGATTGATTTAAGTCTGACTCTCTTTGTTTACTCTCTGATTCTTCTTGCCACTTAAATTTGTCAGTGCTCATGTTTTCTCACTCAATAGGGTTTAGATTCATCCATAAGGTTAATAAGAAAATAAATACATGTACTCTAACTGCATATTTGGTGCAAGACAACAATCAATCCATCAATCTTTGGAAGATTTTTACATGAAATAGCTATTGCATTTATATGATGATGACATACCAAGCCATTTCAGAAGTTGACACTCAATAAGCAGTGAGGATTCTCCAACCATTGGCACAGATTATCAATTTTATCCAAAGCACATCTCTAATGTAAAGGGGCCTTGGTGGCCAAATCAAATCGCACTAGGACGAGATCCTTGTGCTAAGAAATATTGCCAGTTCATTTGCACAATAGTGGTGGTTTTTTCTTCAGGCATCATGCCACCCCTTCCCCCACTGACTGCCTCCATATAAGTGAAAGGATCTTGACTGTGGCATACTTTACTCCATGTCCCTAACCTACAATATTCATGATCTTAATATTTTGATATTTTTTTTGCCTCTTCATGGGAAAAGCAGCATAAATGTTTGATTTTTTAAGTTCTGCAAGGTTTTTTATGACTGTTTAAAAAGTGGTGAGGACCAAATTTTGGAATCAGTTCTAGTTCCAAGCAAATTGGGAATTTTCAACAACAAAAAAAACAAATCAAACTTATTTGCCATATCAAACTCAAGAAGATCATATTTTGAAATGACAGTGTAAAATGAATACCCGTCATATCAAAACATAGTTTCTGTTCCAAAGGTTTTCAATTTAGACATGTTCTGCTGTATTATAAACTAAAATAAAACCAGGAGGCATAGCAGTTTTTTAAGAAAATAATTTTCTTATAAAATATTGCAAGTCTATGAGCACTCTTGGGATGTCAGAAGATGAAAATTCTGAAATTAATTACGCTTATCCTAGCTACAAACCATCACATATTGCGACTACAAATATATTGTAAGTCTTTAAAAATATTGTAGGTCTATGAGCACTCTTGGGATGTCAAAAGATGAAAATCATGAAATTAATTACGCTTATCCTAGCTACAAACTATCACATATTGCGACTTTAAAATAGCAGTAAATTGAAAAAGCTTACATAAACAATAGATTAAAGCAGAAAAATACCGCGGAAAAAACTTTTTTTTTCAAAATAATAGTTTTTAGAACCCATAACAGGCTCTAACCAAGGGGTATTTAGAAGAGTATTAAAGTCTGTCGATTAATTTATCGCCCCAAAAAGTAATTTATCAAAGATACATTTCATCAGATATTATGTGTCCATGGTGTAATATTAAGAATTAGAATCCATATAGTCCTCTTAATTCACGCCATAGTTTTGTTGATCTAAGGGCAGGATGAAATCTTACGACCGTCGTCGATTTCATTTGGGTATAATATAAGTTATACTTAATAGAAGAAAGTAGAAATGTTTTCAGCATAAACTATGTAGAAGTTCATCTTATGGAATCAATGTTAATATTGACCAATGACTTTATAGACAATTTGTTACTTTGTTTATGGTCGCCATAACAATTTCAGTGCACTTTAGGTCTTTCAAATATCAATGTTTCATTAATCACATAACGGCATTCAGTTTAATATGATTAACGTATCGTTTTTTCAGTAAAAACATAAAGTTTTATATCTTCGTTACCATCCATGTTAAGAGCCATCTTAATCAAACCAGAGTTTTATGTTCACAAGTTCTTTTCTGATTCCATGTATTGACTTTTGGCTGTTTAATGCTTTTTGATTGTTTTTAGCTGCCATGTTTAATTTATCATCTGTGTTTATTTTTCTTTTTTTACAAAATTATGATGTTGAATTTTAAAAACCATATAATTCTAATTACATTTTGTAAAATTTCTTTTTGCTTTCTGTTTTATCTTTTGATCAGTGGAATGTGCAAGAATTATGCTCTCAGGAAATATTTCGCTCAATTTCAGTAATTTGTTTTTTAAATGATTGATTGAATGTGGTTTTACATTCCAGTCAAGAATATTTTACTTATATTGAGATGTCACCAGGTGAAGTGGCAGAAAGTTTTACCTTTTCAGTGCATTCAGGGCAATGTGCAGGGTGGGTTCTTTAATGTGCCAAACTTGCCTTGACATGTAGCATCCGTTTTTAAGGTCTCTTCAGAAGGACCTCTTGACTTTCATTTCTAAATGTTGAGGGCTTTGCGAAAGAACAATCACTACCTATTTTAAGTCTTGGGTAGACCCGGCTAGGATTTGAACCCAAGACCTCTTGCATACAAAGTGTGCACTCTACCAATTTAGCTCCCATAGTAGTGTTGTTTTTCTGAAAGATACTGCGGCCTCAATGAATAAAAGTTGAGTAAAGCATGCACTTCAAGATCACAGCTCTTGCTAGCTAGGTTCTAACCCTACTTAGATGGATCTTGGGGCAAGAAAATTTGTCAGTTATTTTTGCATTTTGCTGCCATTCCAAAGTTTTTCTTTACTAAAAAAAACACTTTTCTGTCATAATTCTTTTGAGACAATAGATAAAACAGTTTAATTTTGTTTAATTATTGTCTAAATCCAACATTCTTTTTAATGATATGTGACATTAAGAAACTATAGAACAATTTATTGAATTCTGCTGGGATTTTTCAAATTTCAATAAAAAAATAAAAAAAATTGTTTTCAATTTGTCTATATGATAAAATGTTTTCTCATTAAACAATAAAACAGAGTTATTTCACTTCTTTGGCTCATTTCTAGATATAATGGATTTTTTTTTTAATTCTGGTAGGTCATGACATTTTGGCAAAAATACTATAAAACAACAAATTCTTAATTTTTATTGAAATTTTTAAAATTGATTAAAAATGACATCTTAAGGTCAACAAAGTTTCAAAGGTTATCAATTCGAAATACTTGCAATATTACCATCAATTACTTCAAATGTTGAATTAAGATTTCTAATATGCCCTAATTTTTGTATAAGTAGAGAAGGCCATAACAATCTGTACCTTTGATTCATGGGAGAATTTTCAACATATTGTTTACAATGAGGTTTCATAAAACTGTGTCCTGTCCATTGGGTACAATTATTTTTTAATATTAAACAAAATCCTGAAAAGGAAGTTAAAATGTCTCAACTCATTAAAAAACTTGTTTATATTACAAAACAATAACGTTTTAAAAACCAATAAAAACGAAAAATGCAAAAATTGGAACAGACAAAGACAATGTTTTATGAAATCTATTGCTTTGTTCATCAACATTTCTCCAGTTGAATTATTTCAAATTTGCAATAAGGAGGTGATGAAGATAAAATTTCAAAAAAGTTTCCACCATTTTCAGGTTCATCTGATGGTTACGGTAGTTGAATGGTGATTTACCAGTACATACAATTAGAAACTTCTTATCTATTTCCAATGAGACAATATTTTGTAAAATCTATTACTTCTCTTGTTAAAATATCTTAGGTTAACTATGCAATAAGGAGAGGTTAAAAATACCGTAAACATATTAATATTAAAAGCATACAAATTAGAAGAATTATCCCTAACATACGTACATCAAGAATTTTTCAGCTTTTCCTAACGAGACACTTTTCACATTAACCTCAAGGATCATTTGGTGTGCGTGTTTTGTACAAGTGTTCTACTTTGTTTTAGTGTGCACCTATGGTAATCTTTAAGAAGCTAGAACTCATGACCACAATGCCACAGATATAGTCAAACCTGCCTTAAAGGCAGTATCTATATAAAAGCCACCTGCATTCAAAAGCCCTTGAATTTGTATCTCAATTGGTCTGAATTCATATTATTTGAACCCGTATATAAGGATAACCTGCCCATAAAGGTCTTTTTAACTGGTCTCCTAAGGTGGTCTTTACAGACAGGTTTGTGTGTACATCAAAGACCACTCAGTTCATTATACTGCACTATGAAAACCAGTAAAGGCCTATGACAACACCATTTTCAGGACTGGGGTCAAGATTTTAAGACAATGAAAATTTAACATAATTCATAATAAACTATATTTGCAAGACAAACATCATCCAGATGTGTTTCTTAGAACATGGATTTCTACAGTGGCAAATTGAAAATTTATAATAAAATCTCTTTTATTAAAATAAATTTTAATATGGCTCTTAAAGGTCAAAATAAAATTGTGAAAATAAACATTTAAAATGTCTGGGGAAAACACCCACACATTATTTCATTACAAAAAGAGGCGTATAAATACATGTACTTCCCAATGGATATCATGTTGTTAATTTCAGAAAGAAAATTAACAAGCTTCCAAATTAGTTATTTTCAAATCAAGAATTTGTCATATAATGTTTTGGCTAAATAACAAATTAAAAAAGCGATGAGCAGCAAAAAAAAAAATTGAAAAAAAAACCAAAAAAAAGTTACGAACAAAGACAAAAACAGACTAGAATTATCATATATACTGTTCTTTAATGTAAATTTTACTCAAACTTGAAATGTTTTTAAAAAATATCTCTTTTGCTCTTTATGAGCCCTAAACTCTGATAAATGATCAGAATCATCATAGTTACAAACAAGTCTCTAATATCGCGAAATTCTAATATAGAATCTGAACATGTGATTTATACTGATAAAATGTGTTTTAGTAATCCAATATGTGATACTGACAAAGAAATTGCCTGCGATTGAATCATTTGTAACCTTTGCTCACGTTAACGCTCGCCAATTTTACATAAATACTAACCAATATTATTTGATAACTATCACAGACCCATGCCGATTTCAAATTTATCAACATTTGGGCTTATAACAAGAAATTGTTCTACAGTTTCATGCTTTAGAAAATCATTCTGATCTTCCATTAATATGTCAAATGTGCTTCTGTTTTTCGATATTTCATCTTCTATTAAATTTACACTGTTATACAGATCACCAGGAACGGCTCATAATGAATTGACGCTGGATGAAGCATGGGCAAGCTGACAAAAACCTGTATTTTATCAAATGATAGATGGGGGTTCTACTGTAGTTTAACAAATTTAATTCTGCATTTTTTGACAAGTGTATTGTTTTGTATTATGTAATTATCTTTGTCACGAATCAATAAATTATTGTTATATCTCTCTCTATCTGCTTTAGCTCAGTTCCTACATTAAAAACAATCATTTTTTCTACAAAACCATTATCCTGTAGTCTAGTCATACATAAGAAGTATATATATGTTTTTTAGTTTTTTTTTTTCTATTTCCCTTTGCTTTATTTTAATTTCATTTTATTATATAAATTTTTCAGGCATGGTGGCATTTAAAGGCTTTTTGCCCAAATTTTAAAATCATGATCACTGATATGAGCTGGCTAGCTGACCGGCTGGATGGATGCATGGGTGGCTATCTGGATGGATCCATGGGTGGCTATCTGGATGGATGGATGGATGGTTGGTTGGATCAATAAATGGCAAGCTGGATGGATGGGTAGGTGGTTATAGATGAGTGGGTGGCTAGCTGGAAGGATGGATGGTTGGCTATCTGGATGGATGAATGGGTGGCTAGCTGGATAGATGGATGCATGGGTGGCTTGCTGGATGCATGAATGGGTGGCTATCTGGATGGATAGATGGGTGGTTATCTTTATGGATAGATGGGTGGGTCGTTATCTGGATGGATAAAAGGGTGGGTGGCTAGCTGGATGGATGGATAGATGGGTGGTTATCTTTATGGATAGATGGGTGGGTGGCTATCTGGATGGTTAGATGTATGGTGGCTATCTGCATGGATAGATGGGTGGGTGGCTAGCTGGATGGATGGGTGGTCAGCTGGATGGTTGCATGAGTGGCTATCTGGATGGATGAAAAGGTGGCTATCTGGATGGATAAATAGGTAGCTAGATGGATGGATGGATGGATGGGTGGCTAGCTGGATGGATGGTTATAGATGCCAGAGTTGGTGGATGAATGGATTGAAGGAAAGAAGATGAACGAATGGTTGGATGTTTCATTGTGTTTAGTTTGAGAGTGAAATTATTATGTTTTACACCTCAGTCAAGATACATTAACTTTATCTATAGTTCCTCAATGTTTGTAAAATAAATAAAAATCTATTTAGTACAATATACTTCATGTTTTGATGTGTACTAACATTTGGACAACACTAACCATTCAACTACTGCACAAAAGCTATCTAAACTACCAACCAACCAATGATTGAACCATTTAACCAATACCAATCCAAGAATCATTGAAGCTATATGAACTACCAACCAACTACCAACACTGCATTATACAATCAATTAGCCTTTCCACCCAAACCAGCCACATAATAAATTGACCAAACCTCAAGCCAAACAAAAACTAACCACTGTACAACAAACAGACCTTCCAACCTACCCAAGCAACAACCAACCACTCCAAAGTTCCAACCAACCCCAACAACAACCAACCACTCCAAAGTTCTAAGCAACTTCAGCAAGTACTAACCATTCCAACCATCCATCCAAACCCAGCAACAACTAAACACTCCCTCAACCACATTTCATAATCCAGCAACACATCTATTCAACCACAACATCAAGTGCCAAAATAATCTCCATTCTCAATCACCAACTATCCGCAGCTGACCAAGTCCACACCATTTTAGCCACCTCTAAATATCCATTCCAACCAAACAACAAATAATCAACCATACATTTACCTAGCCACCAAGCTACTCAATCTATCCCAACCAATCAACTCAGAAACCTTAACTACAGCTAACAAACAATTAAACTACTCCAACCAAACCCCATATCACACCACCAAAACCCACTAATCAACAACTTTGTTTGATTCCTTACTTCCTATATATGCAATAAATCAACCACTTTACCCAACACCAGGCTACCCAAACTCAATAATCCACCACTGCATCCCATGCCACCCTAACCATTCTGACCCAAATCATCAAACTTACCACTTTTGGATGTCAAATATATCAAGGGCAATCCTGGACACAAAGACATCAACTTACCAAAAATACTATGATGACGGACTCCAACCATCTCCACACCACCTAATATACCAATCAAGCACTCAGCCCAATTCCACACCAGCCAAAATCCCCAATTAACCATTACATCCAAGACAGCCATCACAAACCAACCAACCATTTCATCCAACCCCACACCATCTAAGCCCACAAATGAACTACTCCACCTAACTGCAATCGACAAAAAACACAAACAAAGCATTTCAATTAACACTACACCAATTAAAACTACCAATCAAACACTCCACCAAACTCCACAACACCCAAACCCATCAACAGAGCAATCAACATTCTTATCATTTCTATTTACTAAGAAAAGTACAATCCAGTCATCAACCCACCAAACCAACCTACCAATGGGAAAATTAACCAACAAATGGACAACCACTGCATTTATAAAAATTCTTTAACAAATAATACAAAATTTGTAAAACAATGCACCTAATTTCACTACTAAAGAAAATATCTCTAAAAGTACAATATAAAAAATCATACACTCGTTTACCATTTATCAGACTGTTTCATTATAAATTTTCTCTGTACTTAATGACACTCCAGAGAATATGTCCCGCCATATTTTTATTTAAATCCCTCCATTATTAGGAAACCCCTTTAATGCCAAGCCAAAAGAAATGATCTGGTGTCTTTTGATAAAAATTCATATAATTTATCTGCGATTGGCTGTCAGGAATTAAGTCATTTATATAAAATATATGTCTTTATTATCTTCTTATTCTCATTAATAATATCTTTGTGCCGTGATGAGTCTTCTGAAATATCAAACATTAGGCCATTCTAAAATAATTCTTTGTTGCCTTTCATTGATTGTATTATATTAAGACCTATTAAGATGCCCTTTTCAGGAAATTCCTTTTTATATTATCTTCAATTGTTCTACATCCAAATTACCAAACTATTTAACATCTTAGTAGTTTTGACACAACAGTCAGTCCTTCTAGCTGGTCGAAAAAAGCCAAACACAGATGTACGGGCCTTGAAGTGGTAGTCTAAAGCACCTACTAACATATATCACAGCACTTTTTACATCCTTGAGGTTCAAATCTGACTCCAACTCTAGCAAATCCTCAGATTCTCAGTTGACCGAGTTATCTCAGTACTTCAGTTTAATCCATCCATTCCAAAATTGCTTCCATGAGGAAAGAATCTTGATTGGGGTACACAACAGCATTTCACTAACCCTACCCAGCCCTACAAGCAATAGAAAAGTTGGATTGGTAGATGAGAAACAATTTTCAAGAATGGCTTGGCCTAAAGATTTGGAATATCAAACATTAAGACATTAATTCAGAATATCATTTGCAGGAAACATATTTGATCTTTTATCACTGAAGACGGAATCTGTGAGCAGAGGTCATCAATAATAATTTTAGATCGCTATAGCGATGAACTCTCTGATACAATCTGTCAATAATTACTTGCCAGTTTCTGTTATGAGTTATGAAAGATGAAATAGACAACAGTTTTATGAAATGAATGACATATTTCCTGTTCCAATATTCGCATGATATATTGCTCTATCACTTTATTGCATTTTGACTTATTGAAGATGAAAATTGACGACATATTTCCTGCTCAAATATTGCACTAAGGGTAAATTGCATTTGATTTATTAAAGATGAAATTGACGACATATTTCCAGCTGATATATTGCAGCACCATGCCTTTATTATTGCATTCCTGATTAAATATTTGCTCCATGACAAATCATTTCTTCTCCGATGACAGCCCTGTAACTTTAATGGACAGGAATTATTGAACTGAGCATCAATTTTGTTATTCAGAGTGTTATAAGAAATATGATTGATCACAGAAGACAAAGGAGATCTAGTGCTAAATAAATACAATAAAATAAATTATTTGTTTACTTTATAATATCAGGGTAAACAATCAGAGATGTAATTTGTTTTAATTAATATTTTTTTTTATTTACAGTAAATTTTTTTTCTTCCCTTAAATCACTGGAGTATTTGAAAAAAAAATTCTGATAATACAGGGAGTGGAGTGATGGTGTTTTATGTATTCTGTTTATACCAAGACGGTAAATTTAGGGATGGTGGAGAAAACCAGAGTGTCCATAGAAAACGCTGAACTTCAGCAAGGAACTGATAAACCTTCTCACACTAGGATCTGCTCAAGTTGGATTCCAACCTTGGCAGCAAGAGTTCCTGTGATATATAAACGCCTTTTAGACCACTCATATACTCATCCAAGTGGAAAGGTTAAGGCTCAACATGTCAATAGATCTAAACAACATTGTACTAAAATATTTTAACTCTTTAAGTATTTCAGAAAGAAATTGTAATTTTACAATAAAAATTTGATTTTTATGCAGAATATCGTATTAGATACCCTTTTTGATTTTACACTTTCTTCTAAGTCACCTGCACTGTCTTATAAGCAACCTACAGTACAGGCCTGCCGAAAGTTTAACAACGGGCAACGAAAATAAGTTGAAAGTTCAGCTGACATGTGGTAGAAATATGGGTAGTCAGTAGCTTAGAAGCTGAAGAGAGATAGATACAGGCTGTCAAAAAGCAGTCGAGTTAATGAGTGGCTGAAGTAATTGACTATTCGAAACTGATCAAATAGCTTAGTGTTAAACTTTGGGCAGGCCTGCACTATACACTGTCTCCGTGATTTCAATAAAGCCAGGTCTCTCTCTCACTCTAATGTGAATGGGCCGGGGCCCTTGCAATTGTGAAAAAAGCATCATAATGGCCAAAATTGTTAAAAGAAAACTCCAAATATACTGATATTAAAGCTGAAATTTCCAAAATTGTGAAAGTTAGCAAAATGGTTTGGAAAAAAACAATAAGATTTTGAATTGTCAATGGGGCAAAATATCGGCCCCAAAAACGACCCAGCGAGAGCCCTGAAAGCTAGCAAGGAGGCAAAAGTTGTCTGCTACTTGTTTAGATTCAGATTATGTTTGTCTCCTACTTTTATTTAGTGCATATGTTTTGCACATATTATTTCATACTTGCTCTGCTTTTTAACCGCTTGATGGCAAGGGATTTTAGCTTTATTTGTTTTTTAGTTGAGTTTTTCAAGCTCAATTTTCTGGTCATTTCGTCTAATAATGACCCCTATATCAATTGAAAGTATCATAATTGAACATTCCGATAGGCCTAAATAGGCTAGGGCAACATTATCTGGTAAAACATTCAAAATTTAGATGAAATTTGTGTTAATTAAAACATCCAAATTAAACTGTGTGTATTTAATCAAATTTAGTTCAATCTTTTAAATGTAATGTAAAATTTCACAAGGGAGGTAATAAAATTGCTTTTACTCTTTCACAATTTTTTTTAAGTTTGTGGTCTCCGACAATAGTAAATGCTTAATTGAACATAATTTGAACCTGCATTAATTCTAACGGTGAAAAATAAGAACAGGAATTTTAATGTGGCCATACTTCAGAAGAATCTAGATGACTTATGGTGTTTAATGTCCCAGTCAAGAATATTTCAATATATATCGAAAACTCTACCAACTGAGCTACCCCATCTGAGCTAGTTCAGAAGAGGATTTCATAGCAATGCATTGATTGTAGACAAAAATTTTATATGAATGAAAAATTAAGAATATCCCAAACTTTACAAATCGGTAAAAATTAACAATTATTAAAATTGATAAAAGTGTGTAACATTTGCAAAAAATAAATGTGTGATTGGTAATTTTACGACTTGAAAAAGTAAATTCTTCAAATTTCAACTAATGTGTATGAAATGTTATGAAAAATTAATAAATATTGTAAACATTTTTAATTTCGTGGTGTACTAATTTTCGCTTATTTTGCAGTCGTTTAATTAATACCAAGCAAAAATTATCTATGTTTATTGTTTTATGGTGCATATTTAAAAAAATTGAAAATTTAACTATGCAAAAAACATCTAAATTTCCTATACTGCGAAAATAAATACACGCGAAATTAAATATGTTTACAGTATATTATTTTAATATGAGGTGCATGAAAATGTGTGATTAGGCATCAAGAGGTTAAGAAAATTGTCTTCACTTGAAATTTTGCTGAAAGGGCTGATGTCTAAGCCACCTACAATGTCTTCTAAGCTAACTTCCAACGTCTTTTGACAAGCTCTTGTGCATTTGTCATATCAATCAATAAATTGCTTAAATCAAATAAATTGACATTGTAACTGATAGCATCAAGATGGCAAACTGACAAAATATTAAAGGTCATAATTACTTTTACTCCAGACTCATATGGAATTATTTTATTAATGGATAACATGCGAAATGCATATTTATTATAACACATGTACTGTCAGAAGACAATCTAGACAATCTAGAGATAATGGTTGCAACGTATCCATCCAGTAGAGCAAAAAATCTGACTGAAATTGTCACTCAATGAAAAATACATTTAACCTTTAACTGTTGGTGAAAATGCTGATGTTCATAAATGCATATTTATTATAACACATGTACTGTCAGAAGACATTGTAACTAATGTCTGCAATGTATCCATTAGAGAAAAAAAAATCTAGCATAAATTGTCACTGAAAAATACTTTTGTCATTAACTTTTATGACAATTCTGGTGCTAATAAATGCATATTTATTATAACACATAAATTGTCAAGAAGACAGTCTAGAGCTAATGCCTGCAATGTATTCATCTAGTAGAGCAGAAATTCTAACATAAATTGCAATGGTTTCAATAAAACCAGCAAGGCAACAAAAGTTGTCTTCTTAAGTTTGTAGCCTACATCCCTATAGCTTTCAAAGTACATTTTGCAATACATATCACTCAATACTTGCTGCCTTCTTTGAGGAAGGATTTGTCTTCTACTTAAAATTTACTACAAGGGCTGATATTGTCACTTACTCCAGTAGAGCAAAACATATAACTTAAATTGTCGCTGAAAACACATTTAACATTTGGTTATTGTAAAGTGATAATTGTTGCACAGGCCTCGACAGATAAAGCACTCAGCCACTTGCCCTGACAGTTGAAACAGCCCACTGGCAAGTGGAATTTCATTCACAATCAGCCCTGTGTGTCAAGTATACTATGTCAAGAAATCATTCTTGATTTTTATTAAATTGTCAAAATGCAAACATAATTGCAAAAATAACAAGACAAAAAACTAACAAGCAATAAAATAAAAAATGTCTTTTTCTAGTGCCAAGTATTACATACTTGGTGCCAAATACACTTGGACAGTGTCAAGCAGTTTAAACAATCTTGTCTAATCCCTGACCAGGAGTATGACATAAGCACATCTGTGCTTTATACTGAGAAAATAGCTGTGTACCGGGATGATCTTTTTTTGTGAATGAAATATGAGTTTAATTCATTGATACTGCCATTTCAAATTTTATAAAGAAATTCTAGACATAAGCTGACTGAGAAATCTCAATATATTATGGGTATAGAGAAATACTAGACTTTTTGTGATTGAATAAATTTAGTATAATAACAGTTTGACAAATGTATGAAGAAACAGGAGACTTATACACCCAATGCTCTACCACATTTAGAGTCGCTCAAGTGCAGAAAAAATGACAAATTTTCTCGGATCGCAGTACCTTTAACAGCCTAGGTTCAAATCCAACTTGGGCCAATCCTTGTACAAGAAAGGTTTTTAATTCACATACAAAGGGCCAGTTATTTTCTTTAGAAATCTGGGGTCCTCCACCCTCCCTAAATTGATCACCTCTATTTAAGTGATTGAATCTTGACTAGGATGTAAAAACATCACTCAACTTAACTCAATGGCTATAGGTTGGTTGGTCAAATGCTATTTTACTGTTTAGATGAACAACTCCAACCAATCATGTTTTGTCTTTACTGAATACCTTAATAATAGAAAGAATTAACATTCTTCTTCAGATTTGTTTTATCTAAATAATGATTGTTAATTTTTACAATATCTCAAAAAACTTGACAGAAATATCTAATTAAGTATATCATATAAGATACTCTCTGAGGTAAACAGAATTTCCAAATTATTGATTTTTTAAAATTTGTTTTACAGTACCAAGATTTTTTTCAAAGATAAATGAAATTATGTTTCGCATGTCTACAGAAGATTTTTAACAGATTAATGAAAAATTTATATCCAATTTTCTATTCCAGAAATAGTACTTTTCTAGCAATGAAAATGAAATTATAACAAAATTACACCCTTTGTATAACAGATTAATGATTTACACCAACAACCAAAACCGAAACTTCCACATTAAAGGTTCTCAAAATTGCCATAATAAATAATGGTTATTTTTCTGATATTAAACAAGTCAAAAAAGATTTTTTACAGATGAATGACAGAATTTATATCCCATTTCCTATTTAAGAGATATTTTTTCCGCCACCAACTAAATCAAAAACTGTTGTTAAAAGGTCACACACAATTTCATCATTGCCATGACATCGCTGACAAGAACAACATTTTCTTATTCTTCTTTTCATATCTTTATTATCAGATCATTGAAAGCTTATTTAATTTTCTATAATAACTGCACAGGAAGGGCAAGTAAGATGGCGAACTATTGATGATTGGTTCATGACAATAATCACTTTATGCTCAATATCACCCCAATATGAGATATTTGTTGACGCACGCTATCCCGTCAGTGTAGATTCATCATTTAGTCAATAAAGACTTTCGATAGTTTGCATAATTCAACACTTGCCGTCTTTTTAGTCCGATCTTGTTCTTTTGTGCTATGATAGCACACAGTTTATTAAATATAAGATGACCCTGGAATAATCTTTCATTCAATTTAACTATCAGCAGTGGATATTGTCTCTATACATGACATGCTTGCATCGTCGTAATCAAAGACGAAAGCACGGCTGATTTTAAGTCACGGACATCATGATAAATCTGGCAATAAGATCAACTCAAGATTGAACAAAAATAAAAAGTAATGATTTTTGTGAAAATTGATGGTTCTTGATTATTTTTTCCATTTTCTATTTAATTGTGTATTAAAGGATTGGCTTAAAACATTAGTATTTATATACACAATATCTGGATAAACATTTTATATAAAATGGTTATTTAGTAGAGCATTCTTAAAGAAAATTGACAAATGTTGATAATTTTTCAAGAACATGAAACCATAGGTTTGAAATAATATGTTTAAGCCATTAAACATAATTATAGTAAATCCTGATAGTGTGACCATACTTTTATAAATACCACTGTCTTTTAAGACTAGTGTTTTAATGGGTCCCTTCATACTCCAACCAAAAAAGAACTACCATAGAAATATCTCACATCTAGTGTGATCTTTATTAACAGTATTACTTATAGAATATAGAAATCCAGCTGCATATTTACTAGCATATATCACATAACCCTCCTGTTTATTGATGGAATAAAACGGTGTAATATTTTTCGTATTACACAGGTACCCATGTAATATCACTTGATTGTGACGTAATCAGTTATCACGCTTCTGATTTACGTAGTGGACGTGCCTAATGACGTCATATGAAAACTGTGTCAGTCTGTTGTTTATTTTTAGACTTTTGAAGACTTTCCGATTCTTTGAAAAATAATTTTGATGCATTCGGAAAAATATTATGATTTAAACTTACATACTGATTATGTCTTTTTTCTAGGTGATTAATTTACTTTTACTGTAACTATATAGAACTATATTCTTACTTGCGCAGTTAATTTGGAGGTGATTTAGAAATTGTCTGTTTCTATATGGCATCAAATAATATGTACATGTCATTATGTCTCCGTATTTTGAGTTATGTGATATATAGAATCTTAGATTCGTGAGGGTTTAATATGAAATTTATTAAACTCGCTCAATAATTAAATATGCTACTCGCCAAGGCTCGTGGCATATTTAATTATTAAACTCGTTTAATAAATTTCATATTAAACCCTCACTCGTCTAAGATCCTCTATTTAAAACATACAGTCAAACCTTCTACAAAGGCCATGTAAGGGAACCAATAAAAGTGACCTTTATGGACAGGTGGCCTTTATACTAGTATTATACAGGATCAAATATGAATAAAGAACAATGGGGTTGAAATTCTACTGGCCTTTATAAGCAGGTGACCTTTATATAGAGGTGGCCTTTAAGGCAGGTAGAACTATACAGTAAAACCAAGTTATAAAGCCCTCTGATATATTTGCCACCTCAATTATCTCCATTTATTTTTGAAGTTCTAAGTACCAATTTTTTCTGGGTTTTTTTATCCACAAGACTCCCTAGATTTATCGCCACACCCAATTAAAACGCCAACATTTGACTAAATAAATGGTGTCAATGAATAAAGTTTTACTGACTTTTAAATATATTGTTAGAAAAGAAATAACTACAACCTTATAATGCTCAAATCAAATCCTTTAAAATCTAAGAATCTATAAATAAATATTTTGAGTAAAGTTTTAAACTTCATTTTGTACTGACAACCTCCCATCACAAATTAAAACAAAGATCATACTACCAAATGAAGTATATAGTTTTGAACAAAAAAGACTAACAAATCCTAAATTTTAATTTAGTGTTGGCATGATAAAAAATTTGACCAAAGTTTTAAACTTCATCTTGTACACCTCCCTCCCCATTAAAACAAAAACCACTGCAGTAGCTCATTTGGTAGAGTGCTTGCTCCGTAAGTGGGAGGTTGTAGGTTGGAGCCCCATCCGGGTACAACCCAAGACTTGAAAGTGGGTAGTGACTGTTCTTTTGCCAAGCACTTGGCATTACGAAATGAAAATCATGGTTCTTTTTGATGGGAACTTAAAATAAATGAGGTCCCGTGTCAAGGTAGGCATGGCATGATAAAGAACCCTGCTGTATAATGCCATCAGCACAACGCACAGGCAAAATTTCTACATCTTCACCTATAGCTGGGGATGTCTTGATATAAGTGAAATATTCTTGACTGGGACTTTATACACCGTTACTCAACTCAAATCAACTAACCATTAAAACAAAAGATCATAGGGTACACCAAATGAATTATATCATTTTATTTAATCAAAAGAGCCAGATCCTCAATTTTAATTGGAGGTTTGGTAAAATACGAATATGTTCTACAATTTGCATTTTAAAATGGTAATAAAATCAATATTGTCTAGTCTATGCATCACCACATGTCACATGGTGAGATGTTAAACCCATTTTTAACTTCTCTTATACTATACTTCTAAAATGCCACTTAAATTCCCTGAAATTTTTTACAACAAAATCCATTAGCATCAAATACAAAATGCACTCATATATTTTGATTATTTTGGTCATTAAATATTTTACCAAATGGAAATTTGTAGTTATTTTTTAATGAAAGAAATTTTATATAAATGACCTTTGAATTTGAGTATGATTGTTCTTATTTTCAATTTTTCTCATACCCTATATGCACACTTCCTGACCATTTTTATTTGTGCGTGTGTGCATGTGTGCTGCATGTGTGTGTGTGTGTGTGTGTTTTTACCTGTATTTTCAAAATAAATTTCAAGAACTTCTTAAAAAATATTGTTTAAGAGAGATGATTTAGCACATATATACATGTGCTGTTATTTGAACTTTATATGTGGGAGGTTTTGGGTTAGATTTCAAGAGAGCAGCTAACTTCACAAAGAATCCAAGAGATATGACAAGAATTTTTTTTTTCCAATTAAAACAAGGTTGATTGGTTGGTTGGTTGGTTGGTTTTATATTGCTCGGCGTCATATCAGCATTCTTCAGCTATTCCAGACAAGACAAGCTTCTCAAGAATTATTCTAAACACAATTTCATTTGGTGTACAAGTTTGTAGATTAGCTTTGTGCTAGTGAACATTTATGGCAAACTAGAAGAATGCTGGTGTTCTTTGTCCGCAAATGGCCATAATTTTGCAGATAAACATCACAGAAAACACAATTGTATTGGTGTCATACCAAGTGGTAGAGGCCTAACACAAGGAAAATCCTCTTTCAATAGTGGTCCACTGGAGTCAAACCTACAGCACTGAGACGCCTTGATTTTTTAACCACTTTGTCACTGTGCCCCCTCAAGTACAAGGTAAAATGTCTTAATTGAACATCTTCTGGGCAAAACAGGGATCATATAAAAGAAATTTAAGCCAATGTTCATTATAAATATATATGTATATTTGATTTACAGTATCTAAGTCTAGTCTTAAATCCCAGATATGAAATGTTTCCCAGACTCTGGCGTAAAAGAAAAAACGCCATCATTTACGTCAACAACCTACGGTAATTGTTATATAACCTGTAATTAAATTTCATTTCTAATCAACATGGCTCTCACACTTAACTTCATTCAAAACTACCTGATAATTCTCTGACATTATTCTGACAGAATTCCAGCCCCACCCCTACCCCCAAACTGTAATGCACTTCAACAAAATGTCACTAGCTGCAGCAAGATGCACCCATTTACTTTTTTGCAATTAATCTGGTAGTAAAGGTGGAAATGATGGCAAAGTTACAAAGGGATTTTATTTAAGTTGTGTCACATGGGTGGTAAACAAAAACTTTAAAATAGGCTCTATTCCAAAATATGTTCTGTTCTGTTCAGTAGTGTGGGAGTAATAGGCTGGATAAGAATAAATATGATTAAAATTTCATAATTTCAAAACTGAAAGCGGTTTGCAATTTTACCACAATTCCTGAGAAATATAAAAAATTACCTTACATTTCCTGAATTTTTTAAATTCCCTAATATGTTTTTTTACATTCCCCGACAAATCCCTGATCTTGGAAAAAAAAATCCCCCTACTTTTTCCCCGGACACATTGGAACTATGATCAAGCAGATTATTTTGTCCTGGAAATTTTAACTCTACACTGGTTATATGATAAGACATACAGACACTATCTAAATCAAATTAAACTGACACTTGTTGTCTGTTAAAAGGGCACCTGCTGCAAAAAAACCCAACCTTATTAACCAAGGTGAAATGTCTCAGTGCACACTTAAAAATAAATTATTAATTTTTTTCTTTAATAATAATTTTTTTTAATAAAATTGCAGAATGTTTTGCACCATACAAATGAACACCTGTCACATGTTGACAATACGGCAGAGGATTTACACAACTATAGATCTAAACAACGATTTCAAATTACAATTTTGAAGAGTATAGTCATGTCATTAATAAGTTGAAATGATATTATATGAATGCTGGAATCACATTCCTTTTCATACATGAAATAATTTATCAAGACTCTGAAATGAAACATGTCTACTAAATTTTTTAAAAAATAATGCCTTTTTTAATTCTAATAAGATTTCGCAGCATAAATCAACAACAAACATCATTTTCTACTCATTTTTTTCCAAGAAAAAAATAATGACTCTTTTGATTCCGATAACATTTCAGGATATAAATCTACAAAAAGCATCATTTTTTAATCTTTCCTTTCTATCTCTAATATCATAAACGGAAAAAAAATTCTAACTGAAAAAACACTTTTATAATTAATTGAAATCAGAGATATTATGACGTTTGTATCCAAGGGAGATAAATCAGGAACTTTTGAAATCGCTGACAAATGGCTGACAGCACAAAATTGAAATTCTATCTATAGTCATTTATATAACTTGCTGATGTTGTATGTCTGTATAAACATAAATGTTCAAAATTATCACAACAAACAAAACCTGGATAAACTATAAATCTTTCTTGACAGAACTTAAGTGGAGCAAAGTAATGATGTTTTACACCCACATCAAGATTGTTTCACTAGTATTAAGACAGCCTTGGTGGTTCAGTGGTAAAGTGTATGCCTCAAGAGCGAGAGGTCCTGTTTGAACTATGGCCATGTCATATATCAGACTTTAAAATTTGAGATACGAATGCCTCGCCTAGCTCTCAGTATTAGGAAGACAGAGTATCAAACTGGTTCACCCATTGCTAGCATAATGACTTGGGGAGTAAGGTAAGCTTGTCAGTTGCTTACTGACTCTGTGAGCTAGCATGTTAATGTCACCCTGAGTGTGTGCTTGTACAAGGAAGACCATAAAACACACTCCACAAATTATGCAAAATGAATTTGTTCTTGCAGTCTTTCTGTTACATTTTTTAAAAACTACCTTCTGCTTTTTAAATTGGGAAAATTTGAAGTTAAAACATATAGCAAACTGCACAGCATGCTTGCAATGGCTTAGGATCCTCACCACTGTGGTAGCTCAGTTGGTAGAGTGCTTGCTTTGTAAGTGGGAGGTTGTGGGTTTGATCCCTGGCCAGGTCTGACCCAAGACTTGAAAGTGGGTAGTGACTGTTCTTTCGCCAAGAACTCGGCATTAAGAAATGAAAGTCACAATTCTTTCGGATGGGAACTTAAAATAAATGAGGTCCCGTGTCACGGTGGGCTTGGCACGCTAAAGAACCCTGCTGTATAATGCCATCAGTGTAACGCACAGGCAAAATTTCTGCACCTTCACCTATAGCTGGCAACGTCTCGATATAAGTGAAATATTCTTGAGTGGGACATTAAACACCATTACTCACTCACTCATTGAAAAGATGTTATATTGTGACAGTATCTAACATTTCATGGGTAAAGACAATTAATTTGCTAGTATATCACTGTTGTTTTGGAAACTTTAGTGATCAAATAGGAAAAATTTAGTCGTTATTCCACAGGGAAATGTAACCTTTAGGCTAACAAAATCCAACAGGCTCAGGGTTGGTACAGACATTTGGACTACATTTAAGGTATTTTTAGGGTCTTTTCAAGGTCTTATTTGCAAATTTTAGGCCTAATCAGAGGTACAATTGAAGCAAAAAAAAAATATTGATGCAAAGGCAATTAAATCAATAAAACAATTACTTACATGTCCATAGTAACAACACATGAAGTGGATAAGGTTGAAATTGGGCATTTGGAAGAGCCAGGTACCTTTAAATTGCTCCTTTCAAGTAACTTATTAATTAATATTTATTTATTTACATCAGTCTATTTGCAACCACTTAATATCCAAATACAGACACCAAACTGCCAAAATTCAAGGGCTTTTAATGGCCTTCAGGATAAATTCAAGGGCTTTTTAGGGTCAAGGGCTTTTTAGGGTCTTTTTAGGGAAAACCTCAAAATTTAAGGACTTTTCCAGGCCTGTACGAACCCTGAGGCTACATGTAGACCTTTAACTCCAACAATTATCATCATCTTTTAACTTGTAGGAAACTGAAGTGCCTGGAGAAAACCACTGACTTTTGGAATCCAAACTGACCAACTTTTTACAACAAGATGTGGTCCAAGGGGATTTAAACTAGGTGGGGAGAGGCAACAAGATCTATAGGCTACATGCTTTAGACCAATCAGCCACCAAGGATCCTTACATGAACTTGAATAAGTTTATTTTCTATTTTATACACAATAAAAGTCATAAATTAAAACCCATGGCACTGAAAAAATGTGCTAAACAATGCTGAAACAATGTGGTTTTATTGCAAATTAGATCAGAACAAAATTTCCTGAAATCACAGCTTTTCTAAATAGAAACCAAAAAAAAATTATAAAAAAAAACCTCAATATTAATTTAACGCTTAGAAAATAGCTTTGAGTCATGCGAAATAAGACAAATGTATTGTGATTATAAACGTATGCATAATGAAGCTAATTTTACTATGACATTTTTATAAAAAATAAATCCAAAACGAATCAATCCATACGGCTAATGACGGAGTTACAGTTAAGAAACAACTTTATTATACTAACCCCGGAGTCAGCAATGTTCTTTTTAATATTTTCTTCCTCGTATTCCGCGTTCTCCCAGGGGAGGTAAATAATCATTTTCATCAATCTTTTATGGCAATATTTTCATCTAAAGCTAACTACGGCTCTCACGGGATTCGTGTTTGAAAATTTATATCCAATTCCTATGCATTATACCCCTAGAGAAGATACCATAATGAATGAAAAATACTTTTTGACAATAGCTGGTCCAAAGGTGAACGTTACAAAAGAGATTCCTATGAAGAAAAAGAAAGTAATCATTCATTTCATTTCTTAGGAAAATGATGCTAAGTGGATTTGTTGAGGGAAGATTGACTAAGACTTCCATCTCAGGTTATAATAACAGTATAGTAATCAAATCCTCCAAGGTGCTATTTTTCACTAATATTATATCACAACGACGTGTTTTAAGATTTGTTTTGGCACTTTGTACAGTGGGAAAATGCCAATATTATCTCCGTATAAGTTAGCCCTAACGAATATTTATTAGCTAATTTGCTATTAACATTCAAATTGAGATTCTTAGAAAATATTTCTTCTAGGACAACCACTGAGCCAGCAATTAATTTTCTCTGTAGTTATACATAATTTTGTAATTATATTCTTAATTCTGTGCACTTTTGTGACCTTAACCAAGATTGTATTAAATTTAGGCTATATTTCTGTGTTTTGACACAAGTTAAAATTTTATTTCATGCCTATAGATTTGTAGTTGCATCAGTTTACGATCGGTCTAAAACCTGTACTTACAGATCACAGCAACTCTCAACACAACCAAGGGTTCAAATCCCAGTTCAGTAGATTCTGATGCAAGAAAGTGTCATTTTACTTGTCATGCTTGTGGAAGATTGATTTTGTTCTCCGTCTACTCTGGTTTCTTCTACGGAATCATCTGTGGTGCTACTAATAAAATTTAAAGCAAAAATTGATTACATATGTTATCAATTTAAAATAATTCTCAAAATTATGGTGCCACACTAAATTCCGAAATATCTTGAATACTAAGAAAATTATTCATATTTCAAATTTGCCAGATTTCAGGTAAGAAAAATCTTGAATTTGAATGTCATTGGCACACCGACATGTTATAATTTCAGTAATTTCATTTACAGCTAATACTGATTAAATTGAAAGTTCATAATACACGGTTAGAGCTTGAAATAATGCATTTTATATTACAGCCGTTCATTACATATTTTCAGATTAAATCTGCACTTATTATCATAAATATTACATCACTTCTAAAATTAGGACAATGTTCTTTTTAAACTAACTCAAATGTCTTTTTAATTTGATCAAAATAATTTAATTGCAACAGAATATGACAGTAAAATTTCTTTATCTGGAATTAAATTAAACAGCTTACATCTCTTTACTATCAGTTAATCTGGCATTTACAACAGTTTAATACAATAATACAACACATTTATTCTCTTCGAGGATTTGCTTATAACTTTAATTCTAATTAAAATGGTTTGCTGTTTCGCCATAAATGGTTAATTCTGTAACAACTGTACTCAATAACACTGCCTTGTATAATTACTTACTTCAGTACATGTTTAGTTGTTTTGTTTTTAAAAGATTTTTTCCTGAACAAAACGGTTATGAAGAGCTTTTTTTATTGATGATTTTTGGGCTGTGACTGGGACTTATGTCTGTAGTATGTACACCATCTTGGTCAGTACGTTAGTAACAAACTGAATAAAATTTGTAAATGCATGACCTTTGGTTGTGTATGTACAGGATTATTCCCCCAGAAAGTTTTGCCTTTCAGAGTTGGTCCAAATAAGATTGTTTAGAGAAAGGGAGTGTAGTAATGAAGTTTTATGCCCCAGTCAAAATTCTATCACTATTACTTAGGATGTTCATGGGTGACAGTGCCCAGAGAAAACCACCAACCTTCAACAAGCAATTTGACTAACTTTCTCACACTAGGATCTGTCCCCAGTGGGATTCAAACAACTTTTCATTAATAGTTATGGGGATTACTTTGGGACTTTTGTATGTAGTGCCCAATTTTGGTCAGTTGATTTAGAAATTGACTGAGTAAACCCTGTGCATGCATTGTCTGGTTATGCATGTAAAGGGTTGGACCAAATAGACAAAAGAAGTGAGTGGAGTAACATTTTTACACACCAGTCAATATTCTTTCCTTTCACTTATATAAAAGCAGTCAATTCACTGATAGTGGAGGAAACTGGAGTGCTCAGAGAAAATCATCAACCTTCATAAAGCAAACTGACAAATTTGCTCACACCAGGTACTGTCCAATGTGGGATTCAAACATAGACTAAACATGTACTTTTTAGAGAAATGAAGATAGAAATTATGTCAAGCAAGTAAACATAGAGCAGACAGGTGTAGTACAATAGTTATTACCCAAATAAGAATTTAAATATATCAACATGAAATTATTTATTTTTATTGAATTTCCACACAAATACACAAACAGTTGTCACCGAATGAATTTAAATTTTATAACATACCGGTAATCCAAAAGAAATAATTTTGTTACCTGTGATTTATTTATTTCTATTTCCCCTTTTTCACTTAATTTTTCTGCTTTGTTGTAAACAATTTTGTTATACACATTATAACATGCATACACAGATCAACGCCGTTTTGTTTTTTTAAAGCTCCATATAGCAATCCCAGCGGTATCCTTATCACTTACTTTCCACCATGTATCACTTTTATGTTGGTTTATCATGCAAGGATAATATAAAATGTTATCACAAAGAAAACCTATCACAAATTATTTCAATTTTTCATTTCAGTTTAAGGCCATTGAAATTGCATATAACAGATCTAGATATAATTAGGAAGATTCTGCAAAGATGTTAAAATAGAAAAACTACAGTCCAACCTGCTTTAAAAACCACCTGTATACAAGAAGGTTCTGCAAAGATGCTAACAGAGAAAAACTAGTCCAACCTGTCTTATAAACAACCTGTATATAAGTGCCACCTGCTTATATAGACCAGTAGAAGCGTATCCTAATTGTTGTTTATTCATATTATTTGAACCTGTACATAAAGGCCATCTGTCCATAAAGACCACTTTTACTGGTTCCCTTGGGTGGCCTTTATAGACAGGTTTGAGTGTTTAGAAAAACTAAAATAAAATAATGTAAGTCTCCAGCTTGATTTGAAAGGTTCACTGTATCAGTCACTATGCTATCTTAACCAACTTTTACTAAGAGTGTGTAAAACCAACATTTACTAAGAGTGTGTAACATATTTTTGATTTTTAGTTTTTTTGTAACAAAATGTGTTCAAAATGTCCTACTCTTTTTTAACTCATAAACTGAATAACATGTACATAGCAACAGTCAGTGCAACCAAATGAAAAACATGTACAGTATTTGTAAATAGCCAATGCAACCAACAAAGAGTGCTACATACTCTGGTCAGTTAGCTTGCTCTTTAGACCACTTGACCACCAAGCCCAAACACAATTACACAGAAATAGGATTCCTTCTTCAATGATGTGTTCTCTAAGATGCAACTATTATTAAAGCATTTTCACTACTCCCAGATTCCATTGCCAGGTATTTTTTACCATGTATAAGAAATAATTAGCATTTTGGCATTAATATCTAATATAGTAGTAGCGTTGTGTTGAGTAGTCTCTTTTAGTAAATTTTAAAGCCACAGACAATTTTCTTAAATAGGCAATAAGTATGGAGCAATATGTATTTCAAAACATATTCAAAAATGTAAACTTAGTGAAAGTAGGCGATAAACTTTATCTAAATCTAAAATAGAACGAGATAACTTTTGTCACCTCACTGGCTTTATTGTAGCAGAGTCAAGATTCTTATACATATAAAGTTGATAAGTTTTAGGATAGTGGAGGAAACTGGAGTACAAAAAACCTCCAACGACCTTTTACAAGTGAAATGACAAATTTTCTCACACCTGAGCCTGTGTAAAGCAGGGTCTATACCTTGCGGATTGAGAGGTGATGTAATTGGTAAATCAGCACCTTAGACCACTTTACCAACCAAATGAAGCCCAATATTAGTGTTGAAAATGAGACTTGTTTGCATGTAAAAAACACCCATTTCCAATCTGTTAGTCATGGAATTTAATAATGCAGGTTTGGAAAAATTTATTTTTTTTAATTTTGGTTAGGTTATATTTATCTTTTAATTCAAAAACAATCAGAAACAAGAGGCCCATGGGCCTGATACGCTCACCTGATAACTAATGGCTAGCTGATAGATTTAAAGAAAACATAAATACTAAACCCCATCATGATAACCGTTGTATCAATACCTACAACATTCTAATATACATGCCTATACAAAAAGTTTATAGTTTTCGAGATAATTAAACATTTCGGTATTGTTTTGCATATGTGACCTTGACCTTTAAACCCATAACCCTTTTCTATACATCAAAATGATTGTTGTATCAATATCTACAACATTCTAATATACATGCCTATACAAAAAGTTTATAGTTTTCGAGATAATTAAACATTTCGGTATTGTTTCACATCTGTGACCTTGACCTTTGAACCCATGACCTTTTTCTATACATCAAAATGATCGTTGTATCAAAACCTACAACATTCTAATATACATGCCTATACAAAAAGTTTATAGTTTTCGAGATAATTAACCATTTCGGTATTGTTTCGCATCTGTGACCTTGACCTTTGAACCCATGACCTTTTTCTATACATCAAAATGATCGTTGTATCAAAACCTACAACATTCTAATATACATGCCTATACAAAAAGTTTATAGTTTTCGAGATAATTAACCATTTCGGTATTGTTTCGCATCTGTGACCTTGACCTTTGAACCCATGACCTTTTTCTATACATCAAAATGATCGTTGTATCAATACCTACAACATTCTAATATATATGCCTATACAAAAAGTTTATAGTTTTCGAGATAATTAACCATTCCGGTATTGTTTCGCATCTGTGACCTTGACCTTTGAACCCATGACCTTTTTCTATACATCAAAATGATCGTTGTATCAATACCTACAACATTCTAATATACATGCCTATACAAAAAGTTTATAATTTTCGAGATAATTAAACATTTCGATATTGTTTCACATCTGTGACCTTGACCTTTGAACCCATGACCTTTTTCTATACATCAAAATGATCGTTGTATCAATACCTACAACATTCTAATATACATGCCTATACAAAAAGTTTATAGTTTTCGAGATAATTAACCATTTCGGTATTGTTTCGCATCTGTGACCTTGACCTTTGAACCCATGACCTTTTTCTATACATCAAAATGATCGTTGTATCAATACCTACAACATTCTAATATACATGCCTATACAAAATGTTTATAGTTTTCAAGATAATTAACCATTTCAGTATTGTTTCGCATCTGTGACCTTGACCTTTGAACTCATGACCTTTTTCTTTACATTAAAATGATCGTTGTATCAATACCTACAACATTCTAATATATATGCCTATACAAAAAGTTTATAGTTTTCGAGATAATTAACCATTCCTGTATTGTTTCGCATCTGTGACCTTGACCTTTGAACCCATGACCTTTTTCTATACATCAAAATGATCGTTGTATCAATACCTACAACATTCTAATATACATGCCTATACAAAAAGTTTATAGTTTTCGAGATAATTAACCATTCCTGTATTGTTTCGCATCTGTGACCTTGACCTTTGAACCCATGACCTTTTTCTATACATCAAAATGATCGTTGTATCAATACCTACAACATTCTAATATACATGCCTATACAAAAAGTTTATAGTTTTCGAGATAATTAACCATTCCTGTATTGTTTCGCATCTGTGACCTTGACCTTTGAACCCATGACCTTTTTCTATACATCAAAATGATCGTTGTATCAATACCTACAACATTCTAATATACATGCCTATACAAAAAGTTTATAATTTTCGAGATAATTAACCATTTCGGTATCGTTTAGCATCTGTGACCTTGACCTTTGAACCCATGACCTTTTTCTATACATCAAAATGATCGTTGTATCAATACCTACAACATTCTAATATACATGCCTATACAAAAAGTTTATAGTTTTCGAGATAATAATTATAATCAGAGGTAAAAAAATTAGGTCACGACCTTCACAATTGACCTTGACCTCATTTTGAAGATACTAACAAGAAGATGTCAAAACTGAAAACCCCATGTCATTATCTGGTCAAATAGTCAAGTTATAACAATTTGAAGCTATTTTACGATTTTTTCAAAATTAAACGCAAAAACGCGTAACCTATTTTTTATCCGAATTTTACAAAATGAACAAACTATAGGCTTAAGACCCTAGAGAAGCCAAATATCACATCAGATTTTTTCTCCAATCAGTACTTTCGGAGAAGAAGATTTTTTAAGATTTTTGCACCCCTAGGTCACCTTGACCTAGTTATGGTAGCCATGGCAACGCCACGAACAAATCTGAATTGCACCGGCCCATATATACTTCTGACAAAGTTTCATTAGAAACTGTCCAGTAGTTTCAGAGGAGAAGTCGAAAATAGGTGTTAACGACGCACACACGCACATACACACGCTGCGCTATGCCATAAGCTCACATGACCTTCGGTCAGGTGAGCTAAAAAACTGCCAAAACAGATTTTATTTTTTACAATTTAGACATGTAGTCCCAATGAATGCTTTTTGACAGAGAAAGAGTTAATTTGACTCAAAATAAAACATATAAATATATCAATGGAGAATTTTTGTCACATGTGGGTTAGGAACAAAAAATCATAAAAAACATGTTCTGGGAAAGAAAAAAAGGTGTCATTTTTGGAAAAAAGGCTGCAATGCCATCAAATTTAAACAAAACCTGTCATCAAAAAAAATTAAGAGACAAAATCTTATTTAAAGAAAAAATGAAGGCAATGACATGAAAATGTCTTCAAAAAAATTTAAGCAACAAAGTCTAATTTAATGAAAAAATGAAGGCGATGACATAAAAATGTCTTTAAAAAAAATTTAAGAGACAATTAAGGAAAAAAATGGCTTGAATGACATCAAAATTCAAGAAAACTGTCTTCAAGAGTCATCAAACTATCAATTCTCGTTAATACTATTATTAAAAAAAATAAGTTTTATGAATTTTTATAGAACTTTAAGGTATTATATGATTCCTCAGAGATCTAATTCTATATAACCATATATCATCTTGTCTAACAATGCTATATAGTAGGGTTGTCAACGAGTATGTACTCGATTGTAAATATTGCTAACGGTAACCGGTTACAATTTTACTAACTGAATACTCACTGTACTTTTTTTCATAAGTATCAAATATTGTCAGTTATGACAAGTTTGGTATTTCAGACTATTGATTACTTTGACTTGAGCTGAAAGTCTGCTCACATTTTATGTAAAAGTAAGTAAAATCGGTGGTGATAAAATAACCATTGTTTTCCATGGATAGACCTTCTTGCTAAGAAATACCTATCAGTATCAGGCTGCAGGGTTCAAATTTGGCACTAGCATACTGGCAAAATGCCAATGGTTTTCACAAAATGCAAGTTGAAAATCTACTTACAAGTAAAAAAAAGCGAGTGCCTTTTTTCCATGAAAAAAATGCATCTCATTATCAAAAAATATCTCTTCAAATTTCAAATTCCAAGGCATCCTAGCCGATGTCAACAAGTATTCATAAATATATGTATATAAAAAAGATTAAAAGAGAACAACGAATAAGATTTTTCACTTGTAGGTGCTCCGACAAATTTCTACCTTACCATACTTTTTTATTTCATGTCCGATCATCGATCATGGTCTTGGTGTCATTTTGTCCCTAGATAATTATTCTATAAACTGACATTCAATTTTAAGACATAATTTTAAATTTTATTTAAATATTTACACGGAAAACATAAAAAAAGTTGTATTCTTACCAAATGTAGCTAAGCTCGTCCATCTAAAATTTTTAATGCAGAGGAATTAGGTAGGGGAGGTAAGGAAATTTTTTTAATTTAGCATGATATCCTGCAATTCTCTGCAATCTAAACAAATGATACACTAATATATAATATGGACAGAAATAAAAGAGAGGGAAGGGGGGGAGGGGGGGTGTCTGACCGAGAACCCTGCCTCTGGGGGTCCACCACTGAGTTACTGTTTTTCTAACTCTCCTTTAATTTGAACAAAAAAACATGCTTTATGGTTAGGGAATACGTATATGTCTTATAATATATAGAAAATAACAGCAATAAAGTAAATAAAAAATCATTCTGAAAGTTTTGATCAGGCAATACCTAGTACATTAGCCCAGTCCCCTACAAGCAAATGGAATTCTAAGAATATTTTCTATTGACCTTTACAAGAGTTTGTAAAAACATACAGTACATAATAGTATAAAAATTTTAATTGCTTGAACTCTTACCTTCCCCTCTCCTTCAAACTGATCAAGAACAATTGGCCATTAAAAATCAACTCCTGCAACTATCTGCATAAATGTAGAAAAAAGACAGGAAAACGTTTGTGACAAATTGACAGACCAACTGATGGACAAAGTACAGACCTATAATCTCATTCAGCTGTGTGGGTAGGAAGCTTAAAAGTTATTAAATTCCATCTATGTTTGAAATATTGTTTATATGCAATTAAAAACAGTTAAAATGAAATTTTGTTCCCTGTTTAATGAAAATTTTTTTTTGTCATTTAAACTAATCAAAACAACATGTATGTAATGTATGTATAAAAAAATCAATTGTTTTAAATACAGCCGAGAAAAATAATTGTGAAAAACAAACCTAAAGTGACTTTTTTTTTATATAAAAAAAAAAGAAATAACAGGGGGAAAATGAATTTTGTGCTTTTAAAATCCAATAAAAGCTTATGTTTAAATGAATATTAATTACTTGTGGTTTTCTGTTTCTTAAAATTGTTTTAAAGACACTTTAATGAAGAAGAAAAGTGTTGATAAATATCCCCCGAGAGATGCCTATTATGACAAAGCTCAAATATATGTCAAAGGTCAATAACTCCTGAAGGTTGGTTGTTGAAGATTTTACCTTCCTTTGGGGTTGTGGTTTAGACATGGATTTGTATGTTTGTTTTAGATTGGTTAGTTCCATATTGTTTTACATCACATAGCAATTCTTCAGTTATTCCTGATGAGGCAATTCTTTTAATTAATCTCAAGGATTAAGTCTTTAAAGAAATTTCATCTGAGCAAGTATTTTTGTTCTGCTATGTACTAGTGTGCACTTAAAGAGCTAGAACACTTGCAAGGGCAAGATTCGAGACCGGAACTGATCTGGAGCGTCATTTTAAAGTGCAATTCCAGACCGGGATTTTCTCCATTACATTTTCAATTTGTTCATCGATCTTGATCATTTTTACGTTTAACAAATGTAAGCTTGTATGAAAGCATGCCGGCGAGTGATACTTGTTTACAAAATCATGATTATGGGTTGTACTGGAAATGTAAAGTGTAGTGAGCAATTTCAATGTGCTTTGGTACAGCTTTAAAGAGTATTTTTAAAAAAGTCATAGGGAATTTATGCAGATACGCCTCTTATCTGGGGCTCTGTACAAGCTAAATATTTTAAAGCTTCTTACCTTGCAGTTCAGTTGTACTTCAGATATAATCTTGTTTTTATATTCAGTCTCAAGGATTTTCAAATTTAAAATAGTCAAAGGGTGACAGTTAACTTATGCGACACAATTCATCTAAAGAATAATATACCAAAAAATTGAAATATATATACGATTTTTTCTTACATTGAAATTGCTTAAAAATGCTGAATCCCAGCTCCTCTCATCACCTAGGTTACAATCCTGAACAGACAGATCTTAAGTGTGAGAAATTTGCAAGTTTGGTGGTTATCTCCAGGCATTCTGGTTTCCTCTACCATTACAGAACTTACTGCCTCAATATAAGTTAAAGAATCTTTAGTGGGTAGAAAAACACCATAACTCCACTTCACTTTTACAATACAAGTCACATTTCAATGACTTATTTACTTCACTTCCCATGTTATTGCGGCTATGTTTTCAAATCTCAAAATTTTATTTTATACCTCCATTGAAATATATAAATATATATTGAAAAACCTCCAAATAATGCCAAACAAATGACACTGACAAATAATGGAATTGTAATTAGGTTTTACGATAGGAGGGGAACAGTGTTGCATCTGTTTATTAAAATGCAGATTTTCTATGTATTATAATACTGTTTTACAAATAGCCAAATTATACTGAACACATTGTGTTTGTGAAACACTTGTGTCTCAATTTTCTCCAGCTATGGCATATATTCATGGCAAGTTTCATTAAAATGTGAGAAGTTTGCTAGTTCACTTGCAAAAGGTTTGTGGTTTTGCTCTGGGTACTCTGGTTTCCTCCACTATTCTAAATCTGACTGCAGAGCCTCAGTAGTGAAAAAATCTCAACTGATCACTGGGGTGTAAAATAACATTATTCACTCTTATAATCATAATCATTAGTATATTCTCACTTTACTAACTTTTACCTTGGACGAGCCTGCCCACCATTTTAATTCTGTAAATTCTGACACTTACAGTGATGTTCACTTTAAGCCACTTGTTCTTTGTGAAGGAAAGCTAACACAAATGAAATAACTTTTTTTAACAATGCAAGTTTATATATAGAAACATTCTAGAAAATATTCATTAACATACATTAAGACCTTATTATAACATCCCTTAAAAACCTTGCCACCTTGATCATTGAGGCACTTTTTGAAGTCCAAAAAATCTATTACTTCCCTGTGTCTTTATCAGCTTCCCTCAATTTATCGTCAAACTAACCTACAATGCCAAAATTTTTAATTTTACTTGGATAATTCCTATATAAAACTATGCCCATCTGACTGTAAAAAGTGACACAGACTCTCACTTGGGTAGCCAATGGTACTTTTTAGCAGCTAAGCTATAGTAAGGGAGACCACCTAAGCAAGTACTCTACTTGTAAAATAATAAATTATCTATATAGCATCATTCCAGAAAATTATCATCAACTTCATATCAAATTCCTTAATTGACTAAAATTTTTCTACAATGCTACTTACAACTGACTGAATACTGACACAGACTCCTGACCCGGGTATCTCGGTGTATTTTGTGAAGGCAAGCCAAAGTATGGGAGATAACCCACTCATGCATTGCTTACTATATAACATAAATAAATCTATAGAACAGCAATCCAGAAAATATTCATAAACTTGATGCAAAATTACTTTACTTTAAATAGTCTATAAAGCTATGTATGTTTGACTGAATTCTGAAATGGACCCTTGCCCCATGGTTTTCCAATAGTACTTTTTAGCAGGAAAGCTAAAGTAAGGGAGATAACCCAAGCAGGTATTTATTTCCATATAAGACAAATACAACATTCCTGAAAATACTCATTAACTTCGTATAAATTCCTCAACTATAAATCTTTTATAAAGCTACATTGGAGGGAATTCTGACAAAACCCCTTGCTTGAGATTTTCCGATGGTATTTTGTGAAAGCTATCAAAAGTAAGGGAAATAACCAAAAACAGCCATTTCTTTCCATAAAATTTAAATTCATACAAATCTATATAGCCACATTCCAGAATATACTCATAAACTTAATATAAAATTCCTTTACTATAAATCTTTTAAACTATGTCCATTTGACTGAATTTGCTATGGTATTTTTTGCAAGCCTCCTAAAGCAAGGGAGATAACCCAAGCATGTATTCCTTGCTATATGATATAAATACAAATCTATATAGCAACAAACATTCCAGAAAATACTCATTAACTTAATATAAAATTCCTGGACTATAAATCTTTTATAAAGCTACATTGGACATTCTCAGACATTTGTACAGTCATGAAATTACAATTATGCTTGATGAAAATTTAGGAGTAAATGCGAGGAAGAAATAACTTTTATAAAGACTGGATTATATGACAGGCAAATAGCCTTGCTTTTTGATTGCATTTCTGGTTTAAATGTATAAGTGGATAATGGCTAAGATCGGATATCGCAAGAAATGGCGGTTATACTCACAAATCATACCTAAGTTTAATGGTCTTATTTGCCATTAGTGTAAAAAACATGTCTGTGTAACTGTTGGACTGGAGATTATGTTATATGTTGTTTCATTATTTTTGTATCTTCTCCACTTAAATGGTATTTTGGTATGGTAATTATAACTTGTTGATTACCAAGACAATGACATCTTTTTATTGGCTCGGCAATAAAAGTAGTTATATAGGTTATGGGATTGATTCCAGAACGATAAAATCTTTTGACAACATATTTTTTGTTTAAATGACCAGGACAGGCAATTAAATCACCAATGCATGTGGAATAAAATAATTTTAAAGCATCTATTTTACCTTATTTACAAATAATGTTTTTAATGTTTTTGTTTTTAAATCTGGTGTATTCCTACTTCATTCCTGTTTGTTTTATTCAGATGTTTATCTATTATTTTGCTTTATTTCAGACATTAAACTTTTAAACATATGTTTATTGATTTTATTTATACACCAACCTATTTTATTTATTTATTTATTCTATTCTTGTTTATCAATTTGCTTTATATTTATTTATTTATTTATTTATTTAAATGTTTATCTTTTTCAACATGACTTGTTAAACTTGACTTGAGAAAGAATTTAAATCAGACTAGAACTCTCTTGAGAGCCAAATACCCCCTGCCCCCAACATTTACTGTTTTTCCACGACTTTGACCTTTATGATATGACCTTGGTTCAAGGTCATGGCACACCTTTGGACCATGTAGATTATTCATGTGAAGTTTCACGACAGTTATCCAAAGCAGCTTGTAGATATGGTCCAGACACAATTTTACACGGACAGACGGAGAGACGTACAGACAGACAGACATGGCAATTCCTATATAACCCCCTAAAACTAGTTTGTGGGGGGGGGGGGGGGTATAAAAAGTATCTCTTCTGGTACTTTAAAAAAATTTCAGTAATTTGTGAACTTACAGCTTTATGCCAAAGACTTAGGAAAACATGCCACCAAAACCAACCAACCCCATTAAAACAACCAGGGAATATTTATCTGAATTTATTTATCAAGAAATAAATAAAACGTAGACAAAAACTTTTTCATTTTTCATATTTAGATAACAAGACACTCTTGAATTGTATATTGCAATTTCAAAAAGCACAAACATTGAATCTTAAACTTTTATGGTTGAAAGATTTTGAAATGGTTGATTGAATGTTGTTTAAGTCAAATCAGCTATTTTAGGCAGTTGTGATGAGACAAGGCAATTTCTTATTAATCTCAAAGAATTCTAAACACAATTGGGGAAAAAAATTCTGTATAAAATTTTATGACCTGCTGTGTATTAGTGGGCACCAACGGTAATGTTGCAGAGCACAGTAGCAGACAATTCAGTCCATTATCCAGTATCAACCAAACCAATAGAGGCTTTTATGTCAAGGAAAAACTTTTTTACCAACAGCAGTAAACTGCCATGGGTTTGAAGCATAATACTTTAGCAAGCCACCTTCTATTGGTTCAGTTTTTTGGAAAGGGGGGGGGGGGTAGGGATTCAGTCAATATGTCACAAGTCTTGTTACATTCATTAAATGCATTTATGTTGTAATTTTTCAAAATAATTTATGAATTTCCACAACATTATAATTCTGTTTTAATTTCTGATTATAAATATTGCATGTGTCATGTGATTCTTTTTTAATTATGAAATTTTACAACATGGGGTTAGCTAGCAGCTATAAAACAAACCACGTGATCAATACCTGTTTATTCTAAAAGATAAAAAACTTTAATGTTGCAAGTTTCCAAAATAATGTCAGTATTACAGAAAATTGTGAATTATGAGATTTCAGATCCAGTGGAAACAATTGTTCAGCACAAATGGCTAAGAACATTGCTTGATACACTAGTTGCTCCAATTAATAACACAAAATTTGTCTTAAGGATAAAAACTTTGATCAAAATCTTTTATAAAAGTCACTTTGAAAGGGGTTAAGACATCAAAAACTTGGATAAAAAATTTATCAAGGTTTTAAAAATGTTAGTCACTAAGCTAGGGCAGAAAACTTGGACAGTGTTAACACCAGCTTTGTTCAATTTTACCTGGATCAGTCTTTTCTGGAAGATTTTGATAAAAGTTATTTTTATAAAAAGTAAAATTTCCTTTACATTTTAATTTCTCAAGCATGGGGTAATTAGAGACATATTATGGTATTTTCTTCAGATGCTTTAGGGTGAATATTAGATTTTAAATTTAAAAAATCTAATTTTTAAATTTCTTCACAATTTTCAACATATTTTTTTACAGTATTTTTAGTTCATTTGCATTTTGCACCAGGAATCTTCAAGACACGAGTAACAAGGCCATAATATACAATCGCTCAAACTCATTCACAGACGTTCACATAAATTCATAAATTAATGTAACCTATTTGTTTGGGAATTTTTCACCCGTGAATCTACCCTGGTCATCCAAACAGTTGGTTTCAGTTAATTCTTCATTCTATTTTGTACCATTTTTATACCATTTTCATGGACCTGTTCCTATCTTTTTGGACCCTTTTCACAAATCTTTTCACTGGAGCCGACATTACCTTCCGCATCTGCACAAGCCTCGTGTCTAATGAAGCAGCAGACGATACTAATGCAATCCCAGAAATCCTCAAAAGTAACCAACGCGCGTGCTTTTGAAACAAGGTCAAAAGGTCAAAGAAATTGACAAGGTAAACATTGCATTTTACCAAGCTGAGAGAAAAATATTAGTATAATTTGATTTAGCGGTAAAAATGAAGAAAAAAAGAGAAATAATACATTCACAAGAGACTGATACCGGTGTTTTATTTAAAACTATCCAAGTTTGGACGGATGCCTATTTCATCTAATTACAACAAGTTTCCCAACGATGCCATGAACCATTCACGGTATTTGTCTGCTTCCTGTATATATGTCATGCACCTAAAATTGTATTTTGTCGGGGGGTTTTGGGGAGGTGGTGTCAAAATTTATTCGTAGAAAAAGAGATAATTTGTTACCTTATTCATAAATGTTTTGTCAGAAATGGGATTCAATTTGAGAAATAGACGAAACCTGCATGCCACATCGAATTTCATGTTTTTAGTAAAGTCGGCAAAGCTCTATATTTTAATGGTTTTAATGTGGTTTACGTCTACGTCAAGAATACTTCACTTATATCGGGACATCAGCAACTATGGCTGAAGTGCCAGGAATTATTAACTTTGCAATACACCCAAAGCAATGGATTGCCCTTAGCATGCCGTGGGTACCGTGACAACGAGCATTGGTTTTAAAAGTCTACTTCCAAAGGACTCTGTGGCTCTTAATTCTAACGAGGGGTGGAGATGAACTGCTGTTTCGGCACTATTTCCTTAGCTTAGGTGTTAAAATGTAAAGTTTCAACAGGATTTTAATATAATTATACCCCACCTGCAAACTAAGTTTGGGTGAAGATATAGGGATCACCATGTCAGCTTGGTCAATCGTCCAGTATCGTGTCTACTCTATATCTTCAACGCCTATGGATGGATTTTGATCAAACTTGGATCAAATGTAAACTAACATGAGGCGGCGTGTCATATATCACATGCATATACAAGGATCGATGCTACATAGTCAAATTTAAGAAATAACAACTTGGCAACGTTTGGTGCTTTGAGTATTTGTCTTTAAAGAGGTTGCTCTAGTTTAATAGACAAGTCAGTGTTGCCATTTGTGGTTTCAATCCATAACAACAAAGTTACTGCCTTGATGAATACCAGCTTCTTATCGTTTTTATCTAGTATGAATTTATTGGCATTAAAAGTGTCATTTTGTTCAGATAACCCCCGCATAATTCGTCAATTTTTTAAACATTTTTCTTCCGTGTATCAAATACCGCAAAAATAATTCAAAAATTGAAATTAAACGTCTGAATGATTAGGCATTGACATGATATATTTTATCATTTTTTGAAAATTGATATTAAAAAGTGTGAACGATAACGTATTTTTAATCAAAATTGACATGATATATCGTTGCGTCATTGTTTTATAAACACTGTTAACATCAGATAACAAAACGTTAACTAGTAATAAAATATTCAAAACATAAAACTGCAAGTTTCGATAAAATAAATAAAAAGCAATTAGCATAAAGAAACGCACTTTGAAGACACCAATATGTAACAAACAAAACGATACAATAAAAGTTTATGAAAGAGAGAGAAAAACAAGAAATGAGACAAATAACAAACACATATTGGAAATACATGCACTGATTATGAGACAAATCTATAAAAAGAAAGAGAATTAAATAAAAATTTTATCGTTAACTCGTGTTGCGTCGTTTGCTGCACGGATTGCACCAGTTGTTGCTAAATAACAATACAGGTACACATGTACAGTCAGTAAACCTTGTTTTAATGTCATCTCAAAATTTTGAATTGCCAAAATTAGTTTCCCCTTCTTTTCTCTTTATTTTATTTATTTACTTGTAACCGATATTTTTACATTATTATTTTTTGCTTTAAAATGTTATGTGTGTAAATCATTTTTAACTTTTGTCTCATAAGCCTTTTAAGACTGGATGTTATTATTTTATGCAATATTTTAATATGCATATTATGTTTAATAATATGTGACACGTAAATTAACTATATGAACTGAACTATAAACCTCCCTTGTATTATTATTGCAAAACCCTCTTATAACGCCCAAATTGAACTGAACAAAATTAATGAAGGCGATGATTCGTGGTTTAACTTTACATCATAACTTTATTACTTTTCTTTGAGACATAAATCATTGCCGGCTTTTGTAGGGTTTAGCAGTTTCCTCGAAATATGCTTATCGTCTCTTATTTCTGTATTTCATTCGTTTGTCGTTTCATGTTCGTTGTTGGTTTGCAATTGGCTTTTGTCAAACACAACAAACTATGATGTATATGCATAATAAATTATCAAGCGATAAATCATATTATTCAAGATAGCCCCCGCATTTTACTGAAATTTCATGCATTTTACGCCCTTTATATCTACAACCACAAAATTAATTCAAAATTGAAATTAAACGTCTGAACGATTATGTATTTTTTAATCAAAATCAGCGTGATATATTCTGCTATCATATTTCATGAGAGTAATAATCACTACCCATTAAGATCCGATCAGGATAAACAACAACTTTGAACTTTTATTATAATATAATAAAGATATTTCCAATGACTAAAAGATGCAAATTTTGAAAAATAAAAAAATAAATAAATTTAAACATTATTTAGATAATTCTGTCGTAAAAAAATCTAATTAATCAAAATGTCAGATTAGGTTGTAAATTTCGATCATATTTTTTCCATCTGTTTACTTACAGAACTCCGATCAAATAATGACTCGTCCTTAGAGAGCTCTTTGCTATTTGAATACAAACAAATTATTGAATGAAATTAGTTGAAATAGATCAAGATGAGCTTTGATGTACGCAATTTTTTAATTCACAATTCTTTGAACTCACTGAGTGTGAATTTTAACCTTAAGAACAAAGACGACTGGCTCCCCCTCCGGAACGCTTGCCACTTTATCATTTTATGTATCAAGTCATTATTTCGTTCCAGTGTCAAATATGAAACAATAAGCATGTTAATTGCTATAATACAACAGAGTATTCATTTGTTGATTATGTTATGAAAGATTGCAACCTCCTTTGTTACGGGAGGGAAAATCGGATAATCACACACGCGGGTGGCTGAGGAGGGTCGCGTGTGATTAATCTCTTGGTAGCCCCCCAATTCTAGGATTATCAATATGAAATCATTGAATTAATTATAAGCTAATGCAATATTGTCAATTATTGTTAGATATAATAAAATAATCATTATAGTGTTTCGTTATAATGAACATTTATCAGATGTGTTCAGCTGTATTGGTGACATGCTAAAACTGGCGAAATTCAATTAGATTATTAAAAGTCGCTAGTGATAACACTCACGTAAAACTTAATCTGATATATACTTTGATACAAATATATTTTATATTATTATTGGATAACTCGTTTTTTCTGTAGTCCATTCGTGCGTGGGATAATTGTACTTATTATGTTTCTATCTATATGTGCAATACAGGCCTGTCGAAAGTTTAACACTAAGCTAACGAATTTGCTCCAAGTCGGCAAAGCATACCGACCCTGCGGTAAAACCTTTCTATAAAGGCCACCAAAGGAACCAGTAAACGTGGCCCTTATGGACAGGTGGCCTTTATATACAGGTTAAAATAATATCAATGAAGAACAATTAGTATACAATTCTACTGGCCTGCATAAGTAGGTGGCCCTTATATATATAGAGGTGACCTTTAAGGTAGGTTGGACTGTATCTCGGAACATTTTCGGCAATAGCGATATATCTCTCGGCAGTCACTAGCTCTCTATATCTCGGCCATTCGGCAACCGGGCTTCGATTGTTATCCGTTAGCTCAGTGTTAAACTTTCAACAGGCATGTATTCCATATAATAATATTAATTATTTCATCAAATCAATGACCTTAATTATTAATACTTTTTATTATTTTTATTGGTTTTGTTTATACTTTTACTGAATGGTTTTCCATAATTTTCAAATCACAAAACATTTAAGTTTGGCGTATAAATAAAAGGTAACTACTGTTTGGTATTACTAAATGTTAAAAGATACATCAAAAAAGCGGATTCAAGCCCATTGAATTTTCATTATATGGCATCTGACGTATGGAGTTATTACATAGAATTGACATTTTGTCCATCAAAAGCTATTGATAAACACATGTCGAAACAATCGATATGACTTTAAAACTACGTTGAATGGCGTAACGTAGCAATCTGACTTTTTGACGTAACTGACGCAGGCATTTGTTCCCTACTCTGTTATACATGACGACAAATCCAGAAACAAGCTTATCTTCGCAATATGAATCTATTGCAAATAAAATCCAATTTTGTTACCCGTTTGTTCAATACTGGTAATGAGTTATTCCTTGCGTTCGCTTTGTTTGTATTGCAAAGCAACATTGTCGCAACATCGGTCTAGTGCAATAACATTAAGTAAGCCAGCGACCTCAAGCCGTTGGATCAAAAGTCCCACGAGCTACCTAGGCTATTGTGCCACTCTTTGCTCTTGACGTCAAATTATGGAGAACATTTTCATATTCAGGTTCAAAGTCAGAGGTTTATGACGAGGTTTACAATCCATATTCAACCAGAGGCGAGACGAGATATCTTAGTTATATGAATTTAAATAGAGTGTGGAAATAGGGTTTAACACCCAGTCAAGATCCAGTCACTTATATCAAGACAGACAGTTCTGGGATGTGAAAGAAATCGGCCTGCTTGGGAAAAAACTTCTATTTCGGCAAGCGAATTGACCAACCTTTTTGCACGCTGTATACCATTTTGGTTTGCGTACTTTATTTCCTCGTTTATGCTCCAGAATACACGACAGAAACAATAATTGTAAGTACTCAATGGTCATCATAGCATAAATTATGAGCACTAAGTCAAACAGATAAGTATCTGGAAACAATATAGAAATTAATTATTAAAAACTAAGTTAATATGGCGCGCTTATCAGCATGCTTAATTCCCGGAATAATTAATAGACTGTATCGAATATTTGTGAGAGCACGGCAAAAATAAGAGATGGTATCGGAAAAAATGAAATTTGACTCATCGATAAGGGGTATTCATTTATGCATGGACGCCAGCTAGCTAATTTTTGAAGAGTGCATCTGATGGGTTTTACAACATCGTCATAAATCTTGCTTAATTTGGATATATATTGTCATGTCGTATTTTTTTTTTTTTAATTTTTCTCTGAAAGAAAAATTTATGCCATATTTTTTAAATATCTCTTTCAGAAATTAAAAAATCGACATCGCATTATTCAAATACGTATATAGAGAATGAGACCTGGGCTAGGTGTGCTTATTTGATCAAAACTTGGAACATGTGCATCATAAAATTTATCCAAAACTGAGTACCTATATTTCACGACATTATCAGAACAAAATTTGCTTCACTTTGCAGGCAAATACATGTACATAGGTAAGTCCAAAGACAATGAGGTTTTTTTTTATTTCAAAATAATGCAATTGCAAACAACATTTACAATTAATTCGATTTTCTATTTGTGCAATTTACTTTGTCCTATCCAAACATTAGTAGCGAACTATTCATTGTGAACCGTTTTCATGGTCTTGCCAGCAGCGTTTACTTTTTGCAGTTTTGGAAAAGCTTGAAAACGTTTGTTTTTTTTTCTATTGTACAATACTCACTGAACAGCGTACACGGGATATTGTAGCATAAAGTGAATCATAAAGCCCAGTATACTGCTTAAGTTGCAATGCTAGATACGTCTAGTTACTTGCTGCTAGGGAATGCACTTCGGCCTATTGAACATTTCTTGATATATGTGTTATGGGAACATTGGTTGTAAAATAAATGCATGGAAATGTTCCTACAATAGAACAGCACCAACAAAATTGTATCAATTTGTCCGTCCGAAGTTGGTTTTTATAACCATTGGCCGCAGTATTTTGGCTTCTTTTAGTATCCTCCACTAAACTTTAACATTGAAAAAAAAATAACGGAATCAAGTCATTTTGAACATTTGGTTGTTTTCTTTTTAGATAAAATAGATTTTCAGAAAATTTTATCTATAGTTTAACGGATAGGAGGGATGTACACAATGAAATTCTATCATGCACTGTTATACCTTACAGATCGTATGTGTAATTCATAATTAACTGAGCACAGCATTTTGTATTTCTTTCAAATGTTATCTAGTAGAAAAAGTTCCACTGTGAACCTTTCTCTGTTCCTGAAATGGTTCGCTGTTGTAATTTAATTTCAAAGACAGTAGCAGACGACATCCGTCATCCATTTTAATCTTTCCTTTCTGTAACATATGACATTATTTAATAACGAACAAAAGCCGTACAGATTATCTGCATATCATTACACGGATTAAGATACAATCATTCTGACCTTTTTATGTAACAGGAATTACCCTTGACGTGACATATAATATTGCCGCCATGTTTCTTCATCATTATCGCGACTTTTAATTCAATTTCCATTTATTTTCGTATTTATAGCATCGATAATATTAATATAATTTTATAAGGAGAAGTCAAAGTGTAACTTAAATCTAGCATTGAATAATTGCTAGGCCATCTGTGCTGACGGGAATAACAATATTTCAACGTCAATCGGTGACGTGAGATCCAATCATCCTAAACCCGGTCTCCGACAATTTTTTAACCCTGGGGTCGAGGTTTAAGCTACTGAGATGATAAAACACTATTCCCCCTGTCAATAGTAATAACAGTTGCTTCTATAAAGTATTTGACTGACAAATTTATCTTTATTTATAACTCCATATGACATGTTCACATTGATTCTCAATATCGATAGCCAAGGTTAATCGGTGATTAATCATATAGCAATTCCATCCAATCAAATTGTAGGGCTCTGGTAACATTCCAAGGCTCATAATAAAGCAAATATGATGGATGATCCTCTCAATAAAATTCTTCATTTCCAATAATTGTGTAGAATTCGCTGGTGATGTTTCTGTCAATCTGCGAGTGATTAAGTGGAATGGTTTTTCTCCAAACTTTAAGCTTAGACTATCAGCCCATATCATTTTCAAGCATGTAAACCCGTAGATGTAATTTGGACCAAACTTCATTTTCAAATCATTGGCTTCATACAAATGCTGTTATAACGAAATTGATATTTGCTACACATGGATACGTAATAGATTCGCCATGATGTTTCTGTCATCCGTGCTTCTTTCATCGAGGGTCCAAATGGGATTTTAATAAAATTTTGAATTTCAATACTCTGAAATCATCAATTTTCGAGGTATCCCCATTTTCGTTGTTTTCTCGTATACTCCGTCCCTTGAAATTCACTTGAACCGCGAAAATTAGATACCACGAAAAAAATGTGTTTAAATGGATAAGGATGATGACATTTCTACCAATTCTTCTATCTAAAATCAAAATGGGATTCGAATTTAACAACAATTTGGATATTTCAGGCAATCAGGCGAAAGACATTATTGATAGTATAGCAACAAAATTGGGAATTTTCAGCCAATCACTCGTATATATGAATATAATATGCCTGTTATTTCAATTAAGCATTCAAGTCCGCCTTAAATCCTTGAACAAACGTTACCTTTTGAATTTTAGAGGGCATTTTTAATTTTACCCATTCACTAGTTTTATGCAAGATGCTTGTTATTTCAGCTGTGCCTCTTTGTGACTTATAGAGTGCATTTTGAGTTTTTAGCCAATCACTCTTAAATGTAAAATTTGAGTAATATCTAATTGTTTTTAGAGAGAAGATTAAGACATTAAATATTTAAATATTAAGACGAATGATAATAGAGTTTTAACTTCAATTGTAGTATAATGGTGACGAGATACACTCCATGTAATGTATTTATAAAGGTTTAAAATTTGATTTGATTCAAATTCATGAACATTAAAACAAGAAGAAGAATGTCTGACTTTGTAACAGTGCAAACTTATTTATTACAAGTATTATCATTGTTTCAAAAACACTGTAATGCAAGAAATATTATCTAACGCAGACATTATTGCTACAATGGGGTTCGTCATAGTATTACGTGATCAATTCCTCTTAATGCATGCGGTGAACATTATGGATAGCCTTTGCGTTGTAAGTTCCTGGAGAAGCGTCGTTTTCGTGTCCACCAATATGATTACATATCTATTAGATACAAATGCTTCGTAAAAGCGTTTTTGAGGTATAACACGGTTCGCTGAAGAACAAGTACTTGGTTACAGCTATTGAACCACCAAAACAAGCCATAACAAACCTACAAAAAGAAATAAACTAAAATTGTCTACGTAATATGCATTTTTGTTATTGACGAATTCGTACTAGCAAATATGGTTGAGCGTAAATTATATGGTAGAAATGTCGGGGTATTGTTTTTTACAAATGTAGTTCCTTATAGGCATAAATTCGTTATGTCGAGGTTTAATTCTCAAGACAAAACGTGAAGGCACTAAACCTCTTCAGACAAAACTATCAACGAATGAATAAAAAAAAACCATACTAATCGATGTCCGAATCACAATCCAGAAGCAAGGTAACCACTTTCAAACTGACATCCTAAGTTGAACACGAGAACTTCCACCAAGGGAGTGAGGACGGGTGATCTGGAAGGGTAAGCACCCCCTGCTTAGCCATCTACACCCGCCAATCTGCGTCAATATTCTATGAAAACGATTGCCATCAATGAATGTGTGCTTCTTGAAACATAAATATGCAATAATATAATAACTAGAGCCTTAAATCAGAACATGTATGTAATACATTACAGACCTATCGAAGGTTTAACACATAAAATTGAAGTTCGGCTGCCGAGAGGTATACTAATGTCCGAAAACCTGTAGTTAGATAGCAAAGTCAAAAAGCTTTCGGGTTATAGCTAGCGAGGGACTGATCCATGACATGAGCTGCCGATTCGGCCTTTTTCGTTAGTTTAGTGTTAAACTTTCGACAGGTCTGTACTTTATAAGGAATTAAATAGATATGCAACTTTAGATATATTTTATTTGATTCTTTACAAATGTATCAGAAAGCATTTAAATAGATTTGTAGGCGACTAAAATATACATTAATTTTAAAATGGTCTTTAAATGTTAACCGAATGTCTGCGGTGGAAAATAACAAATTTTAAAGAAAAACCCATTCATCTTTCTTATTCCTTTAATAGATGAGGGAATGGACAGACGACTTAATGGAGGAAATGATCAAGTTGAATATATATATATATAAAGTTTCATGTAGTATGAATGCATTAAGAACTGCAAAACAATGTATCAATGTACAAAACTTTGACAATTCTTTAATTGATTGCCTTTTTTGTAATGACGTGGCCAAGTGGTCTGAAGCGCCTTAGATTCACAGCGTTTCTTTCCGCCTAGGTTCGAATCCCACTGTACACGTTGAGTAAGAATGTTGTTTTACTAGGTACTCTGTTTTCCTCTACAGTCCTAGAATTGACAGCTACAATATAAGTAAATAGATCGTATTATTCCAGTATTCTTTCTTATAGTGTCAAAGCATATACTTGCTAGATTATTTTGTTGTTGTTGTTGTTGAAAAAATGTTCGTTTCTATATCTAAAATGGGCTGTTTAATTCCCTAGTCCAATGTAGACACTATTATGCCCTTATGTTGGCTTTACATCCACAATCTGGAGTGTTGAATCAGTAGTACTGTTTTTTGGTCACGTATATTTATTTCTACTATAATGTATTTTTAAGTCTCTTTTTGTTTTGATTTCGTTTTTACTTTTTTCTTATTTTTTCATTTTTATTACTATTCCACTTTCCGCTTGTCCGCCCTTTACTCACAGATGCTTTACTCAACCTGAACGAAATTTTATAGCAACAATGTATCAACCATGTAGATGTGCAATCCACATTTTAAATTCCAACATGGCTGCCATTATCATGGAAACAGGAGATGGGAAACTTTCGTCATTGTGCTTGCCACAATTAAAATTCTAATTCTTCATGTAATTGTTTATCCATATATCCAGTGTTTTAATGATGACTTTAATTTTAACTTTAAAACATTAATTTTAACTTTAAAACATTAAATTTTATTGATACTATTGTATCTGCTACATTCTTTATTTCTTTGTTTGTAATAAAAAAAACACCTTTAAAACAACGATTCATGTATTAATTGATTTAATTTGGGGTTCATTGTTCGGTACAATAAGGTTTATGTTAATGTTAATTTAATTGCATTTTGTTATAACCAAAAGCATATACAATACAATGAACATTTACAATTATGCCGGCAACTCATTGCTATATAAAGAGAAAAAATAGTAAAGAAAAATATAAACACATTTTTTATATTCTGTAAACTGTTGAGATGAAAGTGGCGTGATGGCGGATGGACAAAGTAAATTATGTTCTAGATTCTCTTAATATTGTTGCAATAACGAGGAAGATTTGTACAAGTAAGTTTGAATGCGTATGACATTTCCCAATGTTAAATGTGCGTATATGTGAACACTTATTGTACCATAAATGGCATTGTTAAAGGCCCTCTATTAGTAATATAACCACACCACTGGACATTTACTATAATGCCCGTTCTCAGTTGCGAGGTATGTACTCAGTGTTCCGAATATTTAGTTTGTCTAGTTTGACTATAAATGTAATTAACTTAAAAGTATTGCGGCATCTTATGTTATCGTGTCAAAACGTATAAAATGTAATATAGTGAATGAAAATAAATTGTATTGCAGAAAACATATACACCTTTGTAACTTACAAATTAGGTTAAACACTTGAACTTCCACCAGGGATGTGACCGGGTGCAACATGTAATGATACTAATGGACGATCACTCGCTCATATTTATTGGGCATTGCTATTTTGCTGATCAGAAAAATTCAAGCATCACATTTACAGTTAAACCTGTCTTAAAGGTCACCTCTATATAAGGATCACCTGCTTTTAAAGGCCAGTGAAATTTTATCCCAATTGCTCTTTATTTGTGTCATTTGAACCTCTATATAAGGGTTATCTTCCCATGCCATAAAGCCCACTTTTACAAGTTTCCTTGGCTGACCTTTATAGCCAGTTTTGATTGTATTTAAAATTAACAAAAGCTAAAGAAATAATACCACACGACGTAAAATACATTATAACATGAAAATAAAAACTGAATTCGGTAAAAAATAATAAATAAGTCAATGAATTCTGTAAAAATTCTTTCAAAATTGTTAAATTTTTCACCTATGTAACAAAAAAAATTGGTTTCGTCTCCTGTGAACCACAGGAGACGAAACCATTTTTTTTTTTAAATAAAAGAGAAATATGCAACTAAAACAACAACCAACGCATACCAAAAATTTGAAAACATAAACTAATGATAAAACATCCAAACAACACATTTATATGGTACTTGCAAAAACATACACGCATGGATAGCCAACGCAAACCAAGAATAATAAACAAGGCGTTTTGATCACAAGGCATAAAATTATGATACAAAAAGGAGAAACTTCAAGAATGTACTTGACAATAACCTGCGTATACGCCACCAAGTACACGGCGAAATACAGGTCATTTATTAAAAAATTAGTAAAAAAAAGCTAAGCAAAGCATTTCATTTACAAAGCAAAACTAAAAAAAAAAAACCTTAGTTTAAAATTTAAAAAAAAATCAATATTTTTTTAAGACAAAAAATAAAATAAATAAATAAATATAGATTTAAATAAAAACAAACAAAAAACACAAATCTTAAGAAGTGGGCATACAGGAGTCTTGTAAAAAGTTCTCCATTTTTATATTAACAGTAGAGAGTGATAAATGACAAAAAGACAACAGCGACATAAGGCATTAATTCAATAGATCTTTGCTACATTCATTAAGCATACCTTCAAATATTTCTTAATATATAAAACAGGCTGAATTCTACTCCTGTTTTTATTGGAAATTTCACATGAAGAATTGCCCTATGTCTGCGAGGAGAGACCATCAATTTGCTATTATTTATTTCAACCCATCACCACCGAAAGATCTATGAAGAATATTTAGTATCTTTCCAGTAGAAGCTGTTTCTAAGCCGTAGCTAACTAATTGATGTGCGACCTTTCAGAAATTTATTGTTCCACTGAGAGCAATATAGTCATAACTTTCATATTAGTGAACTGGACCGTCTCAAAAGAGCTTTTTTAATTACAATAGAACTGCGGGTTAAATATATCCTTGATAATAGAAGACATATTTGGTATCATTTAGGATTATCTTTTAACATTTCCAAAATTAATCTTTCATAAATTGTTTAAATTTGTTGATAACATAAAGTTTGGTTTCTGCTGTAACTTCCTCTGTCAAATGATGATGATGATGATGATGATGATGGTGATGATGATGATGATGATGATGATGATGATGATGATGATGGTGATGATGAAACCACTGCTACTGATGATGATAAAGCTGCTGTTGTTGTTCCTGCAACTGATGATGCTGCTGGTGACGCTGATGATGATGATGATGATGATAATGAATAATTTGGTGATGATGGTGATAATTATTTTGATGAATTTGTAGAACAAATCGGATAGTATAGAACTCTCTTTATAAACTGTAGTCATATTACATCTGTTTTGGAGTCAATGCCACAGATATGTTTTTCATTTTCTAAATTTTCTGCTAGATAAAATCTAAAAACCCCCAAAACTATGGAATACTCCCTCATGCAAGGTATTTCCTTAGCTAAATTTGGTTAAATATAATTTGGTCCTTTGGATAATTTTTCAACCCTTTGAAGAAAGTTTGGTTTCACATTTTTGTTCAAAGCATTGCTGATGAAGAGAATTTGTATTCTGAAACGGTCGTCTAGTGCTGTAAAATTAACAGTGGTATAATATATAGTTTGGACGTTGCCAACAGTAAATTTATTGTTTCATGTACAAATTCTTCTCATTTATTTATGTAACATGTTTTGCAATTTGATATAAAATTAAAATAAATGTTATTTATTATATCGTATTTACTGCTGATTAAGGTTGACTTCGTACATACCCCTATCGTCTTATCTCCGGGTAATATGGTGGCAGATTTTATTTTACATACTTTGTAAATCATATCATGTCATTTAACGAATAACAGAAATTTGTCAAGAACATGCCCTTGATAACTTTCTTAGATTGAGGGACTCAGGTACACCTCAGTGTTATCTTGAACGGTCTTTTTATTTGGCTTTTGGGTTTACATGCATGTAATTTTCTTACCTCTTGGGATAGGGGAATGTGCGTACGCACGCAAAATTAAAGTATTTCGGGACTATAGTACGCACATGCAGCACATCATTTTGTACATGTTAGACTAAGGTTACATGCCACAGCTTTGAAACTGATAAGTTAGGGTACACACGGGAACTTCCACCAAGGAAGTGAGGCCGGGTGCTCCGGCATGGTAAGCACTTACTGTTTAGCTAGCTTCACCCCCCACGTGTGTAATCAAAATTGAGTGAAAGGAACTTGGAACCATGGGAAAATGTGGTTCTGGTATTTTTAGAAACGATTCAATCAAACACAAAATTACAACTCAAAACTGCAACCCCAAAAGCGAAGCAAATACGCTGATCGTTGCCATAGAAGAACCCGTTTTTCTTTTTTTATATTTGAATGACATCATCAGTTTTAAAAAATGGCTTTTTCTTTGTTATAATCTAAATTTAAACAAAAAGAACACTCTAAGTAAAATCATTAATTATCTTAAAAGATTTTCACTCATTCAAAAATTTCTTCTTAATTTTCCCGTTAACTTTTTCCCCAAGGTCGCATTAACACATAATGTCTAAAACGCATTGTTTAAAATGAATGTATCCTTCTGGCACAGACATGAAAAAATAACATATGCTTTTATTTTTATACGTTTTAAAGACGAAGACATTATTTAAGTTTTCTTGTGAGAATGAATTACAACAATGAGCAATATAAATAGCAATTTAGTCATACTACGTATATTTTGAAGGCCGTATCCTAACTTAACATACTCATACCACTGGATGAGCGGCATACATACCACGTATATTTTGAAGGTCGTACCCTAACTTAACATATCCACACCACTGGATGAGCTAAATAAATAACAACTGGGTTATACAACGTATATTTAAGTTAAGTCGTACCCTAACTTAACATATCCACACCACTGGATGAGCTAAATAAATAACAACTGGGTTATACAACGTATATTTAAGTTAAGTCGTACCCTAACTTAACATACCCACACCACTGGATGAGCCAAATAAATAACAATTAGGTTATACAACATATAATTTAAGGGCGTACTCTAGCAACATATCCACAGCACTGAACCATTGCTGTAGCTCAGTTGGTACTCTTGGCTCCGTAAGTCGCCGTTCCTTCGCCAAACACTCGGCATTTCGAAATGAAAATCACGTTTTTTTCGGATGAGAACTTTAAATAAACGAGGTCCCGTGTCACGGTATAGACCCCTACTGTATAATGCCATCAGCGAAACGCACAGGCAAAATTTCTGCATCTTGGCCTATAGCTGGCGACGTCTTGATATAAGTAAAATATTCTTTACTGGGACGTTAAACACCAATTTTCTGAATTCACAAAATTCTGAACCCACACCACTGGATATCATTCTTCCATTTGATTCAGTGTCCCATGCAGAATCGGAAGTTTTTATCATTTTTAGGCTCTGGGTCTTTGTTTTCTTGCTTCTTTAGTATATTACATTATGTCCTTGGTTGCATTGATAAGCACATGTTCTGTCGGCTTCAAATTGAGTCTACCATGGGCATATAGACTTACAAAACTTCACTGTTTATCTTACTTTTGAGCGTACTGGCAATTCTTCAAGAGAACCAATGACGTCTCTAGCTTAAAGCGCTTAATTTATTAAACAACTGAGTCGGTATCTCTGCTAGTGGTTGTTGCTACGGTGGTATTGTCCAAATTTGCTGTTAGTTAAAATCTAAAAATCCTCAAAAACCAAGGTTTACTCACCCATGCAAAGTATTACCTTAGCTAAAGGTAAAATATGTTTTAGTTTTTTCGTTATTTTTTAAACCCCTTGAATAAATTTTGGTTTCACAATTTTTGTCCATGCACTTCTGATGAGGAATTGAATTCCAAAACGGCCTTCCAGTGCTCGTATAATATGTGAATTATATGTTTTCTTAACGAGTGTTTATCACTGGGGTACAATAATAGGACAAAGGGATAGTTAGGTAGCTCAAATAGTAAAATATACGGTATTGGCCGGTTTACTTAAGTCTGCTTCCAATGTCGGGAATTATAAACAGTGGTCTCCCTTATTTGCTTGCATTGTTTCTTGTTTTTTTAGTTGCTGCCAAGCACATGTTATTTAAAGAAAAAACATGCATTTGACGTTCTGCAAGCGAAAAAGGGTCCTTAAAACAAACCAATCATAATGCGGGAAATAGCAAATATAGCCGGTTATGACAACGCGGCTTTGTGCTTTGTGACAATTTCTCCTGAACTACTTGGATGATTTCACTTTTGTTATTGTTATTGCATAACCCAATATCGGTACTTCAAAACAAAACAAAACGTGAAATTACTAAGGTTACTTTTTGTTTATTGATATCATTCGTGAGAGTAAATTACAAGGAGAACACAACATATCGAATAAATAAACAACAAGAGAAAAATATCTAGATTGTTTAGGAACAACAAATTTGAAATGCGTATTGATAATAAAGTTCAATATTTTAGATGGACACTGGGTCCATTGGTGATATCTAGTGCTATTAATTAATCAATCATTTTCGAAGGTTTTGAACAATCCCATTCATTTTGCGGCAAATAAGACCTGGAACAATTAATAAATATATGACATTTTTAGCAACAAGAAGGAAGGATAGAATCGGCATGGTTTTGTTACATTTAAAACAGTTTTAGAATGATTTCTAGTTTTCAGGAGAAAGGACGATAACTCGAGTTCAATATTCATTGGAATAGTTATATTACCATTTCGTCTTCAAGCGTTTTTGATTGGTTATTGTTTAACCAGTCAGAATATTTGATAGACGTCAATCAATCGATGATCTTAAAACATCTTTCGTCTACGATTTAGATGAAAATGTTCAGAAATCTAAAACAAATACATATCAGAAAACGGCAAACATAATCAATTTCTTCATACACGGTAAACACAGCACAGTTAAACATATAAAAAAGTAAACTAGAAAATAATCAATTTCAGTCATTACAAGAACTGTCAAATACGTGATGTCATCATCATGTCAATTTCAAAATTGATATAATGTTCCAAAAACGTATCCAATTTCAGAGGATAAATTCATGGTATAAAACAGATAGATGTCAATTTCCCTACTTGACATTGGAGATCCGTACAGCAGCCTTAGGTTGAGACTTTGATCCTATTTCGGCTTTTATCGCTATATTTCCTTAATTCCAAGATATCTTTTATAATTTCGCTCATCTTAGCACAAATATGGAAAGGTTAAAATTGGCTATATTCAGGGATAACTATGTTATTACATGGTGACAAAGTAAATCGCTCACTACTTGCCTTGTAATAATTGATCGATGTTCAATACCATGATATATCGTTTGTTGTTCAACCAAAGTGCTGACAAAGTAATCTCCGAGATTATCACCGTGTTATGGCGTGAATGATATCAATTTTCAAGCAAATAAAGAATATTTTTTCTATCTTGTTTCAGTAATTCTATCAATATCCCCAATGTCATAAAATACAACAGGAATGATTGAATTGGATTTTACGTCTCAGTAAAGAATATTTAACTTATATCGAGACGTCACCAGCAATAGGAGACGTGGCAGAAATGTTGACCTATGCAGTGCGCTCTGAGCAATGCTGGGATGGTTCTTTTACACTCCAAACCTCCAATGACACAGGACATCGGTTTTAAGGTCTCTTACGGTGGTACATGTGACTTACATTTTTAAATACATAGTGCTTAGCGAAAGAACACTAATTGCCAATTTTCAACTCTTGGTCAGGCCATTTTCGGGGTTCGAACCCTTTACTCTCACATATGGAGCGAGCTACCGTAGTGGTTCAACAGGGGGTAGTTGCAATGGTATTCTTATCTGTAACATTACCCCTCGAAAAGCAAATATTTTCATAGCTGTCCATGTGGCATACATTTTGACCTTTACATTGCAACAATAAATACAGTAATGTCTCATATAACATCCTCTATTATACAAAACGACTCTGTAAAAAGACCGACTGTTAATTAAGACCAATACAGTCCAACCTGCCTTAAAGGCTACCTTTAAATAAGGATCAACTGCTTATAAAGACCAGTAGAATTGTATCCCAATCGCTATTTTTTCAAATTATTTGAACCTCTATAGAAGGCCACACACTCATAAAGGTAACTTTTACTGGTTCTCTTGGGTGGCCCTTATAGAAAGATTTGACCGAATTTAAAGTCCATTTTCTTCAAATTTCAACCAAAAAGAACATTGTCATAAGCGTGTTTATATAATCTATATTTATCTGTATTACTGTATTTATATACAGGTTTTACTGTATATCCAAGGAAAGTGGACATGATACTTTTACTTTACTTTTTGTTTCTATCTATGATAACATCATTACAATGGTAAAACTGCACACATTTCATTATCAACTCTGATCTTGTTTCGTTTACATTTCTTCCAAAACTCAGTGCAGCATAACGTGAACCCATCGACCTATCACAATCAATGTTATACCAGAATCTGATGCTGTTATTAAGGAACGAAATCGGCAATAAAACTATTCATTATGTCGTTTATATTACAACTTTTAATACTTTAAGACAAAAATGTTTAAATATCAAATCTCTATATTTCGCCATGGCCGACCAAAACACACCAGAGGAACACTTAAGAGAGCTTCCGGATTCAGATATTTGTGTATTTATGACCCGTGCTTGGAACATTTTATGATTCTTCCATACCGTTCCGAAATCCGCATGTAAAATAATATTGGCATTTCTGTCATTTTGCTGTGATATATTTTGATCTAAGGAGTATTTTTATATCTTGTTTTTGCGATTTCTATGATTTTGTCCGCTTCTCTTTACTAATGGATTTCCCTCGGTGATACTATCCATACGCAATGAAATTAAACCATCTTTTTGTCCTAATGAGTGTCAGGAATCTATAAGCCATATATAATGATGAAGATAAATAAATTTGTCATAATATAAATGGCTCCGTCAAAATGGAAAAGGAAATGGTTTCCATCAGAATGGATTTTATTGCGACATGTATCGACGAGCCATAAAGGGTTAAAACATAAAGTTCGGTATAAAAGACATTTTTATTCCATTTGATGTCCATAAATGGATATGTATTTGTGGCCGTATATTTTAGTTCTGTTGAAATCCATAAATTTTTATCATTTCAATTCGGTAAGTGCTTTCTAAGCAAAATTTGCTGTCAAATTTTTGTTATAAACTGGTTGAACTTTTCTTAAAAATTAAAGAATAAAATATATAAGTGTAAATATGTCAATGCTAATGTGTCTGAGCCATCGAGTTCACGCTGCATCAAGATATTTGAAAATGTTTTAAATAAGGCGTATTTCTAATTTTAAATGTGCGTTTTATTATGGTTGTAAAATATGTTAGATGTTCGGGACAGAATAAATCTTTATAAAAACAAACAAACACACAAGAAAATAAAAGACAAACACATATATAGGAACCACTGATTATAAATTCCCAACCTTCAACGGACACCAGATTTAATAAAAAATAATAACCAGTGGTTGGATTTTAGTACTATTGGAGGGAGGGCATCAAGCATATTTATTTTACAACCAACGGTTTATTTAAAATAAACAAACCTATTATAGCACTGAAAACAGCACCACCCCATGGTCACAATAAACTTGCACTAAGTCATTAGATAAATATTTCTTTCACTTCATTTTGATTACACACATGGCGGATGTAGTTAGCTAAACAGGAGGTGCTTACTCTTCCGAACACCCGGCCTTACTTCCCTGGTGTAATGTCACGTCTTTAACCTAACTTGTCTGTTTCAAAGTTTTAACTTTGTTTCTGGATTGTGATTCGGACATGGATTAATATCTTTGCTTTTTTATTTCATTATCACTGTGTATTGAATTTTTGTATTGAATAATCATGCAGTGAACATAACTATATACTGTAATCAGGAACTTAATTGTAATTATGTTGAATTATGATTTTTCATGTTTGCTTCATAAAAATAAAAAATAAAAAAAAATTCCCCAAGCGTCCCACATGGGCCTAGTCCACATACATGTATATAAGAAAGAAACAATCAAATTACATATTATAGTGTATACTGTTTATATGACCTTCCCTCATCAGTAGTGCTTAGACAAAAATTGTGAAACCTTTTTTTAAAATAACACTGGAAGAATTCCTTAGTCTTACATCATAATGTACCTATATACAAGACTCTGTACTCTGTCCGCTTTAAATGATCAGTAGCATGGTTTTAGTACTTTTATGGAAAGGGTCCAAATACTCCATATATTCTACAACCAGTGACAATTAAAATGGGGCATCAAAATAAGCACAAAGAGTAACAAAAACGTGCACCAATTTCTATGTTTCATATCATAATGCACCACATACAATACATTGTACTCTGTCCCTTTTAAACAATTGAAGATCTTGCAATATTCGTTTTATCTAGTTTTATCCAGAATCACGAATAGTGAATTCCATGCTTTGGACGGAAACTGGATTCAATGACAAAATAATGAAAAATGATGATGTTATGGTACTATTGGAAGAAAAGCATTACGAATTTAACTAAATAGATCACCAAAATGTACACAGATTCACAAAAAGTGTTCAGCAATTCGTTCGTCTAACATCACAATGCACCCACATATAAGACTTTGTACTCTATCCCCTTTAAACAATTAGTGATATATTCTCAGATAGATCTTACAAAATTCGTTTTTATCTAGTTTTAATAGGAAATAAACGTTTTCTGTTTATCAGATTAATTCATAATGGCATTCTAAGACAGTAGAAATAATGGCGGACAATAATTTTAAATTGTAATGCAATATGCACATAACTTGTAAATAAATTGTAGTTTAACTTCCAGTTAATTTTTCATCAATCTGACGTAGGAACTACACGCTGAAATACTAATTTAACTAATTAAAACAAATCATTTTGTACTCATAGACGGGTTTCCTGTGATGAATTTTATTTTATTACCGAATGGAGGCCGGGAACTAACTGCCAAAGACAATTTCTGATGTAATTCAACAAAATTAATTTAATGATTGGTTGGTTAATTTTGTCACACAGATCTATTTAAATGGACTTTTTAAAGAAATATTCTGACAATTTGATACATGTTCTCTCAGTAGGCATAGCAGTTTTTGACACAAAAGGATGACTTTTACTTGACTCGATTTATCGTTTTGAAAAAGATGTAAATGTTAATTAATGTTTTGAAATGTTTAAAACATGATCTTGTCATACCGAACCATTATTTAAAGGTAATTAAACGCAAAAAGAATTTAAACTTTCAATTTTACAAAATTTTGCCATTGATTTTTTTGTTTTTAAATCGTTTTGTTTCAAATAATGCATGCTGTTAGTTCTGTTAGTGCATGTCTTTTGCGTGAAACATCTGTTTTTTATGATAATGTTTCTTATTTTTCTGTTACGAAACAGCGATAATGAACAGTTTAAATAGTTGAAATATGCATTTTCGTCTTTTACAAATGTCTTGGTGACAACACTACAAAGATTTTACATTCAGCATTGTTTAGCACCTCGTATTTTAGAAAATAAAAAGTCTGCCTTATGTGAATATTAAAAAAATAAATCTTGGTCCTTCTATTAGTTCTGAAAATAAAATTGAACTTCAACAATTTTGAGGGACTGTATTCCGAAACGACCGTATACAGTCCCTCAAAATGGTTGAAGTTCAAACTTTTTTTTTCAGAGCTAATAGAAGGACACGTAGCAAGTGAAATTACTGAGCAGGAGGCACTTTCCTATCCGTAACACGCGACTTCATTCCCTCTGTGTTAATTTACTTCTTTTTGCTTAATATGGTTGTTTTCAAAATTTGCTTTTGGTATTGTGATTTGAACATGGATTGGTATTTGCAGTAGATCTAAATGTTTATGGTTATAACAAAAATCAATCAAACGAAACGCCTAAGGACTTTATCACATTCACATATTCAATTTTTGTACATGTATAACATTTTGGCAATGGCCAGAGCAACCGAAAACAACACGAGGTCACAAATATCAATGCTATCAGGAAAAATGCATATTGATCACATTGCTTAAAACTTTTCTTACTTTTAGACTTAGAAGAGTGGGGAAATGGTGGTACATATCCCTGAAATGAGTATTTCACTTGTATCCAGTCGGTCATTTCAGTGATATTGGAGAAAACCGGGATAGCCTGGGAAAACAAACCTCCTACTTTCGCCGAACAAACTGAAAAACTTTTTCCCACTAAGGTCTGCCTTGGTGGCGTTTGAATCTAGACGATGAAAGACACAGTAGCTTTAGACCACTGTGGCCACCAAAAGCCATATTTAAGACTTAATGAATATTGAAACCTGATTATGTTTTTGCCGTTCCTTTACTTCTATCAAACATCAGTAGTGTCAGACTGAAATATGTACTTTTATAAATGTCTTAAGGAGGTGCTTACCCTTCCGGAGCATCCAGCCTCACTTCTCTGGTGGAAGTTCACGTGTGTAACCTAACTTGTCAGTTTATACAAGTTTTTACTTTGTTTGTGGATTGCGATTTGGACATGGATTAGTATGTTTATTTTTGTTTACGTAACAGCAAAGATTTAAAAGCATTACAAAAATGGCTTTTAAATTTAACTCGTATATCAGAATCTTAAAGTTGGAAAATGTTGTTATGTGCATCATACTTGATTATTAAAGGATAAAAAATAGTTTACAATGGTTTAAAGTTATTAGTCTCGCTTATATTGAAATTTACAGCTGCATAACATGTACTCCAAAATAGTAAAATGTCATCTAAATACACAAAACAAAATAAGACGCATACAAACATGATATCCATCTATCAATAATACTAGCTATAGCATTCCCATCACTGGAGGGGTATTTGGCATAATGATGATAAAATGTAAATACTTCAAATACAGTTAAACTTCCTTATAATGACCCTCTATATAACTTTGCCACTTCGCTTACTGTCAAACTAACTCCTGGATTCCATTTCTTCTATGTTTTTCTTTAATAATATTAAACAAAAGCCATATTTTACCAAACATTGGTTCATTGTTTAGTTTACTTCATCATGCAAAGTACTTCCTTAGCTAGATTTGTATTATTATATTTTGACCTCTTGCCCTTTGCATATATTTATCAATCTATTGAAAACGTTTGGTTTCACAAGTTAGTTTGGTACAGGTAATACTGATGAAGAATTGCATTCCTAAACGGCCGTCTTAGTGCTGTAAAATAAATACTAATACAATAAGTAATTTAGTCAAATAAGGTGTATTAAGTTTTTAAATTGACACGTATTTGGACCACTGGTTCTTAAATAAGTAGGACGGTTGAAGACCCCTCCAATAGAATTAAAACTACTTCATTAAACATTTTTTAAAGTTCCTGTCCAAATTTTGGAATTATATAATCAGTGGCCCCAATGTTTGTTTGTTTTCTATCCTTGTCTCTATCGTTAGCTTGCATTGTGTTGTAGTCTTGATTGTTTTGTCTTTTAGAAAATTCAAGTTCTTCAGTTACGTTGAAATTTCATTCCATTATTTAATAGAAATGCCATATACTATTTTTGCAATTAATTTATTTCACAGAACTAGACTACCGTTTCGGAATGAAATTCCTTATCAGTAGTGCTTGAACCAAAATTGTTTAAGATGCTGAAATGAGAAAAATAGAAGTGCCAAAATATGAATGGTATATGACAGAATGAAAAGCAAAGATATAGAATAACATGGATCATAAAATAATATTATACCAGTGTTAATTTTACAGCACTAGACGGCCGTTTCGGATACAATTCCTAATAGTAGTGCTTGGACCAATATTGTGAAACAAAACTTTTTCAAGGGGTTGATAAATATCCAAAGGACCAAATTTAGCTAACAAAATACTTTGCATGAAGCAGTATACCTTATTTTTGACGATTTTCATATTTTAACTAACAGAAAGTTTAGACAGTTATATATTTAGTTTTAAACGGGAGAAGACATAGATATACATAAAATAAGTGTAAATTGAATGATCTGTATTCAGAGACATTCGTCAATGCTTTAATGCAATGAAAAGTGAAAGTCAGATAAGACGGAACTGGATATAAAGTAAGAGATCCAGATATGCAAACTAATTACAGAGTTTTATTTTTCCATAAATTTAAATTAATATGATTGTGAGAGAGTAGAAGTTGATTGATCACCGGCATAATTGATGAATTGCTGAAGTAATTTTAAAAAGAATGCTTCTTAGACTATTTCGCCATTAAGCTGTTTACATCAAACTGAAGATGGTCCATCTCATATCTACAGTACGGACCTGTCGAAAGTTTAACACTGACCTAACGAAATGGAACCAAAGCCCCGCTTGTGAGTGGCAGAGATATGTACATCTAATGGCCGAACAAGTTTCCGAGAGATAGATAACAGCTGTGGAGATAAAGCTTATGAAGTGTCGGAATAAGCTGTCGATTCGAAACTAATTCGTTAGCTTAGTGTTAAACTTTCGACAGGTCTGTAGCGTAGCTTATCCATCACTATCTCCCATCAAAACGAGATTCATAAATTGATGACAATGAGAAAAGAATATAAGTGACAGGCCATTCGCATCTTTAATTGACGTATCCATATTCTCAACTGGCACTCTGAAATACGAATTAGATTACAGCGACACGCGAACTCTAGTAATGATCACTTTATCTTTTTAAATTCTGTAAAAATGTGAATTATAAGTGTCAGATATCCGTCGACTATGCTCTAATATGCATGAATCTTTCAAAACAGATCTAGAAGAAAATCATCAAATAAAAAGATTTACCCAAGGAAAAGTGCCAATTTGTTGACATTACGGGGCGCACTTAAAATTGACCTTATAAAAATGTCTAATTGTGTTTGGCGTTATTGCTACATGCTTTATTAATGTTGTTTCTGGACTGACGGAGTGTTTTCTCGGCAAGTGATACTACTATCGCTCACATGGCTGATTAGATTATTACTTTAATAACTTCTCACTTGTGAATTTGATAAATATGTAATTTACGGCCTTAGGAAGGAGTTACGGTACACATTGCTCGATTCTTTTTATTTAATTAGGGAATATTATGTAAACGAAGACTTTCTGAAAATTGAAGTTAATTCGAATTATGGATATTTGAAGATTAAGGAAAGATAATTTTATTGTGACTTTTATTGTGTGTTTTCTGCATCATTGTAATTTACATGTCGTCCATCAATAAACCCAGATAATAAGTTCACTCCATTTTAGTGTTTTCCAATTCTAGATGGAAATGGGAAAATGTCAAATTATGTCTATATATAGATGTTATAATAGTAACATAAATTGCAATACATGTATGTATGCGTTTTATTGTGAATTAGAATTTTAAGAATTTCCAGTGCAATATAAAATGCGTTTACAACAATATCTGCATTGACCGACAGTAATGTTTCTGTAAATACGCTATTTGCCAGTCCAAAGTTTAGACTTTTATAATCAATTTGATGATGCTTCTTTTCTATGTTTTAAATCTAATATTGTGAAATATTTTGATTTTCGTGGCATTCCCTAATTTTCTTTATAAAGCTGAAAAGAGATAATACTATATGTGCATTTACTGACTACTAGATTTAAAAATGAGATAGTGTGGACACATTTAATGATGCTGTACATTTACCAAAGTGCCTTTCCAAAATCGGGAAATTTGTAATTAGTGGTTCCAATATGTGTTTTCTTTTATTGCCTTGTCTTGTTTGGTTGTTTAATAATTAGCTTTAATTGTTTCGTGTTTGTCGTTCCATTTGCTGCTCCAACGTCTTTTCTTTTATTTTCTGTTACAAATACAGTACAGCCTTTGTCGAATGCGGTTATGAATAATTGTATACTGCATAGTGTATACAAATGGCTTATTCACTTGTACTGCGTTGTGTCATTGATTGCGTTGGCTGTTGTCAAGTGTATAATGTTCAGTTGCAATTTTTTTCTCCTCTTATAATTTGTAAAATCATTTTATGCTTGTCTCGTCACTTGTAAAGAAATAAGTTAATTAATTAATATTTTTAAATATACTATTAAAATTAATTTATTATTAATAAATAAATAAATGAATAAACTAAACTGAGAAATAAAAAATGTCATAATTTTATTAAATTGTGTATCTGTTCCTTTTGCGATTCATGGTGACAATGTCACTTTAGTTTTTTTTTAATTTTTGACTTCTGCTATTCCTTAATTGACACATTTAAATTGAACCACATGATGCGTCATAATCATTCCTTAGATCACGTGATCTGTCATGATCATTCCTGAGGTGTGCAAATCCATGTTAAAATCTTTTTAAGAATAGTAATTTGAAAATCATTTAAGCAGATACGCGTCACATCAGGGTTAGAGAATCTGGTCCTTCTCCAGAAAATTATCTTTTTTTCTATCAAGATGTGATTCCCCTCATGACTGGTGTAGGTATGTGAACAAGAGGTCCCTGCGTTTCCGGAACATCCGGTCTCACCTCCATGGATTTTGAGAATTTAACAATAAACAAGACCACGTATACAACCTGCGAAATGAGGAACAACTAGATCAAGACAAATGTACCCCTGTAAGGACTGCATTTAGAGCAAAAAAACTCCAGACAACATCGTTGCTTGAATAAATCGGTACTTAAAATGGTTAATTGAAATCACCATTAAGTATTCCAAAAACACAAAACAAAGAACCGTGTGATATTATAACAAGCGACAGGACATGACGTTTGACATATTGTAATCTACAACTGTAATTTTTAATTTACATGCAATAATATAATGTAACAATGTTCATTGCTTTTCGGATTAAGTGAAATTGACGACCCGTGTATACATTTATTGTATAAATCCATTTTGATTTCTGTTTAGTGTTGCCTCAACAGTTTATTTCATTTGACCCTTCTATTAATATTTTGTTATAAGTTCAGTTAGTTAAAAAGTCTGTCCCGAGCCATTAGGCCCATCAGGCCGGAGCTTATCCCGGTTTCGGTGACGTTAAGCGACTGAGAGTACAAGACTCTCCCCTGAATGGGACGCCGGTCCATCGCAGGGTTAACCCCCAGCATTTTGCTGGTACTCATTTATTTTTCAGCTGAGTGAACTGGAACAACATGAAATTAAGTGTCTTGCTCAAGGACACAACACATCGCCCGGTCCAGGGATCGAACCCACGACCTTCGAATCATGAGTCCAACGCCTTAACCACTAGGCCACACGCTTCTAAGTTCAGTGCTTCGGATTAATTTGTCTGAAGAACATGATACCATTTCATTAACAGCAAATATTTATTTAAAAAACCAATGACTTGGCATTTAATAAAATCATTAGTCACATCCAAGCTTAATTATCTCCAAGATGTGGATATCAGTCGATACAAAACCTTCAACAAGACATTAACATACATTTGAATACAAACGGCAAGATATAATCATTACAGTCTAAAGTGCAATGGCTTTAAAAAACTTAAATGTGAGTAAGAGAATTGGTTAGTTCGCTTGCCGAAGGTAGATGTTTTTCTCCAGGCACTCAAGTTTCCTCCACCACCCATGAACTGACTGTCTCGATTTAAGTGAAAGAATCTTGACTAAGAGTAAAACTTCATTACTCCAGAAATCGGTAAACAGATTGGTAATTTTCATAAAACCTGTTTTAAATCTTCACGAATTTTCCATTGGATTATAAAATTAAAAACAAAAAGCTCAAAACAAAGAACCGTGTGATATTATAACAAGTGACAGGACATGACGTTTGACATATTGTAATCTACAACTGTAATTTTTGAATTTACATGCAATAATATAATGTAACAATGTTCATTGCTTTTCGGATTAAGTGAAATTGACGACCCGTGTATACATTTATTGTATAAATCCAGCTTGATTCCTGTTTAGTGTTGCCTCAATAGTTTATTTCATTTGACCCTTCTATTAATATTTGTCGAAGAAAATTGATGGCGTATTCTTCTCATGAATGCTTAACCCGGAGCTCTGATCACATTTAGATTGGTATGGGATTGGGACTATTTCTTTTCGGAATTGTTTATGTATTGTTTCATTCCAATGTGTCTGATTTAATCTCGATCAATCATCAGACTCGGATCATTTTGAGCTTTCATATGAAATTCAAAACCCAGAACAAACTGAACTATTTAAATTGACTTGTATTAATACATTTCTCCAGAGAGAATGGCAACATCTTCAGACACGGATACATATCCTGGTTATAAAGTGGGTCTGTAATTTTGTCAATCAACGCGATAAATGAAATGGTATAATTGCATGCATATCGAGGGATACTTGGTCAATTTTAAGATGCTCATGTCCAAAACATGATGGATGGCGGATTTTTTTTCTATATCATTTTTAATCCCATGATAAAAACGATTTTGTAATGTGCAGTTTCTCTTTGACAGACTTGCGTAATTTAAACCACGGCGTGACACACAATTATTTTTTTTAGTTTTTTCATGTCGCAATATTTTTATATAAAAACTAAGTAAAAAAATAAATAACATTTGTGTTTCCCCTTTTCTGAGAATAAAGATGTATCGGAGATGACAAATCGTTAGACGAGACGCCTTTGATACACAAAAAACTTTTTTTAAATTTAAAAAAAAAATTAAAAGACACATGTATTGTTGGTGACAATTTCCAGTAGACCTATATTGAACTTCATTTTAAAAATATCTCTATGGAATTTGAAAAGAAATTAAAGTATTATGGCAGATAAAAAGCACACAAACTAGCTTTGTCCAATACAACCAAGAACACGAAAAATATTCCACACAAATTAAAAGAAGAATATATAGAGACCACAGATTATAAAAATACCAACTTTGGATTGGCTAGTATTATACCCATTGATGTATTAAAAGTACATTTCCGGTGTTGCGGTTAAATATTTTTATGTGCCAAAACCGTTTATCCCACTATTTTTTACACAACTAGTTCCTATAACACTTATTTAAAAATTGAAAATTTTCAAATTAAAAACATTTTTAAAACAATTTCTTAAAAGCTAGTAAAATATAACAAATAAAGTACAGGTTCGATTTTGAACATGTAGCAAACTCTTCAAGATATCGCCTATATCGGAATATGAAATAAATAAATAAATAATTTTTAGAGGGATTAATATACAAATGTATAAAAATAAGGAATTAAAATAACGTACAGATAAAAATAAATACATACAAATAAATAAATAAATAAATAAATAAATAAATAAATAAATAAATAAATAAATAAATAAATAAATAAATAAATGTAGATCGTGAGTCCATGACACTTTGAGGAGATCGCCTTAAAGAAAAAAAAATCAGATTTGGGGGTACAGATTAGATTGTCAAAACTATGCTAGCTAATGGTGTATACTTAATTATTTTATTTTCTAAAAAGTAGTTTAATCAGCAAAACAACAAAAAGTACAGATTTCACTTCTGATTATATCGTCTTATCGAAATAAAATAAAAAAGAAAAACTAAGATTAGATTGTCAAAACGAGGCTGGTGCTAGATAATGATGTATAATTATATCCTTCTTCTCTTTATCATTATGATCATGACAGAGTTATAAGATTTAAGCTATCTCATCATTTTACTCTAGTTAACCCTATCATCCAGGACATATTTAACTAAGTAACGAATTCTAACGACTGGTGAAAAATAACCATCTATGACAACTCTGATTGACAAACCATCCATCAATACGGCCTAATGCTCACGTATCATCATATCTTATCCGCTCTGAAAATTGAGGAAATGTCGGGAGTTGAAATTAACTTCTGGAAACTTTATTCATCCATGGAATAATGATATTCTATCGTAAATGATAGAAGTACAAAAATGGCGGTTGTCTATAATTTTCGTCCAAGATAATTCCATTCATTATTGCTTTTTTGGGATTATTAAGGGAATTTTCGCGAGTTATTGATAGGTCTTTTATTTTAATGTCGAGATTCTGTAACTTGGTCATCTATCAAATTGCCTGGACGATAATAAGACCATTTCTTCATAAACAACATTTTTTTATTTTGTTTTCTTGCGTTAACGTTTGTAGCATTTATATACAATGTATCATTTGTCTGGCCAATGGGAGCTTATTATGTATGACTTCCTGAGCTGATCAATAAATTGACTGGTTCAAAAGGTCTTATTGCATTTTTCAAAAATTGGCCAAAAAATTATAAACAAATAAATATTCTTGATTAAATTGAAATAATTAACTGAACATTTCAATAAAACAGTTCTTCGCCAACACCAATTTACCCAATGGCAGAAAACGATAAATTGCAACATTTGCTTATGAAGCAGTATTGATTGATTGAATGTGGTTTTATCTCCTAGTCAAGAATATTTCACTGATATCGAGGCTCGCCAGCTATCGAAGAAGTGGCACAATGTATTAACTTTGCAATTACGCTGATGGCAATGTGCGGGGGGGGGGGGGGGTTTTTTGACGTGTCATGCATCAGCTGTGACATTGGTATTTCAGGTCTCTTTCGAAGTTCCCCGCGATTCCCATTCCTAAGTTCTTGGCAAAAGAACAGTCACTATCTATCAATTAATGTCATGAAGCAGTACGATTTCGAAATTTGCATACCATTAAATAGAATCAAACAAGGTATCCATTTTGTCGTGTACATTCCTATGAGGATGTTCTAAATACCACAGTCTCAATACTAAAACGTTTGTCACATAATTAGCAATATAACAAAGTACGTTTTTCAGCTACAATAAAGACCACAAATTGGACCCAGGAAATGGGGACTTTTATATTATAGGTTCTCTTAAATAGAACCTTTTTCCGTTGAAATATGAATCAAAGTAACCTTTAAATCATTGGTCTTCACTAAAAGTTGGTTTTGATAAAACGGTTTCTTTTTTATTGAATATGAAACAAAAAAGACAACACTGGTTTTAATGAACAGGTATTCTTTATATAGAAGCGGTTTTGACGAATCTTGTATATACTTTTTGATATACCTGAGCCCAGCCCTAAACAGCTTTGGCGCACTACTGCTTCTAGAAGCGACCGACAGTCCATTATGCGGAGGGAGGTGTTAAGAACAGCTGCAAGACACAATACGTCTTTACACGTTTTAACCTGAAACGCGTTAATCCAGTCGCTAGCTATGGAATGCACTCGAGTCCATTGAAGATTCTATTGTAACCGATTAGATAAACATCTCCAATACAAACGGAGATGATAGGAATGTTTTCGGTTTACATAATTAACTATTATTCTGGGTTCATCAAACATTCTACAACTTATTGTGTCCCGAATTGTAAAACTCAACCACAGTGGTCATAATGTACCATTGGTATTTCTTAAAATTTTATAATGAATCTAGTCCCCCTCCCCTGTAAACAAAATTACACAAATCTCCAAAATTTAAACCAACGTACAAACGTTTTATACAAAAGAAAATCAAACTTGTAATTAAATGATCATTATTGATTTTCAGACTTGTAAAACGTCTATTTGTATTAGCGAAGTTTTCACATTGTCATTAACGCTTAAATCGGTAATAGAAATATGAAATTATATTTAAACACATGTCAGAAACTTCAATCAGCACAATCTCTCGTTCATTCTAAATGGATGATCAAACTAAATTCAATCCCTAATAATTATTTCTCCAATATTGCTCTTAAAATGTAATCTGTAGTTCATATTTGATATTAATTTTTCATTACAATACTTAAACGTGTACAATTTGTTAATATCCGTCCAAAATTAAATGCAAATATTTAACCTATTCGCAGAAAATGACTCCAGATTACTGATGCAATTTAATTATTTTACTATTACTATATGAAATTTAATACCAGAATTCTCAGAGGAGTATTTTCGATTGATTAAACCTCCCTAAGAAATTTTACTTGCACTTTGGGGCAAGAAAATAAGTGCTTTTATTTCAAAGATTTGACGCTTGACTATGTAACCGTTTTGAAAGCTACACAATGAACTGGCTCTGAAAATTGAATAATTTTCTTTTCTTATTAGATTTATTTCAAAGCAATTATTCTCATACCCCAAGAAAATTGAAAGATTGAGAAATAAAATCTAATGCAAATAATAATTTGAAAGCACATCAGTGACAGTCTTAAATTCGTCTCTCTCTAGTTTAATATTAAGCTTCAGTAATAAATATCCATTATTTTGATAAAGGGCTAATAAAAGATATCTTTGAGCTTTAAATATTCAATTATCCCAAGATAACATGTCCACGAATAATATAAGTTTAACACCATGTCTAGCTTATCAAATAATATTGGCGTAATTGAAGCGACAATCGCCGCAGGAATATTGTCAATTTTTGTCACTGATTCGATTATTACATGGCGTCGATGACATTGTTGTCCATTTCAATCAATCATGTCATCACATATAGGGTATGTTTTGTCAATTTCAAAATGAAGTTTGTGCATGTATGGCGCTATATCTATGGAATTAAATGTGAGCAATTTTATACTTCATTGCTTCCAAGATGTTAATTGGTCTATTCCATGTGGCAATTGGTGTTAATCTTTCATCTTTTTTAGTTTCTTAGAAAAAATAAACCCTCTCCACTGGGTTCATCATTTTGTCTGGCAAACGGCAGTGATTTTAAAATAACATTTTCTTTTGATTATTGGAAAGCCTCGATTTTGGACAGATTCTCTCCTTGATACTGGAGTGGGGGAATGGTGTTTTACTTCCAGTCAAGATTTTTTTTTCACTAGAAACGAGTCTGGCTTGTAATAAATTGCAAATTTCTTATATGTTCTTAAAGTCGTGTTCAATCTAGAAGGAATTATTGCTCCAATGGCACTAAAATAAAGAAATTATCCTAAAAATACTGTCTTTGGGCCAACCCGAACACTCTTTCCAGTTTCAATAGATATCTTTCTCACTCATATTTTTTCTTTCACATAACACAGATCTTATCAACAAAATGCATCAGGTTTCCAGTCAGTTTTGTCATAATGCTGTCCAGTGTTTGAATACATGACTCCTGTTTTTTGAAAGCCTGAGACAGGATGAACCCACCAATCACATTTCTCCATTGAACACTGTTATACGAAACATTTTGGGTGATAAGAATTTCAGTTTAAGTTTGGACATCGGCTTTTTAAAATCTGCATGTTGTGCAGATGGCTACAAGTTCAGTATCTCTAGCTTTATTGGAGTTCTTCATCTAGTACATGTAGTAAGAAAGTATGAAATTGTAATACAATGAACAATTTATTCTTTATTTCAACAAATTCAACAATAATTTATATCAAAACAACAAAATTTCATTTTCACCATTTATGAAAAAGCACCATTTGTGACAAATAAGACTAAACAGAGTATCAATCTTAGTCCATAGCATCTGTGAATGAAAACTATAGCAAAATTATTGGCAAGTGTTGCTTTTGTAACCCCAACTCCATTAAATTGCATGTAAAAATATTGAAAAAATATTATTCAGAGTAATGTTCAAAAGTAAAATGTCATTACTCCACTCCAACATCGCAGAACTAACCACTTCCAATAAGTGAAAGAATTCTAAATAGAACACCATTACTCCACTCCATCATCCCAGAACTGACCAACTTAGCATATATATAAGTGAAATAATCTTGTCTGGCATGTAAAACATCATTCCACCACTCCAAGTCTTGTTTATTTAAATTGTGCAACAATCTAAGGGCCACTATAATGAATATGTTGAATCAGTAGTTCAAATGCTATGGGGCACCAATATTGTACACAATTAAACAATTCATTTTAAATAACAACCAACATGACATCGAAGTTCTTCAACAAGTAACAATGTGTAAAGGCAAACAACATTGACCTGTTTGTTTGACCTTTCATTAGAAGTATCCATATATCATGATTCACCCAATACATAGGCTTTGTAATAACCGGTAATACATAAACAATGTAAGTTTATCTACAATGCAGCTGGAAAACACCTGTGTCACCTAAACATAGATGTACTGGTCCCTGATAAATATTTAAAGGTCAAGCGAACAGGTCAATGTTGTTTGACTATTCAAGTAACAAACAAAGTGTACAAGTAACAATATTTATCCAACAGAAAAGCACCAATATGTTTATTATGTAATTATTACATATTGTGAACATGGTTATTTTTATGGGTGGAAATTTTAGAAAATTGTGTTGTTGGCATTTCACAAATAGGTTATTTTTGTGATTTTGACCATTATTGTTATAAAAAAAACACATGACTTGCCGTAATTTTCAGGACAGGGTTATTTTTACGATTTACTGTCCAACCTGCATTAAAGACCACCTCTATATAAGGGTCATCTGCTTACAAAGACCAGTAGAATTGTATACCAATTGTTCTTTATTCATATTATTTGAACCTGTATATAAAGGTCACCTGCCCAGAATGGCCATTTTACTGGTTCCCTTCGGTGGCCTTTATAAACAGGTTATACTGTTTTTAAATTTGCAAAAGTAGTGAAAATTTCTATCATAAGAAAACAACCATGTTTACAGTATACATGTATGTATATCAGTATTATATGTTCATATTGCACAGTAACAACAATGTTTAACAGTAACGTCCACTTCTAAACCAAATATATCCAATTCTGGAACAATCTGAAAAATAAAAAATAAATTTAAGTTTATAAATGACAAGAATTGTCAGAAGAACAGTGTAACTTGTCTGCACATCTTGTTAATAAAGAAACTTTGAAATAAAAATATCTTGACATTGATGTTGAAACCCAAGGGTAAGGTGTTATCTTTTCTGTACTTTCTTTCAAGCAAGCTGAACATAGTTTCAATTTATTCTCCATTTGACAAGTTTTTATCTGCCTTTTTTATAAATGCAGACAACACTGATGGTAATATTTTACAACAAATAAGAAACAATTTATTACAACTTATTTCATCTAGCTTATTGGCTCGAATTTCTGTGTGTATAACCTGAGAAGAGGGAAAATAACCCAAATAATCAAGCAGGTGGCCTCATATCCTATCACATATATCTGCTTTTCAAAAATTAAAACATTTCTCAAAAAAACTGTTAAGCTATGCACTATCCTTCAAAGTATTGTTTTAGATGGCCTTGGTATCCCTAACACCATAATCCTATCCTAACACGACAACCAGCTGAAGGAAAGAGGAAAAGAGGACAACCAAAAGAGACCTGGCATAGGAAAATAGAATGGGAAAGGAAAGAGCTAGGAATGAAGACATGGGGAGGGCAGCCAGACTAGCAAGTAATAGGGATGACTGTAGAGGAAAGATAATTGGCCCAATTGTCCACCAAGTCAGATGGAATTATGTCAACAACACAATGGCTGAACAGTATACAGTTCACAACACATCTGAGCCTAGGTTCAAATACTACCAAGGCAGATCCTAGTGTGAGAAAGTTAGACCTAAAGCAAGGGGTCTTTCTCATCCTAGGGTCTGTCATCCTAGAACCCTAGGAGTTCCTGTGATCCATAAGCAGACATTTTTATCCCTAAGCCACTGAGGCCATTATTATAATATTAAATACACATGATCTATGTACTTACTATTTGATAATTGTAGGGCACCAAAGCTATCCTAACACCAACATCAACCACATCTCAGAACATCAGAAAAATATCACCATGTCTATCACAGTTATTGTTCTAGTTTTCTGAAACACCATTTCCATCTGAAATCAAGACAGACAAAAATTACTTTTAAACAATGCCAATGCTATTAAAAGGCAATAAATATAGTTCAAGTGGCATTTCATGATATTCAGGGCTAGTCCTGGCTTCAATTGTTTTGTCACCATTTTTCACCAGTCCGTAAATTCTGATGAAAAACCCTCCCAATTGTTTTTTTTTTTTTTTCATTTTGATTTAAACATTTCCTTGTAATAAGTTTTCCAAAAACTTTGCTATAGGCAATACATTTGCCAAGTCCAGAGCTAACCCTGGGTAATGATCATGTGTTCCCCTGGTGAACTCTTATTTCTCTAAAGGTTTGTTTAATGATTTTGTTAACTTTCGCTATTTTTTTGCATTCCTCTGCAAACATGAAGTAAAAGTTTGATAAATCAAGCCTCATTTTCTCGTATGTAGTGTATGTAAGTTTTGTTTGATATCGAAAAATGTTGTATCTAAAAGATATTAAATTGTTTCCTGAAATATGAGGTGAGAGAATACACACTGGCGTTAGTTACATCAAATGATCAATTGTTCAGTGACATCATATGACATTGTTTCTAACAAGCACATTGTTCTTGTTTACAGAAATTGCAAATTTATGCAGATCCCATGATGAGAATTAAAGACCCTTTATGTACATTTACTCAAACTGCTTGGTAACTAAAAAACTGACATCAAGTTATCAGTATTTCTTAAAGTGGCTACAAAATGTTTATCAAAAAATGGGGTTTCCAACTTAGGAGATGAGGAGCACTGTTATCTGAAAACCATGCTTTAGACCACTTGGCCACTGAGGGCCCCAGAGTTACAGGAGAAAACTACTGATCTTCAACAAGCAAACTGACAAACTTTCTCACACTTTCATCTACCTAGAAGTTGGTTTGATTTGAGAGAGCTGTGATTGGTAAACACTTGGTTTAGACCACTCAGTCACCAAGGCCCCCTTATAGGAAATGAAATAGTTCAAATATATTTCAAACTAGAACTTTCTCTTGGGAGCCAAATACCTTTGTTCCCATCATTGACCTCCTGACCTTGTCCACCTCCTGACCTTGTCCTTTGACTTATGCACATAAATTTGGTATGCCACACGTCATCTCATATTGGTTTACATTTGTGCCAAGTTTGATCAAAATCCATCCATAGACATGGAAGATATGGAGCGGACATGATATAGAGACAGACAACAGGTAATTACTACCATTGATATCAGTTTCTTTTTCATAAAAGATTAAAACAATATTTTGTTCAAAGACATGAATGGCTTGGTTTAAAACCTTACCAATGCTAAATCAAAAGTCTTAATTGTAAAAATTAAATATTTAAATATTTAATATGTTTTTAACAGATACTTCAAAATGGCTGAAATCACAAAATAATCTTTCGCTGCTTTGTCCATAAGCACCAGCTAAAATTTTAATCACAATATTTGTTTCCCCAATAGTAACTATAGATTTTTAATTTTTTGTTTAAAAAGTAATTTAAACTATATGCAGCATTTAACATGGTCATGAACCATCTACCAATAATGATTATATTACCATATTTTCCTTCTCAAGAGTACAAACATCGTCATGAAGAAAAAAAAATCCTGAAAAAAACCATAAAATTGTTTCTTTCTACTTTCTTCTTCATCAAATATTGATTTTCCTAGGAACAGCAGTAGAAGCTATAACTGTATGTGTGTATAACATTTCACAATTTAATATGTTACCATCAAAACATATTAAGTATTATTCACACAGCTACCCATCACCGGGGCAAAGGCAATTTTACTTTCTATTTAAGCTCTGACAATATAATGAATATCGCTATAATAACAGTAGACAGAATTCATTGCATTTTGCCCCATATATCACTACAAATCTTTCTTTAGATGAACATATAGGAACCAAAATCATTATCACATCAATTCATTTTGCTATAAATATTGGACCTCTGACTTTATTATTCACACTAAATTAAGTCTTAATGAGCTTTCTTGATACGAAATAAACATATAATTGTCCTAGTAGTAATCAAGATATTGCAATCATTCGCTATAAATTTTCTGGCCGTATTTTTGCAGTTCATAAATCTTAGTTGGAAAATACTAGTAAGAATCAATCCTGCCGATTACGCCGCGCTTTTTTACATGCTGTTTTTAAGACGGGAATTTATGAACACGAGAGCACTCCAGTACCGGCTTCCCGGCTTTTTTAATGTCGTTTGTTATACATAAAGCTATTGACCGACCAATTATATCTTTGTAATATATATGTTACTTATCCAATATATGTAATTCCATGTATTCTACATTTTGTGCACTCCTCTCTCTCTCTCTCTCTGTGTGTGTGTTTTAAGATTAGTTTTTTTAGTCTCTGATACTAGTTCTGTAGTGTAGTGGAGTAATCATACTTTACACCCCACCCCAGTCAAGATTATTTCGCTTATATCTAGGTGATAAGTTCTGGAAATGTGGAGGGAACTAGAGTGACTGCAGACAACCACTTTCTCAAAATAGGATCTTTTCAGAATGGGATTCAACCTGTGGTGGTGATAAACACTGTGATCCATAAGTGTGCTAAGACCACTTGGCCACCAAGGTCCAGAGTACAGGTTCTGGACTCTTTAAATATTTTCTGTATTACATGTAAAATATTTTTGGACGTATTTCTGGAGTTCATAAATCTTGGTTGGAAAATACTAGTAAGAATCAATCCTGCCGATTACGCCGTGCTTTTTTACATGATGTTTTTAAGACGGGAATTTATGAACATGAGAGCACTCTAGTACAGGCTTCCCGGCTTTTTTAATGTCGTTTGTTATACATAAAGCTATTGACCATCCAATTATATCTTTGTAATATATATAATTCCATGTATTCTACGTCTTGGGTGCTCCCCTCTCTCTCTCTCTTTCTCCTTCTCTCTCTCTAAATATTTTTAACAATGTAAAGTGGGGACAAGTGAGATAACTGATGGTGAAAATGTAACATTCATGAGAAATACATTAGTTCTTTTATCTACAATGCAAGGACATTTTCAGTATTTAAATATGTAAACATTTTTTAATGGACAAAGAAATGTCCCCATCTAACATATAACCTAACCCTATTCTATTGTAAATAGTGTTTCAGAGCCTTAAAACTAACATACAGTACATCTGGTGATGCGAGTTTTGTCCCCAAATTGTTAGTGGTGTCTCCACGAAGATGGTGATAGAGCTAATAATTGCCCCTAAATCAAAGGCTGGAGCATCTCCTCTCTCTCTCTCTCTCTCTGTGTTGTGTGCGCATGTGTTTTGAGATGAGTTTTTATGAACTTTTCTGGCTTTGGTACTGGGGTGTAATGGTGTTTTATGCCTCCAACAAAATTTCTTATCTTAATTGTCAATTCTAGAATGGCTGAGGAAACCAACCAAAGATGCCAGAAAAAAACACTTTTTATACCCCCCGCTTAAAAAGTGTGGGGTATATAGTGATAGGGGTGTCCGTCCTTCCGTTACACCTTAGGGTACCTATCTCTTATCTGCAACTCCTCCTAAACCCTTTAATGGATTTTCATGAAACTTTCACACAATCTTTGTGATATAATGTAGATGTGCACCTCCTATTTAAAAATTTGATCTGATGGATTTTTTTATGTGGGGGGAGTGGGGGGTATTTTTTGTGCGCTCACAGTTTTTCTAGTTCAATCTAGGATCTGTCCAGAGTGGAAAATCGAACCTTGGCAGCGAGAAGCACTGTGATCCACAAGTGTTAGACAACTTGGCCACTGAGGCTTCCTGGTACAAGTTCTGAAGTTTTTATATGTTAACTGTATAACATAAAAACTATTAACTAACTATATTTTCTTTGTAATACCGGTATGTTTTTAAAGTCTCCCAGAAGTGTCCATGTAATTTTATTCAGAAAATGGGTAAAATGTGTATATTAATTAATGCATGGTAAAACTGTAGTGTTGAACACTTGCACTACAACATGACAGATTATACACAACTAAACTTTCACCATAATTTTTCAATATTGGGAGATTTTTACCTCCAGTGCCGGATAAGTAGGGATAGTGGGAGAGATTCCAAAATTTTTGTCTTGATATCGGGAGACTTCCACTCATATCGGGAAGGTTGGAAGGTATGTAGCCTGACCAACTACTACAACTCTCATCCCCCCTTTCACCATATACAGGAACAATCATTTCATCAATGCTGCAGTGAGAAGCAAGTCTTGTCTGGGATCATTCTGTCAATACAATTGAACTTTAGTCCAGAAAAGATTCTGTTCAAACTCACCAGGAGGTACTGGTAATTTCAATTCTTTTAATCTATACCAGGAAATACTGAATGTAAAATAACATTTTAATGTTTTAACAAAAAAGGACTCAGGGCAGTTTTTTCCCCTATTAGCTTCTTCCATACTAATTTTCCGAAAAACACAAAAAAATCTTAAAACTAAATCAATTTCAAACATTTTTCTAAAACCTGTCTTCAATCTTCAGAAATAAACTGTTTCTGACATTTGCAGAATTAATATTCATAAAATTGTTCTGTTTACGACAGGAAATATAATATTCAAGCGATGTGTGCTGAATATTTAAAATTTTACGCCTATCAGCTAACATTATTGTCCAATCAGATTTCAATTAGATACATTTCCCGGAGGCGTAAGGCACTAAACTGTCTGCGAACAAAAACAGATCATCAAAAAATACCATTATAAAATTCCGCCAAATAAAACACAAAAGGCAGGTTGAAGAAATACATTATCCGTTTTTTGTTTCTTTGGAAAAATTAAAAAAAGCTAACATAGGAAAAAGTACACCATAAATTTATTTCTTAACATTTATTTGAAAAAAAATAAAAAGATAAAATATAAAATAAAATAAAATTGAATTTAAAAAAATAAATAAACAAACTGGGAAAAAAATATAATGGCAAAAAATGTATCAAATCTTCTAAGACATCACAAAAAATCATATGGAGTAAAATTAAACTTGTACACATTTCCTAGCATTTTTAGATGACGGTGTTTGTAGAAAAAAATAGAGCTGCCATAAAATAATTAAGCATATATAGGTATTGTAGTTCTCCATTATATATCTAGGGTCATGTTCACTTCAGTAGCATACTCTACATCACATTTATGAAGATGCTGGTTGTTTGGACGGTTATAATTTGTTTGTTAATTAGTTAATCAAAAACAAACATACTAATCTATGTCCGAATCACAATCTAGAAGCAAAGTAAAAACTTTGGAATTGACAAGTTATGTCAGACACGTGAACTTCCACCAGGGAAGTGAGGCCGGGTGTTCCGGAAGGCTAAGCACCTCCTGTTTAGCTATATTAATTAATACAGTCAAACATCTCTATAGAGGCCACCCAAGGTAACCAGTAAAACTGGCCTTCATGGACAAATGGCCCTTATATACAGGTTCAAATAATATGAATAAAGAATAAAAAATAATTGGTACCATATATAATTTTATTGGCCTTTATAAGCAGGTGGTCCTTATATAGAGGTGGCCTTCAAGGCATCTTTTTTGAAACTAGAAAGTTAAGTTGAAAAGAAAAGCCAATTAGGAACCTAGTAACTGTTTGGTAGGCCTAGGTTATACACAGAATTTTTTAAAGAATTTTGTTGACTTGTACAAACCAGTTAACATTTTGATGAGTATTTATTTATCCCTGGCTCAATTTTTAACACTGGACCACTGTAATTTTGATGAGTATTTATTTATCCCTGGCTCAATTTTAAACACTGGACCACTGTAATTTTGATGAGTATTTATTTATCCCTGGCTCAATTTTGAACATTGGACCACTGTAATTTTGATGAGTATTTATTTATCCCTGGCTCAATTTTAAACATTGGACCACTGTAATTTTGATGAGTATTTATTTATCCCTGGCTCAATTTTGAACATTGGGCCACTGCAATTTTGATGAGTATTTATTTATCCCTGGCTCAATTTTAAACACTGGACCACTGTAATTTTGATGAGTATTTATTTATCCCTGGCTCAATTTTAAACATTGGACTACTGTAATTTTGATGAGTATTTATTTATCCCTGGCTCAATTTTAAACATTGGACCACTGTATGTTTTTTTTTAAGTTGGATACTTGTTTGATTCTTTTGTTACATTTGCCAATTGTATGTGATATACAACCAAACTCAAGTAAAACTGAACTATAATGGATTACACTGTATGTGAGAATAGAGACATGAAGTTTTACAGCAGTCAAAATTCTTTCACTTACATCAAGGTGGTCAGTTCATAGATGGTGGAGGAAACATGAGTGCCAAGAGAAAACCACCAACCTTCAGCAAGTAAACTGAAAACTTTCTCACACTAGAATCTGCCCAAAGTGGGATTTGAACCTAGGATGTGAAAGATGCTGTGATTTGTAAAAGCGCGTTTTATGCCACTTTGCCACTGAGGCCCCTAATTCTGTGATAATCAAACTGTCTAAACTGAACTACAGTTAAGCCTGTGAAAATCAAGTCTTGTCTTATCCAAACTACAGTTAAATCTATAAAAATCAAATTCAGAGTCAACAAAACCCTGTTTAAATTCAACTAATTTAAGATGTATTTATTAATAGAATAAATTATGAATATCCATGTAGTATAGGAAATATCACCCTCAGGGTTGAAAAATTCAGTCAGAGACTAGGCTTGCTGAGTCTCTGACAGAAATATTCAACCCCAAGGGCGAGATTAATAGTACCTTACACTGGTATCAGTTTTAGACAGAGATATCTCAAACAAGGATGAATATTTTCCTGTCCAGAACGAGCTTTAGCGAGTTCTGCACACTGAAAATATTCATCCGAGTTTGCGATATATCTGTCTTACACTGTTATTGGTGTATATGATTCTTTTTCTCACACATTTGCAACATAAAAACGTGATTTGTAAACAAATATTTGCATCAAATGCCACCCTTCCGTGCCTTCTGAAAATGATGTCATCGAATTCTGTTGATGTTCCTGCGTAAAATGATTATGACGTCATCAATTTAGTGTCTGTAAGTGGTCATCTCTCATCCAGAATGCCCTCTATTTTTTCACAGAATCAGATTAAAAAGTTAGAGAAATCTAATCAATGAGGGAGATTGTTCATGTGATCTGTCTCAACCAGGACGAGACAGGTAAATCTAGCACCAGTAAAATGGGTAGATTCCCTGGTCACATGTGTCAGAAATAGCTATCCTACATGGATAAACTCATATTTGTTTTTTTTTCTTCCATTTTGATGACAATTTTTTGGTTTCAATTATGAGTAACATCAACATTGATGCCATCTTTGTAAATCTAACTTTATTATTCAAAGTTTTACATAAAAATAAATTTGATCATGGACAGAATGTACCTGATTTTGGTTTGTACAGAATGTATAAACTTTAAACAAAGCTATTTATTCTAATCTCCCAAAATAAACATTTGAAACCCAATGCAAATTTCTATATTTTGAGACTTGGATACATGTCATTTTCCCACATAATGATGTCATGTCCACACATGTAGTTGAAAATAAACAAACACATGTGGAGGTGAAGATAGAAATTTCTACCATCGTTTCTTCCAAGCAGAAATCTTTTTCTTCCATCTTCCTATGTTTGAGATAGAGATTTCCGCTTGCAGAAACGATGGAAGAAATTTCTATCTTCAACTCCACGTGCGGCTTTCAGTGACGTCACAATCAAAGGACAATTGAATGACGTCATATCGTGGAGACATGACGTTGTCTTGCGGAAAAATAACACCAGAGTCTCCAAAATTTAGATATATTCACTGCGTTTCAAATGTTTATTTTGTATAAACAAAAATCGGGTACATTCTGTCCGATGGTCATATTTATTCTTATGTAAAACGTTAAATAACAAAAGTTAGATTTGCAAAGATGGCGTCGATGCCGATGTGACTGATACTCAAAGCAAACAATTGTCATCAAAATGGAAGAAAAAGAATCAATCATGAGTTTATCCATGTAGGATAGGGAAATCTCACTCGTCTCCGGCAGAAATAATCAACCCCTCGTGTGAGATTTCTCTATCCTACATGGATACTCATGATAGATTCTATTAATCTCAAACATAAGAAGATGAAAGAAAATTAAACTTTATCCTTGTTTTGTCATCCAATAATGCATATATACCAAAGTGCACATGTAAAAGAATTAATCATGAGGTGGTGATTGATCTTTTTAATTGTTACATAGGCATGGTCATAACTGTTAAAACAACAACTAATGATGGTACATTGTACTCTTTCTGCTCAGTAACAAAATACAAATTTGTAAATGGCTTGTTTTTGATGGGTTGTGTGTGATGTATCAGTCAGCTGTTCGATCCACCATGTGAAATTATATACAAGTACAAATACATTGTACTTGTATATAATTTCAGAATAAGTAACATGTCTACACTTCTTGTGTTAAACAAAAAGAAAGATAATAATCCTGTGAATAAAATAATTTAAAAAGTGTTTGTTGTTGTCCTTTTTTTAGCCACGAGTTGAATAGAATACAACAGAAAAACTTGATACGGTAAATTCCGTTTTGAGAGTATTACTAAGAAGTGTAACATGTGCTCGATAATGTGTACATCAAGTTATTAAAACAATTTTTTTTTTAAATAATTTTATTAAGTTGTAATAATTTTAAAGTTGTAAAATAAGAAACTTAGGAAAAATTGCATGAAAATAATTTCCGTCTATTGGTGAAGTAACTTAACTGAACTTTTTGTAAGTTCCTTCTTTTTTCGGATCACCATCAAAGATCGTGATTAACAACATTAGAACTTTTTCTAATTATAAAAGTAGTTTTTATTCCAATCGTTGTTATTTTAATAATAAAAGTGTTGTCTCCTGTGATTATAGAACAATCCCCAATGTTTACTTTACTATCATTGGTTTCAGTTTCTTTACCTACCACTGTGTTTTTTTAACAATTAAAATTATAACTGACATATGTCACTGAAGTTATTGCTGTTTGTATCAGAATATTATCCCAATTTCTCATTATTCATATATAAAGGCCACCTGCCTATAATGGCCACTTTTGGTGATTCCCTTAGGTGACTTTTTACTCAGGTTTGACTACATTGTATATGTATAAGAGAGACTCCAGGCACCGTAATTACCTCATGGAATGCAAAGTAGAAGAGAGACAACTCTCAAATTCTTACTTCCATCTTACAGTACCTAAGTATATATGGTGTTTCAAAGGTGCTGCAGTGAAAAAAACAAATGTGAAAAATTACACAGAAAAACTGACTAGTTATGTTTATTTGGTACTAAGGAGTAATGAGATTTTACACAGCAGTTAAGATTTTTTTTTTTACTAGTATTGAAGCTGTCAGTTCTGCAGTGGTGAAGGAAACCGGAGTACCAAGAGAAAACCACTGACCTACTACTGTATGCTAAAATGACAATTTTCTCACAAGGATTACAGGTGATTTTGTTTTCCAAAAATGACTACCAAATAAAGGTAGATTCCCCTAGGGAAATTAGACTAAATTTTCTACTTAAATTCCTTAAACAACAGTTATACACTGGAACCCACATCATTCCTGTAAAGTTTAATTGAATTGGCTTCAGTCATTTCAGAGGAGATAGCCAAAATGTGCGTTTTCCCCAGTACCCACAAAATGTTACGATATTGTCACAAAGAAACACCTTTGCAATGAGGATTCTGAGCTACCGGTATTGCAAGCATGTTGTTTTAAAGTTTGTTGTATTAAAAAACTTCAAATTTTCCAAATTTAAAAGGCAGAAGTTAGTTTTTAAAGAATGTAACAATTCACTGATTACAGAAAGTAGGGACGTATATATGTAATAAACAACTAATGCACATTTGTAAATTGCAGTTAGTAAAATGACTTTTAAAATCTTACCTTGAACTGATTGGTTAGTCATATCCATTCTGATTGGTAAAGTTATAACATTTGTCTGTTCAGAAGTTTGCTGATTATCAACAGTAGAAGTACAAATTTCAGTCGATGATGTCACTTCCTGAACTGAATTCTGGGTAAGAGTTCCCTCTGACTGGTTCCCTGTTGTATTATTTGCAGCTGATGCTGCTAACACTAGCTGAACCGGTGCCTGAATCTGTTGTCCAGACGAATTAATGAACTGACTATATGGTTCTACTGTCCTGGTTCCTGTGTAATAGCTCTGTTGGTCACCACAAGGAAAGATCTGAACAGGAATATTCTGTTGAACATCACCAGGACTGGTTCCCTGCACAGTGGGCTGGCCACTGAATGCTGGTATAAGCTGTCCACTTGGGAGTCTGAACAATGGGAAAGATATATTCTGAACAAGCTGTATACCAGGAATTTGACACAATGGAGATGGCAGAGTAACAGAACTTTGCTGTGGACTTAGTGTGCAGTTAGTCAAATTCTGAACATTTCCTATCATCTCAGAATCCTGGTGGCTTAGATCACCGACAGTTGATTGACCTTGACCTTCAATATTAATAACAACGTTAGTTCCTGGGTGACCAAAATCTGCCCCATTCTCATGTTCTGTATGGACTCCATTTGTGATGTTTGCTTGTGCAGCAGGAATGCTTGTTGAAGTAACTTCTTGTGAGTCTAGATGTTGGTTTTCGCTGATTCCTGTGTCAGCTATTTGTTCCCCATTGTTATGTTGTGAGATATTCGGTTCAATTTGTATAGAATTTGACGACAGACTCACCGGTATTCGCTGTTTAAAATTTTGTGACAGAATCATCTCATTATTAACCATTGGTTGTACAGATGTTGTCGCAGATGTAAAATCGACCTGATTGGTTAACTGTGTTTGAATAGTGACATCACCATTCTCAATGTTTGCATTTGAGATTCCGCGTTTCTCAATTATACTAATCTCATTGATATCAGAACCGACAGGTTCCGATAAGTTCTTGTTCACTTGTTCCCTACTACTAGACGCTGTGTCCAAGCTTGCAGGAATAGTTTGACTTGTTGTAACATTAATCACAGGTTGTTGTAAGCGTAAAACGGTCAAAGCTGTTGATAGAGTCGATTTTGCCATTTCTTCGTGTAAACGCTTATGACTGTTTAACGAGTCTTTACGAACAAACGATTCATCACACAAATCACAATGAAACTGTTTCTCAAATCTCTTGGAGGAATATGTGTTCCCGATTTTTATTCTGGCAAGTTTGGACGACTTCTCTTCACCTTTTTTGTCTTTTGCTTTCTTGCTGAGAATATTGATGTGTTTCCTTCGTATGTGGATTACTAAATTCGCTTTATGTTTTGTACTGAAGTTACAATGACTACAGACGAATTCTTTCTCTGTTTTATGTGTAATAAGGTGATTTTTGAGGACTTCCTTGTTAGCACACTGATAATCGCAGATTGGACATGTCGTATCCGGATTCTCCGGCTCGTGGGTTTTGAGATGTTCTCTCAGAATGCGTTTTGAAGAGGAAGAAAACTCACACTGTGTACATTTTATCTGTTTGTCTTGTGAATGATGAACTTTAATATGACTAGCTAGGTTACCTGAAATAAAACAAAAGAAACAAATCAAATTGATTTAATTATGAATTTCATTAAAACATATTTAATTCAATTTCCCTGGGTAGTGATATAACTACATTGTATAGTATGTACTATGTATAGTGAATATACATTATTACCCTACCTCTGACTAAATTCAACCACTGCGGTAGCTCAGTTGGTAGAGTGCTTGCTCCGTAGGTGGGAGGTTGTGGGTTCGAACCTCGGCCGGGTCTGATCCAAGACTTAAAAGTGGGTAGTGACTGTTCTTTCGCCAAGCACTCTGCATTACGAAATGAAAGTCACGGTTCTTTCGGATGGGAACTTAAAATAATCGAGGTCCCGTGTCTTAGTAGGCTTGGCACGATAAAGAACCCTGCTGTATTATGCCATCAGCGCAACACACAGGCAAAATTTCTGCACCTTCACCTACAGCTGGCGACGTCTCGATATAAGTGAAATATTCTTGACTGGGACATTAAACACCATTACTCAACTCAACTCTGACTAAATTCTATTATAGTTATTGGGTACAATGAATTACATAGCAGCACAGGCAAAAATACTGGGTCTGTGAGGATCATACCTGATGGGTTAGAGTCACGTCCCCCGTCGCTAACATAAACATCACCAAAAATGTTAATAAACAGTTTGCGTATCATTCTGCTGAAGATATTGAAATTGATACTCACCATTAGTGGCACATTTAGCTCCACACTCCTCACATACATATGGTTTTTCTCCTGTGTGTACACGTATGTGTCTCCTCAAATCTGATTTTATCTTGAACTTTGACTGACAGAATGGACATGGGAATGGACAGTCGCCGGTGTGGACTCGGAGGTGGACTGTCAACTGACTTGCTGACCGACAGGCATACGGGCAAACCTGGCATCTAAAATAAACAATAAAAAGAAAAAATTATTAACTTAAAACTCCGTAATATATGTTTATAGATAGAGGCCAAATGAGCCTGCATTGTCACCCGGTAATATAAACATCAACTATTCAATGTGAAGTGAACTCAAATTTTCTGAAATACAAGTACATATTGAATTCAGATATTTATCACTGTTTCAAATTACACCCAATACAGACTGCAAAGCCAAATGAGTGCATATGTAAATGAATGTATTAATGGTGATATATGCCCAAGTCAAGATACTTTCATTTGTATCAAGTTGGACAGTTCTGGGATGGCAGAGGAAACTGGAGTGCATAGAAAAACTGACTAACTGTAAGCCATCTGGCAAACTTTCTGACAATAAGATCTATCTGCCTAAATGAAACTGAAACCTAGGTGATGAGAGCAGTTGTGATCCGTTAACCAGCCCTTTATACCAATTGACCACCGAGGTCCTAACTAAATTATGTCAATGTAGAGGATTTGTTTGGTTAAATATGAAGCAAAGAGTCGGGTGGTTTTTATATAAAGTTGGTCACTATAGCTACTTCTACTGTAACTATGTTTCCATTCCTGGTAGCCAAAATTGCCATTGGCTACTAATTTCTGAAGAATTGTTTCAAAAAGTAACCTATTTTAGCAAATTTGTGGAAAATTACTTTAAAAAGGACTATATTTTCACAAATTTTGGAAATTTGGCTACTTATTATTTCAAATTTGTGGAAACCTAGCTGTAAAATAGAACAAATCAGAAGGAAGCAACCTGTAGATGAACAAACAAAATAACAAAATCCTACTTATGTTTTCTGTCTCTGGTGTGTGTCACCATGTGTTTCTTCAAACCACTACTGTCAACAGAACTGTAATCACCTACATAAATATTAAAAAAAAAAAATTATTCCTAATTCTAGGTCCTATGCTACCTCCCATCTTCATTATAAGGTAAAGAGAGTGGAGTGGAGTAATAGTAATCAGTTATATTGAGGCAGCCAGCTCTGGGTTGGCAGACACCAGAGTGCTCTTGGAAAACTATCAAACAAGCAAACTGATACACTTTCTCACACAATAATGCAGTGTGTGTCTTACATTTTTTAACAAGTTATCAAAGTTCTAATGTAAATCTACTAGAAAGGACAAACATTACAAAAGGCAGTCCTAATTGGCCTGTATTAAAACACACTCAATATTACAAAAGCACCAAATAATTAAAGTTTGTGAAAGAACGAGAAAAACAAGTCAAAGAAAAGACAAACACATGAGGAAGAAGGTTGCGAAAGTAGCACCAACAAAGCAAACAGACACATGTACAAACTCTGTGCTATGCTATAAGTTAACATGGACTTTCAACCAGGTGAGCTAAAAAAAACAGTAAAATATTCAACTTACATAATTCACATTTAAATGGTTTGTCTCCTACATGAGCCCTGATATGTAATCTTAATTTATCTACACGGGAGAATCCCTTTTTACAGTATTCACAAATAAATGGTTTCTCCCCCGTGTGTGTTCGCATGTGTCTTTCGAGATCTTTCTGAAATGTTGATATGTAGGTGCAGGTGTCATTAAAGGTACATCTAAACTTCTTAGGTCTAACTCTTTTGGGTTTCTTAGGTGTATCACCACCTGTAAATAAAGAGGTATATCTCAGCTTTAATACCATTAGTGCACAGTTACAATGCACATAATAATGGCACATACCGATTTTAGTGAAAATCTGTAAATGCCATATATAATCAATTGCAAACATCATAGAAATGTTTGAGAGATATGAAATTTTTAAAACCAACCATTTCTGTTTCCTGGGTCCAATAGGGCAAACTGATTACAAATTGCATTGCATGTACTAGTATATCAAAGTCTACTAGAATCTGATAAAAAGAAAACACATTTGAGCAATATGATTTCTATTGATTTGGGGGATAACTAATATAAACTGCTTGAAATGCAATGGAATTTGTTAATGTTTAAAACTAATAGAAATTTTACATTAATATAATAAAGAAACGTATGTACAATAACATTTCTGATTCTTAGTTTTTTATTTTTTACTTTTTTAAGAAACAAAAACTACAAGATTTTTTCCTAGATATAAAGGAAAATTGAAACTGGAATTGAAAACCATACAATTTAAATACAATTTAAAATAACTTAAATAAACTTACTACTACTATGTATTTTTGACTTCTGTGAAGATTCTATAGAACTTATAAACATCTGTCTAGCGTTTTCTAAACTCGGCTGAGTTGGAGATATAGTATCGTCTTCAAACTCCTGAACATCTACGACGTCAGGTTGTTGAGTTCCAGACACCGTGTTATCCTGAATTTGTGGTATGTATGATTCCTTAACTTGCATGACATTCTCTATAACGCTGACGTCAGTACCAGGCTGGTCCAAGGTTCTTATATGCACAGAGTACTGCTGATTATCAAGAGCTTGTTGTTGTTCAGAGTTTGTTGTGATTTCTCCGGCTGACAAGTTCTGGAAACCTGGCTCCACTCCGGACAGAACAGCAGCCTGCTGTGCTAGATCTGTGAGCTGGTTGCTGGGCATGAACTGCTGTTGAGGTTGCTGTATTTGTTGAATCTGTTGCTGTTGAATTTGATGTTGTTGCCGTTGAATTTGTTGTTGCTGTTGAATTTGTTGAATAATCACTTGATTCTGGCCAGAATTTAAAAGTTGCTTAAGAACTAAATGCTGATTGGCTGATTGTTGATCCTCTGCTCCAGTCTCGGAGTTGATTACATGTGACACAGGAAGTTGGGTCTGCTGGGAATTCACACTGAGCTGAAGATTAGCGGGAATTTGGGAGCTGGGTATCAATGAATATGAGCCATTATGATCCAACTGCATTCTGGGAGCTGAATTATCTTGGCCAACTTCCTGTTGAAACACTTGTGCCTGTTCTTGGGCTGAATCAGAGCCTGCAAAATTGAAACATTAAAATAAAATTTAAACTTAAATCTGTTTACAGAGACCACTTTACAGGTTCTAAGAAATATGGATTAAATAGACAGATAATCTGTGTATAAAGTTGCTTTTTGGTTGAAAAATGAGCAACAAACACACTTTAAAACACTGTCCTAATAGACAGGTGATATTTATACTTTGGTGACTGCTGAAACAGTTTTACTATTTATCCGAAATAATATAAAAGAACAGCAACCAAAATATACTGTCAGTGGACAAACATTGGAGCATCTTTTCAATACCAACATAGACTTGAGAAAGTTTTTTTTTTTTTTGACTCTTTTTCTTTTCTTAAAATCTGACTGTAACAGTTTTCAAAGATAATATGAATCATTTACTGAAATATGTGATTGTATGTATGAATGACAAACTGCAAAACTGATTTTTTTTCAAACAAAATGAATCAATGTGCAAATGCCTATTATAATGTAGACTCTGTTTTGAAAAGGAGGCCCAATTTTTTTTTCAAGGTCTGGACCAAAATGATCCCAGTAACTTCAATTCGAGGATGAACACTGAAATGAGACCCATTTCTGGTCGTTACATGTTTGTGTATAATCAAAGATTATGTAACTAGCGGACATAGAAAGGGAAGTAACTGGTACAAGATTCTTATACTTGTTGCTGCTCTCGTACAAGTTATTCCCCTTTCTTTCTCGCAGACACACAAAATCTTAAAGTACCATTTGTAAATAGAACTTGTTCTGTAGGTCTTCCATCTGGTACTGCTTGAGTATGGAGTTGAACCTGGGTTGGATTTTGGGGTTGAACCTGGGACTGTGAGTTCTGGGCCACAAGCTGTTGCTGTATCATGCTAATCATATTTTCACCATGCTGCTGATAAAAGTTCTGGTCCGTGTACGGTAAGGCCGACTTGTCCTGTACAATAATTATCTCCCCTTTATCCGTCAATAACACATGGTTCATAAACTGCGATTTTGGTGTTCTCTGTTTTTGAGCAGTTTGGACATATTCATGTCCAAGAGGCGGAGTTATAGGTGTGACCATATATGGAACATCTGTGCCTGCCCCATTCTGAACATTGTGAGAATGAGAAGCATGATCGGCCGTTACAGGCTCCAAAACATGTGGATGCGACTGGACTGGCAGCTGAGGTGGGGCCTGAATCTGTGGCTGAGCTGAAACCTGTATCTGAGGCTGCCCTGGTGCCTGTATATGCAGTTGAGGTGAAGACTGCAACTGTGGTTGACTTTCTGTGTGTATCTGAAATGAAATAAGAACTTAAAGTAATTCATTTGGCAAAATAAGGGATTAATGGCCCAATGATCCTCTTCTAGAATGATCACTGCATAAACAATTTTACCATCAGTCATCATCCACAACCAATCAATTATCTTCCTGGGTTCCCCATCACAACTTTATCATTTGAATACCTTCAAAATTCTATCCACAACACATGTTTCAGTTCTAAGGCATTATCCACAAATGGACTAACAACCCACCTTATAACTATCACCAAAATTTAACTTAACTATAGGTCACTAAAAATTTAACCAACCTCTCTATCTGTATAACATTCTAATGTTCATTATAAAAGGGACCATGATGACCCCTTATACTGCCAAATTACTCAATGGTTACAACCTTAGTGAGTCATATTTTACATAAAATGAAAGCAAAAATATTGACAGGGGTTCAAAATTATGTTTTGTAATGGAAGGTCCAGGACCTTTTGCCTTTAATTTTGGCAGGTCCCACATAAAGTTTTGAAAGTCCAATATCAACATTGAAAGATCCATGTGCAATTATGTAATTATATTGAAAATGTAGAATTATTCTGGTAAAAATGGCAGGTTCAGCGGACTTTTACAATTTAAATATTAATGGTCCCAAGGTAAAATCAATAGGTCCTGGACCTCAGACCCAGGGAATTTTAAACCCCTGATGGTGTTATGGAAGAAAGTTGATGATGGACCCCTCCAAAAAATCCTAGATTGAACAAGGCTAGCTTTCCATTCCTTATAGCCACAATCTCCATTCTGAGAAAAAGTAACCTGTTTTAGCACATTTGTGATTTTAGAAAAAAATGCTTTACACAGAACTATATTTTCAAAAATTATAGAAATATGGCTACTACCGGTAACTATTCTAAAATTTTGGAATCCTTGATACTGCTAATGAATATTACCTGTTTATTGGCTGTTTTAGATGCCATAGGACATGACTGTCTTTTGTGTATAAGAAATAGTTCCACATCATGAAACTGTGTTTTACAAGCTCCACAGATATGTATGTCTATGTTACTGTTATTATCTGTCACTGAAAATAGAATGAACAATCTGTTATTTTTTATCTTTATGTCAATAATATGATTATGTTTCTGTTCCTGGTAGCTATTTTTAAAACGCCTATTAACTACAAATTTCTGAGAATTTCTTTCCAATAGTAATCTATTTTACCAAATTTGTGAAAAATTACTTTTAAAAAAGGACTATATTTTCACAATTTTTGGAAATTTGGCAACTAATTTTAAATCTATAAAAACCTAGCAATAATAATTATTGAGATATAGTGGCCAAGTGGTGTAAGCTCCCCCCCCCACACACACAAAACTTTTAGTCCTAACAGAGACTTGGCCAAGTGGTCAAAATCACATGCTTATGAATCACATAACCTCTTCAACATCTAGGTTCTAATTCCGCTCAGGACAGCTAGATCCTACTGAGAGAATGTTGTCACTTGCCTTGTCAAAGATTTTTTTATTCTGGACACTCCAGTTTCCTCTGCCATTCCAGAAATTACTCATGATATAAGTCGAACAATCTTGATTGGGCATAACCACAATTACTCCACTTCTTTTAGTCCTAGCCATGCTGTATGGTTTGTTCTCGAGTGAAGCAATGGTGTTTTACACCCAAAACATAATTTTTATTTCACTTATATTGAGAAAGTGGTTCATCCTTGACAGAATTTCACCATTTAATCTGGTTCATTTACCTGCTAATTAATTGTTTTAGCATCAGTGCATGGAATAATATAATAGACAGGGGTGTTTTGTTAAAGGGAGATAACTGTATTTTCAATTACTCCAATCCATGCCAATTACCAGTAAGGGACACTATGGTATATGCACCAGGAACCCAGTTTCACAAATATATCCAAAGGGTAAGACTTCCTTTTGACTTCACTTGATTAAGTATACAAGAAAAAACTACAAAAAGATCCTAGTGTGAGAAAGTTTGCATGTTCACTTGACGAACTTCAGTGGTTAGTGGGCACTCCAGTTTACTCTACTATATACCTGAACTGATACCACCTTAATGCAATTGAAAAATTCTTAAATTGGGTGTAAAACACCATTAAAAAGTCAAACAGATATCAAATTAAATAAAGGTTTCTTTTTAAAACGGGTATAAATTAGAGGAAATCACAATCATTTTTCTGGAGGATAAAGAAACACCATCATTTTCCTTTTAATATATACAATTTTGAGAACCAGCTTAAGTAAACATGACATTTAGACATACATATCCCCAACCCATTTTCTGACCACCCTAGACCCAAAAATCTCAACAACACCCTACTACAGGATGCAGTTTTAAAACTCAACACGCGTGATTTAAAATTTTCTATTATATTTACTGTTTCAAATAATTAATTAGAGGGTTCCATACATTAAAGAAAACCCCAGTTTTCTCAGTAAATTGTAGGACCACAAAGACTGCATATCCTCGACAAGTGACAGTGATTGACTAATGTTGTTAATGTAAACTAGAAAACACGTGGTCTCGGATATATTTTGCCGGGCCGTCAAAACGCGAACCCTGGTTTTGTACTAGACAGGGGCCTTCAGTTGGCCCTTCCCGAGTTCTAAACTTCATGTCCACCGTAAAATCAATCATTTCAACGATAATTTGTCTAAGGGGTACAGTGTGTTTTTGTTTCGTTTTATCATGACTCACTTTTTAACTGTCATTTGAGGTATCAAACTTATCTTTCCAAATAAAATTGCATTTGTATTATTTAGCCCAGATTATGCATATTTGCAATATGGCATCCGGTTAGTTGATATGGCCAACACCAGATGTCGCTGCGACTTCATAACATGAAAAATAGAAACGGAATGGCCGTGATTCGGATATTAAGACCCGTCTCATGCATAAAAAATTACATGAGTAAAAACCCAAATAGTGTAATCGAAAAAAAGATAACTTGTGTTAGTCACGTGAATAATATAAAATAAAATCAATAAGGATTGTATAAATTATACATTCTCAGTTAAATTCATTATATATTTCACTCCCTTGCAAATCAGCAAAGGGAGTCACACTCCCACCCTATCAGATTGACCACTAAATTTTATCAATTTTCCGTTTTCCTAAAAACCCAAAAAACGTGAACCCATTTTTTGTGTACATTTTTATGTAATTCTTATTGATTTTTATTAATGAAATAATAATTTGCAATTGGTTCCAGTGGCGGATTTAGGGGAGGGGTTGCGGGGGTTGCAACCCCCCCCCCCTTTGAAAAATTTAAAGAGAGAGAGAGTGAGATATTAACTGATTAAAATTTTTCTTGGCCCCCATCGGGGCTCTGCCCTAGGCCCATCGTCTCTGGAAGGTCGCGCCTTCGGCGCTCGCATCTGCACTGATCTGGCATTGATATAATTCTCGCCCTCCCTTTAAAAAATCCTGTATAGATCTCAACCCCCCTCCTTTAAAAAAATCCTGGATAGTTCTCAACCCCCCCCCCCCTTTCAAAAAATCCTGTATCCGCCCCTGGGTTCCCTTTTGCGATGTCCTAATTTAGTTTAGCGCTAAAATAGTAAATATACAATATTTCAAGATTCAGTTTTGGATACTGCAGAAATATTTTTTTTGTATTTGTTAAAATTTGCAACACTTCGCCCCGTATATTGGAAATCGTTGGTTCGAACCCCGAGTGGGTAGAAAAAAAGTAGTTACTGCTCTTTCGACAAGCACACCACATTTCAAAGAAACGAAAGTCCGGGACGGAAGTGGGTCCTTTTAAAACCGATCCCCCATGTCAAGGCAGGCGTGGCAAGTTAATAAAGAACCCTCTCTGCACATTGCTCTTTAGGAGCGCACTGCAGAGGTCAACATTTCTGTCACTTCACGCATAGATAGCTGGTGACGTCTAGATATAAGTGAAATACTCTTGAATGACTTTATGTGACCTAACACATTAATCAATCAATCAATGTGTACGAACTGTGGTTCCCATGGACCACTAGCAGACGAATTTTTCAGTAGAGTGGTCGCCATTTGGTTAAGCAATCTATATCATTTATCTATCTATTTTATTTTTAAACAAATTTGTTAATTTTTAAATGACTGTTTTTCAAAAAGTAATCGGGATATCAATAGTTTTTAAATTTATGAAATTGTCAATGTTTTTACTTTGATTTGGTATATTTTATGAGATTTTTGTCCTCATAACAACGATGTGACAATAAATTTTATACACCCTATTTTAGAAAGAAAATAAGACCCAATTTCTAATGCCTACCAAAATGGCCACTACTTTACCTGTAAAGTGGACAGTGTGACGTCATATGGGAACTTAGAACTATCTGATATATATATATATATATATATATATACGCCGTAATTAGTAGTCGAAATTCATATAAGTGGGGTAGCACTGTATTTTATATATCGAATGACTAGGTATATTTTTAATTGTCACTATTTGGAGCAATATGGGACTTGAAAACCGTCTAATTTTTAGCTTATAATGAATATTTTTGGAGTTCATAAATCGTCACACAGAAACAATTGTTACTCATTCATTCATTCATTCATTCATTCATGAATATAAAACCTTTGGATCTATTAATTTCAGATCAAAAATCCACAATCAGGGGCGGATACAGGAGGATACAGATTTTTGAAAGGGGGGGTTGAGAACTATCCAGGATTTTTTAAAAGGGGGGGGGGGTTGAGATCTATACAGGATTTTTTAAGGGGAGGGGCGAGAATTATATCAATGCTAGATGCGAGCGCCGAAGGCGCTAACTTCCAGAGACGATGGGTCTAGGGCAGAGCCCCGATGGGGGCCAAGAAAATAATTTTAATCAGTCAATATCTCACTCTCTCTCTCTTTAAATTTTTCAAAGGGGGGGTTGCAACCCCCGCAACCCCTCCCCTAAATCCACCACTGACAATGAACTGCTGGTCTGTTATTATTATTTATTAGCGACGAAACAATTTGGCGGGAAATAATTTTGTGATTCGTGATTTTGGGACGAGGTTGACCATCTCCAAGGGGCGTTAACTAGAGTTATGTAAATATCCGGTTTCGTTTTGACCTCAGAGGGGTTTTCCAAAAAGATGTCGGAACTTTTAGATCTACCTCCTGAATTACTGGCACATGTGTTCAGTTATTTGTCAGGGAAAGACTTAGCTGTTGTTTGTCAAGTTTGTAGGAAGCTACGGGAAGTGTCAACTGTCGAGACAGTGTGGCAAACACGTTGTCTTATAGGTAATCTCTCTCTCTCTCTCTCTCTCTCTCTCTCTCTCTCTCTCTCTCTCTCTCTCTCTCTCTGGTATTTTGGTAATTGTGTAAATACCAATTCATTAAAAATATTTTCAAAAAATCTTCAAATCCCCTAAAAACCCCCGCCCCCCCTCTCTCTCTCTCTCTCTCTCTCTCTCTCTCTCAGTGTAATTACCTGTCATCAAAGCTATATTAAAAAAAATTATTCAAATCCTCTAAATACCATTCAATCAACTCTCTCGGTCAATCAATCAATGATTAGTGAATGGATCATGGATGAATATTATTATTACATGTATTAAATTCTTATTATTTTCTTTCTTGCAGAGTTCAACTTTACAACAAATGAAGGCTGGAATGCATCATATCAGGATATTTATTCAAAAGGTATTGAAATAATAAATTTAAACCAGATTTCATAATTTTGTGTTAAGTTAGTACTGGTCATGTAAATCTATCCAAAAGTCCTTTATGGGGCTTAATTGATGGATCGCCGGCCAAGCCCACAATGTTCCAACAAAGGCCCAGCATGCTTGAATGACACACAATAAGAATGAAAACTCGCGATGAATTGTGCAATTTAATGATGTCACTGATACTAGAACGTCATTAGTTGCCAAGAAGATGCTTTGGTACCGTGATGGCGGCCGGTGTCGGAACATTGTGGGCGTGGCCGGCGATACATCAACTGGCTAACAGAGTGAAATAATCTTGACTGTGCAATGTAAAAATCTATTACTCTACTTCAATCTACAGTGTCTCCACCATCCCTAAACTGACTGCTTTAATACTAGCTGAGTTACGGTACACAAATGTGGCAACAAAGTATGCAAATCACACAGAATATGAAAATGGCAAGGTAGTGCTGCTTTGAATTATGAAAATGGCAAGTTAGTGCTGCTTTGAATTATGAAAATGGCAAGGTAGTGCTGCTTTGAATTATGAAAATGGCAAGGTAGTGCTGCTTTGAATTATGAAAATGGCAAGGTAGTGCTGCTTTGAATTATGAAAATGGCAAGTTAGTGCTGCTTTGAATTATGAAAATGGCAAGTTAGTGCTGCTTTAAATTATGAAAATGGCAAGGTAGTGCTGCTTTGAAGGGTGTCAAAAATGTTAAATAGGTTTTTGGCAGGTTACATTGCCCCATGTACTCTGTGGCTCAGGGCCACAAGGCATATAAATCATTGCATGAGGACTTGTATTTAATTATTTGGAGGTTATTGTGTTTTCAAAGTTGTCACTGTAGATTCTTCCTCTTCCTTCTGAACCACCACAGTATCTCAGTTGGTAGAGTGCTTGCTCCATAAGTTTGGAGGTTGTGTGTTCGAACCCTGACTGGGTCTGACCCAAGACTTGAAAATGGGTAGTACTCGGCATTACAGAATGAAATTCACAGTTCTTTTGGATGGGAACTTCAAAGATTCCAGTGCCTCTCACCAACTAGATTAACATTCTATAGCTATATGGAGAGATCCTGGTGTTGAAAAGTTTTGACAGTTCTCTTGCTAAGAGCTTGTGGCTTTCTCCATCTACTCCAGTTTCCTCCAACATCTGAAAACTGACTTCTTTGATAGAAGTGGAAAAAATCTTCATGAAGCATAAAACATCAAAACTTGAATTATCCTCTCCATTCTTTTTTACTATTGATTTCCGGACATACATTGGATGAAAAACATGGGGTATTCATTGGATGTGATATCACCATGGTTACTATGTGATGTTACTATGATTACTGTGCCATGGTACCATGATTACTGAGTGATGTTACCATGGTTACTATGTGATGTTACTATGATTACTGTGCCATGGTACCATGATTACTGAGTGATGTTACTATGTTTACATCTGTTTCAGTATTATACAAGTATGGAAGATTAGTTCGGTTGTGGCAGAGAGATCTGTATCCTTATGGTGGAATTGTACAGATAAAGGTTAGTGGAGAAAATTGTTATCAGTCAGTTATTTTGTTTGCCTAAAATTACTACCAAATAAAGGTAGTTTCCCATGGGGAAATGTGACTAAATTTCCAAAAATTGACCACTAAAATTCCCAAAACAATAGTGATATACATGAACTAGCAAATTAAATCTACCGGTAGTTGTATTTACCCACAAAATGTAAGATATTGTCACAATATAACAACTTTGCCATTAGGATCCTAGCTATTACACACATGTCATGATCCAGTTTGCTGTATTACAGAACTTCAAATTTTCCAAATTTAAAAGACAGAAGGTAGTTTTTAAAAATTGTTACAAAATCACTGTCAGTTCAAATCATAGGTTGTTTCATCTTCAAGACCTCTAATCATTCATTTAACTGCATAACATTACAAAAGAGCACCAGTTTTCTGAATGGAAATTAGTTCTTTCAAAAGAGGTATAATCTCAACAGCCAAATTTTTTCTAAATACCGGTAGACGTTATAACATTAGGAAAATTTACTTTCGGCAAAAGAGCTTGCATTGTTTATTTCAATGCTTTTGATTTAGATCATGTTGGGATAGAAAAAATGAATATCTTCCTGTGGTTAATCACCAAATAATACATGTGTCTGAAACCATTCGGCTAAATGAAACCATGTGTACATTTACTACATAATTTAGCCAATTTATTTACAAGTATTATTTTGTTACTTTTTAAGTATGAGAAAGGAAGGATTGTGGGATATGAGTATTTACCACCGATATATCCAAAAGTTCATGAAGCGCTGATACCAAAAGAAATATTTTCTATTGAATTAAAGAATGATGGGATGGTGGAACTCTCCTGTGTAAGAGGATACAAAGGACCTCATAAATGTGATGTAGCTATTGAAGATAATGATGTAAGTATGACAAGATTATGTGTAACAGTCTAGGTAGCTCAGTTGGTAGAGCATTGCCCCATAGTGCAGGAGGTCCTGTGTTTGATCCTGATGGCCAATGTGGCTCTTGTAAGTGTTGGAATGGCTCTCATATATGTTGGAATAGTGCCTCCTGGGCTGACCTTGCATTTTCCCCCTATCCTGTTACAGTTTGGTGGCAAGTGTGTCATATAAAGTCCATTTGAGGGAATGTGGGTGAAATTTCCCACATGGGACCATGGGAAACTTAAAAATAACAGGAAAGGAATGTAGTGTTTTAGGTACCTCCATTGGTTTAATCTCAAGGCTGACCATGCATATTTGCTCTATCGTGATACATATGCTGTGATATTATTAGTTTACACAGTGTGTTGGTGACCTAATATGGTTTATACAGAAACAGTAAATTCCATATCGGGCGAGGGCGAAGTGTAATGTACTAGTGTACGTTTTTGTCGTAAATATTCGTGATATATATGAAGTGTTTACTACCAAGCGGCCGTCATTGCCGTTGGTCAGGAGATGTAACTCTCATACTGACTAGATATGGAACATATTAGGTCACCACGTGACCAATATTGTCGAATAAAATTCACAGAAACTTGTGAGAGGTAGGATATTGTGAACTATCAGCAATCCATATTGTTGGTACCTTTTACCCCTGGTCCTTGGCCTCTTGCCACTTGAGTTACGGACAAAAGAAAACAGGGACCTGTGTTGCAGAGTTGTTTAAAGCATGTGCTTACAGATTTCAGGTTTCGAATTCTACTGAGGACTTTTTCTTGTGTGAGAAAGTTTGCAAGTTTTCTGCCCAAAGGTCGGTTGTTTTCTCTGGGCACTCGGGTTTCCTCCACCATCCCTTACCTGACTGCCTTCATATAATTGAAAGAATCTTTACTGTGGCATAAAACAACTACTCTACTCTACTCCAGCAAAGATGGCGGCATTTCTACTTTTACATTGTTATTTTCCAGGAAGAACTCAGTGTTAAGATTGATTGTAGGCAGACATGTTGTCATAAACATCCAGAAGGTTATTCACAGGTAAGTCTTATGTATTTTTGTATACTTTCTATGTCGCAAGACTATGGAACACCATTTCTACATATACTCAATTATTTAAGCCTATCTTTATATAATTGAACCTAAGAACAATTTTATTGCAAATAGGTACAATTGAACTATACCTAGATACAATTGAACTATACCTAGGTACAATTGAACTATACCTAGGTACAATTGAACTATACCTAGATACAATTGAACTATACCTAGGTACAATTGAACTATATCTAGATACAATTGAACTATACCTAGGTACAATTGAACTATACCTAGGTACAATTGAACTATACCTAGATACAATTGAACTATACCTAGGTACAATTGAACTATACCTAGGTACAATTGAACTATACCTAGGTACAATTGAACTATACCTAGATACAATTGAACTATACCTAGGTACAATTGAACTATACCTAGGTACAATTGAACTATACCTAGGTACAATTGAACTATACCTAGGTACAATTGAACTATACCTAGGTACAATTGAACTATACCTAGGTACAATTGAACTATACCTAGGTACAATTAAACTATACCTAGGTACAATTGAACTATACCTAGGTACAATTGAACTATACCTAGGTACAATTGAACTATACCTAGGTACAATTGAATTAGACCTAGGTTCAAATAATTATAGGTAGGAATATATAATTGCTATTAGAAATAATTCATTTGTGCCTAAGTATAATTCAATTACACCTAGGTACAATTACAACATTTGAAGATAGGTTCAAATTTGAATTGCCTGTGGTGATTTGATACAGATAGCGACAATGATTTCTTTAATGAGAGGTGCAAATGATTTATACCTAGGTTTAATTTGCACGGTTTGTTCCTAGGATTAATTAATTTGTTCCTAGGATTAATTAATTTGCACCTAGGTGTAATAGAATTATACCTATCCTCAAATGAATTATTCCTAGGTTCAATTATTTGAAGATAGGAATAAATAATTAAGTATATGTAGAAACAGTGTTCCAAGCAAAACTACTGTATTGATACATTTAGATCTTAGATTGACCTTGTTAAACAGTGATTTTGTTACATTTTTTGAAAACTACCTCCTGCCTTAAGATAGGGAAAATTGAAGTTCTGAAATCTAGCAAACTTCATTATGATATGCTGGCAATACCCGGTAGCTCGAATCTTCATTACAAAGACACTATATTGTGGTACTATCTGATAAATTGTGGGCAAGGACTAGAATGATTTTTCACTACATCACTGTTGTTTTGGGATTTTTAGTGGACACATTGGGAAATTTTAGTCATTTTTCCCCAGGTGAAACTACCTTTATTCGGTAGTAATTTCAAGGAAACAAAATCACTGGTTAAAAAAGAACTAATCTTTTACTGGTAGCATACAAAGGCTGTAAGATATATTGTGAGCCTCATATGTAATGGTTTGACATACTTTCCTATGACAGCAGGAGGTTGTGGGTTTGGACCCTGTCCTGGTCATACATATGACAAAAAATTTTAGATACTGCTTCCTTGACTTACGCTCAGTATTAGGAGGTCAGTGGATCAACTGGTTCATCTGATTCATTATTTAACAACATTGCAACAAAAACAATCATATCATGAGAAATTGTGATACAGTTGTATCCTGATGAATCCTCTCACACCTAGAATTATTAATTAACATAGGACCGCAGTGGCTTAATGGACAAGACGCCAGTCTTCAAATTCAGGGTCTCTCACCATTGTGAGTTTGAGTCTTGTTCAAACCACATGTGGGAAACTGAATTTTCCTTGCTGTTGGCCTTTACTGGTTTATAGGGTGTCAGTGTAATATGACTGGGGGAATGGTATACATGCCTGCGGGGTTCTGACTCAGTGAGCTAGCACCTTAAAGTCGCCCTGAGTAGTGGTGTGCGGTATTATCGGTATACCGGTATATCACAATACAATTTCATAATACATACATATCGGGATATGACAGATCCGATCCGGTAATACCGGTATTTTTTAAAAGTCAAGTAACCTGTCTTTTTATAGCTTAAATGAACACACAAACTGCTGTAGAGGCGTCCGATTTGTTTAAAAACTCAACTGACTGGAATTTATATAAATATTAGGTCTTACTATAGGTAAAGCTATCAAACCAGATACGAAACAGCCAAATACGAAACTTGTTCCATAACAACGTGTTATTAACAACATGTCCGACAACGGCGAATTCAACATTGTAAAAGGCTCTTTGCCTTCCTCAGTTCTAACATAATATATTATGATACGTATCGTGATACAGCATCTGCGTATCATAATATATCGTGATACAAAAATTTTGATAATACCCATCCCTAGCCCTGAGTGTGTGTTGGCAGACCATAAAACACACTCACACTTCACATGCATACACAAACTTGTTCATAGATTAATTTATAGAAATTAATAAAGTGGTTCTGGTCATGAATAACTGAAAAATTGCTGATGCGACACTAAGCAGCATTTAACAACAACAATATTAATTAACAATATTACTCAGGTAGACATTTCCATGGTAGACCTAGGGATTTTGGAAAGGATAGGTCAAATTTTTTTTATTCATCCAGAAGAACAAGCTGAAGGGGGCATGCTTGCTTCCTCAGATAATTTTTGAAATAAAGCATAAAATCCTGCAATTTCTTGCAAGCTAAATAAGTGACACACACTACATACAGAAATTAGGGAGGGATTTCAATCCCTAGAACCCCCTTTTTCTGGGCCCATCACTGCTATTTTTAGCTCAACTGAGCCTTTGGCTCAGTTGAGCTATTGCAATCTATCACCGTTCGTCATTCGTTGTGCATAAACTTAACATTTAAATCTTCTCCTCCAAAACTGCTGAGCCAAATTGATGAAACTTGGTCATTATCATGTCTTGGTAACAGGCTTTTAAAATTGTGTTCGAGGTTTGGCCACGCTCAACAAGATGGCCGCCATTACTAAAAATAGCAAAAAACACAAAAATCTTCTTCTCTGAAACCAAAAGGTGCAGGCAAATTTTGATTGGATATTTGGATTCAGCATACCTGGGAACCTTAAAATTGTGTTTTTCATGAAAATTGGACGATAAATAGGTTACACGTTTTTTGCGTAAATTTATGTAATTTTATGTAATGAGACATTTATTGTTATAACTCAATAACGGCAGAAGATAACTTTATGGAGTTTTCACAGTTGATCTTGTCTTGCTATTTTTTTCCAATTGATGTCAAGGTCAAAGGTGAAAGTTTTGTCCCAGTTTTTGACCTTTGACAAAAAATACTATTTTTTAAAAATTTCAGGGGATAATGGCATAGGATTTTCAGTTAATTGTAGGGTTTGACATGACAATCATTTTGATACATAGATCAAGGTCATGGGTTCAAAGGTCAAGGTCAAAGATGCACAACTATTACCGTAATAGTTAATTATCTGCAAAACTATTAACTTTTTGTATAGGCATGTATATTAGAATGTTGTAGGTAATGTCACAATGGTCATATTGATATATGAATAAAGGTCATGAGTTCAAAGGTCAAGGTCACAGATGCAAACAAGTACTGAAATGGTAAATTATCTAAAAAATTATAAACTTTTTGTATAGGCATGTATATTAGAATATTGTAGGTATTGGCCTTACAGTCATTTTAATGTATGGATGAAGGTCATGGCTCAAAGGTCAAGGTCACAGATGCAGATGAATACTGAATTGGTTAATTTTCTTGAAAACTATAAATATTTTGTGTAGTAATGTATGTTAGAATGTTGTAGGTATTGGCCTAATGATCATTTTGATATAAGAATGAGGGTTATGGGTTCAAAGGTCAAGGTCACAGGTGAGTGTTAAGGCCCATGGGCCTCTTGTTATTTTATTTAACTTTTATAAATATTATATTCAGGCTTTTACAGAGTGGATGTCAGAAGTCTTTGAACCATTTTTGGAAATTGGACATAATTATCTACCCAGACAGAAATTTAAGTTCTTACACGACAATGAGTAAGTTAATATATTATACAGTCCAACCTGCCTTAAAGGCAACCTCTATATAAGGGTCACCTGCTTAAAAATGCAGTAGAAATGTATCCCAATTATTCTTTATTCATATTATTTGATCCTGTATATAAAGACCACCTGTCAATAAAGGTCACTATTACTGGTTCCCTTTGTTGGCCTTTATAGACAAGTTTGACTGTACGTTATACAGGATTTTGGCTGGTTACACACCCTCTATGTACCCTGTCAAAGATCTATATACTCTTAGCTATTGCTGTTATTATATATCGTCATCACGATTATCGTCTTCGTGGATTTCCTGATTGTGATACCGTGGAACTAAGCTTACATAACAATGTCACGAAACCCTATTACAAAAAAAATTCTTTGAAATCATTGCATCACTTTTGTATTGATCATGATTAAGCAGATTGGACATTCGGTTTTGCAGTAAACCACAAACAAATCACTGCTGACAGGTGACCACAACAAAAAAAACCAAAAGAAAACAAATCAAAACACGAAAAATACCCAACACATCTATAAGCATATTCAACTGAAAATATCGGGATGTTATCCCAGCTATATCTTCAAAAGTTCAGCAATATTGCGATGCCTTTTGTCTCACGATTAGGTGCAGGTTTTTGTCACCCTTCTTAAGAAATAAGGTAATTTTTCAATGTCTTTATGAACTTGCAAAGTACAATGGCCTTTTTTGCAAAAAATTGAAACAGCCCATTATACTTTGCAAGTTCATAAAGACATTGGAAAATTACCTTACATTTTCCATGTAAAATTGAAAACAATTTCGAAATGTGCTGTTGGTGCATCTTTTCATAAAAATAGGTTGTCTCCTGTCATTTGACATCTGACATCAATATCATCACATCAGCGCGTGGATCATTGTCTCTATGAAGTTGCAAAGTATAGTCGATGTCAAATATTTTATTGAAGGAAAGAGTGAGAGTGAGTAATGGTGTTTAACGTCCCAGTCAAGAATATTTCACTTATATCGAGACGTCGCCAGCTATAGGCGAAGGTGCAGAAATTTTGCCTGTGCGTTGCGCTGATGGCATTATACAGCAGGGTTCTTTAGCGTGCCAAGCCCACCATGACACAGGACCTCGTTTATTTTAAGTTCCCATCCGAAAGAACCGTGACTTTCATTTCGTAATGCCGAGTGCTTGGCGAAAGAACAGTCACTACCCACTTTCAAGTCTTGGGTCAGACCCGGTCGGGGTTCGAACCCACGACCTTCCACTTACGGAGCGAGCACTCTACCAACTGAGCTACCGCAGTGGTATATTGAAGGAAAGATATTGCAATTGTAAATATAAAGTGGTACAGCTTTGGTCATCATTTTTTCATTCTTTATGACTTAGTTACCTTTTTGTCATGTTTGTTTACCATATCTAGATTTCTGCAATGTACAAGTTACTTCCTTTTTACTACTAAATGTTGCCTGCATTTTTGTAGCACGGCAGGTTTCCAAACATAGTTTTATGTATTCCAACATGTTAACAAATCTCTATGTGAAACAAGCAAATTCAGTGAATTAGGATCCCCTGACAGCATATTCTTTTTTTGTGATATGTTCAAAGGGCAATAACTCCCAGGAAAATGAGCAAACTAACTTGGGTTAATGCTATGTGCATCTCCTATCAATGTTGATGCTTTGCACCAAGTTTCATGAAATAGTGCTTCATAATTTTGGAGAATTTGTGCAGACAAGAATTTTGGACAGACAGACTAAAGGAAGGACAGACAGACAGACAGACACTCAAATTTAATATCCCCCTCTTTCTTAGAAAGGCAGGGAATAAAAATTCTTTGACAATTTGAGTTGTATACTGTGAAATCTCAGTTTTGATTGTTTTCATGGAAATTCTGATCCTTGAATTTAAGGTGTCAATGAAATGGTATACATTACAAACTTACCACAAATCGCAAACCACAAGTTTACCCCAGCAAATGAAGTTTAGGGGGATATATAGGAATCACCCTGTCTGTCTGTCTGTCTGTCCATCTGTCTGTCTGTCCATCTGGTTGTCCATCCCAATATCATGTCTGCTCCATATCTTTCATGTCTATGGATGGAATTTGATTAAACTTGGCACAAATGTAAACCAACATGAGACAATGTGTCACATACCAAATTTATGTGCATAAGTCAAAGGTCAGGAGGTCAATGTTGGTGTGGGGGGTATTTGGCTCTCAAGAGACAGTTCTAGTTTTTCTAAGAATCACAAAATGTAGACACCACAAAAACAAATGATACAGTATGTCTCTGAGTATATATGCCTTATAGGTCAGAAAAGTCTACTAGTATTTTATATAATGTAGTTCTCTGGTCTTGGACCATGGGCCAGTAACTTAGGTTACATATAAACTGGTCCAAAACAATTGTCAGAAATGGCATCATTTCCAAAATACAAAAGCATGCAGAACTTGTCTTTTTTCCTAAAATGTTTGGAAATTTTTCCAATTTTAATGACTTGAGTAGAAAACTGTAACATCTACATTACTCAAATATAATTTTTCCTAATTGATTGTTTGCCGTAATTTTTCAAAATTCCATAGGTACCTTACCTCACATTCCTGCCTTTATGTTCTAAAATTTCCATGTTCATTATTTCAGAAACTGTTTTATATTACTTCCTCTGGATGTTCCGGACAGTAATCCACAGTTGGATAACATACCATTAAAGCCTGGATTTTTTAAAGGCACATACAGCGCACATGGAAACGAGATCTTGTCACTAACTTACTCAGTAGAAGATAATGAAGCTCATCTTACAAAAATTACGGTAAGTACACATGTACTGAACTTGCCAAAAAAGTTTCTTATCTGCTTAGAGCTAAAATTTAAAAATACACCTACAGCTGTCTATTAAGGTCACTAAAGGAAACTTATAAAAGTGGTCTTTAATAGCAGGTGGGCCTTACATAGAGATAGTGCTTGAGATAGGTTAGACTGCATGTCATCTAATGTTGTATTAAATGATACTCCACTATGCTTTAAAGCAATAAATTGATGCATATTAAACATCAAAGAAATATAGTATTTAACACTTGTGTAAAGGTAGGTTATCCTAATGCCCCAACTACAAAGATCAGCATATTTCTCAAATTCATGTGTTTAGGTTAAAGTTCAAGATCACAGGGACAATTTGACAGAAAGTGGATTAAAAGGAGGATAATTTATGTTTGTTGGATGATCCTAATGCCCCAACTACATAGTCAGTTAGCACATTCATGGATGAATTTTGATCACAGTTGCTAAAAGAGACAATGTGATGGAAATTAAATTGAGTGTGTAGGTCAAAGGTAAAGGTCACATTGGCTGTCAGAGGAATATAAGAAGGGTATCTTATGTTTGTAGAGGGATCCTTATGTCTCAATTTCAAAGGTTAAAAGTATAGGGTGATTCTTATGTTCCAGATACAAAAGATCAGTCACCCCAACTTCCACATTCATGGATGAATGTATATCCAAACAAATCAATGTAGTGGATACCAAATTTAGGTGTATAGGTCAAAGGTCAAAGTAATAAGGTCAGTTTGACAGTAAGTGGATTAAAAAATAATTTGTGTTTTTAGGGTGATCCTAATGTACCAGCCACAAAGATTAGTCAGCATATAGACTTTCATCATCCCATGGTACTAACAGATGAGCAGCAGGCCTCAATACAGATGATGTTGGATATTGACACACATGACCTGTCAGAGGAGGAATTACAACAGACACAGAAACACAAGTTTATTTTACCAGTTTCATGTTATAATGATGCTTTAGCAGAACAGATACCAAAATTCTGTAAACTAAGGTAAAGTCTATACGTCTATACAGGATAATCTACTGTGAGTCAAACCTCCATAAATGTGCCCATAATAATTATGATGAAATTTGAAAATGTCGAAAAAGGAACACCCCCCCCCCCCTACAAACTAGTTTGAGGTGGATATATATAGGAATCACTATGTCTGTCTGTCTGTTTGGCTGTCAGTGTAAAATCTTGTCAGGGCCATATCTCATAATTGCTTTGGATAACTGTCATAAAACTTCACATGAATAAACTTCATAGTCCAAAGGTGTTTCATGACCTTGAACCAAGTTCATATTGGAAAGGTCAAGGTCATGGGAAAACATTAAAGGGGGCAGGGGGTGTTTGGCTCTCAAAAGACAGTTCTAGTTTACATTTGACATGGACTCGCATAAGGTGACATTATCTCCTGTGAAAACATTATTCTAGAAATTTACAATGAAAACATTTTAGATATCATTCCACACAAAACATTTATAAAGTCAGACAGGGGTTGAGTATTACTGTTTTAAATAATACATGTACTTAAAAGTTTGAGTGAGACAGTGAGTGACTAATGGTGTTTAATGTCCCAATCATGAATATTTCACTTATATCAAGATGTCACCAGCTATAGGCAAAGGAGCAGAAGTTTTCCCTGTGCGTTGCACTGATGACACTATACAGGAGGGTTCACACCTACCGTGACACAGGAGTTCCCATCTGAAAAGACTGTGGCTTTCATTTTGTAAGAACAGTAACTACCTACTTTTAAATCTCGGGTCAGACCCAGTTTGGGGTCGAACCCACGACCTCCCACTTACAGACCGAGCACTCTACCAACTGAGCTACTGCAGTGGTACTTAAAATTTTGAAATGATATGAAATGTTCAGTTTCTTAAGCAAAATAAAGTGTTCATTCAAGTACCGGGTAATAAGTAATTTCTCAATGTCATATTCATTGCTTAAGTAATGCACATGTATTAGGTTTAAACAATGTTTTCATTCAGTAAATATAAATAAACATATACAGTCAAACCTGTCTATAAAGGCCACCTAGGGGAACCAGTATAATTGACCTTATGGGCAGGTGGCCTTTATATACAGGTTTAAATAATATGAATCTAGAGCAATTTGGATTAGGTTTTACCGACCCTTAATAGCAAATGGTCTTTATATAGAAGTGACTTTAAGGCAGGTTGGACTGTACTTATATTAACCCTTCTCCATGCTTTATCTGTATTTTAGGTGTCATTCAAGAGGGAGAATATCTGCAGAAGGATATCGTGATCCAAGACTCACAAAGTCACACTGTATTATATTTGATGAAGATAACATCGGCGTGTTGTGGTTAGAACTCAACAGTTTTAGTTTATATTCACGGGTTACAGAAAAATTTTCTTGATAATGAAATATCTAAGTTTTCCAAATGTGATGATTTTTTTATAAAATGCAATGTAAGTTGATAATGGATGGGTGACGGAGAAGTTTCTTGATAAACAAGTACCTAGGTTGAAATGTGGTAATTTATTAATAAAATACATTTATAAATGTAATGTGATAATTTATTTTAAACAGACAATGTAATAAGACATTAATTAACATGTATCTTGTATTTCAAAAGCAGTAAAACCTCAATTCATTGCCACCATTTGTTCAGTCAGATTCTGGCACTATAAAGGAATTTGGTGTTATCTATCACCACTCATTTTCAGCCAGATTTTGGCATTATAAAGGTGTTAGAGGTGATAAAGAGTTGGAAGATTATAAAAAAAATGGACTTTGAAAGATTAAAAAACTTTGATGATAAGTAATTAAGGTGACAAAGTTTTTGAAGGACATTATACCAGTAATGAGGTTATACTGTGGTGATGAGTAAAATGGCAAAGTTATGAGCGGACATTAATGATTGATGTTTTATTGAGGTCACAAGGAAAATGGCAACATTTTAAAGGGACAATAAGACCAGGTGTTACAGTGGTGATAAGCAAGGTGGCAAAGTTATTGAGGGGCATTATAATGAGGTTGTACTTTGTTGAAAAGCAAGGTGGTAAAGTTATCAAGGGGCATTATAACTGTAGTTTTTGTGGATCCACAGGAAACGTGGCCATATAGAAAATATATAATTGTTCACGATGTCCAATAAATTGCCTAGTGTGATAAAAATGTGATAATTTATTTACTTAATATTTTATATGATTACACTTTTAACCATTGCATTCATTTTAAGCTTATCTGGTGATGCAAATTCATATATTCATGTACAATTTATACTATCATTATTATGTAGTAAACTTTTTTTGTAATTTACAAACCTTTTGATTTCTATTTTCTGTGGTCTGTAATGGAGCATGTTCTCTTCTTTGGCCAATAATAGAGCATTGTGGCCAAGTACTTAAAACCAGGGCCCCATAAATCACCAAAATTGGTTAATAATCACCCAGTTGGCAAATAGCATATAGTAAAGTATAACCGATCGTGAGTTCACAATTGATTTATCACAGAAACTTTATGATGAAATTTCATTATGAACCGAGGCGAAGCTTTGTGTCTGTAGAAACCTCAAGGCTGGAGATGATTTTGGCATCAAAATATGTCTTCAACACAAAGAAACGGATAGTGCAGTGAAACTAATTAGAAGTTATTTAAAAGAGAAAGATTCACTAGCGTTACTGACTTGATGAACTTCTCGAATAATCAGAATACCAAAGTTGAGATCATTGAGCTGATTATGCTAAAATCAGAATTTTAATGCCATTTTTCATAGAAAATCTAATAAACATGAATGTTTGGTAATTTTCACTTAATTGGGCAAATTAACAAGAAATTTCTGAATCTGCCATTACCATAGAATATGCACAGAGTAATATATTGCCACAATGTTTGAAAACCAAGATTATTGATTGAATAAGGTTTAATGTCCCAGTCAAGAATATTTTACTTATATCTAGACATCACCAGCTATAGGTAAAGTGACAGAAACTTTGACCTGTGCAGTGTGCTCAGGCCAATGTGCAGGGAGGGATCTTTAACGTGCCACATCTGCCATGGCACGAGGCATCAGAGTTAAGGTCTCTTCTGAAGGACCCAGTGACTTTCATTTCTAAATGTTGAGTGCTTGGTGAAAGAACAGTCACTACCTATTTTCATATCTAAGTCAGACTCTGACTGGGGTTTGAACCCAAGACCTCCCACATACAGCGCAAACACTCTACCAATTGAGCTACCAGTGGTATTGAAAACCAGGAAAATGATACATTACGTAATATGTCATCACTTCCTGTGTCAAAATCACTACCAGTATTTTCAACATGTAAAATACCCATAAGGACAACACTCTGCTATCTACAGAAATATTTTACGGTATCCAAATTTTTAAAGTTTGATTAAAATCCATCCATCCTCATAGAAGATATATATTAACCATTTAGGACAGAAGGTCAGGGTGATTTCTATATACCTCACCCTAAACTTTCACATTCGATTAGAGTATAGTAATGGTGTTTTACTTCCCAGTCAACAATGTTTCACTTATATCAAGATGTCGCCAGCTAAAGGCAAAGGTGCAGAAATTTTGCCTGTGTGTTGCACTGTTTGACGAAAGAACAGTCGCTACCCACTTTCAAGTCTTGGGTCAGACCTAGTCAAGGTTCAATCCCCACAACCTCCCACTTACAGAGCAAACACTCTATCAACTAAGCTACCACAGCAGTACATTTGTTTAGAGAGGGGATAAAATAAATGTGACTGACAAATGTTGGCTGATGTTATCAATTTTATTAAGATTTATTATGTATATCTACATTTATGTATACAGACAAAAGGTTCATAAGAATGAATCAATTTTTACATAGCTACTATTAAGGCTGGTAGTGTTTTCATGACAACTGAAACAACATGACAACAAACAGTGTTAAAATTTACAAATTATACAATATATCTGAAATCTATCCATACAAAGTATACATCAACGTCGTGTAATCTGGGATGATATCCTAACCCTTATTTGTAGTGTACACATACTGTGTAAGCAGGAAATTTTCACGTTCCATGTTTTATTTTTACATGCATTTTTGCAAGAATAACAAGATGTGAAAATAAAACTACATGAGTAATTAAATTTTGATGTATTTTACTTGCATTCTCTCCAATAGTCATTCGGTGATGCACAAATCTATGTAAAATTATGTAAATAAATTGCAATGTCACTTCTCACGAAAATGAACCATGAAAATTTCTCAATTTACATATAAAGTGACCAATTGAATACAGAATGAACAACATTCAAAGTGTTTTGTGTGTGCTTTTTTTAAAACATGATCTTTGTCCTTCATAAGATGAAGAATATGCAACTAATTGTATGGTTTAACCAAAAATAATAAGGGAAAATTACATATTAACAGTTTTTCATGACAAATCATGAAAATGATGGAAACATGTAAAGTATTATGGTTTCTCTTATCATAATAGCTGATTGAATGAAAGAAGTAATGTGGATTTTTAAAATCTCTGGCATGGTAAAAGTTATACAATGCATACACATGTAGACAGAAAAAAACTGATGTGGATTTTAAATATGAAAGGGCCAAAACTGAAAATGCATTGGACCTGGGCAGACCAAGAGCATTATTATGAGCATAATGAGACTATTTTCAGCTAGTTTCATGAAACTACAATGAGTGATTAAGAGAACTGGGCTTGGTAACTCGAAACTACCTTAACGGTTTCAAACACTTCCCACCTATTTAACTTATAGGCGTTAAGTATCTGTAACCTCTAAGACAGCTTCGAGTTACCTGGTGCTTTCCAGACAATAATTGCCTGGACAAATATCAGTCAAGTTGAAATTACTATATATCCATCCCTCTGTCAAAGTTGTAAGAAATATTTATCATTCAGAGAATTTAAAAGTGAGTGGAGATTGTGAGAAGGTCATACCGGTAAATGTTTTAAAAAGTGCCTTGATCAAATCACTTTTATCTGCACTAAAACTGTAAATACATGTCTATGATACCAATGACAGATCTCTCATACATATACTAGATATATATCATCAAACAATTTTTTTTTCAAGAAATATGCAATACTTACTCGGACCTTAAAGTAACTATAGTAACAACAAAACAATATACATGTACAAGAAACTGATGAGGTGGGTGACACTTTTTTGAAACAGATTATAACACTTGTGTCGTTCTCTAGACTTTTCATGAATATGAAACATTTTTGAAGCAGATTATAACACTTGTGTCATTCCCTGGAGTTTTCATGAAAGTGAACTTTTTTGAAAGCGATTATAACACTTGTGTCACTTGCTAATGAAATGGACATCAGATTTAACCACTGCACGCAAAAATCATTTTATAAAATGGACTATAAATTTAAACACAAAAAATATTTTATGAAATGGACTATAAATTGGACCAATGTACACATCAATGACAAAAATTTACATGAACATGAATAACGAATATTTTTGAAAATGCATCATAATTTATACATCTGTATACTTAATAAAATCATCAGAATCATGCAAAGTACATTTAAAATGAGATGAAATATACTGAAATCGACATACTTCCTTTTTTTCATAATTAACAAAAAAAAACTTACAAAAAAACCCCAGAAACTAGATCATGATCAATGAACACAAAATACTTGACAACATGAGTACGGGGGGGGAGGTGGATGATACAATATTTGACATGACAAAGTGGGAGCATTTATGTACCAACATCTTGTTTCAGGACAGATTTTTTTCAGCAGATTTGCAGGCTGCTACAGAAAGATTACATTGATTCCCATGCTAACCACGTCAATTTTAGCTGCATCAACATTGTCTTAGCACAGCAAAGACTAAATTTCTTTTGGAATTAGCATAGCTTTTCCCTTTGAAATCAGCCCATTTGCTATGAGAACCCACAGAAGCATTCTCAGCAGAACTGCCGGATGCTATGGAAAGATTGTACCAATTCCAATGTTAACATTAACTTTTGCTGTTAGATACAGAAAAAGATCAATTTTCTAATGGAAATCAATGGAATTTCCATAGCAACCATCAGCAAACCTGATATATTGAGGTAAATGTTCCCCATTGCAAACCCTGGAGCCTTGTGTGACAGACAGACGATCCAACAAAAAGTGGAATAGATACCAAGACAAACCCAAAAATGATGAAATCTACATATATGTACTTTTATGAAATGGACTATAATCAAGAAATGTCTCCTCTGTCTTTCAAATAGGATGAATTAGAGTAGACACAATACATTTAAGTTTTTCTTACTATTCATTCATTATACAATATTTACATGGCAAATTTAATCATTATTATCATCACATTCATCAACAACTCAATTAGATAGAGTAAACAATGAGATTGACCCTTATATAGAGAAACAACACTGACCTGTCTGCTTGACCTTTAATTTAAATACTTATTACAGAGCAGTACATTTATGTATAGAGAGCACAGGTGTTAACTTGGTCTACATCATGGAAACAGTCAACACATACATATTGTGAATGTATTAGCTGTGACTCCTAACACTACCCATGTATTGGGTAGATCATCATATATAAATTAATTTCTAATGAAAGGTCAAACAGACAGGTCAATTTTTTTTCTCTATACCAAGATATAACCCTTAAAGTATTTGTGGGGAACTTTTATTTCCAAAACAGACTAAGTCCCCATCATTCAGCATTTAACAATAAAAATGATACATGTATTATGAAAGTAAACATTTTCAATAACCACCTGAACCAACAGGTACCTACAAATGTTAGCATATATCATGTAATACAAAGGTGAACATATTCAAAACATAACCAAAGTATCAATTGGCCTCATAACTTTTTGTAGATCACCCATTTATTACACCCAGTTGCTGTTTTGAGAACATACCTCTTATTCCTCCATTTTTACTTGTTTCTATATGACAATATGTTTGCCAACATTATCATATTTTATATTTATACATATATAAACAATGACAAAATCCAATCCAGACCTATTTAAGGATATTCTCAAAGTTCAATTTCAAATTACATCAAATTATCATGGCGATGGATGAAGGATGTAACTTATACACAATAATGACGACATCATGATTGATAAGTGCTGCCCCCTAGTGGTGATAGATCTTTTATTCTCCGTTAACTTCGCCGTCACCTCCACCATCATTTTCTAAAACCACCACTTCCTGGAAAGTCAAATAAAAAGGTACAATGGAAAACTCTCAAAAGTACAGGCGGAGCCCTAAAGATGCAAGACGTACTTTGTGGTTCTTTATTTTTTAAATGCAGAATGAACCAACAATGTTGATAGAAGTTGGTATTGAAGGCTTACATCCTAAGCCACCACGGCCAACAAGCAAAACTGCTGAGAATATTAACAATGGGTTGCTTCCTACCAGTACACTTTATAACAAGAAATTTGATGTGTGTAATAGCACTTTTCAAATGTGCTTCAAAATGGTTACTGTATCTTATCAGTTTTTGAGAAATGTAGCATAATGAGAAAAAAAGATAATAGTTATATTGAGGCATTTAACACTAACACTGGTTCGTTAGACCATGGCCAGTAAAAATTTGGAAGTACCAGTAAAACATCATCAGTGGCTGATCCGACTAACCAGTGGAAAATCTGTGCCAAACTGAAAAGTTTTAGATGTCTGGGCATCATCATGTAGGATAATGAATATTATTATTAACATGTGGAATAGAATGTAAAATCCACTGTCTTGGACCTCCTAGTGTTGTAAATTGTGCTATTAGGAGGTCTAGTGTTGTAAATTGTGCTCTAAGGAGCTCCAGAAAGACTTCTAAGGCATTCTAGCTACAACTTTTTTCCGGGGGGGCCTCACAAACCCCAACCAACAGGCGAGGAGGGCTTTGGCACTCTTCTGTACTATACCTAGAGAGGCAATATCCACGTGATCACCACTTTGTGTGTTCATCCAGAGAACAGTACAAGTGGGAGAAGACTACTGGATTAGAATCCTTAATAGTCCTTTTGGCTACATCAGATTTTTTCTCAAGCCTCTATCCTTGTTAATTGTGATGAATCCTTTTATACGTTTTACTTATCATATACTAGTACATGTACTTACCTCTATAACTTCTTCTGTGTCCTAAAAGGTAAAAGAAAATTTGTAATTAAAACAATTCACAATCAAAAATAATCACCTGTGCATTGTACTTTGTGTCCAATTTAAAGAATCAGAAACCGGAAAACATATCAAAATAGTAAAAAAAAATATTTCTCAAATAGTGTGAAATTTCAATATTTAATGCATGTATTATCAATCTTTCAATTTTACTTATTTGAAAAAAAAAAAACTTATCAAACTTGTACATTTCTTCCAATGCAAAAATATCCGATGCAGTCTATGTACCAGTATATATATGTAAATTACAAGAAAGTTTGTACAGGTTATTGGATTTTCAAAAATGCCATATATATGTATTAAGTGACAATTCAAAAAAGTTCATAAAACTTCTTACATGAACCTGATACAACTAACATCTATAGATATAGTAAAGTTGATTATAACCTGTATAAAAAGCATTCAACACATAGGAAATAACAAGTCATATATGATTGAACAATTGAAAATGTATCATTTTTGTGACTTGTCAATACTAAAATCTACAGTAAAAACACAAATTTAAAATATGGTTACACAATATAAATTTTGAGTTGTATTACAACTGGTTATGTTTTATAAACAATATGAATTATACAAACTACAGGTATTTCGTAATAGTTTTCTATTCAAATTAATAACTTGTTCATCAAAGTTTACTTCCCTGTAGGTTTTGGTATAAAACTTTCTTATTATTAATAATTTTGGGAATGAGATTGAAATCCTATTGTGCAGGTAGATAGCAAAATTATGAAATGAAAATAATTAAGCCATGGAGAAGAAATATTTTTTCAATTCATTTTTTTAATTCAGCAATGTAAGAGTTTGAAATAATCTTTAATTGTTATCGAGACCAGGACATCACAGTAAATCAGACCAATAAAGTGACAATACTAAGTCAAAATTTAAACATTTTCATTCTACAGTAAATTGCAATAACAAAATAATTTCTAGAGTAAATGCTATTCTGGACTATTTTTCAATTATTTTAAGGGGTTTCTTTTTAAACTCAAACAACAGTCAATTGAAATAAGTGTACATTGTATTTAAGTAACATTTCGTACATTTTTTCAGAAAAAAGATATCTCAATATACATGTATACAATGTAAAAACAATACATGTTTAAAGTATCTCAAAAATTCTTTCAACACAGATTATTAATCGTCTTATTTTAACTAATTCAAAATTCAAAAGAAAACAAGGCACCACAAGTGATATATATGTCCTTGCTATGACCAAGTTGTTTATTTACATGTAAATTTTATTTTTATTTGCAAAAAAATTTGAAAGAAATTACTTTTACATAAAAATACTAGAGTGGAATATACAAAGGGCATTAACTCTGTACATAAAGAAGCACACGATTATGAAATGCGAACTTGTCTGAAATATTATCATGAACCCTGACATACATGTAATAATTTCAGTAAAACAAGAGGCCCATGGGCCTTATACGCTCACCTGATAACTAATGGCTAGCTGATAGATTTAAAGTAAACGTAAATACTAAACCCCAATGACTTTTTTCTTTACATCAAAATGATCATTGTATCAATACCTACAACATTCTAATATACATGCCTATACAAAAAGTTTATAGTTTTCGAGATAATTAACCATTTCGGTATTGTTTTCACATCTGTGACCTTGACCTTTGAACCCATGACCTTTTTCTATACATCAAAATGATCGTTGTATCGATACCTACAACATTCTAATATACATGTCTATACAAAAAGTTTATAGTTTTCAAGATAATTAACCATTTCAATATTGTTTTGCATCTGTGACCTTGACCTTTGAACCCATGACCTTTTTCTATACATCAAAATGATCGTTGCATCAATACCTACAACATTCTAATATACATGCCTATACAAAAAGTTTATAGTTTTCGAGATAATTAACCATTTCGGTGTTGTTTCGCATCTGTGACCTTGACCTTTGAACCTATGACCTTTTTCTATACATCAAAATGATCGTTGTATCAATACCTACAACATTATAATATACATGCCTATACAAAAAGTTTATAGTTTTCGAGATAATTAACCATTTCAGTATTGATTCGCATCTGTGACCTTGACCTTTGAACCCATGACCGTTTACTATACATCAAAACGATTGTTGTATCAATACCTACAACATTCTAATATAAATGCCTATACAAAAAGTTTATAGTTTACGAGATAATTAACCATTTCGGTATTGTTTCGCATCTGTGACCTTGACCTTTGAACCCATGACCTTTTTCTATACATCAAAATAATCGTTGTATCAATATCTACAACATTCCAATATAAATGCCTATACAAAAAGTTTATAGTTTTCGAGATAATTAACCATTTCAGTATTGATTCGCATCTGTGACCTTGACCTTTGAACCCATGACCTTTTTCTATACATCAAAATGATCGTCGTATCAATACCTACAACATTCTAACATACATGCCTATACAAAAAGTTTATAGTTTTCGAGATAATTAACCATTTCGGTGTTGTTTCGCATCTGTGACCTTGACCTTTGAACCCATGACCTTTTTCTATACATCAAAATGATCGTTGTATCAATACCTACAACATTCTAATATACATGCCTATACAAAAAGTTTATAGTTTTCGAGATAATTAACCATTTTGGTATTGTTTCGCATCTGTGACCTTGACCTTTGAACCCATGACCTTTTTCTATACATCAAAATGATCGTTGTATCAATACCTACAACATTCTAATATACATGACTATACAAAAAGTTATAGTTTTCGAGATAATAATTATAATCAGAGGTAAAAAAAATTAGGTCACGACCTTCACAATTGACCTTGACCTCATTTTGAAGATACTAACAAGAAGATGTCAAAACTGAAAACCCCATGTCATTATCTGGTCAAGTAGTCAAGTTATAACAATTTGAAGCTATTTTACGATTTTTTCAAAATTAAACGCAAAAACGCGTAACCCATTTTTCGACCGAATTTCACAAAATGAACAAACTATAGGCTTAAGACCCTAGAGAAGCCAATATCTCATCAGATTTTTTCTCCAAACAATACTTTCGGAGAAGAAGATTTTTTAAGATTTTTGCACCCCTAGGTCACCTTGACCTAGTTATGGTAGCCATGGCAACGCCACGAACAAATCTGAATTGCACCGACCCAGACATGCTTCTGACCAAGTCTCATTGAAATCTGCCAAGTACTTTCAGAGGAGAAGTCGAAAATGTGAAAAGTTTACGACGACAACGACGACGACGACGACGACGACGACGACAGACAACAGACAAATTGTGATCAGAAAGCTCACTTGAGCCTTTGGCTCAGGTGAGCTAAAAACAAAGGGCAACAACTCTGTAAAAATATAGTAAAACACAACTTGTCCAACTTTACTTAATCCTTGCATGACAATATAGTTGTAAGAGCCTTCACAAAACAAAAATTTGGGTAAAATAAAGAAAGGGCAATAACTCTGTAACAATGGTAGCACGAGTAACAAAACAAACTTGTTTGAGCTTTACTAAACTTATTCTTGTTGATGAATACTTGACCCTTGTATTAAGTAAAGAGAATTGACAAGAAAAACATAAAATACATATTTATGTATGTACAGGACGAATCCTATATTGTAACTTTTGCAGAGCCCCAGATAAGAGGCGTATCTGCATAAATATGCTATGACTTTTTTAAATACTCTTTAAAATTTAATTAAGGCATACCAAAATGCATTGAAATTGCTCACTAGGCTTTATATTTCCAGGACAACGCGTAACCATGATTTTGTAAACAAGTATCACTCGCCGGCATGCTTTCATTTGTTAAACGTTATAATGATCAAGATCGATGAACAAATTGAAAACGTAATGGAAACAATTCCAGTCCGGAATTCTACTTTAAAATGACGGTCCAGATCAGTTCCGGTCTCAAATCTTACCCTACATCATTTTCTTTTCACCTTTTATGTTGATCGTCATACCACAAAATGTTGTTTGCTTTGAAAAAAGGCTATTATGTGCGCAAACAGTCAGACAGCGGTAGCAACAGTATCAATACGCTTTAGATTTTACAGGATACACTTTGGAAAAAAAAGTAGGGGGTAATGACCCTTTATGTCCAATTATCTGGAGCTCTGTTTTGTTTGAAATACTTAACCTGGTCATTAAATTATCTCCCTTTGCTTCCTAACTTTATTTGATTAATACGAAAATTAAAATTAGCTATCTTGAATCTTTAAAAAATTAAAGAAAAATTTATTGAACACATTATGCAAGACAATGAGACAGTGGTTTTAAATAAATACAGAAAAAAAAGTATAAGAAATATTCACAAAAATTGTCAATATTTGTTTTTACAATGACAAGCAAGTGTTTGATGATTCTTCAATAAAATATACCATTCTGTACCTGGTAGCATGTTGTAGAAGCATAACTTACCCTATAGCCAATGAGCTAACATGTAATGTCAGCATGATATGCCAATTTTTAAAAAATTTTAAACAAAAAATGCATGCATGTGTTATGCTTTAGTTTCCGGGATATAAAATGACTAAACAATTTTGGATATTTTTGTTTAAATATTGCAATTGTTCAACAAATTCAAACAAAAAACTATGAAAATTATCCATATACAAATTTGATTACCGGTATTGTTTTTTAAAATAACACATCAATTATCAAATATTTAAAATGCCCACATGAAAAATGAAAAATAAAATGCTCAACAATAAAATTAAAAGTAAAAAAGAAAAGAAAAGAAAAAAAAAAAAAAAAAAAAAAAAAAAAAAAAAAAAAAAAAATACAAGTATATATTATATTTTTAAACAATTTTGTTTCTTTTGAAAAAATTCTGTACATAACAGATATTGTGAAATATACATGTAATGTTTTATAAACTAAATGCATTGTACAACTGATAATGAAAATAGGGGTTTTCTGTATTTCTTGTCATACATGTAACTTACCAGTTTTAAGCTGTTTTTAATTTTCATTCTGTAATAAAAAATTTGTATTAAAACACATGGCCAAAGTCAAAACAATACTGGCCAGCTTTTCTTGCATTTCATTGAAGGGTGAAAATAAAAAAGTTGTTGAGCCTTCAAGACATCGTAAGATTTTGGAAAGTCTGAATTCATCTACAGTCTTCCTCTGACCAAAATATATCAATCATTTTCTTTTAAAATACAAAAAAAAAAAAAAAAAAAAAAAAAAAAAAAAAAAAAAAAAGGAAAAAAAGGAAAAAAACAAGACTGTTTTTATGGAGTTGAACCTACCCCACATTTCAAACATTAAAATGCAGTACATATAAAATATTGTAAACAATTCTTATCTTCAAAATTCTGATTTTCAATGAAATGTATTAAAAACTATTCAGCCACCACAAAACATGACAAAACAAAATAAATAAAATAAAGGTTTTAAAAATCATTTCATATACCAGTCTGGTCCATAAAACCATACAGGAAACAAAAACTGCATTATTGGCTGCAGACCAGTTTCAACATGTTTTTCTAACTGTTTATTGCTTGGTAATGTAAGTTATTCCCCAATATTTAATCACAAAGATTAAATGCTATGTTGAATAATCAAATGGAATTATTTTAAAGCTTTTTAAAAAACAAATTATGAACAAGTCAACATTAAATTATTTTTCAATCAAAACATTAATATGTAAATTGTGTTCATAGCAACTCAAATTTATTTTACAAGTAAACTAGAGAAAGACTTTAAACAATGATTTCAGTACAACTTGAACTTTGCTTGATTTACAAATTTGATTGTTAAGTAAAATATCTATATAAACTACACACAAAAATGATAGTACAATAACTATCAATATTCTTTTGTTCCAATTTTTTTTGTCTTACTAGAGACCCCAAATGCATGAAACGCTGGAAACAGCATTTTATCATATTCATTTAAGAATAAATAGCTATTGATAATTTATAAAATTGTGGGTGTTAAACTCAATACCTGAACACCCAGTCTTTCTGAAGTTCACATGTTTAACCTTATTTGCCAGCTTCAAAGTTTTTTACTTTGCTTTGGGATTGTGGTTTGGACATGGATTGGTGGGGGTCTTGTTTTTGATCAAACTCAAACTATGGGTCAACGTAACTGAGCAAAGCATTCATTTTAATTTGGAGATATGAAACCTAAGATAATTTTAATCGCACACATTTTTTAATAAAAATTTCAAGATAAATCAGGAATTTTTTAAAGGTTATTACTAAGCATGATACGTTAAAAACACCAGACATGTTGACCTTCCTACTTTCACACTTTTGCAGCAAGGATAGTCTAACACATTTGCTTCAAAACAAATACATGTGACATGCACACAACGTCATGTTTTCTTTCCTGTTTTAACATATGGGTGTTTTCTCTGTATGCTCTACAGATTTCTTCCCACACTGTTATCATCACCTGTGCACCAACATCTGAAAATATCTTATCAAAATATCTTCAAATAGTAAAATACAGTGTATATACAATGTATTGTAATCACTGAATGCCAAAATGTATACTTAAAGCACAAAAAATATTTACCGGTATTACCCATTTTAACTTGGGATTGTATTTTTAATACATGTGATAACTTAATCCACAAAACTCTATTGGCACTGTTACCTCACAGTTGTTAATTCTCTACTTGTACTGTTTTTATATTTATTATTATTAATACACTAAAATAATGTGGCTGCAAACATGTAGCAACATTTATGAAGAAAATGTCACACAATGGACGTACAACAGCAATTTTTGTTCACATTTATTATTTAAATAATTAAATGTTTGAGAGTAATGAGCAGTTTTTCAATGGAAATACAGAATTAGGAAATGTTTAAAATACTGTATAGAAAATGATAGCAAATAATCAGGTAATAAAATAATCAACTTTTCTATTTACATTAATATCAATACTCTAACAAAAGAAGAATATTTATTTAGCAAAACCCAATTACCGATAACTGAAATGATTATCTCCCTTTGAAATCAGCACTCTTACTACATCATAAGTACACAACTAAACAATAATAATTAAAAAGAAAAAAAGTCAAAATGCTGCAATCAAATAGTTACTGATGTAGATTTAAATTGCTGTGGAGTGACAGAACATTTATCTTGTTGACCTTGTCTATTTGGTCTAGTGCCAGTATACTTGGGCCGATGGGTTTGTACCGTAATGATAATTTGTGACATTGTGCACCAGTGTATCATCAAAGACTAGTAGATAACACATTCAAAAGTTCTTGCACAAACATAAGATACATTTATATGAAAAATAAAAGTTTCTCTTTTCTGAAAAATTACTAACATGACAAAATATGCAACAAACTACTTATGAAGCATAATAAGTTGACAAAATTATAATAGAAACTTAGTTTGTCTTAAGCCTGTATGCTCATATGTCCAGTGATTGTTTTTGTTTTAGGTTCTTTGACATAAAGGGAACAAGAGTACAATGCCCCACTCCTTTAGATCGGCCATCAGTCTCATTGAAAGGTTGACCTATGGCATATATGCTGGCCCTATTCATTTGGCAGTTGGAGTAATGTGAAATTAAGTGCCTTGCTCAAAACACAGTCAAATTGACATTAGTACAAACCCAGTCTTTAAAATTGTGAATCTTCACAAAAATTAATTCATGCAATTCGTTTTGTATAGCAACAATTAAATGGTGTTTTTTTCAAAACAAATGCAGCATGTAATTTTTATAATCTTCTGAAGCATGTGAAAGGATTTTTATATTTCTACAGTTTAGAACAAAATCTGCATAAATTCTTTTTAATATGATGATTTGGATTATTTACTCATGTTAACAAGTTAAAGTTGTGTTTAGACTAGTAATTTTTCAGTCACTCCTCACAGTTTCAAGATTAATTATTTCACTGTATTAAGGGACTTGAGCTAAAAATTTCTTTAAGACCACATTGGGTAAAGAAAACTGTGTAAACTGTAACATTTCTGAATGCTGAGTCGATTTTTCCTACCAACACAAGTTGCTTAAAAAATTCTATCTGATGCCCTAAAATATTTGAAGAAAAATATACTACTGCCACTAAAAGAGTCCCACATACTGCATTCCATATGTAACAGTTTCACCTGCCTCAACAAATTTCAATAACAGCTGACAGATATCGTTTACAATAATTGTTTGTCTTTATTACATTTCGGGAAGACCCTTATATATGTTAAATGGCCAGGCACTAACTTTTTATATTCCAATCGGTGGAAAAAAACAACAACAAAACTTCCATTTTGAAGCTACACCTTTTTGTAGACTCTATAAATGGTAATTAATAGTGTTGATCCATTCAAACAATTTTCATGTCCTGCTCAACACTTGACCACATTAATTCTTAGAAAATACATGAAACCATTATACATGTATAGGAACTTTTTTTCTCCAAGACTTGAAAAATGGAAAATGCTTAAAATACATAATCTGGGCATCCAAAATCTACACACATCCAAAAAAAAAAAAAAAAAAAAAAAAAAAAAAAAAGAAAAAAACTATTTTTTAATATAATTTTTCTGTACTTCATTGTGTTAAAACTTGTTTACAAATAATTTTTTCTTTTGAAACTGCAAATAAGATTGTGCAGAAAATCCAAACATGATCTGTATTTTTAAGCAAAGTTCTCAACTGGAAACTATCATGGAACAATTGGACCTATTAGTGAAAACTGCATATATAAACCTCACCGCTGCACATAGTATAGAATAACAAGAGGCCCATGGGCCTTAACGCTCACCTGAGGAAGAGTACATATCTTATGCAGAGGTTCAATGGTCAATGACATTAATACAAGAGAATATCAAAATTTTCAGCAGTAAGGGCCAATAATATGCAAAAGTCTAGCTACAATATATTATTTATAAATAGCTAAAACATCTGTATATTAAAATGTGCATTAGGCCAATACCTACAATATTCCCATATACAAGCCTATACAAAAGGTTATAGTTTTTGAGATAATTAACCATTTAAGTATTCGTTTGCATCTATGACCTTGACCTTTGAACCTATGACCTTCATTCATATATCAAAATGATTGTTGTGCAAATGCCTACAATATTCCAATATACATGCCTATACAAAAAGTTTATAGTTTTTGAGATAATTAACCATTTAAGTATTCGTTCGTGTCTATGACCTTGACCTTTGAACCTATAACCTTCATTCATATATCAAAATGATCATTAGGCCAATACGTACCTTATTCCAATATACATGCCTATACAAAAGTTTATAGTTTTTGAGATAATTAACCATTTAAGTATTCATTTGCATCTATGACCTTGACCTTTGAACCTATGACCTTCATTTATATATCAAAATGATCGATAGGCCAATACCTACAATATTCTAATATACATGCCTATACAAAAAGTTTATAGTTTCCGAGATAATTAACCATTTAAGTATTAGTTTGCATCTATGACCTTGACCTTTGAACATATGAACTCCATTCATATATCAAAATGATCGTTGTGCAAATGCCTACAATATTCTAATATACATGCCTATACAAAAAGTTTATAGTTTTTGAGATAATTAACCATTTAAATATTCGTTTGCAGCTATGACCTTGACCTTTAAACCTATGACCTTCATTCATATATTAAAATGATCGTTAGACCAATACCTACAATATTCCAATATACATGCCTATACAAAAAGCTTATAGTTTTTGAGATAAATAACCATTTCAGTACTTGTTTACATCTGTGACCTTGACCTTTGAACCCATGACCTTTATTCATATATCAAAATGACCATTGTGCCATTACCTACAATATTCTGATATACATGCCTATACAACAAATTCATAGTTTTGCAGATAATTAACTATTTTGGTATTCTTGGACATCTGTGACCTTGACCTTTGAACCCATGACCCTGATCTATGTATCAAAATGATCATCATGTCAATACCTACAAATAACTGAAAATCCTATGCCATTATCACAAGAAATGTTAAAAAAATAGCAATTTTTATCAAAGGTAAAAAACTGGGACATGACCTTGACCTTCGACCTTGACATCAATTGGAAGAAAATTGCAAGACAAGATCAACAGTGAAAACTCCATACAATTATCTTCAGCTGTTTGAAGTTATAACAATAAATGTCTCATTTTAAAAATTACGTAATTTTACGCAAAAACGCGTAACCTATTTTTCGTCTAATTTTCATGAAAAACACAATTTTAATGTTCCCAGGTATGCTGAATCCAAATATCCAATCAAAATTTGCCTGCACCTTTTGGTTTCAGAGAAGAAGATTTTTTTGTCTTTTGGCTATTTTTAGTAACAGCGGCCATCTTGTTGGGCGTGGCCAACCCCGAACACAATTTTGAAAGGCTGTTACCCAGGCATGATATTCACAAAGTTTCATCAAATATGGCCCAGTAGTTTTGGAGGAGAAGATTAAAATGTAAAGTTTACACACGACGGACGACGCACGACGACGGACGACGGACGACGGACGACGGACGGTGATAGATTGCAATAGCTAATCTGAGCCTTTGGCTCAGGTGAGCTAAAAATTGTAACTTGTGAAACCAGAATGTATTCAACAATTTTACTGTTAATTCACAAAATTGATGCAAAATTTTTCGTCCTTTAAAAACTCGGGGATCAAAATATAGGCTAGTTTACTGGCCCAAGAATTTTAACTTTTGAGACAGCCATGTCATGAGGCCAGCCTACTAACCCGAGAACTTTAACTTTTGAGACAGCCATGTCTGGAGGCCAGTCTACTAGCCTGGGAACTTTAAACTTTTGAGACAGACATGTCGGAACCAAGATAATCTCAGACATTGTTTAACTCTTCAAAACATTTTTCAAACTTTGTTTAATTATCATGCCTGGTTGAAAAATCCATTTGCAACATAGAGAATAATTGACACTTTCTTTTTAGATTTTGAAAATACACAATACATTCATTGCATTTTGTCACTATATCATTTTATCATTTGAAAAATTATTTCTCATACATCATTATGTAATTCTAAAACCACTTAAGTTTTCCTACAGTACATCACTGCTAACACAATGGTGTTTTTTTATGTTCTAATTTGGAATTTTTAATAAATCATAAATGTATCAACAAAAGATTTATCACATTGAATGAAGAAAAAAAAAAATTTCGTACTTGAACCAGTGTTAAAGGCCACCGCTACAAGTACAATGGCCACCTTTATTCTTTTGTATTTCTTTGTATACCAAACAAATCATATGTTTTGTGCTTTTCTCATGAAAATGAACAACAAAATTTTATCTCAAGTTAGAAGGAAAGTTAAAAAAAAAGTATCAAATTGCACTTGCAAACCAGAGTGCTCCCCAATCAGGTAAAAATTTGGAAGCATTGAAAAGGTTCAGTTTCGAGGATTCATCATTAAAGTCTTACACTGATTTGGAAAAGGTCAAAGTTCAACAAACTGGCCAAAAAATAAAGCCCACCATTATTAAGATCCAACTTCATGTACCCTTGGTTATTATAACTTTCAAAACAGTATGAATTATAAACTTAACCATCATTCTATACTATACTGTAAAATATACACTACATGGACAAATAAAACAGGATAAATGTGTAAACTACAATCATCTTAAGATTATGTTTCATAAAACACATACCCAAAATCACTTAGTGTGCCCTTTACAACTTTATCTTTGACTGTACTCAAGATTTTTAAATGTTCCACACAGAGTAGATAGAGTCTATTGAAGTAACAATGTTTTATGCCCAGACAGGAGTTGAAATTTTTTTCAGATGAGTTAAAGCCCAGGACTTTTTTATACAGAAAATCAAAAGCCCCCAATTTTTTTATCAAGTCCAGAGTTAACGGCAAAATCAAGAAGAAACATACAAATCAATATGCATCATTTCTATCGGCAGTTAGAGGTTTTTTCGGCAGTATTTACAATACATGTCTGCATTATCCTAATCATAAATGATCCATGGAAATTTGTCAATCCATGGCTGTTGAAACAATCGGACACGCTTGTCCTTATCATATTGGTGTCTTTATTGTCTTGTGACTTTCTTTTCTCACCACTGGAGCCTGATGCAGTCTGCTTGTTAGATGTGAAATTAAAATTAAACAGCAACATAATCGGACATGACTGAATATTTGAAGCGATTACAAGCGCTATAACTATTTAGGTTTTTTTTTATCAACCGAACGCTTAAATTAGGGCTGTGACGGGTAGAGAATTCTGTACCCGGGTACCCGAAATCTTGTACCCGACCCGGTACCGAGTACCCGATGCTTTTTTTAACTTCCACACATTTCAGTTAAGGATCTATTTCACAAACTGTGAATAAGTAACCAGAATAAACAAATATTATTAAATAAATGATTATTAATCTATTTTACCGTAAACAAATGCAGTAAATTGCAGATAAATCCGATAAATCGGCATCTTGTATGTTTATTATAGACTAATATAGTAACCTATCGTGAATCCCGGCTCTCCATGATGAAACCTTAACTACGCATGCGCAATACTTATAAGAGTTACACTTCAAAGGTTTTGTCTTGCAATCTAGGTTAAATAGAATCAATAACTGTCATTGTTTTGTTAATGTTATTAAATAAAGTAATTTCCAAATTTCCGATTTTCTTTCGGTCATGTTTAAAGTTGCTTATAGTGGTTCCCCGATAACCAATACCACCATTCGGAACCATATATTGTATTATTGGGTTGGATGTAGTTCCTCAAGGTGTTCCGATACTTACCTCGTGTGTCACAAACCGACAGAAGTATAAACAAAGTTCACGATTACTGACATGTCGTGTCATTTTGAATGAAAGTCAAGAGTTTAATTGAACTTATATTACATTTTATTTTAGGTCTACAACAATGATACATGTTTTAACGGGTAACGGGTAAACAATTTGTTACCCGGGTACAGTCATTACCCTAACCGTGAACGGGTACCCGGGTACTCGTCACAGCCCTAGCTTAAATTGCCTACCTAATGACTATTATTTCTTACAAGCGCTGAAATGATTTAGAATGAATGTAAACAACAACAGGGCAACGTGACTACAGATTGTTTTTCAAAATTTTTTCAAGACAGTCAGAAATAAAGTTCATTGGTCTTCTGAGTATTTAAGCCCGATGGGCTTTTCAGTAGAATTTTTGACAAGTCCTGCTTGCCAAATTTCTAGTCCCAGGCATCGGGCTTGAAGAATTTTCAACCCCTGGCCAGACATGTATTGACATCACTGACATGTATTTTGAGGTTGGCAGTTTAGGGATCATGTGTAAGAAACTAATGTACTAAGAAAACCACCAAACTTTGTCAAGTGAACTGACAAATTATTACACAATCCCATTTACCCAGATGGAATTTGAACTTAGGTGTTGAAAGGCAGTGATGTGCACTTTAAACCATTTAAACTGTGTCGCCATTATTTTCAGGAGGGGAGAAGGGCTCTTTAATACGGAATGCAGGCAATCTAAAACTTGACACCATAGCTTCCTAACGCTATATTGAATCAATTATTATATCATTGTATATTAATGGGTAGAAAATGTTTTAAAAGTGAGAAATAGAAGAACCCAATAAATATAAAATAGTTGTATGATCAAAAACTGAATAAACATACATGTATATATATTTCAGTGATCCAATCAAACATTTCACTGAAATAACCTCAAACACCCCATCAAAATAAAACTTAAAACAAAAGGTCCAACAAAATACATCCAACTGTAAACTTGTACATGTTTATATTTTCTATTGACAAAACAGAAAAATATTTCATACAAAAATTCCAATTATTTAAATTGAAGTCTGTATCATTTAATTTTTTGACAAACCATATTAAATATCTTGAAACTACAACTAATATACGGTTCTTTTTAAACTATTCAAAATGTTCGACATCCCAATCTGTCTACAAACCTATACATCAATATGTTTTTTCTCTTTGTAGTAATAAAACAATTTAAATCTCACAAAATTAGAGTTCCACACAGCTTATTTAAATACCAAAATGTACAATGTAAATATGTGGAAATTTGGATACACTGTACTTTGGACCAGCAACAGAGACAGGGGTTCAAAATTATGTTTTGTAATGGAAGGTCCAGGACCTTTTGCCTTTATTTTTGGCAGGTCTCATTTTTCAAAAGTTCAATATCAACAATGAAAGGTACATTTGCAATTATGTTATCATAAAGAAAGAACAGTGTTACCCTGCTAAAAAAAATAAATAAAAAAATAACTGCAGGTCTGTTGGACTTACAAATTAAATACCAAGGGTCCGAATGTAAAATCAATAGGTCCATGACCTGGGACCAGGGGAATTTTGAAAACCTCCGAGAGATTTGACAGACTGAGGTCCAGAGCTTTGGTTCAGTCATATCACAAAGATGTTACTATACAGTGATACTACTTGTATAAATGATAGCTAATGTCATTAGAAAAAAACTTAGCACATACAAAAGTACACACCTGTACTTGTACTGTGATCAACACTCAACAAATATGACAGATTGCAAATATATGTGGTTTACAAAAGTATTTTGTCAAACAAACAAAAAATTGATAGTATGCAAAAGTATTTTGGCAAACACATATAAATGGATGTACAATCTAATAATGTGTTTGAAATCCACTAATCATTAGATTGGTATTCTATGAACCTGTTTTTCATGCTGTCATTATAGGTTTACTTACTGATTTAAAAATATTTATGTTGTGTTCTCCTTGACAATGCTGACACAATGCCCACGCGCTAGAAAACTGGGCATCACATGACGCACACGTCAACTGACTTGGTTCTGCAGCATCTAAAAAACAAGAGGTGAGGCATACTGAATGTTGATTTGTGTGGTATAGTCGGTGTATCATGTCCCTGTTTTTTCTCTCTAGAGTTGCTAACTAGTGGTATCAATAATCCATCTAAGATGGATGCCACCTGCCATCTGGTTCATCATAATCGTTTTACAAGAGAGCTTGAAATATTGTTTAGCTAAGTGAATGGAGTCTTCTTATGCTTTGAGAATGTTATTTAAACATTTTATTCCAGGCAGTAGTTGAGTGGGTGATGTTGAAGAAATTAAATAATCGCATGCAAATACAGTTATGGTGCATAAAATACATATATACATGTACATAAGACATTTAAAAGTCCTGTCCCTGGAGCTGGACTCTCAATTCTCAGACCTTCAGTGCTATTTGGAAACGAACTTAAGGCTATCGCTAACCAAATTTACTAATCTTTTCAAATACAACATTCCAAGTTTTATTATAATGTTGACTGGGTTTTTTTTCTTTTCCTTTCTTTTTTGAAAACATAGCCCTGTGGTCTGAGACAGGATGATCCCATGAACCACATTTCTTGAATGAATACAAATATCTTACATAACACCCCCTCATACTTCATAAAATTGAAATAACAATTTGCCTATCTCACCCCTTTATACTTCATAAAATTGAAATAACAATTTGCCTATCTCACTCCTTTATACTTCACACAATTTAAATAACAATTTGCCTATCTCACCCCTTTATACTTCATAAAATTGAAATAACAATTTGCTTATCTACACAATTTTAAATAAAAATACTTTTACTAACCTCCAGGAGGTGGGGTACTCTGACATTGACAACTAATCTTTAATCTACATGGAATTTTTTTATGCTGTGCAAGACTGTGTAAACTATTAAATGTAGTTTTACAAACACCACATATCAACACATCTTTACCCGCTGAAAAAAAAAAACAACAGTAAAATTACAAATATGTCAATTATGCGTAATAATACAAATGTATACAAAATGTAAAATCCTGACATATACTTGCTGTCCTACAGTGGAACATTCATTTACATTTACTTATCATCATACTGCATTAAAATAAGTGAGACACAGTAATTAATATTAGCATAGTCCTTAAAAGTCGAATACAGCAAAACCTGTTATAAGATAACCACATCTATATAAAGAGTAAATACCACCTTTCATTAAGACTCATGATCCTATATTTCAACCAAAAAGAACCAGGGATTTTTCTGGGTATCCACAGGGTCCGGTAAAGGGACCCATTCCCAATGCAAAAAAACATACATTTTTCCCAATTTTATAGTAAAAAATTCCCAATTAGCTACGTTTATCAATTTTCTGAAAGAAAACAAAATCACAAGATCATCAAAATCATTTTCAGAAGATATCTCTTTCTGATAGCGTTATTTTGCTGTGAAACCAATATAATTTGTTCAATTACCAGTATTCTAGTGGTCTAGAATTTCTAATTTGTTGTTGTGATTTTCCCAAAATTACATTTTTGTTGAGTATTTTTCCAATTTTATCCCAAGGTCCTTTTCCCAAAAAGGTCAGAAAAATCCCTGAGAACCCATAAATAAAGACCAACTGTCCATTAAGACTAGTGCCAAAAGTTCCCTTTGCTTCATAAAATAAGAACCTCTGTATTATATAAAGTCCATTTGTATATGTAATCAATATTTCCCAGATTCTTTAGGTGGTCTTTAAATACATTACTGTACCTTGTGCGAGTCTAGTTATGCCAGGAGCATTTCTAACATCATTAGAACTATTCCCTGATGTAAGACTGACAAGCGTTCGTTTCATGACTGTTGGCTGGTGCGTTTCTATCTTCATCTTTTTTGTGGGTGGTCCTCCTTGTTGCTGATTCTGATTCATCTGTGATTGTGATGGGGGTGGAACTGGCTGTGGTTGCTGTGATCTAAAAATCAAAAAAGAAACTCACTACATTAGACACCTTTAATAAGTCTTAGGCTTGTATTGGTGCAGCTTAACCTTTTGCGCTGTAGTGCTATTGTATGCCAGATCACACGAGGCTAACCCGATGTAGCCATGACTGGCAGTAAGCATCATGTGTAATGTTTGGTTATTTTTTAGCACACACTCAGAGCAACCTTTACGTGCTAACATTTGCACTGTTACAGAGGTTGCAGTCCTACAAGTTCATTATCTCAACAATGGGTAAAATGGCAATGTGAAATAAAATAAAAAGTCTCCATATGACACATTTGCCATCACTTCATTTATAATCTATGTTTCCATTCCTGGTTGCCAAAATCGCCATTGGCTACTAGTTTCTGAGAAATTCTTTCAAAAAGTAACATATTTTAGCAAATTTGTGAAAATTTGCTTTAAAAAGCACTATATTTTCAAAAATTTTGGAAATTTGGCTACTAATAATTTTTAAATTATGGAAACCTAGATAATGTTAATACTCAGCTTTTTTGTGCAGAAATTACTTTGGCAAACCGACTTTTAATGATGTACTTTTGTAATGTCTTATAAACTCTTTTGTTTATTCACGGAAGTGTGCTAAAAATCAAGATATTGAACTTACATTGGTGGGGTAGATGGGGGTTTCTTTACTTGGGGTGGAGCTTTTCCTGTGCCCCCTTTCTTGGGTTCTGAAGCAATATTGCAATCTGAAAATGAAAACAATAATAATATTACTTATTGTTTCTCAAAAAATACATGTACAAGTAATTCACAATATATGCACCTTATTTAAATTGGCTAGGCAAATGAAGAAAGAAAATAGCAGGACATTAAATGATACTCTGTCATGTTGTGGATCAATAAACATTGTGCACACATAATTTTATTATTAATTGGTACTGAACAAATTATCTATAGTTCATTATATTTATTTATTTTTGAATTCACAAATTGGGAGAGTACTGAAAACTGAACTATATCTGCAACTTATTATGTTTAAGTAAATCTTGCAAAGTTTGAAAGATAAATTTTAATATAATCTCAATTTATCATCTGGACTACAGACAAGAGAAACAAAATACTTGTCTGAAATTTAGCATTCAAAAAGAATTACAAATAACCAGAAATGTATATGTAAAATTAAGATCGTGCTCTTTTATATGGGTCTATTTCTTGCAATGCAAGTGCAACAGTAGTGTTTTGGTTAAAGGAAGATGTTGTTGACATTGATACACCATTAGTTACCAAACATTGACAATACTCTGAAAAGTCTTAGACTTTCTTATGTAAAAATGAAAATGTATTTGAGATGGGGTATAAAATTTTCATCAATACTAGAGACACATGTAATTTTAAATCAATCTAAATATTACTGAACTAAAATTGTAGGTATATATCATTTTTTTCAAACAGGCTTTCGTAATTTTCTATGCGATTGTTTAAAGTATATATAAATAATACATTACCTAATGTTTGACCAGCATATGTTTTGCCATCTTCTATGCCCCGTGCACGCCGTGCATCCATAGGTCTGGCGTACTGAACAAAGGCATACCCTTTATGTATAGAGATACCAGTCACTCTTCCATATTTACAGAATATAGCTTCAACATCTTCTTTGGTCATAGCAATAGTATTAAGATTGCCCACAAACACGCGACAATGTGCTGTAGAGGGGTCGTTAGTAACATTACCAGCTGTCAGCATGGCTGCTGGTGGTGGCATGGGTGGTCGTGGTACAGGTGGTCCTGGTGGACGATGACCATGCATTCCAGGGGGTGGTGGGCGTGGCCCAGGGGGTCCCCTTGGCATACCCATCGGCATTCTTGGCATCATCTTCATTGAGAAAATATTATGTGGTACTTCTTTTCTGAAAAATAACATAGATTATTGTTATGCCTTTTTTAAATTAATTTCCATATATATAAACCACTAAATTACTATGTACATGAGTTAGTACATGTATTTGAAAAAAAATGTTGATCTGTCAAACCTGTGTCACTGTCTATGAATGCAACCTGGGGGAACCATTAAAGTGGCCTTTAAGTTTATATGCAGGTGGCCTTCATAATATGTCATTTCTTCACTGTTTTCTATGCAAGAACCTTCCGGTTTTTATAAGTCCGTACAATGCAAACATTGCCATCACTTTAAAATAGTGTTTCATGGATCTGTGCAATTTCCAGAGACTTACAAAGAATGTTCCATCATTGAGCTAAAGGAAAACCCATAAAACCAGAAAGTAGAAACAGCAAATTACGTTCTAGTACTACACTCCCCAAACCATATCAGGTTCAGTTTACCTTAACCTCCCACAAAGAAGTTCAAGAACCTCATCTTTTCCCTCAATGGTTTCACACATGCCTCTTGCAAACAGTTTTCACTGTGACCAGTGACCTTTCCACCATACAGGGCTTATATCAATTGACATATTGCCGACCATTACTTCTAGTTTTATATGTTCCGACAATTGCTGCCATCACAGAACCAAAGCTGTGTCACAGTAACAAATGATGTACTAGTGTCAATGACATCATTAAATGGCATCAGTTAACTGTAAGTTACAGTTAACTGATGCCATTTAATGATGTCATTGACACTAGTAAGCAATGCTACTGAACAGATCCACTGTCATCCACCCAAGCACTAACCACAATCAATGTTTACTGCAATGTAAATGAGATCAAGCCATATATTTCTGTATGCCACCGTAATGTTACCAGAACTGCACTGTTTTCAGTTGGGGTTAAAACAAAGCACTAGTATGAAATAAATCAAGTGGAAATGAAATGCCAAAGGAGTGTCCTTATTCAACTCAAACTGAAAGTGGCAAGTGCCATAATGCCGATTCCAGCTAGAGAAAAAATCTACAGATAAGTCAATAAGGTCTTATTTAAATATACAAGACAATGATATAATTTCAATGCATCGTTCTAAAGGGGTTTTCTCTGATTTTGTGGATGTCAAAGGCAATGTAAACCAAAAACCAAATAAAAGACAACAGTCAACACACGTGTGGCGTGCGCGCGATTACAACCACCTGTCCATCAAACTCAATCTATCCAACATGCACTAGGAGTATGTCTTACCGAATAAACAGATAAAATGGAAATGAAATGACGATATAAAATGCCTGTCACTTAAATTCCCGGGAAAATTTGAGATGAAACACGGGAAATTTAAAATGCATTATTATGCCAAACTCTCGCCATTGTAACTTGCGTGTATATTATTGGCAATTGTAAAGGGTTTCAAAGATCACACTCATTATTGAAAATTCAAAAGTATCCATATATTGCATATTGGTTTACAAATAAAGGATGGGACAATAAAATATCTTAGAACTAAATTTGAGGTTTAGGGTCTGTAAATAGGAAAGAGATAATTAGCTAATTTAGCTGCGAAAATAAAAAGGATCTCCCATACATCTAGCAAAAGCTAATGACCTAAACGTTTAACTGTTTATATCATTTGCCACTAGATGTCGCTAAAAAAATTGGGTCAATACAAAACAAAGAATTAACATTATTTTATAGAATACGACGAGATGTACATAGTCTGGATATCAGTGAAAAATGAAATAAAAATTAAACATACCAGTTTATGTTGATGTCAAAATAAATAAATTAAAAAGAAGCAAAAATAAAACATGGTGAAAACTGGAAGATTAAATTGAAACACCGTTAAACTTAAACCAGGAAAGTGAGACCGGGTGCTCTTGAAGAATATCGTAATTTGTTTGTTATTCAAGTCCATTTTCGATTAGTTCGGCTCAGGTATAGACCAATTCGTTCTTACAGAACATACAACTTGAAAATGATTACTATCGGAAAACCGTTGATCACGAAAGCGTTTTCAAACTTGATTCAGTTAATGCATTAAAATGACACCAAAATCACGGTGATCGGACACGAATTAAAAAAGTAATGTAGAATTTTGTCGAAGCACCTGCAAGTGAAAAATCCGATTCGTTGTTCCCCTTTACTCTTTTTATACCTTTTACATTTTACCTTTTCCTTGAGGTCGATGTAAGCGGCACTGTGCTTCTGAAACCCATTTGTTACTGTGTCTTCATAGTCATTTACTAGTTCTGTTGTCACTTCCGGTCTTAAGCACTGTGGATTGAACTTAAACTCAATTCTTTTCCAAAAGTCATTGAGCCTGCCTTTGAACATATTTACGCTGGTACTATCTACACTGAACATCTTCTGGTAAATTGTTCCAGGTGTTTACTGCTCTTTGGGTGAAATTTCGTTTCCCATGTTTTTATAGTTTTCGAATGCTGTTTGTATACTAGGCTTTATGTTTGTGTCCCCTTGAAAGTTTGTTTGACATCAAACTTGGAAATAATCTGTTGCTGTCAATGTTTTCGTAGCCTTTGATGATTTTAAAGTATTCCACAATATCTGAGCGTGTTCTTCTGTACTCTAGCGATGGTAACCATATAGCTCCTTAAGTCTCTCTGGGTGCGTGAAATCTTTAATAGCTGGTACCAATTAATTATCATGAGGAAACACCCAGTTTTCAGCAGTTAAGGGCCAATGCAAGGGTATCTGGAAATTAATTATTACTTGATCTAAGAATGCTACATCTAAAATGTCTAAGGTCTAGTTAGATTTTATTTATAAGCAGTTTTTTAAAATACAAGATAGATAATACCCCAGTAACTTGGCCTTTGAACATTATATGACCTTCACCTTATATAAAATGATCGTTAGGCCAATAATAACATACGCACCTATCATGACAAACAATTAATAGTTTTCAGGATAATTTACCATTTTAGTACTGCTTTTGCATCTCACGGTGACCTTGACTTTTGAACACATGACCTTAAACGATATATCAAAAGCTCTTTATGCCAAACACCTACAACATTCTAATACATGTACATTTCAATATCAGTAAAAAGTTTCATGATAGTTTTCCAGGTTAAAAGTTTTCCGCATAATTAACAATTTCAATGTTCTTCAGTTACATCTGTGACCTTGACCTTTGAACCCATGACCTCAAGTTCAACATTGTCCGTGACTAACATAAACAGGATGTTTTTATACTTTTGTACAACTTTTATCGTATTAAGCCATCCCTTTTAGCATGCCAATACTTACAATATTCTAATATGCATGCCTAAACAAAATGTTTGAAAATTAATTTTAATCTGGAATTTTAATTAGTCTGGACAGAAACGATATCCATCGCTTCGGTATTCGTTTCGTATAAAAAGTTAAAATTCTTAAAATGTATTTGCTTGATTTTCTAACCCGAGTAAGATGGTCATTAACGTAAAATGAAAATACATGGCCAAGAACGATAACTCCGTATCTCCTTGCACCTAACATGTTGGTTATAAAACACCGGTGATCGGTCAAGTTCAAAGTCAAAAGATGGTAAAACTTACAGAAAAACATCGCAATTGATATTTGCGTCTTGTGTCTAGATATTTGATTATTCAATGCACACATGGTAAGTTTCTTCCAGTGTAGTTGGTTCTTAGCATCGACATTGATGTCGCTGATCAAAAATTATGTGAGCCGGCTGCATCACCCAGTAGTCGGGTAGGCCTACTAACAAGCTGTGCAAAGGAAGCAAGGCGAGTCTGCAGGGTTCGAAATTAGGCACGCATACTCGCTAATAGCTTGTAGATCTGCCGAATAGCGAGTGGAAATAAAAGCCACTCGCATAGTTGAGCGAGTGAATAAAAAAAGAAGCTAAATCATTTATAATCTACTTTTCAATTAACTGTCACATTGTATGTTTCAAATGAAATTTAAAACGAAAAGCGGCCAAAATAAGTCATATTGTCTGGGCATTTCTATCATAAACAAATTCGGATTACTCGGGCATATACGTCAATGTATAATATTAGGTTTCCCGAAACACGTGGCTACGATTAGGCTGCTTAATTTACTCTTCGTCTCTGATTCGTTGTTTAAAATAGACCAGTGAAAATCCCATTACCGTCATGCTTTACTGTAGCACGTGAATAAAAAAGTTAAAAAAAAATGTCGCAAAAGTCCATTAGTACCATTACAAATTGAATGTTAATTATGAGCTATTAAAACTGTTTCATAAATTTTAGCTAGTCATTTTTCATTTTAGCTAGTGAATAAAAATTGTACAAGCTATTTTTTGCTAGTGGTAAATATCGCTAAAATCGAACCCTGGTCTGGGCAAAATGTGTAATTGTTTATAACGACACATTAGGCCAAAAGTAAGGTATATAGCACAAAACTTCATACATGGATGTAAAAATGGACATTAGCGGCGGTTAATAGGTCCCGGATTTAAAAGTGAAAGTAGGAACGTTTCGTAACTTATGGTGTGTACCCATACTAACCGAGATTAGCCGATGTTCAGAATTTAACCAAATGTATCCATATGTCTGCAAGTACACACTGCTGTGTCAGTCCTACATGCAGAAATTAAGCTCGTAATTGATAAACAACTATTTTAGTATTAAGAACTAATGAAAATGCTTTTGTAATGATAAAAGCAGAGCTGCCAACTGACCCGCAACCCGAGGGTTCGACCCTTATTTGGAAACAAATTCCCGCTGACCCGCCAAAAAGGGGATTAACCCGCAAATGACATAGAGTTTGAGGATATGCAATATTCATTCATTACCACTCAAATCCATCTGTAATCGCGACGAATTAAGAGTGATTTACAAAGGTGAACCAGCATACATGTGTTATACGTCTCTGGGTGAACTAAGGGTGTAGTTGATTAATTGTGTGAAAAATAACTACGTGCATTTTACCTTTTTTACCTTTTACCTTTTCCTCGAGGTCGGTGTAAGCACTTTGTGCTTCTGGGACCCATTTCTTAGTGTGTCATCCTGGTTGTTTACTATTTCTGTTGTCACTCCGTCTTAAGCACTGTGGATTGAACTTTAACTCAATTCTTTTCCAGAAGTCATTAAGCCTGCCTTTGAACATATTAATACTGGTACATATCAACGACATCTTCTGTAAATTGTTCCAGGTGTTTACTGCTCTTTGGGTGAAGGTTTTTTTTCTTTTAATACTTTCGAATACTGCTTGTATATTTTATGTTTTGTGTCCCCCTTGTTTTATTGTCATCAGACTTGGATAACTTGTTGCTGTCAATGTTTTCATAGCCCTTGATGATTTTAAAGTATTCCACATATCTGATCGTGTTTCTTCTGTATTCTAATGATGGTAACCCTAGCTCCTTAAGTCTATCAGGATATGTTTAATCTTTAATAGCAGGTACCAATTTCGTTGCTCTTCTTTGAATATTTTCTAGGGCTATTGCTTCTTTTTATATAATATGGACCACACATTACTCCATATTCCAGATGCGGACGTACTATGCTTTTATATAAGTGTAAAAACGATTCTTTTTTCAGATGTTTGAACGTCCGTTTTACAAGGCCTAGTTTCTTGTTTGCTTTTTTGACTGCTTGTGCTATGTGTGGTTGAAAGTTTAGGTCTTTATCGATGATTACTCCCAGGTCCTTTTCTTCTTTTGAGAGATCAATATTCACCCTATCTCCATTATTCGGCATTGTATATTTGATTGGTTCTGTAGGTCCTAAATGTAGATGTTTGCATTTATCCGTGTTAAATTTAATTGCCATGTTACAGACCATTTGTGGATGTTGTCCAAATCTCTTTGTAACTGGGTAGTGTCCGTTTCATTGCCTAATTCCCTGTAAATTTTTGTATCATCTGCAAATATCTTCACAAGACTTGATATGGTTTCCCGAAGATCATTTACGTATATTAAAAACAGTGTGGGCCCTAACACACTACCTTGCGGTATACCACTGGTAACTTGTTTCCACTCTGAGAATTGACCGTTTAATACTACTCTTTGTTGGCGTCCTGTAATAAAATCTTTAATCCATCTGAGTGTGTTGCCAATTATACCATAATTTTGTAGTTTGCGGAAGAGTCTTTGGTGTGGTACAGAGTCGAAAGCTTTTTTGAAATCTAAATAGATGACGTCTACGGATTTTTGATTATCAAGTGATTTTGTCCAATCATCCATCGTTTCGATTAACTGTGTAACACAAGATCTTCCCTTCCTAAAACCGTGTTGACTGTTTGTGAACAAATTGTTACTTTCCATATAATCAATTATCTTACTTCTTATGATTTTTTCCATCAATTTGCTAACAGTTGAGGTCAGACTGATAGGACGGTAGTTGTTTGGGTCGTTTTTCGGTCCTTTTTTGTGAATAGCGGTGATATTTGCTTCTTTCCATGCTTGTGGCACAGTTCCTTGAATCAGTGATTTATTGAATATTATGCTGAGTGGGTGACATAATGAGCTACCGGTTTCTAATAGGAACTTCGGGTGAATTTTATCTACTCCTTGTGATTTAGCAACGTTTAACTGATTCGTCAGTTTATTAATTTCTAAAGGTGTTACAGTGAAATCGTTGAACTTTGATTCTGTTTTCTTTTCTATGTCTGGAACACATGTTAAGTCCTCTACAGTAAACACACTTGAGAAGAAATTATTCAACAAATTTGCCTTACCGATGTCAGATTCTACTTTATTTCCCATACTATCGGTTAGGGTATTTATAGTCTCTCTAAATTTCGTTTTGGATTGTATATATTTCCAAAAGGATTTAGAATCTTGTTTTATGTTGTTAATAATAGAATCTTCATACTTTTGTTTGGAGATATTTATCTTCTTCGTTGTAACGTTTCTTGCTTTTTTGTATTTTTGCCAGTTTTCATTAGATTTGCAGTAAGTGTATTTTTCCATAACCTGCGTTTGTTTCGTATGCACTCTATGACTTCTTTGTCAATCCATGGTGTGTTAAAGATCTTCTTCTTCGGTTTACTCACTGGTATATTTGCTTTAATTTCTTTGTTAATAATATCGGTAAACCGGTTCCAAGCATCTTCAACACTAAGATGGTTTAATTCGGTCTTCCAATCTACACTCTGAAGGTTATTATTAATGACGTCATAATCAGCTTTGAAGTAAAGTGGTTTTTCTCTAAAATCACTCATAAATGTACTTTTCATGGTAAGATTAAAAATTAAACACATATGATCACTTTTAGCCAATGAAGGATAGTAGTTAACACTATCTACCATTTCGCTGTCACTAGTAAACACTAAATCCAAGATATTAGATTGTTCATTCTGTCTATACCTTGTGGGGTTTACTACATGCTGTGTGAGATAGCTATCTCTAAAGGCCTCTAGGAATTTAAATGTTAAACTGTTTTCATTACATCTTGTTGATTCAGATCCCCAGTCGATGTTTTTATGTTGAAATCGCCTACTAATAGTCTATTTACGTAGGTATTTTCCTCGATTTTGTAGTTATTGAACAAGAGCCTCAACTCTTCTAAACAGGATGGATCAGAATTAGGGCTACGATATACACACTGTAGTAATATTGCATTATTCCGTTCTAAATGAACATCAACAGTCACAGCTTCTATGTATTTTTAGTTTGTGTGGTACTGATAACACTGATATACATCTTTCACATAAATAATTACCCCTCTAATTGCTTTATCTTCCAATAGATTAGTGAAGGAAAGATATCCTGGGAGTTGGAATTCAACAGGGTCGATCTCACATTTCTTCTGATTTTTTGGTAAAAATTCAGTGATACATATAATGTCGAAGTTATATTCAGAGACCTCCCACGAATGTTCTTTCTGGGTCACTTGATCTTCGTATTGGGGTTAATTCTGCTAATGCAGTTGTAACATGGCAATCCCTATTTACACTATTGTTTGCCAGTACTGAAAACAGGTCTTTGTCTATGTTACTGGTATCTATTTGCAATGAGTTGTCTTGTAAATCATCATCACTGTCTACCATTATGCTGTATCCATTTCTCTAAGAAACCACACGAGAATCCACCATATTTTTTTTATCTAATTTTCATTTCTTTTGGGAGGGATGCACCCAGACATGGTCGGATTTTGGTCGGACCCGCAATTACATAAAATAGGGTTGGCAGCTCTGTAAAAGAGAATTAGTTTAACTCGAAAATGTAGCACATCATTTAGAAAATGTTTAAAATGAATCAGATAGTTTCTTCTGAGAAAAACTTTTACTACATTGTGGGGTGATTCAAGATATTTAATATTGTGTATGCATAATATCTGTGGCCTATTACAAGCTAGGTACAAATTCAGTAAACAGATTTTTACCTCTTATTTATTTTATTGTAGGTAGACTACAGAAAGATGGAATGGGTTCCAGCATAATGAAATTATAAATTGAATTTTCACCATGTCAAATGACGTCTAAATCACCGTTTTAAAGTAAAATTTGTGTCACATAAATTAAATAGCAATCTAGTCATTGTTAACTGCATCAAGTGCATACTGTAATTTGTAGAAAAAACATAAAACTTCAAAATGAATTTTGGAACATTGCGAGTTGCAAGACATCCAATTGTTAAGCGATTTGCTCAGAGAAAGAAGACGCTGTTTGGAGATAAGCTGTTACTATATACAAATACCGCAATTAGTTGTGGATTATCTACCCTTGGTGACCTAATGCAGCAAAAATATCAGTTGAAAAAGAATGAACTGAAAAATTGGAATTTTCAAAGAACAGCCCATGTTGCTGTAACAGGGATTGTGATTGGTCCATTTTGCCACTATTGGTATGTGTTTCTTGATTGGTGTTTTCCAGGGAAATCTTTAAAGACAATAACCAAGAAGATTTTTGTAGATCAGGTAATCTGTTCTCCAATTGTGATTGGTTCTTTTTTGTATTTGACTTGTCTAATGGAGGGTAAAACTTGGACAGAAACTAAAAAAGAAATTGTTAAGAAAGCCAAGATTTTATACAAGGCAGAATGGATTGTATGGCCGCCAGCACAGTTATTTAATTTCTATGTCTTGCCATTGAAATACAGAGTGTTATTTGATAATATAGTATCATTAGGATTTGACTTTTATTTTTCACATGTGAGATACGGTAAAACGGATCAACACAATGAAGAAAAAGTGCAAAGAATACCAGATGAAGATATAAATGACATTGAACAAATGAACATGAATTATGGAGATGATAACAGCATGACAAAGAACAAGGCAAAAGTTGACATTTGTTGTGATATTGCCGGGTTGAATGTTGATTGCCTATTTTAAGGTTGACATTCATTTTGATATTGCCTGTTTTGATACTTTATTTTTGCGGCATGATATTTTCGCGATATTTTTACCAAAGTCATTTTGCGGCATGAAATTTTCGCGATATTCCGTCGTGAGCCCGATACCATCGTGAGCCCCTCATGTAAAAGTCCATTCATATTTATTTGATCTTTATTTTCGCGCATATTATTTTCGCGATTATTTATGAACTCGCGAATTACGCGAAAATAACATTCATGTGAAAATTTCATGTTTTACAGTATTCATTGCTATAACTAAGGAGATTGGGTGGCCAATTTGCCTAAAGCACACACACTTGTGGATCACAGCCAGACTGTCTAAAGTCAATCCCTGTATTTGTGACTAGCCACAGTTCTTTTCATCTCTGTAATACCATTTGGGATATTGTGATACCAATTGCTCTAAAACATGTACTTACAGATCACAGATCCTCATGTTTTTTTTGCTCTGGTTTCCTTCACCATCCAAGAACTGACCACCTCAGTTTGAGTGGATATATGGTGTTTTACACCCCAGTCAATATTCTTTCATCTATATTGAAGTGACCACTCCTGTTTTCAATTCAGTTTGATTTTAAACAGAATTTTAGTTAACTTAGGGATTAGTTTTTACAGGTGCCACTGTATATGTCATTTGGTTTTGAGTGACTTATGTTACAAACTAATATTGTATTTTTGTCTTTAACTGAAGTACACTACATTGCTACTGGAATATTATATATGTCATTTGGTCTTATAAGGCTTCTTACAGGAGATGTGTATGTTGCATGGTCTCAAAACTTCAAAAGGCTACAAGTTGCTTACATAATTTTTCATCTTGATTATGAATAAAGATATAAGCTTGTAAATTTGCTGAAATTAATATATGTTTTAGTCAGATATTTACCCCAGAGAAAAGGATTGCATGAACACTTTTATGTAGGGGTTCAATATTACTTTTTGTAATGAAAGGAGAAAGACCTTTTGCATTTAGTTTTGGCAAGTCCCACATAAAATTTTAAAAGTTTAATATCAACACTGAAAGGTCCATGGGAATTTATAATTATCATATAGAAAAATCAGTACATGTATTATCATGCTAAAAAAATCACAGGTCCTTTAGAATTTTACAGATTTAATACCAGGGGACACACAGGACCTAGGGAATTTTGAACCCCTGTTTATGTCTCCTTAAACAAAGAGGGTGGAGCAAAGACGTAAATGCAAATAAATTATTTTAAATATACCACCTCCCTGTAGGCGAACTGTTTTTGCTATGTTTTATCTTCTTTTAATTTTGCTTCTGCTTCAACTGATGCCTAGATCATTTGCTGGAGATAGCTTTTCAAATATTTTCAAAAATTCATAGTGCTGAGCATTTAGGAATAGATAAAACTGTGGCGTTTGCTATTTTTTCTGGACAAGATCCATTTGCTTCAGTTTTGGACTAATTTGGACCCAAATGGTTTTCATTTAGGGGACATAATAATGACACCCCATTACAACTATAGCTACATGTATTAAAAGCAGGCATGGGGTAATGCTAATTTGTAATTGTAATGTTCTGTAATGCATTACATTTTCCCAAAGTAATGCTTGTAATGTGTAATGCCCCAATTTTTGCATTACATGTAATTGTAATGTAATGCATTACATAGACAAAAATGAATGTAATTTAAGCATTACATGGCATTACATAGCTTTACTTCTCTCTGGTAAATATTATATATTGTAACCATTAAAATTCAGGGCTAGTAATTACCTGCAGGCTACTTTTTTCTTAAGTATGAAATATGAAAAGCAATGTCTAAAAAGTGTTTTTAACTGTTGTCAAACTAATGATATACTTTGCTTTCACTGATAACTTGTGATGAAAACAATTTTATATTTTTATTATTTTTTTGTCATTGAATACCTATCTTGAATGATTAAAGAAGTCATATGTTAAGTGTGGTTTATCATTGACATCTGTCAATACCACTAATTAGTTTGTATACCTATCAATTCCCTTTTCTGTTTTGATTTAATGGTAATTACATAACAGTAAAATTTAGTGGATAAAATTAATAATAAAAACACAATGGTAGAATAATTCCTTACAGCATCTCTTTTTTTCTTTTTTTTTTTTTAGAGAAAACACAGAAGTGTATATTTTGAAAGTAATAAGTTTGACATAGATGAACAATCAACTTTGACAAATTTTGTAAAACATACTGGTAGCCAGCAGAAATGTCAATTGAATGACCAAAAGCAAAAAGATACGCACTTATTGATTATATTGCCGGTGATTACTCCCATTTACAACAGTTGAAAGTCAAAACTTTGAGAACTTTGTAGAAAACTTTAACCCTAAATTTCAAATTCCAAACAAGAAACATCTCTCATCTATATATGTTTAAATTCTTTTGCTAATAAAATTTATGAAATGTAATGTGTAATATAATGCATTACTTTAGTAAAGTAATTGTTATATAATGCATTACTTTCCAAAATGCAAGTAATTGTAATTGTAATATAATGCTAGTTTTGTCAAAGTAATTGTAATGTAACGCATTACATTGCAATGTAATTCGCCCCATGTCTGATTAAAAGAAACACCCGTTTTTCCGTTTTCAATGTTAAAGTCACAATCCAAAAAGCTAAACACAAACATACCAGTCCATGTCCAAATTACAATTCCAAAACTTTGAAACCAGGCAAATAAAGTTCCAATCTTCCTCCAGGATAGTGAGGCCATGTGGTTCCAAAGGCTAAGTCATTAGTATCTTCTGTTCAGCAAGTTTAAAAAAAATACCAACTGACTTTAAGACTGACCTGTGATTTTATTTGTTGTATTTGTTCTCATTCATGTTTATGTTAATGAACATTTTAATGATGATAATTTATTATTGCCTGTTTTGTTTGCTTTTAAAAAAAATAAAAGGATGTTATGATTAAATTGTGTTATATTTTCAAAGTTTATTGAAGGGCGCCATGGGGACCGGTACTGATTTCAAAGGTGACATTTTTGGTGCACTTCATCTTGCGAATTAGTATTTCACCTACTCGAATAATGATATATCCAGTAGGTATTTTTCAACACTGCAAATTATAATTAGTATAGTGTTTTCCATGGTTCTTTCATTTCTCACATTAACATTTTCATTCCTGGTAGCCGTCAAAATCACCTTTAGATACCAATTTATGAGTAATCATTTTAGCAGAAAGTGTTCTTTTTAGCCATGTGTAGCCAGAGACAGAGTAATTTCAATTTATTGTCAGACATTTTGCAAACAGCATACGTTTATCTCTGACTTTATGATCAGTTGTACCCAAGTTCATCTGAAACAGTGCAACTACTATTAAACAAATCCATATCAAACCTTACTAGTTGATGTCAAAAGTACCCTAAAACAAAGCAAAAACTGTCACCAGTGAATTGAAAGTAAGTACCCATAAGTACTAGCTTGTTTGAAATCAAAATTTAGAATAAAGTTGCACGAAAAATATAGACTAAAAGACCCTAAAAACTTTGCTTTGTAGGGTATCAACTATAACGGCAAATTGTATGCATGTGCTTTTATAGGACATGGCAATCGTCCATGTATTAAAAATAACTAAATAAGCTTTATGTTATGATACGGACAACCAACAATAACTTATATTGCCATGTGTTCATTGAGTGTTGACAAGCGAACTGACATGCTCTCTCGCTGAAGGATCTGTCCAGAGTGGAATTCGAGCCAAGACACTGATCCGTAAGCGTGCGCTTTAGACTGACAATTGCCCAACGAGGTCATGGGCCGATGGCATTTATATATGACTCCCCTAACACGACGCTTGAATATAGAAAGTTTTTCATTATTGTCCTGGTTGCCTACGCCAAAAGGACGCAAAATACCATGCCACTTGTTATTGTAAAGGGAATTTTTGTTACCTAAGACAAACTGCACGCAAGTGATTCATTGAAGACCTTGCTATGGTTGGTTTGTTGAATATTGCTTAAAATTACAACGGTAATTTTTTCAACCCTTTACAACGACGAGACCAATTATCTTGTCAAACTCATCACCTATGCGCAAGCTCATGCCGTTTTATGGAATTTTTCCAATTGTATCCGATTTGTTATGCGAGTTCCTTTTGCGGTGACCTTTAGAGTGCTTACTTGTACGCTCGTCAAATATCGGAAACACTTGTCCCATTGTACTTGTACTGTGCCAACGTATTGAGACCAAAAACCAAAACACAATTCACTTGAGGTAGTAAGGTTTTGGTTTGATGGCTAACGTCGCACTTGCTGTCGAGTGGTTCGTGTGTCGTCGATAATAGCTGAAAAATGCTGCGACACAAAAAAACCTATTCAACTAATCGTCGCCAATTCGTAGCCAACTTTTCACTCTAAACTGCTTTTTAGTAAATATGTTGTTTAGTTCTTCTAATTTCCACGATTGTGCATTTGGAAATCTCGCATTAGAAATACTTAGTAATTAAGATTCTCCATGCTATGCTAAAATGCAAAAAAATAAATAAACAACAATACTGTAGACCAAAATATTTTTATTTCAAATACACAGTGTTTTAAAAATATATTTTTCTTTTCATATTTCAAAGAAAAACAAAAATATAAACTAAAAAAAAAAAAAAAAAAAAAAAAAAACCCAATAAAAAAAATGTACTAGTATTATCTAAATTACCCCGACATTATTTCTAATTTTTCATAGAATATTCTAATGGTGCAAGCCATTGCATCTTAATGGGTTCTAAAAAATGAACCAGAACCGTAGCTAATAATGTAAACGAATGGCTTACCATCTCGGATTTGACGGACCAGGACTAAGTAACATCATTACGAATTCTAGTACTTAACACAATATGCTGCTGTAAACTTAATACAAATAACTAACCATCTCCGGTTTGTTTGGAGATATTCATCTACAACCGGTCCCTATACATAATAATGTTGACAAAATATGTTGGCCAGTTAGCGCCCATGTCTATCGCTTTACAATCCGCTCTTAATGTCTTTAATTCCAAGACTTCAAATTTCAAAGGTTAATCAAAATTAAAAATATTTAAAGGTTAATGTTTATGGTTTTGACAAACAGAATATGAACTCTTGAAATTGATATAACGAATTAAAATTATTATAGTGATACAAGTAATTTATGACAAAGAAATGCATGCAACATAAAATGGAGTTTTGTTTAACAAACCATCTTTTATAATCTACATGTATAGCTGCCTCATTTAGAAATGAACACTCCAGTCAGAATAAATGGAATAAGTTTCAGTTCAACATTTATTTTGCCATTCATTACCAATTATACTTACGCATGTTTTAAATGATAATGATGGCGATGTCGATGTGATGGGGGAAATTTACAACACAACTGCTTCCATATAAACAAAGAAATAACATCTACCTCGAAGTGAGATGTGTAAATGCATTATTAAAGCGGTTTAAGTACAGGTGTATAAAATATATATTTATACAGAGCTCTTTATATATTATATTGAACTTTCTGCAAAATTACATGTATATGGATCATATAATATATGCAAATGTCCATATAATTATCACCATACTGCTAAATAGTATTATTAAGTTGTGTGTCGAAAAGCATTGCCTTGCGAGACAAAAAAGTTCAGAAAGTATATGCAATTTAATTTTAAAGCATTTGTGTGATTTCTAATTTTCTATCATAATAGAATAACTTAAAAGGTTTATACAGCAACGCAAAAAAGTAACAACAGCAGCTCTACTATAGTTCGATCACAATGCAGCAGGTCTACCGTATTTTAGTATAGGTTGTTTGACAGATAAAGCGCAAGATGGCGGGATTGGTGATTGGTGTAGGGCGTGATTCTAAACTTTTTCGACGGTGTAGACTTGCCTGTGTTTATAAGCACCATGAACGACATATATTTGTTAGTAATCCTTGATATTAATATATAACCCATTTTGTATACAGAAATCGGTAAACTAGAATATCTTTAAACTACAACGAAATTTATTTGATTGTTAAAATGCACGAGCAATGAACAAGGCAAAACTATATAGCTATAAAATTATAATAGATTTATATAAAAATGATGTAAACATATATCTCACAAAATTAAATGGATCTCAAATGGTATTGTCTTAACATAAACATGCTAATAACTAAACATAAAGATGAAAACTGAGATCAGGTTCTCCGGATTACAAGAAATCATTAATATTTGAGAGGTTTAAATTTTCATGTCGACTCCAATTTATAGAGCAGCTTATTTCATAGCTAACACAAGATCAAAATCAACTCCAGTAATCAATATTTATCTACTGAATACTGGTATGAATGTCATGCAAAGTCTAAGCTATTATCTGACTCTTTCTAAATATAAATTCGCAAACAAAATGAAATGTTCCTAAAATAGTTCAATACATGGAATAATGAATATGTATATATGATGCCTTTTTAAAAAATTGTAGATTTCCATTTGAAGCACAAAGATTGGAACACAAAAATATATGTGCATTTGTTAATGATCACTCAATGATGAGTAAATAATAAAATCCCTGAAAAATGGAACGTTTTATACCGACATATGAATTTATTATTATGGAAAATTTATAAATCATGAACACTATAAATTTTTACCCTAGATGAATCCATGTAATTATAACGTTACTGAATTCAAAACGCACAAAATCAATGTGTCCACAACAGACTTATCATCATTCATCGTCGCTATCAGAGTTTTCAGCTGCACTTAAATTCTTAACCTTATGATCACCCCGGATATCAGTGTTCTAACAATAGAAATTAAATGTCTTGTTATTCATCGTCGTTATCGAAGTCTTCAGCTGCTTTTGAAATCTTAACATAATGGCCATCTATATAGATAAATGATCATAATAGCGTCCACGAAAATAAAAACCCTCGAATAACAACGTTTTCACAGTAGAAATGATTTATTATTCATCATCGCCATCTTTAATTGCTTTTTAGATCTTCACCTTATGGTTATTGTAACGTCCACGAAAATCAAAACCCCCGAATATTAATGTTTTTCACAGTAGACTATTTCATTATTCATCGTCGCTATCGGAGTCTTCAGCTGCCTTTAAGACCTTAACCTTATGGTCATCTATAATATCTGAGATCTGATCAAATGATAAGTTGACCACTAATGCTTTCTGTCTGTAATATGACCTCTGTGGTTTTACAGTCACAACCATTTCTATTTCTTCCCCGGGTTGAACAACTTTCCTGAAATCAGAAATAATTATTTCATTTTATGTATTGTTTACGATTCTGTCAAGGTATGCTAGGATAAAAAACAAACAGGAGTGTTAAAACCCTCGATTTACTCTGATAGTTTACAACATGTATAGTGGTTTTTGTCACTGTTATGAGCTTTGTTATACACGTCTGCTTTTTCTATACCACCGACATTCAATAATTATTAGATCATTAACAATCAATCACTTCGATCACAATTAACAATTATATTATTATTGCTTGTGTTTCAGAGCAACCCCCCCCCCCCCCACAGCAGTATTACGATATCCCCCCTCACCACTGGTGGCGGGGTGGGGGGATAATAAATGAACATTCCCATGATTAATCGTGTATATTGGCGGTAACTAATATACAAATGTAATAAAGATATACCTAATGAAAAAATAGGGGGGGGGGGCGAATTAAAGTCAAAATAGGTTAATTTAAAAACTCACAACCCACATTTACACTATACTTTATAGTCTCACTTACATGTACTTAGTTTTCATGTGTAAGTCTTCAAGAAGTCCTGCTCCTTCCACGTGTATAGATCCATTGGTTAGTTTGATCGATGTAGTATTCTTAAATTTGATGGTAGCCTTGGATTCTTCTTTTGCAGTGATCGTATCTGGCATCTAAAGTGATGAGTTATATGTTAAAATCGCAAAAAAAAAACAGTTCATTTGTAAGTCATTGGTTTCGTATTTTCTTTGTTTCCTGTCGCTTGTTGCAACATGTAATAACAGGTTCTGGTTATTGCAAACACCAGGCTAATCAGCCCAACTTTCTGTAGTACATATCATGCAAGCATATATAGGCAAACAACATTGACCTGTCCGTTTGACCATTCATTAGAAAGTCATATAGGAGGGTCCACCCAATAAATGGGTACCGTTAGGGTTTGCATTTAATACATATGCACATTACCCATGATTAGTGTGTTCACATCATTTAGACGAAATATACAGGCGTGGCCCCCATTACTTTATTTACTCGTCCAAAAATCAAAGGTCAAGTGGACAGGTCAATGATGTTTGTCTATACTATCAAATGTTGCTATATTGAACATGAATATCACGATACTATAGATTTATAAGACTTAAAACTTGGCAAAAGCACACAAAATCAAGATCCCAAAATTCTTATGAATTATGAACAACAAAATTAAATTGATGTAGTGTTTGCAATTTACAACAAAAAAGCACAGGTATAAACATAATAATAAAAAACATGTCCGAATCACAATCCAGAAGCAAAGTAAAATCTTTGGAACTGACAAGTGCACTTCCACCAGGGAAGTGAAACCGGGTGCTCAAGAAGGGTAAGCACCTCCTGTTTAACTAGCTACACCCGCCACGTGTGTAATCAAAATTGTGTGAAAGGAACATGAAAATATGAGCTAGGCATATCTGGTGATAAACACTCTGGCCTTCAATTCATTTGATTACTTTTCAATTTTATTACACATTCACATGTAACTGAAAAACGTGTACTTGCAATTAGGTAACTAAACCATAATGGTTAATTCTGAAAAAGTATATTTGGTAACTACAAAGAAAATGTATAACTACCATAAAATGTTTATCTGGTAAAAAAAATAAGTTCGTCCTCAGTATTAAGGCTTATTAAACTGATGTTTATAATTTATGTTCTTTAATAATTGCATTTCTCTCTCCTTCTCAATCTCGATCATACAGGTGATGCGTTATGTGCTTATCCTTCTGGAGCACCCGGAGTAACATTTCTGGAAGAAATTATCATGTCCTCTGAACTTGCTACTTTAACTTTGCTTTTGGGATTATAACCAGGATATTGTTCAATGTGTTAATTGTTAATTACTATTCAGTTTTATTTAACATTACCTCTATAGTAATGTCCGGTTTGTCCAAATTAAAGGTTTCCTGGTTCGCAGACATCTTTCCTGAACAGACATTTTTGGCTGTAACATACACGTGGAAACGTCCATCTGGTGGCATTGACAACAGGTACTCACCCGAGCTTACTTTGAATATGCGTTCTACCTCTGTAGTAAATAAATAAATAAAGCATATCATCAATTCCTTAACGAAGATAACATGTAAAAAGTTGAAGCAGAATTTGCTATAACCAATTTGAATAGATATAATCAAATGGAATAGTCGAATTATAAGAGATGAACAGATATATAAAAAAAATTACTAGTAAATGTGCACAGACAACTGACAAAATGATCAGAGGATTGATTCAATTACTTGTAAAGATCACGCACCAACAAACTTGCTAAACATCTGACAGTCCAGGGGTCAGTTGCACAAAGCTTTATTAGTTTAATCAATTGATTAGTCAAAATTTGAATTTCGCATAATTTTCAGATTTGTTGCGAAATTAAAGTTGAAAATGTTGAAAGTAAATAGAATTTCATCAAATCTAACTATATGATTATAAAACTATCAATTTGATAATGTTTATTTTGATGTTTAATTCCTTTTTAAATTTTTGTTAATCATTGATTTAACTAATCAGGCTTCGAACAACTGGATCCACATGATTCCAGAATTGTTATACTAGTAAATGATTCCTTTATATTATAATTCATAAAACGATTAATAACCACATAAACATTTTGTAAAACATTTCATGTATATTCATGCTCAATTTTGGCATGGCAGGGGGCATTTAATGTCTTACTTTTGAACGTAATTTTGTGCACATATTCAAACAAATTATTGTAACGTTTTCAATCGAACCAGAAATGGAAAATTCTAAATTAATTCATGGTTTTCTTGTATTACCCGGATCCTTTTATTTTTAGTTATTTTACCTCCTTTTGCAGGAACAGAGATTTCTTCTACTTCAGTAAACACCTTTCTCCCAGGTATTCCAGTATAAAATGCGTTCACAACCACGGCTTTTACTCTAAGTTTTGTCTCTTCATCCTTGGCGTTGCTAATGGTTACACCGACGTCAAAGTCATTGCCCATCAGAGTCGTTTCTGGTAGGTTAAATTTAAAGCTGATATCTTCAGTTGTCTCAAGCCCATAGATGTTATGGGTACGTCTTGTACTAAATCTGTTGACAAACCTCGCCACTTTCCTTTCTTCTGGGGTCCCTGTAATGGAAGAAAATTGCCACTAAAACTTGTACTTCACTACATTTAAAAAGAGAAAATAAGTTATTTTCAGAAAGGGGAAATTATTCTATATTTTCCTTCTTCCAAATAAGTGTCTTCAATAGGTTCAAATGATTCATCCTAATTTGCATTGCAGAAAGTAGGCACCAATTCAGTGGTTATGAAGTGGTACACGGGTTATCCTGTTAACTACTCATAAATTGCATTTAAAATAATGAAGAGAAATACTCTAAATCTACAGGTTGTCTCAAAACTATATTGTTTGTCCTGTAAAGCGTATCATACGGATAAATCCATTAATTACTCACATTCTGCATACTTGTAATCAAGTGTAAGATCATGTCTATTGTCAGATCCAACTGCCTTTGTACTGATAAATTGTCCAACACTAAACCTGTCAATACCCATTACTTCCATTGTGGCATCATCCTTAACCTACAGTACAATTTACATATTATACCAGTATTAATTTTACAGCACTAGACGGACGGTTCGGAATACAATTTCTCATCAGTAGTGCCCAGACCAAAATTATGAAAACAAAACTTTTTCAATGAGGAAAACTTAATATAAAAAGCAAATATCACAGTTGCAATCTGGCGATGGTATTGAAAATCAAAAACAAACATACTCATCCATGTCTGAATCACAATCCAGAAGCAGAGTAAAAACTTTAGAACTACTGACAAGTTAAGTTAGACACGTGAACTTCCACCAGGTAAGTGAGGACGGATGCTCCGGAAGGGTAAGCATCTCCTGTTTAGCTAGCTACACCCGCCACGTGTGTAATCAAAATTGTGTGAAAGGAACATGGAACTATGAGACATCAAATATATCCAGGGCAATCCTGAACACAGAGACATCAAACTTATCAACAATACTGTGATGACGGCCATAAAACTTTTTGAGGGCCTTGATAAGCCTAGGCTTGCAATATCCCCGAGTCAACAATTTATTTGTAAGCAACCTACTTCGTTGTACAAAGTCCCCGTAGTGGGAACAAGCTCTACCATAGCGTATTAATTGGGAAACAAATACACCATAAGCAGGAGAAGCAGGTATATTGCTGCATAAAAAAGGAAAGTTGACAATAGAAACATTTAAGTCATTACGTTTGTCATAAAGTTTAAAATGTAGTCTTTCGTGTGCGTCATAATTCAGGTATAAGTCTAAATATGAAGCAGAACTTGAGGAATTAGTCGTGTCTTTTATCAAATCCATAATGGTCATAAAGCTTTATAGCTTTTTCCATATGGTCACTTGCTTACATGTTTCCTGGTGTGCAGAGCAGCAAAGCATTCCTCTGCCACTCGTGACGGTTTTAGCTATCTTCTAGACACCTCAACATATGACTATAGATTTTATTTTATCCTCAACTCTGCGACGTTATAGGTAATCTTTGGTCTTACTATTTTCCTTTCTTCTTCAGGTTCTAGGACTGTGTCAGATATATCTTCGTTTGATATCTTTTTTGGCCAAAAATCAGACAAATTCCTTTCTAGGTACCATGCTTTTCGAATACAAGTACCAGTTTTAAAAACATTAGTGTAATTCAGAATGTCATTTGAAGTTGTAAAACACATACCTTCCATTTGACTCTATCTCCATTTATTTCAGAATATATAAATTTGGTATCGTAGTTAAGATACACATGACCTTCCTTAATGGCTCGCAATGATGCTGGTCCACATCTCATCACACCTAAAATAATAAAGTGTTTATAATAATATATTTTCTCTCATATATAGCCTTTCAAAATAGATAACAATTTTGTTTTCCGATACAAGTTACGCAAACATAAAGAAACTACAATTACATGATTGTTAAAATGAAAAAGCAGTAAATCTTTATTTTGGATAGACAAGATTTTGTCACAATACATATATAATGGGCTTAAATAGCGTATTGTGTGATGCCCTATATAATATTTTACTATGGGTCTATGCGTTAGCGAGTTCCATGTTGCAATCTATCTGGCAACTCATTGATTTAAAGATTTTTATTTTTTCTACTATACCTTCGCTAACTTCCTGTGGTGTTCCATCATGTGCCTGCCAGCCATCATATCCATCTGGCAAATCAGGTCGTTTAAACCATGACTCATTCCATACATGGAAGTTCCTTTAGTGTAGAATTTGACAAAAATCTCATTATATTGGTTATGAAGTTACAGATTCAAAATAAACAGGCAAATGGGAGACTAAATAAAAAGTATCCTACAATTACAAGTGAAGGACAAAATATATTCCGTTGCGTTAACCATCTGAATGAATTTTTTTTTCTCTTATCAATTATATGGTTCTGGAACTATAACAACATCATTAGACTATCAATATGGAAAAATTATATTGACCTTTGAAGTGAGGAACATTATATTTGCCCACTTCAGTTTTATTTGAACTATATTTGTACACCAGTATCTTGCGTTTGTCGATTCTAATCTTTAACTTGGCTCTAACCTGTGTCTATTGACCTGTGTAGTGTTTCTGTATGTGCAGCTGTCACTTTTGCCATTTTGATACTTTATATCAAATGCTTCTGTGTGATTTTTTCAAAACAAATATCAAAATACATACTTAATTATATATTTTAATTTCATTAAAATGATGATAAAAATGGCTGAAAACCCAATTACTTATCGTTTGAAATTGTGTGTTTTGCCAATCCTTACTTTTTCAAACTTGTGGTTCTATCTATTTTTCAAAATATATTTGTAAGCATGCATGTCTCAGTCACATTAATATGTGTCTTTCTTTTTTATCAGGAAACTAGTTTCACAATAATCAATACATTGTATTTATAAGTTCTACTTACCAAACAGAGTCATTCATGTAATCGACTTCTTCTCCATCTTCATCATAATGTTTATCTATAGTCATACTAAGATCAGTATCGTGAGCAGATGAAAAGTTGGTGACGGATCTGGTTGGTATTCCCAAACTACGAAGTACTTGAAAAGAATAAAAATAAATTTTTATATTACATCATTATTTCTGTGCAATGATCACAATAGAATCACCAGCAACAGTGTGTGATAGCGATTTCTCATACGAAGATGAATATTTTCGTGACATTTAAAATGTAATCCCAACTAAGAGTGTATAAGAGAAATCTCATATCAAATAATCGACAGGAACGACACCTTAAATCTTGACCACCATGGGTGAAAATAGTGATTCCCAAGGTAGGTTTTACTTAAAAAAATGTAATGCTACGTTTTAATTATTCCAAATAGAACATATTAGCCTTGTTCAAATATGCCCCGGAATTCGATATCATGGAAGAAAAGATGATGCTGACGGTTTCTTCAAATGTTGATTGACGATTAAAATGTAAATAATTTGCATAACTTGGTATTTTCGAAAACAACTGAAAACTATCATCACAGCAAAGTTTTTTTATTTACTTTGTTGATCATGTAGTTTCCATTTTATGTATGGATGGCAAGGATTACACAGTATAAGACATAATGAACAACCTGTTAATCAATCCTTTTTATAATTCAATAAATCTAAGCTGTACTAAATAAAAATGCTTACTTACAAGTTGTTACAAGTCCAGAAAATACCCAACACTGTCCATACGTAACGGTCTTCTTCGTTTTCATATATTCCCTCAATATTGCAACACTTCCTGACCATTCCCAAGGTTTAGTACAATCTTTTGGATATTCGGATGTCCACCGCCCTTCTAAGACTCCTTCATTGTCCATGCTATTTGCCTAGAAATTGATGATACACGTATATGAATAGAATTCATTAAAAGTATGACGAAACATGGTGCTAGTAAAACAATGCATCTTGAAAACGATGAAATCAATCCCAAAGTAATTTCTATATTAAAATCATAGTCAAATGGAAGATGTGTCATCAAAACTACAAAATTACGCTGTCAAACTGTTTCTGGAAAAATAAAAGTCAAATTACCTGACAATTTTAGAATTTATTAAATGATTATTACAATGCAATTGTGTAATAAAATTATGCTAATTAACAATTTTTGTTTGAGTGAAAATCTGTTATTTTCTCCATCAATTTTAGGCTTCACCACCTGTAGAATATTACAATGACTTATAGTTAACACTTGCTAGTTTCTATGTACACACGAAATTATCACACTGACTGGAAGAACTGAAGAGCATTTAGTACATTTACCAAATAATGCTATCGACACTTTCTAGAATAGTGAGAGTTTTACTAAATCATTCTAACTACAGGCATCGAGGTAAATGTGTATGATAAAAATACCACATTATGCTACCAACCAGTTATGTAAAAGTGAGAATTTGTCAAATCACCTTATAATTTCAAGATTAACCAGTGGATAATTACTATTGTATATGCTTAATGTATGGGACGCTATAAATACCAATGAAGATATTACTTGACTACAGACACTTTAGTTGTATGCTCAATTTTATCAAATAATCCTGTGAGTGAGAATTAGTGCTGCTAGTTAAAATTTGAAATTCCTAAAAAAAAACTAAAGTATCCCTCATGCAAAGCATTTCCTTATTCAAATTTGGTAAAATATATTTTGGTCGCTTGGGTATCTTATCAACATCTGGGAAAAATGTTTGGTTTCATACTTTTGGTTCAAGCACTACTGATGAGTAATCGTATTCCAAAACGATTGTATAGTGCTGTAAAATTAAAACTGGTATAATATGTCATATACAAATTAGGATTTACTGATAAGATGATTCTGACAAATATTAAACGTATCCGATTTTATACATACCCATGACGATATTACTCTTACTACAGACACTGCACTGGTTTTTGCGGTATCGCCTAACTCAGCAATATCCAGTAGATATAGAGCAGCCTCAAGACAAGGAACATCAAACTAGAAAACAATAAACAATGCAATAAACAAAGCCAAACATACCAATCCATGTCCAAGTCACAATCCAAAAAGTGACAATTGTGAATACTGGTAACATATGCATGTCTAGTTGAAATCCAAACATACCATTTGCATCACAACGAAGCCTTTAAAAGAACAAAATGCAGCTGAGAAAAACAATATGCATTCAAACCCTTGACTCACTGCCCTTGTCCTTCGGTCGATACTAGCACCATTGGGCATGATACCATGGTCGATATCAAAACAACCATGTAAGAATCTAAATATATTAGTGTTATTTTAAAAAACTCGAGGGAGGAATAATATATAAGAAATACATGTACATATTTACTCTTGTACTTTACTGTTGCGATAAACACATCGGGGGCATTGATAATAATTTTCGCAACTGTCGAGGACACTACAATAAATACCCAGTTGTATAGTTATCATACTACTGGAAGGGCCTGCAACTAATCTAATTATTATAAATATTATATAATAATAATAATATTAATAATAATAATAATAATAATAACTTTTTTGTGTTGGTACGCTATTTGCCTGTTTGTATAAGCTCTATAATATCATATTAAGCTAACTTGCACTGGATACATTTGACGTCCCACAGTTCCATGTTCCTTTCACACAATTCTGATAACACACGTGGCGAGTGTAGCTAGCTAAACAGGAGGTGCTTACCCTTTCGAAGCACCCGGCCTTACTTCCCTGGTGGAAGTTCACGTGTCTAACCTAAGATGTCAGTTTTTAAGTTTTTGATTTGCTTCTGAATTGTGATTCGGACATAGATTAGTGTTTGTTTTTGATTCCAATACAGTGTATTTTATAAAGTACAATGAATTAAGTATAATTTTGTCTTGATTTATTTATCTGTTATTGATATGTTGTTTTATTACCAACCTGTCCAAAATTCCATGGACTGCCCCTCTCACGACGAGCTCTCCAAATCCTCCCAGAATCGTTCAAAACATATTCTACCCTTTGGTCATTGTCTTTCATGTATACAGTGTCATCTGAAACACATATGTTTTATTTCCAGTATATAAAAGAATACAAACCCACGTTATTCTAATAAACCTGACCATACCCGGATTAACATATGTATTTTTAAATGGGTAAAGTTTGTTTTTATTTCTCATATTTATTCTTAAAAAAGCCATTTCTCACTGTTTTGGATTTCCGACAAAGTATTCCAGACACTTACCTTAATACAAAGCATTATTGAAAAATAAATGCTAGATTTTTTCCTTTACAATCTTATATTCTTGACAGTTTTCGTATATTCATAATGTTTTTCTTCTCTTCGTTAGATTTATGACGTAATATTTTCCAATTCACTTACCTTCACACCAAGGATTGAATAATACTATAATTTTCTCTCCTTCGAACTCGAATCTTTTACGATCTTTTTCGTCTTTTGTATCATCCTTTAATGTAGTCTCAATAAACAGCTGATAAGCACCAATTATAGCATCTGGTGGAGGAGTGATCACAACCTTTACGTTTTCTTTGCATACATCTTCTACTTTGGTACTCCAGTCTTTTGCATTATCAAATTCTTCTTTTCTTGATTCGGCGACATCCAATGGGATTCTTATAAGACTGCCTTTACTTTCCTGTGGTTTATCACCTTGGTAACAAAAATGCAAAATTCAATGTTTAACAAAGTTGCACAAGTGGGACAAAAACAGGAACGACGCTAGATGTCAATATTGTGTTTGATCTACTGACTGACTGCACAAAGAGGAGACACTACTTTGCTTAATGTACGGAGTTTGTCTAAAATATAATGCTTTAAAACCAATGATAAAATCATGAAATAATACTACATATCCTATTTGAAATGACATTTTAGGTTATTTATTTACCTAATGCATAATTCAGAAGAATAGATGTAATCAGCTGTTCACATTAAAGTGAGCGTGGTTGAAGTAAAAATCATCATAGCATCAATATAGGCTGGCCACAAAAATATCGGATCATTGGTATTAAAATTAAAACTTGTATAATATGTAATTCAAACCCCTGAGCCGATATCTTTGCTGGTGGCTGGTGCCCCGAGGATATCAAAAACTCAGTAGGCAATAATTTCGTATTATTGTCAGAAATATACTATAATTGTCTAAATTCCCTGCAAGTTAAAATTGAAATTTTTCAAAAACTAAGCTATACTCCCTCATGCAAAGTATTTCCTTAGCTTAATTTGGTAAAATATATTTTGGTGCTTTGGGTAGCTTTTCAAGATCTTCAAAATAATTTTGGTTTCATAATTTTGGTCCAAGCTCTACTGATGAGGAATTGTATTCCGAAACGGCCGTCTAGTCACTAGAAGGGGGTTTTACCGGAATAATTGCGAAAATCCGGAATAATCAGACTAAATCCGGAATAAACCAAATAAATCCGGAATAATCAGGTAAAATCCGGAATAAACCGGTAAAATCCGGAATAATCAGACAAAATCTGGAATAATCAGGCAAAATCCGGAATAATTGGACTATTTTGTTACGGTAAGTTTTCCGTAATCTAAAAATTACGGTAAGTGTCTGATTATTCCGGAAAATGACTGATTATTACGGTAAACGTCTAATTATTCCGGCAAATGTCCAATTATTACGGGAAATTTTCTAAAAAATAATAATTTTTTTAAAATTTTTTACCGTAATAATTGGACATTTGCCGGAATAATTAGATTTTTACCGTAATAATCAGTCTTTTACCGGAATAATCAGACAAGTTACCGGAATAATCAGACACCTACCGGAATTTTTAGAATCCGTAAAATTTACCGTAAAAATATTCTAATTATTCCGGATTTTGACCAATTATTCCGGATTTTGTCTGATTATTTCGGATTTGGTCTAGAAATTTCGGATTTGATCTAAATATTCCGGATTTTCGCAAAGATTACGGAAAGTGTCTAACTATTCCGGAATTTCGCAATTATTCCGGTAAAACCCCCTTCTAGTGAGTGTTGTAAAATTAAAACTGGTATAATATGTAATTTAAACCCCTGAGCCGATATCTTTGCTGGTGGCTGGTGCCCCGAGGATATCAGAAACTCAGTAGGCAATAATTTCGTATTATTGTCAGAAATATACTATAATTGTTTAAATTTCCTGCAAGTTAAAATTTGAAATTTCTCAAAAACTAAGGTGTACTCCCTCATGCAAAGTATCTTCAAAATAATTTTGGTTTCATAATTTTGGTCCAAGCACAACTGATGAGGAATTGTATTCCGAAACGGCCGTCTAGTGCTGTAAATATAAAACTGGTATAATATGTAATCTACAATGTGTATATTTTACTTGAGCCCGAAAAATAATTTCTGCAATGGGTGTATGTATTTATATTTTACGCCAAACCATCCATTTTCACCACTTTGCAATACCAGGGACATCTAGTCACATGCAATGGACTGCATAGTTACCGATAACAAAAATCTCTAAAATCCAATCAAAACTATTTGGTTTATTATTAGCTACTCTTTATGTCCATTAAGCATTTTTCAGAACATTTGTATTGATATAAAAGAAATTAGATTAGTATCATTCAATGAAAACATTATTGATGCAATAGAAGTCAAATTTATTCTATTAAAACCAACACGTTTTTGTGAGATCTTTGAATTAAGTACTTGCAATAAGACAAAAGCATAAGGAATTCATTCCTCGTCAGAATCTCGCAATCACACCTTAAAAGCGCGTTAGTGTTCAGTTTGATTTCACGAGATGCAAATTCAAAATCATAAACAACTTTATCACCGAATAATTGTTTATATAATCTTACCTGTTACAAACTGTAAAACAATACAATCATTGTCTGAATTTACTTCTCTATCAAATGTTATTGTAATAGTGAACTTCTGTCCACGTCGAAGGATGAGATCTTTCTGGTCGTAATCCCTGGTATGATGTGCGTGTCTATTGGATTTCAGGTGCAGGTCAACTTTGGAAACTTTAAGAGACGTCCCAGCTACAATAAAATAATATTTTCCTTGTTTTATTCTGATTCTGGTCCATCAAGCTAGAGATGTGAAGTTATTTTGGTTTACAATCACTCCATGTTCAAATCACAATTCAACTAAAGTATGAACAGTAAATGCTGGCAAATTTAGTTAGCTAGATACATCAACGACATGAGTATTGCTACATAGAAAAGTAAATTGACAATCATGAGAAGTCATCCCATTTTTATATAAATTAAAAATTAGTCTTTCCTCTGCGTCATACCTGAGGTACAAGTCCAAATATGAATACGAACTTTATCAAACTCAATTGTGATTCTTTCACAAAAAAGGTAGGACAAGTTGCATTCATTCATTCATTCTTTATTTCCTCTTTTACAAAGATTGAAATATAATACAAAATAGACTTAACTAATTAACTAACTGACATTTAACAGTAACGCTAACATATTTACAAATTAATTTTATATATAAAACAGTGTCATTTGTTATATGCACTTGCTGATGCTTTTACATATGTAAAGCAAATAAATAAGAAGTGTTTAAGGTCTGAATGGTTGAGTGATGTTTGTGATTTTCTTCCAAGCAATACTTGAGTTAGAGTTTCTTCATCGTAACTTGCCAGTTCGGTTGATAAGTTAATGTGGAAATTGTCAAGTATCACCTACAAGCGACAAGCTACAAGTATATACTGTTTCAAAAGGATTCTGGTTAATTTGTAAAGCACCATACGCGGATGCTAAACAAAAATGTACTGAAGATCTGTCGCCTCATCGTTTAAACCACAAACACATATATAGTTGACATTCTATCTCTTAATAATCCTAAATTTGGAGACAACGTGAATGACATCTACCCCAGTGTGATACGACTGATTCTGCAAGTTCTTCATATTTGGATTTCTACCTTAATTATAACACTCAAAAAGACAACATTTGAAGCTGTTTGACAAACGTGATGACTTCAATCTTTCTATTGTCGACTTTCCTTTTCTATGTAGCAATAAACCTGCGCCTCCTGTTTATGGTGTATTTGTGTCAAAGTTAATAAGCTATGGTAAAGCTTGTTTCTACTGCGAGAACTTTAATTTACAGCAAAGCAAGTGGTTCATAGATAAATTGACTTAGGGATATTGCAAATCCAGGCTTATCAAGACCCTAAAAACTTTTATGGGCGTCAATAAAATCATACAAGTATGATGTCACTGTATCGAAATATATCGTGGATATATTTTACTTCAAATAATTTATGTTCGTTTCATTCACAATTTTGATTACACACGTACCGGACGTATCTAGCCAAACAGGAGATACTTACCCTTCAAGAGCACCCAACCTCACCCCTTGGTGGAAGTTCAAGTGTATAACTTATTTTGTCAGTTTCTAATATTTCTTTTTTTTTGGAATTGTAAAATGGACATTAATTGGTATGTTTTTTTTCTTAATACGCTATCGTAGAGTTTGTTCCCACTACGGGAAGTAAGTTTAATCATGGATATTGCAAGTTTGGGGTCATCAATGCCCTCAAAATTTAATAGCTGTCATCTCAATTTTGTTAATAAGTATGATGTCTGTATTAAAAATTATCCTGGATATATTTGACGTCCCATGTTCGTTTCATTCTCAATCTTGATAGCATACCGGTATGTCGTGCAAGCTAGATCAACAGGATATGCTTACCCTTCCGGAGCACCGTGTATACCTCCCTTGTGGCAAGGTACGTGTTTATTAACCTTGCTAGAGTTGGCAACGACTTTTTTTTGTTTTTATACTATTTGAACATAGCATGTATGTTTTATTTGCTCTTCTAAACAAAATCTAGTTTTTGAATTAAATTTTTTTTCAGCAATTGGAATCTTGCTTCAATAGCATAATATCCACGAAGATATTTCTCGTCGCAATGAACTCTGAAATCTAATGAGGGGAGAGGAGTAATGGTGTCAAAATTCTTGAAAATCACTTGTAATCATTTTCGGGAGGTTTAGTTTGGGCGAGTGGTGTAAATTGAAATACCCGGAGAAAACCATTGAACTTCAACAAGCGGATTGTCCAGATTCCCCACACTAAGACCTGTCCCATTTGACTTCTAACAATGGCGCTGTGATTCGTTAGCGACCGGTACTCGGACGAGGAGACACCTATAACTCTAATAAGACATACGTTTATCTTCTGCTGAAAGTAATGCATATCTTTTCCAGAACTCATCTTCTGTAAGGATTGGCTTCCTTCCGGCTTGATCGCCGCCAAGTAGACGCTTCCTCCGACTTCTGTAAAATTAAAAGCATTCGTGAGAAAATCATACATAATTATTAAGTGATTTTATATATTAAATAATGAATACAGAGTGACCATCCATAAGTAGGATATTTCATTATCAGATAATTCTTTAATATTTCTTTTTCTTGTGTTTTGTTTTGGTGTGTTATTGGTAGCTCGGGGTTTTTTATTATTAGCGATTCGGCTGAATTTTTTCAATATTCATATGTTGTGGTTTGTTCTTGCTGTCCTGGTCATGTCAAGAACACATCATTCAAACACATATATCTTATTGTATTTCACTTTTACTATTGTTAACTTTCCTTTTTTTCTATGCAGCAATATACCCGCTTTCGTGTATTTGTTTCACATTACGCTAAGGTAGAGCTTGTTCCAATTTCGGGAATTTATACATCGAAGCAAGCTGCTTACAAATAAATTGTTGAATCAGGGATATTATAAGCCTAGGCTTATAAAGACCCTTTTAAAATTTTATGACCGTCATCACAATATTGTTGAAACGTATGTTGTCTCTGTATCAAACATGTTACCCTCGATATAGTACCATGGTCCTTTTTCATTCTCAATGGGGTACATCTATCTAACTAGTAGGTGCTTGCCCTACTGGAGCAATCACTGTCTTGGTGAAAGCTTAGTTTTATTTGTCAGATCTTTATGAACAACGTTTTACTTTGCTTTTGGGATTGTAATTTGAGCATAGAGCAGTATTTTGTTTTAGAATCATTTGATTTTATTCTTGTTTGCACAATGTCAACTAAAGATAATTACCCTCCGGAGCTCTCGACTTCGCTTCCCTTGTGGAAGTTCACGCTTTTAACTTAATTCATCAGTTTTCAAAGTGTATTTTTTGCTTTTGGGATTTTTATTTAATCATGGACCGGTATGTTTGTGTTTGATTCATTTGGTTTTATACTTGGTCGCATTGCTGACTGGATCAGTAACGGGTTCTTATGACGGGTTGGTATTCGTTTTTCATGCGTTTTGTGTTTGGTATGTTTTCGTAGTTCTTGTCATTTTGAAATACACGTACACACAATTCAATCCCATTTTCCAAAGTGTCGTGTATTACCTACTCTTGTCAAGAAGAACACGCCATTCAGATTTGATTTTTCATCTTTCGTCGGTTTTTGTGTATGTGTTCTTGCTCGTTCTATATATTATCTTGGATATGATTGACGTTCCATAGTTACCTGTTCATTTCATTCTCGCGTGGTGGGTATTGCTAGACTAGAAGTGCTTAACCTTCCGGTGCACTCGGCCTCACCTTTGTGGAAGTTCAACTGTACTTGTTCAACCTCGTTTGTCAGTTTTTTGCTTTGCTTTTGGGATAGTGTTTTGGACATGGACAGATATGTTTGCATCTAATTATGTCTGTGTTTTTTAAATATAATTTATAACATTTTAAATACAATATTTTCAACTAGAAAATCGGAACTATATTTTAGTGAAAAAACAGGTTTACAAACATAATTATATACATCTAGATATTTTATATTTAACATGATTATCTAACCCGGTTATGTTTCAAATTTTAACTGTCAATTTTAATACGAAAACACAATTTTTCTAAAAGAGTGACTCCTAAGCCTAATCCCCCTTCACAGCGTAATATAAAGGTCTCTTGGATTAGTGTGTCATACATAATCCACTACACAAACCCTCACAACGAACTTATGTACAGTATAAGCTTAGCTATCGAAGCTTTTAACAAAAGGCACCCTAGTAGCTGTGATATTAGGAGCTAAGCAAAAATTTGTCCAGAGATACACAGCGCAGCTACCAATAAGTTGCCGAGATATAGCTAACGAGGATAGAGAAACGCTTCTGATTCGGCATTAGTTTGTTAGCTATCTGATGAACTTCCGACAGGTCTGTACTGTAAATCATGACTCTCAACGTCATATTCCTACTTAAACGGAACATGTTTGCAAATTTTCATGAACTAAAATGTGAAAAATAAGCAGTCGTCATTTGATAAATTTCGAATATTTTAAATCGCACGTAACACATGAACTGTGTGTAAAATGAGGCCAAATCGATTCTTTCCTAAAGTTTAAATAACATCAATTACACAACTGATAGCAACAGACTGTATATTATATGTCACAGATGATACTGATAGTAACATTTCATTACACATTTTTGTGCGTTCTATTTAAAGTGAGTTTTACCCACCAGTTAAGGTTCTTTTATTTATATAGAGGTGGTCAGTTCTTGGTTGGTGCATAAAACCGAAGTACCTGGAGAAAACCAACCACCTTCGGCAAGCGAACAAACAATCTATACAAGTAGGAATAGGATCTAGCGGTGAGAGGTGCTACCGGATCCGCAGGTGCGGGCTTTAGACCACTTGCTTACGGATGAAGGCGCTTTCCACTGCCTACTGTAGGTTCGAATCCTACTAAAGAAAATTTGTATTAGGACAAAGAGAGGAAATTTACAATTAAAATGAATCCAATTATAATGTAATAAATTCAAATCGATATGACAGGAGAAAACGCAAATTTATGTCACATGTCACAGATGGTACAGTATTCATTTTTTTTGGGGGGGGGGGGGGGGGGGGGGTACAGACCTATTGAAAGTTTAAACATGTGCTAACGAAAAGAAATCAAATTCGGCTGTCGAAATGTGAATCATGGATATTGTGCCGAAACATAGATAGAAAGAGCCTTTCGAAAATCTGCCAGAAAGGGGACCGAGATGAGATGCCGATTTAGCCCTTATTCGTTAGCTTAATGTTAAACTTTGGGCAGGTCCGCACTGTATAATACATTTGTCACTTTATTTTGACCCAAGGACAGGGTTTTTCCCATATAAAGAACAAGCACTTCCTCATGCAAAACGTGTTATTGTTATAGGCTCTTTTTGTGAAAAATGACATTTTTCTACAATATATATTCTTTACATTAATCATGTAAGAAAAATTAGAAAAAAATGTTTAAATGATATTAAATACAGCGAAACATCAAGAAATACAAAATGTACATGCACATATTTCAGAATGACACGTGTTTTGTTAATTTCACAACACACGTGGTTATGTTAATGGTGAGAATAATTTGTAGGTCACAGGTCACATAGACAGCAGGAAATAATATAGATCATCTGGTCAAAATAGGGCAGGGGAGAGGGGGCAACCATGGGGTAAAAAAACCCAAATATTTAAAAAAAAAATAGAGATCTAAAATGAAATTTCTTACCCTATTTTACTCAAAAGTATAGCCCTTAATTATATTTTACAATAAAAAATCCAACCACACAGAATTGTGTTAATAACTTTTTTTAGTCGAATTTAATTAATTTTGGTATGGGTCTATTTTTTAAAGGTTAACGGTAAAAAAAGAAACAAGTATCTATTTAATGGGATTCTAAAAATAAAATTACTCAAGGACAAGAGGAGGGTTAAGTTACTAAATGGAAAAAATGCATTTAAAAAGTGTCCTTCTCACACCATGTATTGATTGTAAAAATGATAATAAATAAATAAATAAATTACATACATTTGGCCTGCTACGGAGAAATTGATTTTTGATTTTAAAAAAAAATTTGGCGCCATACAGGATGGGTGATACATGTTATGCAACGGTTACGTAATATTATATGCACTTCAAGGTACGCCTAGTTTAAATTCAGGATGGGATTTTAAAGATGTACCCAAGCGTTTCACTGCACAGAAAAAATGTTACTAAAATTTGCATACAACAGAATGATGACCCGCTAATGAACAAATGTCAAATTATTGATTTTTTGAAAACTATGCGTATTAAAAAACCGATGATAAATCATCCATTGTCACAAGTTCACTCGATAAATTAAAGCCGGCCTTACCGGATATACCCGTTTAAAAATAACATTGTATTATGTGTATTCGTCATGTAGGTATATTTAACCGGTGTATATACATGCCGGCATGTTATTTTTTGGAATAGCAAAATTTAAAACAGGACTTTACCGTGTAACTCTCAAACTATAGCGTCTCCTTTTAGGTGAGGTTTCAGAACCTGTGGCAGGGGCATTGCTCCTTCTTCGTGGCATCTTCCAGGCGACGGTGCAAAATGATTCCAAATGTCTCCAAAATGCCTTCTACTCTAAAAGCATGGACGGTGTATTTATCCCAGTTTGAAATAGACGCTAACAATTGAGAGGCCTGGGAAGGGTTGTACTATAATGGGTTGTATGGAAATTGGAAAATTATAATGGCGTTTTGTTAATTACACACACAGTTCTACATTATTTTGTTAATTATTCTGATTTGAACATAATGACATTATTAATTTAATTTTGATTTTTATCCATATAAAAATAAAAATTACAGAAATCGGTATATTTTAATCGCATCTTTAATATTTATTTTTTGCACTCTTGAAAAATAGCCTGCAGTACAGGCCTGTCGAAAGTTTAGTGACACTAAGCTAACGAATTGTTACCGAATTCGAATCAGCTGTTCATCTAGGTCTCTAGTCAGCTATAATTTTCGGCAGCTGATTTATCTCCAGGCATTTTTTCAGCTACTAGCGCTTCATATTACTGCCACACACCTGCCAAGCTTCAACACCTTTTCATTAGCTAGGTACTAAAACTTTCGACAGGTCTGTACTGTATTTAAGTGATGCAGCTGCGATTAAGTCAATACCTAATTAAGTTCATGATCAAACGTGCATCAGTTACATGATGTGATTAAGGTTACCATGGTAATGAAATATTCCACTTACGGCGATTCTCAAAATTTGCGAAAAATCTGATTTTAATAACGTTTTTATTTTCTTCTTTCTACTAGATCTTTCTTTTTGTAAAAGTCCGACCCCCCCCCCCCCCCAACGCAATTTATTGAAAAACAGGATGTAAAAAATCTTTGAAAATTGGTCTTTAATTAAGTATATATTAGTCAGCAAAAAGTCCTTGTAACCTAGGACAAGCGTCAAACGAATGAAATAGGGGAGGGGGGTTGAGACCACAGATTACACGTTCACTCCTCCTGACTTTGGAGGGGTACTGGTCATTGAAATTTGTGCTTCGGGTGCTTTTCTTATGTTTTACATGACGCAGAAAAAAGCGCCAGGTTCCCGTCTCACAAAGATTTTCCTTAACTTAAATGTAGCAATTTTTGTAATCTTTTTTGGAATTGCTGATAAGTATTTTTGACAAAAATAAAAACAAATATTTCAAGCTCCAAGGGATCTTCAAAAGGACAACTTGAATTCCTGTTTATCTAACAAATTAATAAAATTATTACAGTAACAAATCCTTTACTTGATTTAAGTTAAAGAAAATCTTAGTTAAGGAATGGTTGTGAAACTAAGACTGGTTGTTTACCAAACAATAAATCAGTAATCCCAAACTACACAACACAAAACAATTCAAATTTGAGCATAAATATTTATAATACCCTTAAAGGCCACCTCTATATAAGTACCACCTGCTTTTAATGGCCAGTAAAATTGTATCCCAAGTCTTCATTCATGTTATTTGAACCTCTATATAAGTGCCACCTGCACCACTATTACCAATTCCCTTGGGTGGCCTTTATAGACAGGGTTGACTATTTTTGACATCAATCTAAAATTTACCGTGATAATTTGATTTGTTCCTGGTTGGAAATCCGGGACATCTCACTTTCACATCATATCATCATGACACAAGTGACCAGGAAACTGTTATAAAGTGATTATATCATATCTGATGAACAAATCTGAACTAAGTTTCCAGGAAGCAGTACACAAGGGATAGCATATCTGATGAACAAATCTGAACTTGATATTGTTTACACAATCCAAAGGTCTCAGGGGACTAGTGGTCTAATAATGAAGGGTTATGGATCACTGTGCCTCTTACCGCCTGGGTTCGAATCCCATCAGGACCTAATGTGAGTGCGAGAAAGTTTTCAGTTTTCTTGCATAAAGTAGGTGCATATTCTCTCTTGGCACTCCATTTTCCTCCATCATACCAGAACTGACCGCCTCGATATAAGTAAAAGAATCTCAGGCGACTGGGACGTAAACATCATTACTCAACCTCAAATTTATTCAAAGCATTTTGTAGGTCTCCAGCATTACGTAGTTGTCCTTGCCTTTGATGTAGTTTAAGAGCAAACAAGACTCAGATGCGATAAATTACAGAAATTAAAGCTTGTCATACAAAAACATTAAATTGTTTTCTCTCTCGTTACTTAAAGCGCCATCGTCTTCAATTTTTTTCTATCAGCAATTCAACAATAAATGTTCTGTGTCAAGGATTACCCTGGATATATAGTTCCGCGTTCCTTTCACTCTCAATTTTGATTACACATGTGGCGCGTGTAGTTAGCTAAACAGGAGCACCCGGCCTCATTTTCCGGGTGGAAGTTTATGGCGGCGTTTAACCTACAGTAATGTTATGCAACGTAGCAAGCTGCTTACAAATAAATTGTTGATATTGTAAGCCTAGACGTATCAAGATCCCTTTTTTTCAAGTTAAAAAGTCATCACAATCTTGTTGGTAAGTATGATGCCTAGAGCTATATAATTATATCCCATATTTCAAATGAATAATATATGACGTAACGGCCATAGTTCCGTGTAACTTTCATTTTCAATTTTGATTACACAGGTGACGCATATAGCTAGCAAAACAGGAGGTGCTTACTGTTCCGGTGCATCCGGCCTCAACTCCCTGGTGGAAATTCACGTGTTTAACCCAATTTGTCAGTTTCAAAGTTTTTACTCAGTAATATTTTGCTTTGAAATTATGATTGGAAATGAACATGAATAAGGATGTTAGTTTTTGATATACCATTAGGCACTTATACAGTACAGGCATGTCAAAAGTTAAACTAAGCTAACGAGTTAGTGTCGAATCAGCAGCTGACACCTTTTTTCTATATCTCTCTCGGCAGCTGTTCTGCCACTAGCAATCCATATCTCGACCATTTGAGTGATAGAGTAATGGTGTTTAACGTCCCAGTCAAGAATATTTCACTTATATCGAGACGTCGCCAGCTATAGGCGAAAGTGCAGAAATTTTGCCTGTGCGTTGCGCTTATGGCATTATACAGCAGGGTTCTTTAGCGTGCCAAGCCCATCGTGACACGGGACCTCGTTTACTTTTAAGTTCCCATCCGAAAGAACCGTGACTTTCATTTCGTAATGCCGAGTGCTTGGCGAAAGAACAGTCACTACCCACTTTCAAGTCTTGGGTCAGACCCGGCCGGGGTTCGAACCCACGACCTCCCACTTACGGAGCGAGCACTCTACCAACTGAGCTACCGCAGTGGTTCGACCATTTGACAGCTAGGCTTTGAATCCTTAGCTTTTCTTTAGCTCAGGGTTAAACTTTCGACAGGTCTGTATTGAAAGTTTATGTGGCCCGACAGACCAAGTCACTAAACTAATGGAAGCAAGTGTTTGTGGTTTTTAATCCTAAAATACTAGAGCCGGGCTATAATGAAATCAATGGCTCTGTGTTTATCTGGATCTTGTTTGTTTCCGTTGTTGTGGTCTTGATTGCTCTATATCGATACTACTACACATATTTTAACGGCATACAGCATTTCATATATAAAGTTAACCTTCATGCCTCAATTACTTTGATTCTATAGGGTAACAGTATTTTAAATTTTGTAATATCTCTATTTGAAAAATAAATATTTTTAAAAGAAACATGCCCCGGTATGATAAATGGAGCGTAGCATTGTTAAGTTAATATTCTGCATGTGATATTGAACGATTCATAATAAATCAAGCAGTTTTTCCCACTCTAAAATATGAGTAAAAACGCTTAGTGAAAATTAAGCACATTGTCTAAAACTGGCGTCATTGATTAATTAGAAAAGTGTGATTTTTGAGTCGGGGAATATAATTAGAAAATGGTGTCAAGTTGTGGTTTCGGTAACAATGCAGCTCAAGAAAACATCACCAAAAATTCAAGAATATGCTTTTTCTACAGAGAATACTACCGGTATACATGGTCTTATGCAGTTACACAGGAGGACACTGCTAAGAGCTCTTATTAAAACCAACTACTGCGGTAGCTCAGTGGGTAGAGTGCTCGCTCCGTACGTGGGGGGTCGTGGGTTCTATCACCGGTCGGGTCTGACCCAAAACTTAAAAGTGGGTGGTGGCTGTTCTTTCGCCAAGCACTCGACATTATGAAATGAAAGTCACGGTTCTTTCGGATGGGAACTTAAAATAAACGAGGTCCCGTGTCACGGTGGGCTTGGCACGATAAAGAACCCTGCTGTATAATGCCATCAGCGCAAATCACAGGCAAAATTTCTACACCTTCGCCTATAGTTGGCGTCGTCTTGATATAAGTGAAATATTCTTGACTGGGACGTTAAAGACCATTACTCAACTCAACTCTTATTATAACCCACCCTACCCTCTCCAACAAATAATAATTGACAAACATGATCAATATAAATTTTTTCTGACAGAATTAAATAGTTTAGTTGATGGTACAAATGGAATTGTTTTCCCCACACTTTAAAAAAAAACAAATAATAAATAATTTTGTGTGAAACATAAATTTTATTTGATTTAAATACAAATGAAAATGAATAAAACATATATAAATAAATGAAATAAAAATATAAAAATAATGTAAAATGTCCGGTAGTTAATAACTTAGCACAATTTGCACTGGACATAAACTACAGACCTGTCTAAAGTTTAACACCAAGCTAACAAGTTAGTGCCCCATCATCTGACCCCTTGGCAGATTTTCAGTTCATATGTTGTCACCTTTTTGTTAGCTCAGTGTTTGATTTTCGACAGGCTTGTACTGAACATATATAAATATACTTTATCACAGAAAAGCTTAGTTTTGTGTCATATTGAAAATATTTTCTTGAGAGAAAAAATATACAGTAAAACCTTGATTCATCGCCACCATTTGTTCAGTCAAATTTTGGCGTTAAAAAGGGGTTTCGCAATAAATCGAGGGAGGCCCATAAAGAAAAACATAAACAAAATGGATTTTGGGACTTCAAAATAGTGTGGCGATAAGTGAGGTGGCAAAGTTATCGAGGGGCATTATAATGAGGTTTTACTGTAATTAATTGAATACAATGTCATAACAAAATTCAAAGAATGACAAATAAATTTAAATGAAATATGGAACAAATGTGTATATACTAATACCTTAGTTCGTTTCTACGACAACGTAAAACAGTAAAAATAAGTTCGTTTTTACCTATATGGTTTTTGTATTGTGGGTATTTGCCAGCATGCCATATTAAATTGTTAATGTTTCGTATTCTGGGGTTTTGCAAGTATAACATGTTATTCTGCTAATAACTAATGTTTGTGTAAGCTGGGTATTTGCCAGCATAACATGTTATATTACCAATTATTATACCCCCCATTTTTATAGTGATAAGGGTGTCCGTCCATGTGTCCGTCCTTCCGTTACACCTTAGGGTACCTATCTCTTATCCGCAACTCCTCCTAAACCCTTAAATGGATTTTCATGAAACTTTCACACAATCTTTGTGATATAATGTAGATGTGCACCTCCTATTTAAAAATTTGATCCGATGGATTTTTTTATGTGGGGGTAGCGAGGGGTATTTTTTGTGAGCTTGTGGCTCAAAGTTTTTCTAGTTATGTCTGTTGTACTGCTAACTCAGGGGTTCAAAATTATGTTTTGTAATGGAAGGTCAAGGACCTTTTGCCTTTATTTTTGGCAGGTCCCACATAAAGTTTTGAAAGTCCAATATCAACATTGAAAGATCCATGTACAATTATGCAATTATATTGAAAAAGTAGAATTATTCTGGTAAAAATGGCAGGTTCAGCGGACTTTTACAATTTAAATATTTATGGTCCCAAGGTAAAATCAATATGTCCCGGACCTCGGACCTAGGGAATTTTGAACCCCTGTAATTGTTGAAATATGATGCAAATGCACCTAAACACTAGTTGTAATGGACTGGTGGTATTGATATTATAATTTTTATGGTTCTACGGATAATGATCTAGGTGATCTTCAAAAGGGATTCCTGAATACATGTATCTTAAACACTGACAAAATATGCAGATTTCTAATTTAAAATAAGGAAATTCTTTGTTAAGAAATGATTGTGACTCTTAGGCAATGCAGACAGTCTCTGAAAAGTGTCGCTGGAAGAATAAACTTAAAACATGCAGTTTTACAATCTTCCTCAACTGTCACTTCTTCGAAAACAAAACATGTCATCTGTAGTCTTACAAACTTTCATTCATTCCCCAAACAACTAGACAGCGTCTCTTATAATCTCCGGAAGGGAGAATCTTTTTTGCTGTAGATTTATAAACTTCCATTCACTCCTCACAAATTGTCTCAGCACAGTGATGAGTTTAAATGATACATATAGACAAGGCTAAATAGCCATTGTTACAGTTCTTTAATTGTAAATTATAAAGCATGTTTTTAATGAGTTTTATTGCTGCTGCAAGCATTATTCTTTCTGAATGTGTCTCTCCCATTTTTGTCTTTTGATCCAAGAATTTATTATTTGATGTTGATGTGTTTTTTAGACTTCAAAAACCCTAAAGGTTCTCAGATAGGATTTGCAGATTTTTGTGGTCTTTAGATTTGAAAACACAAAAGCTCCTCCAAAATATGAAAGGCAGATTTTTGGAGGGTTTAGCACTTTATTATTGTCTCACTGAAGCAGAAATCCAGGACTAAGCACAATTCAATCACCAATGCCATCTTGAACTGGAACCAAAAAAAATTTTTTTTTGGCTTGCTTGATTCTTTTAGTCTGTTTCTGTTTTTGCTGAAGTTTCAATTTGTTTATTTATAGTCTGCTCCTTTGTTTGACTGAATCTGATATACTGGAAGCCATTTTTGTTTATAGTCTGTTTCTTTCTTTAATTGTCTGACTTTTGTATAGTCTGTTTTTTTAATTGTCAGACTTTTGTATAGTCTGTTTCTTTTTTCATTGTCTGACTTTTGTATAATCTGTTTCTTATTTGTTTGTATGACTGTCAGAAAAATGTCTGCTGTATAATCGGCTTACCGGTATATACCTCCCAGTCTGAAAGAGAACAAAACACAATGATAAACAAAGTTATAACTGAAATGATTTCAAGCATCCCCTAAACAAACCCCAACTAGCTTTTACTTCATGGAGATTCAATCCTACCAGATGCTTCAAACATTGAAATCTTTAAAACAGTTCAAAACTTTATTAACCTATCTAAGCGATTCTCAAACTAGAACAATATTTGTCAACTTACTATTTATTTGTATACTACTACCAGTGTGTATATCTTACATGTTACTGTCTCAATTCATTAATCATATATATGTACTGTTGCTTATATTCAACATTTTATATCTAACGATTGTACCTGGCTTTATCATAATATTTCCCTTTGTTTTGGCCATTCAGTTTGAATTTTACAGTATCTAAGGAAACGGGTTAATATAAGCCATTCTGGCTTGTTCCTGAATCCTTTTCTATATGTTTGTATATTGAATTATATGTTGTATATATTGTTTTTTGAGAATAAAATATTGTTTTAAACTAAACCCTAACTTGAGATCCTCAACCTTATGCATGATCAAAATATAAATAGCCAGTGGCACATCTATTCACTTAAAAATTGTTCCTGTGAAGTTTCATAAAGATTTGTTAAAATCGTTTTCGAGAAAAGTGGCGAAAGAAAGAAATTTTAACAGTAAGTTCAATCACCAACAAAGTGGGGGATATCACAATTGTTGTGAGGACAAATTTTGTGCCCCAAGATCTACCAAAGGTTAGCTGGAATGTCTAACAAGAGGCCCATGGGCCTTAACGCTCACCTGAGAAAGAGTACATATCTTATGCAGAGGTTCAATGGTCAATGACATTAATAATAGAGAATATTAAAATTTTTAGCAGTAAGGGCCATAAATATGCAAGTATTTTTGCAAATTAATTATAATAATATTATATAAGTATGCTATATATAACATATTTAAAGTCTAGCTACATATAATTATTTATAAACAGCTAAAACATCTGTATATTAAAAGTGCATTAGGCCAATACTACAATATTCCAATATACAGCCAATACAAAAAGTTTATAGTTTTTGTGATAATTAACCATTTAAATATTCGTTCGCAGCTATGACCTTGACCTTGAACCTATGACCTTTATTCATATATCAAAATGATCGTTAGGCCAATTCCTACAATATTCCAATATACATGCCTATACAAAAAGTTATAGTTTTTTGAGATAATTAACCATTTAAATATTGTTCGCAGCTATGACCTGACCTTTGAACCTATGACCTTATTCATATATCAAAATGATCGTTAGGCCAATTCCTACAATATTCCAAATACATGCCTATACAAAAAGTTTATAGTTTTTGAGATAATTAACCATTTAAGTATTTGTTCGCGTCTTTGACCTTGACCTTTGAACCTATGACCTTCATTCATATATCAAAATGATCGTTAAGCCAATACCTACAATATTCCAATATACATGCCTATACAAAAAGTTTATAGTTTTTGAGATAATTAACCATTTCAGTACTTGTTTACATCTGTGACCTTGACCTTTGAACCCATGACCTTTATTCATATATCAAAATGACCATTGTGCCATTACCTACTATATTCTGATATACATGCCTATACAAAAAATTCATAGTTTTGCAGATAATTAACTATTTTGGTATTCTTGGACATCTGTGACCTTGACCTTTGAACCCATGACCTTGATCTATGTATTAAAATGATCGTCATGTCAATACCTACAAACAACTGAAAATCCTACGCCATTATCACAGGAAATGTTAAAAAAATAGCATTTTTTATCAAAGGTCAAAAACTGGGACATGACCTTCACCTTCGACCTTGACATCAATTGGAAGAAAATTGCAATACAAGATCAACAGTGAAAACTCCATACAATTATCTTCAGCCGTTATGAAGTTATAACAATAAATGTCTCATTTTAAAAATTACGTAACTTTACACAAAAAACGCGTAACCTATTTTTCGTTCAATTTTCATGAAAAACACAATTTTAATGTTCCCAGGTATGCTGAATCCAAATATCCAATCAAAATTTGCCTGCACCTTTTGGTTTCAGAGAAGAAGAATTTTTTGTCTTTTTGCTATTTTTAGTAACAGCGGCCATTTTGTTAGGCGTGGCCAATCCTCGAACACAATTTTGAAAGGCTGTTACCTAGGCATGATAATCACTAAGTTTCATCAAATATGGCCCAGTAGTTTTGGAGGAGAAGATTAAAATGTTAAGTTTATACACGACGGACGACGGACGACGGACGACGGACGGTGATAGATTGCAATAGCTCATCTGAGCCTTTGGCTCAGGTGAGCTAAAAATGCAATGTTTTATAGGCTAGGTTATGTGGGGAAATAAATTATTCCGAAGTTGCATTTAAATAGACTACTGTATTTCCTATTTATCTCAAATTGTCCTGACTTTACACTGTCACACAACATTGGATGAGAGAGAGAGAGAGAGAGAGAGAGAGAGAGAGAGAGAGAGAGAGAGAGAGCGAGAGGAGAAAGAAAGAGCACACTTGAAACATCCAGAGAGATTTTACCTTGACATCCAATAGAAAGTTGATATCTCTTATTTTAAAGAATTTTCCCTGATCTAATGGTGTGTACATATATCGTTTTCCCTTGTATAATCCATCTGTGTCACCAGCTGTTGAAGAAATTAAATATTTTGAATTTTAAATTATAGACTAATTTATTATATGATTTACTTTTTGTTACCATGGTTACATAATTTCTTTCAAAAGATATTTAATTTTGTTTTGTCGTTTCTAAAAAACTCAAATAATCTTGAAACTAAAATGAATATCTTGTAAAACAGGGTTTTTATCATGATGTTTTCATCCCATGTTAAGGGCTTCATCTACATACATGTTAGTTCAGTTGGTAGTGATCACTCCATATATTGGATTTAACCACTGCGGTAGCTCAGTTGGTAGAGTGCTTGCTCCATAAGTGGGAAGTCGTGGATTCAAGCCCCAACTGGGTCTGACCCAAGACTTGAAAGAAGTGGGTAGTGACTGTTCTTTCGTCAAGCAGTCGGCATTACGAAATGAAAGTCATTGTTTTTTCATATGAGAACTTAAAATAAACAAGGTCCCATGTCACGGTGGGCTTGGCGCAATAAAGAACCATGCTGTATAATGCCATTAGTGCAACGCACTGGCAAAATTTCTGGACTGGGATGTTCAACACTATTACTCAACTTAACTCCACTCATATATTGGATTGATCCATTGTTTGAATGTGGTTTTAGCTCCCAGTCAAGAATATTTAACTACCATATCCAGACGTACCACTCTACCAACTCAGCCACCATAGTGTCTTCATATGTTTGAAATTGGGGTTTGAACAACAGCCAGGTCTGACAAAGCCTTGGAAATATAAAGTGACTATGTTCTTTTGTCAAGCACTCAGTAATTAGAAAAGAAAGTCACAGGGTCCTTAAATATCCCAAAAACTAATGCCATGTGTCATGGCAGGCATGGCACTTTAAAAGACCCTCCCTGCACATTACCCTAAGTGCACTGCAAAAGTAAAAATTTCTGCCACCTCACATATAGCTGGTGATTTCTTGATATAAGTGAAATATTCTTGACTTGGATGTAAAGCCCAATTTAATCAATCATGCTTAGCTTATGACAAATTACGCTGTCACTACCTAAATTTAAGTCTCAAAGACCAACCATATAAAATTTAACAAATGATATGTCTAAAACACTGAGCTGTACCAACCTAAGGGTAGCAGAGTGAAGCCCATGTAGTTTGTATACAAGTCTAACACCAATATAAAGTCTGGGATCATAACCTGGTGTACCCATTGTCCTATATCTATATAAGGGTAGCAGAGTGAAGCCCATGTAGTTTGTATACATACCTTGGTTATCTAGCCTAACACCAATATAAAGTCTGGGATCATAGCCTGGTTTATCCATGGTTCCCTTATATTTCACTATGCCTGAATAATTTATTGGTTTTGGAGCTAAAATGAAAATGAATTTTAAATTATGGCAATGATAAAATATGTCCTTGAAATTTAAAGAATGAAGATGTTTATTCACATGTATTGAAGCGGTCAGTTCTAGGATGGTGGAGGAAACCAGAGTGCCCAGAGAAAACAATTTTTCACACTAAGTTCTAAGATTAGATTGTGACTTTGACCCTTAACCTATGCACCTAAATTTGGTATGTGAGTGATGCAATGTGTTGTTTTGGTTAACATTTGTACCAAGTTTGATCAAAATCAATCCATAGACATGGAAGAAATGAAGCAGACACAATATTGGAATGGATTAGCAGACAGATGGATGAACAGTGTGATTTCTATATAGGCCCTGAAACTTTGTTTGGGATGGGTATAATGAAGAAATATCTTTGTTGTAAGACTCCACAACTACTTACCAATTTTTTTGCCATATCTGGGTGGTTTTTGTGGTACACAGATAATAACTCTATCTCCAATACACACAAAATTTGAAATAACTTGATCCTTTTCCTTCGGAGACAGTTTTGATATCATCTGAACATATTCCAAGCTAGTGTCATCATCCATCGCCTCGGTAATGTCCGAGGACGAGGACATGGAATCACTGATTGAATTATCTGAATGAGTCCGTTTAACCAACTGACACTGACTCGAGGTCCGTCCGTCTTCCGAGTCCAAATTACAATGATCACCGTTTTTTGCACCAATAACATAATCCAATGATGGAGAAAATTTACTTGATCTTGTGTCAGAATTGTACTTTGGCGAATTTTCACATTTTTTGGAAGAAGAATTTGGAACTTTTTGACTATGCCATCTTGAAACACCAGAATGTCCTCTAGATGGAGATTGTTCCTTAAACGAAGACGTTTTTTATAGTTGGTCTAACTACAGCTGTTTTTGGACGACTTTCCTCACTATGATTTCTCGCTGGAAATGTATTTCCAGACATTGGGCGTTCAGATTTTCCATTGTGATGGATGCAGTCTGGGTCACTGGAATATGGCGGCCGGCTGACATCTATCTCTTTCATATGCTAAAAAATAAAATTAACTTAAGAATACATAAAATTACATAAAATTGATGAAAATTAATGAAAATTAAGTTCAAGAACAAAGACTTTTTAACTCTAAATTTTCAAACCATTTAAAATCTGAAAAGAATATTATACAAAGAATAGAAATTGCTTGGACATAAAAATAATGGTAAGTTTGATTTATGAAGTTGTAGAAACTAACATACTGACATATGCAAACAAAATTTATTTGCACTGATAGTGTATTACATCAACTGTTGCAATTTTTAGAACTGGAGTTATCTCCCTTATCACATGAGTAATAAAGCAAGAAGAGTAATGGTGCCAATATTCTTTCACTAATATCAGATGTCCAGTTCTAGAATGGTAGAAAAACATGCCACATAACAAATATCTTAACCAAAAATACCTTTAAAACAAAAAGGGAAGTTAAATAATTGTTGGTTAATATTAATTTATTTGGTATTACAAAACCATTAATCTTACTTACATGGACAGTTGCATAAGGTTTCATTTTATTTTGAGGTGATTTAGGTCTGTTGTATCCATTTTTAGGTCCATCATTATCCTGCTGGGTTACTGTTTCACTGAAAAAGTCAAGAGTTCAGTAAAAACTTAATAAATGAAACAGAATTTTTAAATGTTTGTATAAGCAGATTTTCACGTGTACCACATTCTAAGGTAGCAAAATAAGAAACCTTTAACAAGAGAGAGAAATACTGTAAATGTATTTATTTTCGCGGTATAGGAAATTTAGACATTTTTGCGTAGTTAAACTTTTGCGTTTTTAAAATATGAACCATTACACAATAAGCATAAGATAATTTTCGCTTGGTATTAATTTAATTTTGGCTCAAAGCAAACGACCGTGAAATAAGCAAAAATTAGTACAACACGTAAAGAATTACGTTTACAGTACATCAAATTTTGAGAGAGAGAGATGGAGAGAGAGAGAGAGAGAGAGAGGGGGGGAGGTGTTTACTTTTCCATAGCTGTTGTTCCTATTTTGTCAATCCATCTCACAATCTTTTCAGTTTGTTCTTTATTAGCAGAACATTGCATTGTCTGTATCACTTCCTAAAGAAACAAAAAAATACAAAATGTAATATGAATAATAGAATCTATCATGAGTATCCATGTAGGATAGAAAAATCTCGCCCGAGGGTTGAATATTTCAGTCGGAGACGAGGCTTGCCGAGTCTCTGACAGAAATATTCAACCCCGGAGTGAGATTTCCCTATCCTACATGGATAAACTCATGATTGATTCTTTTTCTTCCATTTTGATGACAATTTTTTGCTTGAAGTATCAATCACATCGACATTGACGCCATCTTTGTAAATCTAACTTTGTTATTTCACATTTTACATAAAAATAAATATGACCATCGGACAGAATGTACCTGATTTTGATTTATACAAAATGTATAAATTAGAAAACAAAGCCATTTATTCTAATCTCCCAAAGTAAACATTTGAAACGCAGTGAAAATATCTAAATTTCGGAGACTCGGGTGTCATTTTCCCACAAAACGACGTCATGTCTCCACGATATGACGTCATTCAATTGTCCTTTGATTGTGACGTCACTGAGAGCCGCACATGGAGGTGAAGATAAGCACATGGAGGTGAAGATAGAAATTTCTTCCATCGTTTCTTCAAGCGGAAATCTCTATCTCAAACATAGGAAGATGGAAGAATATTGTTTCCTACATCCACTCCAGTTTCCTCCATTATCCCAAAACTGATCACCTCAAGTTAAATATATTAATAGCTATGCAGGGTTGTAGGAAGTATTCCGGTGGCACAGTGGTAAGTGCTCTCAGCTATCATCAATGTGACCCATGTTTGTTTCCTGAATGGTATCAAATTCGTTAAGGTATGGTGTCAGGCTAACTTCTGGAACATGTGGGTTTTTCACCAGGTTCTTGTGTTTTCCTCCCATTTTAAGATACTGCACACACAGAAACCTGAGCAAATGAGCTAGATTAATTTGAAATAACTAGTTTCTATAACAGTTAAGTTTTTATTTTATAATAATTCATATTTTAAGACCCTACTATATCCTTAGAAATTAACACTAAGGGTTAATTTTTGTGCCATGCATATCATACTGTGGTCTTAATTTCAGGACCCAATGCCTTTGATTCTGAATGCAGACTGCTTAGTGTTAGCACTCTACCAAAAACAAAACTTTAAAGCTTAGCTTCATTGCACCTTATGTAACTATGGTTACCTTTGCTAAATCTAATGCTTTAGACTTCTGCGACACTAGATGATCTTTCCCAATCATTAACTTTTTCAGCGTTTCGACCTCATATCTCGTAACATCCAGTTCATTTTGAAGATGATCAATATCAGAGGAAGTCTTTTCATAATCCTGTGAAATCAGAGAAAAAAGATCAACTTCAATGAATTCCTGGTTAGGCTAAGCTTTGACCAATTGGATCCAGTAGATGACTGAAGTAGCAACAAAATAAAGCAGAAATTCTTTGCCCAACCACTTCATTAAATAAAATTTATTTCATTTGACTTGATTTTGAGATAGATCAACTTCAATTATTAAGCTCATTCAACATCATTCAGGCTCAAATTTCCTCTTACTGGGATTGACCAATTGGATCCAGTAGATGACTGAAGTAGCAACAAAATAAAGCAGAAATTCTTTGCCCAACCACTTCATTAAATAAAATTTATTTCATTTGACTAGATTTTGAGATAGATCAACTTCAATTATTAAGCTCATTTAACATCATTCAGGCTCAAATTTCCTCTTACTGGGACCAGACTGTGAAAATTAAGCTGGCTGACAATTACACTAAATTAATTTTTTTTCATTAGATTTGATTTTAGATAATCTAGTATCTTAAAATCAAATCTAATGAAATAACTTCTATTTAGTGTATCCACTGTGTAACCTGACAATACAGCTAATCTATAAATTGTGCAAAGGGGGATAACTCTATTTAATTTTCTATTTTAATTTTAATATTGATACTATCAAGTACCATTAGAAAGTGCGAGTTTCATAATCAGTTGTCTCAATATGCCTTAATAACAATATCCATGTGCAATCAATGATTGTCTATATTCCCTCTTAAAGACTAATTTATTTGGATAAAATAGTATATTCCTGTCTTACCCTGGATTGGTCTTTGTATTCCCTGACAGCTTTCCGTGCTGCGGTCAGTAAAGCCGCCTTTTCGTCGATTTCTTTCTGAGCCGCACAAAGTGCTTTGTCTCTATCTGCTATTTCATCCTTTAATCTGGGTATAGTTTCTAAATTCTGAAAATATATACAAAACAAAATATATCCTATTTAATCAACAACTAATAATCGCTTGGTCAACTTGTAATCTATAACTGTAGATCTGATTTTTTTTTTTTTTTTTTTTTTTTGCAAGTGCAATTTCATGAATTTCTTTCTATTTCCCTCTCTCTGCAAGAAGGATCGGACTGTATTTCATGAATTTAACAAAGATTTATTGGTTAAAAAAAACCTTTTAAAATAATTTCTGAAATTTTCAAGTAAAGCAATGTACAAGAGAATTCAATTGTGCATTTGGTAAAGTTTGAATGAATTAAAAAGAACATTACGCCTTAAAAGATATGAGATCTACACTATTTACAACCAAAAATTTTTCAAATTAGAATTTCCTTGAAAATGAAATACAGGATAGCTATGTGTTATACCTAATATCAGTGCATAATGCATTTTGGACTAATATGCTAGTTCTTTATGTTGTGGCATCCTAGACACAATGCTACTTATCAGTCAGGGTGGGGGTGCTATTAAATTATGAAGCTATTTTACACAAATATCGGAACTTACTTTTTCAATATTTTCATTCTTCATTAGCTCATGTCTAACCTGGAACTTCAGATCCTCTATCTTCACCTCTAATGAATTAATCTTCTCATTTGCATACTGTAAAAATAATAAAATGAAATTATCTTGCTATGGTGTGTAGACATTGTTTTCTTGCAAGGCACATGCCATCAATGAGGATGGCCAAGGGAGATAACTCCTTAGCTACCAAATCTAAAATTTATCAGTTGAGTAATGGTGTTTAACTTCCCAGTCAAGAATATTTCACTTATGTTGAGAAGTCGCCATCTATAAGCAAAGGTACAGAAATTTTGTACTGATGGTATTATACAGCAGGGTTCTTCAACATGCAACACCTACTGCGACATGGGACCTCGTTTATTTTAAGTTCCTATCTGAAAGAACTGTGACTTTCATTTCGTAATGCTGTGTGCTTGGAGAAAGAACAGTCACTACCCAATTTAAAGCCTTGGGTGATACCTGGTTGGGGTTCAAACCCATGACCTCCAACTTACAGAGTAAGCACTCTACCAACTGAGCTACCGCATCAAACAAAATACAGAAAGGGGTAATACATGTATTTCGTAATGACAATTTTAATCACACAAGACAATTTAATAAATTGTTATATCATACATACTTCAGCAAACAGAAAAATATCTATTTATACAATCAAACCTGTCTATAAAGGCAACCAAAGGGAGCCAGTAAAAGAGACCTTTATGGGCAGGTGGTCCTTAGTAGATGTGGTTTTTAAGGCAGGGTAGACTGTACATCAAATTGAACTTCAATTTAAATTGTTTTCTCCCTTCCTTGCCTTCAATAGAATCTGCTCCATCAGAAGAAGCAACATGTAAATTTAAAATGATCTAGTGATGGCCAACATTCTCACAGATTACACCTGGGATACAATTCTACTGGTCTTTATAAGCAATTGGTCCTTATATAGAAGTGACCTTTATGGCAGGTTGGACTGTAGCTTTATAATGATCTAGTGATGTCAGACACTTTCACAGATTACATTAAAACCTGCAGTTAATACACACCTCTAACTGTTTTGTTTTATCTTCATACTCCTTTGTTAATCTTCTAATCTCTCCATCTCTTGCTCTGACTTGAGTCCTAAATGAAAATATCCAAATATGATATTTTTGTTGCAAAAAATTGTTCTGTCTATACACATGATACAGAGATAAATTTATTATGTACACACTGTTTCATATCTGTAGCATGCACAAAAATCCCATATCTTCTATAGCCCCCTCCCAACTGTGCTGGTGTTTACCCCTCAGCCAAGATTATTTAAACATATATTGAAACATGGTGCAAGAACACTGATCTTCGGCAAGCAAATTGATTTACACTCACACTGTACAGTCTACCCAAGTGATGGGCAGATGGCGATATTTTTTCAAGACCCTTCTTTAGTAAATATCAAGACATTTTCTTGTATGTGGAATGATAACTTATAGTGTAGACTTGAAATTAGCCGATTTTTTTTTATACAGACAAATAGGCTAGCCAATTTCTTTATATTGTGGTTTGTGCAATATTAACTTACTGTGTAGAATCTAAGTTCTGTTTTGTTGTTTCTAAGATAAGTTCAGCCTTCTCAACTTCAGATGCTGAAACAAATATATCAAATTTTATAATTTTGTCGAATATTTAGGCTTTTCCAAACTCAAAGTACATGTATTTATTTCTAAGAAAAATATGCATTTAGGGATCTGGCATATATTTTGCATCATACAACGTTTTTATTCATAAATTATAAATGAAATCAAGGGTTACATATAACATTAAAGGTCACTGTCTTTTGCACATAGTATAATTGAGACAACTTGGGATAACAAAAGTGTGCAGTAAGGGTTTTTGTTAACATACAAATATATATTTAAGGTAAGCCAACTCGCATGCAAAATGTGTTTTTTTTTTGTTCTTCATAAAGTGTGCATAGTATCTATTTATATTTCTCAATGACCTGAATGAAAATGAGATTCATTGCATATAACTAAAACAGAATTTATATTTTTCTTCTTAATTCTAAATTATAAAGGTGGGCGGGTCCAACAAACTAAAAAAATTAATTAGGCATGGCCTAACTGACTTTACCTCTAATTTCAAGATTCTCATTCTGTCTTCCATATGAGATATCGTGCTTTGATGTTTTTCAATTTGTTCCGTTTTTTTCTTATTATCCGACCGTAACCTCTCCACCAGCTCATTGGACCGAAACAATGCCTTGCTAGTGTCACTTTGGCTGAGCACTCTGGTCAATTTTCTGCTGTAGTTGCTAAAATACAAAAAATACAAAAAATTACCTTAGTTATTATATGTGTTAATGTTAACTTGAAGCATTTATATATTAAGGTAAATAAATAAACTTGAACATATATATGAATAAAGAACAATTGGGATACAATTCTACTGGCCTTTATAGACAGGTTGCCCATATATAAAGGTAGCCTTTAAGGCAGTTGGACTATAGTTTTTATTAATCTGGTAACCGTTCAAGTTGAGTTGAGTAACAGTCTTTAATGCCCCAGTGAAGATTCGAGGTGGTCAGTTCTGGAATGGTGGAGAAAAGATATGACCTTTGGTAACTGAACTGACACTTTTTAACATTAGGATCTGTTCGAAGGCAAATACTGTACCTGTACTAATTTTAGCAGGATTCTAATATTAGCGCCTTTCGTGCTCCAGTTATTGCGCTAATTTAAGTGCAGCGCTAAAATATCTCCATATGAAGGGGACAAATATTCTTGCCTTATGTGCATGAATTTGTGAATGCGCTTATTAGTCTATACCCCCTCAGAGCACTAAAATTTGAGTGTGCTAATTTAAGTACACAAACAGTAATGAGAGGTGCTGTTATCTGTTTGTGGTTTAGACCATTCTTACACTGGGGAGCCTAGTGAAGTGGAGTTGAATGGAGTGGATTGGGGATAATGATGTTTCAAGTTCCAGTCAAGATTCTTTTAATCCTTGTGGTCAGGTGGTCAGTTTTGCAATTAGATGACAAAAACTAAAATGTGCTAAGGAAAAACCACCAACATTTGTCAAGCAAACTGACACACTTTTTAACACTAGAATCTTCCCGAGTGGGTTTGAACACTGGGTCACAGTAAATGAAGTATTTACTTCATTGATGCAATGTAATCCCTAATATTTCATGAACTTTAAAGTTCTTAAAGTTATGACCTTCAACCTTACATAAACTAAACATAATAAAGCTATCCATTAGTACATTTGTATAAGTATATATAACATTTATGCTGTCGGTACCACTATAAGTCATAAGTAGCTACCAATATCTAACAAGTACATTTACTTAGTCGCGTTGATAAGTACCGAGGTACCTATGACCATATTTACCTACCATACTTAATAACCTGGACAAATATTGACTCTATCACTGTATGATCATCATTATATTTTATACAATTTGACAACCAACTCAAAATCTGAGGTTGTTAAAGAGTTATAATTTAAAGAAGCATTTGACACCTTTTAAAAGGTTTATAAGGGGTCCCAGTGGCAAAGTTACGTCTAAAAGCCGTGCTTACAAATCACCAAGTGTCTAAACAATTAACCAACCAGTGAACCCCAGATGAAAATGCATGCTAGCAATGTCTGGCAATGAGCAAGTATTGCAATTAAAAACAAACACACCAATCTATGTTAAAACTCCTAAGCAAAGTGAAAACTTTGAAACTGGCAAATTTAACTAAGTTCAACAAATGAAATTCTACAAAGGAAGTGAGGTCAGATGTTGTGCAAGACCTCTTGCAAGTATGGTAGTTACAGATTTAAACTCAAGACCTCTTGCACCATGGGTAAGTACTCTGGCACCTGAGTTATCAAGCCCATTATAGTCCTACTAATTTTTCCTGTACTACTTCCAATGACTTTAAATAACCATATTTACTTAATAAGCCAAATAACTGTGACAAATATTGACTTTATAACTGTTAAGATTACCATTATATTTCATAAATTGGACAACCAACTCAAATCTAGGTTGTTAAGATTTATAATCTGTAGAAACATTTGGCACCTTTAGGTTTATAAACCCTTTCATGTATATTGGTGGCCAAGTGGTCTGAATGGTTCTTATAGACCACAGTGCCTCTTATAGTCCAGTCAATCTACAGAAAAATAGGGTCAAACCTCAAAGTAATTGCAACAGAAAATATTTTTATGTGATTATTTTCAGAAAGGTGTTATTATTCACCGTAAATAATCTACCAATTTCAATTCAGTGAAATTTTGCTTTTTTGCCAATTAAAGTGGAATTAAGTCTGTAATAAATCATATTTCAATGATAGCATTTTCTATAGAAAAGGGAGATAACTCTGTACAGTGAGCCTAAATTTTACACAGAAATTTTCAAAACTTTCAAGTATTCTCTGCTACTATATAAACAACAACCTACATATCAGATGAAAATTAATAAATAGACTTATAATGTATCTTTTAAGACAGCCCAGGTTTGTAACCCAATCAAGCAGACTCTAGAGTGAGAAAGTTTGTGAGTTTGCTTGCTTAATAGGTTAAGTGGTTTATCTCCAGGTACTCTTGTTTTCTTCCATCATCCCAGAACCAAAGGGGACCATAGAAATATGGAGTTTATAGACAAGTGGTCTTAATAGAGCTACTTATAAATACCAACCATGGGATCTAAGATATATGGACTCCATATACAGATGGTCCTTATATAGAGGTTCCTATTGGGAAAGATATGAAGAAAAGGGATCTTATTCACTGATCTTAATGGACAGGTGATCTCTACAGAGGTGGTCATTATAGCAGGTTTTACTGTATAGCGATCTTATTCACTGATCTTAATGGACAGGTGATCTCTACAGAGGTGGTCATTATAGCAGGTTTTACTGTATAGTGATCTTATTCACTGATCTTAATGGACAGGTGATCTCTACAGAGGTGGTCATTATAGCAGGTTTTACTGTATAGTGATCTTATTCACTGATCTTAATGGACAGGTGATCTCTACAGAGGTGGTCATTATAGCAGGTTTTACTGTATAGTGATCTTATTCACTGATCTTAATGGACAGGTGATCTCTACAGAGGTGGTCATTATAAAGAGGGGTTTTAGGGTTTAGACAGGTGGTCACTATAGCAGCTTTTACTTATAGCCAGATGATTGTCATATAGGAGTGGTTACCAAAACAGGTTTTACTGTATAGACAGGTGGTATGTATATAAAGGCAGTCACTGTAATGGGTTTTATTGTATAGACAGGTGATTTTATATAAAGGTTTTAGTCTACAGACAGGTGATCTTTATATAGAGGGGGTCACTATAGCAAGTTTTACTGTATAAACAGGTGGTCTTTATTAAGAGGTGATCGCTATGACAGGTTTTACTGTACACTTCTGAGGTGACCTATATATCTATATATAAAATGTATATCCATATATAAAACTGACAAAAACTTTTGACCTTGATTTAGATAAATCGTTTAATAGTCATAATTTAATGTTTTTCAATTCAAAATCTTTTAACTAAATTCTTTGATATTTTCAAATCAAAAACATTTTTAACTGTGGAATTAAGTTGTTAATAAATCATATTTCAATGATAGCTGTCAGCACTCATACAGGTGTTATCTATGGTCAGCCATTTGTGCCATGGTGGTTTTTGGCTTTGTGCCTCATTAAGCAGCCTAAACAAAATATTGATAAAGGACAACATGAAAAAACAACATTTCAAATGCAAAAATAGGAAAATGTAGTTTAGTGAAAAAACGTAAATTAAATTGAAATTTGAGAAAAAATTAACTGAAAGTTGTAACATTCTAATCTAAATTTGATTTTTTTTAAATTGAAATATTAGTAAACTCATAATTGAAATGTGTAAAATCTCAATAAATTTGGATAATTCTTACTAAATTGTTTGATATTTTGAATTCAAAAACATTTTTAACTGTGGAATTAAGTTGGTAATAAATCATATTTCAATGATAGCTGTCAGCACACATACAGGTGTTTTCTATGGCCAGCGATTTGTGCCATGGTGGCTTTTCGTAAGTGTTTCATGCTTTATTAGGAGGCCTGAACAGAAAAAAATTAGATAAATGATAGGATAGAAAAGAAACATTTCAATTGAAAAAGATGGCAGATATATGTCAGTGAAAAAAAACTCAAATTTGAAAAAAAAAATTAATTGAATTTTGTAACAACCTTGATAAAATTGGAATCATTTAACTGGAATGGAAAAAAATTGAGAATTGAGAAGATCGGAAAATAGCAAAAATAGACAGATAGAAAACATTATAATTATTTGAGAAAAAAATACTTTGTAAAAACCTCAATAAAATTGAAAAAAACTTGACTAAAAATAAATTAACAAAACACAAAAAAAAAAAAAAAAAAAAAAAAAAACAACCCCCCCCCCCCCCCCCCCCCAAAAGTAACTTCAATTAAATATTGGCAATTTCAGGCTCAAAACTAAAAATGGTGTATTTGTATGGTGTAACTTTGGTCTCAATTAGTGTATATCATTTGCCTTACAAGTGTCATTTTTAAATATTCATTTTAGAGCTAGAATGAACAGAATGGTGAGACCATTTTTTAGCATGAACAGCAGGTAAATGTTGATGTCCATCATCTTTTGTTTAGTTGAAAAATATAACAAATCAAATCAGACAGAAACCAAAACAAAATTCCTAAAAATGTGATCACTAAACTGAATCGAAAATGAAAAAATCATGGTGAATCATATTCTCTGTGAATCGTCCTAGTTCTAATTAATTTTTTCATACAAATCTTCCATATTGTACCCAAATTCTGTCCTCTGAAAAATATTGCTTTCTTTTTTGGGGGTGTTTTGTTGCACTGTTGCTTTTCTCTCTCAAGTATTACACAAATTTATGATATGGCATAAACATGCCACCATATTTTTTTTACCCAATATACAAAAGGTAGATATCACAACTGTAAAAACAGTAAGATATGCACACATTGATTTGACCATGAATATGTTAGGGGATTATGTACATATCAGGTTAAGTATAAATTCTTGTCATAAAATGTCTAAGTGGTCTTCAAAAAAGTAAATAAAAAACTTAAAACCTGTTAAATTTGTAACAAAAAAATCGAAGGTGTTGATATAAAGAAAAAAGATTTGCCGTTGGCCTTATCATATATAGGAACAATCGCATATAAAATGACAACAAAATATTTTAATGTCCAAAATCAAGGTTTATTAAAAGGGGTATTGTTGATAAGAGTAAAGTATTAGTAGAGAGAAGTAATATGCCACAGTGAAGATTTTTTTTACACTATTGAGGCTGTCAGTTAAAGGATTGTGGAAAGCCTGGAGAAAACCACCATCCTTTGTCAAGCAAAATGACAAACTTTTACACACTTGAGTCTGTCCTTAGTGAGTTGAGTTGAGTTATGGTGTTTAACGTCCCAGTCAAGAATATTTCACTTATATCGAGATGTCACCAGCTATAGGCGAAGGTGCAGAAATTTTGCCTGTGTGTTGCGCTGATGGCATTATACAACAGGGTTCTTTATAGCATGCCAATCCCACCATGACACGGGACCTCGTTTATTTTAAGTTCCTATCCGAAAGAACCGTGACTTTCATATCATAATGCCGAGTGCTTGGCGAAAGAACAGTCACTAACCACTTTCAAGTCTTAGGTCAGACCCGGCCTGGGATCAAACCCATGACCTCCCACTTACGGAGCGAGCACGCTACCAACTGAGCTACCGTAGTGGTTCCTGTCCTAGTGGGATTCAAACCTGTTAATGTGCATATCAGACACTTCGCACATATCACCACAGTACAGAAAACCAAAATAATTTTAACAAACAGTAAGGTATGCACACACATTGATTTTACCATGACTGTGTTAGGGGATTATATATATCAGGTTAAGTATAAATTCTTGTCATAAAATGTCTAAGTGGTCTTCAAAAAAGTAAATAAAAAGTTTAAAATCTGTTACTTATCTCTCTTAAATTTGTAACAAAAGAATCGAAAGTGTTAATATAGAGACAAAATATATCAAGGTTTGCCGTTGGCCTTATCATATATGTGAACAATCTCATATAAAATGACAACAAAGTATTTTAATATCCAAAAACTAAAAATGATTTTTTAAAATGTATTAGTCATTCTATATACCCGGTATACACAAATTTTTGACAAGACTCAATGGAGTTTTTCACCTCACTCAAGATTCTTTCACTTGTATTGAGGCTAACAATTCAGGAGTTGAATAGGGTGATGGCGTTTTATGCCCCAGTCAAGATTATTTCACTTATATCGAGATGGTCAGTCCAAGGATAGTGGATTAAACCAGAGTTCTTGGAAAAAACTTGACTGACCAAATGACAAGCCAACCAACAAACTTTCCCACACAAGTATCTGTCCAATGTGGGATTAAATCCTTGGCTCTTTTTGACAATAGAATCTAGCTGTTCCGAGTGGGATTTGAACCTAGGAATTGAGATCTGTAAGTGTGCATTTCACACTTATCACCACAGCAGTCAACCAAAACAATTTTAACAAACAGTAAGGTATGCACACACATTGATTTTACCATGACTGTGTAGGGGATTATATATATCAGGTTAAGTATAACTCTTGTCATAAAATGTCTAAGTGGTCTTCAAAAAAGTAAATAAAAAAGTTAAAATCTGTTAAATTTGTAACAAAAAAATCGAAGATGTTGATATAAAGAAAAAAGATTTGCCGTTGGCCTTATCATATATAGGAACAATCGCATATAAAATGACAACAAAATATTTTAATGTCCAAAATCAAGGTTTATTAAAGGGGTATTGTTGATAAGAGTAAAGTATTAGTAGAGAGAAGTAATATGCCACAGTGAAGATTTTTTTTTACACTATTGAAGCTGTCAGTTCAAGGATTGTGGAAAGCCGGAAAGCCTGGAGAAAACCACCATCCTTTGTCAAGCAAAATGACAAACTTTTACACACTTGAGTCTGTCCTTAGTGAGTTGAGTTGAGTTATGGTGTTTAACGTCCCAGTCAAGAATATTTCACTTATATCAAGATGTCACCAGCTATAGGTGAAAGTGCAGAAATTTTGCCTGTGTGTTGCGCTGATGGCATTTTACAACAGGGTTCTTTATAGCGTGCCAATCCCACCGTGACAAGGGACCTCATTTATTTTAAGTTCCCATCCGAAAGAACCGTGACTTTCATATCATAATGCCAAGTGCTTGGCAAAAGAACAGTCACTACCCACTTTCAAGTCTTGGGTCAGAACCGGCCGGGGATCGAACCCATGACCTCCCACTTACGGAGCGAGCACTCTACCAACTGAGCTACCGCAGTGGTTCCTGTCCTAGTGGGATTCAAACCTGTTAATGTGCATATCAGACACTTCGCACATATCACCACAGTACAGAAAACCAAAATAATTTTAACAAACAGTAAGGTATGCACACCTTGATTTTACCATGACTGTGGTAGGGGATTATATATATCAGGTTAAGTATAAATTATTGTCATAAAATGTCCAAGTGTTTGTCAAAAAAGTAAATAAAAAAGTTTAAAATCTGTTACTTATCTCTCTTAAATTTGTAACAAAAAACTCGAAAGTGTTGATATAGAGAAAAAAATATGTCAAGATTCACCATTAGCAATACTATCATATATGTAAACAATTTCAAATAAAATGACTACAAAATATTTTAACTAGTTTTTTAAAATGGTTTTTATTGACAAGAGAAAACTTAACTATTTTTTGAAGTGTTTTTAAGTCTTGCCTGTAAATGATTAATCATAAGTAATTAGAAAATCTTTTACTGATAAAATGAGGTTCAATAGTGTACTGTGATACCTAAATCTAACATGTCCTGCATTTTCCTTCATATGAAACATGAAGAGAGCTGGCCATGGTATAACAAACGATATACCCTTCGCTGTTCTGTTTTAATGACGTACTCCCTTGCTTATCTAATGACGTCATGCTATGTGTAGTGAACAATGGTTGTGACACAATTTTCATTCATAAAATCATTTATTTCAATTGAGGTAATCTCAACAGCCGAATTGTTTGAATGGAACTTTTTGCAAATAGATAGCAAAATGTACTTCCAAAGAAAGAATTTGCAATGTTTATTTCAATCATTTTGATCTAGGTCATGTTAAAATTGAAATGATCAACTTTTACCCGTGGTATATCGTTGAATAATACACAGGTCATCGTTAACATGCGGCTAATATATCACTCAGTGGCAAAGCCACCTTGTGATATAATCTTCCACATGTGAACTCCCGCCCGTGTATTATTCGACGATATACCACAGGTAAATGTTGATTATTTCTTAATTATACCCAGCTGTCCTGTGACATCTTCTGGTTCACCTTCCTTATTGGCAGAGTAAAACCTTATTATAATGCCCCCTCAATATCATTTTGCCTTACTTATCAACATTAGTAAAACCCCTCCCTAACTTATTGCAAAAGAAAAACATTTTGTTTGCCACCTCACTTAATGCCACAGTAAAACTTTGTTATAATGCCCCCTGACAACTTTGCCTAGCAAGCTTTATATTGTAAAGTAAGCTCACATATCCAAACTTATACCATTGGTCTTAATGGACAGGAAGTCTTTATACAGAGAAGGATATAATAGCAGGTTTTACTGTACAGTCAAACCTGTCTATAACAGCCACCCAAGGGAGCCAGTAAAAGTGGCCTTTATGGGCAGATGGCCTTTATATACAGGTTCAAATAATATGAATAAAGAACAATTGGGATACAATTTTACTGGCCTTTATAAGCAGGTGGCCCTTATATAGAAGTGGCCTTTAAGGCAGGTTAGACTGTACTCTGAAGTTATAAATTATCACCTTACCTCATTGTTTCGTTTCTCCTGTTCATATTTGCCTTTAAATTCTTCTAATTCCTCTATCTTAGTCTTCAATTCATTTTTCTCCTTTTCCCTGAAAAATAAAAATAAACAATATGTCAAACGATTTATGCAAGTTTGATTAAAAATTATAACACTGAGTGGAGTGGAGTATTGACGTTTTATGTCCTAGTCAAGACTTTTGCTGAATGATGGGGTTAAAATATGCACATCAGTGTTTATTCTAGATGGTACCATGGGGGCATTGGTCCCTATTTTGCCAACTGACCCCATTGTTAAGGCCTTAAATAAAAAAAGATTGATGTTTTGATGTTTTAGAGTAAAGATTTGAAAATGGCTCCTCTGAAAAATCCTAAAAAGAACACTGGTGCATGCATCAGACATGCAAGGAACTGACATTCTAATTCAAGAGAGGTCTCACAGGCACTATTAGATGTGTTGAAGTGGAGTGTAGTAAATTTAGTGTTAACTAAGTGGTAATGATGTATACCAAGTTTAGTATAAATACTTTCAACAATGTATGGAGAGTAGGCTGGACAAACTATTATGGGTGGACAGACAGATGGACAGACTGTCTAGAAATGGGTGTTACTAAAACTTCTTTATTTATTACCAAAACTACATTATAATGATCATAATGGCAAAACAATGACTAAACACATTGTTCTAGTGAATCAAGGCTTTACATATATATATATATATATACAAAAAAATTGTCCATTCAATATTTAATAATAAAAAGTTAAGTGACAACATATGAAAATTATTAATATACACAGTAAAACCTCATTATAGTGCCCATCAATGACTTTGCAAACTACCTTATTGCTATTGTATTTTGAAGTCTCAAGGTTTTTTTTTTTTAAATTTTCCTTAAAAGTCTCCAAATTTATTGCCAAAAATATTAATATAATATCAAAATTTGACATTAAAAATGGAGGCAATGAATCAATGTTTTACTGTATGATATTTTGTAATTGTACATTCAATATTTAATAATGAAAATTTTAAGTGACAGCATGAAACTAATCAATTCATATTTTGTAGATTGTTAATATTCACATATTTCTTACTGTGTCTTACAAAAAATACTAATAATACAATTTATAAATAATAAAGTCCAATAACTGATAAAATTGACTTAAGCTGTGTTATAAAATACAGGCCTGTCGAAAATTTAACACCAAGCTAACAAACTAGTATCAAATCAGTCAGTAGCTCATCTCCCCCCTCGATAGCTACATTTTTATATCTAGGCAGCTGATATCTATCTCTTGGCAGCTTTCCAGTTCACTAGCTATCCATATCTTGGCCACTCGGCAGCTGAGGTTCGACTATGTTTTGTTAGCTCAGTGTTAAACTTTCGACAAGGCTGTACCGTAATTAAGTATGTACATATGTACCAATTTTTTTGGTTATACATCAATAACTAATATTGAATTCCTTTTTTACATCAATAATCTGAACAAATACTAAATTCCTTTTTTAAATTTATTTTCTTTTTCTAAAGGATTATAAACTGGGTTTTCTTGCACTTAGCAGGGCTTGGCTGAGTCAGGTCTAAAGCACTGACTTATGTGCTACCTGGGTATCCTAGCACTAAACAGGACTTGACTGAGTGATCTAAAGCTCTCATAGTCTAAATCTGAATCTCATTCAGCCAGATCTTAGTGTGGAAAAGTTTTGTTTACATGCTGAAAGTTGATATTTTCTCCTGGCACCCTAGGAACTCGCAATTATACAAATTTTGTTTTTTTAAGGTAATTACCTGGAAAGCTCCAGGATACAATCAGATAAATGAATATACACACAAACAAAAACACAGAATGTGTACCTCACCACTATGTACTGGGTGGTTTGAAATAGTAAAAAAGTGAAATAGTAAACATACCTATTGCCAATAATAAACACTTTTTGTCTCATTCTGCAAGAGCCCCAAAAACAATCTACCTCAAGATGTCCTGATTCCTTATATTTATATATACACATAAATCTCATAGATAACTATTTATATATACATTATACAGGTAAACAAAAGGAATGAGGAAAAACCAGGAAGACAAGATAGTCCATTTTGTGGAAAAACATGTCATGTTTGTTAAAAAGTGACAATAAACAAGGATATGTACCCAATTTAAAAGGTGATAAATTAATCTCACTTTATACTAAATATCTGCAAAAAAATAATTAAGATAAAAACAAAGTCGCTCCAAGGAAAACAACAAAATCTGTTCGAATTTTATATATGGTTATAGGTTATGTGTAACCTTATCTAATTAACTGGAAAAATCAATACTGGGAGAATTTGGGATTGTTGAATTAGCTTATTTATCAATTCAAAAATATTTTCGAGTAAATCATCAATTTTAAATTGAGGTTATCTAGATCATGAAAATTAAAAATATTGGATCTTCTTTTATCTCTCCCTGGATTAATTGTATGTGTCCTTGATTTTTATTGGTTAGATTGACCAGGATCTGAAATTTTTTCTTAAGACCACCCCACAAAGTCCAGCACAAAATCCAATATTTTAGCACTAAAATAGGAAACGTCAAATGCCTCCCTTAAACATGAGGAAAGATTTATTTTAAGAATTTCTGAGACAACAACGCAATACCGATGTCACAATTCCGATATTTCACCACTAAGCTCTATAATGTCATATAAGTTCATGATGTCCCCATACCTGAAAATTATCATTGAAAATCGATATTTAAGCTTGAAAGTAAATAATGGCAAATAATTACAAACTGGGCGTGGTTAAAGTCACTTTTGAATTTTGATTGGTCAATTTGGATATAAATGACGTCAGTTTTGACATGTTATTTTGTATAACATTGCAGTTTTGCCGGAACTACCTTCGGTGTTTCCAAATCTATAAATAGATTTAATGTTGACAATGGGAAAATAATGTAGGTCAACTCTCGGGAGATAATGGGTAAAATCGTTTAAAAATAAAATAGAAAAAAATGAATGAGTAATTTTTTTATTTATTAAAAATATTAAAAATAATATAAAATAAAAAATTCTAAGGATTATTACAAGTTCGCTGCTACACAAATTCTGAACGATGCTGGGGTAGAACTACGACACATTATGATAATGTTTTGGGCATCGAAGTGAGGCTTCTATTAGGAGTTATAGCAGAGATTGTTCAACAAATCAAAAACGTAACATAAGTGACACGCTGAGTAAACCGACAACCAGCTACATACCACAAACATCACTTGAATCATCCATCGCAAACCACGAAGTACTTCAGGAATCTGCTACATTACATCCTCAAAAGCACACTATTTTTACACAAAGCATTTCAAATACAAATACAAATACGCTTAGTCCTCTTCAATAAGTACAACCAATGGATTTCTACACAATGCATCATTTAACAACTGCAAGATATCATTTAATCTAGACAACAGCACATGCCCACGTATAAACTGTGCTGCCGATGACAAATTTGAAATTGTTGTGAATTTGAAACTTTGTTGACGTCACACGTTAATACATTGTATTTAAAAAATCTTCAATGAATTCTTTGTTAATTTTGCTGTGAAAATTAGTTGGTATACTGAATCCACAAAAACACTGGTTGTCTTATTTTTCCTCGTTCAAATAATTATTTTACTTTTTCTCGCCTCTCAGCTGCTGACCTATTTGGCGGGTATCCAAGTGTGACCGATGTAACCGAGGTAAACAATGTGTATTATTGCGCTAAAGTACACAAAGTAGTTCGAAGTTTGATCGTTATTTAAGGTCTTACACATCGACGATAGGGTTTGTAATTATAAGGATTGTTTGTCATTTTGTGTAAATTTATTGAAGTATAACATCACGATGACGGAAAACAAATTACGTATAAAATCGCTGCGCTACGCTACGCGATTTTATACAATTTGTTTTCCGTCATCGTGATGTTATACTTCAATAAATTTACACAAAATGACAAACAATCCTTAAATAAATTCATGCCATCCCCTAAATTTTTGAAAAAACCAGCCCAAAACGTATCATTGAAAATCCAACATTTAAGCACTAAATATATACAGTCAAACCTGTCTACAAAGGCCACCAAAGGGAACTTGTAAAAGTTGCTATTATGGACAGGTGGTCCTTATATATACATGTTTAAATAACATGAATAAAGACCAATAGGGTAGGTAAAAGCAGGTGACCCTTATATAGAGGTGGTTTAAAAGCAGGTTTGACTGTAATATCAAATAAAAACTTCAGGCCTAAAGCTTATTATTAAAAATCTGATATATACATGAGCACTAAGGCATATGATGTCATATAAGTTCATGCCATATCCCCATAACATTTTAAAAATCTAGCCTAGCCCCGATTTTACAATCATTCCTAAACTGAAATTTTGCAAATTTTTCTAAACTACAAATATACAATTTTGACAAATCTAAATACAAATATGCACTATAAGCTTGAAACGATTTTCAAAATGACACCTTAAAAATTCTTGAATATCTAAAAAATTTAATGATACTTTTTAAGATTTGAAATTAGATACTTTTGAGTTCAGGAAAATCTTCAAGATGATTGTGAACAGGGACCTGAAACTTATCGCTGAAAATCCTGATATTTTAGTACTAATGTGTATAAAGTCAAATAAGTTCATGCCCCCTAAAATTATGGAAAATCTACCCTTATCTAGACTTATCATCAATCGACCTTGAAGAGTTAAAATCAAACTTTTCCATTAAGCTTTATTGATATTAAGATGTTAGATATGAAATTAATTCCATAAAATTTACTAATACATGTACATACAGATGAATCAGATATGAAATTAATCTTGTGTTTTATTTCATTTTTATCTACTTAAGATCATAACATACTGTCATAATATTATTAATTTAAGAAAAAACATGTTCCTCTTTTAAGACATAAAGTCAGTACTCAAATACTTAAAAGCAATATCATTTATCACAAACACATCTCTTGTTTTACAAGTATTTATGGTCCATGTCCCTGTTTTGGATCTGGGACAAGTGTTTTCAAGCTTAGTGTCTCTTACTGTTTTAAGGTTCAAATCCATCTTAGGCAGGTTCCAGTGTGAGAATAGTTGTTGCACAGTGTCTCTTACTGTTAGGTTCAAATGCTTACTTAGGCAGGTTCTTGTTTGAGAAAGTTTGTTGCAGATCTCTTCTCACTGTTAAGGTTCAAGTCCTTTACTTGTGCAGATCATTGTGTGAAAAAATTATTCAATTTGCTTGTGAAAGGTTGGCAGGTTTATTCAAGTTCTCCGGTTTTGTTCAGCACTTAAGAATCGACAGTCATCAATCCAATTCACTCCCTATCTTGTTTGCAAATCAGAAGGATGATCCACAATTTAAAGTGGTCAGTTCTGGGATGTGGAGGAAACCATGCAACCTGGAGAACACAATGACATATTCACAAGTGAGCAAACAAACTTTCATAGACCAGGATCCACTGACCAGGATTTAAACATAGGTGGCAATAGGCCGCATGATCTGTAAGATGCTGGTTTAGACCACTTAGTTATCAAAGTCACTGAGAAGCAAGTTATAAAAATTACTGTACAGTACACCCTGCCTTAAAGGCAACCTCTATATAAGGGTCGCCTGCTTATAAAGACCAGTAGAAGTGTATCCCAATTGTTTTTTAATCATATTTGAACCTGTATGCAAATGCCACTGGCCCATAAAGGTCACTTTTCTGGTTCCCTTGGTTGGCCTTTATAGACAGGGTTGATTGTATTTGGTAAAACAAACTCTAATTATCCCCCTTCTGATCTTTCCTGATTTCAATCACTGGCACAAAAGATTTGAAAAACATGATGACCTATCAAAAGCCATACTTTACACTTCATTTCATTAAAAACATAAATTACTTTTTATCAAACCTTTATCTACAAATTCAACTAATAGGAAAGAGATCCAACCAACAATTGTCTGATTTGTAAGTCAATATTTCTGTCAAAGAGCAAATAAAACCCGAACAAAACAATCCAAGTTATTTTCCATCTACAAATGACTTTAATTCATTGTAAACATCTTTTCTAATAAGCAGGACAAAATAACTCTATCAAATTAATGTTTATTTAATTGCCTTAATCCAATAAATCCATTAATCCCTTGTTATAGGTATACACATGACAAAACATAAAACAAAAACACATTACCGGTACATATACCACAGAGCTTAAGGACACTGGGTACAGTTGACTTTTTTGATCAACAGAGACTGATGATACATTTTGTTTAAATATACAGTTTTCGGTTTTGAAATCAAATCATTTAGGTAAATTTTAACCAATATGTTATATAAACACAAGCTACAATGATAAATGGCTAAAAGTGGTCAGTAAAGCTCGTGTGGTAGAGCACTACCTGTAGTGCAGTAGGTCCCAGGCTTGATCCCTGGCCTAACCCTGTATTTTTCTACACTCTCTTACAGTTTGTTGGCCAGTGTGGCCCTAAGAAGTGGAGGACTGGCAATGCTATCCCATATAAAGTCTATCCGAGGGAATTTGGGCGAGATGTCCCACATGGGACTGAGGGAAACTAAAAAGTAACAGGGTAGTGGTCTAGGTAGCCAAGTAATGGTAGAGTGCTCACCTATAGTGTGGGACTATCTCAGGTTTGATCCAACAACCAAACCTGTATTTTGTCTCCTTTTACAATACAATTAATCTAATTTAAGAAATAACAAGTGTGCCTATTGTCCTTAAAGATCAATAAACTTCATCCATTAGTCAGGAAATTTGATATTTAATGAAATAAACACCCAAGGTTGTTTTAATTTCCAGCCATTAAACATATTGTATTATAGTTCTCCAACCATTTAACATATCTATATAGTATAATACTGATCAAGGGACATGTTTATTTCTTGTTTCCTGGTGTTAAGGGTGAAATGAACGATGACAATGACATTTATTAGTATCAAAGAAAGACAAAAATCATGTCTATAATGTAAATTACTCAACATTTAGGGTTGTGTTTTATTCCAGATTTCTGGTGTTCTGTTAAGATTGAAATAAATGATAGCAAAGAAATTTTATATCAAATGAAATGAAAATTGAGGATTTTGTTAATTTCCAACCATTAAACATATCTATATTGTATAATACAGAGCAAGGGACATGTTAATTTCTAGTTTCCTGGTGTTCAGGGTGAAATGAACGATAGCTATTACATCTATTAGTAGTGAAATTTGATATTTTATGAATAAAAAATTAAGGGTTTTGTTAATATCCAACAAATAAACATGTTTATAATGTATAATACTTTTTAAAGGGTTGTGTTTAATTTCTTGTTCCCTGGTGTTCAGAATAAAATGAACAATAGCAATGACATATTCATATACTGGAAAGGAAATGTGATATCAAATGAAAATTACTTTAAACGGCAAAAGCAAATCACATTTATTTCATAATTTAGATTAACTTCATAAAATAAAATGAATGGCAAAAATTAAATAAAGAATCATTCATAATTCCTTTTATGTTCAGGGTAAAATTAGGAATGACAATGTAATAATTATTGAAATGGATATTTGATATCAAATGAAATAAAAAAGCAAAATTCTATCACATTACTTTTATTTCATTTTTCAAGTTAACAGGATGGTGAAAATGAATGACAACTGAACAAATAACAATATAATATCTATATAATGTTCAGAATTGAAAAAACGGTGGCAAGAACAATTATTAGAAAGAAAACTTGATATGGAATGAAATAATATAATATGGAAGCATTGTGTTCATTTATTTTATTTTCGGTCTAATGTAATTGAAATGAACAACAGCAATTTGAAAAATTTAACTTGTACTAGCTCTATAGAGCTTGATTTCAATGTAGACTTTAGAGTGACAATTATTTACTGCTGACTTCTCCAGCATAAACTGTCCAAATATGAAACCTTGACACTTGAAGACCATAGCTCTACAAAGTGATAGGAACAAAAGGTCAAATAAACACCAATTTGATACATGTGAAGTTCTCATTTTTAATTTCTGAGGTCACAGTGAAATGAACAAGAGAACATGTACCTGTATATTTTTGGAAAATCATCCATAAATAAATGATTGTAATTAAACTTTTCAGCGATTTTGAGAAATATATCACCTCAACCACTCTTCCACAATAGCCCCCAGAGAGTGAAAGTCCCAATGTTAAAGGGACACTGAAGTCTAGGGGATTATGACCAAAATCGATAGTTATAAGTACAATATTAATAATAAAATTCAAAAAAATAAAAATTATTTCATTAAGATATATATTTCGCTATTTGAAAATTGCCGAAAATCATCGCCGCAGCTCTTCTGTGTTGGAGGTGAGAAGAACACGCTGTGACGTCATGTGTGAACAAACCTCGCCATGCTATCAATAGTGTGGTTACAGTATAGTGTAAAAGTTGTTAAAAATATTGTTTAAATATGGTTTTGTGTGCGACCGTTGATTGTAAAAATAATTAAAAAATTATGATAACTTAGAATTTGTCTCTATTTAGACTTATTTTAAATTTAATAATGACCAATATTGGCTAAATCATGTGCACAATGATCTATGCATCAACTAACCTAAAATGATTAAATTATTTTTTTATTTTTTCACGATAAATCAATAAGATCCTAATTTCTTAAAAGTAGAATTTACATCCCTTTCTCGCATACAGGTAATTAAGAGATTATCAGTAACCTACAGTACCTTTAGATCCTGTTTATTAGACATTCCATCGCCGGTAATCAAGAGGTAGATCTACCTTACAATATACAACATAGATCTGAAGATTGATAGGTGTAAATAAATCAAGTGATAAAGTCTTCGCGATATCCCATATTAAATGTAAGTATAATTAATTTGGAATTTTGGAAAGATGCATTAAAAAATATTAAATATTTCAATATTGATTTACGAATGTATAAATTGATGGGTCGACTGTCGTGACTGGCGGTATGAAATTAAAATGATTTAAATTAATGAAATATTCCTATTCGTAAGTTCAATTTTAAACATCAAAAACTCTATAAAAAAAAATTAATCCCCCCCCCCCCCCCCCCCCCCCCCCGCTTCTCATGTCATTGATGCGAAGAAAAATTATGTCTGTAACAGTGTGATCTAGTTCAGGACAAATTTGAATGCTGACGGCGAGAGTCCGTACAGGCCCGTCCTTTAAAATTGTATAAATTTACTTTTAAATGAATTTCCATACAATGACGTTTTTAAGTAGACTTGGCTGCAAATTTCATGAAAATCTCTTAAAAAAACTAAAATAAAGTACAATATCCACGGTATATTATTTACTATGTTATACTGCTGTTTGTGTTCACCATATCATTTCATAATTTCTGCTACTTCGTCTGTTTCACATCTTGATATAAATGAAATTATCTTGACTACGATTTTGCCTTACAAGTTATAACATATTCAGATATAAATGGAATTATCAGGACATGGATTATACAATTCAAGCAATAATTATAGCTAGCGTCATCTTGATATAAAAAAAATAATCTTGAGATTATATAATACAATCCAAGTTATAATTATTGACATGACTGGTGACATCTTGATATAAGTGAAATTATTGTGAGATGTGAAGATACTTAAATGTAACTACAAATAATTAATACATGTATAAACTAAAGAGAATGTATTGTCCAATTTTCATTAGATTAAAAAGGACAGCTTATTTCCCGGTTTCAATGGTACACATATATAAAGAAATTGGGAAACAATTACAACTTATAACTTCTGAAAGAAACGCATCTCTTATTTTCCAAACTATACACAGGATGAAATAACTCTCCTGTTTATTGTGTAACCAGTAGGTGATCTGATGACGAAACGCATTAAAAATTAAAATAAAAAAGTGAAATTAAATTCTTGGCTTATAACAATTGTGTGGCGGAAAGGGCTCAATAGGTGGTCAGGTGGCCCAATCGGTAGAGCGTATGTTAGTACATGTATTGTGAAGGTCCCGGGTTCGAGTTCGGTTACGCCGCTGTTACATTTGGGGAATCATCCGACCCTGGGCATTGGCTGACCAACAAGTTGGTCCCAGGGGTGGAACCCGCTGGTTTCGATTCAAGGGAGTTGAATAGAAAAAAGATGGGAGGAATTTGGCGGTCCGTGCAGCTCAATCGGTAGAACGTCCCGCTAGTATTAGGAAGCTCCCGGGCTCGAGTCCCGGTGTAGCAGCTGCATTTTCCCCTTTCCTGTTAGTACATCAAAAGTAGCTATCCCCTCTTCTGATTTACAAATGCTTGTTATTCTTTTTTCATATATAATTATTATCATCATTAATATTATTTTAATGCATATTAACATCATTTTCTGGAAGGACCTATTTATTTATTTATTCTATATACGTATTTATTATAAATAAATATAAGTAAAAGTCTGAAATAATTATTGTGAAAAATGATGTTTTTAAAAATTTTCTAAAAATTATAGATATTTATGAATTACGAGATTATCAACATCTTAAAATAAGGTGTGTAAATACACAACTACTGTTGCAGTTAAAGGGTTGGTAAATATACAGGAAGTGTCGGTATACCTGTCTCGTTAGTTAAGTGGATTGGGTACACTCCGATATACAACTAGTCAGTCAATATTGAGGGTTTAATTACAGGTGACTATAATAATAATAATAAAAACTTTATTAAATACTCATCAACCGTAAATGTTTTTTTTCATGACTGGCCATGGTGTAATGTCTCCTCGTCTTATGTTGTTTCTTGCAATCGTTGCTAATCGCAAAACTTCTTGGTTGAAATGCACGATCTCAAGGTCAAAGCTGTCGATTATACATTTTTAAATAAATTGCAATTTTTAATTTTGTCTTTGATCTGTACGATTTCTGTGCAGCAAATGCATTCCCTCTCAGTGTTCATTGCTCGGCAGTTTCATTATATGTCCCAAACCTACACTTGAACGATGATCATTATCTATAACTTCGCATGAATCCGATTTGAATAAATTCTCTGGTTTACTTTCAGTTCCCTAATATTCTGACTCAAAATCAAAAAGATAATGCGCCATTTCTAATAATATGGATAAGTAACAACTCGTAAGATGCGACACTTCAGTATATATAAACAGTAGTTAGGAAGAGTGATTGTTCACACATGACGTCACAACTTGTTTTCGTACCTCCCGATTGAAGAGTTCCAAAATGGCCTGAGGTTACGAATTTTGATTTTTTAAACTTCTATATCTTTTTTATTTCGGCGAATAAAAAGGTGAAATTTTCAATATAATAATAATTTAACATAAATTTTCATATTTTGGTCAAATTGGCTAGACTTCAGTGTCCCTTTAATTTCTTAGGCCATAGTGAAACGAACGACAGGACATATACCTGTATTTATGTGGGGGAAATCATTCATGAATTAGCAACAATAATAAAACTTTTCAGTTGGTTTGAGGACTAGCACCTCAACCACTCAACAGCAATAGCCCCCAGAGAGTGGTAGTCCCAATGTTAATTTTCTCCGGTCATAGTGAAAGTACATGTATCCTTATATTGGTGGGGGAAATCATCCATAAATTAGCGACATGTAATTAAACTTTTCAGCGATTTTGTAATATAAATAAAATCTGTCCCATTAAGCAAATATCATTTGAAGGTAAACATGATTAAAGTCAAGATATGTCTGATAACTCAGTGGGATTTATAAAATCGATTAGATTTATGTGTTTTATATTAGAAGAGATGAAAGGCCGAAAATTCAAAAAGCTGAAAAATCCAAATAATAAAAATCAGATAAGTGACTGACCTTTGATTTGGGATTAGATTTCAGATTTAATATGTTTAATTCATGTCAATTTATTTGTTAAAATATTTAATTCATGTTCACATGTATGTATATATATATATATATATATATGAGTCCCTGCAGAGATGTATACTGACAAAATATAATATGAAATTTGTTATCCAGACAATCCTGTTTTTAATTCTGAGAAAACTTTGTTGAATATGAAACAAACAGCCATATGCTGAAGTCTTTTTGAGCACAAAACAGTCAGAACCCCAAAGCCATTATCAAATATTTTTCTCAGAGCCACAAATCCAGAGTTTTAAACCTTTCCATAGAGCCCCCAGAGCCAGGGTTAGCTAAGCTCTAAGAGTTTGAAAACTTTCCTTCAAGCCATAGAGTCAGGGTAAGCTCTAAGAGTTTAAAAACTTTCTTTCGAGCCCCAGAGCCAGGGTTAGCTCTAAGACTTTGAAAACTTTCCATAAAACCTGAAAGCCATGGATAGTTCTTAAGAGTTTGAAAACTTTCTTTTGAGCCCTAGAGCCAAGGTTAGCTCTAAGAGTTTGAAAACTTTCCTTTGAGCCCCAGAAATAGGGTTAGCTTTAAGACTTTGAAAACTTTCCATAGAACCTGAAAGCCATGAATAGCTCTTAAAAAATTTGAAACCTTCATTCTTCAAAAGCAATAGATCTAAGAGTTTTAAAACTTTGTTTAAAGCCAAAGAGCAAAAGGTCTAAAAATTTGAAAACTTTTCTTAAATGTAATGTAATTCTTCAAAGCAGGTAATGAAACAACTTGCCCATCAAGGCCCTTTTTCAATATACATTTTCTTCAAATTCCAACCAAAAACAAACTCTATATAAAGATCATCTGTCCATTTAGACCTCACATGTCTTAATGAGACTTTGCATCATAATGTTTCAAATCAATAATAACCTCTTTACTGACCACCTGCATATTGAGACCAATTTTAACATCCCTTAAAGATTCCAACCAAAAATAATTTCTATGTATAGATGCCTGTCCATTAGGACCAGTGTTTTAAGATCCCTTTGCTTAATATTTCAATCACCAAAACTAACCTCTATATAAAGAACACCTGTTTATTAAGACCTATTTTTTAGTCCTTGTCAAAAATATTTTCTTTATAAAGACCAACTGTCCATTGAAACCAGGATTTTAGGGTACCTTAACTTCATGGTGGCCTAAGGGATAAGATGTCAGTCTACAAATCCATAGTCTCTCACTGCTGTGAGTTCGAGCCCCGCTTAGACCACATGTGGGAAAGTGAATTTTCCTTGTCGTTGGCCTTTACTGGTTTACCTGGTATCAGTATAATGTGACTGGGGGCTGGAATGGTACGCTTGTCTGTGGCATAGTGACTATGTGAGCTAGCATGTTAAAGTAGCCCTGAGTGCATGCTAGTACAAGGCAGACCAGACAACACACTTGCACTTCACACAAACTTGTTCATAGATTAATCTGTAGAAACTAATAAAATAGTTCTTGTTGCGAAAAGCTAAAAAATTGCTGATGCAACGTTAAGCAACATTCAACCAACCAACCAACCAATCATATACAAAATGTTTCAATAAAAACTTTCTATATATAAAGACCATCTGTATTTAAAAGTCCAAATTTCTTAGGTCCCATTAATGGTTATTATACACAGGATGAACTGTATGTTAATTTTATTGCTAAAACAAACATATTAATACCATCTTTAAATAAAATCCAGTTAAAATTCACCAAGACATTTACAGTTACAAGGTTTCTGTAATTTGAAATTTATAAAACCTACCTTCAACTTTTGCACTTGAAAATGTCTTGCACACTATTGTGCGTTTTTTTTGCACTTTTCACAAGATCAAGGCTTTATAAGAGTTGTGTTTTTTCACGAATGATTACGTTAAATTTATTGATAACCTTACCTGCCATCTTTTTTCTTTTGTTCCATTACTTTCTGTGCCAGACTGGCAAAATTAAAACGTTTTTTAGGTGTCCCAGGTGGAGTGCTATTGGCAGGCGAAAACTGCGGCGAATTTCTCCCATCTTCAAGTTTTAAGTTTAATTTAAATCCTTTGACTGACATGATGTTCTCGTGGGTTCGTGATAATGTTTACATTTCAACAAATTTACAAAATAGGATTTGCATGTTAAATCAAATGGTAACGTACAAATATTGTTTAAAATTCAATCAAGTTTTTGTAAATAAATAAATAAATCACCCAAGTGATCCAAGTTAATCTCTATCTTTTTGATGTTTGTTTATTCCAGGTAATCTTGTAGCAATTTTTCGTTCTTTAAAATGTCGTCAATCAAATTCAAAATTGTAACAAATGAATTTTCTTATCTCCATATATGTATATTTATGTATGTGTTGACGAGAATATAATAAAATGGCTAACAATCAAATAAATAAATTCAATATTTCCATTTCAACAACTAGAATATATTTCAAATTCTCATTTCAATATCCATGGGATTTACATTTCAATATTTCAATTTCAACAACTGGAATATATTTCGAATTTCCATTTCAGTATCCTTGAGATTTAAACCTGTCAAAATTTCCATTTCACAAACGGTTAAAATTGTTAAATATTAAATGCAAACTAAATCAGTGGGAGGGAACTACTAGGAAAACAAAATTTATACCGAAATTCAATAAATTCAATAATTGTTGATCAGGTGTTCATTTTCACTGATCGTAAATCCCAGAGTATATACATGTAAACCTTTCACCCAATACACATTTCCATAACTATTTTAATTCCAATACACATATCCATCTATTTTGTCAAATCAAATGTATTAAATTTGGAAATAAATATCCATTAAATCTTTTAATGTTTCACTAATATGCGTAAAATTGAAATATTATGTATTTTGTATAAAAAACATATATACATTTTTCACCATTCATTCATTCATTTTATTACATATTTCACTTATAATATACGGTATACGCTGTTTAAAAGGCTTATACCCAATACACATTTCTAATACTCCTACATCCGCTTTTACATTTTGAACACTAAATTAAATCCAATACTAGACATATACAACAGTGAAATTGGAATTGTCCACTGATTATTTCTTAAATTGCCAATATACTACCGATATACTATGTATACACTGTTTATTTTTCAATTTCCATTAAAATAGAATATCACATACACCCATGTAAATGCTAATATCCTCTATTAATTCAATCTGTTTATTTTTAATCCATACATACATATGAAATGAAATGTATAATTTTCAGAATCGCTTAATTCCGTCACAGATTTGTCCGGTCTCGTTACAGATTTGTCCGGTCTAATGGTAAATAAACAGGTAAAAGTAAACATGCTACCAATCTAAAAATTTCTCTCTATTTGGTGTATAAACGGAATATATGTATATTTAAAATGTTTGAAATCATATACTTTTATACTTCCTATCACAGGAATTAAGATCTAGATAGACTCATATACCCGATTTACTCTTTAAATATGTATGTATCAAATTATATCCAATATGAATATACATTTCTCTGTCTGCTATTAACTATATATATATATATATTATATATACACGCAATACTGGCCTGTCGAAATTTTAACACTGAGATAACAAATTAGCGCCAAATGGCCTCATCTCAGCTCCTGGTTCATCATATCTCGACAGCTTTTTGGCAATTGCTATCAATATCTCGGACACTAGCTCTCCATATCTCAACAACTCGACAACCAAACTTTTACTATTGTTGTAAGTGCCGTGTTAAATTTTCAATTTTGGCAGGTTTTTACTAAATACATATACATATATGTATATACTAGTATATATATATACTTTCGGAATCGGGAATCGCTCACTGCTACCTATCGTATCACTACATGAATGTACACACCCGATATACCCATATAAATATATAAATGTGTATTTATCTAAAACTAAGAAGTATATCTGCTATTAAATACCACTTTTTCCACCTTACAATTTGGTGTGTATTGACCGAGGTCATGCCATTTAAAGAATTAAACCATTTACATGTCAGATTTAATTTCACTTTATTAAATTAAAATGTTTTATATAATTATATACTTTAGCATTTATACAGAATTAATAATATATATTTACTAGGTAATAAAATTTGAGATAAATAATAATTTAAAAAAAAAAAAAAACATGTTTACTGAATTTTTTGTTTTTCGATTAAAATATATAAAAGCCTCATTTTGATGGAGTTACATCACCATTCGATTAAATAATAATTCATAAATTAAGAATTTATTCTGCAGCACAATGTAATCTTATAATTTGAGATTTAATACATATAATATTTAATAGGTAATAAAAATTTGAAATAAATAATAATTTTTTTAAAAAACATGTTCACTGGATTTTTTGTTTTTCTATTAGAACATATAAAAGCCTCATTTGATGAAGGTATGTCATCATATATACTAATTCATAAATTGAGAATTTATTTTTCAGCAATATGTATTAATATAATTTGAGATTTAATTTATTTATATTTAATATGAAATAAGATTTGAAATAAATAATCAAATTTGGGTTTAAAAATAGGTTTACAAATATTTTTTGTGTTCTTCTATTAAAAATATAAAAACTTTATTTACTTTATGTCACCATGCAATTGAATAATAATTCATAAATTATAAGTTTGTTCAGCAGCAAAATAGAAAATTGTAATTTGAAAATCTGTTCTCCGACAGAATATAATTATAGTATGTATGGTAATTTGAGAGTGTGCCTTGCAACAGCATTGAATTCTTGTAATTTGAGAGTTTTGTTCAGCAATTGAATATGTAAAAGTGTAATTGGAGATTCAGGTGAATTCCGGGTTCAGGGTGTATTCCTTGAAATAAGATCCCAATATTATGGTTAAAACTGATCAAAGCGAAATCATTAAAAAATAATTATCATTTGAATGTTAAACAAATATTAAATTATTATGGGAATTTCTATTTACTTTAATAGATAATAGATCTAAATGCATGTACACATATATTATGCATTAATTTTACTTTTACAAAAAATAAATTATTAAAATATTCTTTTACTTTCTGCATTTATATAATTGATTTTAAAGTGTAAGTAAATACAGTAATTTCACTTTCAATTTCATTTAAAAAACTTTTACAATAGATACCAAAAGTGCAAATTAAGTGAAAAGGAAACGTATATTAATATACCACTTTCACATGAACAAAAAATTGAAATTGCCAGTAAAATTCAATTGATCTGAAAGTACATCTGCATTCATATTAAAGTAGAGTATTATGGTGTTTACATGCCAGTCAAGATTACATCATTGCGGTAGCTCAGTTGGTAGAGTGCTCGCTTCGTAAGTGGGAGGTTGTGGGTTGGATACATGGTCGGGTCTGACCCAAGACTTGAAAGTGGGTAGTAACTGTTCTTTCCCCATGCACTCTGCATTACAAAATAAAAGTCACGGTTCTTTCGGATCGGAACTTTAAAAAACGAGGTTCTGTGTCACAGTGGGCTTGGAACGCTAAAGAACCCAGCTATACAATGCCATCAGCGAAACATACAGGCAAAATCTCTGCACCTTCACCTATAGCTGATGATGTCTCGATATAAGTGAAATATTCTTGACTGGGATGTTAAACACCACTACTCAACTCATCTCAACTCCTAGTCAAGATTATTTTAGTTGATAATGAGGCAGTCAGTTCTGGGATGTTGACAAAACTTTCTCACACTAGGATTTGCTCTAACGGGATTCAAACTTTTGACCATGATAGGTGATTTGTATTCATAAGAACATGTTTTAGTAGACCACTCTGCAACCCTATTAATTTCAGAGTGGAATGGAGTGGAGTAATGGAATTCGCCGCTGTACCAGGTGATACCTTCTAACGTGTCCAATGGACATGGAATCGCACAATATGACGTTTTCCCATAAAAACGACGTTATTCCGGGAATTTGTGATGTTGACATTTTCAAAAGTGTTCCGCACAAACGTTAAGAGGACTTGACCATGTGGTACAGCGGCAAACCCCATTGTTTTATGCCACAGTCAACATTACATTCATTTATGTTGAGCCAGTCAGATCTGAGATGGTGGAAGAAATTGGAGTTCAAAGAGATATACACCTACCTTCAGCAATCTAATTGACAAACATTCTCAGAATAGGATATGGAAGCAAGAGGAATCCCTAGTTTGTACCAAGAATATGGTGGAGGTAACCTGAGTGTCCAGAGATAAACACCAAACTTCAGCAACCAAACTGTAAAACAGGGATCGAAATGAACAGGGGCCCAGTAACCTATGACCCCTAGAAATTTTCCTGGCCCCCCAATCAAGTTTTAAAGATTTTTGTTATGTATTGCTATTGCAACTTCTCTTCAAAAGTGAGATGGGCCCATAACTCTAAACAATTTAGCTCCATCCCTGCTGAAAAACTTTCCAACATTTGGATTTGCCAAACCAAGATGAATCAAGTTCATGTGGTAAGAGCCCTTTTGATCTGTAAGCGCAAGCCATAGAACACACGCCAACCAAGATGCTGCAACACCCTGCCCCACCCCTGCTTCTTTTCAGAGAAACTGTTATATATAAATTTGTAATTAATTAAAAATACTGATATGTATCCAGTATGTTTATAACAAACTAATAAACACATTAGATATTTTAAATTCCTTTAAATTTCATTAGTATGCTAATATTTCAACACTTAAACAGGTATTTAAAATGGAATTTTTAATTAAAAACCACCAGTAATTATCACAAGGCTATATCTATCAGATTATTGACTGGCATGAATAGATATCCATGATTTTAATTTTTCAATTATGATTCCCTGGGAATTTTAATTTAAAAATTCAAATTTAATTGAAATTTGAAATAAGATATGAAATTTACTTTGCCCTTATCAGTTTTTCATAAATAAAATTGTGACATTTAGCGGTTGAAATGTTAAACTTAAGAGAATTTATTATCATTTAAATCAAATTTGATTGTGATGGATAAATTCATATTGTGTTGGCATTCACTAGCCAACTTATTTAATATCAACTCTGCATGAACCCAAAATTATGGACTGGAGTCGAGTAATGGCGTTTTATGCCTCAGTCAAGTTTTTTTTTACTTATACATGTGTTGAGGAAAAATCAAGATTCTTTCACTTATATTGAGACAATTATTTCTTGGATGGTGGAGGAAACTGGAGTACCTTGAAAGAACCTCAACATTTGGGCCAGAGTGGGATTCAAACTGAGGCAGTAAGAGGTGATGTGATCTGTAAGCCAGTGCTTCAGACCACTTGGCCACAGAGGCCCTGAAAATAAGGAGGCCAACTTATAGTTGAGACACAAATTTGAATTACATGTACATGATGAAGAAGTCATCTAATTGTGGTATATCGTCAAATAATACACTGGCCAGAGTATTTAGAGTGGCCAGTGTTCATATGCCAAAAAATATATTTGGCACATGTAAAACGATGACCCATGTATTATTCGCCAAAATTTTGTGCTATTCCTATGTTTCCTGTGCTATATATGAGGGAAACACAGGTCGTGTTCAGATATGAAATATCTTCTATTTGGACCCAGCATGGATTCTATACAGTTGCTCAAAGTTCTGTGAACTTATTCAATCACCATGTCATCAAAAACTACCAAAGACAAACAACAAAGAATTTCCCAGATGTTGAAAACTGATATCGAATTGGGAACTCCCTACAACTTTTTACACAAGCTTTATTGCTGGCCAACAATACACTGACGGACTCCTTGGAAGACGAACAAACAGTTAACCAGATGTCAAATTTCTTACAATGTATTTACGCCAGAAAGTAAACCAAAACCAATAACATGAAGGACATTTCTGTTTTTCTTTAAACAATCTTGAAATTAAAAAATACACATCTCTCATAAAATTTATTTTTTGAACTTTCAAAGATCAATTAATAAAAGTACTGAATAAATATTTTTGAACATTTAAGTTTGTATAACTTTATTTGTCTGTATTTTTTTTTATTAATTAAATATCTACATGTATATGACAAACAGAACACAAAAAATTCACTGTCTTGTTACTACTGACAACATTGATTCCTTAATCTTTAGATAAAATACCCCCCCCCCCAAAAAAAAACACCAAAAAAACCATGCATAAAATAGTGAATGACAATATTTAAATGTTAAAAATATAGTTTATCTATTTGATTATTTATTAATTAAACATCTAATACAAACAGAACACAAGAAATTCACCGTCTTACCAAATATTGACCTCATTGATTCCTCAAAAAGAGTCAATCTTCATATAGAATCCCCTCACCCCTACCCCCACAAAAATACTCATGAAAAAGACAATGTCAACATTTTTCGATATTAATTACAGTAATTCATTGTCAGGCTAACTATTGATCACATCGATTCTTCCTGAAGGGTCAATGTCCAAAATAATTCCCTGAAACTCTTAAAATAGTCAATGTTAACATTTAAAAGTTCAAAAGATTTTTTGATATCAATAATTTATACAGAAAAAATGATCACTACCTTAAAATTTAGTGCTGGATTAAACTTTTATCCTCACTGTTTAAAACGAACAGAATCAAAACAAGATGTCGGGTCAAGATACTATTTTACGGAGCCCTATGTGATTTGACTGAACAAATAAAGGTGATAAGTTAAGGTTTTACTGTATTTGACAGTAAAAGTTCAAAATATTTCAATTAGTTAAAAGTCAAGGTTGAAAATATTTTCTGATGTCAATTTTTTGAAAGTTTAATGTTGAAAATATTTTACAATATCAATTAATATTTGAAAGTCAATGTTCAAAACATTTTCCGATATAAGTTATTTAATTACAGATATTTTCCAATATTTAACCATCAAAGTTCAAAATATTTTCCAATTTCAATTATTTTAAAGGTCGATGTTCCAAATAGTGTCTGATATCATTTATTGAAAGATAGTGTTGAAAATATTTTTCAATATAAATTATTTAACAAATATTTTCCATTATTTAACCATCAAAGTTCAAAATACTTTTCCGATATCAATTATCTAACAGACATTTTCCAATATTTAACCGTTAAGGTTCAAAATATTTTTCCGATACCAATTAATAATCTTTTAGGTAAATGAGAAATCACTTAAAAATTTAAGTAAACACAGAGAATTATTGAAACCATAATTATTCATGCCCATTAAACCACCAATATCAACATGGTCAAATTAAGTGACCATTAGGACAATATTAATTTTACTGATTCTACAAGTCGTCAAAAGTGGACGGTCAATAAAATCAAAGAAAACAGGTCAAAATAAGACGTCCTAGATCAATAGATTAAAAATCATGATAAACACAAAAGTAATATCAAGAGCTACTGTTTGGAAATTTATATATACCACATATTGTTGTTTGGTCTTATGTGAAGTTATTAAAATTTTTAAATTTCGCCCCAATAAACACAAAGATTAGATCAAGAACTACTGTTTAGAAATTAATACACATAATGGTATATAATTTTGTCGGGTCTTTGTTAAGTCATTAAAATTTTAACATTCTGCCGTGATAAACACAGAAATTAGCTCAAGAGCTACTGTTTGGAAATTTACATACCTGAGTATATGATATTTATTTTTGTTGGTCTTATTTCAGGTTAAGAATATTTGTCCATATCATATATTTTGTTGGTAGTTTGTCATCAAGAAATTAGGCCAAAGCAAAAAATGTGTGTTTCTGCTAATTTCCTAAGAAAAAGAAGGGTTTGGTGTATAGGCAATTTATTCATTTTTCTTACATTGACCAATGGGGCAAGGATGTCAGCTTTAATAGTGATTGTCAAAATATTGCCATAAAATCTTTAGGGTAGGCATAAAAATTTTGGGTTGGTCTGGTTACCAGAAACATATTTATTTTTTTAGGCCTTATTGGAATAATTCCCACCTGTGCAGTCGTTAAAAGTCAAAAACTTTAAAGAAAAAGTCAAGTACAAGATAAACATTGGAAACCTGCTTAGTTTTTTACATCTTGCTGGAATAATTTGCACATGTACTGTTCTTAAAAAGTCAAAATTTTAAAATAAAAGTCAAGTACAAGCAGGTAAAAATCGGTTATATCATACCTTGGCATCAGATAACACAGGTAAATGTTAACGATATTACACCTGGATGTTTACCTGATTATCTTAAAAACAAACAGGTGCTTTTTGTGACAAATTCAGTGAAATTTGTAAATTTGTTTTTATTCTTAACTATTTTGCACCTGAAGATATATGTATTACTAGTAAGCCTTTTGCACCTAAAGATCATTTTAAAGTTAAGGTGGCATTATCCAATACCCAAGAAGAAGAAAAAAGATTTTTTTATTTGTCAGGCTAAAATTTCTATGGCATCAGTATTTGATTTTAGGCACAGCCAAAACATTTCTGTGGTACCAGTTTTTTTTTTTGAGGATCAAACAACATATTCTTGTGGCATCATATTTATGTGCATCCCAGGTGACCAAAATAACAAATATTTGTGGCATCATATTTATGTGCATCCCAGGTGACCAAAATAACAAATATTTGTGGCATCATATTTATGTGCATCCCAGGTGACCAAAATAACAAATATTTGTGGCATCATATTTATGTGCATCCCAGGTGACCAAAATAACAAATATTTGTGGCATCATATTTATGTGCATCCCAGGTGACCAAAATAACAAATATTCCAGTGGCACTAGTATTTATGTGCATCTCGGGTGACCAAAACAACAAATATTTGTGGCATCATATTTGTGCATCTCGGGTGACCAAAACAACAAATATTCCAGTGGCACTAGTATTTCATTGTGAGGTTCAATAACTTCTGTGGTATAAACATTTCAGACTACCATACTCAGTCCATTATAACAGTACATATGTATTGAGCCAGCCAGTAAAGGCCTACCACAAGGAAATCTCTTACATGCGTATGGCCAGATTCAAACCCACAGCAGTAAGACGCCTTGGGTTTGAAAGCCATCACCTTAACCATTGGACATCACCAATGTAGTGGCAATGTGTCACATCAATATAAAGTATTATTTGGTATGACATATTCTTTATGAAAACACTACCTGTAGCATTGATCTATAATATACATGTATATCAATCAATCATCTTAATATACTCAGGCAGCCTCAATTATTTTTTCTATATACAATCAATAATCAACTTATGTCTGATTAGGATGCTGAATTTGTTCTTTGGAATTTCTTTTGTTGTAGGCCAATCAATGACATTACATGAATGGAATTCAGTAGAGTGGAGTAATGGTGTTTTAAGCCCCAATTAAATAATGGGGTTAGCCGCTGTACCATGTGATACCTTCTAACGTGTCTGTGAAACACTTGTTTCCAATGGACATGGAATCGCACAATATGACGCTTTCCTGTAAAAACGACGTTATTCTGGGAATTTGTAACATTGATATTTTCCAAAATGTTTTGCACAAACGTTAAGAGGTATTGATCACGTGGTACAGTGGCGAACTGCATTGTGGATGAACAATATAGACTTAGTCCAATTATGCTTCTTTAATAACTTATACCAAGTCTGTTTGTCCTGGGATGGTAGAGGAAACCAGAGTATTTGGAGAGAATCATTGACCACTCAGCCACTGAAGACAGTTGTATAAATGACAGCTGTATTAAAACAATGATGATTTACAATTCAGTTTAATTTTAAATCTCAGTTAAAATCAATGACATTGATAACAAAGATGTCCTTTAACATCAGTAATCAGCACAAATGCTCTGAATGAATCACAGTGTCTCTTACCATTTAGGTTTTAAATCCCACTAGTGTGAGAAAACTTATTGTTCGCTTGACGAAAGGTCATTGGTTTTTTTGGGTACTCTACCATCATTGGTTGTTTTTTGCTACTCCATCATCCCAGAATCTTCACTGGGGAGTTAAAACACAACTACTCTACTCTTCACTCAAAATAATTACAAATTCTCCAACATGTCAATGCATTTCAATTTTACAAACAAAATGAATTTTGTAAATTGAAAATAAATTTCATTATTTTCATTAAAATTCAAAATCAGTCTTACCTATGTATTTCAGTTTTTGTCTCCAACATGTCAGCAATTTAACACATAAATTACAAAAAAATAAATTCGATCAAAAACAAACAAAAAACCCGACATAAAAAACCAAAATAGTATAACTATCTCATGTATCTCAAAATCAACAAACATGATCAGGCTGGACATGGTATTAGGGACCTTAACCACAAGCCAGGAGAAGAATTTACAACAGATTAGAGATCTTAAGTATACATAATTTAATTCACAATTAAGTAACTCAAATATCACCAACATCATGAAAGACTTTAACTGTTTACAGGGAATTAACACACGATTGTGATTTTATCTATTATAATTCCTCTTTTATCATTATGTATCTGGGATTTAACTTAAGGCCAGTGGAGACACTTTCCTAACTTGTATACATAAATTATAGAAATGTTGAGTAAAAGACTTTTATGCCTCAATATCGCAGTCAATTTCTTTTTTGAAAAAATATGAAGGTTGTTAGCTCAAGACTATGGTGAGGAAAACCAACAAAAACACAAGATTCAGAATTTTTTCTAATTTAATTCCTCTTTTATCATTATGTAGCAGGGATTTAACTTAATGCCAGTGGAGACACTTTCCTAACTTGTATACTTAAATTACAGAAAAGTGAAGTTTTATCTCCCTCCCCCCTCAAAATGTTTTCATGTTTTAACTTATAACAAAGCGGTTAGTTAAGGGAGGAAATTGGAGTGCCTGGGGAAAACCATGCAATAATTTTTGGCAAGCAAGCTTACAAGCTTTTTTGTACTAGGATTTGCCCCGAGTGTCATTTGAACCTAAGTTGTGAAAGGCATTGTGATCCATAAGCCCATGCTTTAGACTATTTGGCTACCAAGGCCCATTATAAAATGTTTTGAGTTATCCCATTTGCCTCGTGTATAGTTCAGGATTTCAATGAAAGAACAGTTCCACAAACTTAAACCATTTATACGCTTGTGTATATACAATATTAGTTAAATTTTATCAAAATCAGTAGATACTAGAGCCAAAATCTCTATATTTAGACAAATCTATAAGTCAAGATTATTGATAAACTAGAACTGTCAGTGAAACTGACTAATACCCCCCCCCCCCCCAACACACACACCTTTTATATTGAATAAATTAACCCTTGGACAAACTTATGTCTATTGACAGAAAAAAATTCTGGAAATCAGGTGCATCAATAGTTATCAAATAATTAAGTAATATCTGTGCATAATTTCAGAAAATTTGAATCAAATGAACTCCAGACAAGTAATTCCAGTTTACCCGCATTATACTGTTGTTGGGGATGTTAAAAAGTCCAAGTGTCTTGAGTGACCTTAAGGTCTGTACACTGACCATGTAGGTCTAACACAGTGTCCGTGTGGCCTTTGATGGCCAGGTATGATCTAGGGTTGTTAGGTTATTATCTACCTGTCTCTATCTATTATGCACAGGTCTTTAAAAGGATTTTTTTAAATTCTAATAAATTATTCTTTTATACAACCAGATTAAAGTTTACTTTGTAAATATTTTTTTAAAATTTTTAAAAATACAATTTAAATCTGATCAGATTTATTTTATAGAAAAGAAACCTTCAAAGGAAAATTTAGACAAATGGACTATTTCTGAAATAATTTAAAATATAATTATTTTAATAATGATTATTTGTCTAGTTTGTTTCTAAAGAAGATTTAAACATCTATTAGAATTAAATGGGTCAAATGATCATGTTGCTTCTGAATTTTTTTTTATGAAATGCTGTAAAGTGTGTGTGTATGTTGGGGTGGGGTGGAAACTAAGTTCCAAAGAGTCAACTTGCTTTTGGAATTTTTTTTTATGAAATGCTGTTAAAGTGTGTGTGTATGTTGGGGGTGGGGGCGCTAAGTTCCAAAGTTGGAAAAGGGGGAATATTTCAATAAAGTAATATGCACATCATCAATACATAAAAGTATAAGGTTTTTGCCTGTCCTATAATACACAATACTATAAATCAGGTTAATAATGCTAAAGCTGCACAAGTTAGATCTCACACATCTTTATCTTTTACAGTCCAAAACAAAATCCCCAAGGTATAGTGTCACCCAACAGTGTCCAAGTTTGATCCCACAACCCTTTACATTGATTACCAGTGACACAACAGCACTGAATCTACAACCACTGAGTGACAATGTCGCCAGGTAATGTCTTTAAACAACTGTATTTTTCATAAATAGTGTACTACTACATACAAAGTAACTTACTTGGAATTGTTACAAAAAGAAATCCATTTTTGTCGTACTTGTAACGATTGAAGTGACTTCTGTAAATCTTGACGACTTCCAGCACGTTCCAAACTGGCATGAGACATTTCTATTCATCAAGGTTTTCACTAAACTTACAATTACGTTTTGCCATTTAAATCCATGTTTTATTTTACCGGTAGCACACATTGAAAAAATTCATCCTGTTTACTGGAATTAACTGAATTTCTCCAAGCAAATTGGTAAAGGTTATAAACATTATCATAATACTTCATATGAAACAAAATGTACTCACATTGTGTTACAATTTGTTTCTTTTAAATTACAGTAAAACCTTATTATAATGCCCATCAATAACTTAATTGCTATGATAATTATCACCACTGTATTTTGAATTCCAAAAGTCTCTTTCTTTTTCAAGAAACAAAATGAATTCTCTTTCAAAAACAAGCATTCGAGACTCAAAATATTTCTAGTCAACATTTAGACTAAAATTTCATCTCCATTTGAGTAATTTCCATGGCAACAATGCAACAACAAACTGTAAAATGTTTTGTAATAAACAGTCCATGGCCTTAAAACTTAAAGATCAAGATTTTTATCCTAGCCTAGAAAAATTCCATGTTCAAGCATGACCAAAAAATTCACAGATGCAATAGTCCTATCCAACCCATAACACTTGGATATCAAACTGTCACAAAAAACTTGTAGATGCAAAAGTTCTATACAAGAGCAAGAAAGACTTATACATTCAACTGTCAAAGACCCAGTTATCATATCTAAGCCCAAGACTTGTGCGTCCAACAGTCAGAGACCTAATAATAACCAAGGTACTTAATAGAGATACTTAGTGGCAAACATAAATTATTGTAAGAAATTAGAAAAATGTCAAGTATAGTAAAGAATTATTACGAATTAAAGGTTTACGAGTCATGTAACACTAAAAATGCTCTCCAGGAGGAAAATTAATAGAAAATTCCGAGCCAATCGACCTTTATCACAAAAACATGCCAATTTATCAATACGATTTAAAGCGTCTTGTTTTTCCATTAATTTGTCAATATTATGGCTAACATATAACACTATGAAAACTAATCAATACATTTAATAAAGCCAATTTAATCGCCGACTTTTAACCGGGCAATTGATTAGCAGATCGACAGACAGACATGGAATAAAACATTTTTATGACTCTGATTCCTGTACAGCTTCTGTAGGTGATGACTTATTGACAATCACTTAGAAGCTTGTACAAATATTGACCCTTCGATTACAACCTCTATTATGTCTAATCGACAACTTTGATGAAATATTTTGATCCCCAACATCCTTGGTAACAGGAATTTTAAAAACAGTACATGTACTAATTTTAACCCTTTGTTTTTAACTTCCATAGTGTCTAAGAACAACATTTTTATTAAAGGCCTTTGGTCCAAAACATCCTTGGTAAGAAATCAGTAAAAAATCAGTAAATGTACCACACACTTCGAACATAGCCTCCATAGTGTCTAAGGAAAAGTTTTATTAATGACCTTTGATTTCAACAGCCTTTGTAACCATGGTAACAAGGACTCAAAAAATCAGTAAATGTACAGATCTTGAATCTGTATAGTTTTAAGCAACAATTTTATTGATCTTCAACAGCGCAGCCTTGGTAACAGGCTAAAAACAGTTAAAAAATAAGTACATGTACTGTATTCATATTGGCTGTTTGATCACAGACTCCATGTTGTCTAAGTGACAACTTTAATGAAGGCCTTTGATCCCCAACAGTCAGGTATAAAAGGGAGTTAAAGAACGTGTACATGTACTCATATATTCTTTGATCACAGCCTCCATAATGTCTTAGAACTTTGATCCCCAAAAGCCTTGTTACATACAGGGAGTTACAAATCAGTACATGTACTCATATTGACCTTTTGATCACAGCTTCCAATGTGTCTTCTTAGCAACAACTTTATAAAAAATCCTTTGATCCCTAGAAACTGTTTAATCACAGCTCTCATAGTGAGTCTGTGATAGCTTGATTGGATGTTTTTGATTCAGATGCCCCAACAGCCTTGGTTACAATTTAAAACATAACTTAATTAGAAGCAGGTACTCTTTAAAACTCATTGAACACCTACAGTCTCCTTATACCAATGACATATTAAATAGCTGTTTCATCTAAAGCAAGTATAAATGCCAATAGGGTCAACATCCACCTAAGGTAGTATTTTCTAATTTACTGATTAAAATGTATTGATTGCTAATTCATAAATCAATTTAACCTGTAATATACAAATAGAAAAACTCAAATTGGATTCCTCGAAATGAATGGAATCCTCGAAATCCTGGGGAGGGGGAACCATTTAAACACCCACAAATTGGTTTCCCGCTGTACCACGTGATACACTTTAACATTTGTGCGAAAACTATTATTTTGATTGGATATGGAATCATATCAGCTCATTTTTCTCATAAAAATGAAGTTACTCTGGGAATTCGCAGCATAAACATTTTCAAAAACATGCCGCATGAATTACACAGTACAGCGGTGAACTTCATTATATAAATGTAGTCAGATGTATTATAAAATATACATGGATAATTTGAACTAGCTTGTTTTTTATACAGCTTCTGAAGTACAATATTGACCTGTTGAACAAATGCTTTATAAATGGTCTATTGGAGCAAGTTCCTTTGACTTCAAAGGCTTAAGTACTGTTTAAACTCAGGGGTTAAGTAGAGCCAAAGTACTATCTAAAATTGATTAATTAATTATCTTCAAATATTTGTAAATGCAATATCAAAAAACACAGGAAAATTCAAAGACCTTGAAAGATGAAAACACAGAAAAACAATGGTTTAGTCATATTTTCTGTGGAATTAGGATATACAATACAAACGCAGTACATTTAGAGACAATTTAATGTTTTAATGTTTTTACAAATCTTATCACAGAATACTGCTTCAAATAAGTTTCATATCGAAAAACCTTTCATTTTTCTAGTATGCAGAATGTATTTTTAAAATTTCATCACTGAACACTGCTTCAAATAGGTTTTTATGTATTTGAAAAGCAATCATTTTTAAAAATTAACTATTTGTTTGAATAAATCAGTTAAAATAGCTTTTCATTTGAATAATACATTGTATGTGCAAAAGGATCTATTGTTCCCATGGGTTTTCAAAATGTTTCCAATAGTGGCAATGTTTTATTCTATGTAGAAATATTCTAAAGTACTGACGGTATGACCAATTCTGTTTCAAGTGTTCTATGAAACTTTTGCATAATTCTTTGTCACAAGCACAGTGACCAGAACAATAAAAGACAATTTTCATCAGTTTTAATCCTAAAACTATTCCCTTTGAAATTCTATATGCCTTAAAACTGAGTGTAAGGCTTGTCTGATTACAGTTTAGGATAAAGGTAAATTATATTGGCCCTAACTTTAAAGCGACTTCATTTAGGCATGAAAATAAAATTAATTTACCAAAATGTCCCACTTACACGATATAGATGTTAAATTAAAATATCCATGTAACATGTAATTTATGGGTGTGTTAATGTTATCCTTAAGGTCAGTATAATCCCCCTTTACATCAAAAATCAATTTAACAGCTCTTATCATTACACCCACAGCATAAAGAAATTGAAAATGGGCCAAAATACTGTAAATCCAGAAACTAGGTCAAAATATAGTCAAGCAAAAACAGAAACTAGGTCATTTTTATTGTTAAGGCCAGAGTAATCTCCCTTTACATCAAAAATCAATTTAAAAGTTCTTATCATTACAACCACAGCATAAAACTATGGAAACTAGGCCACAGAACAGTACCTGTGATCAAATCTAGAATCTAGGTCAAATAAATATTCAAGTGAAAACAGAAACTAGGTCAATGTTATCCTTAAGGGAAGAGTAATCCCCCTTTACATTAAAAATCAATTTAACGGTTCTTATCATACACCCTCTGCATTAAGGAATGGAAACTAGGCTATGGTACACTGTAATCAAAAATAGAGAAATTAGGTCAAAATAAGTCAAACGATAAAACAGAAACTTGAAGGCTTAGGTCAATGTTATCTTTAAGGTAAGAGTAATACCCCTTTACATCAAAAATCAATTAAACAGTTCTTATCATACACCCACAGCATTAAGAAATGGAAACTAGGTCATGGTACACTGTGATCAAATCTAGAAAAACTAGGTCAAAATGAAGTCAAACAAAAACAGAAACTAGGTCATTTTTATTGTTTAGGTAAGAGTAATCCCCCTTTACATAAAAAATTAATCATATACCAACAGCATAAGGCAATGGAAACTAGGCCACAGTAGAGTAAGTGTGATCTAATTTAGAAATTAGGTCAAAATATAGTCTCATTAAAACAGAAACTAGGTCATTGTACAATGACTTGCATCACTGCACCTCTCACCAGTTTCCTAGATCTAATCGGAGCTCAGACGACATGCAATAATTTTAGTTTGTCAGTTTGCTTGCTGAAATTTGGTGGTTTTCAAGAGTTTCCTCCACCAATATGGAACTGACCACCTTGATATTACTATGGCATCTAACACAATATGTTAACTCTGTTCAATTATGCTTGCTGAAAGTTGGTTTTCAATATGCTCTTTTGTTTCCTTCACTATTCCTGAACTGACAGCCCATATAAGTTAAAAAATCTTAACCATGGCATTAAACTCTATTTCTCCACTCTACTCAATTCAAAAAAGTTGCTCAAAAAAAAAAAAAAAAAAAAAAAAAAAAAAAAAAACATTCAGTATAACATACTGCATGATTTCGAGGATCTAGGCCACTAAAATTTTATGATGTAATTTACAACAGTGTCAATACATGTATCATATTATATCCCAATCTTTCATATTAAACTCTTTATAAAGATTTATGAATAAATAAAGTTGATGGTTTTCTCTTGAGGCTCCTATTTCTTCCACCATTCTTGAACTGACCCTGTCTCAATATAAATGAAAAAATCTTAACTATCTCATTATTTAACTTTATTACTCTACTCAATTACAAAAAAAAAGTTGCTCTCAAAAAAGTAATTTTTGATAAGTAACGTTTATGGCATAATTTGCGGTGATCTAGGGCACAGAAATTTTATGATATAATTTATAACAGTGTCATTACATGTATGATTTTATATATCAATCTTTCATATTATATTAAGATTTATGAATAAATAAGGCCTATGGTTTTTCTTGGGACTCCTATTTCTTCCATCATTTTTTTAACTGACCCTGTCTCAATATAAGTAAAAAAAATCTTTCGTATGGCATTAAACTCTATTACTCCATTCTACTAAATTTACAAAAAAGTTGCTCACAAAAAAACGATTTTTGATAAGTAATGTATATTGTATGATTTCCAGTGATCTAGGCCACTATAAATTTTATGACATAATTTATAACAGTGTCAACACATGTATCATTTATATATCACAATCTTTCATATTAAACTCTTTATAAAGATTTATGAAAAAATATGATTCAATATTTACAGAATTTAGAGGGTAACTGTTAAGCTTTGTATCAGTCTTATAAATTAAGTATATATAAAATGTTAGAGTCTTTGATCTTAAAAAATAGGGGCTCCAAATGGAGGGGTCAGACTAGGGTTCACAGCTAAATTTTGCTTTTGTGAATTTCACATTAATCTCATTTCACATGATTTACATGAATTTCCAAATTAACATGAATTTCATGGGAAAAAATTATGTGAAACTCATGTGAAGTGAAATTCATGTTAAAGTCACATGAACAAAATTTGACTCCAATAACATTAAATTTTTTTACTTGGTAAAATCAGGATGTCATATGTGTTCATGAGAATCTACTACATGTATTTGAGAATTGTTATTTGTAATGGACTGTCCTTCATATGTGCCCAAATAAAAACTGTTTGGGGTCAAAAGGGGCTATGGTTAAAAAAAAAAAAGAATTACAGTTCTGGGATGATGGTGAAGAGTGGACTAATGGTGTTTTAAGCCTCAGTCAACATTTTTTCACTTATATCGAGACAGTCAGCTCAGTGATGGTGGAGTGGAGTAATGGTGTTTTAAGCCTCAGTCAACAATCTTTAACTTATATCGAGACAGTCAGCTCAGTGATGGTGGAGTGGAGTAATGGTGTTTTAAGCCTCAGTCAACAATCTTTAACTTATATCGAGACAGTCAGCTCAGTGATGGTGGAGTGGAGTAATGGTGTTTTAAGCCTCAGTCAACAATCTTTAACTTATATCGGGACAGTCAGCTCAGTGATGGTGGAGTGGAGTAATGGTGTTTTAAGCCTCAGTGGTTACATTCTTTCACTCATAATCAAGGCAGTCAGTTCTGGAATTGTAGATGAAACTAAGTGCCTGGATTGATCCACCAACTTTCGTTGAGCTGACCCTTAAGTTTGGGCTTAAGAACACCATTTAATTTTAGTATCATCACAAGTAGTACGCTTACCGGTATATTGATACTAAAAAGTGTAGCATTATCATAAATATGTAGTCATCAACAAAACATTCTTCAATAAAATCCATAGGGTTCAAAATGAAACTAATATACCACTAACCTGCACTTTTAACAGATCAATATTTTTACCTATATTTTCAATACATATATCTTAGATTTAATTTAAATACGGAATAACATCACGTCTTATCTTGTAACCCCTGCTGGTGTCCATAATTGTAACAAAATAATGTATATATATGTCTATATATTTGTATACCTCATATTATAAACACCACAGCAAATCTTAATCTAAATTTGTTACGATCAATGATTTTAAGTTAACATTTCTTATTTTGTGTTTTTATAAACTCATATTTTATATCATATGAATTTTATCAACACCTCCCACTAATAACTATAACTTTTGCAAAGCTTCAGCATAAGTGTGTTTCCCCCATAACTCCTCATAATATGTGCCTTTAAATTCTAATATATTTGTTTTTTATGTTTTTAAAAGACATATTTTTAAATGATATTTTTTGCTAACACCTCCAACTAGTATCTATAAGTTTTACCAATTATTTCCCCCATAAGTGTCATAATTTTCCATACTTCCTCATTACATGAGTCTTTATATTCTGTAAATATATATATTTTTACAGTCTGTAGATTTTTAAAGTTTCTAAATTCTAAGTACATGCATGTAGAAAAATGGTAAAATCTGTAAAAAATCTCATAGGATCTGAAAATGTGGTTCTTTCTGGTTGAAAAATGAAGCATAGGAACCTAAAAAATGATCTTTATGAACAGGTGGTCTTTATATAGAGAGGTGGCCGCCATAATAGGTTTTACTGTAAATAAGTAACTAGTCAATCATCAAAGTGATCAAAACATTTTGAAATTGTGGTACAAGGAGTTATCCCCCTTTATCTATGAAAACCATAAAAAATGTTAAATGCAATTTGCTTCTTGTAAAGACTGGCGATTGTCTAGGTTCAATTTGTGATATTTAAAGGTATAAATAGTTCTCATGGACCTCTAGCATACAAATTTTTCAGTAGAATAGTCGCCATTTTGTTAGGCAATCTGTATCATTTATCTGTCTACTTTAACCAATTTTTTTTATTTTTGAATTATTGTTTTTCAAAAAGTAATCGGGATATCAATAAAGTTTTTAAATTTATGAAATCGCCAATCTTTTAACTTTGATTTGGTATTTTTTATAAGATTTTTGTACCCATAACAACAACGTGTTAACAAATTTTATACACCTTTTTTTTTAGTAAGAATTAATAAGAGACTCAATGTCTAATGCCTACCAAAATGGCTGCTACTTTACCTGTAAAGTGGACAGTGTGACGTCACATGGGAACTATCTATAGTAATTGTATGCTAATTATATATGACAGATTGATTAAATTGAGTTTATGTCCCGGTCACTTATATCAAGACATCAACAGCTGTAGGTGAAGTGACAGAAATATTGAAATTTGCCGTGTAGTCAAGGCTTAATGTGCAGCCATGACAAGGGACATCATTTTTTAAGATCTCTTCCAAAGAACGCTGTGACTTTCAATTCTAAATGCTGAGTGATTGGAGAAAGAACAATCACTACCAATATTCAAGCCTTTGTCAGACCATGACTGGGATTTCAACACTGACCTCTGAAATATGAAGGGAACAGTCAACAGAGCTAATGTAGTGGTCATCAGAATATATTTTCATTAGCCTTGCATATTTTCTATATTTTCCAGTTTTAGACTTTTGGCATTCATAGGACTATAAATGTCAAACGACCGCATCACTGTATTTAAATATTAATATCAGCAATACACATTCCCACATAACTATAACCTGGTAACAAAATGGCTGGCCCCCATGTTAACCGGTGGTTCACTCATTAAGCTATCGAATGCCTTTGTGTTTGATTATCATAGTGCACTAGCGCACTATTCAGTTGGTTGTGCAAAGGTTTGGCATTCATATAGGCTATGAACACCATTTCAAAACAGTTCAATTGTTAAATATACTTTACTTACAGGATTCTTGTTATCCAGTGGCTGGTGTATTCACAGTTCATTCTGTTGCCACGTTGATTAAAAATTCAAAAATGTTTTATGAAATATCCACTTACTTTTAAAGTAAAATATTAAAGTTAATGAGTTCTTGTGTCAGTGCACAAATTTTCAAACAATTAAATGACTGACTAATCTATTCTGTTTATCAAAATAATGTGCATTTTAAGTTACTGGTATTAAACTTTAAATTATTCATAAACTTCCAAAAATTTGTAAAAATACTTTGGAAAAATACTGTGGATGCCTTTCTGTGTTTAAATATTTTGCAATTTGAAAATTCACAATTTCCGCAAATTTGTTGAATACTGCCAATGCCTTTCTCTGTCCAAAACGTCTGCAGTTCAAGCTAACAAAATTTCATATACATTGAACTAGAATTCACAAAATTCCAAAACAGATTTTTAAATCATGTTAATGGTTTTCTCTGTTAAACATCCTTTGAATTTCAAATAAATAAAATCCCACTTCCAAATATATCTAAAATACTGTCAGTGATGTAATGTGTTTCATGAGAACACTGAAACAAATCACACAGAATTGAGCAAAGTAAATTGTTGACATCACTTGAAAAAAATATAACCTGCCACTTCAAAAGTCATAAAATACTTTAATAAAAAATACAATGCACTTGTTTTAAATGTTTACTTTCACGTAATAAAAAACATTCTTGATAACAAAAGTTACTTTTGTTTGAAAATGAGTTTTATTAAGTAAAGTTAAAGGTCAAAGGTTATGATTAGAAATAATGGCAGAATTGTACCCCCAGATAGCTATCACGGAAATGTACCGAAACTAACTTATAATCTACGACAAGTCAGCTAGTCCCATTTGACGTCTTTTTTGGGAGAAAGTATATATATATTTTTTTAATTTAAAATAGTAAGAAAGAATGGATCAATTGAACAAAATTAACATCCAAACAAACAAGCTCAAATACTCCAGTAAACAAGTCCCCAGTAACCCAGATAGCCATCACGAAAAATATACCAAAAAACCTAATTATTTATACCACAGACTTGTGTGTGCCACTGTTCTTGGGGGAAAAACATTCCTTTTTATTTTATTTGTTTGTAATAGTCAGGAATTAAAACAAAATTAACTTACTTAAACGGAAGGGTCAAATGATCAAGTCAGTGTGTCACATTTTTTAAAAAAGTTTTAATTTTAATGCAACATGTTTAATATTTAAGAATTCACCTAAAATCTTGAAATTTTATCAAGATCTTAAGTCTTTTCAAAATGTTTAACTTTCCTCTTTATATTCATCTTCTGTTCATCCTCTCATTCATCTTTTTACTAATCTATTCATGTATTCATCCATTCATTCATTTATTCATTAATCCACTCATTCATTCTTTTATTCAACTATTCATTCAATCATCTATCTATCTATCTATCTATCTATCTATCTATCTATCTATCTATCTATCTATCTATCTATCTATCTATCCTTTCAATCAATCAATCAATCAATCAATCAATCAATCAATCAATCAATCAATCAATCAATCAATCAATCAATCAATCAATCAATCAATCAATCATCCATCCATCCATCCATTTATTCAATCATCCATCTATTCATTGATTCATCTTTTATGGTTTTTGTTAGTTTGGAATTTCAAACATTACAATTATTATTTTATTTCGACAGGCATGTACCAAATCTATGTAATTTGAAAAGTTTTCAATTTTCCTTCATGACATTATAATGTTATTTAGTATATACAAAACTGTGGTATAATATACAGATAATATTGTTTATGTACACATGCATTAAAGCTATATGCAAACATGTAATATTTTGCATGCCCATGTCTATATGTACAAATAAGAGAGAGAGAGAGAGAGAGAGAGAGAGAGAGAGAGAGAGAGAGAGAGATCTATGACGTACTAGAGTATGCAACAGGCCTAACATTTTATAACTTTCATATGCTAAGGGAGACAACTCAATTCTTCTGCTCAAAAGCAGCTAACAGCTTACTATATAGACCACAAAATTAAACCTAAAAATATCTGTCACTGTAAAAGCTACTCTCTTTCAAGTTAAAGGTTGCAGGTTTAAACATTCATCCTGAATGTGAAATTTTCAGTGGAATTTATTGTTCATCACTTGTCAATGTAAAAGTGGAAAGTGGGCAAGTGGTTTTAATGCCCCAGTTCTGTTTTTGTCAGTTCTAGGATGATGAAAGAAACCGGAATACCTAGAAAGAATCACTGACAAGTTAACTGACAAATTTTCTTATACTGAGATCTGCCTCAAGCAGGATTCAAACCTAGGTATCACTGTGTTAGCTCAGTTGGTAAAGTGCTTGCTCTTTAAGTGGGAGGTTGTGAGTTCAAATCCTGGCTGGGTCTGACCCAAGAGTAAGTGGATAGTGACTGTTCTTTTGTCAAGCACTCAACATTACAAAATGAAAGTCATGCTTCTTTCAGATGGGAACTTAAAATAAATGAGGTCAAGTGTCATGGTAGGCATGACACGATAAAGAACCCTGCTGTATAATGCCATCAGAGCAACACACAGGCATTTCTGCACCTTTGTCTATAGCTGGCAAGGTCTCAATATAAGTAAAATATTCTTGACTGGGATGTAAAACCCCATTAGTCAACTCAACTTAACTCAACACAAACCTAGGTGATGAGCGACATTGTTGATCTTATGTGATCTTATTTAAACACTCTAGTCCACTCAACCACTAAGGCCCAAATATAAAGGAAAATAGGCTACATAGATCTGGTACAGCAAAAGTTATTATTATCAACTTAAAAGCATCCTAAAATACTGAGCATGGTACACCAAAAGTAAAGACATTTTTATAACAACAGAGTCAATTTTATACATAAAGTGAAACAGCATAAAATTAGCAAAACTTCTTGAAATAACTACAGTAAAACCTGCTAAAGTGACCACCTCTATATAAAGACTACCTGTCTCCTAATTAAGACTAATGTTTGAAGGCCCCATCACTTTATATATTACCTGTCTTTAAAGTAAATATATCTTAAGAACAAATCGGTGGTCTTTGTGTACAGGTTTAACTGTACATTTGTAATTTCTTAACCAATACAAACATTTATGATTTTACGCTATGTTACGATAGGGTTTCCAGATTCATACTGAATCTACTGCTGCATTAACATCAAAAACAAACATACTAATCCATGTCTGACAAGTTAGGTTAGACACATGAACTTCCACCAGGGAAATGAGGCCGGGTGCTCCAGAAGGGTAAGCACCTCCTGTTTAGCTAGCTACACCTGCCACGTGTGTAATCAAAATTGTGTGTAATCAAAATTGTGTGAAAAGAACATGGAACTAAGAGACATCAAATTTAAGACCAAGAAAATAACAGAATTTGCTGAGCAAGCAAATTCAGTGAGTCTAGGATACCCTGCCTATAGATACGTTTTTCAGATTTCACTTATGTTAAAAAAACCATAACTCCCAGGAAAATGACCAAATCAACTACAGTTAATGATGTACGCATCTCCTATCAATGTTGATATGTTGCACCAAGTTTTTAAAATATTGCTTCATACTTTTGGAGAATTACTTTGGATAAGACTGGATGGACAAAGGACAGGAGGAAGAAAATTTGTATTTTGTATTTTAATTTTTTTAAAATGCAAAAAATGACAAACCTGATCATAAAGGAATCTTTTCTGTAGAAACAATTATTCATTTTATCCAGTAAAGTCCAGAAATTTGGCTTTTGACACAGAAAATCCAGAAATTTCCTTAATTTCCTTCAAGCAGAAAATTCCAGAAGTTTGATTTTCCACAAATAAGGTTCATGCAGAAAAATCCAGAAATTTGTGAATTGGTTTTCCACACAAAAGATCCAGAAATTTGGTTCATACAGAAAATTAAGTTTTTCACACAAAATCAAGAAATTTGAATTTCCACACAAAAGAAAAATCTGTTCATGCACATAAAATCCATAAAATTTGGCTTTCTCTCCAGTAAATATTGTCCAAACTTTTTACACAAAAAATCCAAAAATTAGGTTTTTAAAAATTAATAATCCAGAAAATTTGGTTTAATTTTTTTTAAATCCAAAAATTTAGTTATCACACCGGAAAATATATATCAAAACAGTTTATGTTAGGGAATAAAACTGAATCCCGAGGCAAAATATTTTGAGGTTGCGAAGCCTCTTTAAAACATTAGTATTCCAAATATTTAGCCTTAATTTTACTGGTTATTTAACGAGTCAAATGGGACAAAAAACTGTTCAAATAAAACTTAAATTGTTACATTAACTTGTTTTTATTCAAGATTAATTTTGATTTAAATACACATTCACCTATTGGATCTCTATGTTGGAAATAAAAACACTATCACTAGATTTCATAACTGTCAAACACAAAATATATTGGGTCCAAGTACAGGACTGTCTCTCTGTGAATGGGGCAGAGCCCTTTTAAATGTGGTCAAACAGCCAAAATTGGGAAAATAAAAAATATGATTTTTGTAAAAAAAAAAAACCAAACCAAAAAAACTGTAAACAGATAGAACATTTGATTTTTGACATTCAATTATTTTTATTTCTATTTACTTTGCCATTTTTATAGTAAATTCTTTAGTTGTTTTTTCAATTGCAAAAATCAGCTTGATTTTTGTCAAAAAACCATGATTTTAAATTATGTATGCACCCCAAGGTTGGCCCCGAATATTGCCCTGTAAAATGTGTATGGGATCAGGGCCACCCCACCCCCCCCCCTAATCTTTGAAAAATACAAAACATTTTTTAAAAAATTATTTTCACAAATTTTGTTTCAATAATTTTGAGTTTTATAATGACTAGAAATGTGTACTAAAATAGCATAAGTCTGTCCAGAGCCCTTTTGTTGATGAATTTTCCTTTAGATGGAATGTCAGTCAACATAGAAAGAATAACAGTAAATCCATGGGTACCAACTCCTTTACGACAACATTTAAATTCCAAATGTTAAATGTATCAAGTTTTGACTACAATCATTGGTTTCAATGATAAAATTTTCATTTCATTTGAGCCATCCTATTTTTGCCATGAACAAACTTGAATTGCATGTAAAAATCTAGATATGCCCAGTGGTTGTGGAGATGTCCAAAAAGGTGTTAATGACATGCACACATGCATGCAAACATCACACATACTGTATTGCTGTATTGTGCCATAGAAAACAAGACCTTTTGGCTATCTGAGCAAAAATTGAAAATCAATAAGGTTTAAATCCATAATAAACAAGTAAATTCCACTACAAACATGTTAGTGTACAGTTCAATTCATTCATTACAGCTATTAACATACTTTTTCACAAAGGAAAATTCGTTAATATACATTTTTAAAAAAAATACTAATGCATGTTATTATTTAAAAAAAAATAAAAATAATGATTCCACTCCAGTAATCCTGTTAATGATTTTATTTTCTATTAGTTAAATTTACTGACATAATTATTGAATTTTTAGCATGATCTTTTGTAATCAGGTTACTTCCAGGGTGGCACTTCCAGGGTGACTTTTTAAAAGTTCATTTTGTCACACAGAAACATAATGAATTGCTTAAATTTTTTAAATGGGTCAAATTCAATAAATCATTATAATAATTTTATTTTTTATGTATAAAGTACATTTGCATTGGGGCACAATAATATACAGGTATATCGGTTAAAATATTGCATACGAAGTAAATAAAGGAAAATAATTTTAAATACCCGTATTATAGGTAAACAACAATGACCTGTCTGCCTGACCTTTCATTACGAATATTCATATTTGATGATCCATCCAATACATGGGTAGCGTTAGGAATTGCAATTAATACATGAAAATGCAAGATTCCAATAATATCGACGAGATATACACCTGTGTTCCCTACATGTAAATAGAATGGTCCATCATAAATATTTAGAATAAAAGTCAAGCGGACTGGTAAATGTTGTTTGCCTATTTATCGGTAAAAAATTTGTGCACCATGAAAATTTTAAAAAATAATTATAAATACTGGTACTACCATATCTAAATGCAAAAATGTTGTGCTGGATGTTTATGGTAATAAATCAAGGTCAAATCACTTAAAACGCATAGCAAGAAAGATTCAAAGAAAAAATGTTTTGCCACCCATACAGAAAACAAATAACAACAAAATTATTTAATATTGTCAGAGTGAATAAAAATTAAATTCCAAATATACAGGATAGTTTCTATAGTAGTTATCTCCCCTAGGTAGAATTCTTGTGTATTGGAGAACATATTATATTTGAGAGTGGGAACAAAGCTTTATATATCTTTTGTTGAATTATTGTGTGTTGATATTGCAACAGAGTTTTATCTCCTGTTAGTATAAGTTTTGTGTGTTGGAGAATATATTGCATATGGCAATGAAAACAAAGTAAACATGAATTAAACCAAAATCTAAAAATTTTGATATTTTGGTAAAGAAACTCATTTCATTTGTAGGAAGTCAATAGTTTTTTGTAGGCACTCCAGATTCCTCCAACATTCCTGAACTCACTAGTTGGCTCAAGTTAAAAAGAACTCTTTCCAGGGACACAAAACACATCATTTTTTCACACAGTCTCATTTTTTTCACACTTGACATCAATACTAAAACATATGCTGGGAACTTCTCAAATATTTATATGCACTGAAAAAATCTGAATTACTTTTTAAACATATCATACATGAGCAGCAAATATCACTGCAATTCAATACAGTATAAAAAGTTACACTCTGTCAACTTTTAAATGCATGTACGGTGAAAATTGACAACACTTATCAACAAATGCATTCACGTAATCCGATTTAATAATTTTCCAATATCTGAACAATTATACGTGCAATTTAAAAAGAGTCAAATAAGATAAGTTATACATGTATACTGGCTACATCTGATAAACCAAATTAATTTTTTTTTTTGGTAAAAAGGCTATATACATGTATACTGGCTATGTTCGTCAGATCATTCAATTCAATTTTTCGAGAAAAAAGGCCATATTAAGTTATTTTTGTGTGTTATTTTTAGTTTGAACTAAGTTTGAAAAAATCCATTGATAGATATTTAAAAAAAAATCAAAATCTTGCCAAGAATTTTTTTCTTCAGAAATTAAAATCTTAAGGAACCTTCAAGTCTCATTTAACTTCTAAATAAATAATTTAATAAACATGTACCTGATAATATTCAGGAGCTAGTTTTGATCATTAAAGCAGATTTAATTTGATTTCATAAGTGAAACTTTTACTTTTTTGATTTTTTATTTAAAGTTTTAAATTCAAATAACTGAATTACTTTTTTTATTTTTTATCTAAATTTTTTAATTTAAATAAATGAAGTCTATATAGATGTATATATTTATATAGTGGAAACTCTAAAAGTTGAGCACAGGGTAAACAAAAACTCTGGAACAATAATGAACTATTTTTTTACGACATATTTGTGTTTACTGTGCTTGTGTACGTGTTTTTGTGCATGTACATGTATATATGTGGGTGTATGTGTACATGTATGTATGTGAGTGAGTTGGTAATGGTGTTTAACATCCCAATCAAGAATATTTCACTTATATCAAGATGTCGCAAGCTATAGGCCAAGGTGAAGAAATTTTGCAAGTGTTGCGCTGATGACATTATACAGCAGGGTTCTTTATCATGCCATGCCTACTGTGACATGGAACCTCACTTAAGTTCCCATCTGAAAGAACATTGACTTTCATTTCCTTATACTAGGTGTTTGGAGAATGAACAGTCACTACTGACTTTAATTAAAGTCTTGGGTCAGACCTTGTCAGGGTTCAAACCAATGACCTTCCACTTACAGAGCAAGCACTTCAAACTTACATGTGCATATGTGTGAACACACTTATTCAAAATCAACCTATGACAAAACATATTACAAAACAAACATTGATTTAAAAGAACAAAATAAAACTTAAAATACAAAATTGAACTCATGATCTCCCAAATACAGAGTGAGCCTTCTACCAACTTACATATGCATATGTGTGCACACACTTGTTCACAATCAGCCTGTGGCACAAAATATAACAAAACAAACATGATTTTAAAAGAACATAATAAAACTGTTGTGACACTTGTGAAAAAGTACTCCCAAATTTCCAAACGGCGGAAGGTTACAAAATCATAAAGCCGAAACACAATTTGTGGAAATTGCCATCTTGGCATTCCCAGTGTAAAGCCTGTACACCAGTAAACATACATAAGTAAAAATTACTTACCACAAATATTTGTTACTTTCTATATCTTCAGAATGATGTATATCCATATTACTGACATCACCCCCCTGTTTTTCTGAACAATTTATATGATACAATGCCATGCCACTAACTAAAACCTAAGTGGCACCATAGATAAAAAATACCTGGTACTTAAGACCAACACAAGTACTCTTAATATGTAACAAGCATGGTTCTAATTGTCAACTACAGTACGGAACTGTCAAAAGTTTAACACTGAGCTAACGATAAGGAGTCAAAGTTCGGCTGCTAAGTGGCAGAAATATGGATAGCTAACTGCCAAGAGATATATATAACAACTGCCAAAAAGCTGCCAAAATATATCCAACTAACTAGGTGCCGAGATGACCCGCAAAATGGTACTAATTTGTTAGCCCAGTGTTAAACTTTTGATAGGTCTGTGCTGTTTGTCATGTATAATAGCAGGAATTCATCAAAATTCATTTAATTATGATTTTTTCGTCCTAGTTCCATTTCACCTATGACGGCAATTTAAGTATAAATAACTCCTCAAAATAAAGAAGATTCGTTTTTAATAGAACTTTAAAACATGAATATGGTAGAGTTCTTTAATCATATTATAGAGTGCTTTCTATTGAGGACAATTATGATTGCTAGCTAATCATCCAGGGTGATAAATGTCAAATTTATGAAGAAAACTTTGAATGAAAAGAAAAAGTGCAAGACCTAGTAGTTAAGTTTATTTTAAAGGATGAATAGATGATAATTTACTCTCCCTATATATCATATAATATACACATAAATATACATTATATGTATATATATAGTCAAACCTGTATATGAAGACCACCCATGGAACCTAAGAAATAAAGACAGAAAAATCTAGCACTGGTGTGCGTGTGAGATTTTTCTGTCTTGTCCAGTTTGTCTGGTACTGTCTAACGCGACAATTGAACAATCAGGATGACGTATCCGATCATTGTGCTTGATGTCATCAAAACAAAGCGTTTCTCTATTTATTTTTCAAATATGTTTTATTTTACTTTTTATTCAAAAATGTCATTGTCAAAGTTGTTTTATATTTGCAATGAATACAAATCGTTTATATTTTAAAACTTTGAAGAGTTGTCGATGGGATTATTTTCAAAGGGCGGATTTGTATAATGTCCCATGAGGGTACCTGTTTTGTTTTGTACGTATCACACTATAATAGTACGAGAAATAGAATCTGTCACCTGTTTGTGACCGATACGGCTTTATCTCAGTCTCGGGTGGTGTGATGTAACAATTATCCCAATCTTGGCATAGCCTCGATTGGGATATATGTTACATCACATCAACCATGACTGAGATCATACGGTATCGGTCACAAACAGGTGACAGATTCTATCAGTATGGTCTTTTATAGAAAGGTTGAAATATAAAGCAAATGGTCCTTAAAACACTCTACTTATTGGGCAGGTGGTCTTTCTATAAAGGCAGTCATAATAAAAGGATTTACTATAATTAATAAAATATCTTAAGGACCTTGTTGCTAGATTGACAGATGTTACTTCTTGATTTCGTTTTGTACTCATTTTTAAAATGGGGTCACTGGAGTTCATGTGTACACACAACAATATCATAATGTCATAATTAAAATTTAAACCTTTATTAGAAATTGAAAAAATATCTATGGTTACTAAAATAATATTATATACAAATTTTTCACCTTTGTATTTATTCATTTTTATTCAAATTTAACTGACATCGTATTATATATAGATACAAGCTCATAAAAGTTTTTGAAAGGTTTGTGTAACTCTTTTATACTGTAAGAAATAAAGTTAACAATGTTCAAGTGTACCTAGTTCTAATTTGTCCTTAATTTTGCCATTTCAGTGATGACATCATTTTCGCTCTTCACCTTCAGAATTAAGTATTCTTTAGAAACTTAATGATATGTTAACTATTAAAACATTTGAGCAGAGCACTGATTTAAAGAAAGTACTTCAAATTTTAGTACAAATTTAATTGATTAGGAGTCAATACACTAATTTGTATGACGTTGACAGGTCATGGAAAACCAAGAAATCTATGTCAGAAAAAAATCACTTTTGTATTCAAAACTTACTGACATACAGCAAAATCTAATTATAAGTTAGCTCTACTACTTTGTTAACTCATAAACTAAAATCTTTTAAAATCTCAATTAAAAATAATTTTTCCAGTTCAGTCCAACCTGCCTTAAAGACCACCTTTATATAAGGGCCACCTGCTTATAAAGGCCAGTAGAATCGTATCCCAATTGTTCTTTTTTCATATTATTTGAACCTGTATAAAAAAGTCACCTGCCCATAATGACCACTTATACTGGTTCCCTTGGGTGGCCTCTATAAATAGGTTTGACTGTATTTCTTTTTTTTAGTTTCTAAACAGTGCAATGATGGTGTTTTATGCCCCAGTCAAGTCATTCTTTCACTTATAATGAGTTTGGTCAGTTTTGGGACCATGGAAGAACAGTAAACCACCGACCTTCAGCAAGTAAACTGTTAGACAGACTTCCACACATCTGTCAAAGCAGGATTTGCACTTAGGAAGTGATATGGCCACTCCAAAAACATGTTTTAGGCCACTCGACCACCAAGGCTCCCAGTTGGTTAATAGATTGGTTTGTTGGTTGATTGTTGCTTAACATAGCATCAGCAATTTTTCAGCTATTCACGATGAGAACTATTTTATTAATCTCTATGGATTAATCAATGATCAATTTTGTGTATGCATGTGAAGTGCGAGTGTGTTTTCTGGTCTGCCTTGTACTTGCGTGTGCTCAAGGTGACTTTGTAATGCTAGCTCACAGAGTCAGTATGCCGCAGACAAGCGTACCAATCCCCCAGTCACATTTTGCTGATACTAGGTAAGCAGTAAAGGCCAACGACAAGGAATATTGACTTTCCAACATGTGTCTGAGTAGGACTCAAACTCAAAGCTGTGAGAGACCCTAGATTTGTAGACTGATGTCTTATCTATTAGGCCACCACAGCTTCAGTTTGTATATAGACTAAAGTACATTTTACAGCAGGCAACAAAACAAAAAATAAACTTTTCAATTGAAAATGTTTTGAACAATTCTTCAAAAATATAAAGTGACTAATGATTTTATTATTCCAATGACAAAAGTATCACAAATACAGCAAATAAATAAATAGAATGAAATAAACAGTTTGTTTAAAACTTCAAATTAATATTGAAAATATCATTCAAAAAATCAATTCAAACTTGAATGACTGAAAAATGACAAAATACATATTAAAGTCTACTATATAATTTGAAAATTTATGAGTGCCCATTCCCTCGTTGTCGTTATTTGTTATTATCAAATAGGCAAAAAACATTTAATGTTACTATTTGTTTTTCTAAAACAAATACATTATTTCCTTAATTTTAAAATATAAAACATATGTTAAGATTTAACTCCGATTTGGCATTACTATTTACATAAAATCTGTAAATTGTCCTGTGTAAATATTTGTAAATCTTTCACTTTCACATATAAAACTGATTTATAGTACGTAATTTTAAATATTTGAATTTCATGTGCAAACTTTAAACAAGAGGCCCATGGGCCTTAACGCTCACCTGTGACCTTTGAACCCATGAGCTTCATTCAAATATCAAAATGATAATTCGGCCAATATTCTAATATACATCCCTATACAAAAAGTTTATAGTTTTTGAGATAAATAATCATCTCAGTACTTGTTTGTATCTGTGATCTTGACATTTGAACCCATGCTCTTCATTCATCTATCAAAATGACCACTGTGCCCGTACTAACAATATTCTAATATACATGCCTATACAAAAAGTTAATAGTTTTTAAGATAATTAACCATTTAGGTATTCATTCGCATCTGTGACCTTGACCTTTAAACCCATGAGCTTCATTCATATATCAAAATGATCATTAGGATAATACCTAAATAGTCTAATATACATGCCTATACAAAAAGTTCATAGTTTTTGAGATAAATAATCATTTCAGATCTTGTTCACATCTGTGACCTTGACCTTTGAACCCATAACCTTCATTCATATATCAAAATGGTTGTTAGGCTAATACCTACAATATTCTAATATACATGCATATCCAAAAAGTTAACAGTTTTCAAGATAAATAACCATTCAGGTATTCATTCACATCTGTGACCTTGACCTTTGAACCTATGACCTTCATTCATATATCAAAATGATCGTTAGGATAATACCTAAAATATTCTAATATACATGCATATCCAAAAAGTTAACAGTTTTCAAGATAAATAACCATTCAGGTATTCATTCACATCTGTGACCTTGACCTTTGAACCTATGACCTTCATTCATATATCAAAATGATCGTTAGGATAATACCTAAAATATTCTAATATACATGCATATCCAAAAAGTTAACAGTTTTCAAGATAAATAACCATTCAGGTATTCATTCACATCTGTGACCTTGACCTTTGAACCTATGACCTTCATTCATATATCAAAATGATCGTTAGGATAATACCTAAAATATTCTAATATACATGCCTATACAAAAAGTTAATAGTTTTCAAGATATATTGACAAATACATAATTTTTAGCAATTTCCCCACTCAGCACCTTACCATTTCCCCATTTTGAGCCCCATGGCTACCATTTGTGCAAATCTGAAACTAGATGACCTAAGGATGTTATATATGAAATAAATAAGGTATATGTCTTGTAGATTCAGAGGAGAAGATTTTAAAGTTTTTCACTATTTCCCCCCTTATGGGGCCCCAAGGGGACATAACTCCTTCATTTGTGCAAATCTGAGAGGGCTTCACCCAGGCATGATGGTTACCAAGTTTCATTAAATTTGGCCCAGTGGTTTTGGAGGAGAAGATTAAAATGTAAAAAGTTTACGCACGACGGACGACGGACGACGCACGACGCACGACGGACGAAGATGGATAGCAATAGCTCATCTGAGCTTTCAGCTCAGGTGAGCTAAAAATAAAATAAATACTATATTCCTCATATGCAAACTTTTAAAAAAATAAAATTACTTTTTTTTCTCCATATGCAAACTTTTTTAAAAGAAAATAAATATTATATTCTTACATCTAAAAGGTAAAAAAACAATGAGAAAAACAATGGTAAAAATTAAAGTAAATAAGTTTTTGAATCATTTTAATTTTTTAAAATCAAACTGTGGTACAATTAAAAAGGTACTTCAGGTTGTGACGTCTTTTCAGAAGTACCACTTATCGGAAATTTTTAAAAAGGAAAGGGAAAGTTTAATTCTTAGATACAGGTTCTTGTAAAAGTATTCTGAGAGGGCCATAAATTACAAAAAAAAAACCAATTATCATTATACATGTACATGTACAACTTTTTCTAAAAGGAAGTTACGGATTTCAAGAAAGAACCTTTAAATCACAGAAATCTATTTTTAACTTTATTAAATTCTTTGGTTACTGTGTGAAAAAAATCACAATGTAAAGTCTAATTTAAATATGAGTTAAATTTTTCACCAATAGATGGTGGAGTTACCCCAGTCAAAATTCTTTCACTGATATCAATGTGGTCAGTTGAGGGATTATAATGGAAAGAAAACAAAAATGCAAGGAGAAAACCACCAACTTTTGGCAAGCAAACTGACAAAATTTCTCACAATAGGATCTGCCCAAAATAAAAAAATTGAACATAGTCAGCGAGAGGCAACTGTGATCTGCGATCAATGAGTACAGGCTTTGGACCTCATGACCACAGAGGGCCTTTGTATTCCTGGGTTCATCAGAATGAGAATTGAAAGACCTAAAAGAGAAATGAAATCTAAAGACAGTGTAGTGGTTATTGAGTGGGATTGATTAATTGAATAGGGTTTTATGTCCCAGTCAAGAAAGTTTCATTTATATTGAGATATCACCAGCTATAGGTGAAGTTGCAGAAATTTTTACCTTAAGTTTGCTGTTGGCTTATAGCAGGGAGGCTTCTTTTACATGTCATGCCTGCCAAAAACAAACAAACAAAACAAACCGCAATATGTTTTGGTCTCTGCTGAAGGACTCTATACTTTTCATTTCTAAATGCAGATTGCTTGGCAAAATAACAGTCACCACCTATTTTCAAATCTTGGTCAGACCCCAGCCAGAGTTCAAACTCATGACCTCCCACATATGGAGAATTTATAGGGGCTGTGATCTGTAAGCATGCAAGACATTAGACCACTAGGCCATCCACACCATTTAACTGTGTGTCCATCAGAATGAAAAACTTAAAAGAACACTTAAATCTTAACACAAGTAAGTGGAGAGACACTGTGAACACCAGTGCAGACTTTCGACCACTTGGTCACCAAGACCCTCTGTAATCCAGTGTCAATCAGAATAGGAATGAAAGACCTAAAAGCTAGAGCAATGAAAGTGGTTCTTGAGATGGGCTGTGTAGGCATGCAGGATTTTGGACCACTTACCCACCCAGGCCCCATGTAATGTGTGTCCATCAGAATGAAAGACTTAAATGAACACTCACATCTTAACACAAGTGGGCAGAAACACTGTGACTGTTAAGTGCAGACTTTAGACCACTCTGCCACTGAAACCCTCTATAACCGTGTGTCCATCAGAATGAGAATTAAAAACCTAATGGAGCACAGAAATCTGACTGAACACAAGTGGGGGGTCGAGAAACACTGTGACTGGTAAGTGCAGACTTTAAATCACTAGGCCACCAAGGTTATCTGTAAATATTTACATTTATGGTGTTTGATTGTATTAAACTCTGTTTTAGACCAAATGAAGTTATAGGACTATAATTACATTTGCTAATGTGACGTCACTCATTTCTTGCTGACACCTATGCCCATGACGTCATTGACAGGCTGTTCCAGGAATTGAAATTGCATGTCGTACACGTGTTTTAAATTTATTTCAGGATTCAAAAACAAAAATAAGATTTTCAAAAAATGTGAAATGTAAATATAACCATTGAACTGTCTAGAAATGGCGTTTATAGTGCTATAACTTCCATTGCCGTGCAAAGCAAACTAGTCATAGCGCTCTAGCGCGCGTTATTCGGTTTGCTTTGCATGGCAATGGAAGTTATAGCACTATAAACGCCATTTCTAGACAGTTTAATGGTTAATTTTGTCCATCAGAAAGAGCAATAAAATCTTAAGATGGCCAAGTGGTTCATGAGAGGGGTGCTGTGATCAGTAACCATACACTGTAAATCACTCAGCCATCCAGATCCCCTGTAATCATGTGTCCAGAATACAAGACTTAAAAGAGCATTGAAATGTTAGAACAGTCAAGTGGGTATCAAACTACTGTTTATATAAAATATTCTGTATATACTGTTTGTTTACATAAAATATTTTGTTAAAATTTAAAATTTGACTTGATCTATGTTTGTTCAGATTTAAACTTTCTTTGAGCCAGCTACTTGTATATGATTTATAAAAGTACAACACAAAAGTAGGCCATTTTATTATTGAAGTGGACATTTGATATTGAAACACAAATTACAACACCTGGCATTACACTTTTCAATTTTTTGAATTCTACAAAGCTTCCAAATCTGCTTTAATTTGTTGAAAATTTCCAAAATTTCGGGATTTCAAGTAACTGTATATACTATAAAAAAAAAAAAAAAAACCAGCAAAGGACTTCAGTAACACACTTTGTAGAATGCAGAAAATCTGATCAAGAAATCCATAACAGTGACTGAAAGTTAGTACAGTAAAACTTCATTATAATGCTCTTCATAAACATTGCCACCACACTTATCACCACAAAGTTATAATCCACTTCAATAACTTTGTAACCCTACTCATCACCACACTACAATAACACATTGTTACAATGCCATTTGACAACTTTGCTACCCCTGTCATGATCATAGTATCGTGCCAACTTGTTATAATGCCCCTTGAAAACTTTGCCACACAGTTAATTTATCACCAAAGTACAGTAAAACATTGTTATTATGACCAATGATGATGTTAATACCTCACTCAACACTAAGTAAAACCTTAATACAATGTAACCACTGCGGTAGCTCAGTTGATAGAGTGCTCGCTCAGTAAGTGGAAGGTTGTGGGTTCGAATCCCGGCCGGGTCTGACCCAAGACTTGAAAGTGGGTAGTGCCTGTTCTTTGGCCAAGCACTCGGCATTTCGATAAGAAAGTCACGGTTCTTTCGAATGGGAACCCAAAATAAACGAGGTCCCGTGTCACGATGGGCTTGGCATGCTAAAGAACCCTGCTGTATAATGCCATAAGCGCAATGCACAATCAAATTTCTGCACCTTCACCTATAGCTGGCGATGTCTCGATATAAGTGAAATATTCTTGACTGGGACGTTAAACACCATTACTCACTCACTCACTTAATACAATGTACTAGTAACATGTGCCTGGATTAGTTTGCCACCACTTTCATCAACACACAGAAAAAATGCAATTTTCTGTTTTGATCCAAAAAGTTTCATGATATGGGGTTGACCCTCAGCTGATGGCAAGCAATAAAGGGCATTTCACTGTTGTAATAGTCTGTGATTTTGTCGACTTTGTAATGCTAGCTCACAGAATCAGTATGCCGCAGACAAGAGTACCAATCCCCCAGTTACATTTTGCTGATACCAGGTGAACCAGAAAAGGCCAATGGCAAGGAAAATTCACTTCCCACATGTGGTCTCACAGGCAGTGAGAGACCCTGGATTTGTAGACTGATGTCTTATCTATTAGGCCACCATGGCCTCAGTTTGTATTTAGACTAAAGTACATTTTACAGCAGGCAACAAAACAAAAAATAAACTTTTCAATTGAAAATTGTTTTGAACAATTCTTCAAAAATATAAAGTGACTAATGATTTTGTTATTCCAATGACAAAAATATCACAAATACAGCAAATAAATAAATAGAATGAAATAAACAGTTTGTTTAAAACTTCAAATTAATATTGAAAATATCATTCAAAAAATCAATTCAAACTTGAATGACTGAAAAATGACAAAATACATATTAAAGACTACCATATAATTTGAAAATTTACGAGTGCCCATTCCCTCGTTGTCGTTATTTGTTATTATCAAATAGGCAAAAAACATTTAATGTTACTATTTGTTTTTCTAAAACAAATACATTATTTCCTTAATTTTAAAATATAAAACATATGCTAAGATTTAACTCCGATTTGGCATTACTATTTACATAAAATCTGTAAATTGTCCTGTGTAAATATTAGTAAATCTTTCACTTTCAAATATAAAACTGATTTATAGTACGTAATTTTAAATATTTGAATTTCATGTGCAAACTTTAAAAAATAAAATAAATACTATATTCCTCATATGCAAACTTAAAAAAATAAAATTACTTTTTTTTCTCCATATGCAAACTTTTTTAAAAGAAAATAAATATTATATTCTTACATCTAAAAGGTAAAAAAAACAATGAGAAAAACAAAGGTAAAAATTACAGTAAATAAGTTTTTTGAATCATTTTAATTTTTTAAAATCAAACTCTGGTACAATTAAAAAGGTACTTCAGGTTGTGACGTCTTTTCAGAAGTACCACTTATCGGAAATTTTTAAAAAGGAAAGGGAAAGTTTAATTCTTAGATACAGGTTCTTGTAAAAGTATTCTGAAAGGGCCATAAATTACGAAAAAACCAATTATCATTATACATGTACAACTTTTTCTAAAAGGAAGTTACGGATTTCAAGAGAGAACCTTTAAATCACAGAAATCTATTTTTAACTTTATTAAATTCTTTGGTTACTGAGTGAAAAAAATCACAATGTAAAGTCTAATTTAAATATGAGTTAAATTTTTCACCAATAGATGGTGGAGTTACCCCAGTCAAAATTCTTTCACTGATATCAACGTGGTCAGTTGAGGGATTATAATGGAAAGAAAACAAAAATGCAAGGAGAAAACCACCAACTTTTGGCAAGCAAACTGACAAAATTTCTCACAATAGGATCTGCCCAAAATCAAAAAATTGAACAGTCAGCGAGAGGCACTGTGATCTGTGATCTATGAGTACAGGCTTTGGACCTCATGACCACAGAGGCCCTTTGTATTCCTGGGTTCATCAGAATGAGAATTGAAAGACCTAAAAGAGAAATGAAATCTAAAGATTGAGTGGGATTGATTAATTGAATAGGGTTTTATGTCCAAGTCAAGAAAATTTCACTTATATTGAGACATCACCAGCTAAAGGTGAAGTGGCAGTAATTTTTACCTTTGCAGTGTGTTCAAGGCAATGTGCAGGAAGGGTTCATTAACTTGCTATGCCTTCCATGATATGGGCCATTGTTTTTAAGGTCCCTGGCAAAAGGACCCAGTGATTTTCATTTCTAAACTTAAGAGTGCTTGACAAAATATTTACAGTCACTACCTATTTTCAAGTCTATGTCAGACCCCAGCGGTATTTGAACCAATGACCTCCCACATATGGTATAAATATAAGGACTGTGATATGTAAACTTGGCTACAGAGGCCTCCTACAATCATTTATCCATCAGAATGAAAGTAAAACACAAGTGGTGAGAGGTGCTGTCATCTGTAAGCATGCAGGACTTTAGATCACTCAGCCACAGAATGTAAAGACTTCAAAGAGCACTTATATTTTAAGTCTCATAGATCCATGTTCCTTTCACACAATTTTGATTACACACATGGCTGGTGTAGCTAGCTAAACAGGAGGTGCTTACCCTTCCTGAGCACCCGGCCTCACTTCGGACATGGATTAGTATGTTTGTTTTTGATTAACACAAGTGGGGATCGAGAAACACTGATTCGCAAGTGCAGACTTTAAATCACTAGGCCACAAAGGTCCTCTGTAATAGTGTCTATCAGAAAGAGCATTGGAGTGGTTATTGTCAGAGTGGTTGTGCACTTTAAACCACTCAGGCCCTGGTTTCACAATCATTCCTTAGCTAAGATTTTCCTTAACTTAAATTCAGCAAATTTTGGTAATCTCTTTTTGGAACTGCTGATAAATATTTTTGTAAAAACTAAATGCAAATATTTAATTCTAGCAATTATCTTAAAATTGACACCTTAAGTTCTTGAATATATTAAAAATTAACAAAATTATATAGATTTGAAATTTTGCAAGATTTAAGTTAAGGAAAATCTTAGCTAAGGAATGATTGTGAAACTGGGGCCACATCCCCTGTAATCATGTGTCCATCAGAATGTAAGACTTAAAAGAACACTGAAATGTGAGCACAGTCAAGTAGTATTAAACTACTGTTTATATAAAATATTCTATTTGTTTGCATAAAATATTTTGTTAAAATTTAAAATTTGACTTGATCTGTGTTTGTTCTGATTTAAACTTCATTTGAGCCAGCTACTTGTATGGTTTATAAAAGTACAACATAAAAGTAGGCCATTTTATTATTGAAGTGGACATTTAATATTGAAACACTAATTTCAACACCTGGCTTTACACTTTTCAAATTTTTAAATTTTCATAACCTCCAAATCTGCATTTATTTGTTTAAATTTTCCAATAACTATATATTTACTATAAAATAGACCCCCCCTGCAAAAAAACTCCAACACCCCCCCCCCCCAAAAAAACCCCCAAAAAAACCAAAAAAAAATTCAGAAAAACTTCTAGCCTTCAGTAAAACTCTTTGTAAAATGAAAAATCTGATCCAGAAATCCATAACAGTGGCTGAAAGCTTTTATAGTGAAACTTATTACAATGGTTCTCATAAACATTACCACCGTAAATACAAGCAAACCTTGTTATAATCCACTTCAATAACTTTGTAACCCTACTCATCACCACAGTACAATAAAACAGTATTACAATGCCATTTGATAACTTTGCCACCCCAGTCGTAATCATAGTATCATGACAACTTGTTATAATGCCCCTTCAAAACTTTGCCATCCAGTTCATTTATCACCAATGTATAGTAAAACATTGTTACTGTATGATGCTTATATTTCACTGTAGTTTTATTTTCGCTATATTCGCGGCACAGTATATTACCGCAAAAATAAAACAGTCGCGAAAATACCAGCCCATTAATCTTCCTAACAAAGTTTTCCTGTAATTAGATAAGACTGCGAAAATATGACACCGTGAATATGCTAGCCATCGTCAAACTGCGAAAATTCAACACCATGAAAATAAGGCAATATACAGTATAATGACCAATGATAATGTTTATACCTCACTCAACCATAAGTAAAACCTTAATACAATGTACTTGTAATATGTTTCTGGATTACTTTGCCACCACTTTCATCAACACACAGAATAAATACAATTTTCTGTTTTGATCCAAAAAGTCTCATGATGTGGGGTTGACCCTCAGCTGATGGCAAGCAATAAAGGGCATTTCACTGTTGTAATAGTCTGTGATTTTCATCTATGACATTGCGTGCAAGTTTTCTTACATGTATATGCAAACAACATTGAGCTGTCCACTTGACCTTTGATTTAAATATTCATTATGAACGGGTAAATTTAAGTAATAGGGATCATGTGTGTATATTTCATCTATGATGTGATTAAAATATATATATGTTAACTACAGATCCTAACACTATCCATCTACTGGGTAGACCCTTCTATATGGCTATTCCTAATGAAAAGTCAAACAGACAGGTCAATGTTGTTTACCTATACAAACTAATATACCACATATAAACACATATGTATTACATACAGCTGAAAAAGCTGATATAATGTAAAACAACATTTACAAACTGTTTAGATTAGCAAGAAGGATTTGAATGGTTGTATGTTAACATCACATCAGTGATTTTTGCTTCATTTTATCTGTCCATTTATTCAATAAATCCACTTTTTTGGCTGTAGTATTCAGCATGGACATATGAGATATAGTGGACAAACAATATTTATCAAAATGTCTTATAATAAAGTCATAGAAGGTGCTTACCCTTCCAGAGCACCAGGCATCAAATATCTGATGCATGTTCACATGTTCAATTTAATTTGCCATTTTTCAAAGTTTTTGTTTGCGTTTGGGATTGTGACTTAAATTTGAACTGGATTATGTAATACAGACAGTCATATTCTGGTGTCCAGGCAACCAAAAATACTGTTGAAATATTAAAAAAAAAACTGTGAAAATCAATATCATTTGTTTGTGATGCTCATTTTCCCCACATTGCAAAACCCCCTACTGGATAAAATGCACCATTAGACGAACTTTAAAACAAAATTCATATTCCAATGACAGCTATTGTTTACCTTGGTGACAATAAACATCCATCTAGGTGATTAAAATATTTAAAAATACACTTGAAGATTTAAATTTGTTAATAAAAATTATCAAACTTATATTAAAGTATGATTTAAAATTCATCACCAACTTTATAGACAGTGACAAGGGTGGATAATCCTGGATCAACACCCTGTAGAAATCTCTCATTTAACAGTAAGATGTTATCCAAGGGGATTTACAGGGATTAAGTCTATCTATATATATTTGATATCATATTTCCTACTTAGTAAACGAAAGCTTCCAATATCTGTCATACAAATTAAATATTGACTGTGTTGAGTTAGTAAATTCAGCCCCAAAAAATCAATTTAGTCTACATATTCAAAATATCTATAAGTTGAATCACAATGCTTCACTTAAATTAACTTTTATGCTATTACCAGTACATTTTATGCAATGATATTGTTATATCTTTTACATTTTCTAGCCATGAAAAGCTGAAGTAATGCTGATGCAATAATTCATTTACTCGATTACAATGATTCAAATCTGACAAGCAAATTAAGTATTGGCAGCGAAATCATATCTTAATATTCCAAATTTACATCCTGATAAAGATTATTTAATTTATGTTGAGGCATCACGGACTACATCTAGATTACCAAGGCTCCTAGTGAGAGCTTGCTCTGTATGTTAAACGTCAGGGCTCCAACACCTGTTTTTTACCTGGTTAGGATGATATCAGTTATTCAGCTCTAGACTGACCGTCAGTTAAACGAGATGGGTATATATGGAATTGGTTGAAACAAACAAAGGTTGAAAGAGGCAATAACAAAAACGACTTATTTCAGACTCTGCATTCTTATATTTGGTACATAGTCCTTTTTTTCTGAATTTTCCGCCACCGGTCCACACTTGTGCAAGATCAAATCTGCAACACTTTATGGTGACAACAGGAAAGAATTCTTATAGGAATTCTTATTTTTATAAGCAAAAATGTTGTTAAAATGTTTACAATATATACAAAATATTTGAATTTTTGCTCAAATGGGTTAAAAATTCTGTCACTCAAATGTCCATTACTTTCTCGCTCAAACGTCTATATAAAGACCATCCACAAGACCCAAGAATTTGTACTTAATAGACAAATGGTCTTTATATAGAGTTTTCTTTGAGTAAAAACATGTAGTGAAGGGATCTTAAAATACTAGTTTTTATACCCCTGCTTAAAAAGTGGAGGGTATATAGTGATAGGGGTGTCCGTCCATCCTTCCGTTAAACCTTAGGGTACCTATCTCTTATCCGCAACTCCTCCTAAACCTTTCAATGGATTTTCATGAAACTTTCACACAATCTTTGTAATATAATGTAGATGTGCACCTCCTATTTTAAAATTTGATCCGATGGATTTTTGAGAGCTAGGGTATTTTTTGTGAGCTTGTGGCTCACAGTTTTTCTAGTTAATGACAGATGTCTTTTAACAAAAGGTCTTTTGGGTGAAATACTAAGAATACAGACTGTACAGCAGTCTAAATGGACAGGTGGTCATTATATCAAAGTGGTCTCTATGAGAAATTTTGCTGTTATCATACACAAGGGCAATAAAAGGCTACTAGGTAATAGATATTTCACCATTAGGTATCACTCCCTCCCACACACACTCACTATATCTGTATATATATCATATTGTTACTGGTACTTCAATAAATATAATTTGACAAAAAACATTAAAATAAATAATTATTTATAAATACATGTTATTAATTATCAAAACTATTCATTTATAAAATCTTACCACAAAATCTCTGGTGATGGCTCTTCATCAGATAATGGATCCATGTCAGACATTGTCGTCTGCTTTCAGAGGGGTGATGTTAACAACTTTGGATTTGATTAAATTTTATAGTCGTTTCCCATAAATTGTTTACAAACAAGTTTAAAATTTGTAAACAAAATAAAAACCACTATTTTTCCTAAAACTTTCATCCAAACATGTTAAAACTTTTCTAATTATCCAATATGATATGATCCTCTGCTAATGTGTTTAGTTATGACAGTTCAACCAATACAAGTTACACTGCACTTATTGAAGAAAAATAATTAAATTTTTTTTATCTTGTTCACACAACCATTATTTTTCCAAAAAATTCACACACAAAATTATAAAAACATGTTTATTTATCCAATTATCCAATTCAAAATGATAGTCTGCTAACGTGTTAAATTATCACCAATGATATAAGTCTCACCACCACACTAATCAGAAAAAAACTTTAATAAAATTTGTTATCATGCTCACAAAACCAGGATATTACAAAAAAACAAAGACGACCTTAAAATTATTGACTATATAGTAGACAGTCACTATGGATTGATGGTGAATTATTTCTCTAATTGCTAAGACACCACATGCTCAGGTCAACAGATAGGTGATCGGAAATCGAAAGTTTATTATGTACTCAGTGAATGAAAAATGGTTTTTAAAAAATCAATGCTACTTCATAAAACTTTAAAGTTCAATATTTAAATATTTAATTTCCATGCATACATCTGTAGACTGATTATATATATACACATACCGTTATATATATATATTATATATATATATATATATGTAGGTAAATAGATACAGCACTTTATAATAGGCTTAAACTTCAAATTACAACACTATCCATTATCCCGCTAATTAAATTTTTAAATAATTCCAGTAAAGAATTGCAAGGTTTTAACTTTGCATCAGATCATATATATCCTGTCCAATTAAAATTTAAATAATTCATGAATATTATCCATTCTAATTAAAATTTAAATATTTTCACTTAAAAAGTTGTCAGATTATTTAATACACATAATTCATACATCTATCGGTATCTCTATATTCACCGATCTAGCTTAGATTAAACAGTTTTTTAATATAAATTTAGGCCAAAGAAAAAAAAGATGTGTTTCTGGTTTCCTGGCCAACGCTGTTTTATTTTTTAGCTGATTTTAAATCTTTTTAATTGTACATGAGTGAAAGATCTTGAGGTAACATGCATTATTAGTTCTTTTATTAGCATTCCTCTCACTAACAAAATATAAGCAAGCAATGACAAAAAAAATTTCAGGAAAAAAGAAGTAAAATATCCACCAACCTCAGTTATTTTTGAAAGCTACACTCATGATGATTCAGTCTAAAAGGGGCAATAGGGCAATTAATCCCTCATTTTGTCAAATGACCACATTTTTAAGACCTTAAAAGGGCAAATTTAACATTGTGTGAATGCAAGAATATTAATATTATGGTGTTTTAAGTGGAAAGGTTTGAAAATGGCCCCTTTTAAAAAATCTTAGATTGAACATTGTATACCCGAAACACACATATATTTTTGTTTGGCCTTATTTACATATACAACTTTTGACATTTTTCTAATATAAATATTTAAATATTGCAGTATTTAACAGTTTACTTCCTTTATCCAACAAAAACGACAAAAACCATGGATAAATATTGAATTCTTTATTCCTGATTCTATTCTATTAACCCGTAAATCAAATATAAGTATCTATTGTCCCGCTAGGTTTTAATTAGTTTTGCGCTAACTATAAATACATAAATATATATAAATATTGCTGAGTATATTTATAATTCAAGAAATTCAAACGGTGGTACTCAGGGTTTCACTCAATAGGTAGTCGGGGCTTCGCTCAATAGGATTTTAATTATTTTACGTCAATATGTACCGAAAAATCAAATCAACAATGGTATTCACATGTGCTCGATACACAAATATTAATATACATATACATATAGGCAAACAACATTGACCTGTCTATTTGACCTTGCAATGTAGGAATATTCATAAAGAAAGGTCCATGCAGTACATGGGTAGTGTTAGGATTCACAGTTAATACATGAACACTGAATATTTCCCACGCTGTAGACAATATAAACACCTGTGTTACCTATACATAAATGTACTGGTCTGTAATAAATATTCAAATTAAAGGTCAAGAAGACAGGTCAAATGTGTTTGACTGTTCTAAATGTGTATAACTAAATGACGGGCATAAATAATTTAATTTTAACTCTTCCCCCTCCCCTCCCAATTTCTTTATTTTTTGTTTATGTACATATAGGCCTGTCAAAAGTTTAACACTAAACTTAGGAATAACCGTAAAATTTACAGTTAATCTTGATTTCTCATTGGTTATACCTTACCACTGCGATAACTCAGATGGTAAAGTGCTTGCTCCGTATGTGGGATGTTATAGGTTCAAACCCCGGCTGATTCTGACCCAAGACTTGAAAATGGGTAGTGACTGTTCTTTTGCCAAGCACTTGGCATTACAAAATAAAAGTCATGGTTCTTTCAAATGCGAACTTAAAATAAAAGAGGTTCCAATAGTAGGCATAACACAACTAAGAACCATACTGTATAATGCCATCAGCGTAACACACAGGCAAAATTTCTTCACCTTTACCTATAGCTGGCAACATCTCGATATAAGTGAAATATCCTTGAAGCCAAGTTCCGACTCCTTTTTGTAAGTTGGTTGTTATAGTTTTGACAGGCCTGTACAGTATGCATATGTAATTTATGCATTATATATATGTACAGTACAGACCTGTCAAAAGTTTAACACTGAACTATTTACTCAGGAGTTAAATACAGGCTGTTGAGATACAGATACATAGTGACGCAAATGACACTGAGAGTTATAGAGCAGCTGCCGAGGTATTGCTAATGGAGGCCAAAGTGACTGGCTGATTCGGTACTAATTTGTTGGCTCTAGTGTTATGCTTTAGAAAGGTCTGTACTGTTGAAAGAATTTTATTGAGTTAAAAGATCAAAAGTAAATACGAAAAAAAATGTAATGTCATAAATTATCGATAAAAATATCAATAATTTGATTTTTTTGTTAAGTACATATTTACAAAATTTAATTGAATTAAATGTACAACGAGTAAACATTAATTTTATTTTTTTTGGATCATGAATTATTGATCAAAACATGATTTATTTTCATTTTAGTCTATAAATAGACTCATGAGTTAATGTACAAAACAATCTCATATTGAGCTTACACAAAACAGTTAGTACTCATGTTAAATTAATTTCAATTTATGATTGACATGTCATTTAAAAAAGGTTAAAAATATTAAATTGATAACTCCTATTTTCATTATGATTTATTTTAACTACCGGTAGTACTATCAGTATTTTTGTACTCATAAATGTACTAGTACAATGTCCTACTTTACCTACTAGAGTATGGAGTGGCACCAGTAGAAAGGGTTTTATCCCCCTCTCCTAGTCAAGATTCTTTCTTTGAGGTCAGTCAGGGCATAGTGGATGACATCCTAGTGCCTAGAGAAAACCAATGACCTTCAGCATGCAAACTGACAAACTTTCTCAAACAAGACTCTGCTGTTAGTGGGATTCACATTTACCATGGTAACAAAAGCTATGGTCCTAAGCATGCGCTTTAGACTGCAAGGGACCTAAATCGGAAAAGGATAATAATGGATTAAAAAATCCGTAAGCTGTGATTTAGACCAATGGACCAATAAGGGCCCTAATTTACCAACTTTAATTCATGGTGTTTTATTGCCCTGTCAAGAATATTTTACATTGATTAGTTCTGGATGGTGGAGATAACTGGAGTCCTGAAAGTAAACTGTCAAACTTTCTAAAAATTGGGATCTTCCTCAACTGGGATTTAAACCTACCTCAGTCAATAATCAAAATTAGATTTTTTTTTGTTAAATACATATTTACAAGAATTTAATTGAATTAAAAGAACAACGAGTAAACATTAAATTTTTTTCATATCATGAATTATTGATCAAAACATGATTTATTTTCATTTTAGTCTATTTATAGACTCATGAGTTAATGTACAAAACAATATCAGTATTGAGCTTACACAAAACAGTTAGTACTCATGTTAATTTAATTTTAATTTATAATTGACATGTCATTTAAAAAAGGTTAAAAAAAATTAAATTGATAACTCTATTTTTCATTATGATTTATTTTAACTAGTAGTATTTTTGTACTAATAATTGTACTGGTACAATGTCCTACTTTACCTACTTAAGAGTATGGAGTGGCAATTGGAATGGGTTTTATCCCCACCCCCCTCCTCTCTCCGGCCAATGGAGATTTTTGTTTGAGTTCAGACCAGGCATGATGGAAGAAATAGGCAGAAATAAAACCACCAACCTTCAGAAATCAACTGATGAAATTTCTTACACTAGGTTCTGTTCCAAGTGGGATGCACACTCATGGTAGAAAGGGTAGCTATGGTCCCTAAGCATGTGCCTAAGACCTTTGGCCAACTAGGCAAGGTGTCTCAGTAAGAGAAGGTAATATTAGATTAAAAAATCTGTAAGCCTGTGCTTTAGACCCCATGACCACCAAGGACTCTGTTTCACCAATTGTAATTCATGGCATTTTATGGCTGAGTCAAAGTATTTCACTTGTATCAAAATGACCAGATTCATGATGGTGGAGATAACATGAGTGCCTGAAAGTAAATGGTCAAACTTTCTAACAGTAGGATCTGTCTTGACTGGAATTAAAACTAGGCAGAGTTAGGCCCTGTAATCTGTTGGCATATGTTACATTTAAGACCACTTGGCCATGGAGGCCAAAATATATAACCAACATGTATATTTTGTGGACATATATTTCAATGAAAATAAATAAAAATTAATTTTTTGTGGCAATCCATTTTATACATTGTCCTGAAAATTAAAAATTTCATTAAATAAATTTTAGAGACTATGTATGAAATCTATTTACAAAGTATGAGCCAAAACTAACATCAATATTGAAATGACAGAATTGTCTCCCTTTCAGTTTTACAACAAATACTACAGATGATTTTGGTTATTATAATAAAGTCAATTTAGATTTACCATATGGAAACCATGTAAAAATACTGGTATATGAAGACCATATGGAAAATGTATGGACTAACCCTACGGAAAATGTTTTGAAGCAATAAACTGGAAAATGTATGGACTAATCCTACGGAAAATGTTTTGAAGCAATAAACTGGAAAATGTATGGACTAACCCTATGAAAAATGTTTTGAAGCAATAAACTGGAAAATGTATAGACTAACCCTACGGAAAATGTTTTGAAGCAATAAACTGGAAAATGTATGGACTTACCCTTCAGAAAATGTTTAGAAGCAATAAACTGGAAAATGTACGGACTAACCCTACGGAAAATGTTTTGAAGCAATAAACTGGAAAATGTATGGACTAACCCTACGGAAAATGTTTTGAAGCAATAAACTGGAAAATGTACGGACTAACCATACGAAAAATGTTTTGAAGCAATAAACTGGAAAATGTATGGACTAACCCTACGGAAAATGTTTTGAAGCAATAAACTGGAAAATGTATGGACTAACCCTACGGAAAATGTTTTGAAGCAATAAACTGGAAATGTACGGACTAACCCTACGAAAAATGTTTTAAAGCAATAAACTGGAAAATGTATGGACTAACTCTACGAAAAATGTTTTGAAGCAATAAACTGGAAAATGTATGGACTAACCCTTCAGAAAATGTTTTGAAGCAATAAACTGGAAAATGTATGGACTAACCCTTCAGAAAATGTTTTGAAGCAATAAACTGGAAAATGTATGGACTAACCCTTCAGAAAATGTTTTGAAGCAATAAACTGGAAAATGCATAGACTAACCCTTCAGAAAATGTTTTGAAGCGATAAACTGGAAAATGTATGGACTAACCCTACGGAAAGTACTGATAACTATATGTAAATGCACTGAACCCCACCATAGGGTGATGTATTGAAATCACTCATGTGTTAATTAATGTATGGAAAAATCCATGAAAAAGTATGCAAGCCATATATAGAAAATTGTGAAAATCATGTTTATTCACTACATATGTTTTCCATACACAAAAAATAAGTTTTTTACACAGTGTTTTTTTCCCTGTGTACACACAATGGCATACATAAACACAAAGAGAGAGAGAGAGAAAGACAGAGAGAGAGAGAGAGAGAGAGAGAGAGAGAGAGAGAGAGAGAGAGGAGACAAACAACACAATTTTATTACCATTCTTCTGCTCTTGTATCTTCCTTTCCATGACAGCTTGAACAACTATTTTTAGATTTTTTCATCATTTTATGCATCATACTTTCATTTTCTACACACCTACCAGTAAATCCATTGTTTTAATTGTAAACACTCATCACGATATATTAAATTCAGTATTTGAATCCAAAGAATAAACAATGAAAATTTAAAATTCCACTTAATTAATTATAAACATTCATCAAGATTTTTTAAATTCAGAATTTAAATCCCCAGAATTTAACTGTAAATTTTCACCAAAATCTTTAAAATCTAACATTGCCGTCAAAATATATGTTGTAAATTCAAACCACAGATAATGAAAATATCAATTTATCTAGATCTATTTCCTTAAGTTTTAAAATCTACCGACACATTTTGAAAAACAATTTTTTTAAGTTTTAAAAACTAGCAACAATTATACAAGAAAATAGAAACCTATAATAGCTTTAATGTTTAAAAACGTGGCCTTGTAAAAAAAATATATAGCACCTATTTTCATGGTCATGCCATTATATGGTATATATTGTGAAAAAGTCATAAAAAAGATAATTATTTGACAGATCTATTTCATTTTTGAAGACTAAATTTTTTTCAATTATCTGAAATCTAAGTGATAATGTTTCAATATTTGTTTTAGTTTTGACAACTAAATTCTTATCATGCAATTATCAGAAATTGAAATAATAACGTTTAGTATACCGTAGTATCTATTTGATTTGCATATACTAGTAGTGTATTTTAGGCCTTTCGCTGGACCATATTAGGTGTGGATATTCGGCCCCATTTACAATTAAAAATCTTATTCACCAAGCTGATTTTCACAATTAATATACTTATATTACTCATAATAGTTTTATTTGTTTCCAGACTGAATTTTTGACATGAATTTATTTTACCATATTTATAGTCAATATTTTTTTTTAAAATTCATGGTGTTTGTTAAAAACAATGACCTTTGTAATTCTGAATAACCCCCAATATTGGACATTCCGGACAAGCAACTGGCCCAGAATGAGCCCTGGTGACCCAGGGACCTAAGAAATATAGACTAAATAGACTTTTATAGACAGGTAGTTTTTATATAAAAGTTATTTAGGGTTTCAACTGAAACATGTTACCTTGTCAAAGGTTGGTGGCTTTTTTTGAGCACTCCAATTTCTTCTACCATCCATAAAATACCTGGTAATTGTCTCGATATAAGTGAAAGAATTTTGACTTAGGCATAAAACTTTTACTCTACAGTGGGCTTCTGACATCTAGTACAAAATTAATGCAAAATTTAATATCTTTGTTAAAAAATGTCAAATCCAATTAAAAAAAATCTTTGTCTTTAAGAAATTGATATACATTGTACATGTATTGATTTAATCAGTTGAAACTTTCTCTCCATTTTGAAATAAATTGAAACTTTCCATTTTGAAATAAATTGAAACTTTCTCTCCATTTTGAAATAAATTGAAACTTTCTCTCCATTTTGAAATAACTAAGTCCTATCTTTGCATGAAAATTTATTAAAATTATTAATGAGAGTCAGTTCTCTATCTTAAACATATATGTAATATTCTCAGACTTGCATGTTTACTCATGTTTGCTATTGTATTTGTATTTATATGCGTATTGTAATTTTCAATTAGAGAAAAGAAAAACCAACAAAAATTGAAACTTGTTAATTCCAAACATTATTGACAGTTAATACCAATTAAAGATTCTTACAGCTTAACAGTCATGCTAAGCAATGATAAAAATGTGCTGTACTAATTATAAAATATTTTTGATGAATACATTTCGAACTAATCATTATTTTTTTGATGTCACAATACAGTCATTTTGAAGAATTTCTCATTACCAGTGCAGGTCTTCTACTAAACCAATATGAGTTGTCTCCCTTATATCAACATTTCAACATCTACTTTGGTTTTGTATATAATGTGGAGGACTGGACTCAATAGGTGGGGAGGTAGCTTAGTTGGTAGAGCATCATGATCAAATTGGAAAATCATCAGTTTAAGTCTCAGTTTACCTACTACTTTTTTAAAACACCTTGTGTCAGCTTTATAACTTCATAATTATCCTCAAATAGTATGAAAAAGAGTGATAACAATTAGTGGAGTGGAGTGACGTAATGGTGTTTTACATCCCAGACAAGATACTTTCACTCATATCAAGGTGGTTAGTTCATGGATAGTGGAGGAAACCCGAGTGCCCTGAGAAAAACAACTGACAAGATAATTGTCAAACATTCTCACACTAGGATCTGTCCCACGTGGAATTTGAACCAAGGCAGTTGGGGTGGCTTTGGTCCACAGGCCCAAGTTTAATACCAGCTTTAAAACTTTCTCATATTAGGATCTGTCCCAAGTAGGATTTTACCCTAGGTAGTGGAAGATGTTGTGGTCCATAAGTCAGCACCTTAGACCACGCAGCCATTGAGGCCTCTGCAAAAAAAAGTAAACACACACCATGCCAAAATAAGCAAAACAATAAAATACTCACCATTCAATGGTTTGATCGTCACCAGTAACTTCAGTCTCATCAACAGTCTTCAATTGTTCTTTTTGGGAATGATTTTTTATGCAAATGAAAGAGGAAGATGACCTTTTCAACTTTTGATGACCTTTGACTTCTGTAGTAGGAATTTTGCCCATGAATGATGAATGTCTTCGATGGTTTTTCCATTTTGAATATTCATGAACTGGTGATGTTTTCTGAAATGAACACAAAACACATGGGTTCAAAATTCCCAAGTCCGAGGTCCAGGACCCTTTGATTTTATATTGGGATCTTTAATATTGAAAGTCTGATGGACTTGCTGTTTTTAACAGGATAATACTGCTTTTTTATATGATAACATAATTCAATGTGATATAAACATTATTTGGGACCTACCATAAATGAAGGCAAATGATCTGGACCTTCCATTACAAAACATAATTTTGTACCCCTGAAAACATCACACCATTATAATGGAATAACAGAATGAATCACTACTGGTACTTGTTGTACTAGAACAAATTATTTCTGTCGTCAATGATCTTTTTTATTGACAATAAAGGGTCCCACCGCCACATATTATCAATAAACAGGTCCTTTTACGACAGAAATAATTTGGTACATGTATATTGTTGTACCAGATAAGAAATTCTCAACCAGAGTTCAAATATATTTGGTCCAAAATGAGGTTTGCCTGACAAGATCTGGACCAAATATATTAGAACAAGGGTTTGATGTTTCCCTATCTGGCACCACAAGACAACTTTGATTCCATTTTATTCACCAATTCAATTAAAATCAATTTTAACATTTTCTCAACCATAGATAAAGAGCTTTGATTTCACTGATAAATCTTCTGTACCATTTTATGCTAAAGTTAAATTCTGGATAGGGGAACTCAAACATGGTAGAACAACTTTAAAAGATGAAGCTAGGTCTGAATCCCCACTGGATGCCACCTACGAAGAAAATGTGTTACAAAGTTTGGGATCTGGTATACTCCGATAGATGAATTCAGGTGGAACAAATAGCGAATGCACTAGGCATTTGACATGGTTTTTTTTATAATCTTACATAATTGTTTAGGTATGTGCAAGCTAACAGGCCGTTTGGTTCCCAAATCTCTACGGACTTCTCCAGAAATGGCTTCGTGACGACCTTTCAGAAAACAGGCGGGAAAAGGAAATATACCGGAAGTCATCTAGTTTGACGTTTTAAATCACGGTCAATATGCAATATACACGAGTGAAAAATATCGTCTTTAAGAAATAACTATGTAGCTACAAGTTTCACGGTTTCCATCACAGAATTTTGCATTATTTACCTACTGTAACAATCGCATGTTTTCACGGGGGTTTACGGTGTTCTATTATATTGAATCGTGTACCTATTGCAGCCACATGTCATCAATTAGAACTGAACGACTAACGTATATCAACCTTAGGTCTAATTTTGTTGGTTTTGTCAATGACTTTGTCACAGGGGCCAGTTTTGTAATAAAATTTTAGAAAAATGCCAATAAATAAATAAAAAGGAGTTTATATACTTACATGTATGGGCATTTTTTAAATTCTTTTATGAAACTGGCCCGTGTGGGCTTGGTCTTGGTTGTCCAAAAACAATGTTATGTTGTTCAGCTGACACGTTTTGTATTTCATTCGCATTTTCTCGAGAAATTTTTCAAGGTCCGTATTTATAGAGCAACATTGTCAAATAATGGGGAGGCGATTATGGACGAGGCCTCTAATTTTACTATATCAAACCACCAGATATTATTTAGTTAAGTTATATCCAGTGCACGTCAAGGTCAGTGGAGTTTATAATCAGTGGTTCAAGTTTAATTTGGCTTCCATGGTTTGCCTCCTAATGGTTTCGCAAGTATTGCTAAGTAAAACATTTTTTTCAGTTTTTATCTACGCTAAACGTTTGGAATTTGGAAGTACTATTTCAAATCTATATAAATTGTGATTTACAGTAAACGGTTAGCAATATTGCAAAAATAATTTGCAAAAATAAATAAATAAATAAACAAATAATAAATAAATAAATCATGCATCTGGAGATCTGCATACGGAATCCAAAAACCCAGTGATTTTCATTTCTTAATCCCGGGTGCTTGCTGATTGACTAGACATAAGTGAAATTACCTTGACGACTGGGATATACAACGTCATTACTCTATTCAATGCTTGCAATCCCGAACCAATGCTTTGTTTGAACTAACGTCAACAGCACTAGCCTTCCTACCAACGAGAACCAATGCTTTGGTTTGAACTAACGTCAACAGCACTAGCCTTCCTACCAACGAGAACCAATGCTTTGGTTTGAACTAACGTCAACAGCACTAGCCTTCCTACCAACGAGAACCAATGCTTTGGTTTGAACTAACGTCAACAGCACCAGCCTTCCTACCAACGAGAACCAATGCTTTGGTTTGAACTAACGTCAACAGCATTAGCCTTCCTACCAACGAGAACCAATGCTTTGGTTTGAACTACCGTCAACAGCACTAGCCTTCCTACCAACGAGAACCAATGCTTTGGTTTGAACTAACGTCAACAGCACTAACCTTCCTACCAACGAGAACCAATGCTTTGGTTTGAACTAACGTCAACAGCATTAGCCTTCCTACCAACGAGAACCAATGCTTTGGTTTGAACTAACGTCAACAGCACTAGTCTTCCTACCAACGAGAACCAATGCTTTGGTTTGAACTAACGTCAACAGCATTAGCCTTCCTACCAACGAGAACCAATGCTTTGGTTTGAACTAACGTCAACAGCATTAGCCTTCCTACCAACGAGAACCAATGCTTTGGTTTGAACTAACGTCAACAGCACCAGCCTTCCTACCAACGAGAACCAATGCTTTGGTTTGAACTAACGTCAACAGCACTAGCCTTCCTACCAACGAGAACCAATGCTTTGGTTTGAACTAACGTCAACAGCATTAGCCTTCCTACCAACGAGAACCAATGCTTTGGTTTGAACTAACGTCAACAGCATTAGCCTTCCTACCAACGAGAACCAATGCTTTGGTTTGAACTAACGTCAACAGCATTAGCCTTCCTACCAACGAGAACCAATGCTTTGGTTTGAACTAACGTCAACAGCACTAGCCTTCCTACCAACGAGAACCAATGCTTTGGTTTGAACTAACGTCAACAGCACTAGCCTTCCTACCAACGAGAACCAATGCTTTGGTTTGAACTAACGTCAACAGCACTAGCCTTCCTACCAACGAGAACCAATGCTTTGGTTTGAACTACCGTCAACAGCACTAGCCTTCCTACCAACGAGAACCAATTCTTTGGTTTGAACTACCGTCAACAGCATTAGCCTTCCTACCAACGAGAACCAATGCTTTGGTTTGAACTACCGTCAACAGCACTAGCCTTCCTACCAACGAGAACCAATGCTTTGGTTTGAACTACCGTCAACAGCATTAGCCTTCCTACCAACGAGAACCAATGCTTTGGTTTGAACTACCGTCAACAGCACTAGCCTTCCTACCAACGAGAACCAATGCTTTGGTTTGAACTAACGTCAACAGCATTAGCCTTCCTACCAACGAGAACCAATGCTTTGGTTTGAACTAACGTCAACAGCATTAGCCTTCCTACCAACGAGAACCAATGCTTTGGTTTGAACTAACGTCAACAGCATTAGCCTTCCTACCAACGAGAACCAATGCTTTGGTTTGAACTAACGTCAACAGCATTAGCCTTCCTACCAACGAGAACCAATGCTTTGGTTTGAACTAACGTCAATAGCATTAGCCTTCCTACCAACGAGAACCAATGCTTTGGTTTGAACTAACGTCAACAGCATTAGCCTTCCTACCAACGAGAACCAATGCTTTGGTTTGAACTAACGTCAACAGCACCAGCCTTCCTACCAACGAGAACCAATGCTTTGGTTTGAACTAACGTCAACAGCACCAGCCTTCCTACCAACGAGAACCAATGCTTTGGTTTGAACTACCGTCAATAGCATTAGCCTTCCTACCAACGAGAACCAATGCTTTGGTTTGAACTAACGTCAACAGCACTAGCCTTCCTACCAACGAGAACCAATGCTTTGGTTTGAACTAACGTCAACAGCACTAGCCTTCCTACCAACGAGAACCAATGCTTTGGTTTGAACTACCGTCAACAGCACTAGCCTTCCTACCAACGAGAACCAATGCTTTGGTTTGAACTACCGTCAACAGCATTAGCCTTCCTACCAACGAGAACCAATGCTTTGGTTTGAACTACCGTCAAAAGCACTAGCCTTCCTACCAACGAGAACCAATGCTTTGGTTTGAACTACCGTCAACAGCATTAGCCTTCCTACCAACGAGAACCAATGCTTTGGTTTGAACTACCGTCAACAGCACTAGCCTTCCTACCAACGAGAACCAATGCTTTGGTTTGAACTAACGTCAACAGCACTAGTCTTCCTACCAACGAGAACCAATGCTTTGGTTTGAACTAACGTCAACAGCACTAGCCTTCCTACCAACGAGAACCAATGCTTTGGTTTGAACTACCGTCAACAGCATTAGCCTTCCTACCAACGAGAGCCAATGCTTTGGTTTGAACTAACGTCAACAGCACTAGCCTTCCTACCAACGAGACCCAATGCTTTGGTTTGAACTACCGTCAACAGCATTAGTCTTCCTACCAACGAGAGCCAATGCTTTGGTTTGAACTAACGTCAACAGCACTAGCCTTCCTACCAACGAGAACCAATGCTTTGGTTTGAACTACCGTCAACAGCATTAGCCTTCCTACCAACGAGAACCAATGCTTTGGTTTGAACTACCGTCAACAGCACTAGCCTTCCTACCAACGAGAACCAATGCTTTGGTTTGAACTAACGTCAACAGCACTAGTCTTCCTACCAACGAGAACCAATGCTTTGGTTTGAACTAACGTCAACAGCCCTAGCCTTCCTACCAACGAGAACCAATGCTTTGGTTTGAACTAACGTCAACAGCACTAGCCTTCCTACCAACGAGAACCAATGCTTTGGTTTGAACTAACGTCAACAGCACTAGCCTTCCTACCAACGAGAACCAATGCTTTGGTTTGAACTAACGTCAACAGCATTAGCCTTCCTACCAACGAGAACCAATGCTTTGGTTTGAACTAACGTCAACAGCATTAGCCTTCCTACCAACGAGAACCAATGCTTTGGTTTGAACTAACGTCAACAGCACTAGCCTTCCTACCAACGAGAACCAATGCTTTGGTTTGAACTAACGCCAACAGCACTAGCCTTCCTACCAACGAGAACCAATGCTTTGGTTTGAACTAACGTCAACAGCATTAGCCTTCCTACCAACGAGAACCAATGCTTTGGTTTGAACTAACGTCAACAGCACTAGCCTTCCTACCAACGAGAACCAATGCTTTGGTTTGAACTAACGTCAACAGCACTAGCCTTCCTACCAACGAGAACCAATGCTTTGGTTTGAACTAACGCCAACAGCACTAGTCTTCCTACCAACGAGAACCAATGCTTTGGTTTGAACTAACGTCAACAGCACTAGCCTTCCTACCAACGAGAACCAATGCTTTGGTTTGAACTAACGTCAACAGCACCAGCCTTCCTACCAACGAGAACCAATGCTTTGGTTTGAACTACCGTCAACAGCACCAGCCTTCCTACCAACGAGAACCAATGCTTTGGTTTGAACTAACGTCAACAGCATTAGTCTTCCTACCAACGAGAACCAATGCTTTGGTTTGAACTAACGTCAACAGCACCAGCCTTCCTACCAACGAGAACCAATGCTTTGGTTTGAACTAACGTCAACAGCACTAGCCTTCCTACCAACGAGATAATCTAATAAGTCGGTAACTTTCATTTTTCAGGGATTTGTTGATCCATGTTGCTATTTTTGGATCTTACAGGGGCAATATAGATATAAAATAAATCCGATAGGTTTAAGATATATCCCCTCGTATCCTTGACTTACATGCACATAGGGAATAATACCGTCTTGTCGTGAATCCTCAGAGACAGTTGTGTTTATAATTTATAACTTTGGTCTGATGTTTTAGGGAATTCCCCCTTTTTTCGGCCAACCAAACTAAATTGGAGTAGAGTATAGAGATGGCGTCCTTGGTCCGAAATGGCTCTAGTTTCATAATCATTCCTTGACTAATATTTTCCTTAAATGTCTCTGGCATTCCTTTACTAAGACTTCGTTGACTTAACCTGCGGAATTTTCTAGCTCTATAATTGTGTTAATTTTCCAGATATTCAGGGATTTAGTGCCATTTTAAAGATCACTTGGATCTTATAACATTAATTATTTATATTTGGTTTTGGTCAAAAACGTAAAGGTGTAGTTAAAAAAAATAGATTGGCAAAATTTACCAACTTAATTTAAAGAAAAATCTTAGAAAATGGTTGTAAAACAAGGGTCGTAAAACTCAATCGCTCCACTAAAGTAAAATAAACTCATTCTTGGTAGTCAGGGTTTATATTATATGTTTAAAATATGATTGTTTATGGATCACAAAGTGAATGGGATAGTTAAGGACCTTCCGATAATACTACAACCGCACCAATGAACAAATGAACAACTCCGTATACAAGTCTAAAGTAGGGAGTTTTTTAACATGTAGTCTCAATATGTTTTGCGGACTTGTTTTGTTTTTGCGTTTATTTCATTATCTTTATCGTTTCGTTTTCTTGATTGCAATGTTTGTTGTCAAATATATGTTTTAAACTCCTTGTATAATACAGTAATAAAAGATGAGGAAATGATCAACTGATTTAACTCAATCTAAAAATAAGATTGGATTTCGCTATATTCTTGGAAGTTTTAGTAGCGGATAACAAAGATATCATACTTGTAAAAACACCCCATGCTGCACAAAGAGGGTTCCGTGAAACGGTACCTCTTTTATTTTAAGTTTCCAAAACTTCAGAATTCCAACAACAAAAACATACAATGCACAAGAAATCGTAGCTTCCTTTGCAATTGTCAGACTTTGCTTGTTTACAATTTAAAACCATTTAATCTACCAGTAAGCGTTTGAAGTTCTATTTCTCACTCAAAAAGGTTCGTATGCCACATGTTGCGTTGCGTTGTGCTTACTTTTGATTGCCCCCTCTTTCTCTCTGTCTCTCGCTCGCTCTCTCTGTCTATTTCTCAACCCATAGACTCCTTTTCATTTTCTAGTTCCATCTACCTGTTGCTCTATATTTTGGTTGCAATGGCTATTGCCAAACACATCATCTAACATTCACTTTTCCCAGTGTGATATGTCAGGTTCGTCCTTTTGTTTTTGGTTTCGGTTGCGTTGCGATTGCTAAGCTCAAGTATAGAACACTTCTCTCTCACTCTCTCTATCTCGTTTGCTCGTCTGTTTGGGTTTGTGTTTCTTGTTGCTTTGGTCATTGCCAAACATCAAACAAACAATTTCCCAGCATGATATAATACCTATATTTACATATAAACAAGTTACTTACTTTCTGTTGCGAGTCGTTATCCATATCCAGATATAAACACTACTTCTACATGAAGTACCCAGTAAAATACCCACGAACGGGAAACATACCAAAATGCCACCCAGTCACCGGGGTATGGATATATGACTGATGACAGGGGATCACATTCAGGTGCCTGTGTTGTCCGACTCTAATCTGATAATCAATACTAGAAGACCTCACCGGATATCACTTGAGGGCTATACATTACAGACCTGCCGAAAGTTTAACACTGGACAAACAAAAAAGGAGTCCAAACTCGACTGCCGTGTGGCCGAGATTTGGATAGCCAGTGGCAGAAAAACTGCCAAGAGATAGATAGCAGCTGCCGAAAAACTGCCGAGATACAGCTATCGCGGTGCTGAGATGAGCTGCCGATTTGGCACAAATTCATTAGCTCATTGTTCAACTTTCGACAGGCCTGTACTGTCTGTTGTGAAATTGATTTTTGAATTAGCACTTTTTTCAAAATTACTTTTCAAGGCAAAAACGTGCAGACTTAGATATGGTTATTAACTTGAGATAATTATTATTTATAAATTTTTCATGTAAGATTTTTGTGAGATGATAAAATGCATAAATTAGCATGTTTAATGAATAAAACAGACACTAATTATTTTTCAATATTTTTTCAGCGAAATTGGTATAAGTTCGTGTACTTTAGTACAATCAATTTTTAATCCTCGACTGACAAATTAAAATTTTTGTTGTTATATTTTTAAGGTACCCTAATAGATACAGATTTAAATTTTGCATACAATTAAAATTGTATATACATGTATATTGATATTTTAAGTATTGTTTGTTTAAAACGGACAATATTTTTACAAGATTTAAATTTTCACATATATATGTTGTTATAGGTATATTGCTATTTTGTTTGAAAACAGACACTTATGTTTAAAAGATTTTTAATATTAAAATCTGTTTATAAAGTGTCTAGCCGATTTTGCATTTACACTGCTTTGATTGCAAACAGACACTCAGTCAAACAGTACAAATGTGTCGAAAGTTTAACACTGAGCCGAATCGATATAAAATTGGCCTCCAATTTCGACCACCCGTTAGGTATACAGTCAAACCTGTCTATAAAGGCCAACCAAGGGAGCCAGTAAAAGTGGTCTCTATGGACAGGTGGCCTTTATATTCAGATTCAAATTATATGAATAAAGAACAATTGGGATACAATTTTACTGGCCTTTATAGACAGGTGGCCCTTATATAGAGGTGGCCTTTAAGGCAGGTTGTCCTTATATAGAGGTGGTCTTTAAGGCAGGTTGTCCTTATATAGAGGTGACCTTTAAAGCAGGTTGTCCTTATATAGAGGTGGTCTTTAAGGCAGGTTGTCCTTATATAGAGGTGGCCTTTAAGGCAGGTTGTCCTTTTATAGAGGTGGCCTTTAAGGCAGGTTTTCCTTATATAGAGGTAGCCTTTAAGGCAGGTTTTCCTTATATAGAGGTGGCCTTTAAGGCAGGTTGTCCTTATATAGAGGTGGTCTTTTAGGCAGGTTGTCCTTATATAGAGGTGGTCTTTAAGGCAGGTTGTCCTTATGTAGAGGTGGCCTTTAAGGCAGGTTGTCCTTTTATAGAGGTGGCCTTTAAGGCAGGTTTTCCTTATATAGAGGTGGTCTTTAAGGCAGGTTTTCCTTATATAGAGGTGGCCTTTAAGGCAGGTTGTCCTTATATAGAGGTGGTCTTTAAGGCAGGTTGGCCTTATATAGAGGTAGTCTTTAAGGCAGGTTGTCCTTATATAGAGGTGGCCTTTATAGGCAGCCGGCCCTTATATAGAGGTGACCTTTAAAAGCAGGTTGCCCTTATATAGAGGTGGCCTTTACAGGCAGGCTGCCCTTATATAGAGGTGGCCTTTACAGGCAGGCTGCCCTTATATAGAGGTGGCCTTTATAGGCAGCCGGCCCTTATATAGAGGTGGCCTTTAAGGCAGATTGTCCTTATATAGAGGTGGTCTTTAAGGCAGGTTGTCCTTATATAGAGGTGGTCTTTAAGGCAGGTTGTCCTTATGTAGAGGTGGCCTTTAAGGCAGGTTGTCCTTATATAGAGGTGGCCTTTAAGGCAGGTTTTCCTTATATAGAGGTGGTCTTTAAGGCAGGTTTTCCTTATATAGAGGTGGCCTTTAAGGCAGGTTGTCATTATATAGAGGTGGTCTTTAAGGCAGGTTGTCCTTATATAGAGGTAGTCTTTAAGGCAGGTTGGCCTTATATAGAGGTGACCTTTAAGGCAGGTTGTCCTTATATAGAGGTGGTCTTTAAGGCAGGTTGTCCTTATATAGAGGTGGCCTTTAAGGCAGGTTGTCCTTTTATAGAGGTGGCCTTTAAGGCAGGTTTTCCTTATATAGAGGTAGCCTTTAAGGCAGGTTTTCCTTATATAGAGGTGGCCTTTAAGGCAGGTTGTCCTTATATAGAGGTGGTCTTTTAGGCAGGTTGTCCTTATATAGAGGTGGTCTTTCAGGCAGGTTGTCCTTATGTAGAGGTGGCCTTTAAGGCAGGTTGTCCTTTTATAGAGGTGGCCTTTAAGGCAGGTTTTCCTTATATAGAGGTGGTCTTTAAGGCAGGTTTTCCTTATATAGAGGTGGCCTTTAAGGCAGGTTGTCCTTATATAGAGGTGGTCTTTAAGGCAGGTTGTCCTTATATAGAGGTAGTCTTTAAGGCAGGTTGTCCTTATATAGAGGTGGCCTTTATAGGCAGCCGCCCTTATATAGAGGTGACCTTTAAAAGCAGGTTGCCCTTATATAGAGGTGGCCTTTACAGGCAGGCTGCCCTTATATAGAGGTGGCCTTTACAGGCAGGCTGCCCTTATATAGAGGTGGCCTTTATAGGCAGACGGTCCTTATATAGAGGTGGCCTTTAAGGCAGAGTGTCCTTATATAGAGGTGGTCTTTAAGGCAGGTTGTCCTTATATAGAGGTGGTCTTTAAGACAGGTTGTCCTTATGTAGAGGTGGCCTTTAAGGCAGGTTGTCCTTTTATAGAGGTGGCCTTTAAGGCAGGTTTTCCTTATATAGAGGTGGTCTTTAAGGCAGGTTTTCCTTATATAGAGGTGGCCTTTAAGGCAGGTTGTCATTATATAGAGGTGGTCTTTAAGGCAGGTTGTCCTTATATAGAGGTAGTCTTTAAGGCAGGTTGTCCTTATATAGAGGTGGCCTTTATAGGCAGCCGGTCCTTATATAGAGGTGACCTTTACAGGCAGGTTGCCCTTATATAGAGGTGGCCTTTACAGGCAGGTTGCCCTTATATAGAGGTGGCCTTTACAGGCAGGTTGTCCTTATATAGAGGTGGCCTTTACCGGTAGGTGACCCTTATATAGAGGTGGCCTTTAAAGGCAGGTTGTCCTTATATAGAGGTGGCCTTTACAGGCAGGTTGCCCTTATATAGAGGTGGCCTTTAAAAGCAGGTTGTCCTTATATAGAGGTAGTCTTTAAGGCAGGTTGTCCTTATATAGAGGTGGCCTTTACAGGCAGGCTGCCCTTATATAGAGGTGGCCTTTATAGGCAGGTTGCCCTTATAAAGAGGTGACCTTTATAGGCAGGTTGCCCTTATATAGAGGTGGCCTTTATAGGCAGGTTGCCCTTATATAGAGGTGGCCTTTATAGGCAGGTTGCCCTTATATAGAGGTGAACTTTATAGGCAGGTTGCCCTTATATAGAGGTGGCCTTTATAGACATGTTGCCCTTATATAGAGGTGGTCTTTATAGACATGTTGTCTTATATAGAGGTGGCCTTTATAGACAGGTTGTCCTTATATAGAGGTGGTCTTTATAGACAGGTTGTCCTTATATAGAGGCGGCCTTTATAGACAGATTGCCCTTATATAGAGGTGGTCTTTAAGGCAGGTTGGACTGTATTTCGACAGTTATTCGGCAGCTGTTATCTATCTCTCAGCAATTTTAGGCTACTAGCTGTCAATACTTTCGGCCATTCGACAGGTGAGCTTCAACTCCATTTTGACAGGTCTTTATCGAAAGTTTAATTTTTTATTATTCAAATCTACTAAGTTTTAATCCAGATTTTCATTGCAAAATAAACTTGAGATTTAGGATTTAAAATGCGATGTTTCAGTAGCATAGTATTTTAAAGTGTAACAGGTAGGCCTACTTTTTATGCAAATTTAGAATTAAATATATGTACCGTTCCGAGCATACATATATATATATATATATATATATAATTATGTTAAAATAGACACTTTATTTGGTTAAAACTTGCAATTATATTTTAATAATTTTTGTATTAAAATCTGGACTTTAGATTTATTAATCTTCCAAAGACCAAAACATTTTGAATATTAATTTATACTGAGTGTGTCCTTGAAAATTTCTAAACTTTGATAGATTTTAAAACCAAATCAAGTGAAATGTGTTTTACTAATGTCTAATCTGGTCCCAGTTTCACAACCATTTCTTATAACTAAGATTTTCTTTAGCTTAAATCTGGAAAATTTGACACAGTAATAATTTTGTTAATTTTAAAGATATTCCAGAATTCAACGTGCCATTTTGAAGATCAATAAAAGCATATAACAGCTATATCTTTATTTTGTCATATCTTATTTATTTGTATTACTGTTGGATGTTGCAAAATTCATTAGCTTTAAGTTAAGTAAAATCTTAGTTCAGGAATGATTGTGAAACTATAGCTTGAATATGCATATACGATTTTATTCCTCATTTAAATGGAGATATACTCCGACTATTTTCTAATTTTCTTCAACATTCCTATATTTTCAATTGTAGATCCTTTGGATGAGCTGTCATGTTAAAACAATTATGGTTTTGATGAAGACCAAGCCCCAGTTTCACAATCATTCCTTTGTTAAGATTTTCCTTAATTTAAATTTAGCAAATTTTTGTAATCTCTTTTTGAAACTACTGATGAATATTTTTGCCAAAATTAAATGCAGATATTTTAATCTAGAAGTGATTTTAAAAATGAGACCTTAGATTCCTTAATATCTTGAAAATTAACGAAATTATAAAGATTTGAAATTTCGGCAATATTTAAGTAAAGGAAAATCTTAGCTAAGGAATGATTGTGAAACTGTAGCCTGCATATACATGTTTGTTTTCTGTATTATTTATTCATCATTTAAATGGAGATGTACTCCACTATTTTCTAATTTTCTTCACTGCGACATTCCTCTAGTTTCTATGTAGATCTTTTAAATGAGCAGTCAAACAGTTATGCTTTTGATTAAGACCAAATGTACTTTATTTCTTGATATTCAAACACTTGATATACCGAGGTAAACTAATGGAAATGAAGAGGCACATTACTTATCTTCTTTAAAGAAAAAATTGAAAAATATATTGAGATTAGGCTATTAATGTTGAATATGTTTTACTAGATTTTATGCTAAAATTTAAATAAAAGTAAAAAAGTAAAAACCAAACTAAAACTATTTGCGCTTTTTATCTAAAAAAAACCGGCCGTAGAACATTTGCGCCGATTTTTGAAAATTCCATTTTTTCATTTGCGCCGATTTCATTTTTTCATTTGCGCCGATTACTTTTTGTATTTGCTGATTTACCTGTAATTACCTGTAAAATGTTTTAGGTATAAGGTTTTAAGTACCGTGTATGTTGATAAAACCAGAAATTTCAATCAAATCGAGCATTGTTCATGAACAATTGGTATGCCTGCCGCCGTACGCAAACCAGAAAAGGAGAAGATGGACTTTGTTCTCGATCGCTACAACAAGTACTGAAATGGTGAAATTACAAGATCGGACTATATAAGATGTGTTGCATACAAGTACTCGGCCAGAACAGATCTATAATCTGTATTCCGTTTTCGTAGTTGTGCTTTTAGTGTGTAAATAGTTTTAGTGGATTTTATGCGTTTTATAGTGCTATACTTTTATTAAGAGATGAACTTAACTTTAAAGTTATGAAAATAACTGGCTAACGGAAGAGGTCCACCCGAGAAATAATAAAAAATTACCTATTTTATCTGAGATTTACCTGTAAAAAATCGGCGCAAATGAAAAAAAAAATCGGCGCAAATGAAAAAAAAAATCGGCGCAAATGAAATGCAAATCGGCGCAAATGAAATGCAAATCGGCGCAAATGCAAAACGCCGAAAAAAACAAAAGGGGAAGGTTAGGCTTCAAAACTTTAAAAAGCTTAAAAGTTATTTGTTTAAACGGCTGTCTCTAAACCTTAAAGACTAACAATAGTTAATAATTAGTATTTAAAACGATAAAACTGAGCGTTAAGTATTACTGGTCGTAGTTTAGTTAGGAAGTTATGCGCGCAAAAACTGTGTGTAAAGTATTTTCTGATCATAGTTTAGTTAGAAAGTTATGCGCACAAAAACTGTGTGTTAAGTATTTCTGATTATAATTTAGTATATATATGTATATTTATGCTTTGTACTAAACATAAAATTGATATTTTTGGGCGTTTTTGATATCTATTGTCCTTTGTTTAATTTCCGTCGCGTGTTTATCTTTGTAAACAGACATTTTATACAGATCAATAAAAATAAATTTACTTATTTAATGCGGTATATAAGTCACTACCATAGATATTAACATGTTGTGTTTGCAATTTTTTTTTGAAACAATCAATTAATATTTCACAAGTGCATTGACATTTGTTTCCAGTTGATCAGATACATTATATATCGGTTGTGATGTGACTCAGTACAGTAATCAATTCAGCTATAACGAGTAATGGTGTTTAACGTCCCAGTCAAGAATATTTCATTTATATCGAGACGTCGTCAGCTATAGGCGAAGGTGCAGAAATTTTGCCTTGCGTTGATTGCATTATACAACAGAGTTCTTTATCGTGCCACGGTAGTCATGTCACAGGACCTCGTTTACTTTAAGGTTACATCCACAAGAACCGCGACTTTCATTTTGCAATGCCGAATGTTTGGCTAAAGAACAGTCACTACCCAGTTTCAAGCCTTTGGGCAGACCCGGTCGGGGTTCGAACACACGACCTCCCACTTACGCAGCGAACACTCTACCAATTGAGCTACAGCAGTGGTAGCTATGACTACTGTTTCTATGTATATTCATCTGATCATTAAGATCGGCTTGATGTAAGTGAAAAAACGTTTTGCCCCTTTGCTTCATATTGAAAAAAAACCACAAAGACCACATGTATAAAAAGTCAATATTTACTGTATTTTATATTGTTCGCCAATACACTACCCCATTTTCTCTTTGCCACATTGACAAGGAGATAATTGGAATGTTAAGGATTTTTTTCGCTTATATCAAGACAAGATTGTGGAGGAACCCGGAGAAAACCTTCAACTCTCGGCATGACAAGTGATAAACAATTTGGCACATGAATATCTCCCCGAGATTGCATTGTAATAAAATCTAAAAAGACAATATATATTTGTGCATTACACAATTTATTGACATTTTATTTTGTCATTTTTCTGACAACACTCAGGTATCTAGATGTGACTTTCCATTCGGAGTTGCTTCTACTCTCAGTTTGTAGCTGTCATTTTGTTTTGGGTCATGTATTACGGAAATGTCGCCATTTTTCTCGCCTATCTTTTCTGGAATTGGGTCACTTGTCATGTGGTACTTGTTTGATTTTTCCACATAACAATGGAAAATGTCAAATTTCTGTGGAAGTATTTCTCTTGTAAAGAGTACATGGGTCACATATGAGACAGTTATGATTGTCAAGAAGCAGCAGATTGTAGCCAATGTCTTGAACGGAAACACTTGTCCAATTTCCGGGTCGTAAAATGGGTATTTTATAAGTGCCGGAATTTTAAGCGTGGGTACACCTCCGGACAAATTAATAAACAGCCCAACAATACAACCAGCGGCACTTCCGTATGTGTTTGCGAATTTTACCCATAATGCACATGTTAACATCGGAAACTGTATCACATACATGAGATCTCCGCAGAGGATAAATAGTCCATATACACTTCTTACGGTAATTGCAATAATTGCTCCGAGTGTTCCCGTTACTGCAATGGATATCCTCAGTACCCATACAATCTCTCTGTCGGAGGCCTGGAAATGAATAATATTCTCGTCAAGTTTAAGGTGTTAAAATGTTCAACACTGCAGAATGCCTTTAAAACGAAGAGAGAAAACAGTCAATACAACTTAGAACATGACATATTACAAGTTAATGACAGACAAGACAAACGCATATCGGGAACTCTAATGGGGTTCGCCGCCGTACCACGTGATCAATACCTCTTAACGTTTGTGCGGAGCATTTTGGAAAACGTCAACGTCATAAGTTCCCGGAATAACGTCGTTTTTACGGGAAAACGTCATATTGTGCGATTCCATGTCTATTGGAAACAAGCATTTTACAGACACGTTAGAAGGTATCACGTGGTACAGCGGCGAACCCCATTATACAATTACCGACTTTGGACGGGCACTGGAGTCTGTCTATTTGCGTGGTTTAGAATAATTTTATACAGCTTTAAAAATGTAAAAGTGGTTCGCCAGCTTACCACGTGAAACCCCCTAATCTTTGTGTCCATTTGGTATGGAATCACTTCAGCTATCGTTTTCCGTTAAAAAAAAGCCGTAATTGTGGTATAGGCGACGGAACCGTTTTCTAAAAATGTTCTGCACATGGTTTTATCTTGAAGGTAATGCACTTTTATTCCATTAGTAACCTGGTCAAATAAGACATGCTCTCCAAACACTTCCACCTTATAAATTAGACATGCTTTCCTAACAAACCCGAATTTGACCTTCCACCTAGGTTAAACTGAATTATAACCCTTTATTTAATAAACAGAAATATTCTAGTTTATCTTAATAATAAATAGTTGTAATTATACATGTTCACGATAATTTTGGGTTACAAGATCGTGTTGTAACATTTGATACAGTTGTTTGATTTACTGACATATTTAAGGTTGGTAAGGGAGACAAGTTCAAGTAATTGGGAATTACACGAACACATCCTTCATCGGTGGAATGTAATAAAGATTTTCGCGACAACATTGGTAACCCGTGGAACGAACCAAAGATTTAACTACAGCATTGGCCATTGGCGGGGCATAGTAAAACTATTCACGACAACATTGGTCACCCATGGAACGTAATAAATAATTTTATCGCTGATCACAGAGATAGAAATGTTAATAAAAGTATCTTTATTCGACTTGTAACAATCCTTAAAAAATCTTATACCAACTTCTAGTCCGCGTGGGACCGTAATATTAGTGGGAGAAAAATAGAAAAATTCGGTGGGAAAACCAACCACCATCCGTGAGCAGCTGCAGCTGACCTTTTTTCTTCCATACGAACAAGGCAAAGGACTAGTGACCGGGGCTTAATTTTGCTAAGACACAACATTCAAGAAACGTGTGGAGTAATGACCTGTACGCCCCAATCAAGATTCGCTCACTTGTATATCAAGGTAGTGATTGAAAGAGTAAACTATATCATATATCTATATATATATGTCTTCATAAAACTTCGAGGAAAAGTCTTTGGGTGGAATCTATTTGCCATTGACTATTCATATTTTAATCATAAACATCGTTGGGGATTTTCCAGTTAAGGTTCGTTTGGGGGACCTTTTGAGATGGCTTCCCATTTCAGTTATAACTTGTTACAAATTTATTCAAGCTGATTCTCAACATCTCGACGGAAAACATACACCTTCAATTGGCAGAGTTAGAAATATTGTATGAGAAAAGTAACATTAACTTTAAATTTCAAAGCTTTACTAGCTTAAACCAAATAATTAGTGGAAACCAATGTGGTAGCTCAGTTGGTAGAGTGTCGCTCCGTAAGTGGAATGTCGTGGGTTCGAACCCCGGCCGGGTCTGACCCAAGACTTAAAAGTGGGTAGTGACCGTTCTTTCGCCAAGCACTCGGCATTACGAAATGAAAGTCACGGTTCTGTCGGATGGGAACTTTAAATAAACGAGGTGCCGTGTCACGGTGAGCTTGGCACGCTAAAGAACCCTGCTGTATAATGCCATAAGCGTAACACACAGGAAAAATTTCTGCACCTTCTCCTATAGCTGGCGACGTCTCGATATAAGTGAAATATTCTTGACTGGGACGCTAACCACCATTACTCAACTCAACTCAACTCAAATAATTAGAGAAAATTCAAAATGTTATTAAAATTCAAAATATTTGAAAGAAAATAAAAAAACGTTATTCCAGGAATTTGTTACTTTGACGCTTTCGAAAACGTTCTGCGCAAACGTTATGAGGTATACAGCGACGAACCCCATTAGTTAAGCTAAAAGAGTTTTGAGCCAAACGGTACTAGAAGCTATTTCTCAACATCTTGCCGGAAAAATACAGGCAAGATAGAAACACTACTAAAAGAAATTCCCTAAGAATATCGACTGATACCTTTTTTCGAAATATATTTTTGTAGATGTTCCTGGAGAATATTGATCCAATTCCTAGACATATGGAGTCAGCAGACGACATAACAGCAGCAGAAATGGCGCCAATTCCAATCACTGATACTGCCACGGGACATAAATACTGTAACACCATTGGTAGAATCTCGACCCAATCTTCGCTAGACAAAGGAACCTCACCCGGGTAAGATGTTGCGTTCCAATCTAAATGGAATTTGTAAAGAAAAGTCATTAAGATATAAATAGTTATAAAGAATACTTACACTTAACTTTATGCATATAACCTCCAAACTAAACCCTATTCAGGGTTTTCTTGCACTCACAGTAACGTATATAACTGTCTAACTAAACCATTATCAAGAATACTTTACACTCAATTTTATGTATATAAATAACTACTTTGATTTTTCCACAAAAACTAGTGAAAGTAGGGCCTTTTTAGCCCCTCTATTCCCTGAATATTTAAACCCATGTACCTGAAGACTGGTGTCATTTGACAAGTTTATATCGAAGTGGTGGCACCCCAAATTAAACAGGGCAAGTGACTTTTACAAAAAAGGTAAAGGAATATTTATTACCAAAGGATGTCCATACTGATATGGCGGGAACACCAGGGGAAATGATGTTCCTTCATATGCTACAGTTTAAAAGTGGTTGGCGGGATTTAAATGCGACAAGCAGAGTATTGTGACCCCTTGTCTATTTTCCTTACCACTCAATAAAACAGCCTGGAATAAATGTTAATAATGAATTGAAAACATATTAACTATTTCATTTGCAAATTAAGATTTGCGAATCCAAAAGATCTCTTAGGAAAAGAGGGGAATAAAAGGCCGATTAGATGATCAACTCCAATGAAACTGGAGATGGTAAACTATTTTTTTTATTATAACTAATCGTTTTGGCCAATCAACCTTATTGCAGTCTTTTTCATTATATACCCTTGCCACACAAGGACTTGTGTGAGATGCGTAAACGGTGTACTTGTATATTACCTTGGGTCCTTTAGAAGAGACCTTAAAACCGATATCCCGAGTCCGACAGATGTGGCACGTTAAAGACCCCCTCCCTGCATATTGACCTGCGTGCACTGCAATTAATGGTCAAAATTTCTGTCCACCAATAGCTGGTTACATCTCGGTTTAAGTAAAATATTCATGACTGGAGCGTTAACCACCATTCAATCGACAACCATGAATATTACCTGTTGCGGCTCCTATTATACCAATAACAGCTGGAGGGAAAGCCATAGCAATGGAAATGACAACACCAACTAAAGTAGCATTTCTAGCTAGACTGGGGGATTTACACGCCAAGATACGCTGATAAAATGCCTACAAATAAACAATTTATCGTCACATTATTGCGAGCATCTCTAATGTAAGCATTAGATGTTATATTACAACAGGTAGTCGCAACCGCAATTTGAAAATAAGCAACACAATTTATCCAAAATTTTACTATTTAATTCGAAAAACTCAGATTTTGGATTAAAAATTTTGGTTAATTTTAATTAATTCGAACTTGCTGAAAATCCCCAAAAAACTTACAAAACTGCAAGGAATCATTTTAACTATTTTTATTCTTATCACAAGTGGTATTGGAAAACATTACTTTTGAGCGTTAATGCGATGCCGCTACTCTTTGACAAAATACCGCATTTCCAATAATATTATCATTTATTAATACTTCAAGTACCCCGTGGTTTTTAATTCTCAACAATTTGTTAATTGGCAGATATAGACTTGTAGTTTTCTGTTGAGCTAGTGGTTATTTCATAAGCCGCATTCGACTGGTAGAACTTAACTGAACAAGAATCTCTTCCATTAATTGCTATTTTCTTGGGTATTCAGATCACAGACAACACCTTAACATTTATTATTTGGCTAAAGTGTGCAGTCTGTTGGCATTTTACTAGGGTAATTGCGTTCTGTGATCTGATTGGTCAAGGATAATTGTGTTCTGTGATCTGATTGGTCAAAGTTATTTGCATTTTGCGATCTGGTTGGTCAATGTGATCTGGTGATCTGATTGGTAAAGGATTATTGCATTCTGTGTTCTGACTGGTAAAAGATAATTGCATTTTGTGATCTGATTGGTCAAAAATAAAGATAACGATAGGAAAATATCGGTCAATGGAACAAAAATGTAATTTAAAATGAATTAAAAAATTATTTTTAGAAACAGCAGCTGTTTTTAATTAATTTCTTAAAACTAGTAAGGAACTACTTTTTCAGGCAGGTGTTTTTATAGTTATGTCCTTGAAATAAGAAAAGAAAGAAATAGTTCTGAGAAAATGAGATTAGCAGGTCATGCCATAAAAATATCGGCAAAAACCCTAATCAACTCCGATTTGGTTAAAGTTGTTCACAAATTGCAGTTCCAAATAAGTGACAAGATGCCCGTAGCACTCCTATTTAATTAAGAAGTAAGCTCTTTATATTTAGAACTTGAATGTTAAAACGTTCTGTAAAAATACTTTTAGATGTTCGTATAAATTTAGCTTGCTGTAAATGGGCCGCCGATAGAGGGTTTGTATTTGAACCTTAAGTAAGACATTTAGGGAATCTGTTATTCACTATTTAGAATTAAAAACACCACAGATGGCGGGGTATTAGTACCCATCTAAAAGTTTTACAATCAGTTGGTTGTCCTAATTTAGGTACAGGTCTTGTTTTTTTTTTTCATTTATTTATATTGAGCTGTGCTCTTGCTTGTGTTGATACATAACCTAATTATTAATTTCTATCTTTTAAATTTTCGTATCTCTATCAGTCCAACTCGACTCTAACCTTCCATGGTATGTCACCAACAGTGGTTTGTAGAGAGTCCTATCTGTATCGTTGGTAGGGTTATGAAGCCATATCAAGCCATTGCGGAACTTACCTGCCATGGTACGCCACCAAATGTGGTTTGAAAAAAAAACTATTTAGAGTCCTATCTGTATTGTTGATAGGGTATGAAGCCCTCTCAGGCCACCTCGGTAGGTACCTGCCATGGTATGCCACCAAATGTGGTTTGTAGATGAAAATGTATGTATGGACCTATTTTTATTGTTGATAGTGTATGAAACTCCCATCAAGCCATTTCGATAATTACCTGCCGTGGTACCCCACCATATGTGGTTTGTAGAAAAAACTATTTAGAGTCCTATCTGTATTGTTGATAGGGTATGAAGCCCTCTCAGGCCACCTCGGTAGGTACCTGCCATGGTATGCCACCAAATGTGGTTTGTAGATGAAAATGTATGTATGGACCTATTTTTATTGTTGATAGGGTATGAAACTCCCATCAAGCCATTTCGATAATTACCTGCCGTGGTACCCCGCCATCTGTGGTTTGTAGAAAAAACTATTTAAGAGTCCTATCTGTATTGTTGATAAGGTATAAAGCCCAATCAAGCCACCGCAGTACTTACCTGCCATGATATGCCACCACGTGTGGTTTGCAGAAGGAAATTTATGGACCTATCTGTATTGTTGATAGGGTATGAAACCCCATCAAGCCACCGCGGTACGTACCTGCGATGTTATGCCACCACATATGGTTTATAGAAGAAAATGTATGTATGGACCTAATTCTATTGTTGATAGGGTATACATGTAAAAAAAACATCAAGCTATTTAGATACTTACCTGCCATGGAATGCCACCACATGTGGTTTGCAGAAGGAAATCTATGTATGGACCTATCTGTATCGTTGATAGGGTGTGAAACCCCCATCAAGCCACCGCGGTACGTACCTGCGATGGTATGCCACCAAATGTGGTTTGTAGAAGAAAATGTATTTATGGACCTATTTTTATTGTTGATAGGGTATAAAAACCCATCAAGCCATTTCGATACTAACTTGCCATGGAATGCCACCAAATGTAGTTTGTAGAAAAAAATCTAAATATGGACCTATTTGTATGGTTGATAATTCACCAATCCATTTCCCTTGTATCCTCTCCAGATTGACACTGGGATGTTTAATGGCGAATGGAATAGACAATATCTAGATATAAAAATAAAGTAAATTATTGAATTACGGATGATAAACAGTGCCTCTCATCGAGCTTGCCAGAGTCATATTTGGGACATATGTTTTATGTTTATACAAAAAAGTGCTTTAGTTCCTTGCCAAAGATTGGTCCGTCTTACACTAGAAGGAGGTTTTACCGGAATAATTGCGAAATTCCGGAATAGTTAGACACTTTCCGTAATCTTAGCGAAAATCCAGAATAATAACTCAAAACCTGAAATAATTAGACAAAATCCAAAATAATTAGACAAAATCCGGAATAATTAGACTATTTTTACGGTAAATTTTCCGGAACCTAAAAATTTCGGAAAGTGTCTGATTATTCCGGTAAAAGACTGATATAATTACGGCAAATGTCCAATTGTTACGGTAAATCCCCCTTCTAGTGTTATGACAGATGCTAATTGAAATTTGCTTGCAGACAGTGGTTGCTTTTTCGGCACTACGGTTTTCTCTATCAACCCAGAACTGACAAATACATATAAGGACCACTGAATCGACTTTGGACAGGCACTGGTACAAATATATAGTATAGGTGGAGTAAATGTGCATTTAGCAAAGGTTTGGGGTTCGATTTGGGATCACTTTTGAAATGGCATACAATTTCAGCTATGACTTGTTCCCATACTGTATGATGTGTAAAGCTTTTAAAAACGCCTTTGAATTTTTGCGTCTTTCCCGATTTATCAAATCAATAACTACTTAAATATTGTTAATTAAGATAATAATTTTTATATCGTCATAAAACCTCAATTAAATTATATAGAAATATTAACCTCGAATTAAAATAGGTTAATCGTTTAGTTGGCAGTTTATTATGTTTAGAGACAGATATAATTTTAATTAAAATTATGCCAAATTTGCAAGTTTGAAGATGGTTATAACATTTACTAAATTTAAGCGTTGGATATCTCATAGTCCCACACACACACACACACACACACACACACACACACACACACACACACACACATTATACACACACGCACACCACACACACATAACACGCGCACACACACACACACACACGCCCATACACACGTACACACACACACACGCGCGCGCGCGCGTGTAAAACAAAAATAATATAATGAGCACTAATGGTTTATATAACAACGACATGTAACTAAAGTCAAACCTACCTATAAAGGCCACCTAAGGAAACCTGTAAAATTACTTTATCATCGGAGCAGGTGGCCCTTTTATATACAGTTTCAATAAACCTGAATACAGAGTGTTTTGGATAAAATTTTAATGGCCTTTTAAAACAGTTGACTCTAATGTAAAGGTGGTTTTTGAGACAGATTTGTCTTAACCTAATTTTATGGATTTGCGGGAATACAAATTTTCGATTTACGTGTGTAGTCGAATTTACTAGCATTTATAAAACAAGTTTTTATTACTTGTCCAGGATATCAGCCTATCTGTGCTAGGATATTTGTTCCGACGAGGGGTCGAGGGTTCGAATCCCAGCAACAGCAACTGTAAAACTGTTATGTTATTCTTTCTTTTACTTACTAGACCAACAGCTATACATAGCAGCTGGATGACATCCGTGTAGGCGACCGAATACAACCCCCCAAAGAACGTGTAAAACACGGCTACACAGGCTGACACGATTATAGAGACCGAGGTATCTAGGTCCATGATGATGGATAAAGTAGTCCCTGCAAATAGAAAATTAAATAGCAATTGGTTATTGGAAAAGTGTAAGAATATGCAGAATCAATTTTGATTAATTTACTCGAGATTGACGCCATGAAAGTTATGTAACTAAAGAGACCAAATGCACCAAAGCACAATGCTTAAAGGGTTGAAGTTTGATTGTTGTCAGCTAAAAATATTCCGACCATGTGTTTTGTGAAAATATTCCATGTATTCTAAAACAAACTTCAAATTTTTACATTTGAATCAAGATACATTTTCTAGATCAATGCAGTTTTTAAAAAATAAAAATAAATAAATAAATAAATACCGGAGAAATGTTACTCCAAAAATGACCTTTTAAACATTCACTGTCGCTTAAACTACGCTCTTATAACTGAACTCTGTTTCTGTTTATATATTTTGTACACAATATTACAATATTTTGGTGTTTGGAGTAAGGCATAAGGTAGGTTTTAATACAATCTTTCATTAAATATTTCCAAAAATCAAACACAATGTAAATTAATAAAAATTAATTGACAGAATAAAATAAATCGACATTATTTACAATACCTAGAGCTGACAAAATGGCTGCCTCCCAGAACAAATCACTCAGCAATTCGGAGAAGAAAAGCAATCCGCCCATGTTGTTTCCATACTTCTCCTGCATGGGATCAAAGATTGTGGTGTATCTGGCTCTCCGTACTTTAGGAGCGTAAATCAAAGCAGCTGAAAATATCGAGAGAAAAAAATTGTAACAGAAACAAGAAATGTTTATAAAAAAGGGGCCGATGATAGATTTCCCGACGGATATTGGATTAACACTGTTTTCAATAAAGCGGTGTTTTTCCTCAACCACGTTCCATAATTTTCAACCTATGTCAAATAAAAAATAAGTATAATAATAATAATATAAATCTAACACCACTGAATTTAAAAATATAAAAAAATTCCAATGTTTGGATGAACACGTAATTGAAGTAATTAGCCAATATACTTAATTACATATTATACAAATTTTAATTTTACAGCACTAAACGGCCGTTCCGGAGTACAAATTCCTCATCAGTAGCGACATGTGCTACTTTTGAATATAATAATAATTTCAAAAGTTGCATATGGCAATTGTGGCTTACACCAAAAGTGTGAAACTAATGACCACACATAAATGATCATGGTATAAAGTTTAAACTGTTGTTGATGTTTTTGTTGTTGTAATGTTGTTAAACGTCGCATCAGCACATTTCCAGTTCTTTGCTACGAGATCATTTGTTTTAATTTCTAAGGATTGGTCTAAGATTAAGTTCTAGTATGCGTGAGACTTATGACTGTTTTATTTCCTGTCTTGTACGAGCACACACTCAGGCCGATGTGCTGTGTCAGACTCTCCATGCCCTTGTAGATTAAACAGTATAATTAAAGTATGTTAATGGCTATTGTAAAAATCTGGCCCTAATTACATTTCATCCTGATACTCAAGATTCGTGATATATAAAATAGATTTGGAAACTGACCAAATCAATTGAACACTCGAACCTCCACCAGGGAAGTGAGACCGGGTGTTGTAAGCATAAAATAAGACCGCATTACCTATTGCTACTCCGACATTATATAAAACTGGTGCCAGGGTCCATATTAGTCCGTCTCTACCCATGGATTCAGCCGTCCCATTAACGTAGGCCCCTCCTACCATCGTAGCTAAATAATTATTAAATAAAAATTCTATTATGTTACTTTTTAAACAAAATAATAATAATAACAGCAACAATTTGTGAAAGCAACTGAAGTCCCTTCGATCATTGTGGCTATACATTACATATTATACCAGTTTTAATTTTACAGCACTGGACGATCGTTTCGGAATACAATTCCTCATCAGTAGTGCTTGGACCAACATTATGAAACCAAAATCACTTTCAAGATGTTGAAAAGACACCTAAAGGGCCAAAATTTAGTTTACCAAAATTAGCTAGGAAAATACTTTGCATGAGGGAGTATACCTTAGTTTGTTAGGAATTTGAAATTTTAACAAGCATGAAATTTAGACAATATTATATTATTGCCTACTGAGTTTGTGATATTCCTCGGGACACCAGCCACCAGCAGAGATACCGGTCAAACTTGACTTTGCATAACTTTTTCTGTAAACATGGAACATAGTTTTGTAAGCAGGTAATCTTTTGTATGCGTAGATCTATTACATAACAACATTTAAGAAATAACATTCTATTTGAGTGTATTCATTCGTTATTATGAATGAGAGTCAGGAATAGCATATTCAATGAACTGCGAAGCAGTTCATGTTAAATATGCTATTCCTGACTCTCATTCATAATACCGAATGAATACACTCAAGTAGAATGTTAATTCTTATATTTACAATCATAAAAAAACATTGATAGCATGTCCGAAATGTAAAAATGTCGCTACAATAATTTATTTCATTCAAGATTCCGACAAACATACGGGATTGATGGAACAGCCTTGCTCCAAATAAGGAAAGTTACATCGCGAGTAGACTTGGATGCTGACCAATCAAACAATGCGTGACGTAATAGATGCCATTCTGTGACGTAATCGAATAGTTAAACGTTACGTAATCAGAGGTCATGACCCCACACTGTATTCAAGAGCAATTGAATGCCAGTTAAAACAAATAGGTTCATCTAAAGAAGGTCAATTCCAATTGTAAATATAAACAAGTAATTTAAATGTAATTTAAGGTTTATAGTAGGTAACGCAAACCTTTATAAGTTGTTAATGAATTATATGATTATTTTCAGTCTAAAGCAATATATAAAGTCAACATTGCCGATATTCCAAATATTATTTAAGAATTGACTGTCATTTTTTCCTGGTTCATCAAGTAATGAACCAGATTTTAAAACTAGCAAATCTGATGAACTGCATATCGGGTGCAGATTAATAAAATCAAAACTACATGTCTAAGCATAGCAAGGTGGCTTAAAATGATTTGTATTTACCTTCACACGCACACCTTTAGAACCTTCGCGACAATAAGCGGTTAAAAGGGGAGTAACTCGTACATCGTGTAAGTTTTGTTATGTTAACTGCTATGGTGTCAACGCGATATGCAAATCACACAGAAGATTAAATTGTCGCCTTGAAGAGTGACAAAACCATTATGCAGGTTTTTGTCAGGTTATGGGTTCCGAAGCACGCTGTCAAAGACAAATGTAATATAAGACTGCGGCTTAGAGTGCATCTTTTAAAAATCTGTATTATTTAAACTATTCATACGTTTTAAAACTTTTATCCTAGGATTTTTATGAATTTAACTACGTGCAATATATATGTCTGGCTTTTTGTACAGATATCCAACAGCACATTTCACAAAAACGACAATTTATTTTAATAAAATGTGCATTAAATGTGCAGCATGTTGACAGATGCAATAAAAAGGCTTTAATTTCAATATTAAACACTTGGATTCTTTATAATATATACACATTTAAATAAGATTCTAACCACGGAATAATTTTAGTATGAGGAAAATATCAATCCTTTGGTAAAACAAATAGTTCACTATCTCCAGTTTAATTGAAGATGGGCATCAAATCCGTTATAAAGAATTCTTCTATAACCCGATTGCAAATAAAAACAAACGCCCAAATTCATTAGATTTTCTAAATGAACAAATTCAAAATGCATTGTCACAAATATAATTGCATTGGCACTTAAGGGTATTTTTACTTTATTATTTGTAAAGGAAGAATGATGGTTAACGCCCAGTCAAGAATATTTCACTTCTATCGAAACGTTACCAGATAAAGGTAAAATGGGAGATATGTTTATCCTTCTTGGTGAAAGATGCAGAGAGTGATCTCCCACACGTCACCAGCTATGACAGGGGGCGTCGACTATTGAGGTCTCTTCCGAAGGACCCCGTACCTCAGTTTAATTACTAAATGCAGAGTACTTGTCGAAAGAATAGTCACTACCTATTTTCAGGTCTTGGTTAGATTCCGACCGGGGCTCGATCCCATAACTTCCCACATATGGAGTGAGGATAAAAGAAATCTCATTATAGTCTTGCGCTTTAGGCCACGTGAAGTCAACCATCCATCGAGACCCCTGAATGAGTTGAGTTGAGTTGAGTAATGGTGTTTAATGGTCCAGTTAAGAATAGTTTACTTATATCGAAACGTCTTAAGCCATAGGCGAAGGTGCAGAAATTATGCAAGTACGTTGCGCTTATGCCATTATACAGCAGTGATATTTTCCGTGCCACTCCTACCGTTACAAGGGACCACGTATAATTTAAGTTGGCATCCGAAAGAACCGTGACTTTCATTTCGTAATGCCGAGTGCTTGGCGAAAGAACAGTAACCACCAACTTTCAAGTTTTGGTTCGAACCCACAACTTGCCACTTACGGGGATCACTGAATGAGATAGGCGTTAATACATACCTGCGGAGGAAAAGCTGGCCACAAACATGCCGAGGTTCCTGTTGGCCAGTAACAAATCATCAGAACTACTGGAGGCATTTTTGTTGGATTTTTTTCTTGCAGCGACGAATCCGATAATGAGAATTAATACATAAAATACGATGATACCAATCAAACCTGGAATGTTGACGCCCATTGTTCAGGAAAATCTGGAAAAAAAATCAACAAAATATTGAAAAGTGAACAGTTTGTACTTTTCAATAACGGGAAGCATTCACTACAATACAAAAATCACAAGGATACCAATCAAACTGGGAATGTTGACGTCCATTGTTCAGGTTAATCTGGAAAAAAATATATATATTGGAAACCGAACAACTTGCAGTTTGCTATATCTGGAAGAGTTCACTACAATGGATAAAACACAATTATAGCTATCAAACCGGGGATGTTTGACGTGCAGTGATCAGGAAAATCTGAAGAAAACAAAATCTTGGAAACCGAACAGCTTAAATACTTTGCAACAACAGGAAAAATTCACTTCAATACATAAAACACAATTATAGCTATCAAACCGGGAATGTTGATTTCCATTGTTCAGAAGTAATTGAAGGGAAAAAAATGAAAACCTACAAGTTGTTACTTGCAATAACGAGAAGAGTCCATTACAATACACAAGAAATATAGGAAAATCTGAAAATTCAAAATAGTGGAAAGGGAACATCTTGTACTTTGCAAGGTCTGGAAGAGTTCCTTACAACAATAAAACACAATTATACCACTCAAACCGGGAATGTTGACGCCCATTTTCAAGAGGAAAACCTTAATAGAAACGCATTACAACCGAAAATTGAAAGTTGTACAACTTGTATTTTGCAATATCCAGAGGACGGAAAGTTTGACGTCGATGGTTAAGAAATATCTGGAAACAAAAGTTTAGAAACAAAACAACTTCTATATGCAATACCTGGAAGAGTTCACTACAATACGAGCGGGAATATTAACGTGCATTTTTAAGAGTTTTCACGTATACCGAGACTGTCAGTTCTGCCTGTAATAGTAGAGAAAACAGGAGTGTATGAACATTAAGCAAATAAACTGACTGCATTTTGTAGTAGAGATGGATTCGAATCTAGACAGTGCGAGGCTTAGTGATACTCAAGCAGGAACCGAGTCTCCTAGGGGCATTGTTATCAGCAAATTATGCAAGATAACTGCAAAGAGCTGTACACGCAGAGAACATAATGGCAACATAGTTTTAGTATAGAAAATTCGAAAAATTAAGGCATGTCAATATGGATACGAATGGTTACACTTTCAGTGTTGTCATCGGGTCTTGTTTGTTTCGAGTAAACACTATTAAAGCCAATCACATGTCATTTTGAAATTTAATTTCAAGGTTATGCAGCATATCCATAATAATTTAGGCTTTGCTTATTAAGTGTCGCATTAATAGAAATTGGAGTGGAATTGAGTAATGGTGTTCCAGGCTTGGTCCCTTTGCTTATATATAGGTGGTAAGTTATGGTATGGTAGAGGAAACCGATGAACCCGGAGAAAACCATCGGCCTTCAGCAAGCGAACTGAAAAAATTCTCAGAGCAGGCGGATTCGGTCAAAGACAATGATAGGCGCTGTCGTAAGCTATTGATATTCGTAAGCGCGCTTTAGACTAATCGGCCACCGAGGTCTTTCATTAAGAGGATGCATAAAACTCTCAATAACCATTAAAAATAACAATGAAGAAAACAAATTAAAAAAACTAATATGAAATTTAAAAAAATTGATTTTAAAATATGAATGAAAATAGAAATAAAAATATGTAGTTAAAAAACAAAAAGAAAGAAAATAAGACGCACATGTACATTCATATTGAAAAAAGAAGATGTTATCGAAGATAACTTACAAAAGCTGAAATCCACCGTCATTAGCAATCCTCACACATCCAGGGACCCCGGCCGTCAAATATATATTAAAAATGTAACACGTTAAAATTGCGTGTTTAAAAATCGTCGTAACTAACGGCATAGGAATGGAAAATCTCTTAGTAAACAAATATTTCATAATCGTTTCTAGTTGTTCACGGCAAGGTTACAAAGATGAACTTTTCTCTTATGATCTTTTTTTGAATTTTTTTCGAGCTAGTGGTTTTTTTGCCAGTTTTTTGGGGGTCAGCGCATTGACAATATAAATGTCTTTTTAAGAGCGCATCAGTGCTCAGATCAAACAGAATTTGCAGAGTGTCTAGAGTGGAGACGAGTAATATCTAAAATGGCGGCATGGAAGAAACCATGTGTTCCGGAGAAAAAAAAAACCTCTCATGACCTTGTTTTAATTCTTTTCCTACTAGTTGTACTTTTATGTCGGTTTTTTGGGGGTCAATGCATTGGCAACAAAAAGTCTTAATAAGTGAGCATAAGTGCTCGGAACAAATCAGTATTTGCATAAACTAGATTAGAGTTATGGTGTTTCAGTTATAGATGAAATGATATTGAAGAGACCCGGAGAAAAAATATCAACCTTCGGCAAGCAAATGAGAGATGTTATGTCCGCTTTATACTAGGCCAGTTGTTCATGTATCATGAAGCTACAAAATTACGTTCCATGGAATTTTCACAGTAACCGAATAGATGAACAAATCCAATCAAATCGAGGGTTTTAGGCTGCTCCACTGGAGCTTATTGTAGCAGTTTTAAACATGACATTCTGGTGTATAGAGTTAAACACGGTATTTGTTATATATGCGATATAACTCCAAAGTCAAGAGTATTCAAATAGCTGTCATAAAATACGTGTTTATCCTAAATAATCTTGTCTTATTTTTTTATTATTGGTGGCCGATATCCTTTGAGCTCGTGGCTTTTTGCCGATTTCAAACTCAGGCTTTATTTCTATCTCGATTTAATCAATTTCTCTGGTTATTTATCAACAATTATCATGTGTTGAAATACAAGGTTAAATGCCTAACATCATAATGACTTCACACATTTTTATTCAAAGTAAATAGTACAAATATATTTACATTTCAAATAAACTTACCTATTTTAAAGAGAGTTACAAAGGATTTTAATTACACACAAATTACACTCAAGACCTAGATCTAGAATGAACCTTGGTGGCTCAGTGGGTTATTTCAAGCGCCTCTCCGTTGCCAAGGTTCGAATCCCACCCAGATATACTAGAAATTCTAAAATAGCCGTTATTAGAACTTTGCCTATCTGTTATTAGTCCCCGTGTTGGACTATTATCTTGGGTACTTGCTGTTTTGCATCATTATAGTAAGTAGGGTGAGTTTAAATGATTCAAATACAACTTTTTCGTTTAAAGTTTACTTTGACGCGAATGTTTGAAACAAAACTAGCAGCTCTAAGAACGTATATACAATACCCTATCATTTTTAAAAGTTATTCTGCTTTCTTTAGGTACATTGAGATAGCTATCAACTGATGAGTTGTATAGAAATTTAGTAAAAACTCGCCTCGATCGCCATTGTTGTGTTCACGAAGTCGGGTTTGTTACGTGGGTTTGACACCCTGTAGTTGTTCGTTACAAATCTTGCGGCTGCGTGTTGGATCATTTCTATTCTGTTGATGTCTTTTTTGAAATGGTAGTCCCAGACTGCACTTTTATATTCTGGGTGTGGTCGTACTCATGCGATGGATGCATGTTGTTTGATTTATTGAGGACATCTATGGAGATTTCTCCATATAAAAATCTTATAAAACAGTTGTTGGGTTGCTTTATTGATATTGTTGGTAATGTTATCGTTCTAGATGAGGTAACTGTCGAGTTCGACTCCGAGGTAAGGGTTAAAATCTTTCATCTCTAAGATGGTTCCGTGGTCTTCTCTACCTATTTTTTGCTTTCAATACATAACATTTCTTCGAAATAAAAGTTCATAATTGTGGATAAAAAATATTAACCTGTTCGAAAATGACTTAAGAATAAATTTTACAAATACTCTCAAATTTCTACATTGAAAAAAAACATCCCCGATTCAATATTCAACGTTGAAAAATGAACCCCAAGGGATTGAGATTAACAGGAGCCCAGTAGCCCATGAACCCTAGAAATTTGTCTGGGCCCTCAAATCTTTTAAGATTTTTGCTATGTATTGCCAAAGCAACTTCTCTTCAAAAGTGAGCCGAGGCCCGTAACTCAAAATAGTAAAACTTCATCCCTGACCCCGAGTCAATTTTCAAACCTGTCAAAAATCATTATTACACAGGATGTCGGCTTATTTTCGTTAGTCCAGTGTTACACTTTCTACAGATATGTAATGTAGTTTACCACCACAAGATTTTGTTTTAATTTTAAGGCCCTCAAAAAGTGTATGACCGTCTTCACAATGTTGTTGAAAAGTATGACATCTCTGTGTCTAGAATTACCCTGGATATATTTGACGTTCCATACATGTAGTTCCATGTTCTTTTCATTCGCAATTTCAATTGCGCACGTGGCGGATATCGCTAGCTAATCAGGAGGGCCATACTCTTCCGAAACACACGGTCTCACTTTCCTGATTGAAGTTTACTTATTTAACTTTTCAGTTTCGAGGTTTCCTTTGCTTTTGGGGTTGTGATTTGGACATGGATTATTATGTTTGTGTTTGACTTAGCCTCCAAATATACATTTACATTAGCACCCATTTTCCGTCTAGAAAGCTTTTTCTCAACATTATCGAAATCTATGAAAACGTATGTTTAACCTTTTGAACTGGTGATGATTTTCATCAATGGAAGTAGGCGGGGTCACCTGTTATCCCACTAATCGATGACGTCATCCTTCAATGAGATGCGGTAGACGGGTTCCACGATGCACTAAAATCAATGGAGGAAGTTAATTAACAAAAATGAAATGCAGTCATAGTTTTAAGTCCACAAAGCAGATTAAAAAAATATATAAAATGAATTGTTAATATAAGAAATGACATTGTTTTGGGGTCACTTCATGCTAGTATGATATCGGGTGTTCCGGGTACAAATTTTACATGATGAGCTTCGCTCTTTATTCGATTTGTACCATCATACTAGCATGAAGTGACCCCAAAACAATGTCATTTCTTAAATGTGACTTTTTAACAATATCAGAATTATGTCTTTAAAAACATATCTATATAAGTCAATGAACTTTACATAAAATGTTTCCGTTGATCATAAGTAAAACAAAACAATTAAACACGAATCAATTATTTTTAGTATTATTACACATAATATTGATACTGCGTGAAACAGCAATTATTGATGATTTGAAGAAAAAACCTAGGTTAATGCCAAGCCTGTTATGTACAGGTCAGTTCAAAAAGTAACGTCACCCCTAAATTTCCAAAAAGAAACGTCATACTCTTATTTCTGTATCAAAGAAGAACTAAAGAGTTAACATGACTTACTTTATGAAATAACAGCTTTTATACATTAAAAAATACGAATTAGTATTTAAAAACTATTTTTTGTCTCTTTAGGGACTAGAACGCCCACACGTTCTTCTAGCATAAGAATGACCCGCGACCTAACCAATTTCGCCACGGAGACAAGTAAAAAATATTCAATATAACAAGTTAAGTTAGTATTTAGTTTATGCTCCTCTTGCTTTGATAACAGCCAGTTCTCGAACAGTTCTTTTACCTTTGATCCAGTGACTTTGCATGGACTTCCAAATAGTGTAATTTGATCTAGGATTATCCATAGCTACTTCCTTAATAATTTCAGAGATTTTCTATCGGATTCTTTTCCAGAGAATTATCAGTCCATTCTAGAACGGGTATATTTTTAGTTTGTATAAAATTTGGTGTCAACTTCAATGAAGAATATAACTATAAACGTGCTACTAAAATTAGAAAAGGAAAATGAACCAAAAATGAACATGGAACAAATTCATTAATCATGTTTATAAAGTAAAACAAATTATATTCACTCTCATTGCAATTTTACCAAAAAATCTTCAAAGTTTTCTAGAATTCTTCCTCAGACAAACTTTTGCATGCGCAGTTGCCAGTTTCATTTCGAATATCAAACTTCAACCCAACATTTTTTATACAATTTGCATCATATATCAACTATTCTTTGAATTTAGAAATATAATTGATTTTAAGTGTTAACTGTTTAAAGAAAATAGTTTAATTTTATACATTTTGATTGAAATTTAAACAGTTGAGTGAGTTGAGTTGACTAATGAGTTTAACGTCCCAGTCAAGAATATTTCACTTATTTTGAGACGTCACCAGCTATAGGCAAAGGAGCAAAAAAAATTGCCTGTGCGTTGCGCTGATGACATTATACAGCAGGGATTTTTAGCGTGCCAAGCCCACCGTGACACGGGACCTCGTTTATTTTAAGTTCTCATCCGAAGGAACCGTGACTTTCATTTCGTGATGCCGAGTGCTTGGCGAAAGAACAGTCACTACCAAATTTCAAAGTCTTGGGTCAAACACAACCGGGGATCGAACCCACGGCCTCCCACTTACGGAGCGAACACTCTACCAACTGAGCTACCGCAGTGGTACTGACATTAAAACAGTTCGAATTTTACAAATCACTTGGCATTGATCATGAGGTTTTATAAAACCTTGTGTATACGTAATTTGGTGTCTAATTAAAATGTTCTACATGAGGGAGCGATGAGCGGTGACGTTACTTTTTGAACGAACCTGTACATTATATTATCAAGCAGTAATTCAATTCGTCTTTGTTACAAGCATTTTGATTAGTCAGATCTTTCCTTTTATTTTTGCATGAATGGATTGTATCTCAGTGACGTAATACTATTATAATTCAATTCTAATTTTGGTATAAAACATTTTGATTGGTCAGATTTTTCTGTTACGTTTGTTTGCGTGAATGGATTGGATCTCAATAATGTCATCTCATTATGAATGACGTACAGAGTCATATGAATTTGCTACGCCATAGCGCTAGCGTTGCTAATTTTATTTGCTAGGGCTATATTGTTGTTTAAGTTGTTGATTTGTTGTTAAAAAAAATTCTAAAAATTGAATTATGAGAAATGAATTTAATCTATCATTTTGTTATGGAAGTATGAAAGAATTGGACAATTTGTACACATTAAATAATTCTCTACAAAATGTCCAATTCTTTCATACTTCTATATAACAAAAAATGAAAATTAATTTCATTCATACAATGAACCACGCACCGAGACAACTGGACCCCTACGCTATATCAATTATTTTACTCGCTAGAGATGCATTGTTGTTTAAATTTATTTTGTTGTTTTATTGTTTAAAAAATTCAATAAATTGAATTATGATTAATTAAAAAAACATAATGATAAAGTTGATATATTAAAGTACAGACCTGTCTAAAGTTTAACACTAGACTAACGAAATCAGAGTCTAATCTCGGTCCCTCGTTAGCAATTTCTTGACCGTCTTTCAATAACCACTACGGTAGCTCAGTTGATAGAGTGCTCGCTCTGTAAGTGGGAGGTCGTGGGTTCGAACCCCGACCGGGTCTGACCCAAGACTTGAAAGTGGGTAGTGATTGTTCTTTCGCCAAGCACTCCCGGCATTAAGAATGAAAGCCACGGTTCTTTCGGATTAGGAACTTGAAATAAACGAGGTCCCTTGTTACAGTAGATTTGACACAATAAAGAACCCTGCTGTATAATGTCATCAGCGCAACGCACAGGCAAGATTTCTGCACCTTCGTCCATATGTCAACGTCTCGATATAAGTGAAATATTCTTGACTGGAACGTAAAACAACCATTACTCAACTCAACTCGACAACCTTTCAGACAGATGCTATTTTGTTCATGGCAGCTTTTTAACCACTGCCTATCCATACCAAGACCGCTTGACAACAGAGTTTTAAAATTTTTCATCAGCTCAGTTTTAAATTTTCTACAAGTCTGTACTGTATTGGAGTGAATGATCGAACCGGATAGTTACGGCGGCGTGTGACATTCCAACATTTTATAACAATTTTATTAATTGTTTATTTTTACTTACAAACAAGCGAAGGAGTATAAAAAAGTACAAATTTATACTAATGAAGTTGTAAAACTTAAATAAAAATGGCTAATTACGAAAAAATGTAAGAATTAGATATTTCGCAAATGTAACATATTTCTTTTATTCTTCCATAACAATAAATTGATGTCATTTCAATAGTAACATGGTTTAACTTAAAGATCATGTGTGCATTATCAGCATCCACTTGCTTGAAAGTGGGAAGTGACTGTTCTGTCGCCGGCATTACGAAATGAAAGTCACGGTTCTTTCGGATGGTAACCTTAAATAAACGAGGTCCCGTGTCACAGTGCGCTTGGCACGCTAAAGAACCCTGCTGTATAATGCCATCAGCGCAATGAACAAGCAAAATTTTTGCACTTTCGCTAATAGCTGGCGGCGTCTCGATATAAGTGAAATATTCTTGACAGGGACGTAAAACACCATTACTCAACTCAACTCTCAGTTATTCAGGATCATCAATGCAAGAACATTTTAGTAAAGTCAGTGGACTGTAACAACTCCTAATGAAGTCTGACGCCTAATGAAGTCCGACGCCTAATGAAGTCCGGACTTCAAATTTTAAACTTCCTTCGGGAAAAAAATCTGCTAATATAATTGTTTTATCGTGTATAATCTAGTGTTGTTTTATGAATAGCTTATCTGTGATATAACTGTTTTTATCAGTTTAGCTATAGTTTTATTAAAACTTGTGTATTGTTATTATTAATTTTACATTTTAATACTTTGTGTTATTGATACTATTGTATATTTTACTTTTTCTAGCCGCGAATAGCTGTGTCATATACTGTTTTTTTTTAAAAATTTAATCATAAAAACTTTCAAAAAATGGTATATGACAATTTTTTGAATGTATTTTATGATTAAATTAAAAAAATGGTATATGACAGCTGCAATAATGCTGATGCGACTTTAAACAATAATTCACTCACTCACTCACTCACTCACTGACTCACTTACTCACTCACTCACTGACTCACTTACTCACTCACTCTCTGACTCACTGACTCACCAACAGCCTGCTCACCAAAACAGAAATACAAGACAGATACGCAAATGTAATAACAGCGTCGAGGTCGAGGTAACTTACAGTCAAACCTGTATTAAAGGTCACCTCTATATAAGAGTCACCTGCTTATAAAAACCAGTGGAATTGTATTCTAATTGTTCTGTATTCATATTATTTGACCCTGTATAAAAAGTCCACTTGTCCATGAAGGCCACTTTTACTGGTTCCGTTGAGTGGCCTTTATAGACAAACGAGCAAACCAAACTGGGGTTAACGATATACGCATCTCCTATATATCTCCTATGTATGTTGATACTTTGTACCAAGTTTCGTGTAGTAGTACTTCAAAGTTTTGGAGAATTAGCGCAGGCAAGAATTTCGGACGGACGGAAGTAATATAAGGACGGAAATTCAAATTTAATATCCCCCTCTTTCTTCGAAAGGCAGGAGATAAAAAAAGTGGCCTGGTCCAGCTGAAGGTCCCTAAAACGTCCCAAGGTGGGGACCTCAATTATAAATACGTGCGGAATTGCATCTGTTTTTAGGGTTTCATGAATTCCCATAAGACCATGTGTAATTTCTAAAGGATTTGTTTTGGAAGTAACGTTTTTTTTAAATTGATGTGTTATAATGGTATACCTGATGTTTGATGTGTCTTATAAGTCTTTTAGGCTGGATGTAAAAGCATTTATATATAGGAATTATGTAGTAGTACTTTAGATGTATATTGTAGCTTTTATATATGACACTTAAATAAAATATTTTTAACTTGAACTTAATTACCGCCCCTCTGTTACTTGACATACCAATTCTATCCAAGGGTAATCAATTGGTGATAATTTAACACGAAAACGTAACACCCGTTTCGTGAATGAAATAAAGTTCAATTAATAGATTTAAAACAATTTGAATACATTTTATGATATTTTCAACACGGACATGTAACAGTTGTTTCGTCAGTGAAATAAAATTCAATTACTAGATAAAGTTTATACAAAATTTAAAAAAAAAAAAAAAAAAAAAAAAAAAAAAAAAAAAAAACCATTTCATCTGTACTTTACCTACAACTACGGTAGCTCAGTGGTAGAGTGCGGGCTTCGTATGTGGGAGGTAATGGGTTCGAACCCCGGCCGGTTCTGACCATGGCTTCGTAGTATGTGGGAGTTAGTGGGTTCGAACCAGTTCTGAGCAAGACTTGAAAAAAGGTAGTGACTGTTCTTTTGCCAAGCCCTGGGGGTCCTTCGGAAGAGACCTTAAAAACCGATGCCCCGTGTCACGGTAGGCATGGTTCGTTAAAGAACCCAACCTCCGAACATCGCCCCAAGCGCACTGCAAATGGGAAAAAATCTGACATTTAGCCTATAGCTGGTGACGGCTCGATATAATTGAAAAATTCTTGACTGGGACATAAGAACTTATTTAATCATCCAATCAATCATTTATACTCTACGGAGCCTGTAAGGTGACATGTGTAAAAAGCTATTTCGTACATTCGAAATTGTATTCCGTATACTAGTGTTCGTAATAATTATTTCGGCTATTCGCAATAGTATATCGCATTTTCGAAAAAGAATATGTTTTCCTAGTTTCTTTTTAAATTTTCGAATTAGTACTTCAAATTTTCAATAGTTTTTCGAAAATACGAAATAAATATCAGGAGTGAAGAAATTAACTTACGCGAATGAACGAAATAACTATTGTAAACCTTGGAAATAGTATTTCAACAAGAAAATTCAGTGAATTTCGGATCCCCAGCCAGCAGGTTCTTTTTCTTTCGTTATTTTTATTTGCATTTATGTTTAAAGGACCATAAATCTTAGGAAAATGAGCATCTAACTTGGGTTGACGACATGCGCATCTCCTATCTATGTTGATACTTTGTACAAGTTTCGTGAAATAGTACTTCAAAGTTTTGGAGAATTAGCGCAGACAAGAATTTCGGACGGACGTAAGGACGGAAAGTCGAATTTAATATTTTCCTCTTCCTTCGAAAGACGGGGATAAAAACTCCAAAATAAGCCAAATTCTATTTCGAGTATATAAAATATTTCAAATATTCGAAATAACTATTTAGAATATATGAAATAGTATTTGGAAAATATGAAGTTATATTTAAAAAAACCGAAAAGACCAACCAATATACGAAATACTATTTCGGATTAAGAAATAACTTTTTTATACATGTCACTTAACGGACTCCGTAGTATTGGCTCTTAAAGCATCTCGCCTGCACATGCGTCAACATAAATTAACATCATTTCATTAGAAGCCGAAACAAAAAGTAACACAGTCAGTTATACAAACGCTGTACTTCATGATAACAACAGACCAGTTCATATTTAAAATCTAAAAAATTAAATATTTTAAATGCAGTCAAAGTTTTATGATTAATATGAAAAATATAAGGAACTGAATTTTTACCAAGGAAAAAGATTTAGAAAGGGAAATACATACACGCAATAAACAAGAAAGGTAGGTTAAAAATCCAATGTCTTGATGGTTGGTTGGTTGGTTGAATGTTGATTAACGTCGCATCAGCAATTTTTCAGCTATTCGCGACGAGAACTATTTAATTAATCTCTATGGATTAATCTATGAACAATTTTGTGTATGCATGTGAAGTGCGAGTGTGTTGTATGGTCTGCCTTGTACTAGCGCGCACTCAGGGCTACTTTACTGTGCTAGCTCACAGAGTCAGTACGCCGCAGACAAGCGTACCACCCCCTCAGTCCATTATACTGATACCAGGTGAATCAGTAAAGGCCAACGGCAAGGAAAATTCACTTTCCCACATGTGGTCCGAGCGGGACTCGAACTCACAGCGGTGAGACCAATGTATTGAGCTGTCAGTGGTGAAGAGCAGTATGCAAGCCTGGTGCACTTGTGTCCACGCAGCTGGGTTCTGGAGTATGCTACCCTTGACAATTTGAAAAAAAATGAAGCAAAATTTGGTGCATTTGTCTGCATTCAAAAGCGCAAACAGAGATTTTAAATTCGGATTGTTGTCCATTTTAATTCAAAGACGCAATGATACAACTAGAGTACCAGTCTATTTTCTATAATTCTATTCGAAATTCATATAGGATCTCGGTTTAAAGTTTAACTGAACTAAGAGGGAAACAGAAAACTTACGGAGCGAGCACTATACCAACTGAGCTACTGTGGTACTGACATTAAACAGTTCGAATTTTACAAATCACTTGGCATTGATCATAAGGTTTTTGTCACCTAATGGATAAAACGTTGTGTATACGCAATTTGGTGTCTAAGTAAAAGGTTTATGTTAATTTGTAACACCTACTGCAGTTAAAGATGAAACAAATGATTTTAGATTCTACATGAGGGAGTGATGTTTTTTTGGAAATTGAGCGGGGACGTTACTTTTTGAACGGACCTGTACATTATATTATCAAGCAGTAATTCAATTCGCCTTTGTAACAAGCATTTTGATTAGTCAGATCTTTTCTTTTATTTTTTCATGAATGAATTGTATTTCGGTGACGTCATGCTATTATAATTCAATTCTTATTTTGGTATAAAACATTTTAAATGGTTAGAATTTTCTGTTACGTTTGCGTGAATGGATTGGAGCTCAATAATGTCATCTCATTATAGATGACTTACAGAAGCATATGAATTCCTACGCCATAGCGCTAGCGTTGCTATTTTTTTTACTTGCTACGGCTATATTGTTATTTAAGTTGTTGAGTTGTTGTTGAAAAAAATCTGAAAATTGAATTATAAGAAATGAATTTAATCTATCATTTTGTTATGGAAGTATGAAAGAATTGAACAATTTGTACACATTAAATAATTCTCTATGCGAATTATTCAGTGTGCAAAATGTCCAATTCTTTCATACTTCTATAACAAAAATGAAAATTAATTTCATTCATACAATGAACCACGCACTGAGACACCTGGACCTCTATGTTATATCAATTATTTTACTCGCTAGGGATGCATTGTTGTTTAAATTTATTTTGTTGTTTTATTGTTTAAAAAATTCAATAAGTTGAATTATAAGTAATAAAAAACCATAAAGTTCAGGATGATAATGTTGATTAACGTACAGACCTGTCTAAAGTTTAACACTAGACTAACGAAATCGGAGTCTAATCTCGACCCCTCGTTAGCTGTTTCTTAACCGTCTTTCATAACCACTACGGTAGCACAGTTGGTACAGTGCTCGCTCCATAAATGGGAGATCGTGGGTTCAAACCGCTACCGGGTCTGGCGCAAGAGTTGAAAGTGGGTAGTGACTGTTCTTTCGTCAAGCACTCGACTATACGAATAAAAGTCACGGTTCTTCCGGATAGGAACTTAAAATAAACGAGGTCCCTTGTTACAGTAGGTTAGGCATGATAAAGAACCCTGCTGTATAATGCCACCAGCGCAACGCAAAGGCAAATTTTCTGCACCTTCGCCTTTATGTCGACGTCTCGATATAAGTGAATATTCTTGACTGGGGGACGTAAAACACCCTTTACTCAACTCAACCGTTCGACAGCCTTTCAGACAGATGCTACACACAGTACAGGCCTGTCGAAAGTTTAACACCGAGCTGACGAAAAGGAGCCGAGACTCGGCTGCCGAGGGGCCGAGCTGTAGACAGTTAGTGACCGAAAAACTGTCCACTATCGGCCAAAAAGTTGCCGAGGAGCCGAGCGGCCGAAAAGTTGCCGAGGAGCCGTGCGGCCGAAAAGTTGCCGAGCTGTGGACAGCAGCTGCCGAAAAGGTGCCGAGTATAGACAATGAGGGCCCAAGATGAATCTGCCGAGCAACCGAGATGAACTGCCGATTCGGCACTAATTCGGCACTAAAGTGTTAAACTTTCGACAGACCTGTACTGTTATCTCATGGCAGCTTTTCAGCTACTACCTGTCCATACCAAGACCGCTTCACAACAGAGTTTTAAAATTTTTCATCAACTCAGTGTTAAATTTTCTACAAGTCTGTACTGTATTGGGGTGAATAATCGTACCGGATAGTTACGGCAGCGTGTGACATTCCAACATTTGATAACAATTATTAATTTTTTATTGTTTACTTACAAACAACCAAAGGAATATAAAAAAGTACAAATTTATACTAATGGAGTTGTAAAACTTAAATAAAAAGGCTAAATACGACAAAATGTAAGAATGAGATATTTTGCAAATGCAACATATTTTTTTTTATTCTTACATAACAATGAATTGATGTCATTTCAATAGTAACATGGTTTGTGTGCATTATCTCACCAAATAAGTTATTCAGCATCCACTTGGGTCTGACCCAAGACTTGAAAGTGGGTAGTGACTGTTCTTTCGCCAAGCACTTGACATTACGAAATGAAAGTCACGGTTCTTTCGGATGGGAACTTTAAATAAACAAGGTCCCGTTTCACGCTGGGCTTGGGGTGAATAATCGAACCGGAGCATTACGGCGGGCGTGTGACATTCCAACATTTCATAACACTTTTATTATTTTTTTTTGTTACTTACAAACAACCATACACATGACAATTTTTTTAATGTATTATATGATTAAATTAAAAAAAGGTATATGACAGCTGCAATAATGCTGATGCGAATATAATTCACAATAATTCACTCACTCACTCAATCACTCACTGACTCACTTACTCACTCACTCACTCAATCACTCACTGACTCACTTACTCACTCACTTACTTACTCACTCACTCACTCACTCACTCACTCACTCACACTCACCAACAATCTGCTCACCAAAACAGAAATACCAAACAGATACGCAAATGTAATAATAGCGTCGAGGTCGAGGTAACTTACAGTCAAACCTGTATTAAAGGCCACCTCTATATAAGAGTCACCTGCTTATAAAGGCCAGTGGAATTGTATTCTAATTGTTCTTTATTCATATTATTTGACCCTTTTATAAAAACCCACTTTTCCATAAAGGCCACTTTTACTGGTTCCGTTGAGTGGCCTTTATAGACAAACGAGCAAACCAACTTGGGTTAACGATATACGCATCTCCTATATATCTCCTATGTATGTTGATACTTTGTACTAAGTTTCGTGTAGTAGTACTTCAAAGTTTTGGAGAATTAGCGCAGACAAGAATTTCAGACGGACGTAAGGACGGAAACTAGAATTTAATATCTTCCTCTTTCTTCGAAAGGCAAGGATAAAAAGTGGCCTGGTCCAGCTGAGGGTCCCTAAAACGTCCCCAGGTGGGGACCTCAATGATAAATACGTGCGGAATTGCATCCGTTTTTAGGGTTTCATGAATTCCCATGAGACCATTTGTAATGTCTAAAGGATTTGTTTTGGAAGTAACGTTTTTTTTAAATTGATGTGTTATAATGGTATACCTGATGTTTGATGTGTCTTATAAGTCTTTTAGGCTGGATGTAAAAGCTTTTATATATAGGAATTATGTTGTAGTATTTTAGATGTATATTGTAGCTTTTATACATGTATATGACACTTAAATGAAATATTTTGAACTTGAGCTTAATTACCGCTCCTCTATTACTTGACATACCAATTCTATCCAAGGGTAATCAATTGGTGATAATCTGACACGAGAACGTAACATCCGTTCGTGAATGAAATAAAGTTCAATTATAAGATTAAAAACAATTTGAATACATTTTATGATAATTTCAACATGGACATGTAACAGTTGTTTCGTCAGTGAAATAAAATTCAATTACTAGATAAAGTTTATAAAAAAAAAAAAAAAAAAAAAAAAAAAAATCATCTGTACTTTACCTACTACTACGGTAGCTCAGTGGTAGAGTGCGGGCTTCTTATGTGGGAGGTAGTGGGTTCGAACCCCGGCCGGTTCTGACCATGGCTTCGTATGTGGCAGGTAGTGGGTTCGAACCAGTTCTGAGCAAGACTTGAAAAAAGGTAGTGACTGTTCTTTTGCCAAGCCCTGGGGGTCCTTCGGAAGAGACCTTAAAAACCGATGCCCCGTGACACGGGTCACGGTAGGCATGGCACTTCAAAAATCCGCGCACTGCAAATGTAAAAAAAAATCTGACATTTCATCTATAGCTGGTGACGGCTCGATATAATTGAAATAGTCTTGATTGGGACATAAAACCCTATTCAAGCATTCTATCAATCAATTATCGAATTATTACTTCAAATTTTTAACAGTTTTTTGAAAATACGAAATAAATATCAGGAGTGAAGGAATTAACTTACGCGAATGAACGAAATAACTATTGTAAACATTGGAAATAGTATTTCAACAAGAAAATTCAGTGAATTTCGGATCCCCAGCCAGCAGGTTCTTTTTCTTTTTCTTTCGTTTTTTTCATTTGGACTTATGCTCAAAGGGCCATACATCTTAGGAAAATGAGCGAACCAACTTGGGTTAATGATATGTGCACCTCTTTTCTATGTTGATACTTTGCACCAAGTTTCGTGAAATAGTACTTCAAAGTTTAGTAGAATTAGCGCAGACAAGAATTTCTGACGGACGTAAGGACGGAAAGTCGAATTTAATATTCTCCCCTTCCTTCGAAAGGCGCGGATAAAAACTCCAAAATAAGCCAAATTCTATTGCGAGTATATAAAATATTTCAAATATTCGAAATAACTACTTAGAATATATGAAATAGTATTTGGAAAATATGAAGTTATATTTAAAAATAAAAGAAAATATTTGCAAATATTAAGAAATAACTTTTTTATACATGTCACATGACGGACTCCGTAGTTATTGGCTCTTAAAGCATCTCGCCTGCACATGCGTCGACATACATTAACATAATTTCATTAGAAGCCGAAACAAAAAGTAACACAGTCAGTTATACAAACGCTTTACTTCATCATAACAACAGACCAGTTCATATTTAAAATCTAAAAATTTTTAAAATTTTAAATGCAGTCAAAGTTTTATGATTGAAATGAAAAATATAAGAAACTGAATTTTTACCAAGGAAAAAAGCTTTGGAAAGGAAAATACATACACGCAATAAAAAAAAAGGTAGGTTCAAAATCCAATGTCTTGAGCTGTCAGAAGTGTAGAACAATATGCAAGCCTGGTGCACGTGTGTCCACGCAGCTGGGTTCTGGAGCATGCTACCCTTGACAATTTGAAAAAAATGAAGCAAAATTTGGTGCATTTGTCTGCATTCTAAAGAGCAAACAGAGATTTTAAATTCGGATTGTTGTCCATTTTCATTCAAAGACGCAGTGATACAATTAGAATACCAGTCCATTTTCTATAATTCTATTCGAAATTCATTAGGACCTCGGTTTAAAGTTTAACTCACCTAAGAGGGAAACAAAAAACGTTTACCCAAGCTATCACCGAAAAGGTCTGGTTTAATGATTTCATTTCTCATATCTGAGCTGGTTCTGAGTATTTGGGCTCATATGCATTCAAGGAAAGTGTTCATGTACGTGTCTCATCGTCCGAGTTAGAAGAAAATATTTACTTACATCTACTAGATCGAGAGAGAAACAAATTCTTTGAATATTTGCAAAAAGATGTTTGCTGTTTTTTCTGCTTTTTGTGTCTACAATTTCTCAGTAAATGAACAGGTTTGTTATTGTAAACGACACTTTGAAGAACAATAAATGGCATATTGGATTAATTAAAAAAAATATCAAAACATTATGTGCAAGCTCAGCAATATTGACTTATAAGCATGCTACGCGACTGGCTGTGGATCACCACTGGGACAAAAACATCTATCTATCTATCTATCTATCTATCTATCTATCTATCTATCTATCTATCTATCTATCTATCTATCTATCTATCTATCTATCTATCTATCTATCTATCTATCTATCTATCTATCTATCTATCTATCTATCTATCTATCTATCTATCATCATCATCATCATCATCATCATCATCATCATCATCATCATCATCATTTGGGATTCGAAGGCGTTGTGGTTCATAATACGGCGTTTAGACCATTATTACTATTATTAATAATAGACTTTTAGGGCTTTAGCTTTTGAGAATGCATTTATTCTTAATTTAAGAAATGACATTCTGATCATGGTATTTCAAGGGGTAATGAAAGATAGTGTGGCGCGTGCCAAATTCGATAAAGGGCGAGGCCCTTCATTTTGAATTTGGCACGCGCCACACTATCTTTCATTACCCCTTGAAATACCATGAGGGGAAATGTCATTTCTTATATTTACAATTCTTTCTTTTAAAAATATTTTGTACCTTGGCGCTATTTTTTCCATATCTGCTCGTGTGATATAGCGTTTTTAGCCATGCGAGATCGGCGTATCTCACATGATTACGTGACCCCCTGTGCGGGACATGACGTGATATTGCGGGAAAATTGATACACATCAAGGGTCATGACCCCCATTGTCTTTCAACGGGAATTGCAATACAATTGCTTCTGTATGTTTCATCAAAGAGAGATACAATCATATTGTAAAAATTCAGTATCAGGCCTTGGTTGATCCTATAGAATCAGTGCCAGAGAATCATTTCTTCTTTATACCGAACTGTCTATGTTTGACATGTAATTTATTATGCTGATGTATTCAGAAGAGCTTCAACCAAAACAATTTTGGAAAGTTCATTTGTAACAAGTAGCAACTTTGAAAATGACGATTTTATTTAAACATGTGAATTTTCAACTAGAAAATGAGACCGGGTGCTTCGGCAGGGCAAGCACTTCCTGTCTAGCTAGCTATGTGACCCGCCACGTGAATACAATCAAACTATAATGGTCACCCAAAAGAACCAATGAAAGTGATCTTATATGGGCAGGTCACCTTTAAATATACAGGTTCAAATAATATGAATTAAGAACAATAGGAATATAATTCTACTGGCCTTTATAAGCAGATCACCTTTATATAGAGGTGACCTTTTAGGCAGGTTTGACCGTAAAAATTTTCTTAAGGGTAGTTAACCAATTTATGTACCACCATGTGTTGAAATATAATTAAAAACCAAGGTCAAACTATCTGAAACCCGTGACAATACATATTACATACGTATACCTATAATACTGAATGAATTAAATTATTGGTGACCATATCTTTAACTCAAAGCAAGAAGCAAAGAGGTCATTTTTGTCACAAACCAAAAACATTTTATCTAAAGGTTTGTGAATTGAATATACGACCCTGGATCCTACATCGGAATTTCGGCATTTCCTTGCTCTCAAAATCAGTGAGTGTATTATATTTTGCGTGTACACATTTTAGCAAAAAAAAAAAAAAAAAAAAAAAAAAAAAAAAAAAAAAAAAGTATAATTAATGTGTATTGAAATTAGCACATCAGCTATAAAAGTAAAACCGAACAAACAATTTAGCACTGTTAAGGGATTTAGATGCGCGCTCGGTTTAGCGCTTTTCAATGATTTGGAAGAAGCACTCGATTTCGCGCTTTTCATTGATTTGGAAGGAACACTCGAATGAGTCTTTCAATGTTTTAGAAGGAACACTCGAATGAGTCTTTCAATGTTTTAGAAGGAACACTCGAATAAGTCTTTCAATGTTTTAGAAGGCGCGCTCGATTAAGCGCTTTCAATGATTTGAAAGGCGCGCTTGATTTAGTCTTTGATTGTATTGGAAGGCGTGCTCGATTTAGCACTTAAAATAATTTGGAGGGAGAACTCGATTAAGCACTTTCAATGATATGGAGGGTGCACTCGATTAAGCGCTTTTCAATGATTTAGAAGGTGCACTCCATTTAGTCTTTTAATGTTTTGGAAGGCGTGCTCGATTTAGCGCTTTTAAATGATTTGGAAGACGCAATCGATTAAGCGCTTTTCAATGATTTGGAAGGCGCGCTCGATTTAGGGGTTTTTCGTGATTTGGAAGGACCACTCGATTTAACACTTTTAATTATATTTGTGGCTCAACCCAATTAACGTTTCGCATGCTGTAATGAAATTTTTATAAAAAATATAATAATACTGATTTTATTCTTTAGGGTGAATAATTTCGAAAGAGCCAATCTATCAATCGGAGGATTAAAACGCAATCAAAATAAACAAACTGTTACTAGTATATATTTATAGATAAACACGAACAACAGAAGACCGAAAAATGGCGGTGAATATTCCAGGACTTATTGGCATGTTGGCTTTTTATCTTCTGATAATGGTCGTCGGATTTGTTGCCGCTGCTAAAAAGAAAAAGAAGTCAAATAATTCAGAGGACTTACTTCTAGCTGGGAGAAACTTAAATCTGTTTGTAGCTAGTTTGTCATCGTCTGGTAAGTTTGAAACCCCGTTTAAAAAAAACAAAAAACCCCAGTTTTTAAAATCGTTTTCTACCGAGAGAATATTCCAAGACATGCTGGTATTTTTGTCTGGATTAAAAACCGGATTTAAAAAAATTAATGCAGAAAAATACTTTGAAAAATCGTAACATCAAAACCAGCAACAAAATGTAACGCTTATGACGAAAAGCCTTTAAAAATGAAAAAGTTTAAGTGTTAAGCCATCGACGGTTGGCTAGAAAGTAGAGAAAAAATCCGTGCAAAACCCTTATATCACGGAAAATCATTGGTTCAAAACGATCACGTCTAATGACACGTAGAAGAGATATAATTATTACCCACTATTCGTTAAAACAGGGGGAAATAATTATCAAAATACTTATATGCACTACATAAACTTTCCTTCAGATTAAAGTCTATTCGCCGAAAAGGTAATAACATTCAGAGGCGATGTAAACCAACCTTTAGCTTACAATTGCACCTGCTAGTTTTATGGCCATCAACACAATATTGTCGAAAAATATATTAATTGGTCTCTGTGTCAAATATTACCTTGGATATATTTGACGTCCCATAGTAACATGCTAATTTTATTCCCAAAATTACACATCGTGGCGGGTGCAGCTAGCTTAAAAGGATGTGCTTACTCTCTGGAGCACCCGGTCTCACTTCCCTGGTGGAAGTGCTCGTGTTAAACTTAATTTGCCAGCTTCGAAGTTTTTTTTACTGGGAAAGACGATATCCACATTACCTCTCAAATTTAGGATTATCATAGATAAAATATCATCTATATGTTGAATGATTTGGCGAGTCTTCTCTCCAGATTTAACAGAGCTCTGTATAACTTATATTTCATAAGAATATAAAACAAACCAGAAAGCAAGTGTGCACAGTTTGTGGCTATTGGTATACCGATTGTTTGCTGAAAACATTATATTAGCAAACACAATATATATGTTGTCTTGAACAACCTCTAACATTTTGTTGATGGCACCTTCAATATACATGTATTCAGAAAGTGAGACCAGATGACCTGGAAGGGTAAGCATCTCTTGTCTAACTAGCCACACCCTATATATCCAGGTTAATTTTGGAAACGGGTCATGATACTAAAAATATCGTTATGACGGCAATACAACGTTTTGAGAGCCTTGATGAGCCTTGTAGTAACCCACTTCGAAAAAAATTACGCAGTTTGAAAAAAAAATCAAACGGCGTAATTTTTTTCAAACTGGTTGAATTTTATAGGTACCTCATTATTTTTCAAACTGCGTTGAGCTGAACAATTTTTGACGCGATTTAAAAAAAAATCAAATCGCATTGAGCTTGTCCTGGATTTAACGAATTTTTTTTTCAAAGTGCGTAATTTTTTCAAAGTGGGTTGTAACAGAGTCTAGATTTGCAGTGTTCCTGGGTGATTTTTTTTTTTGTAAGCAGGCTTCTTCATTATATTTACGAAGCATTATAATCTTATTCAGAGAGTTAGAAACATTATGATAAGTCACATTTCATTTTATTTCACAATAATATTTTCATTACACTTTCATGTCAGACAACATTGACCTGTCCGCATGACCTTTCATTGAGAATACTTGTATGATAGAGTTAGACTTGTACTTAAACAATGCTCACGCTTCCTATGATGTAGACAAAATTTATCTGTGATTCCTATACATGTATGTACAGGCCCCGGTTTCACAATCTTTTCTAAACTTAAGATTTTCTTTAACTTAAATTTGGCAAATTAAGAACCTTAATAATTTTGTTAATTGTTCAGATATTAGGAAATTTAAGGTGTCATTTTAAAGATTATATCAAGCTTAAGACATCTGCATTTAGTTTAGACAAAAATATTTATTTGTAGTTCCAAACAGAGCTTGCCAAAAATATAGTTAAGGAAAATCTTTGTTAAGGAATTGTGAAACCGGGGCCAGATCTATAATAAATCTTTAAATTAAAGGTCAAGCAGACAGGTCAATGTTTGACTATACAATGCCATTCGTGTTTTGAAATAAATACTTTGTGCTACTTTTTATTAAATACACTAAGTATATGCAGGTCACGATATATTACATCATCGCGGTCATGTTAAAAATAGCACGTCACCTGTCCTCATATTTTAAGTTTGATTTAAATATGCCACCAAAGTGATACTATATACACAAAATGTTTAACACCAAGAGGAGAAACTGGAGCCCCCCCCCCCCCCCCCCCCCCCACCGAGGAAACCGCGCATTCCCAGCATACAATTTACAATTTCTTAAACATGGCTGTTCAAGGCATTGCGATTTATTTAGCGTTTTATTTTTAATTTAGATTGCTCAACCACTGAAAATAAAATCATTTACCTGAACCCCACACATAATTACGAAATCCGGAAAAAATGTAACCCGGTTTTATTGGAAATGCTTATCAAATTGGTTCCTATTAAAAAGAAAGTTACAACATAAATGAAGTACATGTACATTGTATACATGTATAACATTTAAATGGTCTCGGCTAAAATGTGTTCCGACTTGTCGCTAGTGTCGTAAATCAAAAGCTTTGTATCAAGTCTGTCTGGTAAATGTGTATTTATTCAAAGAATGAAAAGAAAGAAATATAGACTAGAGCACTCTCTTGATAGAAAAATATTCCAGTCCCCAACATTGCCGAGTTGTTATTTTTAACATTTAACCCTGTAACACTGAACCTTGACCTGTACACTCAAAATTTGAAATGAACACATCATCTCAAGTTGGTTAACATTTGTGCAAAGTTTGATTAAAATTCATTCATCGTATGCACTCAAAATTGATATTCGACACATCATCTCAAGTTGGTTAACATATGTGCAAAGTTTTATTAAAATTCATTCGTCCTATGCACTAAAAATTTGATATGGACACATCATCTCAAGCTTGTTAACATTTTTGCAAAGTTTGATTAAAATTCATTCATCGTATGCACTCAAAAATTTGTATGCGACACATCATCTCAAGTTGGTTAACATTTTTGCAAAGTTTGATTAAAATTCATTCATCGTATGCACTCAAAATTTTGTATACGACACATCATCCCACGTTAACATTTGTACAAAGTTTGATCAGAATTCAATCACGGACTTTTTTATTTTATTTACAGCAACTATGGTGGGTGGTGGTTTTATCAATGGTACAGCTGAAGCTATGGGACGAGATGGACTTATTTGGAGCATAGCACCAATAACTTACAACTTCGGCGTTGCCATGGGTATATTATATATGAGGGACCTAATTTGCAAATTCATTTCTGTTGGCCTCACCAGTATCGTAACTAGGTCCTTAAATAAACCGAGGCCAGAATTGTAGATCAAATCATATGCATTATTAATGGCATACAGTAAAACAGTCTCAAACGTTTTTAGGGGTATTATGATAAAGTATTACAGAAAAGCTCAGAACTAGAACCAGCTGTTGTAAAAATATGTGGGATGGTTATGTGCCATGAACACTAGTTTAACTACACCACTAAACCACGTAATCTAGGTTAGAGGATAGATTAAAAGTTTAAATTGTATGTGGACGGGTATCAGAAAAAAATGTCTATCATTTCAGTTAGTAACCTGGATTTTGCAGAATATTTCTGCGTTTTGCTGAGAAGAATCGTTCGCAGATGCACGATCCAACGGGCAAAGTCGCTAAAAGCTCAATAATCATTGTGACGTTCGGGTCTTACAAAACTTTAGCGATTTTAGTAATTCCTGGTCAAATGATCCTAGATCTGGCAATTCGTTTTGAAACTCTTGCTTTATGTCCGCAGTTATATCAGCATTTTACTGAAACGCTTGCCTGGTTAATTTTAGGAACTAAATGTAACTTTTACTGGGTGGCTCGAAATTAATGGACAAAATCAAGTGACGCTCGCCATCTTTTAAGGGTTCCGCGAATTCCGATCTATTTATGTAATACTGTGTGTCAAGTTTCTCTTTAAACAACAGTTACACCCAAAATATCACTTCTCTGCGAAAAAGTACTTGCCTCATAGGTAGTTATGGTACTGCTCACGATTCATTTGTTAACGCAAACACAACCGTTTATCGTGTTACCTGGAATGCATTATAACAAGTATCATATCAAGTGATCAGATATTTTTTTCTAAAACGAGGATCTGATTCCAGTTGGCTTCTCTTACCGCGAGATTGAAATTAAATTTCTTTTCTTTTCTTTTTCTTTTTTTTTTTTTTTTTTTTTTTTGTTCTGAAACGAGTAATTGATTATTTTTTTTCGCATTTATATTTTAATTAGTTTTTTTTATTGCATATGGATTCCAATTAGTACAGTCGTCATCGTTAAAATAAGATAATTTACTGATGCTCATGCATGTTCAATAGGTAAAAATTCGCACACCACCTATCCTGTGAGGAGAAAATGTAACATATGCGAATATACAAACTCTAAAGAGGCAGTTGCTGTTTAATCTTGGGAAGATCCTCGTGTGAGGAGGTATGCCAGTTCGCTTACTAAAAGTATGTGTTCTTTCTGGTATCCTCAACTATCCATGAGTTACCGCCTCGATGTAAGTAAAGGCGTAAACATTATTCAATTCCATTTCACTCATTACCTAGTACAAAGTTGTAGATCTATATTCCATATTAGGAAATGATTTTATTACTATTTAAATTATTTTTTTCAGCTGCTATATTCTATGCTCCAAAAGTGCGTAGAGCGAAGTACCATACTATATTTGACCCAATGCAAGATAAGTATGGAAAAAGGTGGGGAGCATTTTTATTCTTCGCAGAATTTTTGAGTGATCTATTCTGGGAAGCAGCAATTCTGGCAGCTTTAGGTAAGAAGCTTATGTTTAACCATTTATTTGCAAGCCTAGGCTTATCAATGCCCTCAAAAAGTTATATGACCGTCATTAATTAAATTCAACATCGAGCTTCAGTTCCGTAGTGGAACATTATTTCGAACTAAATTTGCCAGTTTTCAAAGTTTTTACTTTGCTTTTGGAATTGTAATTTAAACATGGATTGGCGTGTACAAAAATAACACTAAAACAAGTTACAACTAAAATGGTTTAACGTTTCAAAAGTGTTACCCATCGGGCCCCAACTGGTTAATCTATGTTCTCCAAACCATGTGCATAATTAAAATATGAATAGTCAATAACACATCTACTACACCCTCACATTAATTCTAATTTCGATTTGTTTCGAATATACTATATTCTAAATTCCCTGCTAGTCAAAACCTTAAAATACTCATTAACTAAGATATACTTCCTTATGCAAAGTATGTCCGTAGCTAAATTTAGTTACTTTTTGATACTTTTTCAACCCCTTTAAGAGATTTTGATTTGGTTTCAAAATTTTGGTAGAAGCACTACTGATGAGAAATTGTATTTCTAAACAACCGTCTAGCGCTGTAAAATTAACACTGGTATAATATGTAATCCATTCATAATTTGTATGAATGGATGATGTGCACATCTGCGAATCAAATAACACAGATGTGCACAGCTTCCATTCATATAAACTATGAATGAACGAAAAAAAACCGAAATTATTGCTTAAATGAAGATAACATACAAACGTGTATGATTCATTTACCTAGTATGAATAATGAACATATGAACGAGTGTATCGAGTCTACTGTATTTCCATAAATCAGTGCACATGGTTTTTATTATTTATTTCTTTTAATTGAAAATGTTTCCATTAAACTATCCATAATATGCATTTAAAATGCACTGACCTAACCAAACTATATTTTTAAGTTAATATATCGTTATTCAGTTCTCCTGTACTTGGAGCAATTTAGCGAATATTTTGGAAATTTGACGGTTTGTTCACCAATTGGGCCTCATTCAAAGTTATATCAGGGTATTAAGGGTCAGGTAGGTCATTGTTGTTCAGGGTTTTTTACAGGTGTTATCGTCATGAATATTCAAATTATGACATAACATTTATAGTTGTTCAGAGTAAGAAGGTACAGATGGAATACTTTTGACATAGTTATATTTGTTGTTTTGTTAAAAAGTTAAAAAATATGTACAGAATTAAACTCACTTTTGTATGAATGAAAAAAATCTAAAAGGTCAGCATATTTTGTATCAAGTTTTGACAATTTTTGTTTGTTGGAAAATGCCACTTTATTCTTGCATTTTCCACGTGCACTTAATTCGAGGAAACACATTAGTTTCCTATTACATTCTTTAGTAATAATAACAACCACTAAATTGTCATCTCTGTTGGTTGACCTAGGAGACAATACACAGAATTGCCAGATAAACATTGTATATAAAATTAATCTTCTAAAATTTTAAAACCCCACACAAAACTAAGGTATGCTTAATCTTCAAAATATTGCCTCTGGTAGATTCTGTAAATAACATTTTAGTCTTTCTTGTTTTTTATTATTATTTTATGTTTATAATTTAAAAAAAATATTTGGATTTCAAAATTTTTTGTCCGAGCAATACTGATGAAGAATTTTATTACGAAACGGTCTAGTACAGCAAAATTAAATTGTACTCATCACTTCTTTGCAATTAAATCACCATGAGTTGAAACTATCAGATTCCATCTTGATACCAACCTGTTGGTGATCAACTTTAATCCCGAGGTGAGACCTGCCTCAAAATTTAACTGGAAAGGGGAAAAATGTATAGATCAAACCTTGACTTATAACCACTTATCTGGAAGTTCTATCAGTTTGGTTAGGTGTTATTTAATTTGCCCAAAACATAATGGGGAACATTTGCTTACTCCTTTTATTTTTGCACCAGCGTTTTGTCTGCATTTTTCTCCAAAACAATTTAACAAATTAACAAATTTTGATGGAGTAAATGTGGAAATATCTATTTGTTGTTTTGTGTATCAAGTCACGCACATCGTTTGAAAAACGTGGATTTTCTAGTGGGTGTTCATTTCAGGAGCACTTTTGAAATTACATGTACATACTTTTCATTCATAACGTGATATATTAGAATTAAGTATGTCCTAAAACAATTACTACTTCAAGCTGTCTTTTTATATTCGTTAAGATATATATATATATATATATATATATATATATATATATATATATATATAATATTAGGACATTCAATTTATTTAATTTGTTAAATTACATATACGAGTTTTAATTTTACAGCACTAGACAGCTGTTTCGGAATACAATACTTCATTAATAGTGCTTGGAACCAAATTGTGAAACCAAAATTTGTTTCGAGATTTTTCTCAATTTCAGTGAAAGCAAATTCATTTAAGAGAAATCGTTCCTTTTAATTTTTACCAACTCCAAATTTTAATTTTGACTGAAAATGCATTAATAAGTCTGACTTATTCTGTAAAACATTTGTAAAAAAACTGTTGCATAAAATTTTATATGAGGTTTTTGATATAAGGTATACGAAAGTATACTCCCTCAAGCAAAGTATTTCCGTAACTTTTGGTCCTTTTGGTCTCTTTGCAACATCTTGATAACAATTGTGGTTTCATAATTTTGGCCCAAGCACTACTGATGAGTGAGGAATTGTATTCCGAAACGACCGACAAGTGCTGTAAAATTAAAACTGGTTTAACATGTAATACATGGGGTGTAATCACAAGGAACTCTTACCTATTTTAATACAATATGTTTGGGGTTCTTTTCAGGTACCACTCAATTTCCAAAATTGTAATATAGAATTTAATGCATGAATTATTTACAAAATTAACTTTAACTCATCTAAATACAACGTATTTTGTTGTTTTCAGGTTCAACACTAGCCATTATCCTAGATATAGACACATCAGTAGCTATAGTAGTGTCCGCTATTGTAGCTGTTGTTTACACCTTTTTCGGTGGGCTCTTTGCCGTCGCTTATACTGATGTTATACAGCTGTTTTGTATTGCGTTTGGAATTGTGAGTTGTCATATAATTTCTATATCATATATATCTAAAACAAGCATACAAGTTCATGACCAAATCACAATTTGAAAGTTAGGTAAAATCTCTGAAAATGGCGAATTAGGTCATACATGTGAACATGTAAATTTTCACTAAGTAAAACAAAAGGAATATGGAAAGAGTATGTAACGATAAATATATCGAAGATGGATATATCGTGTTCGAAATGATAGTGTTTGTTCTTAAAGATGTTCAAAGTCGGACAGGTAGTAAGCAATTTAGTTTCTTGGTTAGGTTGACAAACAAATCAAGAATATTAGCTTATATTGATGATGTCTTCAGTGCAAAGTGGGGACAACAATTGACTCGGCTTAAAACTAACAATTATTATCATTTTTTCTTCCATCTTTCTATGTTGGAGATAGAGATTTCCGCTTGAAGAAACGATGGAAGAAATTTCTATCTTCACCTCCATGTGCTTATTTTCACCTCCTCGAGCGGCTTTCAATGACGTCACAATCATAGGACAATTGAATGACGTCATTTCGTGGAGACATGACGTTGTCTTGCTGGAAAATGACATCCAAGTCTCCAAAATTTAAATATTTTCACTACGTTTTAGTGTTTATTTTGGGAGATTAGAATAAATGGCTTTGTTTTTAGTTTATACATTCTGTATAAACCAAAATCCGGTCATTCTGTCCGATGGTCATATTTATTTTTCTGTAAAACGTTAATTAACAAAGTTAGATTTACAAACATGGCGTCGATGTCGATGTGACTGATACTTCAAACCAAAATTTGTCATCAAAATGGAAGAAAAAATCAATGGGGTTCGCCGCTGTACCAAGTGATCAATACCTCTTAACGTTTGTGCGGAACGTTCTGGAAAACGTCAACGTCACAGATTCCCGGAATGACGTCGTTTTCGCGGGAAAACGCTATCTCATATTATTCCATATCTATTGGAAATAAGTGTTCCGCACAAACGTTAGAGGGTATCACGTGGTACAGCGGCGAACCCCATTATTAGTTTTTAATGTAGGATAGGGAAATCTCACCCTCGGGGTTGAATATTTCTGTCAGAGACTCGGCAAGCCTCGTCTCCGAGTGAAATATTCAACCCCTCGGGTGAGATTTCCCTATCCTACATGGATACTCATGATAGATTCTATTAATCTATCGGGTTCGGCTTATACCGTGAGAGGAACCGAAACCTATTACATTATCACTATCAAACAATTCAAGTGACCATTTATAATGTATTATAAACATATAATTGTGTAATTTTTTGAAAATTACTCTGATAATACTTGATGTTCCATAATTCCATGTTTCCTTTAATTTTTAATTTCTGTTCATACCTGGCAGGTGAAGCTAGGTAAACAAAAAGTGCTAACACTTCCGATGTTTGCGTTTTTTATTTAATGTGCTAGTTTCAAAGATTTGATTTTGCTCTTGGATTATGATTTGGACATGTATTAGTGTGTTTGTTTTAACTAAATAATTATATCAATGTTAAATAGATATGGTAATGAAGAGCTTATTGTAAAACAATGACCTTGTTGATTTACTTAAGGATATAAAATTTAGGACTCTGAACTGGTCAAAATTATATATAAATATCAATGAGGGAAAACTACTGACAAATGTAATAGTGACCTACATAGTGATAGTGGATCTTTTGACCTGCTATGGTATTCCAGTTTATCACTCGAGTCAAAATATTTACAATATAGTTACTATAACCACATATTATACCAGTTTTAATTTCACAGCAGTAGACGGCCGTTTCGGAATTTAATTCTCATCAGTAGTACTTGGACCAAAATTAAAAAACCAAAATTGTTTCCTAGATATTGAAAAGATACCCAAAGAACCAAAATATATTTTACCAAAGTTAGCTATGGAATATGTTGCATTAAGGAGTATATCGTAGTGTTTGAGAAATTTCACATTTAACTTCAACACATTTAGACAATAGTATAACTGTTTTTCTTCTCGATGAAACATTCAAAGGGATTAAATTACAATATTCGATAAAATAACTAAGTTATAAACTGTAAAATAGACAGACATACTACAGGCAGATCATGAATATACAATGTTTGACCAATAAAACATTTTAAGAGTTTTTTTTTAATAGTAAATAAAATTATACTATATGGGTGATCACGTACTATTTAATTTATTTGAAAAAATTGCATAAGTCTTATGCGAGCTGCATAAACTTTACAAGTATTCAATTATTTTAATCAATTTAATATCACGTAAAGTAACACGATTGTAATACTGTTCATTGTATTATCGTAGAACATGACTTTTTTCACCGGTTACTGTATACAAGGAGACAGTGTAATTTTCATCATTATTACAAGACACACAAATGACGTCATTAACATTTTAGATCAGAATGATATTCCGCTAGGGTAATATCGCCTAGGTCAATATTTATGTTTCAAAATAATATCAGAGCATATACTCTTAATAAAATTATTTATAAATTTTCACATTGCTAAATTTTTATTCCCCATTTTTAAAAGATATAGCGGGTATTAAATTCAAGTTTCCGCCCGTCCATCAAAACTTCTTGTCTGCGCAAATTCTTCAAAACTGTGAATCACTTTTTCATAAAACTTGGTGCAAAGCATCAACGCGCATACCATTAACCCGATCTGGTTTACTCATTATCCTGGGAGTAGTTTCCCTTTGAACATGCGTGAAAATTACACAATGAAACTGCTGGCGGGGGATCCTAATTCACTGAATTTACTTGTTTTATTAGATAATGACCACAACTTTTCAGGCCAATGTTTTGCGATATTTACCTTACGTCAAACCATTGCGTAATGTGGCGTCGTTTAATATTACTTTTTCGTCACCAGTGGGTGCTTAAAATCAGTGCCCTTTTCTTGTAATTCTTATTAAAATAACACTTTATGTTTTGACTATATAACAAATCAATTATACACTGTTGATGAGGTCAATACATGATCGACGAAAACGTAAAACGTAATATTGACCTGGAGCGTAGCGCGAGGTCAATATTATTTTTCGGAGGTCAATAACAATAGATATTGGCCTAATCAAAAGGTTATAATTGTTAAACATCAATAAAAGCAACGGATTAATTTCTACTTTTTACAACAGATATTATGCATTCCATTTGCTGCCAGGAATCCTAATGTGGATTTTTCCAGAATCAAGGACACGTGGCTTGGTCACGTGGACGAGACCGGACCATCTCATTATCATGTGGGGATATTTGTTGATTTTATTGTAATGACAGTATTCGGTGGAATTCCATGGCAGGTAAAAACAACAATGTTTAAATCTGCTATCACTCATACATTTTATGTATTATTGTTAAGGTATATTTACAATTATATTTTTTATATATGAAACACATTATCAAAATAATCTCCATAACCTTATGGAGTTTCTCATCCGGCGTCACAAACAGCTTTTGTTCGAACTGTCAAAGGATGTAGGCGGAATTCACGTGACGTGGCCGGGATTTACGTCATAAACGAGTGTCAACGAATGTAAGCGGAGCTTCACATCTGTTAAACCGAAGAAGATTGGATAAGAAGGCATTACGTCACCTGTTCCAACAAAATGATTTCTCCTACCACTAGTAGTAGAAAACAAGTAATTTTAATATCATTCTGACAACGCTTGCGTTTTTCGTGTCTTTGAAAGACTTACTTTGCAGTTTTTTAAGTTTGCACCATTCTAAGCCTCCCCATAACCTCATGGTAGATCATTGAAATTGTTGTTTTTATGGTTAAACTACTTACATGCGCAATACCATTTTCTTCATACTAAACTCTGCGCCATGATTAAGTGCCATATTGCAGATACTTCATCGGAAAGTACAGGCGACTCAAGTTAGTTGTTGAAACTACAATCAGAACAAGTCGGCTATATTTGAAGTTTGAATTTAATTGAAGTTGACTACTAATTATAAATGTAAACTATAACACATGTTTTCTCATTTTAAAATATTTTACATGTAATTGAACAATTAAAGATTTCAGTTAGTGCAATATGGTGTTTTATTATATATCAATGTACGCTTTGCATAGAAAATAAACTATAAATCTCGAGGTGTTAGCGTGCAATAAATATCTATATTTGTACACTAACTTTGGTCCAAGCGCGTGCAAATGTCGAGTCAACGTGGGACAATATTTCACAATATCCATTCGATAACCCTATATTGTTGGCAAAGAAAAGCAATATTGGCCGAGACAGTAGGTCTAAAATTCATCCAAAGTTCAAAAATAATTTTTTTTCATTGGTTTATATATATTTTTGATTTTATCTTTACAGGCATTTTATCAGAGAATGTTAGCCTGTAGATCACCAAGCATGGCAAGGACATCAACTCTGATTGGAGTTTGTATATCAATATCTATGGTGGTACCCCCTGCTATTATAGGGGCTATTGGTGCATCAACAGGTAATGTTAAAATTCTTAAAATATCTTGAGCACCATCGAGTGCTTAGAAAAAACTTCAAGACGAGACTGAAAATCATGCACTAATCATCTTAAAACGCAATCAAGAACGCGAAATTAGTTAGTGATAAGAACAGACAACAAAACATAACAAATACTGTAAATGTTTTTAATTTCGTGTGTATTTGTTTTCGCGGTATAGGATATTTAGACATATCCGCGAAGTTAAATTTTTTGCTTTTTTTCTAAATATGCACTATAACATAATAAGAATAATATAATTTTCGCTTAAAACAAATGACCACGAAATAAGCGAAAATAATAACACCGCAAAAATAAACTAGAAAAACTGTGAGCCACAAGCTCACAAAAAGTACCCCCCTCCCAAATATCCATCGGATCAAATTTGTAAATAGAAGGTGCGCATCTACATTATATCACAAAGATTGTGTGAAAGTGTCATGAAAATCCATTGAAGGGTTTAGGAGGAGTTGCGGATAAGAGATAGGTACCCTAAGATGTAACGGAAGGACGGATGGACACACGGACGGACACCCCTATCACTATATACTCCCCCACTTTTTAAACGGGGGCTAAATAAGTTTACAGTATATTGGAACCCATGATGAAAATATTTCCGTGTTCAGATAGAAATAATTCTTTTTCAATTGTTTTTATTGCAACTACGTAAAGTTCATTGCTAAGGGAAGCATTGCTTACATGCATAGCAAATATCACGGTGACTGACTTAATGAACGCTTCCAATTAAACCGGAGAATATCAACTATTTTGCTACAGAATAGGCTGTGATTCATGATGGTGGATATTTTATAATTTTGAAATACAAGCTGATGGAGAAGACAAGTCATTGAACCTTGCCTAAATTTTATAGACGATATGCTAGTTTGTTTTATTTCATACCGCTGCGGTAGCTCAGTTGGTAGGGTGCTCGCTCCCTACGTGGGTGGTCGTGGATTCGAACTCCGACCGATTCTGCCCCAAACATGAAAGTGGGGAGTGACTTCTTACGCCAAGCACTAGGCATTACGAAATGAAAGAAGTCGGGAGTTCTTTCGGATGGGAACTTAAAATAAAGGAGGCCCCGTGCCACGGTTTGTGTGGCATAATAAAGAAGTTTGCTGTAAAGTGCAACGCACAGACAGAATTTTTGCGCTTTCGCCTATAGCAGGCGACGTATCACTGTTAATTCTTGACTTTGACGTCATTCACCATCACTTATCTTACTGCTGTTTTTTTCAGATTGGAATGGCACAGATTATTATGCCGATTTACATAGGATGGTCACAAATGGGTCATTACCTGGTATGAATGGTACACAGCAACCAGAACCATTCTCCAACTGGGTCCAGATCCTACCATTAGTCATGCATCACCTCTGTCCACCGGCCGTGTCCATTATTGGTATAGGGGCTATCTCAGCAGCAGTTATGTCATCAGCTGACTCAATCTGCTTAGCCATTGGATCAATATTCTCAAAAAATATTTATAAGAATGTTATACGTCCAAAGGTAGTATATAATATTTAGCTTTTTTATATATTTAACTTTTTATATATATTTAACTTTTGTCACATTGCCTTAGCAAAATCAAACATACTAACCGTGTCCAAATCCCAATAGCATAGAAAACTAAAAAATTTGAAAGTCACAAATGGTAAAACACGTCAACTTCCATCAGTGGAGCTCCAGGTTAGCACCTCTTGTTTAGCCAGTTACACATGTCATGTTAGTAATAAAGCAAGAAGCATATATATTTTGTTCCAAAGATATGATTTCTAGTCTAGTATTTTACATAACATATACATGTAGGCATTCAAAACGTTTAATGGCCGTCATCACAATATTGTTGATAAGTATGATGTTTATTTGTCAAATTTTGCCCTGGATAGATTTGACGATTCATAAATTCTAAATTCCTTTCATTCTCGATTTTTATTTCATTTATTGTGGTTGCAGCTATGTACATGGGGTGCTCACCCTTCCTGAGCAACTGGTCTCATTTCACTGGTGGATGTTTACTTGTGTAATCAGTGTGCTAGTTTTCAGTTTTTATGAACTGGTATATTGTTGGTACATGTAGGGGTTTGTAAGTCATTGTTCAAGTACTTCAAATATATTGAAAACATTAACAATTTTTCATTTTGAAATATGCATAACTTTGACATTAAGCGATATGTGTGAAATCAGTCAAAATGGTTTCGGGTTCCAATAAACCCTGGTGCTTGTCGTAAGTCGATAATTTCATACTATATAGATGACCTTGTTTAGTTTAGCTGTACTGTATCTTGTTGTTAAACGCGTTATGATTTGCCAAACACACGTTTTCGGTTACAAATATCTATTTGTTAATAGTATTATAGTCTGTGACAAAGTTGTTCACACATCGTGGGTGTAGTTAGCTAAACAGTAGCGCTTACACTTCTGGAGCACCCCGTCTCATTTCAACGTAGGCTTCCGCCAAGGAACATAGGCAGTGTCCTCCCGAAAAAGGTAAGCACTACCTGTTAAGCTAACTGCATCCACCACAATTTGAAATCAGAATAACATAAGTTTACGTGTCTAACCTACGAGGTTTTTACTTTGCTTCTGGATGGATTGTAATTCAGGCATGGATACGTATGTTTGTTTTTATTTACATTACGTGAAACATGTACATGTATAATTTTTCGTTGTTTTTTTCAGGCCTCTGACGTGGAGATAGTTTGGGCTCTTCGGATATCAATTGTTGTCACAGGAACTCTTGGTACAATTATAGCAATCAGTGCCGACAGTGTTTACGGGTTATTTATCCTTTGTGGTGACCTCATGTTCATTATTCAATTTCCGCAACTAACGTGTGCATTATGGGTAAAGTTTTCCAATACCTATGGTAGTATTGTTGGAACCATTATCGGTTTATTTTTGCGTCTTATCGCCGGAGAACCCATTTTAAAGATCCCAGCAGCTGTGAAATATCCACTTTATGACGAGGTGAATATGTTACAAACTTTTCCATACAAATCTTTATCAATGGTCGGCTGCTTCTTTGGAATCCTTGTGTTTTCATATTTAACAGATTATTTATTCCGAAACGAAATCATATCTAGAGAATATGATTACTTAAATGTTTTTGAACACTTAGAGAAGACAAAGGCTGCTAACCTTACACCAGTTGATGAGATAAAACAAGTCAATAATGAAGAGAAATATATGCTTGTGGAACAAAATGGAATGGACTTTACCATTGAAACAAGGGAGAAAAATGAAAATGATGAATTAAATAAAGAAAAAGAAGCTTAAATACTGAAAACGTATTTATTTTCGCGGTCTACTAATTTTTTACGTATTTCGCGTTCGTTTGTTGTTGCGAGAAAATTAATACAGAGCGAAAATTAAATTATGCGTACTGTGCTATAGTGCATATTTACAAAACGGGAAAGTTTAACTAGGGGAAATGTCTAAACTCCATACACCTCGAAAATAAATATACGCGAAATTAAATACGTTTTCCGTATAAAAATCAATATTGAACTGGTCTACCTTATTAAGCAGAAATGAAAATTTAATTTTATCGTCAAATTATTCATCCGGGTTTAATAAATTGGTCGATTGTTTTTTCATCTAGTTTTAAAAACTCAATTCGATCTAGAATGTTTCAAGCTGGTATATATATAGGAATAAAAACTGGTTTTCTAAAGAAAAAATGACTTGGTACTTAGTATATGTGAATTTTAGTATTATCTAAAGGTAATATACTAGACCAATCAAGAAAATTTGTTCGTTTTATTACTTATTTTGTTTCTCTTGACAAATGTTACAATTGCATGTATTTCAAAATAGAAGAAAATATTTTGGTCTTGACAACAAACGATTGATTAATTGACTGATTGATTGACGGATTGATTGATTGATTGATTGATTAGTTAGTTGGTTGGTTGGCTGGTTGGTTTATCGTTTGATTGATTGAATGGGGTTTTATGTGCCAGTCAAAAATATTTTACTTTTATCGATCCGTTACAAGCTTTATGAAGTAGACGAATTTTTTACCATTGCAGTGTGCTCTGGACAATGTTTAGGGAAGGCTTTTAACTTGCCTTGCCTGCTGTGACACGGGGTATCGGTTTTAAAGGTTTTTTACCGAAGGACTCTGTGATTTTCATTTCTAAATGGTGATTGCTTAGTGAAAGATTGGTAACTTCCTTTTTTCAATTCTTCATATGACCGCGGTCGGGGTTTGAAACCCGTGACCTGCCACATAGGACCGTACATTTTATTCTTTGTGTTTCCGTAGTGAAAACACAGCTAAAGAAACCAAGAACAAGTCAGAAATATGATGAAACAGGCATAATAGGACACAAAAATGCAAACACATACTCGGATCATCGATACAAATCCCCGATTTTGGGCGTGCCTCGATGTGGTTTTTGCTACTTTCTGAGAGCCGTAGGAATCCCGCTTTTTTCAGAAACATAAAAACATAAAAAATTTAAAGATCAATTTGATTTGAACAAAGAATAAACCATCCAACGAGGCTTACAGGTATATGGCATTTATGAAGTTTTTAAAAGATGTATTATATTTAGAGCTATATTTCAAATGCTATGGCAAACGTGATGAATTCAATTTTCTATTGTAAACTTTTCTTTTCTATGCAGCGACATAGCTGCTTCTCTTGCTTATGGCGTATTTATTTCCCAATCACTACGCTATGGTAGAGCTTGTTCTCACTACAGGAACCTTATACAACGAAGCAAGCTGCCTACTAATGAAATGTTGACCCAGGAATATTGCAAGCCAAGGCTTATCAGGGTCCTCAAATATTTTATGGCTTTCATCACAGAATTGTTGACACGTTTCATGTCTCTGTGTCCAGGATTTCCCTGGATATATTTGACGTCCAACAGTTCCATGTTTCTTTCACTTGATTACGCATATTGTGCACATAGCTAAGTTAACAGAAGGTGCTTACCCTTCCGCAGCATCCGGCCTCGTTTCTCTAATGGAAGTTCAAGTGTTTAACCTAACTTTGTCAATTTCAAATTTTTACTTTGCTTCTGGGTTGTGATTCAGACATAGATTAGTATGATTATTTTTTAGCTCACCTGACCAAAGGTAAAGTGAGCTTATGGCATAGCGCAGCGTGTGTATGTGCGTGCGTGCGTGCGTCGTTAATATACATTTTCGACTTCTCCTCTGAAACTACCAGACAGTTTTAAATGAAACTTGGGAAGAAGCATATATGGGCCGGTGCAATTCAGATTTGTTCGTGGCGTTGCCATGGCTACCGTATCTACCGTCATGGTGACCTAGGGGTGCAAAAATCTTAAAAAATCTTCTCCATAAGCAATGATTAGAGAAAAAAATCTGATGTGATATTTGGCTTCTGTAGGGTCTTAAGCCTGAAGTTTGTTCATTTTGTGAAATTCGGACATAAAATAGGTTACGCGTTTTTGCGTTTAATTTTGAAAAAAAAATTATAAAATAGCTTCAAATTGTTATAACTTGACTATTTGACCAGATAATGACATGGGGTTTTCAGTTTTGACATATTCTTGTCATTATCTTCAAAATGGCGTCAAGGCCAATTGTGAAGGTCATGACCTATTTTTTTACCTCTGATTTTAATTATTATCTGGAAAAGTATAAACTTTTTGTATAGGGATGTTTATTAGAATGTTGTAGATATTGATACAACGATCATTTTGATGTATAGAAAAAGGTCATGGGTTCAAAGGTCAAGGTCACAGACGCAAAACAATACCGAAACTTTTGTATAGGCATGTATATTAGAATAGATATTGATACAAGGACCATTTTGATGTAAAGAAAATGTCATGAGTTCAAAGGTCAAGGTCACAGATGCAAAACAATACCAAAATGGTTAATTATCTTGTAAACTATAAAGTTTTTGTATACACACGTCTATTAGAATATTGTCAGTATTGATGTAAAGAACAATTAATCATCAGTAATGCTTTAACGAAAATTATGAAACCAAAATTGCTTTCAAGATGTTGAAAAGATATCCAAAGAACCAAAAATATTTTACCAAATTTAGCTAAGGAAACTTTGAGGGAGTATACCTTACTTTTTGAGGAATTTCAAATGTTAACTAGCAGCAAATTTAGATATCTTATAATTCCATGTTCGTTTCACGATCAATTTATCTTGCGCATGTGGTGGGTGTAGCAATCTAAACAGTGTGTGTTTACGTTCCTGGTCCGACTTCTCTCGTAATAGGTAACTTGACACGTAAAAGTGAAATGTATACCTCGATGTGAAGCAAAGTAAAAATTTAAAACTAACCAATTAGGTTAAACACATGAACTTCACCAGGGAAGTGAGGCTTGGAGCGCCGGAAGGGTAAGCACATCCTGTCCGCAAGTGATTGTGTCTCATCCGGAATGTACTTTATTTTTTCATAGAATCACGTTTCAAAGTCAGAGCAATCCGATTAGTGCGGAAATGGTTCGTGTGATCTGTCTCAATCGGTTCAAATGGATTTGTTATTTTTAGTATCATTTTCAGAACATGCTTGCCTTGTCCTTTAAAATATGTTTTGAATAGGGATAACCATCTTGTAATTTTCGATTTGCATACGTATATCGTTGTTTATACTGTCGCATATAATCAAAAACAAACATACTTATCCATTTCCGAATCACAATCCAGAAGCAAAGTAAAAACTTTGGAACTGACAAGTTAGGTTAGACACGCGAACCTCCACCAGGGAAGTGAGGCCGGGTGCTCCGGAAGGGTAAGCACCTCCTGTTTAGCTAGCTACACCCGTCACGTGTGTAATCAAAATTGTGTGAAAGGAACATGGAACTATGAGACGTCAAATATATCCAAGGCAATCCTGGACACAGAGACATCAAACTTATCAACAATACTGTGATGACGGCCATAAAACTTTTTGAGGGCCTTGATAAGCCTAGGCTTGCAATATCCCTGAGTCAACAATTTATTTGCAAGCAGCCTACTTCGTTGTACAAAGTCCCCGTAGTGGGAACAAGCTCTACCATAGCGTATTAATTGGGAAACAAATACACCATAAGCAGGAGAAGCAGGTATATTGCTGCATAAAAAAGGAAAGTTGACAATAGAAAAATTGAAGTCATCACGTTTGTCATAAAGTTTCAAATGTAGCCTTTCTTGTGCGTCATAATTCAGGTATAAGTCTAAATATGAAGCAGAACTTGAGGAATCAGTCGTGTCTTTTATTTCAAGCTCACTAGGATAGATGACATTTACATAGTCTCCAAATTTAGGATTGTTAAGAGACAGAACGTCATCTATGTATCTGTATGTTGTGTTGAATGATTTGGCGACAGTTTTCTCTCCAGATTTAACAAGGTTCTGCATAAATTCTGCTTCGTAAGAATAAAGAAACAAATCAGCAAGCAATGGTGCACAGTTTGTACCCATTGGTATACCGATTGTTTGCTGAAATACTATATTACCAAACACAACAAATATGTTATCTATCAAAAACTCCAACATTTTGTTGATGGTATCTCCAGTATATTTTTGTTTGGAATCCGTATGATGCTTGACAAAATAACCAGAATCCCTGTTCAGCACCAGATATTTGTATCTTGGCTTACCGTTTTTGTAGAAGAAAGACAAGTGAATAATTTCTTTAAGACGTTCTTTCAATTTAGAATGAGGGATTGTGGTGTATAGTGTAGAAAAATCAAATGTTTTTATACTTTTTACATGAGATAAAGTATTAGAAGCAAGATGTTCAAGTAATTCTTTAGAATTTTTTAGAATCCACATTTGGTTGATTCCAGATGTAGAATATACTTTTTCTGAATAAGACTGAAGACCATCAACGTTTTAAAACTAATTTGCGACAGTATAACCACCGATAAACGTCTGCAAATCGAAAATAACAAGACAGTTATCCCCCTAATTAGAATAAATGTCAAAACTAAACATACTAGTCCATGTCAAAATCACAATCTAGGCAAAGTAAAAACTTTAAAACTGTCAAGTTAGGTTACACACGTGAACTTCCACCAGGGAAGTGAGGCCAGGTGGAGGCAAATCATTTTTAGCTAGCTACACCCGCCACGTGTGTAATCAACAGTTAAAGGAACATGGAACTAGTGGACGTCAAATATATCCATGATAATCCTAGACACAGAAACATGAAATTATCAACAAAACTGTAATAAGGTGATGAAATAATTTATTATTATTATAATTATAGTTTTGTAAAGTCTTTGGAAAGCCAAAGCAACACTATATAAAACAAATTTATTATTACATTAAAGTTCAGACATTGAAAGAAAAACAAAACCTCATTTTAAATGCATAAGAATATTTATTATTTTTCTTCAGAAGTGAAAATATACATGCAGTTTACGTGTATATTAGTTGAAACGTCGTGTCTATAATCAACTAAAATGTGCTTTAAGTTCATTCATCCCTGATATCTTCGTCTATATCTTCTCTGTTGCCTCCCGATTTTCTTCTGTCGTTTCTTCTGTTTTTGTTTTCGTTTTTTAACTTTTTCCATTTCTGGTTCACTGTATTTGGTGTCCAAATAAGTTTTAACATCTTGTATCAACAGGTTGCAGTTGGTAGGTTTGCCATTCTCACAAGAACACATTGTATCATCCCCAGTTAAGGCATTTTTTACATAGAAACGTTGCTCATTAGATATACATGATTGATACTCTTTCCCGTTGTAATACACGATCTCATTACAGACTGTTAGTAAAATTAACAATAAAAAACCATAAATAAATAATCTCTGACTTAGTCTGGGTCTGACCAAAACTTCATTGTGAAAACCGTCCTATTTTTCTCTGTCGCTTGAAATGAAAATCACGGGACCTTAGGGACCACGCTTTAACCTGAATCCCCCGTTTTACGTTAAGCCAGTCAAACTATACAATTCCCTTAAAATCTGCTTTAATAGCAATGCAAAGGGCAATATTTATTACTTTGCCTTTGGCTTATGGCGTTTCGAAATAAGTGAAATATGCTTGACTGGGTTGAAAAATCCAATTGCTTAATCAAAAGACCAATCATTCTTCAATTGTTCAAACACTGTTCAATTGTTGCTTTACTTTTGTGTTCCTATGGTATATGTTTATAATATTAAAATGGAAGTGGAAATTTAAAAAGGCACGTGACTAGAACATATATGTCTAAAATTAATATGACCCGTCCAAATGTCGCCGAATAACGTGTATAAAACAGGAACAGAAAATGGCAATTACAAAAGTTGTATGTCATAATAATGTGTTCTTCAAAATGTCACTGACAAAACCTGTATGTCATACTTGTATTTTCTTCGAAATGTCACTGACAAAACTTGTATGTCATACTGATGTGATCTTTAAAATGTCATTGCCAAACCTTGCATGTTATACTGATGTGATCTTCAAAACGTCACTGACATAGCTTATATGTCATATTTATGTGATCTTCAAAATATCACCGGCAAAACTAATATGACATACTTATTGATCTTCAAAATGTCACCGGCAAAACTTGTATGTCTTACTAATGTGATCTTCAAAATGTCACCGGCAAAACTTGTATGTCATACTTATGTGATCTTCAAAATGTCACTGACTTGTGTGTCATATTTATATGATCTTTAAAATGACACTGACTTGTGGACTTGTGTGTCATACTTATGTGATCTTCAAAATGTCACTGACTTGTATGTCATACTTATGTGATCTTCAAAATGTCACTGACTGTGGACTTGTGTATCATACTTATGTGATCTTCAAAATTCACTGACTTGTGGACTTGTGTGTCATATTAGTGTGATCTTTAAAATGTCCCTGACTTGTGTGTCATATTTATGTGATCTTCAGAATGTCACTGACTTGTGTGTCGTATTTATGTGATCTTCAAAATGTCACTGACTTGTGTGTCATATTTATATGATCTTCAAAATGTCCCGACTTGTGTTTCATACTTATGTGATCTTCAAAATGTCACTGACTTGTGGACTTGTGTGTCATATAAATGTGATCTTCAAAATGTCACTGAATTGTGTGTCATACTTATGTGATCTTCAAAATGTCACTGACTTGTGGACTTGTGTGTCATATTAATGTGATCTTCAGAATGTCACTGACTTGTGTGTCATACTTATGTGATCTTCAGAATGTCGCTGAATTGTGTGTCATACTTATGTGATCTTCAGAATGTCACTGAATTGTGTGTCATACTTATGTGATTTTCAAAATATCACTGACTTGTGGACTTGTGTGTAATATTAATGTGATCTTCTTCAGAATGTCACTGACTTGTGTGTCATACTTATGTGATCTTCAGAATGTCACTGAATTGTGTGTCATACTTATGTGATCTTCAGAATGTCACTGAATTGTGTGTCATACTTATGTGATCTTCAAAATATCACTGACTTGTGGACTTGTGTGTCATATTAATGTGATCTTCAGAATGTCACTGACTTGTGTGTCATACTTATTTGATCTTCAGAATGTCACTGACTTGTGTGTCATATTAATGTGATCTTCAGAATGTCACTGAATTGTGGGTCATAGTTATGTGATCTTCAAAATGTCACTGACTTGTGGACTTGTGTGTCATATTATTGTGATCTTCAGAATGTCACCGACTTGTGTGTCATACTTATGTGATCTTCAAAATGTCACTGAATTGTGTGTCATACTTATGTGATCTTCAAAATGTCACTGAATTGTGTGTCATACTTATGTGATCTTCAAAATGTCACTGACTTGTGTGTCATATTAATGTGATCTTCAAAATGTCACTGACTTTTGTGTCATATTTATGTGATCTTCAGAATGTCACTGACTTGTGTGTCATATTTATGTGATCTTCAAAATGTCACTGACTTATGTGTCAAATTTATATGATCTTCAAAGTGTCACCGACTTGTGTGTCATATTTATGTGATCTTCAAAGTGTCACCGACTTGTGTGTCATATTTATATGATCTTCAAAGTGTCACTGGCTTGTGTGTCATATTTATGTGATCTTCAAAGTGTCACCGACTTGTGTGTCATATTTATATGATCTTTAAAATGTCACCGATTTGTGTGTCATATTAATGTGATCTTCAGTCACTGACTTGTGTTTCATACTTATGTGATCTTCAAAATGTCACTGACTTGTGGACTTGTGTCATATTTATGTGATCTTCAAAATGTCATTGAATTGTGTGTCATACTTATGTGATCTTCAAAATGTCATTGAATTGTGTGTCATACTTATATGATCTCCAAAATGTCACCTATATAACCTGTATGCATTTGAAACTGTCACTGACATAAGTTGTATGTACTTATATGATCTTAAAAATGTCATTGAAAAACTTGTCCAAATTTCTTACACACGTGACAGGTGTAGCTAGCTAAACAGGAGGTGCTTACCCTTCCGGAGCACCCGGCCTCACTTCCCTGGTGGAAGTTCACGTGTCTAACCTAACACACGTGACGGGTGTAGCTAGCTAAACAGGAGGTGTTTACCCTTCCGGAGCACCCGGCCTCACTTCCCTGGTGGAAGTTCACGTTTGTAACCTAACTTGTCAGTTCCAAAGTTTTTACTTTGCTTCTGGATTGTGATTCGGAAATGGATTAGTATGTTTGTTTTTGATAGATGTCATACTTATAAAGTTGTGTGTTGTTTTAAGTTATGTGTTGAAAAGCTTACCACGTTCTTGTTTAAGTTCAGAAGTTTCATTAGTCGCCACACATTCTTTAAGTATACATGTTTGACTTTCTTTATCATATGTGAGGTAAGTCGCCTCGTTCTTTACGCACCGATGACCTTTAGGTAAAGATTTGTCTACACATTCTACAAATAAAATTACAAGATTACGTATTATATCAGTGTTCATTTTGAAGCACTAGATGGCGTTTTCGAAATACAATAGTAAACAGCAGTAGACTTGGTCAAAATTGTGAAGCCAAAATTTTTTCAAAGGATTGTAAAACTAACCAAAGGTTCAAAATGTATTAAATCATATATAGCTAACGAAATACTTTACATGAGAGAGTAATAGTATACCTTAGTTTTTAAGGGATTTCGCTTGCAAATAAACTGTTGACTCAGGGATATTGCAAGTTTAGGTTTATTAAGGCCCTCAAAAAGTTTTATGGCCGTGTTAAACATAACATTTCATTCCTTAATTTAAATGCATAGTATAGGAACTTTGGATTTTTCCTGATTAAAGCAGCATTTTTTTTAAATTTATGCAAGTTTGGCCAATGACAATAATAATTAGAAAAATATTTTCTTGTTAAATCAACGTAAGCAGAGTACACTGATCATTTTCTTGAACTTCATATAACAGCGAGTTACAAATCGCAAAGCATTGCTTGTTAAGCCCCTCAAGACGTTTCAGGACATTACAATAATGTTGATAGGTTTAATGTCTCTGTATCCAAAATTATCGTGGCTAAATTTGACGACCTATAGTTTAATGTTCTTTTTATTACACACGTAGCTGGTGTAGGTAGCTAACATTAGGTGCTTACCCTTCCGGAGCACCCGGTCTCGCTTCCCTGGTGGAAGATCACATGTCTAACCTGACTTGTCAGTTTAAAAGTTTTTACATTGTTTCTGAATTGTAATTCGGACATGGATTAGTATGTTTGTTTTTGATTTTGATTACGCATGTGATGGGTGTAGCTAGCTCAATCGGAAGAGCTTGCACATTACAGAGCACCTGTCCTCACTTCCCTAGTGGCAATATGTGTGTTAAACCTAATTTGCCAGTTTTCACTATGCTTTGGGATTTCTATTTGGATATATTGTATGTTTGTTTTTGATTAATTATGCATTTTATTTTAAAACTGAAATATTTTTTAAATAAAAATAAAAATGGTAAACATTGTAGATGAAACTACTTTAAAACAACAGAGTAGTACCAAAACTGATATATAATACAACGATATGTAAATACTCGTCCATGTCCTACTCCAACAGTTGTCTATAGAAATATTTTACATATAGACTCACTATGGAACTTTATACTGCTTACAAATAAATTGTTAACGGAAGTATATAACATGCCTAGGATTATCAAGGCCCTCAAGTAGTTTTAAATTCGTTATATCACAATATTGTTCATGATGCCTTTTTATCCAAAATTACCCTGGATATATTTGACATCCCATAGTTACATATTACTAAATGTTTGTTTTTATTTCAATTGTATAAGATATGCCCTTTTACTGCATCTGAATTGTATAAAGGGAGATAATTGTATCTTTATAAATTACAATTATCCAATTTTTTTTACCTGCGAGTTCAAAAACTTTTATTACTTATGAGTAAATATTAAAATCATAATTTAAAATCAATATGTTTTTTAATAAGTAAAAACTTTCAGTCCATGACTTCCGAGGGTCCCACTAGCTACCATAATGCAGGGTCAGAAAGGGGATTGAGCCACGAACACTCCGCATTATATCCGATAGATGTACAAACTGAGTTACCCATGTACGATACTTACTTGGCTCATTCCTGTCGTATCTAACGCCTTTATAACACTTCTTTTTGTAGCAGTTATTGATTACTACCTGATGGAAAGGCATTGTTGTGTCGTTGATATACTGGGAACAATATTTACCTGTAAATTAAGTAGATTAGTAAATTACATATTATACCAGTTTTAATTTTACAGCACTAGACGGTCGTTTCGGAATACAATTCCTTATCAGTAGTGCTTAGACCAAAATTATGAAACTAAAATTATTTTGAAGATGTTGAAAAGGTACCCAAAGTACCAAAATATATTTTACCAAATTAAGCTAAGGATATACTTTGCATAAGGAAGTATACCTTACTTTTTGGGAAATTTAGTTAACATATTTACAAGAAAAACAAGAAAAACATATTACAATTACTATAAAGATTCGTCACTTTCGAGGCATATGTTGTTCACGATCTAATAGCAGAGTGTTACTTAACATGCGTAAGACTAAGCTATGTCTTGCTCACGCTCTGATGGCATAGTATTTTCAAACACAGATGGACTTAAATCATACACTAGTATAGAGGTGATAAAAGCGTATCATCTTGTGTGTATCAAAACGCCTACTCTCGCATTTATTTTTTAAAAATATTTATTAATAATAAAAAAACAAACACATTAATCCATGTCCGAATCAAGATCCAGAAGCAAAGTAAAACCTTTTGAACTGACAAGTCAGGCTAGACATGGGCACTTCCATCAGGGAAGTGAGACCGGGTGCTACGGAAAAGTAAGCACCTCCTGTTTATCTAGCTTCATCCGTCACACGTGTAATAAAAAAGTTTGCAAGTTTACCTACGATTGTCAGTTTCAAGGTTTTTACTCTGCTTTGAAATTATAATTCGGACATGGATAAGAATGTTATGGCTGTGTTGTGTTAAAATGAAATATTTTACAATCAATATATTGCTTTTAAAGATTATCACCTATCATTCATTTTATTTTATACGGATTACAATAATGAAATTTTAGGTCAAAATTAACATTCTTTTTCATATCAAGGGAATCATTTATTTGATATAGAGGAAACCGGGTTAACAGGAAAGAACCACAGGCGGCAGGTGGTTTGACAGATTAATTACTGGGATCTAGCCTGAGAAGGATTCGAACCTAGGCGATGAGAGGACATGAAATACCTCAGATAAATTCGAACGCCTGTCTTTTCTCCGCTTTACGCTATTTTTATTTTTCTTAACCGGAAATAGTTGAAACAAAGAAACACAAAGGGCGATAACTTCGTTTGTTGTAGATTTAAACATATAACTTACTTGGATCATAAGCGTCACAAACACTACATATCAGCAACACTGCCAGGGTGACTAGGATCCGTAGATACATCTAAAAAAGTTTTATAATATGCTTTAGTTTATTTCCAAATTAATATGGTAAAGTTGAATCAATTGCAACTGAAAAAATTATCCTAGAGAAATATATTTATATTTCCTAGAAAAAGAAAGCTCAGTTGGAAGAGTGGATGCTCCCTATGTGAAAGGTCAAGGTTCAGGTCTGTTTAAGACACCAAGACTTGGAAATAGATTGTGGCTATTCTTTTAGAATCCAATCGGTATTAGAATTGGAAATCTTGGAATAGACCTTAAAAACCGATATAAAGAATAATAACTTAATATATCACCCATAGTTACAGTCACAAGTTTTACCTTTGCAGTGCACCTAGGGCGATGTACAGTGATAATTTTAAATTTTGGTATTGGTTTAATATTATCTCCCGAATGACCGTGACTTTGAAGTCTAAATGCCGAGTACTTGACAAAAGAATATAGCACGCAAGTCGTGACATTGCGTCTCTCCCGTATGACCCTGAGACTTTGATTTCTAAATGCCAAGTACTTGACAAAAGAAAATATCACGCCAGTAGTGACATAGTTCCTCTCCCGAATGACCCTGCGACGTTCTTTCCTTACTGCTTAGTACTTGACAAAAGAACATAGCACACCAGTCGTGGCATGAGGCTTCTCTCCAATGAACCTGCGACGTTCTTTCCTTAATGCTGATTGATTAGCAAAAAAGAACATAACAAGCCAGTCGTGGCATGGGGTCTCTCCCGAATGACACGGTGTCTCTCATTTCAAAATATCGAGTGCTTAGCAAAAGAACATAGCACACCTGTCGTGACATTAGACATTGGATTTAGTTGACTATCAAAGTACCGAATACTTGGCGAAAAAATAGTCCCTACTTATGTTAAAGTCTTGATGAGACCCAACCGAAGTTCGAACACCGACCTCCCACATGTTAACACTTAAATAAAAAAATAATAACTTCACCACAAAGTGTTTGATATTTTTATAACGATAACGTACAGATATATACATGTACTGTAAAACAGTAATGTACTTAGAAAAAATGATTTTTTTTTTTGTTGTATTTTTAATTATTATGGTAAGAGATCTTTTCTTGAATAAACTAAATGACAATAATTTTTAACATTTCACTAAACAAGCATGAAAACATGACCTGTCAACCCATCGTCAAGTTTTGGGTTTGGGGGGTTTATGCGTGACGTAAAAGAAGATGGGACCAAACTGCTCTGAAATGATATGACGTCAGAGAAGGCGGGGCTAAATAGTCTGACGGGATGGATGGCGCTGTTCCATTTACTGACAAAACCGTCGGTTTAGAAATGAAATCCAGTATTTTGTGATACAAAAATTATTGAACTTTAGCAAAGTCTAAGCAGACATTTAAAAATCAATATTGTAAATACAAGATGTTGAATAAATGTTGCATTCACATTGTCTATTTGACAAAAAAAGATATAAATGTACTAAAAATACTGTAAAATCCCCGACGTTTCGGTGACACAGCTACCATTTTCAAGTGTTTGTTTCTTGTATCGAGAAGCCAGGTAAATAGCATCACTGACCCACAAATGGTGGCTGTGTCACCAAAATGTCGAGGATTTTACAATAGTTTTAGTAAATACAAGAAATAACTTTTAATTTTAGAAATGGTCGCTCTATCATAACTTGCTTTATACACAGAAAATTATAATGTATACCAGTATTGATTTTACAGCGCCGTTTCGGAATACAATTCCTCATTAGTAATGCTTGGACCAAAATTGTTCAATAAAATATTTTTAGGGTTTGAAAAAGGTCCAAAGACATTTTATCAAATTTAGCTGAGGCAGTATATCACAGTTTTTATTTAGGATTTTGATTTTTAACAAACATCAAATTTAGACAGTAATATATTTCTGACAAATTGAAAAAAAATCAAAATAAATTACACAAATAATACACAGATGATTCTGAGTTTTGAAAAAAAAAACCACACAAACTTATGCTAAAAGTAAATTTAATAATATACAAATATTAGTGTTAATGTTTAACATGCTGATTTACACGAAAAATGAATAAAATAATAAAAACATTTATAGTCTGAACTTTTTCAATTCGGTTAAGATACAAATTTATACGAAAAATTGTATCGCTGCAAGTGGACTTAGCATCAATGTATTATTGGAAATATACTTTTATCAAAATTTGCTGCTTTTTTAAATATGGAAATCCCCTAAACCTAAGGTATACACCCTATGCAAACTAAATATATATTGGTCTTTTGGTAATACTTTTCTACTCCTTGATTTTAGAATTTTGGTTCAAGCACTACTCATGAGGAATTGTATTCGGAAACGTCCGTCTATGGCTGTGGTTTAACACTGGTATAATATGGAATTTAATGGCATACAAATATTAGTTTCAGAAAAATGTTTGAAAATTTTGAATTATGATTACCAACTAATTTATAAGTCACGTTGTTAATTATGAAAAGAAAATGTATTAAAAAAGAATAAAAATAACAAAATATTAGGATAATGTTTAGTATTTATTGATTTGGATAACATAATTATTTATACAATCAAAACTCAACCAATGTTACAAAGCGTTTGCAATTTATATAACAATAAGTAAATTTTTAAAATTTTTAAAATGTAAAAAAAAAACCTTTGAAGCTTTTGAATTATTCTTACCTACCAATTCACCCGAAAAATAATTTGGATAGAAACAAGTTAATCAAAAACAAACATACTAATCCATGTTTGAATCACAATCCAGAAGCAAAGTAAAAATTTTGGAACCGACAAGTCACGTTAGACACATGAACTTCCATCAAGGAAGTTAGTCCAGGTGCTCCGGAAGGGTAAACACCTCCTGTTTAGCTAGCTACAACCGTCACACGTGTAATAAAGTTAAATTTTTATGTACTTTTTGAAATCAGTATCAATTTATACAGATAAAGAATTGAAAAGAGAAAACAAGTTTTACCAAGTTTTAGAGGTATGTTGGATACTTTCAAATTGATATGAAATAAACCACTTCTACAAAGAGTTCAAACGTTCACTTATTGAATAAGGTTAAAGTGAATTTGTATGGAAAACACGTAAATCGACTCATTACACAATGTTAAACTAAATTTTTATGTTAAAACACGAAAAAGTAACCAATATCGTAATTTAACAATATCAAAAATAGGTCAAATAATGAATTAAAGTACCAGTGTTAATTTTACAACACTAGAAAACCGTTTTAGACTACAATTCCTCATCAATAGTGCTTTGAACAAAATTGTGAAATCAAAAATTTTCAACGGGTTGAAAAAAATATCTAAACAACCAAAAATATATAACAAAATTTAGCTAAGGAAATCAAAAATGTTCTAGGGGTTGAAAAAAATATCCAAAGGAACAAATTATGATTTTATTTTACAAATTTTAGCTACAAAAATAATTTGTATTAGGAATTATACCTTAGGTTTTGAGGATTTTATAAACCAATTTTACAAATGTTAAGAGAATTTATGAATTGAAATAAGATAGTCTTTCCTTACCGTTGTCGTTGATGATAAGCCTTGCGGAATGCGAGATAAAACGCCTATTGATGGGCTTAAATAGACATCAATTTTGTGCAAATATTGACAAATTAATGCGTGTTTGATTTGAAATCATCAGATGTTACCACATCATGTGATGTAATAAAAAGTAATAAAAACATCTTTTTTAAGATACATAATTCAATAACAAGATTGAACATCCCGCAGACAAAAAACCTTCAAAGACGTTCTGTATCAGTATATTAATTATATGAAAAGTGTGAAAAATCCTCCGTATTCGGACAACACAACGTAATACGGCACACAACAAAAGGATTTTGTGTTTTATAACCATATGGTGAAAGAAAAATCAACTATTCTGTATCAATAAGTTGTAATATTGAACACAGAAAATTTTTCGTTTCCTAATATACTTGTTTGTTATTAGTTTTCCAACGCCTAATCGCTGTGTGTGTTAGATTTGATTAAATCAGAGCACCGCCTCAGTGAAGCATGTGGCCCGTATTGCTGGAAAAAATAATAATATTTGCTAGAAAAAAGGAACAAAAGAAAAAATAATGACATACCAAAATAATAATAATAATAATAATAAAAAAAAAAAAAAAAAAAAAAAACAAATAACTACAACAGACACTGAAAAAGCCACAGAGCAAAATGATCGTGTTTAGAGCAAAAATCAAGAACAAAAACAAATAACAAAACTAAATTTCAAGAATATTCTGATGTACAGTTAAAAGACAAACAAATAGTAAAAGCACAAAACCAGAACACATCACAACAGAAAAAAAATCAAGAAAATGACGCAACAAAACGGCAAAATTCAGCAGAAAATAATACCATTGCAAAACAAATCTAATAGTCTGAACAAGGATGAAGGGGATTTTATCATCCAACAAAAAAGTATGACCATGCTATTAGAAACAAACGGTAAGAGGAAAATCTAACAAAAAAAATAAACTGAGAATAAATAAAAACACGTCACAAGAAAACAAATAAAGAGAGCACAAACAAAGAACATTTCACATGAAAACTAATAAATATTCGGAACACAAACAAACAACATATCACATGAAAACTAATAAATAGTCAGAACACAAACAAAAAACATATCACATGAAAACTAATAAATAATCGGAACACAAACAAACAACATATCACATGAAAACTAATAAATAGTCGGAACACAACCAAAGAACATATCACATGAAAACTAATAAATAGTCGGAACACAAATGGAGAACATATCACAACAAAACGAATAGACTCAGCACAAACAAAGAACACTTTACAGCAAAACTAATTGTGTGTCACAGCAAAGAACATTTTTAAATTCAAACTTTTTCCTTTTACTATACGAAAAACATGCAATAATGAAGCAAATACTCTGAGCAAAAACAAGAAATACGCCATAGAAAAGTGAATAGTCAGAGCAAAAAAAAAAAAAAAAAATACCACCAAAAAAGAAAAAAACTTGACACCAATGTAATCCAGCGTTAGATGATGTGTCGAATACCAAATTAAGGTACACAGGTAAAGGTTATGCCCCAATGGCAAATTCTATGTGGGGGGTATATTTCATTTTCATTGACAGTTCTAGTTCCACTAGAGTGTATCTGATAAATTGCACGTAATACATTTTAATTAAAAATTAATTATAAACAAATATGTTAATTAAATTTATCAATTAAGTGTGAACACACACGTGTGTAAGATACAACTAAAAGTGCGCCACGTGTAATATGTGGACAGGGTTGTATTCTCTGTATTGTCACAAAAGTCAGCAATGCTATAGTAAAGGAACAGATTCAGAATGCACAGTTCATGGACCAAATCAAAAACTAAAACTAAGCATTTAATTAATACACAAGACAAAAACAGTCCACATTTTATTAGCCAACACTTTGCCGACTGCAGGCTAATTGCCAACCTATTGCAATACCTATTCCAGTGCACAATCAAATACAAACATACTAATCAAACATACTAATCAATGTCCGAATCACAATCCAGAAGCAAAGTAAAAACTTTGGAACTGACAAGTTAGGTTACACACGTGAACTTCCACCCGGGAAGTGAGGCCGGGTGCTCCGGAAGGGTAAGCACCTCCTGTTTAGCTAGCAAAACCCGCCACGTGTGCAATCAAAACTGTGTGAAAGGAACATGGAACTATGAGACGTCAAATATATCCAGGGCAATCCTGGACACAGAGACATCAACAATACTGTGATGACGGTTATAAAACTTTTTGAGGGCCCTTGATAAGCCTTGATAAACGACTCCAAGTTTGTCTTAGTATCTAATACTATCTAGTCCACATATTTGCGAAAAGCACTTTGTCTGACCACTGGCGTGTTCTACTTATCGATTTCTAAAACCCCAATCCCAACCCAAGCGAGTCCACATGTTTGCAGCCCGACTTCAGACGCGATACCAACGACTCTAAAACTGATCTTAATCGAGCCCAAGTGAGTTCATAACTTTGCTCGATTGCAGGCGTGCAGGGCGTATCTATTTCTTACCCAAAATTTGAGCCCAAGACAGCCCACATTTTTGTACCGAGCACTTTGCCCGACTATAGACACATTGACTCCAAATTTGTTTTAATTCGAGCCAAAACAAGTGTATATTTTTGGTAAATAGTTTGCCCGATTACAGGTGTGTTGGGCGTTTTTATTTTAAAACAAATTCGACCCCAATCCAGTCCAAATTTTCACAGCCAACACTTTGCCCGATTACAGAAGTGTTTGACGTATCTATTTCTGAAGCTCCATTCAATGCCTTAAAAGCATTTAAGATACAGTTATTAATTTTAAACCTCCAATTCGAGCCTAATACAACCCCAACTCTACATTTGACAGTAAACACTTTGCTTTACTACAGGCGTAATACCAGTATGACTTAAAACCTTATCTAAATTCAAGGCCAAGTCAGTGTACATTATACAGCCAACACATTGTCCGATTGCTGGCGTGTTGGGTGTATTTTTTAAAACCCGAAATTCGAACCAAATCAAGTCCACATTTTGCAGCTACACTTTTTTTTTTTTCAGTCACGTAGCCAAAGACTCCAAATCCATCTTAATTCGAGCCTTATCCAACCCACATTTTCGCAGCCAACGCTTTGTCCTTCTACAGACGTATTTATTTCTAAATCCAAAATTCGAGCCCCATCCAGTCAACATAATACGGATAGAACTTTGCCCAATTGCTGGCGTGTTGAACATATATATTTCTAAATCCAACTTCGAGCCCAAGCCAGTCCATATTTTTACAACCAACATTTTGCCCAACTACAGACGTGTTGGACGTATCTATGTCTTATTATTTATTCTGATTAAGTTTGTTCGTTCGATATTAAACTTTTTTGTTGTTTGTCTTGATACTTTATCCTAATCTTATCTATCTAATCAATCAATACATGTCTGATTTATGTTCTTATCAAGATCAATGTTTTTAAGAGTGACATTTTGTTATGAACATCTTTCTTAGTTTACTTTGTAATTAATATGACCATCCTAGCTACCTGTATTTTTATCAATTTTTTTATTTTTTGACTCATCCAACGATTGAACGGTTTAATGGTATCTTCTGGTGGGTGTAGTGTTGTAATCTCGGTCAATTATAAACAACCATAAATTAATTAACTACATATCCTTCCGGAACATCCGGCCTCACTCTACTTGGAAAGTTTTATTTACCTGATTTGTCAATTTCAGTTTCAAAGATTTTACTTTGTTTTTGGGATTGTGGTTTGGATATGGATTTGTTTGCTTTGGTTAGTTAATTAAATCAATTGTATTATGATCAAACAATTATAATTATAAACTGTTATAATTTCCGAATCAGCTTCCCAAACGTGCAGAGGTTGTTTCACTCAACCAGGTCCTAGTGGCCAACGCATTCTTCAAGATCCTAACACCTCTTGCCACCTAGTTTCGAACTCCACTCGAGACAGGTCCTAGAATGTTAAAATTTGTCAGGTCGTTTGTCAAATGTAGAACGTTTTCTCCGGCCATTCTGGTTTCCTCCACTGTTCCTGATTCGACCGCTTCAAATATACCTGAAAAAATCTTGTCCGGGTTATGTCTGTAAATCTCAACTGAGTTACAGCAGGATTATATTCTGTATATAGAGCGTAAAGTTTGACCTGGTCGTTTGGTTTGAATATTTGATTGGGCTTAAAGACTGTGTGATTTAGGGAAGACAACATGTTTTATCATCGCAAAAATCCGGTACCGAGTATTACTATCATCTTTCCTTATGTACATAACCTTTATATAGCCCCTAAATTGCACAATGGGCATGTGTGTTTGAATATCAAATTAAAGGTCAAACGGCCAGGTCAAACTTGACGCACTATACTATAAAATACGTGTACAGTAACCACTAGCTTCTCAGTAATTGTAGCCAATCATGTAAAATCCTTTTGAATCCAGCACATGATACAATGTTACATCATTCGTCTATGTTATGTCGTGTTCCAGTGGATGGCTGGCCAGGGATTTTGGAAAGGGGAAAGGAGGGGGTCTTGTTTACGTTGATGTCAAAGTGCTATGCGGTCTGGACTTTTTAATGTAGAAAAATCCTGTGATTTCTTGCAACCTGAACAAGTGACACACATTATATCATGGGCTGAATTAAAGGGAGTGGCGTCCGAAACCCCCGTTTTAGCGTGAGACGGGACATCGGTTTTTAAGGTCCCTTTTGAAGGACTATGTGATTTTCATTTCCTTATGCCGAATGCTTGTCGAAAAAAAGTCACTACCAATTTTTAAATATTGGTCAGACTCGACCATATTTCGAATCCCTGCCATCCACATACGGAGCGACCACATGTAAGGATTTCCATTGTTAGCTTCCATTACAATTTTAATTCCAACTACAAAAACTAAAATGATGGAACAAAGCATTTTGAATATTTCGATTTTAGAAAAAAAAATTACATAGCATTTTATGGGTTGAGGTAAAAATGAAAGTCCATCCACTCGCGTTACCGTGCCGGTTTAATACTCTTAGGATAGCAGGGAGTGCTTACTCTTTGGGAGAACCAGGTCTCACTTTCCTTATGGAAGTCAGTTTCAAAAGTTTTTGTTGAAGTAATGGCGTTGTGTAAGGACTTGTTGGAATGCGATTCTACCTTGTATATAGCAATAAGCCATGGCTTCCCACATGACATAACGTGTACTTTTAAATCGGGTTAAAATTTTTCATAGACTTTTTTTTTTTTTTTTTTTTACAAAACTACACAGTATATATCCATTTTGGTGTGACATAAAGTATTATGTACAGCTTCGTCTTCTTGCACCTAACATTTCAAGATTCACAAAAACAGAAAAAAATCCAAATGAAGATTAACAATATCGGCTTACTGTACCGTGATTAAGTTGCTCAAGTTACACTTAGATTGTCATCACAGCCAACTTATCATAAAAAACATTTGTAGTATTTTTCACAGATGTTAGGCGTTCACTGATGAATCAAATTTCACATACGTGTATACGTCCATCAGTTCACCATTACGGTAGCTAAGTTGACAGAGTGCTCTCTGACTAAGTGGGAGGTCGTGGTTGGTTCGAATCCTGACCGGGCCTGGCACAAGACTTGAAAGTGCGTAGTGATTGTTCCTTCGCTAAGCACTCGGTATTATGGAATGAAAGTCACGGTTCTTTCGGATAGGAACTTAAAAAATAAACGGTCTTGTGCCACGGATGTCGTGTCACAATAAAGAACCCTGCTGTATAATACCATAAGCGCAACGCAAAGGCACATTACTGCATCTCCGACTATAGGTGGTGACGTATCGATATAAGTGAAATATTCTTGACTTGGACGTAAAACAAACTCAAGTTCATCAGTTAGAAGAGACTTGGGGACACAGGACTCAATTATTTATGCGTGCTGATTTTGTGTCTGGTACCTCATTATCCCTCGTCTTACTTTTGATGTGTATGAGACATAGAGGGGATAGTTACCATGGCAATTGACGTTCATACAAGTTTTAGTTCGACATCATTATCATTTTTTGCAATGGGCTACTAAGATTGAATATTGTATAGATTCCTTCAATCATTAGTAACATCAAACACAAACATACCGATTCATGTTCAAATCACAATCGGATAAGCAAATAAACCAGAACTCTCATGAGAGCTAAATACTACAAACAAATAATTTTCTGCAAACTTGGTATTTCCGATTTAACCTTAGGTCTAGGCAATAACACGCCTTTGGACGATAAAGATTGTTCACGTAAAGTTTTATGACAGTCGTCCAAAGCAATTATATGGTCGGCACACCATTTTACATAGACAGACAGACAGACAGACAGACAGACGGAAAGAGCTAAATATCCGTAAAGAGCTTATATATGTATATATAAAGAGCATGAAAGCTAAATGCTATAAGTTATACAGGGCTTTGACAGGTTACACGGCCCCATGTACCCCGTCAAAGATTTATGTACCCTGAGCCGCAGGCGAAGGGTACATTCATCTTTGTCGGGGTATATGGGGCCAAGTAACCTGCCAAAACCCTGTATAACATTTTTGTCACCATTTAAAGCGTTACCAGTTGGATCTTTTTAACTTCCATTTCGTATTTTGTGTGACTTGCTTATGTTGTCGCCATGTTTGTTTACCGTAACTAGACGTTCACAATGTACGAGTTATTTCCCTTTAACCGCTAAACGTCGCGTGCATTCATGTACCCCGGCAGATCTCCGAACATAGTTCCATGTACCCCGGCAAATTAACCAATCGCTATGCGAGAAATTTCTTTGAAGGGTGACAATCATGCCTAAACGACTACAAGTGTTAATTTTGCTTCCACTATCTTGACATTTCCTATTTGACCTTGGTTCAAGGTCATAACACACCTTTTTACAATGAAGTTTATTCATGTCAGGTTTGATGACAATCGTTTAAAGCAATTATATGTCCCGGACACGACACACAGACTGACGATTAGACAGACATGGTGATTCTTATGTACCCCTTAAACTAATTTTCGGGGGTATGATAAATTAATGAATGAATGAACAAGTCACAATTTTAATATTATTTTAATGCGAATATTTCACTGAGCACACAATCTAATTTGAATGATTGTTATGAAGTTTTTTTTATTGTTATCAACATTTTCGCGTTTTTACACTTCTACTGAAGAGTCTGTATTTATGGTTGTTGTAGTTGGTCCTGGTTCTTTGGACATTGGAATTGAACGTTTTTACGGCCCGCTTTTTTACACACACAATCAGACATTCGCTTGCCATCTACCATTGCTTCAAGTCCACCAGTGCCGATATCATGGCAGTACCCGTAGACATCTTCACAAGCTAAATGAAAAATGTAATGAACAATATATTAGGCATGCTTATTAAAAACAAACATTCAAATCACAATCCCAAAAGCAAAATTAAAAAAAAATAATAATAATACATGTCCGAGTCACAATTGAGAAGCAAAGATAAAAAAAACGAAAATAACAAGTTGTGTTAGACACGTGAACTTCCACCAGGGAATTGAGGCCGGGTGCTCCGGAAGGGTAAGCACCTTCCATCCGACATGTGTGTGATCGAAATTGAGTGAAAGGAACACCGAATTATCTGACGTAAATATATATATATATATAAAAACTTTGAAAATTGGCAAATTTATCTAAACATGAGAGTGAATCTCTACCAGGGAAATGAGACTGGGTGTTCCACGTGTAATCAAAATTTAAAATGAAAGGAACTTGGGAATATGAGACATTAAATATACCCACGATAATTTTAGGGACTTGGGTATCATACTGATCAACAATATTGTGATGACGACAATGAAGCTTTGTCAGGAATGTGGTCTTGAAAATGGTTCCATATCATAGAAAATTAATACAAGAACTTTGTTTGAAAAAAAACCCGGTTGGTCGTCTGCAAATCTATATCATGACAACATCGAAATATTTATAAAAGGAAAAAATGAAGAAGCACACAGTGAAGCTATATCATTCATGCAAACCAAACAGAGTTTATCAACAATTTGAACTGGCAGCTTGACCTTTAATTTAAATATTAGATTGGACTAAAAAACTTTATAAAACAGCATCTTTCATTTATATAAACACCCGGTAACCGGTATTACTTTTGTCTAACCATCTATACACGTCATATCCTCTAAATTATACAATGGATATGTCTTTTTGAAAAGTCAAATTAAAGGTCAAACGACTAGGTTAAACTTGACGCACTATACCTTTGTCCATTCTTGTTTTGAATTCGCCGTTCTTCTTGAGACAAGTGATTCTATAACAACGATTTCTAAATCTCTCTACCCAAACACATCCCCTCACGTGACACTTATCTGTTGTAAGTTCCTTGCAACCTACAGAATATACACATCAATTAAAACATATGCACAAATATAGTTCGCGACTCAATAACAAGAATAAATGTACAGATTAATACCCAAAATAATGTCTCGTCTTAAATTGCAACATGTCTGCAATTGCCACATATCATTAAACAACATTCTTCAAACCAACCAATATGCCACTGCGGTGGTAACACAGTTGGTAGAGTGCTCGCTTCGGTATGATCCGAGACTTGAAAGTAAGTAGTGAATGTTCTTTTGCCAAGCTCTCGGCATTACGAAATGAAACTCATTTTCTTTTGGATGGTCCCGTGTCACGGTAGGCGTGGCACCATAAAGAGTCCTGCTGCATTATGCCATCAGCGAAAAGCACATGCACAAATTCTGCACTTTCGCCTATACCATGCGACGTCTCGATATAAGTAAAACATTCTTGACTGGGACTTTAAACACCATTACTTAACTCAACTCGAACTTAACAATGATGTAGAATTGTTTATTTTTGTGATGTGGATTTTTTGTTCGTGGGCCTCATAAAATCACACTTAACTACTTGGATAGATAAATTAATGTTCTTAACTTAACGGTTTAAATTAAATTTATAATATACTGAGAAATGTAAATTCTTAGGCCTGATTTTCCACTGCGACAACTACAGCAAAACTATTTTTTGGATGTCATGATAATTTGACAGTTTATTAGACAGTTTAATAACTGCACTTAAGAAATGGTCTGATGAAAGCTAACCCTTTCATTAAATTTTACACATGTCTTAACATTGACTCTGCGGGGACTTCAAAAGAGCAGACATCCAGCTTGCAATTTCATATAATTTAAGGTAAGGTTTTGGTATCGCTTAATATTTGATGTTGAACCAATTTTTTTATACCTCCTAAACCGTTACGAGATATCATACCCAAAACTTGACTATGACGAACCTTGGCAGTAGCCAGTAATATTTGATAATAAAAATCTTGCGGACGGTTTAAAAAAACAAAAACAAAAACAAGTCATAACTATTGATAAGATATGAATAGTGTTTAAGGATTTAAAGAAAATAGCTTAATTTTATTAACTTTTGTTGACATTAAAATAGTTCGAATTTTTAAAAAATTACTTGACATCACATTGCGTATATGTAGTTTAGTGTCTACTTAAAAGTTTTATCTAAATGTGTAACACCAATTTCAGTAAAATACTTAAACAAATACTTTAAGATTATACACAAAAGGGTGACTTTTTTTTTTTGGAAAGTTAGGGGTGACGTTACTTTTTGAACGTGAACGGACCTGTACACAGTCAATACAGTGGATAGAAAAAAAAATAGATATAGATATAACGCCTTAACCACATCCCTTGTTCTAAATGTACTATTGTTATTTACCTCCTTCAAGGGTTTTGATATTTGCGCCTCTACTCGTAACACGACATTGTTTCTGTACACAGTCGTCATTCCAGACCTGTCCATTATAATAACATGCTTTATCTCCCTTGCATCCTATAAAACAAAAACAAGAAATAAACAAGTGAATTCAGTGAACAAGTGTCCCCCGCTAGTTGGTACTTTTTGTGATATGCGCTTATGTTTAAGGTCCATAACTCTACAGAAAATGGAAAAACCGACTAGGGTTAATGATATGCGGTTATATATGTTTAGGGGCCATAACTCCATAAAAATGGATACACAAACTCGGGTTAATGATATTGACATCTCTTATCAATACTGATGCTTTGCCCCAAGTTTGGAGAAATAGCATACCATAGTGTTTTGGGAATAACAAGAAATTCTTGAAGGATGGACGAACAGTAGAGCAGAGGTTCGAGTAAAATAACCCAATCTTTATAAGTAAGGAAATATTTAAAGGTGTTTAAATGAGAAAAATAGAAGAAACAAACATAATTTTACAAAACTGTGGTCTCAAAAAGGACCGGGGAGTTTATTTTTAATTCCACGGCATAAATTGCATTACTTGTCTTTTAAAAAAATGAGGCGGCCCTGGTGTTTATTTTCACTGTATATAAATCCGGGAGAGGAATGGTACAGATGGTACTAGAAATGTCTCTTGAGAGCCAAATACCCCCCAAACCAAACATCTACAAGGGTTTAATGTTTTCCTGCGACCTTGACCTTTCCTATATGAACTTGGTTCAAGGCCATGACACACCTTTGGAACATGAAGATTATTCATGTGAAATTCATGGTCAGTTGTCCAACGCAAAATGGGATATGTCCCGGACACGATTTAACACGGACAGAAACACACATGATGATCACTATACTATATACCCTTCAAACTAGTTCGCGGGGGGGTATGATAATTACATAATGTGATTTGAACATGGAACTGTATGCTTGTTTGTGATAATAAATTCTAACCTGGTTCTGTGCGGATTATTCTTGAATATCCGAGAATGGAATTTGGATCCTGATTTATCTCACATGTGTAAAAGTTACAACTTGCTTCTTCCAAGTATGGCTTCTTAGGGTAAATACACACACCATCATAATTACATGCTAAATAATAGATTAAGAATGTTTTACTCGAAATATTGACAATATAACATATTGAGTTTAAATCTACTGTTGTAATACACATGCAAAATATTCAACTATAAACACAGAGAGGTTTAAGTAGCGCATATATAGGCAAACAACTTTGACCAGTCCACTTGACCTTTCATTAAAATATTTATCATGGACCTAGTGCATCGTTGTATAGGAAGCACAGGTGGTTGTTTTCTATACATCATGAAATATACACACTTCATAGAGTAAACCTGTGCATTGTACTACCCATGTACTGGATGGATCATTCTATATGAATATTTCTAATAAAAGGTCAAATGAACAGGTCAATGTTGATTCCCTACACTTCAGTAGATTTTAGTTGCATACCATTCAATCACGCCGGCTCGCGCTTCATTTGTTATAAATACTCCAATATTAATATATACTGACTGTATACTTTGTCATCAGATCGTGGACGACCAATAGAAAGGTTGTCCTTGAAAACTTAAATCCATTCAAATTAATGCCAATCAAAAGCCTTTGCCTTTTAAATACTCATGTTCTATGCTTCTGATAAACAGTTCAACCTGCCTTAAAGGCCATCATTATATAATGACCACTTGCTTATAATTGCCAGTAGATTTGTATCCCAAATGTTTCTTATTCATATTATTTTAATTGTATAGCCTTTATAGACAGAATTGCCTGTAATACAAACATTTCTATTTACAATATTAACACAGTTTGTGATATTGCAAAAGCTATGATAAAAACGATTCCCATTTTTACACATTCACCACCAACATCTTTATATTTGAACAACCCCAATATTATGGTTCGCAATTTCATGTTATAAGCTGTGGCTCTTGTTTATAATATATCTGTCAGAACCATCGTTCATAGTAACATAAACACACCAAGGACATTGTAAAAAGTTTGTAAAAATATTTAGAGTTGCTTGGTGTCTTCGAGTGTGGATATTCAAAACTATCCTCTGTCACGCTGACACTTGCCGTTTTAATCAGGCTATTCAGCGTTCAAGTAAGTGATATGCATCATTATCCTTTGTAAAGCTTAGGCAATCTATCTCTTTTGCCACGACAACACCTTTGTCTATAAAGGTCACTAAGGGAACCAATAAAAGTTGACTGTATGGATAGTTGCCCCTTATATATAAGTTAAATAACACGAATAAAGAGCAATTAGAATACTATTTCACAGACCTTTAAACAATCTTATATAGAGTTGAACTTATTACTGGTTGTTTAGAGTGTATCCAGATTAAAATATTTACCTCTCATCTGTTTGAAGCTGGCATACTTAACTGAGCAGAATTTTACAATACAGTCCAACGTGCCTTAAATGTCACCTCTATATAAAGGACACCTTATAAAGCCAGTAGAATTACATCCAAATTATTCTTTTTTATAGTATTTTAACTTGTATATAAAGGCTATATGCCCATAAAGACCATTTTTACAGGTTTCCTTGGGTGACCTCAGCAGGTTTGACTGTATCTGTATAAATTGTATACAACTGGTCCCATAACACTTACCATATTTCGTTGGGTAGAACTTAACATTGTCTTCTCCTCTTTGGCATTTATATTTAATACAATCTTCTTCAACAACTGTTCCAATTGGTCTGAGTCTGTTGTTTTGATCGTAACATCCTTCAGCTAAATAAAAGAAAAAGAAAAATAGATATTTGGTGACTGGTTAAAAACTAACAAGTACAGGGTTGTACACTTGCTTATATACTTCTCAACATTAGTTCTTTGAATAATCATAAATTAGTTTTACTTGCAAAGAAACAAATTTGTGCTGAAATGTTTATAGTGACGACACATGTGCTGTATAGAAAGCAAATATATAATAATAGGATGTTGCTAAACATGTGTATTTAGATTGAATACTTAATTAAGCATATCTTTGACATCAAACTTGCGATTGATTTTTACCTTTGCAGTGCGCTTACAGCAATTTGCAGGGATGGTTCTTTAACGTGTCACGCTACTGTGACATGAGACGTCGTTTTAAATTTCGATGGACTCCGTGAGTTTCATATCTAAATGTACAGTATTTGGCGAAAAACAGTCGTTACATGTTTTCAAGTCTTGGTGAGACCTGGTCAGGGTTTGAACCCACAATCTCCCACATACGAAGCAAGAACTTTACCGCTGGGCTATATTTCATTAACACATATTGATATTAACTCCAGCTAAAAATGGTATAGAATTCAATAATGGAATTTTTTGGCACATTTAACATATAACATTGGTGTTAAAGGGGAAATATAAAAAAATTGTCCCTTCTTGGAAATTCTAGATTTAAAACTGTTGTTTGTTTGTATTTTTCTTACAAACAATAAAATGCTTAATACAAATACGAAAATTAGATGTGAAGATTGTTGATAGGCGGTACTTACGTTCACGTGCGTCAGGTGCGGCGTCAATCTCGCAATCCTTCATTTGGTCAACTCCATATTTACAATATCCATCAGAATGCATGCATCCTATTAAATAAAAATGATAACAGTAACCTTATGGAGAAAAAATATTTTATTTTGCACATCTTGAAATATTTCAAATTCGCATATTCTAGTCACTAGTTTTCAAAAAGTATGGTTTGGTTTTTGAAAGCGATATGACCATGGGCCTGTGTTTTATGTTGATTTGTTTATATAGAATCAGTAAATCAGTACTGATTGCTTTTTATTGTGGCATGCTTGTAATTATTTTCAAAATTTTACTTATAAACGAAAATTGTTTTTATTTAATTTTTACCCAAAAAAACTTTCTATCCTTTCTTTTTCCTTTTTTGTACATGTCGCTAGATATTTGCTTAAACATTGTGCCAATTGATTTCTAATATCGAGAAAACATTGATACAAAATTTCAATATACCTGAGGCAGAGAAGCAATAGCAATAGAATATGCAAATGAACGAACAGAAATTAAAGTAAAATAGTGAAATAAAAAGTCATAAATCTTTGGTGTGTTTCTTACCTACGGCGACTCTTCTGAAATGACCTCCTCGTCGGCATGCTCTTACCGTACAGTCGTCATCTGTAATTCTTTCTCCAATCTTATAGCAATTATTATCTGCATCTCTACAACCTGTAAGGTTATATTATAGAATCAAGAAGATTGTCAAATTTTAAAAACTTTTGGATCGTCTTCATCGTTAAAATAAAAAAATAATGTTCTGTAGATCATCAAAGTATTCTTAAGAAAATTGGAATCCGTGTCCATAATATTTTTTCCCATACGTAAATTTTTTTCATAAAAATTATAACAAAAACGTTACCTGTATCAGAAGAAACACTTGCAAGAAAAAATATTCGTGATTTTTTCGGTAACCGTATATTTGTAACGCGAATATATTTTCCTGGCAAAATTTTTTATTTTCCTCGGTACACTTTTCGTACATTCGGAACCGTGAATGTTTCTTACCGGAAAATAGTTTAGAACATAAAAAAAAACCGCGAAAGTTTCTTTCCACAAATGTTTCTTCTTATACAGTAGGTGGTTTAAGTTAAACAGTATTTATTTGATAAATTAAATATAATACATATAACATTATAAAGAATTCATTAATAGGATTCTGGAACTAGAGAATGTCTCTAATATTAACCAGTCTCCTATATCTTAGAGAACTTAAACATCTAATAAAGGTGTATAATTAATTACATAATAATAGTACATGTAGTAGTAATAATATGATAATAATAATAATAATAAGAAATTGTGGTAGAATAATAATAATGATAATACTAATAATAATAAAATTGTGAATAATAATAATAATAATAATAATAATAATAATAATAATTGTGAATAATAATAATAATAATAAATATCGGTGGAAATGATTATGATTATAATATTACTAATAGTATAAAAAGATTGAATTGTTATGAATAACAAGGTGGTTTAAGTTAAAAAGACATCACAAAAACACTTAAAACAGTATCACAATTAATCGCTATCAATAATAATCTTACCATGATGGAAACGAACACCAATGTCGATGAAATTAGGTCCTTCTTCTACAAGTATGCATTCATAATGAGTGCATCCTACAGTCCACATTGCACCAACTTCATAACATTGGTCGTTCCAGTAACATTCTACAAATTGAAAAAATAGAAATAGAAGTTCAACGGTTGTTTCTTAAAAACGACAGTGACAATGTTTATCTGCTTTGTTCGTCTTTAATATGACAAGTAGTCTTCACCGTCAGTTATTAGACCCCTGAAGTACTACAGTTTAAGCAGCAGTTTAAGATTTATAGACAGTGATAACAACATTACTACTAATAATAAAACACGAAACACTTGGCGTTATATCAAGATATTGTCCAACCATATTTTGTAGGTAATAACGTGTTCTTGTCTCTATATTACTAATAAAGAAGCCAAATACAAAAAAGAACAAATGACAGAATATAGAGACACGAACTCAATATGTAATTTTCGGGTACGAAAACGACGGTTTAACGTTTTTGTTATCGGCTCAAACTATTTTGTACTTATTTTGTAAAGAAATGTCCAGGTTCAACAAATGCAATCACCTAAGGGACATGGTAAAGCAAACCAACAAAAATTAAACTTCACAATAATTATTAAAAGACCACACATATAACTAGTATAAATCTCAGACATCGTAGGGAAATTGGAAAATTAGGAAAATGGTCACTAGTGGTGGAGCTACACTACTTCTCAAGTCACTCGGTTTTCGGAGAGCAAGTCTATATTACAGCAGCATAGTACAAGTACGTTTTGTACTAATCATTGAATCCACAACACTGATACAAGTTATATTGGTTTGTATATGCCACATGGCATAAAACAGTTATACACAGCAAACATTATAAACAATTGACACTTACGTTTCTTTGTAGGCCTCAGTCTGCCGTTCTTGCATTTATAGTCAACACAATTCTTTGAGGCGTTATTGTTGTGTCTTAAACAGTTTTCTCCATCCACAACACAACCTTTAAAACAAAAAAAGTTTCAATAATTTAACAGCCACTAGAGAAGTGAGATCGTAACTCTGGAAGGGTAAGCACCTACTGTTTTGCTAATTAAAAGGAAATAAATAGTTAGCGGACGTCTGGAGGCTTTTTGTACCACCACCTTTTAATAAATTCCTGATAAAACGCGCCAAGAAACTATACAAGTGACTGTAACGCCAAAGAGAATATACAGCCAATTAAGTAACAAATGTTTATTTTTTTTAATAAAACATCAAATAAGTTACATAACGCTATTTTATTCTATGAATGTAACTAGGTAGGCAGGAGGTGAGGTGCTAACCCTTCATGAAAACCCGACAACAAGAGCATCGTGGAAGTTCACATGTCCATGTTAAACTTTATTGGCTTGTTTACAACACTTTACGTTGCTTTTGGGATTGTACATTGAACATGAAACTGTGTGTTCTATATTGATTGGTATGTTTGTTTTCGATTTGTAATTACATCTTAACTTCAAATTTTTTTACACGGGGGATAGTAGACAAGAACTAAAAGCATATTACACCAATGATAATTGTACAGCACAAGACGGACGTTTAGGGATAGAATTCCTCATCAGTAGTGCTTTGATCGCAATTTTGAAACAAACATTTCTTTAAGAGGTTGAAAAAGTGTCTAAAAATATTTAAACAAATTTAACTGAGGAAATACTTTGCAGGGGGAGTTATACCTTATTTTTGAGAAATTTAATTAAACATAAAAAGTTTAATATGATTAACACAAACACAAAATGTCCATGTTAATTTATGCATCAGATTTAACTTGGTGGTTTTTAACAAGATGTTTTAGTTCAAATTATATATTACTGTATAATATTGTCATCAAAAATGCTAAAATTGTAAACTATGGTAATGTAAAAATCAAGAACATTAGTCAAGAACTGGAATACATCAAATGGAGATAAAAAAGTAACCCGGCCTCACTTCCCTGATGTCAGTTCACGTGTCTAATCTGACTTGTCAGTTCCAAAGTTTTTACTTTGCTTTTGGATTGTGATTCGGACATGGATTAGTATGTTTGTTTTTGAATAACACAAGGTACTATTTACAAGCAATGCATGGTTAAAATATTGATAATTTAAACAACGTATATCAGTTTAAGTTCAAATTATATTAACATATGATATTTTCATCAAAGATGTATGACAGTTAAAAAGCAACATTTGAAAAATTGCGACTATGAAACGTTTTTTGAAACAATGTAATTAGGTTTGAGTTCAAATTGTATTAACTTATAATATTTTCATCAAATAAGCCAAAGTTTTATAATATATAAGAAAGGCAAAATTTAATTACCAAGCTTTTAACAACTGAGACTATAAAATTTTATGATTAATAGATATAAAGTAAGATATCTTTGATATAGACCAAGGTTAATAAGATTAACACATGTTACCCAAAACTCATTAATAATTATAATATGACATTAAGATATAAGAAAACAGAGGTTAAGGTCCGTAATTTAAAAGTAACTTGTTAATGGCATTAATGTTTGTCATCAAATAACATATTATATTTTATTAGTTCAATAAATAATTATCAAACCTATTTTTAGCTCTTGTATTCTGACTTGGATTAGTATACAACATTGCAAAGGCTACTGGCTATATGTAGATTGAAATTTCAATGAAACAGTGAATGTTTGAAAATAGATCTAATAAAACAGGATGGAATAGTTGACTTTCCATAAATAAAATATAAAAAGCGAATTACAAATGCATTCAAATGATATCATAAGGTGTACATTAATTTCACCTTGGTAGGTGTTTTCAGAGGAAAATTTACTTTCTATACGAACTTCGCCAAACCAAAGCATATGATATTTAATTGAAACTAATATTAATACAATACCTTGCCATCCATAAATAACTTTACAAATTTGTATTTGCCATAGGTTTACATTATAATTATCATATCAACATTTGTTCATACATTTAAATATTAAAGTATTTCCTGTGTTTTAAAGTTATAAGTGATATCTTAACTTTATGCTCTGTCTATTAACTCTATCTAAATGTATGTAATGAAGTTGTTTTTCTTGATAATTATTTTTCATGGAAGTTTCTTAATATTTAGGAGAAAATATAAAAATTTGGAAAATTTATTTTTTAAGTTGAAAACGCATTTGTAGCTAAAACACTCAGCTTTAACATAATGGTGTTTTCAACAATTTAATTTTTGAGTCGTATGATTGGACCAATTTTAAAAACAGTTATTATTTAGATGCGCAAATGACATCAATCTCACTAATAGTAATCATCTATTCAGCTAATTGAAGTTGTAATATAAATAATACCTGCTATTCTCTCTACAATATCTACGTCGCTGTCTTCGGGATCATAAACGCATTTATATCCTACACACTTATCTGCATCAAACCATCTCTCTCCAATTTCTTTTCGGTCTCCATTATAACAGCAAGCTGGAAATAAATTACATTCCTGATGTTTAATTTTGAAATATAAAATTTCAGATATAGGCATGGACTCGTATGTTTCTTTTTTATCTTTTATTTTCACATCGACCTGCATTAATTTCTAATCTATGAAATATAAGACCAGAAAATGAAATAATCCTAAATGGATAAATTAAGTGTTTCATTTACATTAGGACTGTAATTTAGACATAGATTTTCGTGTTTTATTTTGGTTTGATAAGGGTCACGATTCCCTCTTTCCATTGCACATATCGACCAATTGCATCATATGGTATTTACTTAATTGCTGATATTGGTAAGGATTCAATTCAGAAAAATGAGTAAGACTTTAAGGTTGAACAAGAGTATACTGTGCGTTGTAAATATATTTTTCATGTACAAAACCCATGGATAAGCTCAAATACGATAATATTAAATTTTTTTACTGTGCTTTGGGATTTCACTTTGTACATTTTGATTGTGTGATATCAATAGAAATAGATATATAAAATATTATGCAGTAACATGTAAAACGCACTAAAAGCAAAATGACAGAACTTTCTTAAACCGAATACAGAATGTTTTTTCTATATCGGACTGTTAAATCAAGTTTTTAATCAATCACTGCTATTTCAATCTTACCGATAAGACCTATGCTGTAAACGCGATAAAATTACGATGGGTAAATAATAGTTCGTAAAATATAAAACCCACAAACAGAAAAAGCTTTAAAACCGAAAACGACAAGAATGCCTATTTTTTCTTACGTCAAGGTTTAGGTCGAACTCGGTAATCTCAATCAAGATAACAGATAGGATAATGCAAATAACATAAACTTTTAATCATTGTCCTAAGGATTTAATACCAGATGTTGTGTATTTAAATATATCTTTAACGATGTCTTTTATTTGCTAAGTATAATACATTAAATACGACCTGTCATATTTACACCTTTGTTAAACATTTGTTTTTCGTATTATTTCAAATTATGAATTCAACACGATAATAATGTTATTTCTGAAAAACAACATCGTCAACCGTAGGGATTAGTGTCAAATTAAAATCAGGTGGGATAGATAAATCTTAATTTCTGTCAATATATTTACAATACCTATTGAATTCCTATGATGAACTCAATGTAGAAAATTTGGGACATTCGGCGATGACCCATGCTTTTTCACCTAAATTGTGCGTATGAATACACCTATACACAACCCAGTCCAACACAACATCGCGCATTAATGTTTTGGATAATATCCCATCTATGTAATCGGGATTTTTAACAAAGTCAACATTTAACAATTGTAATTTGACAATTAATATGAATTTGTAACTTTGTTTGTCAATTCTAATAAAACTTTATGAAATGTACTTTTGTTTTCAGTGTATTATTTTTTAAGCTGCCTATTACGTCACATCATCAATAAGTAGGCGGAAATTGTCTTAATTGACATATTGGCTGTTCCCAGAATGTTTACATTGCCGACAGATTCGATATTTACCGGGTATTCTTTCTTAATTGTATAACGCAATTGAGAAGTTTGTAAAAAGAATGTTACAAAAATATTGTAAAATAAGAATTGATCCACAAAATATATCTATATTCAATTTACTTATACTTAGTCATATTAAGCTTGTATTAATTAAATTAACTCGATATTTTATGTTTTCTGTTTCACTTTCCTGGTAAAATGGCACGTGTTAAACTTAAATTACCAGTTTAAAAGTTTTTACTCCGCTTTGGGATTGTGATATGGAATTGTACGTTTGATTTTTTAAATGTTTTTTTATAGTTTGAGTAAGATGTCGAAACATTTAATATTAGAAAGCAGTTTATAATCGTACAAAAACTTGAAGTTTCCTCTACTTACCAAGGTCTACTGGTTCTAGGGATTTGGATTCGGCACTACATGTATAGTTGATACAATCATTGTATGTCATACCTCCAACCTGAATACATTGTCCATCCTCAGTAGTACAAGCTAAAAAAGAAAAATGTTACAAGTATAATTCATGAATATATTCTGTATCGTCGGTGGTACAAAATAAAAATAGAAAATGTCAAAAGTATGTTGAATGAACACATTCTACATTATCTGCGGTGCAAGGTAATCAAGAAAAATGTTACAAGTATGTTTAATAAAAACATTGTCTACTTGGTAAAAGCTAACAGTGGAAAATGCTACAAGAACGGGAAATAAAACCACTGGTGTTCGCTTACAATGCAAAATGTTAAATGTTTACAAGAACAAATGTACGTTCAAAGACATTGCAGAATTGCAATACAACACACAAAGATAAGCTCGTAAATACAGTATTACATTTTTGATCTAAAGACATGTCCTCCGTCATTTTACGGTTACTTTTCATTAAACTCAAATGACATCTACTAATATAGGCCGGTAATTCAGAAATCTTAATCATCATCTTTGATGCATATATCTAATCATCTTCAAAAAGAAGAATGTGACAAACTTTGTCTGAAGTAGAAAAATAGAATTTAAGTTATTTTTTTACTTCGACAAGCAATATGACAAGCTCTCTTAGTAGTGTTAGAATTAAAATTACATGTATTTCAAACTGGCGATTCAGCCTTGGCAATTAAGCGTCATCTGACGAGGAATGAAATATCTTCTTATGTTTGAATTAAAATACATTTTATACGATTTTTAATTTTACATCACTAGAAGACCGTTTCAGAATACAATTCCTCATCAGTAGTGCTTAAACCAAAATCATGAAGCCAAAATTGTTTATTATTATTTAAGATTTCTCTAATTGACCTAAGATTTATATTAAGACTTACCAAATTTAGAAACTTCAAATATTCCTCCAGCTGCGCATCTGTATTCTAGACACCCAACCATCTTTGTGTCTCCCATATAAACACATACTCCATCGCTGTCAACGCATCCTAAAATATGAAAAAATTAAATTTACAAATACGTGAATTTCAGATTTTTTGAACAAGAAAAAAACCACATTCGTTGAGAACGATGCTTCTTAACAAAAATCATATCTACAGTTAACGTATTATTTTCGCGATGTGCTAATTTTCGCTTAATTCGCGGACGTATTTTTCATATTTTATAGTGCATATTTAAAAACGCAAAAAATTAACAAGGCAGACGTGTCTTTATTTCATATCAAACGTGCAGTTAAATACGTTTACAGTATGTATGTATCTTGGAGTACAAGTTATACCATTATACATATTAAATTGCAAATTAGGAATTAGTAACTAAGGATATCTTATACAAATCCTCACACAGATGTTCAACTAGTTGTTCACGGTGAAATACTCAATATATTCGCTCGCCTTGTAAGCGTAATTATTAATTAGTTAATTATTTCATAAAGCTTATCTTAGCACTAGAGACCTATACATAACTCTAAGACTGACCATTTCAAGAAGATGTAGAATGCAAATACTTTTCTAAATGAAGAAAATAAACATCTATGTTAAGACAATGATCCGAAAGTGCAATTCGGCATTATCCTTATAGGTTCTATTGGCCAACTCAATGTTTACCTACTACCTAAGCATTCTTAAGATCGTCATTAACGTGTACTTGTACAATGCAGGTTAAAAATACAGTAAAACTCGTCTATAACGGTCACCCAAGGAAACCTGCAAAAGTGGCCCTTATAGGCAGGTGTCCTTCTTAACAGGTTCAAATAACCTGAATAAAAGGCAATTGCGATAAAATTTTACTGGCCTTTGAATCAGGTGACCCTTACATAAAGGTAGTCAAAAAGGCAGGTTTTAACTGTACTTGAAAAAACTCACATGAACTTGTGATTAGGTCAGATAAATCATTGGGGTTAATAGGAAATATTCGCCTCGTACTGAATAACTAAGAAGTATATTCTACGTATCTTACCATGTTCATAATCCACCTTTGTTTTAACAAATCCAGGTCCCTCTGCAATCTTGCGACAGGTGTATTGTACGCAGTTCTCTCTCCATACCTCGTCAATAGCTCTACATTGACCATCAACTTCACATCCTTGTAAGAGAACATAAAACTTTTATATAAGACGGCCAATGATTCTTTAGCAGGCTACTTGCAAATAAATTGTTGACTCAGGGATATTGCAAATCTTGGCTTATCAAGGCCCTAAAAAGTTTTATGGCCACATTCACAGTATTGTTGATATGTTTGATGTCATTGTGTCAAGGATTGCCCTGGATATATTTAACGCCCAATAGTTCCATGTTCTTTTCACACAATATTGATTTCATACGTTGCGGGTGTAGCTACCTAAACAGGATGTCCTAACCTTAACGGAGCACCCGGCCACACTTCCCTGGTGGAGTCTTACGTGTCTAACCTGACTTTTTCTTTTTTATTAATTAAGTTTACTACAGTTTGAAGAAAGATTTATTCGACGAAATGCCATTTAATTTATGTATAAGCAGGTGAAAAAATATTTTACCGGGGATTGCGTAAACAACAATTTCTCTGGAAACGAACTCGCAAACTTCCATACTACGATTTGCCGTATGTAGCAATCGTACCTAATAGGCAAATGCATATCGGCACTTTTCCATTTTATCTAGTGCTTTCCCAAAGCAGAGATATAACCAGTGATCCCAATATTATTATATCATGTATTGCCTTGTTCGACTGTTTTATCATTAACTTGCTTTGTATAATTCACTTGTTTGTTGTTCTAGATTGCTGTTGGCAAGGATATGTTTAAGTTACACATTTCGCTCTCTATTCATCAACCTCCACTCACACTGTAAAAAACTAAACATTGGTTACATACCTGCTTTAATTAGTTTAAAGTTAGATTTGGCGTTGCAGACAAATACGTTACATTTATCCTGTTTATTCCTTTCTCCAGCAACAAAGCACTCGTCATCATCTTGACAACCTAAATAGTACCAAAACGACTTTATTAATCAATTTAAAGTTTAACAGTATTGTTGATAAGTTTGATGTCTCGCTGTCCAGGATTGCCTTGGATATATTTGACGTCTCGTAGTTCCATGTTCCTTTCACACAATTTTGATTACACATGTGGCGGGTGTAGCTAGCTAAATAGGGGGTGCTTACCCTTCCGGAGCACCCGGCCTCACTTCCCTGGTGGAAGTTCACGTGTCTAACCTAACTTGTCAGTTCCAAAGTTTTTACTTTGCTTCTGGATTGTGATTCGGAAATGGATAAGTATGTTTGTTTTTGATTACACAATATACCGGTTTAATATTACAGCACTACAGTAGTGCTTGGACCAAAATTGTTTCCAAGATGTTTATAAGATTACCAATGGACTATAACATATTTTACCAAATTAAACTGAGGAAATACTTTGCATGAGGGAGTATACATTAGTTTTTGAGGAATTTCAAATTTTAACTTGCAGCAAATGTAGATAATAGTGTATTTCTGACAACAATGCACAATTATTCCCTACTGAGTTTGTATTAGCCTAACTTTTCAGTTTCAAATTTTCTTTGGTTTTGGATTGTGATTTGTTTTTGATTTATAGTATGAGGTACAGTTTTATTGAAATAAACAAACGTAAATTTAAGATATCGTTTTCGAATGTTCAAAATAGTAATGAACACATGCAGGGTTTTGTTGATATACACAACCATTTACGTACGTATAACTGACTATAGGAAAGACATACAGAAGTACAATTGTTAATCACATAAGCAAATGAAGTGCGAGTTTTGAAATAATTTGTTATATCTATGAATCTGAACAGTCAATAATTCAAAAGATGGAACAATACGGATAATTTCCATTAGGATTAAACAAGCCGAACACTGATAAAATAAAAAAAATGAGGTCGAATATAAATAAGGTTCTGAAATCAGATAAACATCCACAATGAAAATCGAAATGACAAATTGTATGATTAAGTTTTGTGTATGTTCCTCGTCAATCAAACATCTTTTCGTGTAGCCTTCCTTACGAAATTGTCTTTATTTTACCCATATGTAACTACCTTTTGTTTCTTCTTCCAGCGTAACTTCTTTTCCATCGGGAGATTGTCTACAGGAGTAATCCGTACACGTTTTATTGTCAAACCAGGTGGAGTTAATTGCTTTACATTGTCCTTCCCAATGACATTCTGTAAAAACAAAAATTTTCATAATTATACATATATAGATACATATAATAATAAAAAAACAGAAATTAGTATCTATCTTAACACGTCTTATACAAAGCCACTATTAATTAACTGGACAATACTTACAAATGGAACCAGAAATAAACAATTATTAACATGAATTATAAGCAAAACTGTATCAAGCCGAAATAGTATAAAAAAGGGAATATTGATGTAGCTTTGTGATATGCCAAACATATTAATATTTCGTTATCGTGGGCAACGGAAACATGCATAATGTTAGTACTTTATTTTCAAATCGGACCAAACAAAATATTCATCATACTATCGGAGTTATATGCGTACTAACAGAATATAATGATATTGAAGAGAAAATTATTCAGAGGAATTGCAATGGTATTTTACATGAGTAATAGTGGATCACATTAATGGAAGAGAAAAAACAAAATTTCTGAATGAAAAAGCAACGGACAACTTGAAGTGACAAAGCATTGAAAGCAACGATATAAACAAACAAACATGACATGGTATGATAGAACAAACACATATTAGATTCCCTTATTATATATTTTTAATACGAAAAATGTCCAAATATTTGGTTAAAGCACTTTTAGAGGAACAAACCATTGCAGTTTAAAAAACAACCGGTGGTTTAAAATTTTGTAACAATGTTAAATATAAGCCTTATGTAACTAAACGAAGAACCAAAATTCCCTTCAGGTATGAGCTATCAAACAGAACTCAGAAAAGATGACTTGTAATAAAATTACGTAATTAGCATAAAAGTTGTGTGATTAATATATATATATATGAATTCATTACATAAAGATAGATAAAGGGAATTCGTGACTGTACATCCTCTTTGTGCAATTATTCATGCATCAAAAATCTTTATTGAAACTGCAGTGGAGATTAGACGAGGCACAGATGTAACTTTAATATCCGGAAGACTTCTATTATTAATAAATATATGTAGAGCAAAATATACATTGATCTTTGAGCATCATTCTGTCACCTTCATCACGATAAAGGTTACAGAGAAAATACATTATTTGGTTTTACATGCATATACTATAACCGAATAAATCGCCATTGTCCGACTCAAAAACCTTACACAGCTTGTAAGTACATATTGCATAGTTAATATGATTGATTTTAATGTGTCCTTGAAGTGCAATGAGCATGGTTACCTACTTATGCCATTTAAGTATCTAATCACACACTAACAATATGTACATTTATTTCATTTTGGAATTAACTTATTCATGTATTATTATACATGTACGTTTCGTCTGAATTATTACTACATCTGTTTTAATTTTGCAGCACCAGAATGCTGTTTCGGAATAAAAAAAATCCTCATTATTAGTACTCGAACCAAAATCATGGAAATCCAACATCGATGGATCAAATTGTATTTTACCAAATCTGACAATGACAATACTGCGTACTTAGAAGGCAAAACTTAAAACCATTAAGTATAGTTTTTTTGAAGAATTATAAATGCAATTGCAACAATTACTAATTAATAAACTTCAAATTTTGCAAGAACGTGTGTCAAATGATTTTCGTTTAGATTCTCGTCATATTGGTTTATTTGTGGGTCAAATATGGTCAAAATGAAGCTGAAATCAAAGTGATCATTGAAAGTATACGATAAATTCTCTATTTTGATTAGACACGAAGCGGATGTACTTAGCTTAACAAGAGGTGCTTACCCTTCTTAAGTACCTGACCACAATTCCCTGGTTGAAGTACGCGTTTTCAACTTCATTTGCAACTTTCAAAGTTTTCACTTCGCTTTGTATTTGTGCTTTGGACGGAGAGTAGTAGCTTTTTTGTATATAAAAACAACCTTCTTAAATAAACCGACACTAGTTATCTTAAACTGATAGGACGTACCTTCTGAGTGTACAACAAGTCCTTTACGTTCGGGTATACAAATGTATGTAGTACAATCCCTTACATCTTTTCCGCCTCGGATGGTACAAGAACCGTCGAATTTCCTGCAACCTAAAATTAGACATCAAAGATGAAAATAATTAAACTGGAACAGAAGAACAAAAAGTAGTTGAAAAAATGTACTTTTAAGCAGCCAACCCAATCTAGACCACAACCCAATACAAGTTCAAACATGAAAACAGAAAGAAAAAATGTTTAATAGGATTATTCGTAATGAAACGAAAATGTACGGATACTGGAGTCATTATCTTTTTGGGATTTAAGTACTACTGGAGAAAAAACAAGAAATCTATGAGCTACTGCTCATTAAGCATATCCCCACTTTTAAAATGTTAGATAAAAAAAATGTGAAGATGTCCGGCAGACTTGAAATCGATATTTTGGTTTGAAACCTCATACTGAACTCACACACAAACGTTCAAGTGGCTGTGATTTGTAGTTGGTTATGAAACTGTTACGAAAAGTTTTAACCATTAATGCTGAAAAATAAACTGTCAGGAAACAGGGTGTAGATGTCTAGCAGACGTGAAATCTGTACTTGCAGTCTGGAACTTTAAACTGAAGTGTTCTATAAAATTTCAAGTGACTGTTTAGTAGTTGCTGAGAAAGCTGTTACGAAACTCGTTGTTTCGGACGGACTGAAGGACAGGGGTAAACCAGTATACCCCCTCTTCTTAGAAGCGGGGATATAATGATAGAAAAGGTCACCGTTTTTAATTAAAAAATGCTTCATATTTTTAAAAATTATTCTAAGTATTGAAGCGTTTAGATACCTAAATACAAAATACTTAAAGTAAAACCATTTGTATATTTGCCACAATGTAATTGTTCTATCTTCTCTGTATATCTATTGTCACTGCGACAAACCTACACACATTACTATTTAAAACGAAGTGTCTCAATTTTTTATTTCACACTAGAGGGTGTTGTTAGCTAGATAGTTAGTGTTTTTCCCACCCAGTTTTAGTTCCCTGGTGAAAGTTCACTTTAAAAGTTTTGCATTTTGGATTGTGATTTTAACATAGACTGGCAGCTTTATCAGGACAGTATGTGTTTTTTCCAACCCCGTTTTACGTCCCTTGTAAAAATCCGCGTTTTTTAGTTTCCAAATTTTAATTTGCTTTTGGGATAGTGATTTTAACATAGACTGGTATGTTTGTAATTCATGTATTACCTGGTATCATTTCTATATTTGCCACAACTTTATCTGCGGCTTGGTCATCACGTAGACATCTATGACATTCGCAGCTTGTTTCATTAGTCCAAACTTCAGATTCTGCTTTACAATCTCCGTCATATGAACATCCTGTAAAACAATTAAAGATTAGTTACGGGTGTAGCTAGCTAAACAGGAGGTGCTTACCCTTCCGGAGCACAGGGCCTCACTTCCCTGGTGGAAGTTCACGTGTCTAACCTAACTTGTCAGTTCCAAAGTTTTTACTTTGCTTCTGGATTGTGATTCGGAAATGGATAAGTATGTTTGTTTTTGATTAGAAGCTTTTGTCTAGTGTTGTAAAATTTACATTGGTACCATATGTAAAAAGAAAAACGCATGTTTTTAAAATTAAAAAATGTATTTTTGAGCATTTTTATTGGAGATGTTCGTATAAAAGGGCAGTATCGTAAAATGCATGTATGCAACAAAGTTATTTGCAATGAATAACATGTTTAATTCGGACATGGATTAGTGCGATTATTTTTTATTTATTACAAGTAAATGATAAAAACAGCTGAACAAGACACAAAACACCAACAAGGGTACATATTGGCACTAAAGCTTAAATATTCCCGAAGTTGGTGGACACTGGAATTGATGTTGAACGGTACAGTTATAAGTAGTTTTGGTAAAAACTAATTTATTTTGTCTTGACTTCATTGATCATGTGACCTGCATCAATATACCATATTTGGATAAATGCGCCTGACTAAACCACTCTAGAAGTAGATACTTGCAAATAATATTATGAATGTACTTGCTTTTCCCAGTGACGTTGGGTAAACTTTAAGTTTAACACTTATGCTTTAGTTCAAATATCTTGCAAACATCATATAGCAAACAATTTGACATACCAAAATCAACAGTAGTGAACATTTCGTCTTCAGTGCACCTGTACTTAATACAGCCATTGTCTTCATCTTCAATTGTTTGGCCCATTTTGTAACATTTGTCTCCTCTCTTACATCCTAGAAATCGAATAAATGGTTGAAAAAGGATTATGCCAATTGAATATTGTTTTCTTATTTGCATACGTTATGAAAAAAAATCTGTATAACTACTCTGATTTCATTATGTTATATTTTCATTTCAGAAAAAGTAGAAGTGGTTAGCCCAAAACAGATTGCTTACATTTTTGGAGCAATGAGCTTTACTTCTCGGTTAGAAGTTCGTATGTTTAACTAACTTTTTCAGTTTTTAGAGATTGTACCGGTCCATGTTGGATTTTGGTTTAAACATCGACCGGTATGCTTATTTTTAAAAAAAATCATTTTTGCACTAATGACATGAGTGTCAAAACCAAAAAGCATGTATTTGACTTTTTTACAAACAAATTGTGACCAATTCAGACTGTTGGATATACTAATATATTATAACATTCAACACTTACTAAGTACCAAAAATGGAATATTGTTATAATTAAATCAAAAACGTTATAATTTGATTCTAATACCAGTAAACAAATCTAATTTTTGCATTTTCCTACACCCTGATCAAATTTACATTACCATTCTGTAACATTTACAGACCAGCTACATTTACCATACGGCAAAAGAATTTACTTCATTTTTGTTGAAGTATTTTATTTATTTAGAAAGAAATGTACAGTCCAACCTGCCTTAAAGTCCATCTGTATATGAAGGCCAATCTCTTATAAAGACCAGTAGAATTGTATCTCAATTGTACTTTATTTATATTATTTGAACCTGTATATAAAGGCCACATGCCCATACAGGCCACTTTTACTGGTTCCCTTGAGTGGGTTTTATAGACAGGTTTGACTCTATTGATTAAACAAAATGTGTCATTGTAAGTTTTGCTTCCATCTCATAATTAATTTAGAGTGCTGAATATTAATTTATAAATTGGATTTACAAATGTCACCACAAAGAATTTATCCTTTTACAAAATATCATAGGCAAACATAACAACTTTAATTTTATATAAAAAGGATAATAAATTAAATTTGATAGTTTCACTTACCATATGGACTGTCTGATATAGTAGGGGCTTCATCACCATCTTCATAATTACATGTTTTCTTCACACACTCTTTAAGATTCACCCATCGTTGCCCAATGTTCATGCAAGTGTTCTTATTCCTTGGACAACCTAAGTCAATAACGAAACATGTTATATTAATAAACATAAAAACTTATTGAATCATAATTTGAAAGCCACCAATCGGGTATTCACAACAAATGATTTGCACTTATTAATTTCAATGGAAGAGTTACTTATAAACTTTAACCAACATAATGATCAATGTAAATAGTCTATGGTGTATTTGTTTCCCAATTAATACGCTATGGTAGAGTTTGTTCCCACTACGGGGACTTTATACAACGAAGTAGGCTGCTTGCAAATAAATTGTTGACTCAGGGATATTGCAAGCCTAGGCTTATCAAGGCCCTCAAAAAGTTTTATGGCCGTCATCACAGTATTGTTGATAAGTTTGATATCTCTGTGTCCAGGATTGCCTTGGATATATTTGACGTCTCATAGTTCCATGTTCCTTTCACAAAATTTTGATTACACACGTGACGGGTGTAGCTAGCTAAACAGGAGGTGCTTACCCTTCCGGAGCACCCGGCCTCACTTCCCTTGTGGAAGTTCACGTGTCTAACCTAAATTGTCAGTTCCAAAGTTTTTGCTTTGCTTCTGGATTGTGATTCGGAAATGGATAAGTATGTTTGTTTTTTATTATAAACATTCAACAACATAATGATCAATGTAAATAGTCATATTAAACATTTTAGATTAACTGATTAGGATGTGGTAACATGGCATTGTCAAAGTAACATAAGAACATGCCAAAAAGCAAAAGCAATCAACATGTTTCACAAATTTGTAAATTGTTAAACGCCGTTGAAAATGAAGACAACACTAGGCGAGACGATTAATTATACCTATTATAAAAATTCCTGACGTTGATAATTGTTAGTGTTAGTTCGAAGTGTAAATAATTTTTTAGGAAAATAAATTAAATAAAACATAAAAGTTGAACTTTGCTAAATAAAAATTGCAAATAAAACATTATATATTGAAAAATATACACAATATTTAATTACAGTAAAACCTCGATTCATCGCTACCATTTGTTCAGTCAAATTTTGGCATTATAAAGGGGTTTGGCGATAAATCGGGGGAGGTGGATAAAGAAAAACATAAACAAAATGGATTTAGGGACTTCAAAATAGTGTGGCGATAAGCGAGGTGGCAAAGTTATCGAGGGGCATTATAACAAGGTTTTACTGTATATGTATTACCTAAGACAACTGGATAATATTTTGATCCATCATCACCACGTTGACACTCGTACTCTACACATTGCTGAGGGGAATATCTATGTCCATACAGTTGACAATTACCATTTCTGTCTTTGCATCCTGAACAAACAATACAGATTATTTATAAAACATGTCTCATAACATAATGACAGCATTTGCAAGGAAAAGTTTCAAAATTCTTTTTATTGATAATGATGTTGGTCAGCCACATTAAATAACAATTCATTTTCTGCAATTTCAACGTCAAACAAATTCCTATTACCAAATTAAAATTTTGTGGAAAATAAGGCACGAAGCAATCACCATATGATTAATTAACTAAATATAATCATTTATGTTAAATCTTAAAAGCAACCTTTAAACTAACATTTTCTATACCGAATGGTGTTAATTGTCACTTTTGATCTCATAGGATAGTTTGACCACATTAAGTGTAAAAGTCGCGTTTTAGTTACCCTTAATTTACTTACCAGTTACTTCCTGTGTAACTTCTGGTAATCCAGTATCATCATTGATTCTACAGGAATATCTGATACATCTATTGGTATTATCCCAGCTATCTCCTGGTTTGTAACATTTGTCATTCCACTGGCATGCTAAATTCAATTACAAAACATTTAATTTCTAAATATGTTATCAAACACAAACATACCGGTCCATAATTCTTTCACGCTCAAACATTGTTAATGTTCCATCATGTGTTGTACAAAAAATTCCGGCAGTTCTCCTTTGCAACGTATTTGTTTACTCCAGCATTGCTTGATGCCTATGATTGAGAATATTTTTTGATTCGAGAGATATAGAATACTACGTTTATATCAGTAAAACAATTTATTCAATACTGTTGCATTTTTGCCAATTTGCACACGACACCAAACAACCATATCTCTTTTTAAGGTTGCAGTCCAACACTTCATAGAAATAGTCCGATCTTGTATAGTAAACTAAAATATGAATTTAGAAATAAAAATCAATGCTTCAAGTATTCAAAAGAAGATCTGATGTTTGACTTTTCTGCCATATAAATAAGTCTTTTATTTGGCAATAGCTAAATGAAACTCGACAATTACAAAAATAGACAAGTCATTCATGTCTCCACCAAGAAACTAATTCGGTCGGCTGATGCCAGCCTCCGTACAATAAGGAAGACAAGACTGAAAATAAGAAATAGTGTGTCAGTGGATTACTTATGTGATCGTTATTATCCAATTTGAATGATTTTGATTTGAACATTCAAAGTCACTTTCCATCCTAATTACTACACGACTCATTATTTCCGAGAAACCACATTTAGAAACCAAAAACTTTCACTTCATTTACATTGATGCAAAAATAAGAAATATTGTGTCAGTGGATTACTTATGTAATCATTACGAATCAATTTGAATGACTTTAATTTGGACTTTCGAAGTCACTTTCCATCCTAATTACTACACAACTCATTATCTAAAATAACACCACATTTTGAAACATAAACCTGATGCAATATTTCCATACCTGGATTGATCAGTCTAAATTTCTCATTTCGGCATTTGTATGTTGAGCAACCCTCTACCTTGTTCATGCCAGCAAAATAACATCCTTGATCGAGGCAACCTAAAAAATAATAATACCATGTTTGTTTTATAAGACGGATAAAAACATAATGTTCTACCATTGGTAAAATATTTGTTTTCAAAACATTAGAGTGAACATATCTTCATTACACTTGTCGTGCCAATTGATTGCATTAAATTTATGATTTTACTACTGCAAGCATGAAATATCATCATTATGGGTTCAGACGCGCTATTTTAAATCCTTTTCGACATACATGGTTGATAACATTTAATAGATTTTAAGAGAAAACTGATAAATAAATATCCGTAAAATGTTACGTTGACTGAAAAGTACGAATCGCTTTACTCTTTATGATCACAAGATACCGTTCAAAATGAAAAAGGATAAAATTGCTTCTTATGGTTGAATCCAAGTTGGTATATTTAAGTTTCAAAGTAAGCTCTATTCTCTTGTTATTTTAGAATGTTCCGGTATTTAGAAATATTAAGTAAAGATATAAGTGAAACTTCAGAACAACCACTAAACTATTACGTTAAACTCCATTTAAAGGCAAAATCATGGTAAAATATATGCAACAAAGCAAACTGCAATTAAATATAATATAAACTCTAACAATGGTTTGAAATAATGCAAGTTATATTTACGTTGTCTTCTATAAATTCCACAATTTAACTGTATAAACACCTACCCCATTTCTCTATAAATTTGGTCTTCACAAAGTCTGTTCCTGAATCATCTTGAACACATGTATACTGTACACAGTCATTGGTGTCATTTATAACCGTATTCAATGGTATGCACTGACCCTTGTATTCACAATCTGAAAACAAAAACAAATACAAAACTAGAAAAACTGTGCGCCACAAGCTCACAAAACATACCCCCTCTCCCCACATAAAAAACCCCATCGGATCAAATTTTTAAATAGGAGGTGCACATCTACATTATATCACAAAGATTGTGTGAAGTTTCATGAAAATCCATTGAAAGGTTTACGAGGAGTTGCGGATAAGGGGTGCAACGGAAGGACGGACGGACACACGGACGGACACCCCTATCACTATATACCCCCACTTTTTAAGCGAGGGGTATAAATAAGTATCTAATTCAATAAAGTAAAAACAAAAATTATGTCTTCGTGCAATATGGTAATGAGGTCAGTGTTTGATCTACATTTTGATAGAAGCTCTGTATTCATAGTTTGTTTATATTTTACTTAATAATGACAAAATTTCAGGAGAAAAACCACAAAGCACATAATCCATAGAAAGATGTTGAAACAAATTATCAAAAAAACCCAAAATCTGAATATTTTTTGTTTTGTTTCATGTAACTTAGATGCACATTTCTAATTTCTATTTTACATTAACCATATAGGTTACATGTCATGAATCAGTTACATTTTTGAAGTAGTTTCCTTAAAACACGTTCATTCATTTTTCTTACTTCCTATCTCGCGTTTCACGTATTAAAAGTAATTACGTTAAAATACAAGTATTAAAATATTGGCGTTTCTTACTTATATCAACTGGAATCATTTTGTTGTTGTCACAGTAATATTTTACACAACCGTCATCAGATTCTTTTCCATGTTTTACACATTCGTTTTCCTCACTTCTGCAACCTAAAAAACAAATGGATCCAAGTAAACAAAAGTAAACAAGTACAAAAATAACAATTAATTAGAACGATAGTTCTGGAAAATCTTTGATGGCCTGGAACCGTAGGTAATGTCAATCTACAACTACACTTTATGCTGTACTGTCAGCTTAAATAATAAACCATCTCCTGCATGATTGGAGGTGTTCATCTACTTGCAGTCGGAAGGGTTGGAAACGGCCATCATTCAACACATAATTGAATATAAGAAAATATCTTAAATATACTCTTGATAAAATATTTTAGTGAAAAGGTTCAGAAATATCGTAGATGGACATGCATAAAATTACATATAATACCAGTTCTAATTTTACAGCAACAGACGGCCGTTTTGGAATACAATTTTTCATCAGAAGTGCTTGGACCCAAATTACGAAACCAAAATTGTTATAAGCATTTCTAACTTAATAGCTAAACAAAGAGGTTTAATGAGTGGTTATTATTATTTATCTAAAACCTACAATGTGTCAGAACTATTAAATGAGTTTTTTCATTAAACTAATAATGACTTGCATTCCCCGAAATAGCGGCAAGTAATTTCTTTCTTTAGACATGTTTCGTGTTGTCCAACGTAGAGCGATTAATTCGTTGAATGTTGTCTTGAATATTTCAAATTGTTCTTTCGTTCAATATACGAGACCTTACCCTAGTTGTTTACACGTGGCAAGAGAAGCAACTCCATATTTTAAAATAGTGTGGTCATTTTAGTTATGTGTTTTCGAAGAAACATATACTACTAAAAACACAAAACTCAAATATTGTGAATTTATTTTTTACAATCATTTTTCCGTGCAAAATAAATCGTAAAATTGTTTCTTAATATGACACTTAATTATTTTAAAAGCGATTTACCTATGCTCTTGCTTCAAAATTTATAATTCGATCGCAATACTAAAACTGAGACATTTGAGAAACAGTGACCGCTATGCGTTTTGTCATATTACGTTCCTTCATTTTTTCCTGTTTGTATTTCATGTATATCATATTCTTCATTACACTGGCTTTTCTCTCTCCAATGCACATTTTAAACATCTTAATGGTACAATTTGTTTTATTGTCTTTCAAAATGCATGTATATGAAGTGTCTTCACGATCTCGGATTGAAAAGTCATTAATTTATGTTTGTCTCTAGAAAGTAACATACTTTGTATTATATGGGGTTTTTGTAATAAGATGTCAAAACGGCAATCATTCAGAATGGTTTATTTACTCCTTTGTAGTTTAAATGACTCGTAAAAGAGCATATTATCATTACGTAAAATCTTATATTGTCCTGGTGTCATAATAACCGATATTGTGGTGGAAACCAGAGCCCGTGAAAAAAGAGAATATTAAAACCCTAGCTCAAAGATGACCAAAAACCATAAATTTACCACTTGCAATGATAGTTTTAAAGGAATTACGAAAAATTGATACTATAAAAATAAATTAGTATACATTCTTCAATAAGACTTACCATATGTAACGGTTTCAAGATCAACGTTGCCATCATTATCTTCAAAACATCTGAGTTTTTTGCAAAGTTTTCTATCAAACCAGGTTGCATTTATTGCTTTACACCCGTCTCTATATGGGCATTCTAAAATAACATAGTGGTTTTTAATTAAATATGCATAAAGTACGAATGAACCAGAATGAAATCGGATTTAGAAAATAATTCATAATAACTCCAAGTGTTAAATAGCCGATGTTTATTAGGAAACAAATTGGAGAACAATGGGCTTTAGCAAAGGTCAAAGACGACGTAGTATAATTAATGCAAGATATTGAAAACCTATTGGGAAAATGCAGTCTTCAACTGTCCCTGACCAATAATTCGTTTTATTATTATTATTAGTTTAACGTCTTTTGTAGATACAGTCCAACCTGCTTTAAAGACCACCTCTTTAGGGTCAACTGCTTATAAAGGCCAGTAGAGTTGTTTCCTAATTGCTCTTTATTCATATTATTTAATCTGTATATAAAGGCCACCTGCTCATAAAGGGCACTTTTACTAATTCCCTTGGGTGGCCTTTATAGACAAATTTAACAGTATATGTATATGTATATGCATATAACAACCCCATGGATAAATGAAAATCTGAAAAATTACTTTTTATCGGTAACCATTGATATTTTTCGATAATTAATAAACATGTGGGCTCAGGTGAAACAAAGGAACAATCTTCAGATTATAGTTTAGACATATACCTGAGTTTACGATAGAGAATCCAACTCCAGCAGAGCATCTGTACGTCTGGCAATTGCTGTCGTACTCGTAGCCTTCTTGATAACATTTACCATCTTCTACACAACCTGCAAATGTTAAATATAAGAAAATTTATAAAAAGTCATACAAATGTTAAAGGTTAAAAGAAGGAGCATTACAAGAAATGAATGAAATCGATATATATTGAGAGTGCAAATACAACAACGCGATTACAGATTAACACAAGTTAAAATAAAGAAGGAGGTAACATTTTCCAAGATAAGACACCGAAGTTATTGGTAGAATTACATATAAAGACCAAATTGGGATCAAAAATCAAAGAAAAAACTTTGAAAATTGGCAAATTATGTTAAGTTCGTAAAATTCCACCATTATATTGAGGAGATGTACCACAGAGAGGTAAGTATCGTTTGTCTAGTTGGGTACGCTAGCCACATTTGTAATTGAGAATTACAGAAACATGTAATTATGGGACGTTAAATATCTCCAGGATACAGACATTGTACATATCAACAATAATATCATTGCCTTGGATATATTTGACGTCCCATAGTTCCATGTTCAGTTTCGATTACACACGTGGTGGGTGTAGCTAGCTAAACAGGATGTGCTTACCCTTCCGGAGCACCCGGCCTCACTTCCCTGGTTTAAGTTCACGTGTTAAATCTAGCTTGTCAGTTTTAAAGTTTTTACTTTGCTTCTGGATTTGATTCGGACATGGATTAGTATGTTTGTTTATAATGCTTAATACTGACAATGATAGAGCGGTGCTGTGTGTATATAAATCAATTTCAAAGTATCTATTCTCTTTTCTTGTTATTTCTTGGTTTAAAACATTTGCATATCACTTTCTTTAAGAAATATCATTCTACTTCAGTGTTTGCGAAACAGGTCATATAATATACCATACCTGACTCTCGTTCATAATACCGAATGAATACACTCGAATAGAATGTTATTTCTTATATTTATAATCATACAAATTTTTATTAGCATGTGAGAAACGTTAAACTGTCGCTACAATAATTAATTTTATTCAAGTTTCCGACAAATATATGGGATTGATTGAACATCCTTTTCGAAATAAGGATGGAATGCCGACCAATCAAATAACACTTGACGTAATAGGACATGTCATTCCATGACGTCATCTGATAGTCAAAGTTACGTTATCAGAGGTCATGACTCACTACGTATTCGTGAGCAATTGAATGCCAGCAAAACAAATAGGTTCATCTAAAGAAGGTCAATATTTGAATTCTAAATATTAATTAATGATAGTGATTAAAGTAATAAAAACATACCGTATGGACTATCTATTAATGAAGCATCGCCACTAATTGGATCTAATACACACTCCATTTTTAAACAATCTTGTGTGTCTATCCAGTTATCGCCGATATTGTAGCACTTGTCATTGAATTCACACACTAAAAATCAAAAGAAATAATCCAATTACTTACGATAAAATCCAATACCTACATGTGTGTAATCAAGATTTTACATTCAAAGGAGACCTTAAGAACTAAATAATGATTGATAATATAATAAATATATAGGCAAAATAAAATTTTATTTACGATTATAATAATTTTATTACTGAAGATATGTGGTTATAATTTTCAAAGTGTGTCTGCATTCCTTGGTATTCATCTTCATAAGGATACACTATATTTCGTTACATGTGTTCCTTGGAATTTATCGTCAAAGAGGAAACACTACATTTCGTTACATGTGTTCCTTGGAATTTATCGTCAAAGAGGAAGAATTACATTTAGTTACATCTGAAGTAGGCAATACTTTAAAAACGTTTTGATTGTTTCTTAAACTCGCTCGGATACACGCGAGACATTCAAGATATTGACTTTACAAAATTTACAGAATGCGTAACGAGTTATACATCGTACTTATCCATTATATATATAAATTGCTGAATTTAAATTAAGGGAAATGTTTGTTTAAAACAGGATTGTGAAACTGAGGCTTAGACTATCTCATTTTTTCAAAAGTTTGTTTATTATGAAATAAAACTTTAAATTTGTTATACAAACCTTCTTGTCTGAACCTATGGTCTTCATGACACGTATACTCTACACAAGATGATTCGTCTTTCTTTTCTTGTCCAGGAAGATAGCATTTTCCAAATTCATCAATACATCCTAAAACAGTATAGAAGAAAGTATAACATGATTTTAAAAAATAATCCACCTGAAAGAAAGTTATTGAAGCAAAACAAATGGGATAACAACCTTGATTCGATTAGATCTAGTAAGTCCACAAAATGTCAATAAACGTATGTGCATCCCATGACAGTCAAAAGTATATAGACCACAGAGAGAAATAATGACGAGGAAATAGCAATTTCTAACTTCGTCAGTACATGCTTAATAATTTTTACAGAATTAAAACAATGTTATGAAAAATAGCATTACAGTAACACCTCTTAATACAAACCGAATAGGAAACCATCTTCAGTTTGATTGGTGATGCACCTCATCACGCTAGCCTTCCTTTAAAACTACATTGTTGCTCCTCTACAACACTTTATAAAGGACACAACAAAACGCAAGAAATACATACATGTATAAAACATAAACTCCAAAAAATAATGACGGTATGCTAATGGGATGCCTAATAGCATTGAAGAATGTGTCACTGTGACAAAATCACTCATCCCTATAATGACGAGGAAAAGGACATTCAGATTTAGAGTTCAGTTAATTAATTTCAGATATGCAATACAACTTTGATATTTTGCTTTGTTACAGTATTGGAAATTGTGGAACTTGGCACCTATGTATGGCCTTAAACAAGCACATGTGAGAGAGATAACACATAGAAATTATGCTGAATTACATAAGATCAAATTTTACGAGTTAAACCACGTTGTGTGTTTTTCATTGCATTTGTTCGCAGTCAAAGTTCCTTAGTAATATATGACAAATGATAACATAGTACTTAATCACCGGTTAAACACATACCCATTTTACATTGGGATAGAAAATATTAACCTTTCAGAAAGGTTCTGACGCTTCTTTGACTTCCTCTTTCTTAAGAAATTCAGATAGTTGAAATATTTTTTCCATTGATGACTTGGAGTTTTTCATTTATGATGTTCCAATATTTGACTCCGATATATTTAATGAAATGACTTCTTCAGTTTCAGGACCATCCTTTATTTTTTTTTAAAAAAAAAGATATTTACTCAGTTTGTTTCTCATATATTTATTGAAATGACTTCTTTAGTTTCAAGATCATCCTTTTTAAAAAAAAAGATTAATACTCAAACATCAGGCTAAAACCTTGAAACAAGAATAGTTACCATAGTTCAATTCAAATGGTATAGCTCCAACATCTTCATCGGCTACACAATGGTAATGTTTGCATATATCAGAGTTGACCCAGTCTTCTCCAATATCATGGCATTTACCGTTTCCTTCACATCCTGTGAAATAAATGAAGCAATTTATAACTTAATACTCTATTTAAAAAAACATTCGCGTAAAAATTTGTTACCGCTAAATAGCTTAGTAGGGATCGCAATTTTTTTTCCTACCGCTGATGTAACTTTTTATACAGTACATGCATATAGCAATATTCGGTGCATTAGGATCGAAATTTTTTCCGAGAATTACAAGTAAACAGAAAAAGAAGGGTAATCTAATATCGTGAAATCATGCATTTTCATGGTACTCAATATCCAATACACAAGACAATGATTCTTTTCTGAAATATTAATAATAATTTTCGTGATATTCAATTTGTAACTAAAGGAATTTACATGACAATATTCAATGCAAATGAGTATTAATTTGTTTTCTCAAATTTACAGGTAAGTTAAACAAAAAAGATAATCATATAATGAGTGTGAAATCGTGCATTTTCGTAGTATTCAATTTGTAACTAGAAAACATTTACATCACAATAAACAATGTAATTGAGAACGAATATGCTTTTTCTAAAATATGAAATCATATACCAGCAAATATAAGATTGGTCATTGATACTTTGTCGTTGACATATGAATTTGTGGGTCCAGATATCTACGGAAACAACGTAAATTGGTACGCCACGAAAACACGTGAATAACACAGTATTGTGACCGGTAATTATAAAACCCAATACCAATTACTAATGTGTAGTTATAATTTTGTTTAAGTGGTCTCATTTCATTTATTTCATTTTTTCAATTATTTCAGTAATAAATAACCTTAGCCACTCTGAACGTGGAACATTAGGGCACGTTACAAATATGCAATAGCGATATGGTAAGATACAATACATCTTTATACATAAAAAAGTATTTAATATATTATATTATAGTTATAATACATTATTCTATACCCATAATACATCATATATAAAACAATTAAATTACTTAAACTGTTCTTATAGAAAAGATATAAAAGTGTTCACATTAGACAACACTTTCTTGTTAACAATATCAAAAAATATCAACTATGCCATATATACACTTTGTTATGCGAGTCGATTCTAATTAAAACACTCGTCATTCTTTCAAACCAAACCATTATATATGTTTCAACGCTTTAAAGTATACTTACTTGTCAGAGTAACTTCAAGGTTTCCATTATCAAAGCAGGTGTAAGTCTTACAATGGTCAATGAAGGATTCACCAGGCTTCATACATTCTCCAGTTACAAAGTTGCGGCACTCTGTTGAAAAATAAATAAATAAAATTAAAGCAAGTTAGACCATCGATTTAACATCGAAAATTATATACAAAGTAGGAACTTATATGTGTTTTCAAAGATTTTACCATGTGATTTGGACATGGAATAATATTTTTGTGTTTTAGTTTTTAATGTTTAATAGCATCATATCCTTTATGAAAAATCTCCCACTGTGTGTGTGTGTGTGTGTGTGTGTTCGAGTGTGTGTTATAGAGGGACAGAGAGAAAAAACTGTCTAAGGTATGATAAACACATTGTCCCAGTTTTTTAAACACATCCTTACCTAGGAATATATCGCTCTCTGTGTAATAAGAACCGTCTGGATTTTGAAGTAATTCACAGGTATGATAAGCACATTCTCCTGGTTTTCTCCACTGTGAGTTTACTGGTTGACATGCTCCAAGATCATAACATCCTAAAATAAAAAAAATGGAGTATAATATCTCAATGTGATACAGTATTTAAATGTTGCAAAGAAAAAGTATAAAGATATGTTGGGTATTTTAAAAATGCAAACATGTATAATTATAGGCAGTTATGTTGATATAAAAAAAACTTAATAATTATTAAATATATTTGTTTAAGAACACGTAGTATTTGAAATGTTCATGTAACTCGTAGTATTTGAAATATTCATGTAACATGAATGCTCCGATAAGTAGAATTTGATTAATTACGGTCGTCATAAATTGATAGAGAAAACAACAAATAATTAACTTAGCAGTATATGCCACAAAATATATTGATAAAAAATTACCATCTCCGTTTAATTTTAACAAAGATGTTCATCTGGGCAATGGTGATGTAGTTTGTAGTAAAGAAAAAAAAACATTTTATCGTGACAAACAAAAACTAGCACTATGGTTCTGATGCCAAAGATTTGATATATGGAAACTTCACATGCATAATATTTATTTGTTATTTACTGCATTGATAGTCATAATTATATGCGTGTTCACTGGTATTGCATATTTTTTTCTGAATATAAAAAAAGAAACTTCCGACAGAGACTATTTCAGAAAAATCAGTGCTTAACGATCTACGTAACATACAGCTTGTAAATGTCCTGTTGCAAAAATCGTGAGAGTTATCGAATAAACTGGGCGAATAGAAATTATATAAAAGCGTAATAACAATAAGTAATCACAGTAGGTTCAGTGAAAAAAAGATTTCCTCAAGTAAAAAAAGGCAAAAATGTTATATTTTACGTACGTAACAATCCCGTTTCTGATAAAATCGAAAATCTTGTAAACGCAACATTTTTCTTTGAAAAGAATGTATTCTTTCACTTGCTACTAAGGAATAAATACATTTTATACATGTATTATATGGATAAGTATGTTTGTTTTTGATTCAAAACTCTTACCTGCTGAAGTCAAATTCATAGAGCCTCTTGAATCACAAGTGTACTGCATACAGTTATCTTCCTGGCTTTCTCCCTTATTAACACAGCCTTCAGCAGTGTCGCAACCTAAAAGTCACACATAGATTTATATATATAATCAATGGAATAATGGAAGGTATTTAATAGATAATACATATTCACGTGTGCAAATATATTTTTAACTCCAAAATCCTTCTAGTATCATGTCAGATTTAATTTAAATTTGCAAGCGGATACCCTGTGTTTGTTTCTTGTCAAACTTTGGTGTCGCATGTTTTACGTATTGTGTCAACCATAACAATAACACGATATCGCGAAATGTAAAAATCAAATTAAAACTGTAAATGTTTAATGTAAAATGATGTATTTTTATGTGAAATTTAAAACGAAAAAGAGCGATATATTTAAACAAAAACCACATTCATGTTTGGGAATAATTGATAGTTATAAAGTTAAACATCCTTTTCAACAATAATGTACTGTTAGTATATTTATATATAAGTTACAGTCAGGCAAAAACCATACTTATGGACCATTTCATTGATTTAAATTTTTTTTCAACTCAAACTTTATCATTTTCTTTATAAAAATCGTATAATAAATGGACAAAATCTTAATATTAAACTTAGAATCATGATTCACAGTAAAGTGTATCAACCATCAGGAATCTATTTTAAAGACAATATCTACGATAAATACTACATCAAGTCATCTTTCGAAAAAATTATTGATCATATTTTATTTCCTAATGACATTTATAATTTTTCTTACATTTGTTTAATGGCATTTATCACAATATTGTAGATAAGTTTGATATGTCTATGTTCAGGATTGCCCTAGATATATTTGGCGCCCCTTAGTTCCATGTTTCTTTCACATAATTTTGATTACACACGTGGCGGATGTAGCTAGCTAAACAGGAAGTGTTAACCCTTTCGAAGCACACGACCTCGCTTTCCTGGTGGAAGTTCACGTGTCTTACCTGACTTGTCAGTTCCAAAGTTTTTGCTTTGCTTCTGGATTGTGATTCGGACATGGATTAGTATGTTTGTTTTTTATTTGATTATGAAATTTTGATGTAGATTCCGAAAAGTATGTGCAGCAATAATGAACTGTAAGGTAGATGTCGTTCAATAATAATGACAAACGTGCTTTTATTGATAGAGAAAACCTGACGTAATTGTAAGAACGCATTCAAAATCACCAAGGATATATCTGTCTGCCCATAGTTTAATGTTCCTCTCACTATCAATTATAATTACACATGTGACAGGTGATGCTAGCTAAACAGGAGACACTTACTCTATCTGTGCTTATTGCCTCACTTTACTGTTGAAAGTTCAGTGTTACTTTGTAAGTTTCAAAGTTTTTTGGATTGTGATTTGAGCATGTATTAGTATGATAGTTTTTGATAAGTATTGTTTTCGCTTGACGGAAATAGTTACCAAATTAATATATTATTTACCAAACGATGTTTGTCGTAGTTTTTGGATTGTGATTTGGTCATGCATTAGTATGTTTGTTTTTTTATAAGTGTTCTTTTCGCTTGACGGAAATAGTTACCAATTTAATATAATATTTACCAAACAATGTTTGTCGTAGTTTTTGGATTGTGATTTGGTCATGCATTCGTATGTTTGTTTTTTTATAAGTGTTCTTTTCGCTTGACGGAAATAGTTACCAATTTAATATAATATTTACCAAACAATGTTTCTCGTAGTTTTTGGATTGTGATTTGGGCATGCATTAGTATGTTTGTTTTTAATAAGTATGCTTTAAGCTTGACGGAAAGAGTAAGTTACCAAATTAATATATTATTTACCAAACGATGTTTGTCGTAGTTTTTGGATTGTGATTTGGTCATGCATTAGTATGTTTGTTTTTTTATAAGTTTCTTTTCGCTTGACGGAAATAGTTACCAATTTAATATAATATTTACCAAACAATGTTTCTCGTAGTTTTTGGATTGTGATTTGGTCATGCATTAGTATGTTTGTTTTTTTATAAGTGTTCTTTTCGCTTGACGGAAATAGTTACCAATTTAATATAATATTTACCAAACAATGTTTCTCGTAGTTTTTGGATTGTGATTTGGGCATGCATTAGTATGTTTGTTTTTAATAATTATGCTTTAAGCTTGACGGAAAGAGTAAGTTACCAAATTAATATATTATTTACCAAACGATGTTTGTCGTAGTTTTTGGATTGTGATTTGGTCATGCATTAGTATGTTTGTTTTTTTATAAGTGTTCTTTTCGCTTGACGGAAATAGTTACCAATTTAATATAATATTTACCAAACAATGTTTCTCGTAGTTTTTGGATTGTGATGATTTGGGCATGCATTAGTATGTTTGTTTTAATAAGTATGCTTTAAGCTTGACGGAAAGAGTAAGTTACCAAATAATATATATTACCAAACGATGTTTGTCGTAGTTTTTGGATTGTGATTTGGTCATGCATTAGTAGTTTTTGTTTTTATAAGTGTTCTTTTCGCTTGACGGAAATAGTTACCAATTTAATATAATATTTACCAAACAATGTTTCTCGTAGTTTTTGGATTGTGATTTGGGCATGCATTAGTATGTTTGTTTTTAATAAGTATGCTTTAAGCTTGACGGAAAGAGTAAGTTACCAAATTAATATATCATTTACCAAACAATGTTTCCCGTAGCTTTGGGATTGTGATTTGGGCGTGCATTAGTATGTTTGTTTTAATAAGTATTCTTTTCGCTTGACAGAATTAGTTACCAAATTAATATAATAATTACCAAACAATGTTTCTCGTAGTTTGTATCTTTGCTGTACTTGATTGTAGATACATTTATGGGTGACACAGATTTCATCATCTCTAACGGATTCGCCTTCAGCTATACAGGTGTTGTCATATGGACATTCTGAAAGATAAAAGGGATTGTTATTAATTGATTCAGTGATCCACTGTTTGAATGATTTAGTAAGCTTGCCCTTCCGAAGTATCCGGCTTCACTTCCTTGATGGAATTTCATATGGTTAACCTAATCTGTCTGTTTCAAAATACTGACTGCTTTGGTATTGTGATTTGGACAGGGATTGGTATACTCAAATTTGCCTTAAGGCCACCTTAATATGAGTCATCTGCTTTTTTGAAGACCAGTCAAATTTATTCGAATTGACTTTTATGTTATTGAACCTGTATATAGAAGCCACCTGCTCATAAAGGCCATTTTCACAGGCTCCTTTATGTGGCCTTCGTAGAAAGGTTTGACTGTATGTTTCTTTAATAGTAATATTATGCCTAATAATAATAATGAGTATATGATTTATAGTTTACAGGTGCTTACTCTTCCGGAGCACCCGGCCTCACTTCACTGGTGGAAGTTCTAACCTGACTTGTCAGTTTCAAAAATTTTACTTTGCTTCTAGATTATGATTCGAACATGAATTAGTCTGGTTTTTTTATTATATTTAATCAATATGCTATGGTAGAGTTTGTTCTCATTAAGGTAACTTTATACGAGGAAGCAAACTGCTCACAAATAAACCCTAAGGTAATCAAAGCCCTCAAACAGTGCAATGGCCGTTATCAAGATATTGTTGCTAAGTATAATTCTTCTGTATCTATTGCCATGGGTATATCTGCCGAGCTATAGTTCCATGCTGTTTTCGTTCTCTATTTTGAATTCACAAGTGACGATTGTAGCTAGCTAAACAGGATGAGTATACCATATCTGAGCACCAAGCAGCACTTCCCTTGTGAAAGTTCACACATATTTAAGATTATTTTCCAGTTTCAAAGATTTTACTTTGCTTTGGGATTTTGACTTGGTTATGAATTGGTATTTTTATGATTACAACAAATTATATGAGAAATATAAAATATAAAATAGTATAAAATAAAATATCAGATATGAATAACATATCATTGTTAGTTTTATAGCACTTTTTTGGAATACAATTTCTCATTAGTTACTCTTGGACTGAAATTGTGAAATTTTTATTTTCTTTAAGAAGGATTTGAAATAGTATCCAAAGGACCAAAATATATTTAACCAAATTTAGCTAGTGAAATATATGCATGAGAGAGTATACCTTAGTTTTCGAAGACATTTATATCTTAACTAGAAGCAAATTTATATAATAGTATATTCTGACAATACAAACGTTTTGCCAATTGTGTTTATTATATTCTAGGGGGTGCTATTCTTTCACACTTGCATAACAAAAATAAACAGTAACTTCATTTCTTATAATTCAATTTATCCATAACAAGATGACGTCACTGAGAGCAAATCCATTCATGCAAACGTAGCAAACAATATGACCAATCAAAATGCTTGAAACAAAGGATAAAGGAATTATTAAGGTGTGCACTTACTTTCTTCTTTAAGAGCGAACTTGTAGTTGCCACTCTCGGTTTCATAACCACATTGGTAGTCTACACAATTCTCGGTGATGATAGAGCCGGTTTTGTAACATTTATTGTCACTATACAAACAGCCTGAAACATAGATACAATGTAGATAGAAATACTTTAGCAAGACAGGGGGGATTTTTTTTCTTTTTCCTTCATGAGCATCATGCCTGACTTCATCCATGGAGGATCTTCACGTGTTCAACTTAATTGTCAGTTTTCAGTTTCAGTTTTTTTTTTTTTTTTTTTTTTTTTTTTTTTTTTTTTGTCAGTTGCTCTTATGATTGTCATTTTAACATGGACTGGTATGTTTGTTTTGTAATTATCATATAAATGTCTTAGTTTTTAAAACGCTTCGTTTCTATAGAAAAAGACTTCCATTGTACCTTTCACTAAAAATAAATTTTGACTGGAAATAGCCTACAAGCCATTTCGAACATTTTTGTGAACAATAATAATTTTTGAAAAAAAAATTACCCTGCTTAAGTTGGTGTATGGCGAAACGATGTATTTCATATTTTACGTCCCATAGGTCCATGTTCCTTTCACTCGATTTTGATAACACACGAAGCTAGCTTAATAGGGGTGCTTACCCTTCCGGAGCACCCGACCACACTTGCCTCAATTTTGATTACACACGTGGCGGGTGAGGCTTGCTAAATAGGAGGTGTTTACTGTTCCGGGGCACCAGGCCTCACTTCCCTGGTGAAAGTTCACGTGTCTAACCAAACTTGTCAGTTTCAAAGGTTTTACTTTGCTTCTTAATGATTGTAATTCGAACATGGATTAGTATGTTTGTTTTTGATTTATTAATGGATCATGTCTGAACACAAAGCACTGTACAAAATTTATCTTTATTATTTTGCAATCTATTTTGTGATTTGGTCACATGAAAAAACATACAAGCCCTATAATATCGCTTTTACTGGCGGGTAATTTCCCCTTAGAGAATATAAACGGGATTTTATTTGTTATGACACTGACTGACGAGTAATCTCCCCTTAGAGAATATAAACGGGATCTTATTTGATATGACACTGATTGACGGGTAATCTCCCCTTAGAGAATATAAACGGGGTCTTATTTGTTATGACATTGACTGACGGGTCATCTCCCCTTAGAGAATATAAACGGGATCGTATTTGTTATGACACTGACTGACGGGTAATCTCCCCTTAGACAATATAAACGGGATCTTATTTGTTATGACACTGACTGACGGGTCATCTCCTCTTAGAGAATATAAACGGGATCTTATTTGTTATGACACTGACTGACGGGTCATCTCCCATTAGACAATATAAACGGGATCTTATTTGTTATGACACTGACTGACGGGTCATCTCTGCTTAGACAATATAAACGGGATCTTTTTTCTTATGACATTGACTGGCGGGTAATCTCCCCTTAGACAATATAAACGGGATCTTTTTTCTTATGACATTGACTGGCGGGTAATCTCCCCTTAGACAATATAAACGGCATCTCATTTGTTATGACACTGACTGACGAGTAATCTCCCCTTAGACAATGTAAACGGGATCTTATTTGTTATGACACTGACTGGCGGGTTATCTCCCTTAGACAATATAAACGGCATCTTATTTGTTATGACACTTACTGACGGGTTATCTCCCTTAGACAATATAAACGGCATCTTATTTGTTATGACACTGACTGACGAGTAATCTCCCCTTAGACAATATAAACGGGATCTTATTTGTTATGACACTGACTGACGGGTCATCTCCCCTAGATAATATAAACGGGATCTTATTTGTTATGACATTGACTGACGGGTCATCTCCCCTTAGAGAATATAAACGTGATCTTATTTGTTATGACACTGACTGACGGGTAATCTCCCCTTAGACAATATAAAGGGGATCTTATTTGTAATGACACTGACTGACGGGTCATCTCCCCTTAGACAATATAAACGGGATCTTATTTGTTATGACACTGACTGACAGGTCATCTCCCCTTAGACAATATAAACGGGATCTCATTTGTTATGACACTGACTGACGGGTCATCTCCCCTTAGACAATATAAACGGGATCTTATTTGTTATGACACTGACTGACGGGTCATCTGCCTTTAGACAATATAAACGACATCTTATTTGTTATGACACTGACTGACGGGTTATCTCCCCTAGATAATATAAACGTGATCTTACCTGTCTTTACTGGGCGGAATCTGTAAAGTCCGTTTCGTTCACCACATCGGTATGTTATACAGTGTTCTTTATATTCGTATCCTGGGTCATAACACTGACCGTTGGTGTCCGTGCAACCTATAAAACGTATCAATATATTACTTGAAATACTGCATCACGAAAATGTTGCATGATACAAAAATATTTTTCAAAAAATAAAAAATAATTTCACGTCAATAAAACGATATGATATGAAAATATCGCTGGAAAATTATTAATATGACGCCACTGAATAGTGATGTTATCGCCAGGCAAACTTCGTATTTATATGACCCGTGATTATGAACAATGCCTATCTATTTTTCTTAGCGTACGAATGTACTGAAAACTAACAGGGGTATTTTATGTATGGATATTATCACAGCAGTTTACTAAAAACTATCACAATTCAAAATTGAAATGAGGCTCTGAGGATTCATTGAAAATATCATTTCTGGTTTTGGTTGTTTTTCATATTTAAAATATCATTTCTAGGATAAAGGAGCATAAAACGCCCAGAATACAATCTGGTTAGCGCTGTAAGTACCGTAATCGGGTGGTCATAATCGTGTCAAAAATCGCCATTACGGTTTATATGCCTCTTGAAGTGAATTCGTACCGTGTTTAATAACTGTTTTCACTCCTGCTACACATTGGCTTGTAATACAGGTAATTGGATTCATCCAGGTAAGGTCTTCAGATACACACACTCCGTCAACAAAACAACCTGATGATAAAAAACAAATACGTTACAGCACTAACAAAATTTAAAATTGGAACAGAGAATAGTTATTAATATTCTAATTCAATTTTATTTAATTGTGGGATTCTAACTTAAGCAGTAAGAGGTGTTATGATCCGTAAGCGGCCTTTAGATAACTTAGCCACTGAAGCCCAAACCTCTACCGCCGAATGCCTATATCATATAGTATATGAAGAGTTTTCATACTTGCCACACACATAACAGCCACAAGGTCTCATTTAGAGAACACTTTTAAGCAATTTTGGTAAATGGATGTATCATAGTCGCAAGTTCTTGTATAGAAACAATTATTTACTATTCGGGAGTTGAAAACACTACAATCCAGATACGTGTAACCATATTCCAAACGCTTAAGTACAATTGGTCTGTTTTAATACATTACCGTCAAAAGTTCGAATTCAGAAACGCTTACTTTTTATTGAAAACTAGATGAGTATATTGAAAAGGCTTACTATGTACAATTGGTCTGTTTTCATACATTACCGTCAACGCTTACTTTGTACAATTGGTCTGTTTTCATACAGTGTACATATATCACTATCATAAGTTCCCATTTTGGAACCTTGGATAGTCTCTTACCTCGATTAATTGGTCTATTTTCGTACTGGCTACAAACATCGCCATCACAAGTTCCCATCTTGAAACACTTGTATTGATTACAGTCTTCTTTCTTAAGATAACCCTTCTTTTCTTCTCCCCATCCAACACACCATCCTCGGTATAGACAACCTGTATCAATAGGGTATCAAAAATAAAATGAAATTTACAACTGAAACACATGTACATGTACTTGGCAACAACCAGCGGAACCAAGAACACAAAACAATAGTAGTTAAAGATTGGTTTATTGGGCTTTTACGTTCCAGTCAAGGATTTTTCACTCTAATCGAGACGTCACCAGCTATAGGTGAAGAGGCAGAAATGTTTATCTTTGAATGTGCTTGAATCAATGTGCAGGGGGGGGGGGGGGTTCTTTAACGTGCCATGCTTGCCGTGACACGGGGCATCGGTTTTTAAAGTTTTTTTCGTAGGAACCTCGTGACTTTCATTTATAAATGTCAAGTACTTATCGATAGAAAAGTCACTATCTTTTTCAAGTTTTGATCATATCGGGTTCAAACCGACGACCTCCGAAATGCGAAGCGAGCTACCGTAGTATTAATAAGAGAAACAACGGTCAAATAGAAGAAAAATAAATATTGGGATCACTGACGTGGTTGTGTTGAAAGTCGTAAACCCTTTATTGCGCTTTTCTTTACTATGCGCTGGTCTTAATGAAAATACATTTTATAGAGGGGTTCTTCTTTTGGCTGAAACTGTTGCAATGGGGCTAAAACACTAGTTTTAAATTGACAATGATCTTTATATATAGATGTTCTTTTTTATTAAGATATGAAGGGACCTTACACCACTTGTTTGAAGGCACAGGCAGTCTTTTTATAGAGGATACTTGGGAAACCGGAATGCCACCGACCCTTGGCAGAGCTAATTGATAAGCTAGGATCTTCTGAATAGGGATTGAATCTATCTGTGAGACATTGGTATTCCTAACCCGTTACATTATTTCACTGATAGCGCATTATGACAAGTCTGCTTTGAATGGCAATGAAATTTTCTGGTACTATAAACGCCATTTCTAGGCAGTTCAATGATTACATTTCACATTGTTTTGAAAATCTTATTTTGGTTTTATAAGACACTCAATGACGTTACGAGTATAGGCATGTACAAGAAATTAGTCACGTCACACTAGCTATGGTCATTATAGTCCTACTATTATAACCCCCCAAACTAGTTCCAGGGGGTATATAGGAATTGTGTCTGTCTGTTTGTTCGTGTAAAATTGTGTCCGAACCATATCTAAATTGCTTTGGACGAAAACTTCACATGAATAATCTTCATTGTCCAAAGGTGTGTCACGAACTTGATCCAAGATCATATCGGAAAGGTCAAGATCGCGAGAAAACATAAACCCTTTTAGTTGTTTGGGGAGGGGCTATTTAGCTGTAAAGAGACAGTTCTAGTTTTTACATATAATTGAGTTTTAAATTCAAACTCTGTTCAGCATTAAAAAATCTGTGATATATCTGAATAAAAACAAATAGACTTTACCGTAAAATCCAATTCTTCTGAAAGCTCCCTCAATGCATTGGAATACTCGGCATCTTTTTCTTACAATCTCATTGTTCTTATAACATGGGGCACCTGAAAACGAAAGACAAAAATAAAGTGAACATAAAATAGCATGTCTGTAATATTTTCCGTTAAAGTAAAATTTATTTTTTCAATGGTGATGTTTAAAGCGTTTCGAAGAAAATCATTTTAGACCATACACAAGTGGCGGACGTACCTAGCTTAACGGAAAATGCTAATCCTTCCGAAGCACCGACCTCACTTCCCTGGTGGAAGTTCACTTGTTTAATTCAATGTGCCAGTTTTCAAAGTTTGTACTTTGTTTTTTTATTTGAACATGGACTGATATGGTTTTTTTTCTGTTCTCGCTTTCTCAAAATCCGGCGCCTTATGGCATGTTTGCCTAATGTATGAGGAATGCCCCTTAAGGTTGGTTGGTTGAATGTTGCTTAACGTCGCATTAGCAATTTTTAGCGACGAGAATTATTTTATTAATCTCTATGGATTAATGTATGAACAAGTTAGTTATGTTTATGTGCAGTGAGAATGTGTTTTCTGGTCTGTCTTGTAGTAGCGCGCACTCAGGGCCACTTTAAGGTGCTAGCTCACAGAGTCAGTGCGCCACAGACAAGCGTACCACTCCTTCAAACACATTTTACTGATACAAGGTGAACAAGTAAAGGCCAACGTTCACTTTCCCACACGTGGTCTGAGTGGGACTCGAACTCACAATGGTGAGAGACCCTGGATTTGTAGACTGACGTCTTATCCATTCGGCCACCGCGGCTTCGAAGTCCCTTAAGGGATAAAAGTGCTATTTAAAATAATGCGAAACTTTAATAAAGTTATTTCTAGTCGCCGATTTCAATTTAATATATCTGATCTTGTGTACTTTATTACAGTTATTTTAGATATATATAGGCTCTATATTTCTTCAGCTAATTTGCTTCAAAGACAAATTAAGGGAACAGCAATGGGCACAAAAGTACCACCAGTTTTTTGCAAATCCTGCCATCGGTTTTCTCGAAAAAAGCTTATTTTGATGATGTAACTTTCTAAAACATGTTTTGATGAGAACAAACATACATACCTTCTTTTATTACACTGGCTTTTTGCAACACTGAAAAAATGAATAGAAATTAAATTAATTAAATTATTTATAATCAAAATAACTTAATTCTAGATAACATTTCTCTGATTTTATTGTTAAACATTTTTATGCAAATTTCCGCGATATTCGCAAATTACGCTTTAGGAGGACATGATGAAATAAATAACGGTACATCGCAGAACTGATTAGAGATCGCGGAATAGTCTTACGTAAAACGTCGTAAAAATTCTTTTGCAATATCGCGATGTACGCGATAAACAGTACACGATGTACATAAAGGAGCATTGCAGAACTCACTAGTGATCGCAAAATTTTCAACTAGCGAAATACATGTAAAACATCGCAAGAAATTCAAGTAATGAAATAATAGCTATTATTAAAATAATTACGAAAATTCCATATGTGAAAGGATAACTTCGTAAAAAAAAGGAGAAAAGGGACTTAATAGATTGTGTTGACACAATGATCGTCAAAACGTTATAAATAACTAAATAAACCTGGTTACGCAAATAATTAAATAAAAATAAATAAATAAATAAATAAATAAATAAATAAATAAATAAATAAATAAATCCATATAAATAAATAAACCACACAATGCAAATAAATAAACACGTGTAAGATATATATAAATAGATACGTGTTAAATAAATAAATAAATAAATAAATAAATAACGAACCTGGACATATTTTCCTAAAGACAGCATTTCTAAGTTTGTCAAGGTCGCTATATCTGTCCAGTAATATAACAGTCTCGTTTACTGGTTGTGAAGCGACATAACTGATTTCGTTCTTTCTATCTTGGGACACTTCTCCGATGGACAGAACGAATATTATTCTTCCTAAATCTTTATGGTTCTTTGCTTCCGGTATGGTCAGGTGACGATCTACGGTAGATATGCCGTCTGTGAAAAGCAGAATGACATCCGGTACGTCAAGACGGTCTCCATTTTCTTCGGTAAAGATGTCATCATCTGCCAATCTAAAAGCGCCTGATGTATTAGTGCCGCCCTTATTATATTTGATATTTCCAATGCGTTCTATAATATCTTGTGATCTTGTATACCTCTTAAAACGGAAGACAGTTCTGGCTTGCTTTGAAAACTTGATCACCGATACTCTAACAGCTTCCGAGTCTATCGCAGTATGTGACAGAAGGTTCTGCAAGAATTCCAGAGCTTTGTTGAAGTTAGCAATTCCGATACTTCCCGACTCGTCCAGAATTATATTTAAATCTACCTCACCATCGACACACTCATCAATAGGCGCCTCATCTAAATATATATGATAGAAGAACGAAATTTGAATAGGAAAGAATGCATATTACAACAACCAGCGCTACCATGAACATAACATAGTACAAGTTAGTGATAAAACGGCCAAACAAGACCCAAAAACATTTTTAGAAAAATAAAAATAAATCAGACTTCTGAAAAGACAAGAAAAAAAAGACAATTACATACAACTGATTAATAAATCAGACACGTTTCAAAACGGAACACATACATACACTATAAGGTTAATGTTGAGATTCAATGCCAAAATATGAAGAGACAGGCAAAAAAAAAAAATAAAATAAATAAATAAATAAAACAAAAAACAAAAAGAGAAACCCATATTTAGGCTTCTTGTTATAATATTCCTGACTTTAGACGGACATTGGAGTAAATGTCCATACATATAAGTGTTGTTATGGTACTATTGCGGGACCCGAAGTATCCCACTTTTTATACTATATAAAAGCGTGTAGCGCTTGACAAAAAGTAAGTAACCCCAACACAATGCATCTCATGTGTCAAGGCGGTAGTAAAAAAGGCAAGGGGTTCGATTCTGAAAAGATTTTTCATGAGATTTATACTTGAAAGTCTGTGGTATAGAACACCATGACTTAGAATTTTTTATGTCATTTTACGTTCGAATCTAAAAGATTTTTCAATATTTTCATAAGTGAATGTCGGTGGTGTAAAACGCAAATGAGTTCGAATCTTTAAAAGTTAGTGGTCTATAAATTATACGCTGGTTACAGCCAAAAAACTAAAAAAAAACTTGAGCAACAAGTTCACAAAAAATAACCCCCGCTCCCCCCCCCCCCCCCCCGACATAAAAAAAATCCATCGGATCATTTTTTTAAATAGGAGGTGCAAATCTACATTATATCACAAAGATTGTGTGAAAGTTTCATGAAAATCCATTGAAGGGTTTAGGAGGAGTTGCGGATAAGAGATAGGTACCCTAAGGTGTAACGGAAGAACGGTTCCTTCCGAAGACGGACGGACACTCCTATCACCACTTTTTAAGCGGGGGGTATAATAACTTGTTGGTATCTACAACTGTGTACAGAATGTTCGGAGGAGAATTAATATGTACCTGAATCTTGCGTAGTTACGTCTGGCAAATCTGAAATATATAATGAAATTGAAAGATTTAAAAAAAAATGAAATAAATAAATAAATAAATAAATAAATAAATAAATAAATAAATAAAGAGTTGTCGATAAATGCCTGTTGCACTGTATCAGTGTCGGACCCAGGGTTTTTGAAAGGGTGTGGTTGATCTTTTCGCTAGAGAACAAGTTAGGGGTTCATAACCAAGAAAAAAATAAGGTACTGCGATTTTTTGTCCAACAAACATACATGAACATCATAGACAGAAATAAAGGGGGTTCTAACCAAAGAAATCTCCCATCCTCTGGGTCCGACATTACGTATTATGCCAATCCATAGAATGGTGGTTCGAAAACGTTCAACGTGGTTTCTTTCCTATAACGTTTGTTCAGAACGATATAAAAAAATTTGCGGGTGTAACTAGCTAAACTAGTGGTTTTTACCCTTCCGGAGTACCCGGCCTCATTTGCCTGGTGGAAGTTCACGTGTCTAACGTAACTTTTCAGTTCCAATTTTTTATACGTTGCCTTTAGATTGTGATTCGGACATAGATTAATATGTTAAATATTTTTATTAATGTCAAAAATTCCCCGTAACTATTATATATATAATATTATATATATATATATATATATATATATATATATATATATATATATATATATGTATTTATTATGCATTTATCCATGTTATTTGGTATTTGGGCCTGTAAATAAAGGCGAGTTGCCCATAAAGGCCACTTCACTGGTTCCCTAAGGTGGTCTTTATAGACAGGTTTGACTGTATATAAAGGCCACCTGCCCATAAAGGCCACTTCACTGGTTCCCTAAGGTGGTCTTTATAGACAGGTTTGACTGTATATAAAGGCCACCTGTCCATAAAGACCACTTCACTGGTTCCCTAAGGTGGTCTTTATAGACAGGTTTGACTGTATATAAAGGCCACCTGCCCATAAAGGCCACTTCACTGGTTCACTAAGGTGGTCTTTATAGACAAATTTGACTGTATATAAAGGCCACCTGCCCATAAAGGCCACTTCACTGGTTCTCTAAGGTGGTCTTTATAGACATGTTTGACTGTATATAAAGGCCACCTGCCCATAAAGGCCACTTCACTGGTTCCCTAAGGTGGTCTTTATAGACAGGTTTGACTGTATATAAAGGCCACCTGCCCATAAAGGCCACTTCACTGGTTCACTAAGGTGGTCTTTATAGACAGGTTTGACTGTATATAAAGGCCACCTGCCCATAAAGGCCACTTCACTGGTTCTCTAAGGTGGTCTTTATAGACAGGTTTGACTGTATATAAAGGCCACCTGCCCATAAAGGCCACTTCACTGGTTCCCTAAGATGGTCTTTATAGACAGGTTTGACTGTATATAAAGGCCACCTGCCCATAAAGGCCACTTCACTGGTTCCCTAAGGTGGTCTTTATAGACAGGTTTGACTGTACTACGTTAATAAACAAAGCATATTCATAAACAATTACTTCACTAAAATATAATAAACAACCTTGACTGAATTGTTTTATTATTTAACATCTAAAATCGAATCTTGTGTAAAGTATTACTGAATTTCGGGAAATTATCGCGAATTTTATTTTTGGCGAGAACCTTCTTTTATAAGTAAAGTCAAAGGTAAATTATATCGAAATAAAATATTCGCGAAAGTTTTTTTTTATTTGGCGACTTTATCTGGCGAATTTATACCAAAATTACAAAATATTCGTGCTGTTTGATTTTAGCGTCATCAGATGATTATCATTTTTGTCACAAGTGAATTATATATATAAAAATACATGGTGAAATCCATATCATATACCATATCTGACAGATATCCCCCATATCAGACCGAGGGCTTTAGAAGTAGTGTTTGTATATTAAAAACATATTTCGCATATCTGTATATTTTCCGCAAAAATTTTAGACAGTTAAAAAAACAAAACTTTAATAGTTCAATATTCTATGATTGCAATTTGACATGATTATGATATAGTCCTATGGCAAATATTTTGTATAGCTATTTATAAATAAGATTTTGACATGAGATTTATAATATTAACCGATGCGGATATATACTTCTATAGTCTTTTACAGATGGCAGTTGAGTTGAGTAATGGTGTATAACGTCCCAGTCAAGAATATTTCACTTATATCACTAGTTTTACGCGAAGTTGCAGAAATCTGCCTGTGTGTTGCGCTGATGGACAGCAGGGTTCTTTATCGTGTCAAGTCCCCATCCGACAGAACCGTGACTGTTATTTCGTAATATTTACAATTGCAACTGCTTTCTCTATGTAAACATTGTAGCAATTTCGACGTTTATTTACCAAAAACGCCAGTACAGAACGTGCAGGATTTGTGACGTCAACAACAAGTAGCGCAGGGATACATCGGACAAAATAGAGACGGATTTTGACCTTTCTTTTGTACAAAATGACATGTATTCTCGCCTCATGATTTTGTTTATATTGTGAGAACACGTTGTTTACTGTAAACATTTTTTCACAAATAAAAAGTAAATTAAACAAATCAAGTAGCTATAGAACTTCAAATTTTAGAACTATTTTGTTTGTCTGAACCAATGCAGGCCCCGAAACAGCACATGTACAGCAGTAGAAAAACATTGTTCAAATAGGTCACGATGAAACATCAACAATGTCCATTGCAACGTGAAAGTACCGGATTTTAACAATTGCTGTATCTGATGTTTTGTTAAAATCTGCGAAGCAGATTATGCAAATTGCGCGTGCTTTACTGTCGTTTATCACATTTTAAACGACACAAAACATTATGTCAATTCTTAAATGCTGAGTGCTTGGCGAAAGAACAGCCACGACTCACTTTCAAGTCTTGTGCCAGACCCGGCCGGGGATTGAACCAATGACCTCCCACTTACGGAGCCAGCATTCTACCAACTGAGCTACAGCAGTGGTTTTAATGATGGTAGTGTATAGTGCGTCAAGTGTGACCTGGCCGTTTGAACATTAGAAACATTTGAATATTAAATTGGGCTAATAGACAGTGTAATTAGGGAAGATAGCATGTTTCATTACCACAAATATCATCTATCCTTACATGTCACATTTATTTAGCCCCTAAATTACGCAATGGATATGACTGCTTGAGTATTAAGGGTCAAACGACCATGTCAAACTTGACAAACTATATACTGACATCTTCACTAATCACATACATACCTTCTACATTAACATCGTCGTTTTGTTGATTAGCAACTGAAACATATAATAAATTTTGAGTCCTTGAAAATATTTTTCTAAAAAAATTGTCTCATCACTAAATGCGGACGTAAAAGAACATTTAACCAACCTACTCTGTTGTATTAACATAACCAAAATGTGATAATAATAATAATAATAATAATAATAATAATAATAATAATAATAATAATAATAATGATAAAAAGAAGAGAAGAGGAAGCAGGGATAAAATGAACACGGCATCAAAAGAGATACTAAACCCCTCGCAACGGAGTATCGTGTAATACTGTCAAATTGGGTTCGCCAGTTTTAAAACACGAATTTTTCCGAGATATTACCATGACAAACCCTTGTATCAAGTTGTAGTGAATTCTGTCGAGAAAAAAGCGCTGACATGCGTACACGTACATTTGCATTCTGATTGTTGTTGCATTAGCTATTTTCAGCATATTTTGCTATAGAGGGTGCACATTTTATGTAATTAGCAAGTCATAATGCATTGATACTACAGACCCAATCCGTAAGTTTTGACGCTCCAACAAATGCAGTTCATAGCTAGGCAAGAGTTTGTCAGCTGTAGCAAATTTTGACATGTTTTATTAATGATTTTATAAATAGTTACTTACAGGTAACATGCAACTAGATCAAACCAATGGCAATTTTGCGCAAATAATACAAAAGAGACAGTTATCTCCCTTTATACATTCCAGACACAAAAAACGCAAAAAAAAGGCAAAAAATGTTTTCAGACACTGGAAATGAAGCATATGTTCCAAAACAGATCTTTCACTGCATCAAATGATACTATCAAATCGTTACCAATTTGACGCGAAAACTGCAAAATACACAGTTATCTCCCTTTATACATTTCAGGCCAACACCACAAAAACGCTACTCTTTGGCAAAAAATATTTTTTGACACTGGGAATGAAGCATATGTTCCAAATCAAATAAAAATTTCTACGTCAAATGATACTACAATTATCTCCCTTTATACATTTCAGGCACAAAATCCGTTACACTTCAACAAAAATGTTTTCAAACACTGAGAATAAAGCACATGTTCTAAAATAAATAAAAATCTTTTTCTACTTTAAATAAAACTATAAATCATAGTTTGCAGTGTGACATTGATGTCTCATGAAACAAATCTTTCAAAAGATTCACCAAAAATCAGATTTTGTCCCATTTCTTAATTTCGCAATTCCATTTTTGGACAAATAAGGCGATTTTATACGGCAGCGGGGAAGGGCAAAATAAAAAATTCGTTCGGACGATTTACCTTATAATTTGACCAGTTTTTCGGTTTTTATTTACATTTTAAATACTTTACTATTATCTCTGTATGATTGATTGATTGATCGGATTTAAAATTTCAGTCAAGAATATTTCACTTATATGGAGACGTAACCAGCTACAACTGAAGTTGCAGAATTGCCTTGACAAGGGGTTTATAAAGTTCTCGAATTGGTATTTCGTTCGAAAGAATTATTTCTGTTCCATTTAGGCCTTCCACGCCGCCGTAGTTTTGTTATGAAATTACTTGGAAAATAAACAACAAAGATGCCAGAGGAATTGTAATTTTGTAAACTTTGTGGAGGGGGTGATGCAAGACGTGTAAAATGTAATATTGAAGTAAATTAAATAAAACTATTGCAATACTGACCTTCATCGTTATCAACTTGTCCTGCACCAGTTTGGGCATCATTTCCTTGTTCTGAGTCAGGTTGAACATTGTTTTCTTGTCCTGAGTCAGGTTGGCCATTGTTGTCATTGTTCACTTCCTCATTGCCGGCATTATTGTCTTGTTCATTGCCAGTTTGACCATTGTTGTCATTGTTCACTTCCTCATTGCCGGCATTATTGTCTTGTTCATTGCCAGTTTGGCCATTGTTTTCATTGTTCACTTCCTCATTGCCGGCATTATTGTCTTGTTCATTGCCAGGTTGGCCATTGTTGTCATTGTTCACTTCCTCATTGCCGGCATTATTGTCTTGTTCATTGCCAGTTTGACCATTGTTTTCATTGTTCACTTCCTCATTGCCGGCATTATTGTCTTGTTCATTGCCAGTTTGGCCATTATTGTCATTGTTCACTTCCTCATTGCCGGCATTATTGTCTTGTTCATTGCCAGTTTGGCCATTATTGTCATTGTTCACTTCCTCATTGCCGGCATTATTGTCTTGTTCATTGCCATTTTGACCATTGTTGTCATTGTTCACTTCCTCATTGCCGGCATTATTTTCTTGTTCATTGCCAGTTTGGCTATTGTTGTCATTGTTCAATGCTTCATTGCCGGCATTATTGTCTTGTTCATTGCCAGTTTGACCATTGTTGTCATTGTTCACTTCCTCATTGCCGGCATTATTTTCTTGTTCATTGCCAGTTTGGCTATTGTTTTCATTGTTCACTTCCTCATTGCCGGCATTATTTTCTTGTTCATTGTCAGTTTGGCCATTACTGTTGTCATTGTTCACTTGTCCATTGCCAGTATTCGCATTATTGCCATTTTGCTCATTGCTGCCTTGCCCATTGCCGCCATTATTGGCACCATTTCCTTGTCCATTGCCGCCATTGTTTTCACCATTTCCTTGTCCATTGCCGCCATTATTAGCATCATTTCCTTGCCCGTTGCCGCCATTATTAGCACCATTTCCTTGTCCATTGTCGCCATTATTGGAACCATCCCCTTGTCCATTGTCGCCATTATTGGCACCATTTCCTTGCCCATTGCCGCCATTATTGGCACCGTTTCCTTGTCCATTGTCGCCATTATTGGCACCATTTCCTTGTCCATTGCCGCCATTATTGGAACCATTTCCTTGTCCATTGCCGCCATTATTGGAACCATTTCCTTGACCATTGCCGCCATTATTGGCACCATTTCCTTGTCCATTGCCTCCATTGTTTTCACCATTTCCTTGTCCATTGCCACCATTATTGGCACCATTACCTTGCCCATTGCCACCATTATTGGCACCATTTCCTTGTCCATTGCCACCATTGTTTTCACCATTTCCTTGTCCATTGCCGCCATTATTAGCACTATTTCCTTGTCCATTGCCACCATTATTGGAACCATTTCCTTGTCCATTACCGCCATTATTGGCACCATTTCCTTGTCCATTGCCTCCATTGTTTTCACCATTTCCTTGTCCATTGCCACCATTATTGGCACTATTACCTTGCCCATTGCCACCATTATTGGCACCATTTCCTTGTCCATTGCCACCATTGTTTTCACCATTTCCTTGTCCATTGCCGCCATTATTGGCACCATTTCCTTGTCCATTGTCGCCATTATTGGCACCATTTCCTTGCCCGTTGCCGCCATTATTGGAACCATTTCCTTGTCCATTGTCGCCATTATTGGCACTATTTCCTTGCCCATTGCCGCCATTATTGGCACCATTTCCTTGTCCATTGCCTCCATTATTGGCACCATTTCCTTGTCCATTATTACCATTGTTTTCACCATTTCCTTGTCCATTGCCGCCATTATTGGAACCATTTCCTTGTCCATTGCCGCCATTATTGGCACCATCTCCTTGTCCATTGCCTCCATTGTTTTCACCATTTCCTTGTCCATTGCCACCATTGTTTTCACCATTCCCTTGTCTATTGCCGCCATTGTTTTCACCATTTCCTTGTCCATTGCCACCATTATTAGCACCATTACCCTGGCCATTGCCGCCATTATTGGCACCATTTCCTTGTCCATTGCCTCCATTGTTTTCACCATTTCCTTGTCCATTGCCGCCATTGTTTTCACCATTCCCTTGTCCATTGCCGCCATTGTTTTCACCATTTCCTTGTCCATTGCCACCATTATTGGCACCATTACCTTGCCCATTGCCACCATTATTGGCACCATTTCCTTGTCCATTGCCGCCATTATTGGCACCATTTCCTTGACCATTGTCGCCATTATTGTCACCATTTCCTTGTCCATTGCCACCATTATTGGCATTATTCCCTTGTCCATTGCCTCCATTGTTTTCACCATTTCCTTGTCCATTGCCGCCATTGTTTTCACCATTCCCTTGTCCATTGCCGCCATTGTTTTCACCATTTCCTTGTCCATTGCCACCATTATTAGCACCATTACCTTGGCCATTGCCACCATTATTGGCACTATTTCCTTGTCCATTGCCACCATTGTTTTCACCATTTCCTTGTCCATTGCCGCCATTATTAGCACCATTTCCTTGTCCATTGCCACCATTATTGGCACTATTTCCTTGTCCATTGCCACCATTGTTTTCACCATTTCCTTGTCCATTGCCTCCATTATTAGCACCATTTCCTTGTCCATTGCCACCATTATTGGCACTATTTCCTTGTCCATTGCCACCATTGTTTTCACCATTTCCTTGTCCATTGCCGCCATTATTAGCACCATTTCCTTGTCCATTGTCGCCATTATTAGCACCATTTCCTTGTCCATTGTCGCCATTATTGGCACCATTTCCTTGCCCGTTGCCGCCATTATTCGAACCATTTCCTTGCCCATTGTCACCATTGTTTTCACCATTTCCTTGTCCATTGCCGCCATTATTGCCACCATTTCCTTGCCCATTGCCGCCATTATTGGCACCATTTCCTTGTCCATTGCCACCATTATTGGCACCATTTCCTTGTCCATTGTCACCATTGTTTTCACCATTTCCTTGTCCATTGCCGCCATTATTGGCACCATTTCCTTGTCCATTGCCACCATTGTTTTCACCATTTCCTTGTCCATTGCCGCCATTATTGGCACCATTTCCTTGTCCATTGCCGCCATTATTGGCACCACTTCCTTGTCCATTGCCGCCATTATTTTCACCATTTCCTTGCCCATTGCCGCCATTATTGGCACCATTTCCTTGCCCATTGCCGCCATTATTGGCACCATTTCCTTGCCCATTGCCGCCATTATTGGCATCATTCTCTTGTCCATTGCCGCCATTATTGGCACCATTTCCTTGCCCATTGCCGCCATTATTGGCACCATTTTCTTGTCCATTGCCGCCATTATTGGCATCATTCCCTTGTCCATTGCCGCCATTATTGGCACCATTTCCTTGCCCATTGCCGCCATTATTGGCATCATTCCCTTGTCCATTGCCGCCATTATTGGCATCATTTCCTTGTCCATTGCCGCCATTATTGGCACCATTTCCTTGTCCATTGCCACCATTGTTTTCACCATTTCCTTGTCCCTGATTTTCACCACTTTTGCCATTTCCTGAAACAGAAATATTATTAGAGCGCGCAGCGTACATATATCTAACAGCGAAGCCCTTTACATATCATTAACAAGAAGCCTTTCTTTCTTTTATCTGATGACGTCACTTCCGAGTGCAATGAGAAAAGCGGAAGTACAGTTGTAAAATGGACAGTGAAAATGCTTACATCAACAAGAAAAGGATTGTATAAACTGTATATAATAATATTGTCAGTAACGTTTACAAAGAGGTATGGCAGATTTGCTAGGCGCTTTTGTATTTCATGTCTTGCATACGACGTAAGGACTTTAGTATAGGTCACCTTTTGGTTTCATTCAATGATTTGTGTCTTTGAGACGCTATTTAAAGTCTGAAAGTCATATATGCATAGTTTCAACATAATTGGCCATTAGGTGCATATCTTTGCTTTTTCAAAGACCTTAGATTAACATAAAATCATAAAATCGTTAAAATGTGAAAAAAAATCGCCGCCAAAGTAAGGGGAGGCAACTATTGCATTTCAAAAAATGTCAAAAAATACCAAAAACTTGCAAATTAAAATACATTGCATTTACATTTACCATATGGTGAAAACGTAATAACATTTAAATGAATAGAATAAACGCTTTTTATTGTAAAAACTATATTTTTCATGCAAATCATTGGGCTAAAAGTCGTCACGTCACGGATCAAATTCAACAGAGTAATGACCTGGAATGTGTAAGAAAATTTGACTGAAAAATTGTTATTAACCGGAGATTGCTTATCTTCCTTGGATTCAATTTTTATTATGTAAGATCTGAAAAGAAGCTGCTTTATTTACTCGGTTTTACCCGACGCGGAAAAGCTGCGTTTTCTATAAAGCGACCTCCCTACGCAAGTAATAAGCTAGCCACAACAAATAATGTATACAAAATAAATTGTAGATTCAGTGGTCAGTTTTAATTGCTCGAAATTTAAAGTTAAAAAACTTGAATTAAAGATTATTTACAGAATCGCCAACATAAAGATACCTTCTCCGACAAAAATTGTAGTCCATTATCAGACACGGAAAAAACCCCTCGATTTTTTCTTATTTTGGCATGCGGGTAGCAAAATATCAGATGAAATACAAGAATTGTGGATAAATGTTGTATCCAAAGAAGAACAGAAAGCCATAACAATATAGAAACTTGCAAGATTATGATAAAAACTATGGACAAGAGAACCCACCGAAAAAGCAAAAGTCGAAAACGAGGCCAAGACAACTAAAAACTCAGAATAGGTCACCTAGTTATATATTAAGAGTACAGTGCAAACATGTCAAAAGTTAACACTAAGCTAGCGATTTAATGCCATAAATGTGAGCTGTGCACATCTCCGCTGTATTTTGGCAGCTGTCCAGAATTTATTTCTCGGTAGCTTGTCAGCCAGCATGTATCCAAAATCTCGGTCACTCGGCAGTCGAGCTTTTGGCTTCTTTTCGTTAGCTTAATGTTAAACTTTCGGCAATTTTGTACAGTAGTTCCTACCCATAAAATCCACCATACCTTTTTCTCTATTTTAAAAGAAAACATGATGCGACATCTGGGGACAGTTTATTATTAACAAACACTTTTTTTTAACTTATACATGTATTCATATTTACAGGTTGGTTGGTTGAATTATTTTACGTCGCATAAACCATTAGTGTTTTGAGACGCCTTGAATTTGAATGATCTAGCGAATTCCTTATCCACTGAACACTTGAACAATACTTCTACCTGTCCTACCTGGTATAGTTAGATGAAATCACAATTCATTTTCGTTTCTAACAATATTTGATATACAGTAAAATTTCTATTCTAAACTTCTCGCCATTGTAACACTACTTTTTATACCTACCTTGAGCAAAACATCCTCCGATGATTATTAAAAGTACGCAGCACCACAATAAGACCCTCATTGTTGATTTTTCTAAATTTCCATTCGACAAGGGATTTTGAAATCAAGACCTGTGCAAAATAAAAATAAAATTGTTAAAATAAGTGTTTAAATCTTTTTGATAACTTTTTACTAATTTTTATTTTGGGTTTACGTCTTGAAAATAAAAATTAAGCAGGATTATTGGACTGGAGTTCTCCGCAAACACCCTTTATCCTCTTTTTATCTTTTTCGCGACATACTGTACGTATACGGTGCTAGAAGATAGACACTGTTTCGGAGCTTGCACTTGATATTTGTTCGGGACGTTTTAGAAAATGTTCACGTCACGTATTTCCGGATTAGTGCCGGTCTACAGGAAAACGTGACCTGATATGATTCCATAGCCATAGAAATGATTGTTCCGCACAAACGTTAGGTGGTATGACGTGGTAGAAAGGCAAACCCCATTATATTAAGACGGATTTTACAGAAAAAATGCTCCGATCCGCTCTGTCCAGTATCAAGACAAATTTTATCCTTCGGAAAATATCCTTCGAATGTTGTTGGAATGTAATATGAAAATTTAAGATTTACCTCTGTTTGGTCTGTCTAGATTACTTGTAAACGTTAACGTTAAACCAATATGGCGTCCCATTTGCATAAATTGATGCGTTTCAAGCTTTATGCTTGCATTTTATTTCTTTTATATTTTATGTTAAAAAATTAATGGAAATAAGGGCATGTTAATACGCTTTAAATACAGTCCAACCTGTCTTAAAGGCCACCTCTATATAACGGCCACCTGCTTATAAAGGCCAGTAAAATTGTATTCCAATTGTTCTTTATTCATATATTTGAACCTGTATATAAAGGCCACCTGCCCATTAAGGCCACTTTTACTGGTTCCCGTAGGTGGCCTTTATTATTTTAAATTTAATAGTAACGAATGGTAAGCTGAATATCTGACTGTTTTTGGAATTTTGGTTAGAAAACAAGTATACAAAAACATAAGTTAATGTACAGTACAGGCCTGTTGAAAGTTTAACACTGAGTTTAACAAGGAACCGTATCTCCGCATCCGAGTGGTCGAGATCTTGATATCGGTATTTACTGACTATAGAGTTTAGTTGAGTAATGGTGTTTAACGTCCCACTCAAGAATATTTTACTTATATCGAGACGTAGCCAGCTATAGGCGATGGTGCAGAAATTTTCCATGTGGGTTGCTCTGATGGCATTAAACATCATGGTTCTTTATCGTGTCACGCCTACCGCGACACGGGACCTACTTTATTTTTAGTTCCCATCCAAAAAAACTGTGTCTTTTCATTTCGTATTAATTGCCGAGTCCTTGGTGAAAGAACAGTCGCTAACCATTTTCAACTCTTGGGTCAGATAGCAACTACCAAAATGCTGTCGAGATATAGTTAACTACTGTATTTCCACAAATTCAGTGCACATGGAAAATACAAGAATAAAGTCGCATTTTCCAACAAACTCACAAAATAATTGTCAAAACTTAATACAAAATATACTGACCTAATAGGGGAAAAAATTTCATTCATGAAAAAGTGAACTTAATTCTGTACATAGAGCGATTTTTTAACTTTTCAACAAAACAACAAATATGACTATGTCAAAATTATCCCTTCTGTACCTTTGTACCGATAACTACAGTACAGACATGTCGAAAGTTTAACAATAAACTAACGCATTAGCGTCGAAACGACAGTTCATCTCGACCCCCGATATTTATATTTTTCAATAGGATTTCGGCAGCTGTTATCTTCTCTGTGAGCTTCTTCGGTCACTATTAAATAGCTCTAGATCTCCTTATTTCGGACAATCGATCGTTGGCCTTAATTCGTCGCCTTTTCATTAGCTTAATGTTAATCTTTTAAATGACCTGCGTTGTAAAATTTATTATTAAAGAAAGGTTTTTTTTTTCAATTTGAAAACACTTGAAACCTTGTTTCTGAAGTGAATTTATTCCATAGCGGAAAACTGCATATTTAGAAAAATGTATCAATTTTGTTGAGGAAAAAGTCTATCGAGTTTCTTCAATTTAAAATGCATTTATCAATTAAAATCAAAATTTTCAACAACAATAAAAATCAAAATTTTCAAAAATTTAAGTTATATTGGAATTTCTAATTTCCTGAAAAAATATATTTTATAAAATATTTTGATTAAAGTACTAATTTTTACATCGCAAACTCGAAAAAAAAGAAATTGAAGTTTAAAGTACAAATACATTCTTCTTAATTTTTAAAATAAATAGATAAATAAATAAATAAATAAATACCTTTTTGGTTGTACGGACAAGGAAAGATCCACCGATGAAATTCGAAGACGTATTAATTTTTTTTCACTTAATTTTTATATATAACGTAAATCTACAGGTCAAAGGTCAAAACTAACTTCTGTTACCAGTAGCAACATTAATCAAGCGTTTGATCTGCATCATCTTAATTCTTTAAAGAAAGACGGTATATTTTTCATTCATCACTTGCTTATTTTTGGTCCGTTTCTTTATGTAAAAGAATGTATTTTTTTGTTTTTTGTATATACTTTTAAGCTGATTATCTCTAGCGCTGACAAGATAACAAAGGTCTTAATTCTGAAACTGATAGTCTGTTTTTGTGTTCTGTGACATTTTTGAAAAAATCGACAAAAGGTTATATATATATCAGGGTATAAACTCAAAAAAACCCTTAAAATCTGTCACTTGTTAATATTTTGTCGATATGTTGACGTTACAAATGCTTTAAAATATGTCTATTTCACGCAATTTTATGTTTTTCGATGATATATGCATGTGTTTATATCTAAAAAGCACCTACCAGTCCACGTTGTGTTAGTGATAGTATGGTAAACATATAGCATATGTTGCGTCATTCTTACAATAATATCAAGTTTACGTTACGTATACAATGAACAAAAAAAGTCAATCAATCAATCAATCAATCAAAAAACGTTGTTGTTATAATAAACAAACATACCAGTCCATGTTCAAATCACAATGAAGAAAAAGTAAACTTTGAAAACTGGCAAATACAGGTAAACACGGCACTTCGATCAGGGAAGTGAGACCGGGTGTTCCGGAAAGGTTAGCGCCTTCTTTTATGCTAAAGTCACCCGCCTTGAGTGGAATCTAAATCGTGAATAAAATAAGTACCCGCAGACAATCACCTAGCTTTGATAACTCACAAACTTTTTATCGCCGCCTTAAGAAGAAAAGGGGATATAAAATTCGAAGTTCCATCGATAATAATGTAATATTTGTAATAATGATTTAGGCGATGAGTACCACTATATAATGTCTTGTCCTTCATTTATTCAAGAAAGAAATACTTATATCCCTTCTTATTATAGAAAAAATCACAACTCTTTCAAATATTTTCAACTGTTTCATGTAAGAAATCTTTAGTACTCAATAATTTATGTAAATTTATCAGATGTATTAACAAGAGGATCAGTCCTCCGGGCTAATCTTATATTTATACTTATATAGTTATATATTATATTTACTGCTCACTGTTATGTTATGTATATATATATATATATATATATATATATATATATATATATATATATATATATATATACACGTATATATATATAATATAATATATATATTGTATTTTTGTGTTCTCAACGTTGTATTGATTACAATTAGAGAATAAAGAAATTGAATCGAAATTAAATATCAAGACCGTCAGTCCAGAAAAACTGTGAGCCACAAGCTCGCTAAAATACCCCGCTCCCCCCCCCCCCCACATAAAAAAATCCATCGGATCAAATTTTTAAATAGGAGGTGCACATTTACATAATATCACAAAGATTGTGTGAAAGTTTCATGAAAATCCATTGAAGGGTTTAGGAGGAGTTGCGGATAAGAGATAGGCACCCTAAGGTGTAACGGAAGGACGGAAGGACGGACGGACACCCCTATCACTATATACCCCCCCCCCCCTTTTTAAGCGGGGGGGGGTATAAAAAAGTATAGATCTACGGGCTATACTGTCTACATATCATACAGTACAGACCTGTCGAAAGTTTAACACTGAACTAACGAATAGCAGTCGAAACTCGGCTGTCGGGTGGCAGAGATGTGGACAGTTACTAACCGAAAACTTGCCGAGAGATAGATAACAGGTGCTCTCGAAATATAGCCAACTAGAGACTGAAATAAACTGCTGCTTTACCACGTATTCGTTAGCTGATTGTTAAACTTTCGACAGCCATGTACTGTAGCTCGACCATCAACCCTCTACTTTACTTATAATTATGCTATTATAATGTGGGTCCAAATCTATTGATTTATTTCAAGTTTTATAATTAACAAGCATGCACTCACTGTAGATAACCACTTCAGGAGCTTAATTGGTTGAGTGCTCTTTTCGTATTTGATAGTTCAGCGTTCGATCCACGACTGGGTTTTTCCAAACTTTTACTATAGATAGTGACTTTCATTTGCCAAGTATTTGTTTTAAGAAATAAAAGACTCGGTCACTCGGAAGCTACCTTTATATCCCGAGTCACGGTATACATAACAGGCCGAGTACCCCCCCCCCCCTCTCTCTCTCTCTCTCTCTCTCTTCTGCATATTGCCCTGGGAGCACTGCAAAGCATAGGTCAAAATTTCTGCCACTTTACCTATAGCTGCTGACGTCTCGATATAAGTACAATTACCTTGACTGAGACTTAAACCCAATGCAATGCAAGCAATCAATCAATTGGCAGTAGCATAGCTGAAATGTTGTGGTTGGCTGGGTGGTTGAATGGAGTTTTACGTCACTCACAATTTTTCACCTTTTGTTTGGAGACATTTTTTTCATTGATTAAATCTTGATTACACTTGTCACTTGTGTGAACTTATATGAGTATAAATGATCTTTCTTTGTAATACCAATGCGTACTGATGGCGATCTTAAGACTACTTATTACCAAACTTTCCTGTAACCCCCCCCCCCCCCCACCAGATCAGCAGTAGCAGTACCAAACCAGCCAGTAAAGAACTACGAAAAACGCGAGTGGTGTGGTGTTATGTGCCAATGTCAAGATTTATTAATGCGTCAGTTCTGGGATGGAGTTGAGTTGAGTAATGGTGATTAACCTCCCAGTCAAGAATAGTTCACTTTTATCAAGACGTCGCCAGGTATAAGCTACGGTGCAGAAATTTTGCCTGTGTGTTGCGCTGATGGCATTATACAGCAGGATTCTTTATCGTGCCAAGCCTACCGTGACACGGAACCTCGTTTAAATTAAGTTCCCACACGAGAACCGTGGCTTTCATTAATAAATGCCCAGTGCTTGACTAAAGAAGTCACTGCCGACTTTCAGGCCTCGGTTTTGACCCGGTCAGGGTTCAAACCAACGGCCTCCCACTTACGGAGCAAACACTCGACCAACTGAGCTACCACAGTGGTCGAGTTCTGGGGTGGTGGAGAAAACCGGAATACGTGCAGAAACAATCGACATTCCACAAGTGAAATGACAAAATTTCTCGCACTAGGATCTGACTGAGTGGGATTCGAACCTCGTCAGCGATAGGCGTTGTGATGCTTTACCGCGCGATTTATATAAACAACTCGAACACCAACCCCCCCCCCCCCCCCCTCATTACGATAAGGAATGTAACGGGTAGTACAAAAATGTCAGTGAACTGTCAGTACAACAAACTCAACACGTCTATTTTGCCAAGCGGCTTAAACTATATGATATAATGGGATTAAATCATTTCTGACTAAAAAAGACGATTTATTATGATTCACATCAGGTCTATATGTCTGTGTACTGCTTTGCGTTAGCGGGACATGATAATGTCTAATCGGGGGACATGATTTGAAGCGAGGCAGGTGGGTTAAACATGCTTACGTTTTGTACCAAAATAACATATTTGGTCATAATTTAAGCCTCATAGAACATTACGATACAGTATGTCCGTGAGGCAATGCATCCACAATTTGGTCTAAAATAAGGTCATAAATAGTTATACAACTTTACCCGTGCAATGTTTTGCTGGTGTGGACTACCAAACATTTTTCAATACAAAACGTGGTATCGTGTACACAATGCAGATTTTGAATTCGGTATATAAAATATCATCTATACTTTTATCTGTACCAAACTTATATCCCCAAACCCCATCTTTCTTTCACAATTAGTGTTTTTAAATATGTATTAACCGGGGGACATGATTTTAGAATCGCCCGGGGGGGGGGGGGGGGGAGCATGATCAGAGGTAAATTACGGACGGGGTTTTTGATTTTTACAAATAATTTCAGAAAACACACCATCAAATGCTATGAACTCTTGATCACATTAAGACATTGGACAATGTGCACCAGTGTCTGCATAAATACGCATTCATATGGTTTTATATGCGTTTGAAGATTCCAGTAAAGTACACGTATATGATAATTAATGTTTTTTAAAAAATAAATATATATGTACACATTACTAAATTGTGACTGAAATAGATTGGTTATTTTCAATAAAGATGATAAACATCACAAACAAGAATATTTCACTTGAGATTAACTAGATGAGGTGGTGATTATTATTATTATTATTATTATTATTATTATACATGTCAGGTGCGAATGCAGTCCCACTCAAAGCGTTACTGACATTTCGCTTTCCGAGGATATGTGATTTTCTCTGAGAGTACTGCGGTTTTCCTCATCATTCCTAAGCTGATCGCTCCAATAGAAGTGAAATAATGTATAACAGCGCTAGCATTCAACCAACCAAACATCGTGTATTGCAATCCTAATGATTTTCTAATATCAGGTATAAGGTCGTATATGGTTCATATACCAATTGTAGGTGCATATAGTCGGACCTGTTGAAAGTGTAACAATGATTTACGAAAAGAAACAGAAGTTGGCCTGCCATCTGGCCGAGTAATTCATAGCCCTTGGTCGAAAAGCAAGCGAGATATTGATATCATTTGATGAGATATACGAGGTATAACTAATTCGTTAGCTTTGTGTTAAACTTTCGACAGGTATGTACTGTAGGTCAAGAGTCTTGACCCAATGACAAAACCTTACATGTGTGCGAGGGTGATTACAAGTCAGCTTCACTTACAGTTCTAGTTGGTACTAGACATTAGAAGGTAGTAACCGGTGTAATGAAGAATTTTGACCCGTAGTTCACATTTCAACGTTGGAGATTGAACCGGGGGTGCTTTTTCAACGACCAAAATTCGTAATACCCGGGACCATTTTTCAACAGGTTAATAATTATATTTCTCCATAAATATTATCTCAATTCGTAGAAAAATAAACCTGTTGAATATTGACCCTTCCCCACAAACACATTTTTGCCATTAACGATATGACAATCCGACACACCATCGATTTTGCAGCTATACATAATACTTAATTTACAACAGTGACAAAATTCAACTTTACGAAAGCCTATTGTGTTCAGTTTGGTAGAACAAAAAGCCTTCGCGTAATAACGCTTAATGTTCGCGAAATAACCGTTTTTTTGGCATAAAAACGCATACGTTTTTCTAATGTTACGCTTTATGGCGCGAAAATTATTTAGGAATGCAATGCGCGTGTCATGTTATTTAAGAAGTGTTATTGAGACTATGTTGCTTACTATTGATCAAAAACAAACATACTAATTTATGTCCGAATCACAATCCAGAAGCAAAGTAAAAACTTTGGAACTGACAAGTTAGGTTAGACACGTGAACTTCCACTAGGGAAGCGAGGCTGGGTGCTGCTGAAGGGTAAGCACCTCTTGTTTATCTAGCTACACTTGCCACGTGTGTAATCAAAATTGTGTGAAAGAAACATGGAACTATGAGACGTCAAATATATCCAGGGTAATATTGACATATATCACTTTTTTAATGTATTTGATGATTAAATTCAAAAAGTGGTATATGACGCTATTGACCACCTGTATAAAGATTCTATGTATCACTACGTAATTATCTTACTGACATTAGTACATACAAACTTTTGAACTGAAAAATATTGACCCAGCATAAGATAAGCCTATTAGTTTTGTAATCAGTTGTGTTCTATATAGGCCTTTGTGATTTATTCTATTTATGGGATATGCGTGCCTAATGTCCATTGCAATAGTTTATTGTAGCGCGTTATTCGTGTCACGCGTAATAATACGCGATTTTTCTCAAACTTTCGTTCAACTTCAGCATTTGGTTATTAAACAATTATCCGACACACTCTCGTTTGTCAAAAGTTCGTGCACACCTAAGTATTTTACAGTAGTCCTATTTTCTCTAAATATTTATGCTATTGTTCACACCTGTTTACTGTTTTCTCTAAATATTTATGCTATTTTTCACACCTGTTTACTGTTTTCTCTAAATATTTATGCTATTTTTCACACCTGTTTACTATTTTCTCTAAATATTTATGCTATTGTTCACACCTGTTTACTATTTTCTCTAAATATTTATGCTATTGTTCACACCTGTTTACTGTTTTCTCTAAATATTTATGCTATTTTTCACACCTGTTTACTATTTTCTCTAAATATTTATGCTATTTTTCACACCTGTTTACTATTTTCTCTAAATATTTATGCTATTTTTCACACCTGTTTACTGTTTTCTCTAAATATTTATGCTATTTTTCACACCTGTTTACTATTTTCTCTAAATATTTATGCTATTTTTCACACCTGTTTACTATTTTCTCTAAATATTTATGCTATTTTTCACACCTGTTTACTATTTTCTCTAAATATTTATGCTATTTTTCACACCTGTTTACTATTTTCTCTAAATATTTATGCTATTTTCCACACCTGTTTACTATTTTCTCTAAATATTTATGTTATTTTTCACACCTGTTTACTGTTTTCTCTAAATATTTATGTTATTTTTCACACCTGTTTACTATTTTCTCTAAATATTTATGCTATTTTTCACACCTGTTTACTGTTTTCTCTAAATATTTATGTTATTTTTCACACCTGTTTACTATTTTCTCTAAATATTTATGCTATTTTTCACACCTGTTTACTGTTTTCTCTAAATATTTATGTTATTTTTCACACCTGTTTACTATTTTCTCTAAATATTTATGCTATTTTTCACACCTGTTTACTGTTTTCTCTAAATATTTATGTTATTTTTCACACCTGTTTACTATTTTCTCTAAATATTTATGCTATTTTTCACACCTGTTTACTATTTTCTCTAAATATTTATGCTATTTTTCACACCTGTTTACTGTTTTCTCTAAATATTTATGCTATTTTTCACACCTGTTTACTATTTTCTCTAAATATTTATGCTATTTTTCACACCTGTTTACTATTTTCTCTAAATATTTATGCTATTTTTCACACCTGTTTACTATTTTCTCTAAATATTTATGCTATTTTTCACACCTGTTTACTATTTTCTCTAAATATTTATGCTATTTTCCACACCTGTTTACTATTTTCTCTAAATATTTATGTTATTTTTCACACCTGTTTACTGTTTTCTCTAAATATTTATGTTATTTTTCACACCTGTTTACTATTTTCTCTAAATATTTATGCTATTTTTCACACCTGTTTACTGTTTTCTCTAAATATTTATGTTATTTTTCACACCTGTTTACTATTTTCTCTAAATATTTATGCTATTTTTCACACCTGTTTACTGTTTTCTCTAAATATTTATGTTATTTTTCACACCTGTTTACTGTTTTCTCTAAATATTTATGTTATTTTTCACACCTGTTTACTGTTTTCTCTAAATATTTATGCTATTTTTCACACCTGTTTACTATTTTCTCTAAATATTTATGCTATTTTTCACACCTGTTTACTGTTTTCTCTAAATATTTATGCTATTTTTCACACCTGTTTACTATTTTCTCTAAATATTTATGCTATTTTTCACACCTGTTTACTATTTTCTCTAAATATTTATGCTATTTTTCACACCTGTTTACTATTTTCTCTAAATATTTATGCTATTTTTCACACCTGTTTACTATTTTCTCTAAATATTTATGCTATTTTTCACACCTGTTTACTATTTTCTCTAAATATTTATGCTATTTTTCACACCTGTTTACTATTTTCTCTAAATATTTATGCTATTTTTCACACCTGTTTACTGTTTTCTCTAAATATTTATGCTATTTTTCACACCTGTTTACTATTTTCTCTAAATATTTATGCTATTTTTCACACCTGTTTACTGTTTTCTCTAAATATTTATGCTATTGTTCACACCTGTTTACTATTTTCTCTAAATATTTATGCTATTGTTCACACCTGTTTACTATTTTCTCTAAATATTTATGCTATTTTTCACACCTGTTTACTATTTTCTCTAAATATTTATGCTATTTTTCACACCTGTTTACTATTTTCTCTAAATATTTATGCTATTTTTCACACCTGTTTACTGTTTTCTCTAAATATTTATGCTATTTTTCACACCTGTTTACTATTTTCTCTAAATATTTATGCTATTTTTCACACCTGTTTACTATTTTCTCTAAATATTTATGCTATTTTTCACACCTGTTTACTGTTTTCTCTAAATATTTATGCTATTTTTCACACCTGTTTACTGTTTTCTCTAAATATTTATGCTATTTTTCACACCTGTTTACTATTTTCTCTAAATATTTATGCTATTTTTCACACCTGTTTACTGTTTTCTCTAAATATTTATGCTATTTTTCACACCTGTTTACTATTTTCTCTAAATATTTATGCTATTTTTCACACCTGTTTACTATTTTCTCTAAATATTTATGCTATTTTTCACACCTGTTTACTGTTTTCTCTAAATATTTATGCTATTTTTCACACCTGTTTACTATTTTCTCTAAATATTTATGCTATTTTTCACACCTGTTTACTATTTTCTCTAAATATTTATGCTATTTTTCACACCTGTTTACTGTTTTCTCTAAATATTTATGCTATTTTTTACACCTGTTTACTATTTTCTCTAAATATTTATGCTATTTTTCACACCTGTTTACTATTTTCTCTAAATATTTATGCTATTTTTCACACCTGTTTACTGTTTTCTCTAAATATTTATGCTATTTTTCACACCTGTTTACTATTTTCTCTAAATATTTATGCTATTTTTCACACCTGTTTACTATTTTCTCTAAATATTTATGCTATTTTTCACACCTGTTTACTATTTTCTCTAAATATTTATGCTATTTTTCACACCTGTTTACTATTTTCTCTAAATATTTATGCTATTTTTCACACCTGTTTACTGTTTTCTATAAATATTTATGCTACTTTTCACACCTGTTTACTATTTTCTCTAAATATTTATGCTATTTTTCACACCTGTTTACTGTTTTCTCTAAATATTTATGTTATTTTTCACACCTGTTTACTATTTTCTCTAAATATTTATGCTATTTTTCACACCTGTTTACTGTTTTCTCTAAATATTTATGCTATTTTTCACACCTGTTTACTATTTTCTCTAAATATTTATGCTATTTTTCACACCTGTTTACTATTTTCTCTAAATATTTATGCTATTGTTCACACCTGTTTACTATTTTCTCTAAATATTTATGCTATTTTTCACACCTGTTTACTGTTTTCTCTAAATATTTATGCTATTTTTCACACCTGTTTACTATTTTCTCTAAATATTTATGCTATTTTTCACACCTGTTTACTATTTTCTCTAAATAGTTATGCTATTTTTCACACCTGTTTACTGTTTTCTCTAAATATTTATGCTATTTTTCACACCTGTTTACTGTTTTCTCTAAATATTTATGCTATTTTTCACACCTGTTTACTGTTTTCTCTAAATATTTATGCTATTTTTCACACCTGTTTACTGTTTTCTCTAAATATTTATGCTATTTTTCACACCTGTTTACTGTTTTCTCTAAATATTTATGCTATTTTTCACACCTGTTTACTGTTTTCTCTAAAAATTTACGCTATTTTTCACACCTGTTTACTGATAGTTGTCTTTTTCAAAATTTTGAGTATTTTGAAATTACTGTTTGGTTAGTTTATGAAAAACCATTGTAATAGACAACCACTATCTTAAAGTGGGTATGGAACCACAATTTCATAAAATGTGTTTTATTTTATTTTTTATGAACTCTGGATGCATTTTAATTGTGCAGAGGGAAAATGTTTTGTACAAGAAGGACAATGTTCATTTCCCAAAATCGCTTCTTGTACAGTTAACAACACCATTCATTATTTATGTAATTCATTCCTATGTCGTGTCGTTTATCATTTGGTCTGGAGCATGCAAGTGTTGTCTTGTATATGTAGTGAATTATTACTTCTGTTGGTTCTATTTAACTTCACCAGTTTCAGTGGTAATTTCTCTCTCGTTCAGTACCGTAACTAGATCCTTCAACAAACCGAGGCAAGAATTGAAGATCAAATCATAGAAATTATAGTTGGGATTCGAACCTCGACAGCGATAGGCGTTGTGATGCTTAACCGCGCGACTTATATTAACAACTCGAACACCAAAACCGTGTTTATACACCAAGCGTATATTGAAATAAAAAATCATGTTATTTGTATACGCAGTAAAGCTGCTTATTTGTACATGTGAACCACTGCGGTAGCTCAGTTGGTAGAGTACTCGCTCCGTAAGTGGGGGGTCGTGGGTTCGAACCCCGGCATGGTCTGACCCAAGAGTTAAAAGTGGGTTCTGACTGTTCTTTCGCCAAGCACTCTGCATTACGAAATGAAAGTCACGGTTCTTTCGGATGGGAACTTAAAATAAACGAGGTCCCGTGTCTTGGTAGGCTTGGCACGATAAAGAACCCTGCTGTATAATGCCACCAGCGCAACACACAGGCAAAATTTCTGCACCTTCGCCTATAGCTGGTGACGTCTCGATATAAGTGAAATATTCTTGACTGGGACGTTAAACACCATTACTCAACTCAACTCTTATTTGTACATGTATAGAAACATAACGTAAACAAGCTTATAAATACAGAATAAAATGACCTTATTAAAATCGAATACATGTACATAAGTACCATAAACATGACGTAAACACGGCTTTTATTGCTTAAGACAGCGTATACTGCATGTATAAGTTACAGATTGAACTGCGTATACGCATGTGTGTCTTTAATTGACACAGGAACGTAAAAATTGCGTATTCTTATGTTCAAGTTTACAACATTTACCCTCGTGCGTATACATGACGTAAACAGGTGTACATATGTTTTACGCAAAACAAACTGAACGTAAAGTAAAGTGAAATTTAAGCAGCGTAAACATGGCGTAAACTTGAATTAAATGGCTGAATACGTCATGAAAACGCTAATTTAATTTTGCGTATACAGGCGATTTCGTGCCCCCGCCTCCCATTACGATAAGGAATGTAATGGGTAGTGCAAAAATGTCAGTGTACTGAAACGTTAAACAATCAGTACAACAAAGTCATCACGTCTATTTTGCCAAGCGGCTTAAACTGTGTGATATAATGGGATTAAATCATTCACAGGATGAAATGCCATCTATAAGCCCATATAAGCCATCTATAAGCTGCCTTATTGGCAGTCAAAATATAAGCCATGTGTATAGGTGGCTTATAGACGGTTTCTATCTTATTAAAATCATTGTCATGTACTTACATTATGAAACTGTTAAATGCCAATTCTGAACTTTTACTCAGAAAACTTTGTCGCTACCTCCAGTTATCATGGAAAAGAAGAATAGATTTAACTAATAACTAACTATTGCTCTCTGCTATTATTATATGTTGTTACCATAACAATTTCTGTACAATTGCTATAGCAATTTTTGTTTTGCTTTGCAAACAAATGTCATTATTATTATTATTATTATTATTATATGAAAGTTTTTTTTAAATATTTTAATTATTTATTTATTTATTTATTTATTTATTTATTTATTTATTTATTCAGTTTGTATATATGGCAAAACATCATAGGAGAAAACACGCGCTTTAAAATATAATGACCGGCAATAAATTTTCATGATTGTATTTATTTATTTATTTATTTATTTATTTATTTATTATTATTATGATTCCCCACCACCGAAGGTGGGGAATCATATTGTTTTCGTTCTGTTTCTTCTTCTTCTTATTATGATTCCCCACCACCGAAGGTGGGGAATCATATTGTTTTCGTTCTGTTTCTTCTTCTTATTATTATTATTATTCTTATTATTCTTCTTCTCAAGACCATATGCTGCAGCATATCTCGGGAACGGCTTGATGGATTTAGATGAAATTTGCTACCAATAATCTGTTGTCTGTGTAGATAATTAAGACGCGTTTATTTTCGTTATCTTGAAGGTGGGTGGGTGGGTGTAAATCAATACGTAGTTAAATACCCGGGGAAACCAATTCTGAATGGACATAAGCTGGTTACGACACCTTAATTATACAAAGCCAATGCTTTCACCTATGAGTTAATCCGATTAGTGACCGTTAAAAACTTGGCGATTTTTAAAACCACAGCTTGTCACGTCACACGCCTGTACATAAAACCTTACACAATGAGATGAATGGTGTATACAATTTGCCTTGATAGATCAAATGGCTTGGGGGTTTTCTGTTAATCACTGACTGTGAAAGTAGAAGACTGCCCACTTTTTTAAGTTTACACCATTGAAATGTCTCCTTTTACTGACTGACACTTTCCTAATGACCGGTATGTCGAGTACAAAAATTTGTAGTTTTAGTCGGAAATGAATCTTCCGAGTAAGCCGCCACTCTGTTACTATTAACACTTTTCAAATAAGAGATGGACAATTATTTCAGGTATTGTTCAAGTTTAAGATAAAATATTTTTGTGTCTTTTTTATTCGATTTAAACATAGGAATTTTCGTAATTTGGACTGAAAGTTCACTTCGATTTAAATATGGGAATTTTCGTAATATTTCGTTATTTGGACTGAAAATTTGCTTCAAATTCGGCATATCGAATTAACTAACAAATTTACATAGAAATACATAGCGATCTGACGGGACCATTTGTATCATTTCGATTTAAGCGAAATTTCGATTCAACCGATTTCGAATTAACGAGAGTCGACTTTATTTCTTTTGCATCAAAAACACCTAAATAATCTATAGAGCAATGAAGATCTGAGTCTTTTAGATGCTGGAAATAACAATATGAGATTTATTCCGTATAATACACCTAAACTAATATGTACCTCAACGTGTTGAAAAGTACGTTTTTTCAATAGAGGGGGTCTTTTAAATCGGACTATATATACAGCGTCGATCTATTTCAACACACTATACACAGAGTTAACATACATGCTTCATATAAAAATGTCCGTCTTTTACTATTTTGACTGAGTAGATGTATCGTTATGATCATGAACCTCAAACATATAGGAATAACCGATATAAGTCGCGTAATTAAAATACAAACAGATGGCCTCCTATGATGTGTATTGCGCATTGAATCACGATTATTAATCAATAAACTTTTTAGAAAAAATATTAAATAAACATCACAAAGGGTAACTTTTATTATATTTTTTTGGATTTTACAATAATTCCGAGTCCATGGGTGTTTATACTGTCTGACGACATCGGGAGGGCACCTGGGTATATCCTCAGGCAGTGTCGACACGCTCCAATATTACTTGGATCTACCTGCCCATCATTAGAAGGTCTTACATTCGGACCTAAGACAATGATCTTAACTCAGTCGTTAATTACTGTGTTTATTCAGTGACACTTGCCAATCCGTCACTGGCTTCAATGTGTATCCACCTGTTAATTACTGGTGACCAAGATACCGGTGAACTTTGAAAACTTGTGGCCAGAAAAATCGCAAAGCGCCGGGTTTTGTCGCTAGTTAAAGAAAAAAATCGCAGTAAGCGATGCCCAGCGCAATCCCTCCCATACGTGTTCATTCATTGTAACACGCGGCGACGCCAAATCAGAGGCCTGAGATTTCTTATTCAATAAAATTCATTGAAAACGTCACTTCCTATGCCGAGAAGGCCTTCCAATGTACGATTTTTCTCAACCGAAAACTTTAATTCAAATCTACTTTAACTTTCAAAGAAATTTTAAAAAACAATCAAGGTATGATTTTTTTTAGTTTACCAGGTCGGCGCGGTACAAATGTTCTTTATATACATCTGCCTTTAAAATGTAATTGTTCATCAAGGCAATATATACATAACATTAAAAACGCATGTGACGTGAAAATCACAAGATTTACCCTTTTTGGCGACACAGTAATGAAATTGGCAACAAAATTTTACAACTGGCGATTTCCTTGACGACAGACTTTTACAACCCAGCGCAAACCCTGCTAGGGTCTTTTCACCAGATAATTTATGGATGGTGGGGAATCATACGTAACTGGTATCCCAGTTACAATCTCTAGTTATTTTTATTTTTATTATTATTATTATTATTATTATTATTATTCCGTCAGGACCATATGCTGAAGCATATCTCGGGAACGGCTTGATGGATTTAGATAAAATTTGGTATCAATAATCTGTTCTGTGTAGATAATCAAGACGTGTTCATTTTCGTTATTTTCAAGGTGGATGGGTGGGTGTAAATTGCTTAATTGAATACGTAGTTAAATACCCGGGGGAACTAATTTTGAATAGACATAAGCTGGTTACGACACTTTAATCATACCAAGCAAATGCTTTCACCTATGAGTTAATCCGATTAGTGACCATCAAAAACTTCGCGATTTTTAAAACCACAGCTTGTCACGTCACACGCCTGTTATTAAAACCTTATACAATGAGCTGAATGGTGTCTACAATTTGCCTTGATAGATCGAAGAAGGTTAAGCGTGTCGAAATGGCTTCGGGGTATTCTGTTAATCACTGACTGTGGAAGTAGAAGACTGCCCACTTTTTGACTCTCTGACTGACACTTTCCTAATAACCGGTATGTCGTTTTTTTTCCTTTAACCGGACTTTATATAGTGTGTTGAAATATATTGGAAAAGTGACGCTATGGTGATGCATGAGATGAGAATTATATTAAAATTTGAAATGAAATTTAGAACATTTTTTGAAAAACTATTTTGTTCCCTTAGTCGTGATCACGATCTATGAGGCACCAATATTTATTTTTCCCGAAATCATACTCGTAAAATTAAGGCAAAAAATGTAAATAAAATCAGACATATAAAACCCAATTTCATCTTTTGACGGGTTGGGAGTATACTTGCCACTTTGATAAAGGAATTGATAATTTTAAATTTTTTACTAAAATTCTAATTGCAACATGTTTATAATACTTATACCCATTGTAAGAAACAAGTTGCATACAAATTTGAAATAAATTAATTGGTTTTTATTGAATTTAAAAATGAGAGAAAAATTGAAATTTTCATCTTTTGACGGGTTGGGGGTATACTTGCCACTTTGATAAAGGAATTGATAATTTTAAATTTTTTACTAAAATTCTAATTGCAACATGTTTATAATACTTATACCCATTGTAAGAAACAAGTTGCATACAAATTTGAAATAAATTAATTAGTCTTTAATGAATTTAAAAATGAGAGAAAATGGAAATTTTCATCCTTTGACGGGTTGGGGGTATACTTGCCACTTTGATAAAGGATTTGTTAATTTTCAATTTTTTACTAAAATTCTAATTGCAACATGTTTATAATACTTATACCCATTGTAAGAAACAAGTTGCATACAAATTTGAAATAAATTAATTAGTCTTAAATGAATTTAAAAATGAGAGAAAATGGAAATTTTAATCTTTTGACGGGTTGGGGGTATACTTCCAACTATGATAAAGAATTTTATTATTTTCAATTTCCGTGCGCTTCGTCTTATCTCTCTCTCTCTCTCTCTCTCTCTCTCTCTCTCTCTCTCTCTCTCTCTCTCTCTCTGTGAAGAAAAAACTTGTGTACACGATATACGCGAATTACGAATTTAATTAGTGATATCCGGTTTACGGGTAATTAATGAACGTAATCACTACCGATACTGAGGATGGATACACTTCGAATCTGCAAAGGGATTAGTGACGAGGGGATTCTCTCAATGAGGAATGTCCAATAAACAAGCAAAACTGCAATTAAAATTAATAAATAAATCGTTTCAATTGACTATATACTCGTGAGGGTTTTTTTGTAATAAAAGAATTATATTTTTATCTAGTCCATGACAATCGGCACAGAAACAAAATCCTCACATTCACTAAATTAATATTAGAACCACATACAAATAAACACTTTATTTATTTATATATTTATTTATTTATTTGAATTGTCACTTTCATCAATATAAGTACTTTAGAGATTGCAAGTATTTCCAGACACATTATTAGAAATAAAATAACGTTTCTTTATTTAATGCCTGTGAAAATAAAGGTTGTTAAAATAGTGTAACAGTTTCTATAAAATTAGTTGTATATGTAAGTTAAGAAAAAATCCAACTATTTTCTATATAAATCTCTGCAAAAAATCCGTTATCCGTAAATCATGCCAATTTTCAAAGTAATTTTGTAGAAGGATATTTGTCATTAACGTAAAAGTTTTAAAATCAAGATGCAGAAGAAATGAAAAATATCAATGTGAAATCATCATACTTTTAATTAAATGCTTTGCGTTTGTTTTATCAAAATAATGATATCTAAGTAAAATACCACCTATTTACATACGCGAGGTTACTTCAAAGTTTACATGTCGGCATGTACTATATACACATGCCCTGGCGGATCTCCTTGTGATCTCGATGCTAATTTGCATATCAAAAGTGGCCGCGATTTATTACGGGATTTCGTGAAGTTGCTAATCTCGGGTTTTATATGTCTCTGATCACGGTTACTAAATAATGACCATCGGCACACCTCATCAACAACTTCTGTAACGGAAGCAATTTCAAACTCATTTAACCAGACGATAGCATATTCCACGTGAAAAATTACCTGTATGGTGTTAATCTAATTAACTTTAATTAATTTGGATGGAATCTTCGTGGGTAGTAATGTTAGGGCGCGGAGTATTAATTACTTTTTATCAATTGTTATTCTTCTGTAAATAAATGAATAAATAAATATTTCTTACGAAAAACTTACATAAATATCTAAAATGAGAGAGAGAGAGAGAGAGAGAGAGAGAGAGAGAGAGATTTGTTTATCGGCACTTCATGATGTAATCTTCGCGAGTAGTAATGTTAGGGCGCGGAGTATTAATTACTTTTTAACAATTGTTATTCTTGTGTAAATAAATGAATAAATAAATATTTATTACGAAAAACTTACATAAATATCTAAAATGAGAGAGAGAGAGAGAGAGAGAGATTTGTTTATCGGAACTTTTTCCACAAACGAAAACTATAAACTTGTTAATATTGCATGATTTTATAATCGTAGAAGATGTCAATGATCATTATATATTTATTATACGATGTTTCATATGAAAATTTGTTAATGCATGTTACATCTTCGTGATCGGCTGCTCAAAAAAACAATAATTTTATTTTCATATTGGAGTCGGCCCTGTTACGCCACATAGCGGTGTTGCCGCATAAACGTGTTCCAACACGTCTATGTGGGGAATTTCAACGCATATAGAGAACGCTTTAATGCGGCAGAAAGACTACATTCCGCCGCATAAAGAAAACATTTACTATCATCACCTACACCATCATCATTAACACCTTCATTAAAAAAACACCACCATCACCATCATCGTGATCATCATTAATATTATTATTATTATTATTATTATTATTATTATATTATTATTATTATATTATTATTAAAGCAATAGCCGAAATTCTGCCAAAAATCACAATTTAACGCTCATCAACATTACAGTCAATTGTCATCGTCATAATTAATGTCACCACCATCGTATTTTTCTAGATATTAGCTCTTTTTAAAATTCATACTAAGTTATTAAAATGAGTCCTCTTTATGCGTCAAAAAGGCAGCCTCGCGCCGCATATAAGCACCACATCTTTATGCGTTGAACGCCGCCGCATAAACGTGGCCGACCTCTTTATGCGTTGAAATTCCCCGCATAGACGTGTCGGGCGCGTTTATGCGGCAACACCGCTATGTGGCGTAACACGGCCCCGTCAGCGACAGTTTATACAGTATTATAAATTATGTGTCATTTTTATGTGGCGTGATTTTAAATTACTTGACTATTTTATCTAGGATAAAGGATGAGGGAAGTCAAAATTAATATTCATATCTCCATTGCACTTTAAATAAAATGGAGCAGTTTGGCACAATATTCATGCAAAAGGACTAAGGGTTTCTTTTTAAAAAAGTGTGTGGAGCGAGTGATATTCCGGCGCAAAAAAGCTAAAATGGTGCAAATGGATTTCACTACTGTTTTCATTGCAGAAACAAGAAAAAATTCAAAAGCATAATATCTTTTAATTACATGACAAGAAACGACCGGTACACAAATATTTTCTCACAAATAAAAATGAAAAATTAACGTGAGTTGAGTTGATTAATGGTGTTTAACGTCCCAGTCAAGAATTTTCACTTATATCGAGACGTCGCAAGCTATAGGCGATGGTACATAAATTTTGCCTGTGCCTTGCGCCGATGGCATTATACAGCAGGGTAACTTATCGTGCCAAGCTACCGTGACACGGAACCTCGTTTATTTTTAGTTCCCACCCGAAAAAAACCGTGACTTTCATGTCTTGGTATCATCGAGAATGAACCCAAGTTACGGGCGAAGATTATATGTTACACCTTGTTACGCCGAATGTTGGTTCTTTTCTCAGTCTCAGTGCACTTCGGTTTCCTCAACTATTGTTGAACTTGACGTCTAGACACAAAGACTACGCATTTTTGATAAACTGTTAAAAATTGAATTGGGCGTAAAGCACCGTTGCCCCACTTTCCGCACTACTATAATTTAAAAACAAATTGGTGTACCACAGAAATTCATACTATGCAATCAGTATATGTATAACGTTGATTAAAAAGAAATTCAATGTATTATTAATTATTTACTTATGATAATATGATATATACCGTATTTTCAAATATTAATAAAATAAAATTTAAAAAATATCACATAACCTAATTGTCATACCTGATATGCGTTTTCTATACACGGATGTAAAACTCTTAAGTTTTATAATCTTTTTGCTTCTAACAAATTGTCTATGTTAAATAACTTGTGTAAATTTATCAAGGTTATTAATAAGAGGATCAGTCCTCCGGGTTAGTGAGTTAGTTATTATTTATAATTTCCTGCATGTGCACTATATTGTATATGTTTTATGTTTATTATTATATATACATGTATGTTCTCTGTATTGATAAACTTCAGTATGAGAAATAAAGAAACTTGAAACTTGAAACTTGGTTATGGTGGGCTCAGGTACCAGGTGCGCCAAGTACCTCTTCCAAAGTAAGCCGTTCGAATAAAACTGGGGCAGGTTCTGGACTCCTAGTGTCAGAACAATGTGTCAGTTCGCTAAGGCTCTAGTTTCACAATCATTTGAAGATTTTTCTGAATTTAAAACTGGCAAATTTTGACGAACATTTATCGTATTACAAATAAGAAATATTGACAAAATAAGAATATAGATGTAATAAGCTTAGAGAGATCTTCAGAATGACAGCACAAAGTTATGAATAACTTATTAACAAAATTAATCAGATTTCAATTATCATCATGCAACTATATAGCGGTCATCTTAACCTGTCACCTATATATACAGATATAGCGCAAGGTACATACAGGTTATGTATTTATGGGTTTATATAGGGAAAACATGCACCTGGTTTAATATCATTTATTATGAATTTAATATGAATATTTCTTAACACTTTCAAATATTTTCATTTTCTTCATTTTTTCAAAATTTTATGATAATGACAAATTACTTCAAAATTACTTTGAAAAAAAAACCTTTAATAACGCATATATTCGTAGTTATCAAAAACAAACATACTAATAAATGTCCGAATCACAATCCAGAAGCAAACTGGTAAACACTTTGGAACTGACAAGTTAGGTTAGACACGTAGAGTTCCACCAGGGAAGTGAGGCCGAGTGCTTCGGAAGGGTAAGCACCTCCTGTTTAACTAGTTACACCCGCCACGTGTGTAATCAAATTGTGTGAAAAGAACATGGAACTATGGGACGTCAAATATATCAAGGGCAATCCTGGACACAGAGACGTCAAACTTATCAACAATACTGTGATGACGGCCATAAAACTTTTTGAGGGCCTTGATAAGCCTAGGCTTGCAATACGCCTGAGTCAAAAATTTATTTGCATGCAGCCTACTTCGTTGTACAAAGTCCCTGTAATGGGAACAGGCTCTTCCATAGAGTATTAATTGGGAAACAAATACACCATATGCAGGAGAAGCATGTATATTGCTGCATAGAAAAGGAAAATTGACAAAAGAAAAATTGAAGTCATCACATATGTCATAAAGTTTCAAATGTAGCCTTTCGTGTGCGTTATAATTCATATGAAACAGAATTTGAGGAATCAGTCGTGTCTTTTATTTCAAGCTCACTAGGATAGATGACATTCACATAGTCTCTAAATTTAGGATTGTTAAGAGACAGAACGTCATCTGTATATCTGTATGTTGAGTTGAATGATTTGGCGACAATCTTCTCTCCAGATTTAACAAGGTTCTGCATAAATTCTGCTTAATAAGCAAATAGGTGATACTTTACATACATAAGCTTACTATGGTTGACAAAAACTCTGAATATTTAATGAAAAGTCTAACACTTTCAGATCGTTCCACATTCTACATTTTTTGCTGCATCGTACATGTTTTTCGAAATTGTACGGTAATGGCAAATTACTTCAAAATTACTTAAAAAATTGGTATGATATTACGGATAACGACATTTTCGCATAGATTTACTAGTATATAGTAAATATGTGAACAATTCCACGGGATGCTTGTTTTCATCTTCAAATATATTTTTTAATCTAGACATTGTAACACTTTCACATCGTTTCATAATAAACACATTTTTCTCAAATTAAGATATTTTTTCATAATTTTCCGACAATGGTAAATTACTTCAAAATTCTTTTGAAAATTATTAGAGCGGCATATATTTGTTTTATACCTCAGTTTAATGTCAACTATTATAATAAATGAATAAATAAATGTTTCGAAAGGTCTTTTATTTCTGCATCTCTAGTGACTTCGAGGCGGCTTCTTTTTTCCACGCGGACTGTCATTTTTTTGTTAGAAAGGAACCAGTTACGGTTATATCGTTAATAAAAGGCGATATTTCTGAGTTTAATTAATGCCTGGCTTGTATATTCAGGTACGGGACATTCCTCATTAATCGAAAATCCCCTTCATCCTTATCCCTTTGCATATTCGAAATGTATCCCAGCACCGACCTTGTCTCAAAGAGGATACCTGTAACCGGATATCGCTAATTAACTCTATTCATTAATGTACTGTCCAATCTGAAAAACTGCTTCAATATTGTGTACTACAGATTAAAATTCCTGTCATAATACTAATATCACAGATGCACTCTCTCTCTCTCCTCCTCCTCCTCTCTCTCATAGTTTTAAACATCTCATTATCACATAGAAGTACCATAAATAGATAAATAAAAAGAAATTTAAATAAATAAATAAATAAATAAATAAATAAATAAAAATAATTTATAACATACTGTTGTCTTGTGCCGTTTCCATGCCGGTTACAGTGTTATTGTATACATTATAGTCTTGCACCTTTTTCACTTGTTTTAACTTCAGTCATGATTTTCCCTATTTACTTTTCGGTCAAGATTTCCCCCCTCATACAGTACACTTTTTAAGGGATTGACTTACTCACGAGCCGTGCTCGATTCCTCTTGAGGTTTTGTGTTAATACGCTTAACTTCAGAGGAAAAAACGCTACATTTGCGAGTTGCGTTCCCTATAGTAAGCAAAAACGAGCTTTAATACTGTATTCTGCCTCTATCGCATGCGGCCAGATTTAAGTTAAAATCTTGTTAAAAAGTTGTTCTGATTACCGGTATGTTGGAAAAAAGTTTTCTCTAGAAACGTATCAAACAAAATAAGGTATTTCCGTAGGTAAATATAGTGTTGGATCTATGAGAGAGAGAGAGAGAGAGAGAGAGAGAGAGAGAGAGCATTATCGACTTTGCGTTTGATCAATAGTTGCGCATGCGCTAATTTTTCCGGTTACTTTCGACCTGAAGCTAACAAAGAATTATGAAGGATTAAAACTTATTTCTTAAATAAAATATTGAAAGATCAAAGATATCAAATTATTCCTGTTATCATTAAAAAGTAGAAAATGAGAGGAATTTTATGGTATTTTTTAATCTGAAATATTTTAAGAAATTTTTGGGCTTTTTTTGTTTGAAATTTAAGAACTTTACAATATAGATAAAGAAGGAAATATGTTGATGTGGTTGCTTAAAACAGTCATATCAATAATTTTACTTTCATTTTCGAAAAAGTTCCTGTTATAGCTAAAAAGAAGACATTTTGACGATTCCAATGGTGTATAACACGAGAAAATAAATAAATAAACAATTGGGGCTTTTTTAACTTTAATATAAAAATAGGCACTATTTTTGACCAACTATAGCAGTCATCTTAACCCGTCACCGTATATATACAGGTAATGTATAATGGTTTATATAGGGGAAACATGCACCTGGTTTAATAATTTACTTATTTTGACTTTAATGTGGATATTTCTTAAAACTTTCAAATTATTTCATATTCTACAATTTTTTTCTGCATCTTACTATATTTTTTTCATAATTTTATGATAATGAAAAATTACTTTGAAAATAACCCATATATTCGTATGGTCTTATATAGAGTGATAAAGTAAAAAGGTGATAATTTACATAAATAGGCTTACTTTGAGTGACAAAAACTCTAAAAATTTAAGGAAAAGTCTAACACTTTCAAATCGTTCCACATTCTACAATTTTTTCTGCATCTTAAGACATGTTTTTTGAAAATGTACGGTAATTGCAAATTACTTCAAAATTACTTTAAAAATTTGTATGATTTTACGGATAACGATATTTTTCGCATAGATTTACATGGTAAATATGTGAAAATTTGCACAGGGATGCTTGTTTTAATCTTCAAATACATTTTTTAATATAGAAAATGTATCACTTTCACATCGTTTCATATATTTTACATTTTTCTCAAATTAAGATTTTTTTTAATAATTTTCCGACAATGGCAAATTACTTCCACATTCTTTTGAAAATTATTAAAGCGGTATATATACCGCTGTTTCATACCTCGGTTTAATGTTAACTATTAAATAAATAAATAAATAAATAATAAATAAATAAATAAATAAATAAATAAATAAATGTTTCGAAAGGTCTTTTTGTCTGCATCTCTGGTGACTGCGAGACTATTTCATTTTTCTTTTTCCCACGCGGACTGTCATTGGTTTTTTTAGTAATTTTTGTTAGAAAGGGACCAGTTACGGATTTATCGTTAACCAGGTGGGTGATATTCTGAATTTAACTAATGCCTCGCTTGTATATTCAGATGCGGGGCATTCCCCATTAATGGAAAATCACCTTCATACTAATCCCTCTGCATATTCGAAGTGTATCCCGCTACCGACCCTGTCTCAAAGAGGATAGATTTTGTGCATCTTATCTATGTCAATTAATCACCTATAAACCGGATATCGGTAATTAACTCTACCCATTAATGTAGCTGTCCAGTACTCTATCTGAAAAACAGCTTCATTATTGTGTACTACAGATTAAAATTTGTGTCAGTCATAATACATAATATCACAGATGCACTCTCTCTCTCTCTCTCTCTCTCTCTCTCATAGTTTTAAACATCTCATCACATAAAAGTACAAAAAATAAAAATAAAATAAAATAAATAAATAATAATAATAATTTAATTTCTCTGACTTCCCCCACATTTATTTGTTCTACCAGCAGACTATTAAGCTAATATGATAACTGCATGTAAAAAAAGAAAAAAAGGAGTTAGTAAAAACAAAGAATTCTAAGAGAAATCAAACAGATCAACGAAAATTATTTGGAAAATAATAAACCTATAAATGAGGAAATATAAAACTTGAATGAATATGCAATAAAAGAAAAACTATCGCAATTGGGAATAAAAACAAGAGCGAGGGAAAAGGACAAACTAGTTGAAGTATTAAGAAATGCGTTGAGAAGTACTGAATAATGAATAAATTTTTGCAACTGTGAATACTCTATATGGTAGTAACATTTTGCGGTGACTGGTAACTGTGTGCACATATTTTAAGAAAATTTTAGATGATGAAATATGTATAATTAATGAGGAACTGATAAGCCCATGTCATACGATTTATTTATTTATTTATTTATTTATTTATTTATTTATTTATTTATTTATTTATTTATGAATGTTTGATGATCAATAAACCATGTGAATGAAGTTTTGCCTTCACGTGTCAAGTGACTGTTGGGGTGATTCATTGATTGATTGATTGATTGATTGATTGATCGGTTGATTGATTGATTCCAGTCGGAATAGTGAGCAATCACTTCTATCAGATCGACGAATAAGCTATCAGGATATTTTTCTAGGTCCAAGTTGAATCAAGTCCCGGATTCAATATGAAGGAATTCATTCATCAATTTAACTGAACGGCAAAACCAACGATTGACAGCTGAGTAATCCTTGCCACAAAATGTACGCGAAACATACAGAATAAAAACTAACTTATTGGAATGAATATATACTATCTGATTAATTCAATTTATCTTGAAAGCGGAGAAAAATACTATTCATACGATATAAATATAGGTATATATCAAACGCGCGTGTGTGTTTAATACAGAACTGTTCATAAAGTGAAAGCTATTTTTTTTATTAATCTTACACATATGCATGTATGACTCAAGTTGGTCAATTTTTATCAGTTATGGTTGAACTTTTGATAATTATGAAACATTATTTAATTTTAAAAAATTAACAAACAGTTAAAAAAATAATCAAATAAAATCGGAAATATTTTGATAATTATGAAACAATATTTAATTAAAAAAATAACAGTTAAAAAAATAATCAAATAAAATCGGAAATATTTTAATATAAGTTAAAATAAAAGTTTTACATGTACATATAATGTATAGGAAAAAAGATAATTATCTTTATCTTGTGAACAGCTCTAGTGAATATCTATCCTCTCGATTAAGACACGATCTTACCTATAAAGTACGAGTTAATTCCCTTGATTTACCGAACGATAAGTTCATAACGAGAGAGAGAGAGAGAGAGAGAGAGAGAGAGATTTGGGTTTAGAGTGTCAATCACTTTTTTTGAATTATATATTACCATTAAATGCATTCAATAAATGTATTTAATGACAATGGTAATAAATAATTAGTTTTTCAAACAATTCCACTGTGTAAATGTTACTCGGATTTTCAATTTGTCAAGACTATCATTATTATTATAATGTGTAATACTCTCTCTCTCTCTCTCTCTCTCTCTCTCTCTCTCTCTCTCTCTCTCATAAAGAATTCTATTAATTGTTATATAATGACTTTCTCTCATAAGAATAGGTTATTGCAAAATAACATTCAAACTTGTTTTTTTCATCTTTTAACTTGTACTTTATTTAATTTTGTTTTGAAAATTATCCGTGTATCCATCATTAAAGAAAATAAGTACCGGTATTACAATAAAAAACTATATTATAATGGGCAATTTTTAATGAAATTTACCTAAAATTAACCACTGCGGTAGCTCAGTTCGTAGAGTGCTCGCTCCGTAAGTGGGAGGTCGTGGGTTCGATCCCCGGCTGGGTCTGACCCAAGACTTGAAAGTGGGTAGTGACTGTTCGTTCGCCAAGCATTCGGCATTGCGAAATGAAAGTCACGGTTCGTTCGGATGGAAACTTAAAATATACGAGGACACGTGTCACGGTGCGCTTGGCACGCTAAAGAACCCCGCTGTATAATGCTATCAACACAACGCAAAGGCAAAAATTCTGTATCTTCGCCTATAAGTGACAACGTCTCGATATAAGTGTAATGTAGTAATATTCTCGGCTGGGACGTTAAACACCATTTCTCAACTCAGCTCTACCAAATGAGTTACCCTAGTGGTCTTAAGAAAGAACAAGGAAACTTAAATTGGTTTAACGCTACTACTTTAATATGCCAGGCGTTATTGTGCATATTAACAATGGAAGTCCAGCGATGCAATTCACCATTATCTGATCAAATTAACACGCCTATAGTTAGTTTGTTAAAATGGCTATATATATAGAATATAATTGTAGTACAGACCTGTCGAAATTTAACGCCGACCTAAACGAAACGAAAATTGGCTGCCGAGTGGTCGAACGAAATAGTAATTGTCAATAGCCATTGGTCTAAACCTACTGAGAGATACATGTAGAAAGAAACTGCCGAAATATAGCTACCTAGGGGCCAATATGAGCTGTCGATTCGACAATGGTTCGATAGCTTAGTGTCAAATTTTCGACAGAACTATACTTCACATGTTTTATTTTTTCTTTAATCAAAATGGCTACACTGGAATTTTTGTTTACAATTTTGTGTATGGGGATAGACGAATGCAAATGAAACAACAAGGTAATACACTTTTTGGTAAAATTTAAAAAAAACCCCGTTTTTTTAAGTTATCATGTACAATTAATTAATATTATATCCAATGCATGGATAACACTGAACCAACGAACTATTTAGCAATGGCGATAATATAGCGTCTACCCCCCCCCCTTTCCCACCCCTTAATATCTGTCCGTGATATTTGATATTATGTATGTTCACATCACTTTTTCAGATTGCAGGATATTTCAGGAATTTATGCTATACAGTCCAACCTGCCTTAAAGGTCACCTCTATATAAGGACCACTTCCTTATAAAGACCAGTAGAATTTTATCCCAATTGTTCTTTATTCATATTATTTGAACCTGTATATATAAAGGTCACCTGTCCATAAAGGCCACTTTTACTGGTTCCCTTGGTTAGCCTTTATAGACAGGTTTGACTCTATTTCAAAAAATTTTGGAGGTGCATGCCCCCAGCCCCCCTCATGCACCAACAACAAATTGAAAACCCCTTTCTAATATTTCTGGGTGCGCCACTGCGCTTAATGGTTGAATATGCATGCAAGTGTTCAATCGCTGTCACTGTCTAGTCACTGTGTACTTATATAGTGTTAGTAGTGTCACTGCTGTGATCAATGAAATTCGTCATAAATAAAATATCAGCCCAACAAACCGGTGATTGTAGTAGTGGCCAACAGTACATACCTGTCGAAAGTATAACACCGAGCTAACGAATAATGAGTTGAACCACAGCTGTCAAGTGACCACCGAGGTATTGCTAGCTAGTTGCTGAAAAGCTTTCGAGAGATAGATGGCTGGTGCCGAGATATAGCTAACGAGGGTTCAAGATGAGTTAGCGATTTGGTACTAATCCGTTGGCTTATGTGTTAAACTTTCGACAGGCCCGTACAGTAGGTTCGACTTTAAAGTTTAGCAAAGTTTGTCAGTTCGCTACCCGAAGGTCTGTGGTTTTGCCTGGACACATCGGTTTTCTCTGTCTTCTTAAATCTGACCTGCTCGATATACCAGTATATAAAGAATCTTGACTGATGGCTCAAACAACATTAAATTACTCCTTCTTATATTCTTTCTTTTTCAGACTGACAGATAACACAATACACAAACACACCATATGCCATTAAAGTGAGTCTAACATTATTGCCAGTTAGGAATATGGGTAATGGCGTTGGCGTCCTTGGCAACGGCACGCTGAGTGCTGAACGTGAGCAACAATTTCCATTCCGCTCAGGGACAGAACCATTACGTTTTTGTGTAACGGGGATAACCTGCTTGCCAGATGACCGGATCGTAATGATTGACGAATTCAATGACAAAATGAAAGTTTTTGACAAAGCGTATAACCTTATAATGAAGGAAACTTTAGTAGCGTGTGCTCTTGATATGACATATGTAAATGAAAATTTTGTGGCACTGGCGTGTGAAAAAGAAATACACTTTTACGATATACAGAGGCGGGGGATTAAAAAGTTATCCAGAGTGTTCAAAATGAAAAAATATGTTTTAGGGATTTCTTATTTCATGAACAGGTACGCTTTAGCGTGCGAGGACAAAGTTATACGGATACTTGATGGTCTGGGACATGAGACGTGTGCCATCCCCTACGATGTGGCATTCGGAAGACCAATGGACATTGTCAATTATATTGTGCTTAACCCTGAAGAAAACATGGTCTACGTTTCGGATTATCTTCAGGAAAGAGTAATTTGTATGAACTTTTCCGGGAGATATTTGTGGGAACACAAGTTAGAGTCCCGGCCGTCGGGACTATGTGTTGTTAGAGACCAATTATTGGTTGCCATGAGTGATATTGATTCCGTGCAAGCCATAACCGGAGACGGTTCTAGGATTTATAATCTCCTTACACCGGAAGATAATCTTTTTAGGCCACATTTACTGGCGTACCAAGAAAGAAAGCGACGTTTGATTATTACAAACGATGAACATAAAAACAGCATAGAAGTTTGTAAAATAATGTTCTGAGCCGTTATTTATTTTAATAACAGAATTTCAGTCTTGCGATGGCGGTAAAATGACGTCATCACGTGATTTAAATCATCTAGGCACGACGTGGACATAGACCATGGATTGTGCGACGTCGAGAACATGCAACTTTCCAATTGGTCGAAACATGGACAGATATGATACATGAGTAATAGATAGCAGCTGCCAAAAATCTACCGAGATATAACTGAGAAGGAGCTGAGTTAAATTTTCGACAGGCCTGTACTGTATATCATATCATTTTCAGCCTTCAACGTCGACTTCGGACATGGCAGGATGGAAGTATTTCTAGTGACGGATTGTGTGGTTTAGCAATGTTCTCAAAACATTTGAGGAAGCTACTGACACTGATTGGAATATTTATAAAGAGATGTCATGATATAAATCATCATTTATAGCCATTTCTGATCTTGTTTTTATTTTCAATTGATATCTCCTAGTCATCATACGTAACGCTCTATTTTGATGAAATTGAACTGGTAAAAATAATTCCTTGGTAAGCTTGTTAGATAAACAACTCCAGTCAACCCAGGAGTGATTTGTTTTTACCTATTTTGGTTTGTGTTGTTATATGATTACCAAAAAGAGCATAGTAGTCAATCTTTTCAAATACCATGTTTATCTGTTCAGAATGTAAGAAATTGTCAAGGCTTTTTCATGGGGGGGGGGGGGGACTACATGTTCTGTAGAATGACGTGCCTCATTTAATTTTCAGGCTCAGTCACGACCATGCATTACGATAAAATAATAACATATTTCTATATAAAGACACACACATACAGAATTTGTTCAGACCATGCCAAATTAAAGTTTTACTGATTAAAAACAATAATAAAGTCCAGTAAAGTCCAGCGAGCGATTAAAAATTAAAGAGACAAAGTCCCCGTAGAGGGAACACGCTCTACAATAGCGTATTGATTTGATAAATACACCACAAGCAGGAGAAACAGGTATATTTCTGCATAGAAAAGAAAAAAATAAAGAATAGAACAACTGAACTCATCACGTTTTGTCATAAAATTTCAAATGTAGTCTTTCGTGGGCGCCAAAACTGAGGTATAGTCTAAATATGAAGCATAATTTGAGGAATCAGTCGTATCTTTTATTTCAAGCTCACTAGGACAGATGACATTTACATAGTCTCCAAATTTAGGATTGTTAAGAGACAGAACGTCATCTATATATCTGTATGTGGAGTTAAATGATTTGGCGACAGTCTCCTATCCAGATTTAAAGAAACAAATCGGCAAGCAATGGTGCAGTTTGTACCCATTGGTATTCCGATTGTTTGCTGGAAAATTCTATTATCAAACACAACAAATATGTTATCTATCAAAGACTCCAACATTTTCATTATGAATTTTGTTTGGAATCCGTATGATGCTTGACAGAATAATTAGAATCCCAGTTGAAGTGAATAATTTCTTTAAGACGTTCCTTCAATTTAGAATGAGAGATATATATAGTGGTGTTATAAATAATGTCATGTGCATGCTTTTGCATATATATATAGGTTAAATACAAATTGAAAACGGGTTGATATTAGCATCTGGCTTGTTCCTGAATCCTTTTTACATATTTGAGTTGTATATGCCTATTTTGTATATGGAAATTTTTGTATCGCATAAAATATTGTTTAAACTACATAAAAATGAATATCTTGATTATAATTTGATAATAAAGATCGTAAACAAACACTATTGGCATGTAAGATTGTGACTAATTATTTTGTGGCACGCCTTTTATATCAGACTGATTTTAACGAAGGTTGATTGCATTGGGAGTTGAGTTGAGTTTAGTTATGGTGTTTAACGTCCCAGTCAAGAATATTTCACTTATATCGAGACGTCGCCAGCTATAGGCGAAGGTGCAGAAATTTTGCCTGTGCGTTGCGCTGATGGCATTATACAGCAGGGTTCTTTAGCGTGCCAAGCCCAACGTGACACGGGACCTCGTTTATTCTAAGTTCTCATCCGAAAGAACCGCGACTTCCATTTCGTAATGCCGAGTGCATGGCGAAAGAACAGTCGCTACCCACTTTCAAGTCTTGGGTCAGACCCGGCCGGGGATCGAAACCACGACCTCCCACTTACGGAGCGAGCACTCTACCGACTGAGCTACCGCAGTGCTTTGATTGTATTGGGGTCTTATGTCCCAGTCAAGAGCAGTTAATTTATATTGAGACGTTAATTAGCACATTTATATTATTTCTACAAAACTCAGTCATATTATGTACAACTACAGTAGTTATAATGCAGAAATTATTGACCAATCAGCTTGCAATATGTTAAATCAGTTCTGCTCTGATTGAAAGATGTTTTAAGTTTCCACCTGTTTACAAACATTAATGTGCACTGCTCTATTTGTTTATTCGGACTTTGACATCCGCCGGGGATATATATATGCGGCCATTTGAGGTAGATCAATGTACATTGTCTGATCTTCACAGGTAGGTAGATATGGTATTTATTGAAAAATATGCAAATCCATAGCTACCAGAATGTAAAAATTTAAAAAAAGCTTTATGAACTTGAATGAATTGTGAAATGTAGATATAGTTTCTTCGATAGGAGAAAATCCCCCTAACTAATGGAGCACCGTTTTTATTATTTCCGTGATTGTATACAATATATATGCGTCATTGTACAGTCTGTTGACGCACGTTCAATGGATGCTTATTAAAGGGTTTTTAAAACATATCATTTACATGTTATATATATTTCTGATATTATGAAATGGAAGTTTATAGGTCTATTTCTATCATTTGATTTGGTAATCATATCATTTTAAACTAGGAGTTATCTCCCATTGATTGTATTTACTACCAAACATCGTCGTCGTTGAAAAACTAAGAATTATCAATCAGTTAGACTTACTTTTATACTACACATTTAATGGCAAATGTTTGAGAAATTCAAATTGGCAATAGGTAAGTAGAGTTGGACCTTTTTAACTTTGATTGCGTCTATTGCCATCAAAAACAATCAAAATGCCAAATCAAAGAGAAACTGACAAATTATGTTAAACACGTTTAAAAGTCCGCCAGGAAAGTGAGACCGGGTGCTCCGTAAGGGTAAGCACCTCCTGTTTAGCTAGCTATACCCGCTAATAATAATAATAATAATAATAATAATAATACCAAAGAGAAACTGACAAATTATGCTAATCAAAAACAAACATACATTTCCGAATCACAATCCAGAAGCAAAGTAAAAACTTTGGAACTGACAAGTTAGGCACGTGAACTTCCACCAGGGAAGTGAGGCCGGGTGCTCCGGAAGGGTAAGCACCTCCTATTTAGGTAGCTATACCCGCGTTTATAATAATAATAATTAATAATAATAACTTATGTATACAGCCTTACATACCAGACAATAGAAAATAGTATGATATAAGTATTTAAAATCACCCTGGATATATTTGACGTCCCATAGTTCTATGTTCCTTTCATTCTCTGTTGATTTTACACATGGCGGGTATCGCTATCTAAACATGGAGTGCTTGCCCTTCCGGAACACCCAACCTCATTTTGTCAGTCTCAAATGTTTTTACTTTGCTTTTGGATTGTGATTGTTTGTTTTCGATGGCGTCAATCAAAATAAAGAATACGTAATCGAAGTAGATCAAACTCAATTTACTAGTAACTATTGCCACTGCGGTAGCTCAGTTGGTAGAGTGCTCGCTCCGTAAGTGGGAGGTCGTGGGTTCGATCCCCGGCCGGGTCTGACCCAAGACTTGAAAGTGGGTAGTGACTGTTCTTTCGCCAAGCACTCGGCATTACGGAATGAAAGTCACGGTTCTTTGGGATGGGAACTTAAAATAAACGAGGTCCCGTGTCACGGTCGGCTTGGCACGCTAAAGAACCCTGCTGTATAATGCCATCAGCGCAACGCACAGACAAAATTTCTGCACCTTCGCCTATAGCTGGCGACGTCTCGATATAAGTGAAATATTCTTGACTGGGACGTAAAACACCATTACTCACTCACTCACTCACTCACTCACTTTGAAGGGCGACAAAAACGTTATACAGGATTTTGACAGATTGAACTAACCCATGTACCCTGTCAAAACTCGAGGCGTAGGGTACATTAAATTTTGTTAAGGGACATGTGATAATGTAAAAAATACACATCTTTATGGTAATCTGCTTTGGGCTGTTTTTTTTAAATGACATTTTTTCTTTGCTGTTATTATAGGCATAGAGAAACGTGTATGGTCCTGGATAAAATCTGTGTTCTAAATGGCTTCCGAGCAGGATAGAATACCGAGAGTTTTGGTCGGCGTCGATGTTGGTGGTACCAATACAGATGCCGTTTTACTCCAGACAAATACTGAGAAGCCGACGTCCTGTCCTACGCCAAGCAAACACCACCTCAGACGTAACTTCCGGTGTCAAAAATGCAGTCAAAGCCACCATTAGTAAGGCATTAGCGACCATCCCTCTGGTTTGGGCATTACTCAGATCAACATTGGAACAACACATTTTGTCAATGCTGTTGTTGAAAGAAAAGGTTGACAAAAATCTGTTTGATCGTCTGTGTGGTCCGGCATCGCGAAAAGCGCCACCTTTCTGTGACTTTCCTAAACAATTAGCTGAATGCGTCAATGGATTGGTTTGTCTCGTTGAGGGCGGGTACGAAGTTGATGGTCGAGAAATATCGTCTGTCAATGAAAACGAAATTATCAAATGTATCGAGCAAGCTAAAGAGATGGGAATTAAAAATTTCGTGGTATCAGGGATATTTTCACCTCTGCGATCCGGACAGGAAGATTGTGTATTTGAGATTATAAGCAAAACATTCCCAGAAGCTTCAGTGACTCTCGAACAAAATTGGACATATTGGTTTAATTGAGAGAGAAAATGCCTCAATACTCAACGAAAGCCTTAAGCCATTGTGCATAGAAACCCTTAATGGTTTCCAAAACGCTTTTAGAAGCATGAATCTAAAGTGTCCATTTTATTTGACCCAAATGACGGGACTATTGTAAGCTATGAACGCGCAATTGAATTTCCGGTATTTACATTTGCTTCCGGTCCAACTAATAGCATGAGGGGTTCTGTATTTCTATCCGGATTGAGTGACGCCATTGTTGTAGATATTGGAGGACAACAACGATATCGGACTTCTGAGAAAAGGTTTTCCGAGAGAAGCATCAACTGAAGTAAAAATTGGAGACGTGCGTACTAGTTTTCAGATGCCTGACGTCATTAGTTTCGGTCTTGGTGGAGGTTCGTATGTAACGTTTGAAACCGACGACATAAGGATCGGGCCTTCAAGCTCTGGCTTTAGGTTGAAAGATGAAGCCATGGTATTTAAGAAAGCCACAGTGAAAATATCGAACGTACAAACCCTGACTGCTACCGATATCGCAGTTGCTGCGGGGTTTTGTCAACTTGGAAATCTCGAAAACGTAAAACATCTCCAGCCTGACTTCGTGTCTTCTGCTACAACAAAAATTCGTGAAATGATTGAATCGAAAATTGATCAAGTGAAATTGGACTCTTCCATCTACCTGTCATCGTTGTGGGAGGCGGTAATATTCTGCTGGACTCTAACGTGCCTTTGAAAGGAAGCACCCATATTTTAAAACCGGCATTCTCCGATGTTGCCAACGCGGTAGGAGCAGCCCTAAGCCAAATATCCGGTTCCGTTGATTACGTAGCGAGCTTGTTTGATAAACTGATGAAAGGAAATGACAACTGAGATAGAATCGGCAATTAAAAATTCGGGAAGTGATGCTCGCTGGATGAGAAGAAAACTTAACATCTCAATTAGAAAGCGTTATCTAGAAAAGGCGCGAGATTTAACTATTTCCGAGGCATGCAAGTATGCAACAGATTTAGCAGTAAAATTTGGCGCGAATCCATCCACCATTGAAGTAATGAGAAAAGTGATACACCTTTGTCGTACCTACCAGGAAATGCTACTCGAGTAAAGGTGAAGGTCATTGGTGACCTGAAATATGACAAAGAGATTTTTGTTATCCGGGAGATTTTAGAAAATAAAGATCAACACACTGAAGATGCGATAGCTTGTAGCCGGCTCAAAAACAGGAGATGACTGTCTTCGGGCAACCACTCGTGGAGACACAACAAAATCAAGATTCTCTGTGTAATTACCAGCCTTGCATCAATGAGAAAGGTGAATGGATTTTGTCAGTTTTAGATATAACTGTATAGCTATTGGGGCTGGTATTTTAGGGTGTGGTGGTGGAGGAAGTCCTTATCTAGGACGGCTACTCGCAACCAGAGCGATCGAAAATGGCCGAGAAATTCGCGTCATCACACCGGATAAGGTTATTGGATACGCTGACGACGAAAATGATGTCATATTGCAGATGGGATTCATGGGGGCACCGATGGTTATCAGGAAAAGCTTGTATCAGGAAAAGAGTTATCAGGTGCTGTAGAATGCATGCGGGATATTTACGTTCACGGGAAATACAAAGATGCCGTATGGAAAATAAAGAAGGAGTTGAAATCAAAGAGGAAGACGGAGTAACCTTTATTGACCATTATAATCCAGAAACAAGTCGAACAGATCAGACATCTGATAGGCTGAAAAACATTATTGGAATATGAGTGCTGAAATAGGAGGACTTAATGCCATAGAACCGTTTATTATCTGCCGACTCGACATTCCAACCATTGATTGTGATGGCATGGGACGTGCTTTTCCAGAGCTTCAAATGATTTGTCCATTAATTTATGGAATAGATCCGTACCCGTCAACTTTGGCTGATGAAAAAGGTCGCAGAGCAGTTATTTTAAAATGTCCTTCACCAAAACACCTAGAAAATCATTTCCGACGTGTTGTGGTTGAAATGGGTTGCAGTGGTGGTGTTGTTATTTCGGTTTTGAAAAAAGCCGACCTCGCTTCTAAAACCATTCATTATTCAGTAAGCCGGGCTTGGAGACTCGGGAGATCCGTTTTAATGGCGAGAGAGGGTAACACCTCGCCAGTTGAAGCCATAACAACACACGAAGGCGGGACAATTCTGATTACTGGCAAAATAGTTGACGTGTTGAGGGCAACAACAGGTGGATTCAACAAAGGTCATCTAAAGATAGCAGGGATAGACCAGTTCAGGGATAAAAATATGCGTATAGATTTTCAGAATGAGAATCTTATTGCTAGGAATTCAGGAACCGGATCCGATGGCAAGTTCTGGCATGCACTCCAGATTTGATCACCGTTGTCGACTCTGATACGGGAGAACCGATATCGACCGAAAACGTTAGATATGGCTTGAGAATATCGCCTAGTCATACCAATCCCGGATATAATGAAAACGGAACAAGCTTTGAAATTTGTTGGTCCTCAAGCGTTTGGATACCCAGCAGACGACGTTGTGTATTCACCATCGGGGAAGTATACAGAACAGGTTCCAGTTGGTCCAAAATAGAAAACATCTTGTGGGGTGCAGGCATTTGATAGAAGTTGAAAAATGAAAGAGAAACTTTAGTCCTCTATAAGAAGCCACAAGAAGTTCTGGAACATTGGCTCTTAAGCCAATTTGCAGTAATTCTCACAAATTGTGCAGCATATAGACTCTATTTAGTCTGATTAAATTCCTTCCAAATTTAAAATCGGGACTAGTGATTTTACCCCGCACTAACACTATCCCATGTATGTATTTATATATTCAATGATTAGATTGACTGTTGGTTTACCGTCCCAGTCAAGAAAATTAATTAATACCGAGACGTTACCAGCTATATGTGAAGTTGCAGAAATTTTTACTTTCGGCAGTGCGCTCAGGGCAATGTGGCTGAAGGTTCTTTAACCTGCCACGCCTGGGCATCTTCCGAAGGAACCACTGACTTTAATTTTTAAATGCCGAGTGCTTGGCAAAAGAACAGTACAGCCTATTTCCAAGTCTTCGTAAGACCCCGCCGAGATTCGTATGCACGACCTCCCACATACGGAGCAAGCACTTTACCAACTGAGCTACCGTATTGACTTGTTTGTAAAAGGATTTTTGACAGGTACAAAAACATGATTATTTCATATTATACAAATAAATCTACAACACCTATATGTTCTATATGAGATACAATGGAAATTAAAAGTTCCTTTAGATTGAAAATATTTATATCACAAAGCTATTTTGGAAACACAAACAAACACCGAAAAAGCATATGCATGGTAGAACTTGTTACCGCTTTAGGGACTTTAACAAAGCAAACTGCTTACATTTATATTATTGACTCTGGGATATCGCAAGCCTAAGCTTATCAAGACCCTTGAAAAATTTAAGGACGTCACCACAATGTCTCTGGAACTAAAACTATCCAGAGATATTTGACATCCTAGAATTCCATGTTTTATTCTTAATTTTTACGTGTTGCTAGACAAGAGGTTCTTGCCCTTCCTGAGCACCCGGCCTTAATGCCCTGGTGGACGTTCAGGTGTTTAACTGAATTTTCCAACTTTAAGGGTTTTACTTTGCTTTTGTTATTTGGACATGGGCCAGTATGTTTGGACATGGATTGGAATGTTTGTTTGTGATGAATCGCCATGATCACTTTTTCAACATACAGTGTACATTATACATGGATTTCATCGCTAACCATTGTGCATATTCAAAATTAAAACAAAACTTGTCAAGTAAGTTCTGAAAAATGTTAACCATTGGGTTAAGCATAGAAACTAGCTTACCATCTCCAGTTTTATTGGAGAAGTTCATCTAGAAAGTCGTTATGAAAACTTCATTACACTATATTATAGTCCATATTAAACGACTTTATACATCTTTATCTTTGAACATTAGGTAGTAAACAGCAAAAATGCTAGTAATTTAAACCGTCTATAGTGACCACCTTTACATGAAGACAACCTTTTCATTAAGACTTAAGTTTTGGAGGTCCTTTTGTGTCATATTTTAATTAAAAATAACGTTTATAAAACAAACCAATCTGTCTTTTAAGTTAAGCGGTTCTTTATCATTTTTGGTCATATTTTATCAGGGCGCTTTGGTGACTGAGTGGTTTAAAGAACATACAGGGTCCCCACAGCCTTTTAGTTTGAATCCAACTCGAGATTAATCCTAGTGTGAGAAATTTTGTCAGTTCACTTGCCAATGGTCGTTGGTTTTCTCCAAGCACACTGGTTTCCTCTACCTTCCATAAACTGCTACCTAAAATATAAGTAAAAAAAATATTGATTGTGGGATAAAACTCCATTCACTTGCAAAATGTTGGTGGTTTTCTCTATTTATTCTGGTTTCCTCCACCTGGCATGAACTGACACCTTGGATATAAGTGAAAACAATCCTGACTGTGGGATAAAACTACTTGCATTTGCCAAAAGTCAGTGGTTAACTTTAGGTACCCAAGTTTTATCAACTTTGCATGGACTGCTGCCTTAAAAATATTGGGAGGTGAAAACAATCCAGACTGTTGGGTAAAGCTCTATTCACTTGCCAAAGATAAGTGGGTTTTCTCTAGGTACTCTTGTTTCTCGAACTGCAACCCGATATTGGTGAAAAAATCTTGACTGCAGAGTAAAACTCAATTCACTTGCAATGGTCAGTGGTTTTCTTTAGGTACCAGAGTTTCATCCACCTTACATGAACTACCACCTTGAATATAAGTGAAAAAAATTAATTAGGTACTCTGGTTTCCTCTATCTTCTATGAACTGCTACCCGATATAATTGATAAACTTTGACTGGAGTGTAAAACTCCATTACTCCACTCCACCCCTAACTCTACAAGTCAAACAGACAATATTGAACATCAAGCATATTCTTATATTTTCTTTTTATTTCAACAATAATTTCAATAAAATAATAAATATTATAATTTTAATAATTACATAATGACTAGAATATTACATTAATTATAGTTAACACAAAACAAATCTCCTTATAAATGTTGCTGACCTATAGCACTTTATCATTCAAACACTTGCTTCAATAAATAAACCTGTATTCAAGTACAGACGTACTAAGCTAACTAATTACAGTAAGACATATTTATAACGAAGCCCTAGAGACTCTATTTTTAACTTCTTGATAAAGCGACTTCATTATATTGTTATACAGTCCAACCTGCCCTAAAGGCCATATCTATAAAAGGGCCACCTGCTTGTAAAGGCCAGTGGAATTGTATCCCAATTGTTCTATAGTTATATTATTTAAACCTGTATACAAGGGCCACCTGTCCATAAATGTCACTTTTACTGGTTCCCTTGGGTAACCTTTATAGACAGGTTTGACTGTATATTGGAAATTGGTTGAGTCAAATAATTGACTTCATTCTATCCATATATTCGTTTTAAGTGTGTTTTGTTATATTCGTGTTTTACTATAGTGGCAAATTGGCAGTTCATATCTGCCTCTCATTAGCTACCACAAACAGGTTTTCAGCAGCTGACATCTATCTCTCAGTAGCTTTTTACTCGCTAGCTATTTATATTGTTCATATTTCATTCGCTTGGCAGCTGAGCTTGAAGTAATTTCCATTTCCTTAGCGTTAAACTTTCGACAGGCCTGAACTATACACAATCAATTTCTTATCATAATGTCACAAGAACATGACCATAATTTATCACTCAAAATTACGTTAATATTCCACTATAAGTACTTCTTCTATGGTAAACAAAAACAAGTTGTAACTAAAATGGGTTGCCATTTTAAAATCCTAAAGAAATCAAAAATGGAAAATCTCAGGTTTTCCCCAATCATGTGCACGATAAATATATAAATGGCCATTGCTAAATACCGAAAAAGTATTTCCTGTGAAGTTACATAAAGATTGGTTAAAACAAAAATTTCAAGAAAAATTTCAGACACATAAAGAGTAAACATTAGATATGTTTGTAACTATATGCATTACTTCTGATGGTTATATACTGCATTTATCGGTACATTTTATATACCCACAGTTATTTTTATTTTTAGTTTGTTGGTTGAATGTTGCTTAACATTGCATCAGCTATTCGCCATGACATTGTCACAATAAAACATCTATGCTATGATGATCCTAAACTTTTGCAGGCATGTTCATTATGCAGTTTGCTGTATTTCAGAACTTTTTCCCAATTTAAATTGCAGAGGGTAGTTTTTAAAAAATGTAACAAAATTGTACATATGTAAAATATCAACTGGAATGCAGACAAAACTGTCTTTCATTTGACTGTGCTATGGTCGAGCCAACTGGTGTTCTTAATTAATCAAAGTACTGAAAGCACTTCTAAACACCCTCCCCCCAAACACACCTTAACACACAGCCAATCCCCCCAAACAAAACCACATACAGAAATAGTAGATAGAATGGAATGGTCTTTAGTGTTGTATCATATTACAGACTTAATTCAAAATTCCTAATAAATGTACACAATATTACGTAATATAAACAATCTGGAATATAGGGAAAACTGCCTTTTTCCCTAAGTTTTTGCTGAAACAACCTATGTTCTTAGTCAAACAAAGTATTGAACACACGTCTAAGCCAAACAGTTACCCATCCACCCACATACACACATACTTACACACTGATACACAAAAATGGTCTACACAGTGTTGTAAAAAGGACTGTGATATCATATTAAAGTCTTAAATAAATTTAAAAGTTATTTTACAATTCAAACATTAAATCAAACTTGAATACCAATGGATAGAGTGGAATGATCTCGTCTCCAGTGTTATAGCATATCACAGTCTTAATACAAAGTCCTTGAACAACATTTTCTCAAGTACAATTGAAAACCAGGTCAATTGCTGTCTTAATTACATGTATATTAACTTGTTCCTTCATTGGTATAACTCTAACATCCCCACAGATAACTTCACAGCATAATTTATGCATTTTATTGATGTTTATTTATTTTTCACTTTAAACATACTATTAAAACACTTTAAACATACTATGAAAATGTATGATGAACAATAAAAAATTTAGTGCATGAAAGAAAAATTTCATCAAAAAGACTGGAAAGTATGAAAATTTCATGCATGATACTGTCCTTTGTTCTGATTTGTATTCCCTTCTTCCTTTTGCTGGCAAACAGCAGCCGTCAAAAGAACAATGTTGTTTTCATGTACACCTGTGTTGTCAAAAGAAGAATGTAGCTCACCTGTACACCAGGTCCATCAAACCCATTTTGTCAGAAAACAAAGTGTAGTTCACCTGTACACCTGTACACAATTCCTATTTCAACTGTACACTTAATTCATCTGATAAAACAATTTGTAGCTCACTTGTTCAAATAATCCATCAATTTAATGTTACCAGAAGAGTGCTATCCATCTAGTTACATTCAACTGATGCAAAAACTTCTCTGTTTATCGCATGACCGACCTTGCTTTTACATTTCACTTCAGATTTTACACAGTATATTTTTGTTCTTTGCCATCAACAGTCAACATAATAATGGTTTTGTTATCAATCCACACAAGTCTAACAAGTTTTAATAGATTGGTTAAGTTAGTCACCTGACAGGGCGGAGTAGGTATTTGTTTTATGCATTTCGTCTGCTGTGATCCGATACCAAATAAAGATGACGATGCAGTCTGAAAATCAAAACAAAGTAAGAAATTATTCTCAAATACTAGTGAATCAAGTAAAACAAAATGTTTCGGTGAAAACAATATCCCCTGCCGAGAGATGATTGAAATGTATTCTTCAAATGGCGGGTGCAGCTAGTCAAACAGGAGGTGCTTACACTTCCTGCGCACCTGGCCTCACTCCAATGGTGGAAGTTTACCTTGTTTTTCTTCTTTTGGATTGTGATTTCAATATGGATTGGTATGTTTTTAGTTTGTTTATTTCATTAAAATTTTAACATGGACTGTAGATTGGATTGATGGAAATGTTTTGCTTGTAACCTCAACCTAAACCAAATTTTTTATAGCAAAAATATAAACACGGAATGCAATATAAACATCTGTAGGTTTCAAATTTTGGAGTGAGGTCCGACTCCATAACCCATGATAAAATACCAGTGATGACACCTGAATTCACATGTTAACTACAACATACCTGCCAGAACTTAAGTCTATTATCAGTGTGAGAGTATGTAGCGAGGTATTTTCCATCACTGGACACAGATACTGCAATAACAGGTCCACTATGAGCTGTTATCATCTGAAAATATGGATAAAAAATAAAAGTTTATAAACACAGAGCTGTCCGAAAAATCTAGTGCATCATTTGATCATTTGGCCAACCAACCTCATTATTGGAAATTAATCTGTGATATTCATACAATTTCTCTGGTCAGTGTAAAATGTTGCCTCTATTGGAGTGTATTATTTTTTCTTCCAAAGCTAGTAAGTGAACCTAACCAAACTTGATTTGGCATAAATTTTTGGAAAAAATTAGCATAAATCGGTGTCACGAACCCAGTGATATTGACAGTAGTTCTAGTTTCTTTCTCCCTCTTATTGGTCTGAAATTAAGCATGTAATTATGTTAAATTCAACCTATATTTCAATAATTTCAACCTAGAAATTAACCCCAGGTGATAAATTATGCAACTAATCATTGTCTAGAGTGAAAATAAAAACTTTGATTTAATATTGGGGTCACTGGTATTGACAATGGTACACGTAATCTTCACATATTCTAAGTACCAGATTCATTCTTAAAATAGGAATTTAAATAACAAACACACCATTTGTTTATTAATTTGAACATAATCACGTGCAAAATATTTCATTGCTGTAAAAGTTTTAGTAAAAATTACACACTCAGGTTCCAGTTGATTAAGCACCCAAGATTTAAAGGCCTGTGCAGCTTTTTGCATCCACCCACAAAAGTTAGTCATGGCTCCTTTTGTTATAACCAAGGATTACAGACCTGACACTTGGAATGTTGTTTCAAATCGTAAAACGCTAATCCACCATTTTTGGCTCCAACCCAGATCCTTTTTGTGACTTGACACACTGTCACCATACTAAACCTACAAATAAAACGTACATCATGGCAGTCAGTTTTGATATGGTATAAAAAACAGGAGGGTCTGAATACATGTATACAGTAATCACAAATCTCTGGCAAGTTAACTGACAAATTTTGACATATAAGTATTTGATCCTAGTGAAATATGAATCCAGGCAGTGAGAGACATTATGATATAGTCTTGATTTACATTTTGGTTTAACAATTTTAGCTGGAAAAATCTTTATGAAGCCTACCAAAATATAATTGAACTACATGTACTAGTTTGATCGGGTGGAGGGAGTGGTGGTGATGTGGATCATATTTCATCTGGCTTCATTATGTTCATATCATTAATAACGACCAGGATATAGATTTGGGCAGATTTTAACTTTTTAATGTAAATATTAAATACAATGTTATCTCTTTACTGTAAATTTTACTAACCTGCAAAGCTGGGAATATTTCTAGCAGTCCTTTAGACTTTAACTGAACTGGATCTAAACAATGTATAGCAACATCCATTGCCTACAACACAAAAAAAGAATATACTATACAGTGGTGTGGATTGTTGGTGTTTTTGTTCAGCCTAGATTTTTTCACTTATATCGAGATAGTCACTTCTGGGATAGAGGAGAAAACTGGAGTATTGTGAATCAGAAAATTTTCATGTCAGTTAATTCCCAAAAGAAGTGGCATTTCAAGTTATTTGCCTACTTTTAATTTTTGTGTCATTGGATGATGACAGTGTAAATGGAGGTGAATCATATCACTATTAAATATTCACAAAAATGTTATTTTAATGTATTGTTTCTCTAACGAATTTATACAGAACATGCAGAAATAAAATGAATGCAGAATTTTTTCAGAAATAAAACACACAGAAATAAACCACAGACCTTTGACACACAAACTGACAAAGTTTTGACTGTTCCAGCAAGAAGTGCTTACATAGTAATGGTTTTCAATTTGCATTTCAGACCACTGCGGTAGCTTAGTTGGTAGAGTGCTCGCTCTGTAAGTTGGAGGTCGTGGATTCGAACCCTGACTGGGTCTCATCCAAGACTTCAAAGTGAGTAGTGACTGTTCTTTCGCCAACCACTCGGCATAACAAAATAAAAGTCACAGTTCTTTCGGATGGGAACTTAAAATAAATAAGGTCCCGTGTAACGGTAGGCTTGGTACGATAAAGGACCCTGCTGTATAATGCCATAAGCACAATGTACTTTCGCCTATAGCTGGCGATGTCTCGATATAAGTGAAATATTCTTGACTGGGGCGTTAAATACCATTACTCAACTCAGACCACTGATCAGCCAACAAGGCCTAATTATACATAGAATAGAACCTATAGCACCATATCTAAATTAAACAGAAAACTTGAGTAAAATGAACTTATTCTATGGACATAAAATTGCTATTTTCATTATAACAAGAGCTGTCTCTTGAGAGCCAAATAACCTCATCCTCAACAATTAATCAATTATTCTTTAGAGTCTTAACATTTTCTCACTAAAGGAATTTTATACAACAGGGCAAGCTTAATTCTCAATAATATATTATTGACTCAGGGATAAGGCAAGTCTTGGCTTATCAAGGTCCTAACATAGTTGTATGACCATCCATCAGCACAATGTTGTTGATAAGATAGTAGCCTCATTCTGCATACATTTGACATGCCATATTTTCATGTCCCTTTCATTCTCACTAAAGGAACTTTATACAATAGGGCAATAATAATATATTATTTACTCAGGGATAAGGCAAGTCTAGGCTTATCGTTCTATGGCCATCAGCACAATATTCTAACATAGTTGTATGACCATCCATTAGCACAATGTTGTTGATAAGTTAGTAGCCTCATTCTGCATACATTTGACATGCCATATATTCATGTCCCTTTCATTCTCATTAAAGGAACTTAAAATATACAACAAAGCAAGCTGTTTTCAATAATAAAATGAACTCAGGGATAATGCAAGCCTAGACACATCAGGGACCTAAAAAACTTTTATAGTCATCATCACAATATTGTTGATAATTAAGTATGATGTCTCTGTATCCAAAATCGTTCTAGATATATTTTAAATCTCATAGTTCAATGTTTTATTTCATATTCAATTTTCATTTTATATGTGCAAGTGTAGCTTGCTAGACAATGGGCACTTACCCTTCTGGAGCAACCAGTTTGAATTCCCTGGTGGAAATTCAAGTGTTTAACTTAAATTTGACAGTTTTCAGTGTTTACTCTGCTTTTGGGATTGTAATTTGGATATGGATTTATATAGGTACCGGTAAACAACACTGACCTGTCCGTTTGACCTTTCATTAGGAATATTCATATAGAAGAGTCCACTCTATACATAGGGGTAATAGGATTCACAGTTAATACTGTGTTCACAAGTTAAGTAATTAGTGTTCTCATTATATATACAAAATAGATCTGTGTGATTCCTATATATAAATGCAGTCTTCAATAATCAATATTTTCATTAAAGGTCAAACAGACAGGTCAAAGATGTTTGCCTATATGATTTTATTGGATTTACTATTCAATACATTAACACAACCGTTGGAAAAACGATACCTAAATTTGGTTTATACAAATTGTATCAACTAGAAGCAAAGTCATTCATTCTATATTACCTCAACCAGGTGGTCAGCTACGTCATTGGGCATTTTCTCCACCAAAAGTTCTATGACTCTCAGGATTTCATGTCGACCTCGTACTAAGACAGAATTGTGAGGCTGTACATGTTGTGAGTGTGTTGCCTGTTCCATGGCATGAAATCTAGCCACTTCTTTCGCCATTGTTATAATCAATGCTGGAGGGCGGGCCGTTGCTATTAGTGACAATGCATGACGAGCAGTTCTGCAGGCATCAGCCATTGGACTCAATGGTAAACCAAAGGTCATACTAAAATATTAACAACAAAAAATAAGATTATGTAAAAAAGTTCCCTTTGATATATATTTACAACTATATAAATCATAGACTTGTGAAATGGAAACATCACAGAATAATGACATCATAATTACAGTTTATCATAAAATAGTTCAGGTGTTTTTTCTGTGGTAAAATATAAACTGTTTTCACACTGTCGTTTTTATAATTATTTTAAGTAAATTAGTTGAAAATTTTATATAAAAATCAAATACATGATGTGCATGCACAACTCTTCATATAAGGTCACATCCTATTTGCGATGTTTAAGTTAAGGAAAATCTCTGTTAAGGAATCATTTAAAACTGGAGCCGTTAAGTGATTTTGTGTATAAACAAGAGGCCCATGGGCCTGATACGCTCACCTGATAACTAATGGCTAGCTGATAGATTTAAAGAAAACATAAATACTAAACCCCAATGACTTTTTTCTTTACATCATGATAACCATTGTATCAATACCTACAACATTCTAATATACATGCCTATACAAAAAGTTAATAGTTTTCAAGATAATTAACCATTTCAGTATTGTTTCACATCTGTGACCGTGACCTTTGAACCCATGACCTTTTTCTATACATCAAAATGATCGTTGTATCGATACCTACAACATTCTAATATACATGCCTATACAAAAAGTTTATAGTTTTCGAGATAATTAACCATTTCGGTATTGTTTTGCATCTGTGACCTTGACCTTTCAACCCATGACCATTTTCTATACATCAAAACAATCGTTGTATCAATACCTACAACATTCTAATATACATGCCTATACAAAAAGTTTACAGTTTTTGAGATAATTAACCATTTCGGTATTGTTTCACATCTGTGACCGTGACCTTTGAACCCATGACCTTTTTCTATACATCAAAATGATCGTTGTATCGATACCTACAACATTCTAATATACATGCTTATACAAAAAGTTTATAGTTTTCGAGATAATTAACCATTTCGGTATTGTTTTGCATCTGTGACCTTGACCTTTGAACCCATGACCTTTTTCAATACATCAAAATGATTGTTGTGTCAATACCTACAACATTCTAATATAAAAGCTTATACAAAAAGTTTATAGTTTTCAAGATAATTAACCGTTTCGGTATTGTTTCACATCTGTGACCTTGACCTTTGGACCCATGGCCTTTTTCTATATATCAAAATAATTGTTGTATCAATACCTACAACATTCTAATATACATGCCTATACAAAAAGTTTATAGTTTTCAAGATAATTAACCATTTCAGTATTGTTTTGCATCTGTGACCTTGACCTTTGAACCCATGACCTTTTTCTATACATCAAAATGATCGTTGTGTATCGATACCTTCAACATTCTAATATACATGCCTATACAAAAAGTTTATAGTTTTCGAGATAATAATTATAATCAGAGGTAAAAACAAATAGGTCACAACCTTCACAATTGACCTTGACCTCATTTTGAAGATACTAACAAGAAGATGTCAAAACTGAAAACCTCATGTCATTATCTGATCAAATAGTCAAGTTATAACAATTTGAAGCTATTTTACGATTTTTTCCAAATTAAACGCAAAAACGCGTAACCTATTTTTTATCCGAATTTCACAAAATGAACAAACTATAGGCTTAAGACCCTAGAGAAGCCAAATATCACATCAGATTTTTTCTCCAAACAGTACTTTCGGAGAAGAAGATTTTTTAAGATTTTTGCACCCCTAGGTCACCTTGACCTAGTTATGGTAGCCATAGCAACGCCACGAACAAATCAGAATTGCACCGGCCCAAATATACTTCTGACAAAGTTTCATTAAAAACTGTCCAGTAGTTTCAGAGGAGAAGTCGAAAATAGGTGTTAACGACGCACGCACACACGCACACACGCACGCACGCACATACACACGCTGCGCTATGCCATAAGCTCACATGACCTTCGGTCAGGTGAGCTAAAAATTACTAGTGAATAAAGGTTGTTCCCCCTAAGCAAAACGACTAAATTTCCCCCATTAGACTAATAAAATGTCTAAAGCAAGTAACAGTGATAAACAGGTAAATCTATGAAAATAGATTATTTTTTCCCAATTTAAGAGACAGAAGGTAGTTGTGAAAATGTAAAAAAAAATGTAACAAAATCACTGCTGAATTTACCTGGGTACTAGTCTATCTGCATCAACACAAAGTTCTAACAGCCCTAGGAGCACAGAGGACACATCTAGATAGGGTTCCCACACTGTAAATCCTCGACCTAATAAATCAATGGCCGCTCTGCGTATTGGTGTATATGCTGGTAATCTTTTACTTGGTGGCTGTTGTAGAAGAAATGAAAGCGCTCTACCTGTCAACAAAGAAACAAAAATCATCAAAACTTTATCAATAAAATTAAATATTAAGCAAAAAGCAAAACTTGTGAGTTTATACTATTTTCTTTAAAATACATGTATCTTTAACTGTCAATAAGTTAGGAATACGCCATAATTTATAAATCAACTCCATGATCAAATCACAATACCGAAAACAAAACAAAAAAAATGAAAACTGGTTTCACACCTGAATTTTCACCATTTAGAGAGTGAGGCCAGGTGTTAATGGTGAGTACGTACTTCCTGTCTAGCTAGGAAAGAAATCAAAATTGAAATATAAACATAATGCCCTTTTTATAACATCCATCTATATAATATATATTGAATGTTTTCAAAATTTCAGCAATGTAATGCATGAATCGATTTCAATATTTGAGCTATGTATAATGCAATGACTGATTCTCATTGAAGCTTATATGTAGAGTAGATTGAAGTTTGTATATGAAGACCAAGACCACCTACATGACAGTCCTAAGACTGAATTTTAAAATTTGAGACAGGGTAAAAATTCCATAATTTTGTGTGTCCCGGCTGGATAGGTTTTAAAAGGTTCAAAATCCTGGACGCATTACACATATGAGGACCCCAAAACTATGCACTTTATAAATAAGTTGCTCTTGATAACGAAGTTTCTTTTTAGTTTAAAATAAAAAGCAGTATTAGACCCTAATTCATGGTCGGTCTTCATCATACAGGTGATCATTATAAAAGTTAAACTTACCCATGTTTGAATACTGAAGTAAATAAAAGTCAAAGGTCAACTTTAACATAAATGAACTTGAATTGGCTACCACCAAGAAATAAAGCTGTCATCTTAAGAGTGTGCTGATGGCAACAGTGCAACTGGGGGGGGGGGGGGGGGGGGGGGGGGGGGGGGGGGGGAGAGGTGTGTGTGTGATTTTGTCATGTGACTTGGGTTCCATGAGGAGGGCATCATTTTTTAGGTCTTTTTAAGAGTGGGGGTGGGGAGAGGTGTATGTGTGTGTGTGTGTGATTCTGTCGTGTGACTTGGGTTCCATGAGGAGGGCATCATTTTTTAGGTCTCTTTAAGGGTGGGGGTGGGGAGAGAGGTGTGTGTGGGTGTGTGATTCTGTCGTGTGACTTGGCTTCCATGAGGAGGGCATCAATTTTTAGGTCTCTACCTACTCAGCTGCTGTAGTATTACCTGAATTTAACTAGAACTGTCTCTTGAGAGCCAAATACCCCTGCCTCTAACATTTTATGTTTTCCTGTGACCTTGACCTTTCTGATATGACCTTAGTTAAAGGTCTTGACACATCTTTGGACCATGATTATTCGAGTCAAGTTTTATGACTGTTGTCAAAGGAATTCTGAGAAATGGTCCACACATGATTTAACACGGACAGACAGACACACGGATGGATGGACGAACAGACAGTAAATGTGATTTCTATACGTCGCCGTTAAACTAGTTTTATTAATTTTTATTTTTTATTTTATAGGTGACGTGGAATCTTATACATGGTATGGCTATACCACACTTTAAATATTTTTAAACTTTTAAATTTACTGACTGATCGATAAAAAGGACATACAGGCACTTGTATATCAATAGTCATTCAATACTGCACAATAAAAACTTCAGAGAGACTCTTGTATATCATAAATATATTGAAGTTAGTTGTAATATAATTTTAAATTTGCTTATCCATGCACAGACATAATGAATCCCATTACCACGAACACACCACACACACAAACCACAATGAGTTCCTTTATTTTTCTTTAAAAGCGACATACAAATTACATAATCTAAAAAAATCAATAAAGAAAGTCCAAAGTACGAAGCTTGATTTATTGACAATATATGTAGATATTTATAAATGTATATTTAAAGTACCAGTAATATGATATGAAATGTATATTACACAGGTAGAAGAATCGCAGGTAGAGGGCGCTTCACTTCACAACCATGACAACATAGGAAGATATTAATGAAAACAAAATCCACCAGAATAGCTGATTAAAATCTATATCAACTCTGGAATTCTAAAACTGAATGTAAGTATAATAATTATTATTATTATCATTATTATTATGATCTTTCATTTATTATGATCTTTTATAATTATTAATAAGATCTATATTATTATTATTATCATTAAAATTATTATTTTTTTGAAGAATGTCAGTGTAAATTTAAAACTGCTTTGTGTATGTACAGACTGTTAAAATTGAATGGGACCCATATGGCCCAGGGAGATTTCTGAAAGTGAGTGGTGTAATAAGAGTAAATCCATAAATCTTTTCTCTTATAATGCACACAGACCTGTTAAAATCTTTGGTTTGAAAAAAAAACCAGACTGACACTGAGCACTACAGCATAGGGGGTGATAAATTTTGCACAATGACATTTTCTTGTAAAACGGATTAAAAATTAATATTGATGGCCTCAGTAGTTTAAATGAAGTGAGAAATTTCAATACTAGTATTTACAATATTGGGAAAACTTAAACTCCCTCACAAGAGTAGTAGGGAAAGCTGGTGATATAGGGGGACTCCTGCTCATATGGGAAGAGTTGGCAGGCATGGTCTTATTTTTTTTACAGAATTATGTGCAAATTGTGCCAGAAACAGGCAAATGCAAGCTAATACAAGAATTAGACATGTAATATTTATGTATTGAGACAAATTGTTATTTTAGAGTAAATACTTGTGGGAAGTAAATGAGATATATTTCTCTATAAAATAAAAGCATTACTGAAATGATATTGTGATAAATTGTAAGCTAGAGTTGGCCTAATTAAGAATTAGCATAAGGCAGACCATAAAAGTTAAAACACTCGCACATCTCAAGCATACATGAGAGGCTGCGATGGCCTAATGGATAAGACATCAGTCTATAAATCCAGAGTCTCACCACTGTGAGTTCGAGTTCCACTCAGACCACATGTGGGAAAGTGAATGTTTCTTTCCTTGCCATTGGCCTTTACTGGTTCACCTGGTATCAGTATAATGGACTGTGGAGAGTAGTGCGCTTGTCAGCGGTGTATTGACTCGGTGAGCTAGCACCTTAAAGTCGTTCTGAGTGTGCGCTAGTACAAGGCAGACTATACAACACACACACTTCACATGCATGAAATTGTTCATAGATTAATCCATAGAGATTACAGTCCAACCTGCCTTAAAGGCCACCTCTATATAAGGGCCACCTGCTTATAAAGGCCAGAAGAATTTTATCCCAAATGTTCTTTATTAATATTATTTGAACCTGTATATAAAGACCACCTGCCCATAAAGGCCACTTTTACTGGTTCCCTTGGGTGGCCTTTATAGACAGGTTTGACTGTAATAAAATATTTCTTGTCGCGAATAGCTGAAAAATTGCTGATGCAATGTTAAGCAACATTAAAAGCAACAACCATTATCAGATAATATAGTCTTATGGTGACTTGGTACATTGTTCTGGACCACTTAGTCGGTCATACTGGTACTGATACTGATACTACTGACCCAACCCATAGAGGTCCACCTCTTCGTTTTGGATGTTTAAATGCCCTCTAGTGTGATGCACTTAAACCAAAAGTTTTCAAGTGTCATGAGCCAAGTACTGAAAAAGTTGGGGTCCTTTCAACTAAACCACTCCTCAACTGTCTTCAGGACTTCTTTGTCAGACCAAAAATGATCAATTTTTAATTTTGGGAGTAGGATGAAGTAACTAGGAACTAAGTCAGGTAAATAGGCAGGATGTGGTAATAATACATACTTGTTTTGCAATACAGGATCAATTGCAACTTTATCAAGTATAGATTCTGGCATTGTGGCAGTGTCCTGTTGCAGCAAAACACACATATATATATATAGTTAATCCCAGTGTTTTTCACTGATGGGGGCTCTTAGCTAGTTTAGCAAGCTGCAAAGTACACTCCAGTTATGTTACTTCTCTTTGGTAAACAGTCCAACACATTTTGTGTCCCAAAATACTGAGGCCATAACCTTGTCAGTAGATGGTTGTGCCTTGAACTTCTCTAGCCTGAAGACCCTACCACTTAGGACTTTGAGCTTTATTCTCTGGCTCATAATGATGAGTTGAGTTGAGTTATAATGTTTAACGTCCCAGTCAAGAATATTTTACTTATATCGAGTTGTAGCAAGCTATAGGCAAAGGGGGCAGAAATTTTGCCTGTGTGTTGCACTTATGGTATTATACAACAGGGTTCTTTAGGGTGCCAAGCCCACAGTGACACGGGACCTTGTTTATTTTAAGTTCCCATCCGAAAGAACCGTGACTTTTATTTTGTAATGCCGAGTGCTTGGCGAAAGAACAATCACTACCCACTTTCAAGTCTTGGGTAAGACCTGGCTGGGATCGAACCCACGACCTACCACTTTCGGAGCGAGCACTCTAACAATTGAGCTACGGCAGTGGTACTCATAATGATGAGCCCAAGTCTAATCTTCTAAGTTTACAAGATGCAAAAGAATATAATCTTTTGACACTTCAACAAAGAGCTCCATACTGACACTCTGGTTGCCAATCGCTCATCACAAGAGCTGAGGAACCAATGGGCTGTTAGCTTGCACATACCTAAACAATCCTGTAAGACTGTGAACCTAATAAGGGCAGTACAATAACTCAATATCTTTTTTTGCAAAATTACAAAAATGAGACAGGCTGGTTACTTAAATGACTTCCCTTCATTTTAAAATCCTATTGATATACTGTACATTTATATTTGTTTTTTAGTTGCGATACAATTACCCAAACAGTGACCAGTCAGTGATAGTTCATTCACAATTTCTGACTTCAAAATGGCAGAATACATACCAGGAGTGGATTTCCAAGCTGCCATTGAGAAGTGCGAGTTATGTCAGGAGGAGGATGCACAGTTTTACTGTAAGGATTGCCGACAGGAGATGTGTAGTGGTTGTAAGATGATACATCTACGGAGCCAGGTAAGCCTCAATCACATTGTTATAAGCAGTAACCTCGGTAAAAGTAACAGGAAAGAAAGAAAACCAATCAAATGTACATCACATTCGAAAGAGATCATACGGATGTACTGTACTAACTGTGATGAAGCTGTCTGTGTAAAATGTATCTCTGGCACAAAACACAAAAACCACAACTTTGATGAACTTCAGACAACTTTATACAGGTACCAGGATGAGGTATCCCAAAGCATAACCGAAACCAAACAACAAATAGCAGATCTAGAGAAGTTATTGCAAGATATAGATGTCAATGTCAAAGATTATACTGAAGTATCAGATAAAACCATTAATGAGATAAACAAGCAAAGAAATCAAATCAAATCAGACGCTGACAAAATAGCAGACCGTCTGGTAGATAAAGTCCACAATCAAAAACAACAGGATCTACAACTCACGGAGAAAAAGAAGAAAGATGTACAAAAGATAATACATAATCACAATGAACATCTCCAGTCTTGTGAAGGAACATTAAAATCCATGAAAAATTTCACTGCCATCCAACGTCAAAGAAAAACACCAAATCCACCTTCCATTACACGTGTCTATCCACCAACATTTATCAGCCAAGGCATTTTAAACTTAGAGGACATGTTTGGCCAACTTACAGATTCCATGGAAACTAAATCAACACAAAAGACACCTAAACAAGAAAAATATCTGAAGACCACACCAAAATCTGATGACAGTGTGGACAGTAGTGCAGTAAACACCATCAGCACAGACATAGTAACCAAAATCAATCCTGCTGTAAAATGTTCCCATGTGTCTGCTGTAAATGATAAGGAAGCATGGTGTGGTGGTAATGATTTTCTGGTATTGATAGATATTGATGGTCACATAAAGAAGGAAATAAAACTGAATCGAGATCTCCTGGATGTAGCTGTTACATCAAAGGGGGAGGTGTTTGTTACAGCAGCTACATCCAGGAGATCAAAAGATACAAACATAAATAAATATTTAACAGATGGAAAGTGTATTAACATATCAGATACAAATCCATACAAGCCACTTGGTCTATGTGTTACATCACAGGATGACTTACTGGTATGTCTGTATAATTTTGATGATACTAGTAATAAAGTAGTAAGGATGACTACCACAGGTCAAATAAAACAAACTATACAGAAGAATAAACAACATAAACCATTGTTTACATTACCATTCTATGTAACAGAGAATATAAATGGTGATGTTGTTGTAGCGAATGGTGGTTATCCTACTACTATTGTTGTAATCAACAAGAAAGGAGAACACAGATATAGCTACCCAGACTCCTTACATTCATCTCACACTATTGATGAGTGTTATGGTATAGCCTGTGATAACACTGGATGTATACTGGTCAGTGATTTACATAACCACCAAATACATCAGATAGACATCAATGGCAGATTTATAAAGTTTATACTTACTAAACAACACGGAATACTAGAACCATGGGGACTGAGTATTGATATTAAAGGTCAGCTCTGGTTAGGTAATGGTAATGGCAGAGAAGTAATCATTTATAAGTACAGATCATGACTTTATTCACTCATAAACAAAAACATCAACAACATTTATACCATCTTACTGAATAGTACTTTGTGTAATCAAATACTAATGACAACAGTCAAGTGTGACTGTGTATCATAAAGACACTCACATACATTATTAACAACATTTATACAATCTAACTGAACAGTACTTTGTGTAATCAAATACTAATGACAAAAGTCAACTGTGACTGTGTATCATAAAGACACTCACATACATTATTAACAACATTTATACAATCTAACTGAACAGTACTTTGTGTAATCAAATACTAATGACAACAGTCAAGTGTGACTGTGTATCATAAAGACACTCACATACATTATTAACAACATTTATACAATCTAACTGAACAGTACTTTGTGTAATCAAATACTAATGACAAATGTCAACTGTGGCAGTGTATTCTAATTCATTCTGTATGCAACGCTCATTTTCATTGGCTGACGTCAAAAATTTCCAACAGTATAACCAATGATATACTGTCGCAAATTCCGACAGTAAAACCACAATATACTGCTTCAAATTTTTGGGTACTTGCAAGTGCGCATTCGGTACCAAACCATCTTGATGGATTAAAGGAAACTTACACAGGGTATGACAGAGATATATCAATCGAGGATGAATATTTTCCTGTCATTGAAAATATTACACTGTTAGTGGTGTAGGATTCTTTTACTCACACGCCAAAACTCAATTTGTAAACAAATATTTGCATCAGATCATGCCATCATCCGTGTCTTCGGAAAATGACGTCATCAAATGTTGTTGACGTTCTTGAGTAAAATAATTATGACATCATCAGTATAGTGTCTATAGGTGACCGTGTCTCATCCGGAAGGCACTTCACTTTTTCATAGAATCAGATTTAAAAGTCAGAGAAATCCAATTAATGCGGGAAATGGTACATGTGATCTGTCTCAACCAGTTCAAATGGATTTGGAAAATCCCCGAGTTATTTATAGTATGGTTTTCAGAAAATGCTTACCATATTGTTTAAAGTATGTTTTGAATTAGAATAGGGATAACTGTCTTGTTATATCGGTGGTTATACTATCGCAAATAACGTTTTATTTGCTGACGCGTCGCCAATAAAACTTCACCGATATACGTCTGCAAATCGAAAATTACAAGACAGTTATCCCCTAATTATAAAGACACTCACATACAACAACATTTATACCATCTTACTGAACAGTACTTTGTGTATTCCAATACTAATGACCAAAGTCAACTGTGACTGTGTATAATAAAGACACTCACAAACAACAACAACAACATTTATACCATCTTACTGAAAAGTATTTTGTGTAATTAAATACTAATGATGAAAGTCAACTGTGACTGTGTATTATAAAGACCCTTACATACACAAACATCAACAACTTTTACACCATCTTACCGAATAGTAATTTGTGTAATCAAATACTTATGATAAAATACAACTGCAGTGATGATCTTACAATCAACAATGCAGTGATCAACTTACAATCAACAATGCAGTGATGATCCTACAATCAACAATGCAGTGATCAACTTACAATCAACAATGCAGTGATGATCCTACAATCAACAATGCAGTGATGATCCTACAATCAACAAGGCAGTGATGATCTTACAACCAACAAGGCAGTGATGAACTTACAATCAACAATGCAGTGATGATCCTACAATCAACAATGCAGTGATGATCTTACAATCAACAAGGCAGTGATGAACTTATAATCAGCAATGCAGTGATGAACTTACAATCAACAATGTAGTGATTAACTTACAATCAACAATGCAGTGATGATCTTACAATCCACAATGTGGTGATGATCAAACAATTAACAATGCAGTGATGATTTTAAAATCAACAATGCAATGATGATTCTACAATCATCAATGCGGTGATGATCCTACAATCAACAATGTGGTGATGAACTTACAATCAACAATGCGGTGATGAACTTATGATCAGCAATGTAGTGATGAACTTACAATCAACAATGCAGTGATCATCTTACAATCCACAATGTGGTGATGATCAAACAATCAACAATGTGGTGATGAACTTATAACAGCAATGCAGTGATGATTTTAAAATCAACAATGCAGTGATGCTCCAACAATCAACAAGGCAGTGATATTACTACAATCAACAAGGCAGTGATGATACAACAATCAGCAATGCAGTGATGATCTTACAATCAGCCATGCAGTGATGATCTTATAATCAACAAGGCAGCGATGATCCTACAATCAGCCAGGCAGTGGTGATCTTACAATCAACTCCTACGATCAGCCAGGCAGTGGTGATCTTACAATCAACAAGACAGTGATGATCTTACAATTAACAATGCAGTGATGATCTTACAATCAACAATGCAGTGATGATCCTACAATCAGCCAGGCAGTGATGATCCTACAATCAGCCAGGCAGTGGTGATCCTACAATCAGCCAGGCAGTGATGATCTTACAATCAACTCCTACAATCAGCCAGGCAGTGGTGATCTTACAATCAACTCCTACAATCCACAATGCAGTGATGAACTTACAATCAACAATGTGGTGATGAACTTACAATCAACAATGCAGTAATGATCTTACAATCCACAATGCAGTGATGATCTTACAATCCACAATATGGTGATGATCTTACAATCCACAATGTGGTGATGATCCTACAATCAACAATGTGGTGATGATCCTACAATCAACAATGCAGTGATGATCTTACAATCCACAATGCAGTGATGATCTTACAATCCACAATATGGTGATGATCTTACAATCCACAATATGGTGATGATCTTACAATCCACAATATGGTGATGATCTTACAATCCACAATGTGGTGATGATCCTACAATCAACAATGTGGTGATGATCCTACAATCAACAATGCAGTAATGATCTTACAATCCACAATGCAGTGATGATCTTACAATCCACAATATGGTGATGATCTTACAATCCACAATATGGTGATGATCTTACAATCCACAATGTGGTGATGATCCTACAATCAACAATGCAGTGATGATCTTACAATCCACAATGCAGTGATGAAGTTACAATCAACATTGTGGTGATTAACTTACAATCAACAATGCAGTAATGATCTTACAATCCACAATGCAGTGATGATCTTACAATCCACAATATGGTGATGATCTTACAATCCACAATGTGGTGATGATCCTACAATCAACAATGCAGTGATGATCTTACAATCCACAATGCAGTGATGAAGTTACAATCAACATTGTGGTGATTAACTTACAATCAACAATGCAGTAATGATCCTACAATCAACAATGCAGTGATGATCTTACAATCCACAATGCAGTGATGAAGTTACAATCAACATTGTGGTGATGAACTTACAATCAACAATGCAGTAATGATCTTACAATCCACAATGCAGTGATGATCTTACAATCCACAATATGGTGATGATCTTACAATCCACAATATGGTGATGATCCTACAATCAACAATGCATTGATGATCTTACAATCCACAATGCAGTGATGAAGTTACAATCAACATTGTGGTGATTAACTTACAATCAACAATGCAGTAATGATCTTACAATCCACAATGTGGTGATGATCCTACAACCAACAATGCAGTGATGATCCTACAACCAACAATGCAGTGATGATCCTTCAATTTGCAATGTGGTGATGAACTTACAATCAACAATGTGGTGATGATCTTACAATCAGCAATGTGGTGATGAACTTACAACCAACAATGCAGTGATGATCCTACAACCAACAATGCAGTGATGATCCTTCAATTTACAATGTGGTGATGATCTTACAATCAACAATACAGTGATGATCATACTATTAGCAATGCAGTGATGAACTTATAATCAGCAATGTGTTGATGAACTTACAAATAGTAATTAAGTGATGAACTTTCAATCAGTAATGCGTTGATTTATTTTTTTAATCAGCAATGTGTTGATGAACTTACAATTAGTATATCCGTGATGAACTTTCAATTAACAATGCAGTGATGAACTTACAATCAACAATGCAGTGATGACCTTACAATCAACAATGCAGTGATGGAGTTACAATCAGCAATGTGGTGATAAACTTTTAATCAGCAATGTGCTGATGAACTTTCAATCAACAATCACTTACAATTGGCAGTGCAGTGATGAACTTACAATCAATAATGTGGTGATGAACTTACAATCAGTAATGTGGTAATGAACTTACAATCAGCAATGCAGTGATGAACTTACTATCAGTAATGTGGTAATGAACTTACAATCAGCATTGCATTATTGAACTTATATTCAGCAATTCGGTTATGAACTTTCAATCAGCAATGTGCTGATGAACTTTTAATCAGGAATGTGCTGATGAACTTTTAATCAGCAATGTGCTGATGAACTTTCAATCAACAATCACTTACAATTGGCAGTGCAGTGATGAACTTACAATCAGCAATGTGGTAATGAACTTACAATCAGTAATGTGGTAATTATGAACTTACAATAAGCAATGCAGTGATGAACTTACTATCAGCAATGTGGTAATGAACTTACAATCAGCAATGTGGTAATGAACTTACAATCAGCAATGCAGTGATGAACTTATAATCAACAATGCTGTAATGAACTTAAAATCGGCAATGCGGTTTTTAATTTTACATTTACTTAACTTTTATAATATTGGTATTATGACTGCCATAGGCAAATAACGTTGACCAGTCAACTTGACGTTTCAATAGGTATATGACATGAGCCGAAATAGAATGATCAAATTATAATGCAGAAAACAGCATTAAAATTTGAAATAAATATATATTCCGTCAATGATATTGTGGCAGAATGTTGATAAACATGGAGGAGTCTATATAACGTTGATAGGTTAAGATAGGGATATATAAGGTGGGGGTTGACTAATGAATGCAGGAAGGCATGATTATGTATACATGATAACATAATATTAACACCTTTTTGTGTATATTAAACTGACCTATGTTTATAAACACTCTGCCACAATATCGCTGATGGAGTATAGTCGATTATGAAAACATGGATTTGTGGTTATAACTATTTCTCCACTGAGGTGATTTCACTTTTATTTTTATTTTTGTATAATGCAATACTGGTGCTTGCTTCAACAATACACAAAAAATGATACTCATTTATTTTTTACCTACGGGGCCTTTTTATATAGATGATCATATTCATACAGTTGGGTCCATCCAATACATGGATAGTGTTAGGATTCTCAATTGATACACACACAACACATGGCCTCACTCTTTTACACCAAACTCTAGGTTTTTATTATTTCCTTGCTGTTTCAGCAATTAATTCTACAAACAGATATAGGTTTTGAAATTAAAATTTTCCAAAATTCATGTTTATTTAATGTAATAGGCTACTTATGGTGTTCCCTTTGCATAAATGCACTGGTTCATGGGACAGGTCAATGTTTTTAGCTATGCAATTATTATCATTATTATTATTATTATTATTATATAGCAATACAAGTTTCGAATAGAAATTACATGATAAATTCTACACTGAGATGTTAAGAGTGCAACTATATATCAAACTTGCAAACTTAATTCTGGTCCAAGGTTCTCGGAATCCTTTTTGCACACTTATTTCGAATAGAAATTAAATTATTAAACCTAATGTGTAAGTGAGAAACTATATAATATATGAAAATTTGCATGCAAACTTTATTCCGTTCTGAGTTTTTCCAAATCCTTTTTTCATTATTGCACACTTTTTATGTGACACTGTTGTCTAATCATTGCTGAATATGACATCGCTGCGTTGTTATCATATTATTGCACTTGTTCTTATATTCTTTTACAAGAAATAGTGCATATTAATATTCATGTGTTTTTTGAGACAAAAATGGTATTTTAGATAAAATACTGTGTTACTTTTTTATTGCGGGAGATTTTTCAATACGTAATTTTGCAAAGTCTTTCAGTCAGGAAATCATACATCATGTGAATATTCCCAGAATCACAAATAATCTAAACATCAAACTGCAAAGCATGCCGGCAATTCACTATGACCATGTACAAAACATTTAAGAAAGGGAGATAATTGCCTATTGGTAGTGAATTTTAATATTTATATGGATTGTGTTGTTAAATTTACATACTCCAAAAATGACACTTGGGGATCTACACAGGAAACTTGATACTCACGAATTTAAAGTAATCTATAGTACCAGTGGGAAGTAAATTAATTTTACTATATCATAAAAGGGTTATTGAACTGTATGTCTACCCAGGTTTTGAAATCATAAAAATTTGGCGATTTTTCAAAATCTTTACGAATTATAGGTGTCATTTTGAAGATCGTTTTAAGCTTATAACATACGTATTCCAGTTTTTGTGGAAAATTGTATTCCAAGTCCCATTAATGATTTCTAACATTAGCTAATTTAAGTTAAGAAAAATCTTATAGAAGGACATTTTTGAAGATATGGGGTATTTTTTGGCTTAAGAGGAAGCTGAAATCTAGAAAATAATTGTTACTGGTAGTAAATCACATACAATATTATAAATTCATAAAAAGGTTTGTAGATGTTCTTGCTAATATATGAAATGTTTAAAGATATTGGTAGCAGACATCAGTGGTAATAAGGCCAAATGTAGGCCTGTCAAAAGTAGAGCATATAATAGTAGACCCGGAGGCCTTACCTAAGATCATGCTCATTTACAGTACTTTGCAACTCATGTTGTTTCTGCCAATATTTTTTAAATATAGGTGCATAACACTAAATGTGTTTAGGCCAAAATGGACTAATTTTGAGTGTCAATTCACAACTGAGGTGGGTATTCATTATGAATTGAAATACTGCAATGAAAGAACTTCAAGGTAGTTTTTAGGGTTCTTTTGTTAGGAAACAGCAAATATTTTATGGTAATGAAAAAATATTGTTTTAAATTGTCTTTAACAAGAGTAACAGAGATTCTTACAATGTGTTGGTGCATTGAGAAAATTACAGTTTAAACTTAAACTGATAATATTCTCCAACTTTGATATCTTGAATACCACAGATAACCCAAAGTCTTTTTTTTTGTCCTTACTAGTTTTCTATATAAACACATGTGATTACTGGTTTTCTATAAAAACACATGTGAACACATGTACAACTTCAATAACTCCAACATCTAGCATTCAAATAACCACAACAATGCCAGTAATGTTGAGGTGTGCATACCTGTCACACATTGTGATATTACATCATGCTCTCACACACACCACTCATTTTCTCACACATATTTGTAAAATACCCTTCAAAATTAAAAATTTCAAACAAATTATTAACGATAACTACCAAAATAATCCAGAAATGTGTGTATTTAAGTTGTGAGTACAAATTGTATGAAAATTTTCTGTGATTTTAAATGTTTATTTTTGTTCTCAGAATTCTCGGAATTGCATATTTTGATTTTTTTTTTTGTGCTTTCAGCACACATTTGTCATGTTTATTTCACACTTTGCTTCCTTTAACTCATGATAGCTATGAGTCTGAGGTAAAAATAAAAAGGAGGACAAACTCAATAATTTTAGCAACGAGTGATTTAGTAGAATGATCAGTCAAGTCAATGAAATTACTGGCAATAAGCTAACATGTAAACTGGCTGATTTAGTGAGATGAGTCTGTGATTTTGTTACAAGTTTTAAAAACTACGCTCTTTTAAAATGGTAAAATTTGAAGTTCTGATATAGTACAGCAAACTGCATCACATGTTTGCAAAAGCTTAAGATCTTCATTGCAAATATTTTACATTCATTTGTTACAATATCTACAACTTGTTCCAGGTAAGGGTAACTTGATTTAAAAATTTGACATTTTTCCCTGGGGAAACTACAGTCAAACTTTTCTATAAAGGCCACCTAAGGAAACTGGTAAAAGTGGCTTTTATGGGCAGGTGGCCTTGATATACAGGTTTTTATAATATGAATCAAGAACAAATGGGATACAATTCCACTGGCCTTTATAAGGATTTGACTTATAGTACAGAGGTGGCCTTTAAAGGCAAGTTAGACTGTACCTTTATTTGATAGCAACTTTAGGCACACATACTGTAAAACATTAATTTTTCGCATGCATGTTATTTTCGCGTAATTCGCGAGTTCATAACAAATCGCGAATATAATATGCGCAAAAATAAATTTGATCGAATAAATATGAATGGACTTTTACGACTTTTACATGAAGGGCTCATGCTGGGATGGGGCTCTCAACGGGATATCGCGAACATTTCATGCCATGAAATGGCTTTGATACAAATATCGCGAAAATATCATGCCGCGAAAAATAAAGTGTTTTACAGTAATCACTGCTAAGTAGTTGTAATGATCAATGATACTGTATTAATTAATCTAATTAATTAGGTGTTAATATATGATTATTTTTTGGATTTTTTTATGCATGATGATCATATATTGTATTGCCAATGATTTTGCCCTTTTCTTTTTGGCTGATAAATCCATATGTTCACCGCGCAATAACGAACATGACATTTATATGACGTAATAAAGAGGCAATGTTTACCACACAAAAACGCACTAGACATTATGTAACATTACAATGGGCAATGTCCACTGCGCAAATTTGCACACAACATTTTATGATGCAACATTGTAAAAAGCAAAATACACAAGTAAACTTCTACATGTTCTAATGAAGAAACTTTATTACGTTTTAAATTTGTAATTTATAAATATTTTAATAATAATGGTGATAAAAATCATTGGTCATATAACAAAACAATTACTGACTTTCGATTTGGTAGAAATAAGGATTTTTTCAACCTCTATGGCCTCGGTGAATATAATATTTTTGAGGTTGAGAAATCCTTATGTCTACCTCATCAAAAGTCAATAATTGTATAATATTGGTAATACAGGTTTTGTGTATTAATGTATGCTTTTGTCTCCATCCATCAATTCTTACATAAACATCATTTACATGTATTTAATAACTAATTATTTGTATTTTTCTTAATTGATTTATTATTTTTTGTATCCATGCACTTCATCTTTGTGAATTAGTATTTCATCAACCTGAATAAAATATTTCATCTCTGCAAATATAAAAATTTATCATCCCCGGGAATAAAATTATTTATTCCAGCGAGTAGGTATATTTCAACACCACGAACGATAATAATATTCTTTTGGTACCTTTTCCAATAGCCAGGTTTTATATCCAGCAATGCAAGCCTTGCACTTATATCACCATTTCCGGAACATTTACTTTTTCTGCATGTAAAATTCTAATATATAACACATTTATTTCAATGATCTGTTCCAGTAGGTATTAGATACATCTTGTTTGCAAAATTTGACTAAACAACTAAAATTGTAAATTGGATGAGTAAGTTAAAGCTCGTCGTTTTTCAGGATTGTATACCTTTACATAATTAAATATTTTCTGTACACCTGGTCAACAGGTAATAATTTTAATTCTAGGTATCTTTTTAATATTGTCATTTTCAGTTCATTCATAATAAACAACTTTGGTCAAGATGACAGAGTGGATGTTAATAGTTACGAGCTCATTACGTCAGAGACGTCATCTGTATTAACGCGCAATATGACGGTGACACAGGGGTTGAAAATTCTTCAAGCCCGACGCCCGGGACTAGAAATTTGGCAAGCAGGACTTGGCAAAAAATCTACTTAAAGGCCCATCGGGCTTAAATATTCAGAAGACCAATGAATTTTTTCCGACTGTCTTGAAAAAAATCTTGAAAAACCATCTGTAGTCACGTTGCCATGTTGTTGTTTACATTCATTCTTGATCATCACAGTGCTTGTAAGAAATGTTAGTCATTAGGTAGGCAGTTCAAGCGTTCGGTTGATAAAGAAAAATCTGGATAGTTATAGTGCTTGTAATCGCTTCAAATATTCAGTCATGTCCAATTATGTCGCTGTTTAATTTTAATTTCACATCTAACAAGCAGACTGCATCTGGCTACAGTGGCAAGAAAAGAAACTCACAATACAATAAAGACACCAAATATGATAAGGACAAACATGTTCGATTGTTTCAACAGCCATGGGTTGACAAATTTTCATGGGTCATTTATGATGAGGATTATGGGGACATGCATTGTAAATACTGCCAAAAAAGTATCCTCTAACAGTCTTTAGAAATGATGCATATTGATTTGTGTCTTTCTTCTTGATTTTGCCGTTGGACTTGATAAAAAAATTTGGGGGCTTTTGATTTTCTATATAAAAAAGTCCTGGGCTTTAACTTATCTGAAAAAATTTTCAACCCCTGTGACAACTTGAATGTAAAGTTTTGAAAACATTTACTGTCATCAAAATTAAAAACATTATAGTAAAATTGTTTTTATATTAATTTATAAAAAATAACTTTGTCTTTATTTAATTTTGTTCGTGGAAATAAAGTATTTATTAATCACGGAGATGGTGACTATTTTTATACAATTCAGGGAGATGAAATGCAGCCCTTTGTATAATATTACAAAAGTGCATCGGATTGTTACTGAAGTTTCTCTGTATTATGTAGATATGAAAGATTATTGATGGTCTCATTTGGTAATGTGGACAGAGTTAGTGTATAGTTGTACAATTTTTTATGCACATTTAAATTATTTTTGATAATTATATTAAATTTGCAAATTTGTATATATATCTGAAGTTTGATTTGTTTCTGAACAGAAAGTGCTTACCCATCCTAAACACCCAGCCTCACTTCCCTTGTGGAAGTTCACATTGTTCAACTTGAATTGCCAATATCAGAGTTTTTTCTGTTTTGGGATTGTGATTTGAGCATGGATTGGTATGTTTGTTTTTGATTTGATTACCAATACCTCAGCCTTCTCTTACAAGTCTTAATTAAATATCAAAGTTTAAATACACATAATGGTAAAAGAACAAACTTAAGCATGTTAAGGTGAAAAGTGCTAAATGACACAAACTGAGACTGAAAAAGAAAATTAATCCAGTTAATTGTCTAGATTCTGTATAGGCCGAGTAGAATAGATAAATGTGCCAGTCAAGATTTTTTACTTATATTGAGGCTGTCACTTCTTGGTTGGTTGAGAAAACTGGAATACCAAGAGGAAACCACTAACCTATGGCAAGCCAAATACAAACTTTCTCACATGTGGATTTGCCCTGAGCAGGATTCAAATCAAAATGGCGAGAGGCACAGAGATCCGTAACATGAATTTTAGACTATACTAGGCCACTGTTGGTCCTTATCATTGGTCTATTCAAATACTGATCACCTGCTCATATAAGCTTAATGAATCAGTTGTTCAAATTTATGAAAGGTTCAGAATCTTCTGTCATTATTTTTGGCAGATCCCACACAAAGTTTTGAAAATCAATATGAGCATTGAAACATGTGAAAATTTCATGTACAACTATCTTATTAAGAAAAGCAGTATTACATGTCTACTACTAAAAAGCTGCAGGTCAATCACTTTTATAGTTTAAATATCAAGGTCCCAATGTAAAAGCAGCAGCTCCTGGGCCTTGGACCTGGTGAAATTTTGAACCCCTGTAAATTTCCCCCAACTTGATCATAAACAAGCAAATTAAGTGAATTAGCATCCCCTACCAGTAGGTATGTTTTTGTAATTTGCACTTATGTTGAAAAGGCCATAACTCCCAGGAAAATGAGGAAAAGCTCAGGTAAATATGTGTATTTCCTACAACAATGATGCTGCTTTGCACAAAGTTTCACAAAATAGTGCTTCATAGTTTTAGAGAACTACTCCAGAAAAAGACTTTCTGGACAAACAGAAGAATGCACAGAAGTTCAAATTGAAAACCCCCTCTTTCTTTGAAAGGCGGGAATTATACGCAAATATGATACCAAAAAACTTACTTGTAGAGAATTACTTCAGAAAAGCACTGCCTGGACGAACAGAAGGATGCATGTAAGTTCAAACTGAATACCCCTCTTTCTTTGCAAGGTAGGGAAAATAAGCAAATAAGATACAAAAAAAACTCACTTGTATGGCGGGACAGTGAATAATTAGTCAAACTGAATCCTTCCTGGGCAGCCTTCTTACTCTTCTTGGTCTCCTCAACTTTACGCTTACTGGGCTCAATTTCATGTCCAAATTCGGCACCTATAACTCCTAGCATTACAATAGCTGTGGCCTGCTTCCTACGGCTTTCAAATGTTGAAGAGGTTTTATGTACTGGTGAATCCCCTACAAAAAAAGAAGTGGTGAAAAATTATGCCTAAGCCATTTCCTGGGGAATCCCCTATACAGAGGAAGTGGTGAAAAGTTATGCCAAGGAATTTCCTTGGGAATCCCCTATAAAGATGAATGGTGAAAAGTTATGCCAAGGAATTTCCTGGGGAATCGGCTATAAAGAGGAAGTGGTGAAAAATTATGCCAAGATATATCCTGGGGAATCCCCTATAAAGAGGAAGTGGTGAAAAATTATGCCAAGATATATCCTGGGCAATCCATTACAAAGAGGAAGTGGTGAAAAATTATGCCAAGGCACTTCCTGGGGAATCCATTACAAAGAGGAAGTGGTGAAAAATTATGCCAAGGTATTTCCTGGGGAATCCGCTATAAAGAGGAAGTGGTCCAAAGTCCAAAGTAGGTAAAAATCTTAAAGGTACAGGTCATAAGTTCAATTTCACAAAAGACGAACCATTATTTAACATTATTGATATGGCCAGCGTTCTGGATAGTTGATTGGTTGAATGCTGTTTTATGCCACATAAGCAATTTTTCAGCTTTTTGTGACAAGATAATCATTTATCAATTTCAAGGATAAATCTAAATGCAAGGTTAACTGGTGTGTGCAAATTTTTTCCGATCTGATCTGTACTAGTGTGCACTTAGAATAACCAATAAAGTGGTAGAACACTTCCAAGCAATGCCACAGATAAACATTGCAGAAGACGCAGTCCATTATACTGTTACTAAGTCTACCAGTAAAAGCATACAGCAAGGAAAAGGCCTTTCTCAATTGTGTTTGAAGTCAAACCCATACCATTTGAACACTTAACCCACTCGAGCACCACAAATATTCTGGTGCACCATCGCATACTTGCCTACCCTATTTGAACCTAGGAGTAAGTTTCTGTAAATTTTGAAAGTAAGTTTTACAATATCAATAGTAAGGAATTTTAAATTTTGATCCTCTCATTTTTTCCTCACATTTCTAGGTGGCTGAAGATCCTGATCATAATAACTTTCATGACCACAACATTAAGAAATCATTTTTAAACAAAATACAACACTGGGTCCCTGTCTTACACTCTTAGATAGTATACAAGCATTGCCCTTCACTCAAATTGAATTGGAGGAAGTTTATATTTCACTATAAACGTGGACTAGAAAACAGTTTCAACTCTGATTTCCAGAAATTATCAGAATTTGTTTTTAATTGTAAGTTTTAACTGGTAATTGTATGGTCATAATTTCAGATTCAAAATTTTAAAACTTCCACCAAAATCATTAGGTTACACAAGTAAGCCAATGGTATTTTTCTGTGTTGGTATGTACCATATCCAGAACAATGTCAACTTAAAAACCTTCATATGATTTAACAAAATAGTTGAAGGGTGGTGAGATCCCAGGGCTGTCTCTCAATCCTTCGTGCATGGGGACCAGGGACCTTGTAATTGTGAAAATTAACAATCAAAAAGCCAAAATTGTGAAAATGAAGAACACCATTATATATTATTGCTACAAAAAATGAAAACAAATGTTTAATGAACTGATGAATATTATACATTAGTTTTTTTGTTTCAAGATTGATATTTGACAAAAATTTATTTTTAATTTGAATTATTTTGTTTTTTTTATTGTCAATTTTTAGTTATTCTTATTAATTGTAAAAATCATCTTGGTGTGATTAAAAAAACCATAAAATTTTCCATTGTCAATGGGGCCCATTATCAGCCCCAAACATGGCCTAGCGACACCCCTGGATCCAAGTCTTTATTAATACTTTAGGGACTGACCTGCCATCATAGGGTCATCCTCTTCATCCTCCTCTTCGTCATCAACTTTCTGAGACTCTGCATTCATTAAACTAAGGTGAGGGTCAACATATGTAGGAAGGAACGGCGACCACTCGTCAACAATCGCTTTACGACCTTCCGGACCAATCCTCCTTAATTCAGCTAACAGCAATGCTTGGGCTGCTTCCCGAATCTAAATCAAAGTAAATATATGAAAATCGTCAAAACAGTAAAACTTATTCCAAAAAATATTTTGTTTTTCAGATGAAGGTAGTTTAACATATTTATTGTGAGGGGAAATATCTTATTATTCTCAGTACATAATGCAGGGGAGCTGTCTTGTTCCCAAAACGAATCCCTAACTTGGATATCCTGATCAAAATACGAAAAGCCAATGGACATCTAGAATACCGTCCATAAATAACTTTACAAATTGATATTTGCCATAGGTTTACATTATAGTTATCATTTCAAATTTTGTTCATAAAATTGAAATAGTGAAGTTTTTCATGTATTTGAAAGTGACATCTTCATTGTATGATCTAAATGTATACAGTTAATCTGTTTTTCTTAAAATTCAATTTTTCTTATATTTTCGGGAAAAATATAAAAATTTGGCAAAATATATTTTTAAGACAAAAACACTATTTTAGCTAAAAACCACTCAACATAGTACTGTTTTCAACAATTTTATATTCTTTATATGTTTTATAATAAGACCAGTTTTAAACATGTACAATAGTTTATAGAGGGCAGTATATATCACCCAAAAAAATGTTCCTGTGAAGGTTCATAAAACTGATCTTTGAAAATAATTTTCAAGAAATGTATCTTTATTACCCAATCAGAGGTAGCTCAGTTGGTAGAGTGCTCGCTCCGTAAGTGGAAGGCTTGGCACGATAAAGAACCTGGCTGTAAAACGCACAGGCAAAATTTCTACACCTTCGCCTATAGCTGGTGACATCTCAATATAAGTGAAATATTCTTAACTGGGATGTTAAACACCATTACTCAACTCACTCAACTCACAATCACAGGTCCTGGAGGGATATATATATATACAATCAAAGGGAGATAACTTCCATTTACAAATAATGATTTGAATGATATAAATGTACTCTTTAAGAAGAAATATTAGCAGTAGGAAACTTTTGCAGTTTTGACCTTCTAAACTATTTCACGGCAAGAAATTTTCATGGTTCCAACTGAGGTAAAAGTGAACCAAGGGAATAAATAATTTTTCATGACAAGTGTCAATATTTCATTCTTCTGAATGTTTCTTCTTATAAAGTAAATGGCTATTTACCTCCAAACACCTGTCTTGCCAGCGACGGGCTAGCATTTCAAGCTGGGGTGATTGAATCTGAGATGAGCCGACCATTTCTGGTAACAGTACACAATGTAGGGCAGCTAGCAGACTCCATCCTTGTTTTATTTGCGACTGCTGTATAATCAGCATGTCTGCTTCATCCTCACTACCGCCCTCCGAGCTGTCATTAGTCTCCGACACCAACAGACCATGATTGCTCATAAACTTTTTACTGAAATACATCAAATAACCCTGTTACATTTTTTAAAACAAACAACTGCCATTTAGGTCAAGGAAATTAAACAGGGCTTCAATAGTCTGCTCGTCCACTTGCGCATGTTGTGCCAAGTTAAATTGCTCAATGTTGAGTATTTTTCCCCTCTAACTTAGCACTGCTCTGTATAACATTAAAACTCTATCAGAGGCTTATTGAAGTTTCAATATATAAAAACAGCATTATGGACTGCCTGAAAATCTAGTACATAATATGTCTCATTCAATAGTGCAGTAGGGTGGATAAGTTACTCATTAGAAAAAAATATAAAATTTTCTGACAATTTCTTAAGTTTTTTCAGAATCCCTGACATTATTCACAGGGATAAAGATTAGCAGGGGCCCAGTAGCCAATGGCTGCTAAAAATCAGTTTTGGCCCCTTAACATTTACACATTTTAGCTATTTATTACTATTACAACTTCTTTTCTGAAGTAAGCTGGGCCCCTAACTCAAAATAGTTAAGCTTCATCCCTGTGTCATGTTTTTTTTAATTTCCCTGATAATCCAATGACATTGAATTCTCTTTTTAAACACACCCCTAAACATGGAAACTATGCTGATAACAGGGACAATGTGAACACTACTAACCTCTTTGTTCTTTTGTTCGGCCTACGCATTGTAAATGAGGCATGGCCCATACTCATCAGTGTGTTAGCTGTGGATATTAGACTCAGTAAATGTTGGGTCGTGACGGCACGAGATATCTGCCAGCGAGCCTTAGTTGAAAATAGCTTCATCTCCTCTAACGCTTTGCCCTCTTTAGCCACTTGGTCCTGTATCTGGTTTTCAGACAGGTTTTTGTTTGTATTTTGATCCAGTTCTGTATCACTGTCTGTAAAATCTGTGAGACATGATGCACTCCCTCTCTGAGCAATAAGTGTGGTAGGTTTATTCATATCTTCCAGCTGGTGGTAAGAAGCTGATCTGGCTTGCTGCATTAATGTTATTTTACCTGCTGTAGGATCGGGGTCGGAAGCCATTTCTGCTTTACAAACACGTTTATGCCATCCAGGTAACATTAGAGACATGTGTCCACTGCGCGAAATCAAACCGAATGAAATGGGACATTTTGGTTTTAACAAACCTAGTTTATTTATACACAATTTATCTAAATCTGGATCAAGTCCCCATGCATGTAAACATGACATGAACAGCTGGGCTATTTCCATGGTTAAGTTAAAATTCACAGGTACTGGACGCTAGATTTACGAGACTGAGAAGGACTGTGTCTTGGAGATTGTCTCCCTTGGCCTGATGATGAAATTATTCCTGTTTCCACTTTTTCTTTAACTTTTGTTAAAATTCCTGGTAAAATAAAAAACAATAAATTTAAATTAAATTTCAAGGTGAAATTTCTTAAATGAAATCCTATCTGTCAGAAACTAGGTCATGAATTTGACCTTGAACTTGTTTTGAGAGTATTTTAAAAAAATAACATTATATACTATTTAGTTTCATTATAAATCACTTTCAATTCATGTGGGGACTTGATGGTCTAGTTTCTAATCCTACTTAGGTAGGTCATAGTACCATTTGCTTGCACAAAATAAGTTTCTTCAAGGGACTCTGGTTTTCCCCTACTCTCAGGGCTCTACAATGCGAGTAAAACACTCGCATTTGAGAGTAATTGTTTGTAAGTGTGAGTGGATATGTCAAATTCACTCACCCATGTACGAGTATAAAGTATAAAGTCAAATCCAGATTTTTTTCCTTTCTGTTTTCGACAACGAAATTACTCTCATCAAGCAAAATCTTTAAAGCGCTTTAATCAAATAGCTACAATCTGTTAACTTTTTAAGCGTTTGTGTGATCACGTTTTCAAGTGTCAATTTCATCACAAAATCAGCAAATAAAAATGTATTTTTCAAGCCACGAGTACGAATAAAAAACCAGAAGCTTCGAGAATTCTAATGTTATCAATGACCAGGAAGAAACGATTTCGTGCCAGTGATCACTCAATGGAAAAACAAACGTAATCCTCTAAAGCGATGACGGAAAGCCAGTTGGCCTGGAAAACAGGTTTAAACCCGCAAAAATATGTTAAAAAGATATGCTGTGAAATTTTACATCAGGCAGATGTTTCTAGCTAGACAAGAAATGCTTATATTCCTGGAGTGACTCGCCTCACACCTTTGTTTTAACTTCGCATGTTTTTAACGTAATTTGCCGTTTTTCCAAGTTTTTGCTTTGCTTTTAGATATGCATTGCGATTTTAGTGTTTGATACCACAATAAAAGTAAATTGAATGAAAAATATTTTTTAAAAACATTGGGCCCATCTGCTGTGCCTGCATCTTCAAATTAAGCAATAATAGAAAATGTTTCCAGTCTAATAGAATCCCAGTTAAATTGTATTTATAAAACAAATATGTGGCGAGTAATATTTTTGCTCTGGCTAGTAAACATCTCAGGTTTACTAGCCAGGAGGCTAGTGAAAAAATTTGCAATCGTAGAGCCTTGACTCTCCAGAACGTACAAGAACATGTATAAATCAACTTTTATTTCGCAGCTATAAACTTTCACTATTCTCTTACAAAAACTATTTTGCAACTACTTTTTGCTATATGGACTATAACTGGATATTTGGTATAAATAATACCATTTTCAACAACTAGTTCATGATGATTAACTGAAGATTATTTTGTTCTCATGAAAATTATTCGCACACGAATAAAATTTGGTTTTCAGAATTGATTTCAGTTTAGTAAGTTTACTATGTAAACTACATGTATGTACAAAGGGAATAAACACTGCTTCACTAACCCCGGCCAGGTCTGACCCAAGACTTGAAAGTGGGTAGTGACTGTTCTTTCCCCAAGCACTCGGCATCATGAAATGAAAGTCACGGTTCTTTCGGATGGGAACTTAAAATAAAAGAGGTCCCGTGTCACGGTGGGCTTGGCACGCTAAAGAACCCTGCTGTATAATGCCATCAGCGCAACGCACAGGCAAAATTTCTGCACGTTCGCCTATAGCTGGCGACGTCTCGATATAAGTGATATATTCTTGCCTGGGACGTTAAACACCATTACTACTACTTTCACTAGTTGTCCAATAGGAACATAGTAATTCTTGCTGTCTACCACAGATATGACGAAAGTTAACACAATAAAAAAAGCCTCCAGTTATGTAGAAAGGGAACTCAGTTGATAAGTTGTGTCAAGCAGACTGATGGATAATAATTCCTCTTACTGCATTGGTTCAGATCCCTGATCCCAGTATGAGAAAGTTTGTTATATTGTCTATGGACTTCACACAGCACTCTGGTTACCCCCATCAACCCTGAAATAACTGACTTGACAGATTTTAAGATGCAGAGAAAGAATCTTGATTGTGGCATAAATCACCATAACTAAATCACAGTCTACTCAACTGTGATGCTGTGTATGATGACTTTGAACGGATCTTAACATTAACTAAGATGGACCAAAAACTGCATAATAACAAATAATAGATGGATGGGTGAAGGACTGGATGAATGGATGGATGGACAAATGAAGGAATAGATGAATGGATGCAACAATGGTTGATGGATGGATGATGATGAAAGAGAAAAATGATGGATGGATGGATGGATATATGGATAGATGGATGGATGGATGGATGGATGGACAGATGAAGGGATCAATGAATAAATAAAACAATGGCTGATGGATGATGAAAGGGAGAAATGATGGATGGATGGATAGATGAGAAGATGAATGGAACAATGGTTGGAGGTGGATGGAAGATAAAAGGAATAAATGATGAAAAGATGGATGGACAGATGTATAAGGGTCAAAATAATATGCAAATAATCCATACCAGATACTTTGTTTCCGCCATCATCACAAGGTGGCTCTGGAATAAATCCAATGAAACCTTTAGCTTCTAGCTCACCTGGTGACATCGTAGAATATTCATCGGTTAACAGCTGAACTGTTAAAGTAAAATTATAATATTAATTTAAAACAAACATTATCAGAATGCTGGGCCACTGTAGAGCTGACATTGTGTCAACTTTTGGAAAACACAGAAACAACATTATGCCAATGTTGTGTGGAACTCTGCCTCTTGTAGTTTTAACTGATGCAATAGCTTCAGTTATTTTCAAAGACTTTTATCATCAAAAGTTTAAAATTGTGTACATCATTATCAAACCTAATTGTGTTTTATGAAATTTTAACATAAAATTTGAATTTACATCCAGAACAGAATATGAATGTGAAGTTACGTATTTGCAAAATGTGACATAGTCGAGGTCATGACTACGGGTATGTCAAAAGTTAAAATCATGACGTAAATTGTTCAACCATAGTGTTTGTTACATGAAAAGTTTCTTCAACATGTTAAAAAGGTTATTGAATAACCAACCCCCCCCCCTCTCTCTCTCTGAATTGGATTGTAATACAGTTAGTTTCTTATAGATTTAGTGTAGATTGTGGAATTCTTCTCTCCTCCCCCTCTTTCTCTCTCTGTGGAATTATTATAGTTCCTTATAGATTAACCATACCTATGAGAGACTCTGTATCAAAGAAGATGATGTGTGCATCGGGATTTCTGGTATTGGTCCGAATCCCTTGTATGTACATCGGATAGGCCTGCGGCTTTATCAAATCAGGTCGCATCATTCCCATCATGCCTGGTTGTTGTATCCCGGGCCCGGGTTGTTGTAGTTTTTGTTGAGCTAGATTTTTAAATGTTGCTAAGTTACGGCGTTTAAATGCCTGCGCTAATGTTATATTTGGATTGATCAGAGCATCAGTTGGAGCTGCGTTTTCATCACAGTTATTAAGGATTTCTTCAGCAGTTAACCCGTGTACAACTCTATCCAGATGTCCTATAATTAGAATATAGAAACCATCTTTAACAAATATCCATGTCGGAATCACAATCCAGACCAAAGTAAAAACTATGGATCTGACAAGTCAGGTTAGACAGGTTCCACAAGGGAAGTGAGGCCGGGTGCTCCGGAAGGGTAAGCACCTCCTGTTTAGCTAGCTACTCCCATCACGTGGTAATCAAAATTGTGTGAAAGGAACATGAAACTATGGGATGTCAAATATATCCAGGGCAATTCTGAACACAGAAACATCAAACTTATCAACAATACTGTGATAATGACCATTAAACTTATTAGGGCCTTGATAAGCCTAGGCTTGCAATATCTCCGAGTCAACAATTTATTAGCAAGCAGCCAGATTCATTATACAAAGTCCCCATGGAAACAAGCTCTACCATGATACACTGAATATTATTTTTATTGTCAAATAAAAAAAAAAAAAAACATCGCAATTCATATTTAATATTTTATAAAATATGCCTCCAGTTTTTCAAGGCTTGAGTAACATGGGTAGGGATGACCCAAAGCTTGAGTAACATGGGTAGGGATGACCCAAAGCTTGAGTAACATGGGTAGGGATGACCCAAAGCTTGAGTAACATGGGTAGGGGTGACCCAAAGCTTGAGTAACATGGGTAGGGATGACCCAAAGCTTGAGTAACATGGGTAGGGATGACCAAAAGCTTGAGTACCATGGGTAGGGATGACCAAAAGCTTGAGTAACATGGGTAGGGATGACCCAAAGCTTGAGTAACATGGGTAGGGATGACCAAAAGCTTAAGTAACATGGGTAGGGATGACCAAAAGCTTAAATAACGTAGGTAGAGATGACCCAAAGCTTGAGTAACATGGGTAGGGATGACCAAAAGCTTAAATAACGTAGGTAGAGATGACCCAAAGCTTGAGTAACATGGGTAGGGATGACCCAATGCTTGAGTACGGTGTGTAGGGATGACCAAACCATCTTTATTTCTGTATTCAACACCAGTGTGATGTGCAAGAATAATAGAATCTTACACCAGCAACAGTGTAAGACAGAGATATTTCAAAGAAGGATGAATATTTTTCTTTAAAGCTCGTTCTGGACATTGAAAATATTCATCCGAGTTTGAGATATCTCTGTCTTACACTGTTACTGGTGTAGATTCTTTTTCTCACACATTTAAAGCATAAAAACATGATTTGTAAACAAAAAAATGATTCAAACTTTCAGTTTCAGGCCACCATCAGTGCCTTCTGAAAATGAAGTCATCAATTTTGTTGACGTTCTCACGTAAAATGATTATGACATCATCAATTAAGCCTGTGTAAGTGATTGTGATGTTGAAAATTGTTGGTTGAGAAAAGTGATTTTATCCCTAGGAGGATTTCCATGTCTCATGTGTGAGAAATACATGTACTGAAGTGTAAAAGGTCTATAACTCTTACCTGTCTCCATTTGCCATACGTAAACAGTGCCATCTGAACAGCTTACTACCATGAAATCATCCAGAGGACGCCACCGTATCGCTTGTACAGGAAATAGGTGTCGCCCTGCCAACATGACACATTTTCTCTCTTTGAGGCTTAGTAATGTCACAGAGTGATCACCAGCTACACTACATATAGATGACAAAACTCTTGGCTGGAATAAAAGAATGTTTACAAACATATTTAATCAAAAACAAACATACTGGTCCATGTTAAGATGTTAAAATGACTGAGATGGACTAACAAGATGATTACTAATGGGCTCCCAACCAGTCAATGTGGGGCCCTGAGTATAGTTAATGTAATGTGTATAGTTATTTATGGATGACAATGTATTGCATCTTTAAGAATGATAAATGGACAAATAACTACAAGAATTGGTTTTGGACATTGGGACAAGGGGCCATTTTCGGCCCTAAATTTCCACAGAATGAAAATCCTCTTTAATCTATACTTTCATTACAACTATTAGGTGGTACTAACAACTGTGTAATTTACCACCATGTATGGTGAACGTATGGAGTTTTGTTCCCAAATACATGAGGTGGGGGTGGCATTTTTTGCCCCAAATTTCCATAGAATAACAACGCTAAATCTGTACTTACATTACAATTATTAGGTGGTACCAACAATTGGGTGATTTCACCACCGTGTACTGTGAACGTGTGGAGTTTCGTTCCGGAATACATGTCCCACAACATGACAGAGAAGTCTGCACCTCCAGACAGCAGGTGTTGTGGTTCATATCGGGTGCTCTCGTTAAATGGATACAGCAAACATGTCACTCTCCCGTCATGACCGTGAAGTATTCTGGGTAAAACATCTGTATAAAAGAGGAGAGTGAAATAAACATATTTAACATGTAACATAGAAAAAATTTTAATTGTGTTCTTCTAGAGTTGTCAAATTAAGAATATACAAACAAGATTAGTGCAAATTAAACATTACTTTCCTAAACATATAATATTACCGTCAATCTAGATCTAGAAGGGGCACTATGGTGAACAACCTAGCAATATGACTGCCAGTGACCATGTGTGCTTGCACGGTCAGACATCTTAAATGGTATGTTCGCTGACACACCATCTTGGACAGGCCTATGAACTTTTCAAATGCTTTAAATCCTGTTATAATGTTGAGCAAACTTTTGAAAATATGATCACTGTTTTTTCAAGCTATAGACAAAGAATAATGCACTGCAAAATTTCTGGACAGAAGACTAAATAATTTGACATCACTCATGATTTCTGACAATTCATACGTTTGCAGTCAAATTAAAAAAAGGTTGTAAACAATTTCAATAGATTGAACACCGTTTTGTGGCACCAATCTCGATAGATATACTCACTGCCATCAACTGGAGTCAGTTTACTTTCCAGAAGCTGTATAATAATACTTTGTGTGGCAGGTGCTATAACTATGGAGCCATCCTCTCTGCCACATGCCACCTTCCCCTGAGATGGGATGTATATTGTGGCAGTTATATGTAACGGGTGGCCTTCCACATCACACTGAAATTATAACACATATACATGTATTTTTTTTTCCATGTACATTATCATTTATTTCATACAGAAACTGTGTCAAGATACATTTCGAAGTCAAGAAAATTAATTTGGTATACCATACTTTCAGCCATATTATAATTCATATTTATAATGAAATCATTTAAGTCAGCCTTTTCTCGGTAGGCCAGTGGCCTAAAGTGCTGGTTTAATGATCGTAGCATCTCTCACTGCATAGGTCTGAATCTAACTCTAACAGATTAAGTTTGTCAGTGAGAAAATTTGTCAATAAGGTCAGATACCAGCATGAATTTGTGCATTCTGGGTAAAAGCACCATGTGAAAAATCAGCATGAATAGAAACCACGTCAAAACCTGTCCTGTCGTATACAACCAACAGTAATGTTTGTTCTCTTGACGACAAACCGCAGAGATCATTTTATATCAGGTACAAATCAATGAATTTGGACATCACCAATGGTATTGTTTTGTTCAGACTTCAAAATTTATATATTTATACACCATTTACACTTGTATAAAATAAGATTTTTTATGTAACCATGACACCATTTGATCTCTGTCATCATTTTTATTCCGAGTTTAAAATCAGGATTTTTTATATAACCTACTAGTATGGCGACACCTTAATGGGTTTCGCGGGAAAGAATGGAACAATCTAGAGGATTCCCATTGTATTCCAATACACATGCCTGTACAAAGTTTTCCAGACAAATAACCATTTTAGTATACTTTTGCATCTGTGACCTTGACCTTTCAATCAATGACCTTCATCTTTACAGCAAAATGACTGTTGTATCAATACCTACAATATTCCAATATACATGCTTTTATAAAAAGTTTAAAGTTTTCCAGATAATTAACAATTTACATATTTTTGTACCTATGACCTTGACCTATAAACTCATGACCTTCATTTACATCTCAAAATGAATGTTGTACAAATACCTACAACAATCCAATATACATGCCTATATACATATGTATGTATATAAAATGATAATTCCAGATAATTAACCATTTTGATTTTCTGTTGTATCTATGACCTTGACCTTTGAACTCATGACCTTCATTTACATATCAAAATGACATGTTGTGTACATGGGGTGTCCAGGTTAGGTTAGTACTCATATCTACAGTACTTGCCTGTCAAAATGACAAATGTTTAAACAGACCTGGTGATGTCTTGATATAAGTGAAATATTCTGTACTAGGAAAAACTCATTCAATCAATAAATTAAGGTGTGGGGGATTGTGCTTAACAGGTGACCAGGTAGATCAATACCAAAGCATTCTGTTAGTATGGGAAGGTCCCAGATTCAAAGTACACATATAGGTTTTCCATGTGCATTTGTCTCAGAGTCTCCTTTCTCTTTCATAGGTATTAACTACTAAGCAACCATTATCCCATTAAATGATTAAGGCCATGTTGTTTTAATAAATCTTAGTGTGAGAAAGGTTGTTAGTTTGCTTTACAACTTGGCTTTTGGTTTTCTCTTGGCACTCCAGTTTCCTCCACCATTTACGATATAACTGCCTTGATATAAGTGAAAATACTCTTGACTTTAGTAAAATTAAAAAACCAGTTATATTATTTGGCATGTATCTAGACAATCAGTTCAGGAATGGTGAAATGGATTAAAACAGTTTTACACCCAAGTCAAGATTCTTTCACTTATATTGAGATGGTCATTTCTGAGATGATGGGAGTCTAGAAATAATCTTTTACTTCCCAGACAAGATTCTTTCACTTGTACCAAAAGTTGGTTAAATTAAGTATTGATGCTTCATACCTGTTAAGATTCTATCACTTATCTTGATGGGGTTGAGTAATGGTGTTTTATATTTAATTACTTCCCAGTCAAGATTCTTCAAGATCCTATTTCAGGCTGTCAAATTGCTGACATCCAACCGAGCTGTATATTGATTGGTGGATTTAGTCTATGAATCATCAATGCTGCAACAGAAAATTAAAACGGACCACAAAGCAACGCATTCTATTCCAGGATAGAAGTAGATTTTAAGAAATACAAATTCTGATTAAATTATATGAATAAGTACATAAATATTTAAAAACTCATCAGTGATCAACATGATCAAATAGATGAATAAATGAAACCCATGCAGACAGATTTAAAATAGTTGTATATTCTGAATGAGTGGATCAATTGAGTGATTGGTTGAAATGTTTTCATATGTCTTTTATATTGAGACATCACCAGCTATTGGTGAAGTGGCAGATAATTTTGATGTTCTCGGGACCAGGTGCGGTGAGCTTTTTTTTATTTACCACACCTGTCGTGGCACGGGACATAAATGTTTAAGGTCTCTTCATTTCTTAACATTGATTTCTTAGTAAAATAACAGCCAGTACCTATTTTCTAGTGGCTGGGATTGGAACCCACAACCTCCCACATATGGATCAAGCAGTCCAATGATTGAGCTACTGCAGTGGTTTCTGAATAAGTGGAGTAACACTGTATAATACCCCCCTCAAGATTCTTATGGTATAAAAAAAGAGGTATATTCTGAAGGTTTTAATTCTGAGAGGGTGGAGGAAATCAGAGTACCTGAAAAAAACCTATTGAGCTGACAATGTAATTTTTATACTGTGAAGCTAAGGTCCTTGATGATTAAGTTGTCTAAATCGATAAAACACAAGCTTACTGTTACAGATCAGTGTCTCTCAATACCTAGGTTAGAATCTCACTTCTGAGTGGGAGATGGACATAGCTCAGTAACTGATAGAATGTTCTTAGAAATAGCAAGGTCATCAAGAACACACTAAAAGTAAGACTGAAAAATAAGGGGGAAACAAATGTTGGGCTACTGATTATAGCAACACTGTCAGTGAACACCAAAAGGTGTTGAAAGTTGTGTATTGACACCTGATGTGATTTAATCAAAAGAACTGTGATGGCAGTTGGCCATTTTTTTTTTGATCCATGATAATGCCATTAATGGAATAAAAGATTCAGAAAATTCTGAAAATAATCAGGTACTTCACCGTCCTGGCGTTAATTTTATTTACATTTTTGTCATTTATTTTTATTATTTATTTATCTAAAAAAAGCTTAAACTTAAAGCCGTGTCATTATCGAATGAGCTGCCTCATTGTGCATAAGTCAAAGTACCGAAGGACCAAATGAATTGCCAAGTTGTCCAAGGGCAAGGGACAACTGTTGCCGAGGGGCCGAGAGTTGGGCAGCTCAGTGTTTAACTTTCGACATGCCTGTGCATAGTAGCTTTTATTTTATTTGTATTTACTCAAAATATAATTTGGTAAAGAAATGGTTACTTTATTATGGGTACGAATTCAAAGCGGTACGCTAAATCCTACCACACAAGTTTTTAAACTGACGTGCCGTAATTGGTCTTGTGACGTTTAAAATAAAGGTTGTGTGAAAATAAACGTGTGAAGATCAGAGGACAACCGTCAACTTGTGCAGATCATATGCAATTCAGATATAGAATATAATTCTGTTAACATAGTTGGACTCGTATACACGCTAATCTCGGAATTACTTCGTGTAATCACTTTGTCTGGTTTCACAAAGTTTACTCATAAACAAAATACATGATCTAACCTTCCTTACCTGACATTTTCATCATGTTGAATATCCTGCAGCGCTCAAAATCATTGTCTGATGTCTCCAATGTCCTCCGGCTCCATTTTTATATTGGCGTGTTTCACTGTATATTCCGCCTATTGACAGGAGAACTAACGTGGCTATTCTAAGCGCACCTTTACAGACTATATTATGTTTGTGTATCCGTAAATCTAAATGGACACTTGAATAGGCGTCATGTTTGATCTATGAACAAAATGGCTTCTTTGGTAGGTATCTCGAGATGCCGATCGCTGATTGGAAAAGAGATGCATTGAACTTTGACCTCAATGAAATCGTACGATTCACGGTTGCATGCAATTTGGCGGGTTTTTTTGCATTGGAAGACAGGGTTGAGTTTGAACATTTACTATAAATTTTGTACATAAAATATAAAAAATATAAAAGTACCGTTATTTTCTTAATACTTTAAAATATATTTTTACCGACTTTCAAGTTGATACCTGAAGTGGCGTTTTCACACAAGCTGTTTCAAGAGACTGAATGCAGTGTGGAAAATTTCCGCCGGACTGCACGTGCTTAGACGCGGATTTTTTTTTTTTGAGCGATAGGGTCAACTTTGAACACTTATTGTGGATTTTGTGTACAAGATAGAAAAAATATAAAAATACCGTTTTTTCCGCAAGATCTTAAACTTTTTTTGGTCAATGGACGACTTTTTCGTACAATGAACGGTTATTGAGCGGGAGTCGGTTAAACAAATGTCAAACAGATTTTTTTTTTGAAAAATTCATTTTTTGCATGTTTGACCCCAAAATTAAGTATGATACCGATTTTTCCTAAAATTTTCACCAAGTTAGATAGCTAGATCGCATTAGACTCCATAAACTCAGAAATTTTAAGCAAAATCTATAGCTTCCTTCTTCCTCAAGATGCCATAATACGCGGCTGAAAATGAGAAAGTTGTCGCCTTTATCATTTCACATCCAGAGGATGTTCCGAATGAATTCGGAACTAATCCTCTAGATTGTTCCATTCTTTATGGCAATGTTTGATCTTTGACAATTTACAGAATACATATTTATATCCAGGCAGATACTATATAAAAGATTTTGGACCAGAGTTATAGACCCTATTGTGAGTCGGAGTATAAGTACCATACTTACAAGACCATCAATAATTCCTGATGGACCAGCATACAAACTGTCCCAAACATTCTGTAGTGTTGTAGTATATCGTGGTGGTAAGGCTGGAAATAAAATCAAAGCACTGAAAGTACTGAAAAACGATCTAATATGAAGTAATGAAACAAGATACACTAGGACTGGATGTTAAACAATGAAATAAAATAAATCTAAAAAATCAGGACATGAAAAGATTCTGGTAAAATAAACCATTTAGCTGGCCAAAAGGTTGGTCACAATAACTTACACACACTACATTCATGACGTCATAGTGATTTGGATTTTAAGCAAGAATATCAACAAAAAATTATAAGTCCATTCTTGCTCTTAATATCATCCTGCACAGATACTACATGTAGTTTGAGAAAGTTTGCTTGATTAGGGTCAGTGGTTTTCTCCAGCTACTCCGATTTCCTCCACCATCTGAAAATTGATTATCTTGGTATAAACGATGGAATCCAACCCTGGACAGATTCTTGTTTGAGGACGTTTGCTTGGCAAATGCTTAAGTTCAGGTGTTTTCTCCAGCTACTCCGATTTACGTCCGAGAAATAACCTTGATATAAATGAAAATTTTTCGCCTGGGCGTGTAAAACGACATTATTCCACCACACTCTCAATTTTACGTACCTGGTAGTCTGTCAAAGCTTTCCTGTCTTACAAGTGTCATCTGTCTCTCAGAAACCTCTGGTAATGCCCATAATACAACCTGTCCTTCAGAATCACCTCGTAACAATAACCTAGCAGGCTTATCTCCCCTTCCTATGTGGTACGTCATCGCAGGAGAGCAGGCCAGTGACTGCAAAAAAATATAAACTGAATTTAGTTGTTCTAAAAATTTCAATTTTTAAATCTGTGAAGCAAGAAAAAGATGAAAGTAAACACAGTACAACCTGTACTATACAGCAAATACTGATATAACTTTGTCATCTCCTTTATCTTTACACTATTTTGAAATCCCAAATTCCATTTCTTATATGTTTTCTTTATAAAACTCTCAACAAAATACTTTCATAAATTGCTCTCTTAAAATAATTTAACGATATAAACATTAACTTACCAGTTCAGAATACATGTCAAGTATATAGTAGGCGTGTGGTGCCGAGGGCTGATGACCGTGTCTGTGATACTCTGGATTCTCCGGATTAGCACTGAAAGTACAACAGAGAAAAATAAGAACAGTAGAACATCACAAAAAAACCTAAATACAATTTTCTCAAACTTGTTAAATACAATGGATGACTCATTTATTTCTTTATCCCTTTGCATTTTCTCTGCATGCTTTTTTCAATGACTTGAAGGACCCGGTAAATTTATTGAACAATTAGGATACAATTTTACTGGCCTTTATAAGTAGGTCACCCTTATATAGAGGTGGCCTTTAAGGCAGGTTGGACTGTATTTTCATTTTACACATCAATGACTCAACAAGTTTAACAGACTTCAACTCTATATATTAGGACCTGCAATCCTTGTTTGAAATCTTTGAGCTACAGTTTCCTCCAACAGCCCAAAACTAATGATACACAAATATCATTACTTCATTGCACTGTCTGTCCTGAAATCTTTGGAGCACCCCACCCCACTACTTTGGTAGAAGTTCACATGTATAAGTTTAATCAACAGTTTTCAAAAATTTTACTTTGCTCTGGGACTGTAATTTAGACATGGGCTGATATGTTTGTTTTTTATTAAACATTGTCTAGAGTAAATAAACCTTAAAATAAACACTGAATATGTAACATCTTTGTCTCAACACCAATTATTATATACTTTGCATTGATGAACGAAAAAAATTGGAAATGCAGACTTTTGAGAAATACTGAAAGCTGGATAAAATGAAAAAGATTAACTTAATAGTTCATATAATTCTAGCGCTAAGCAACATGAGCAAAACAACAACAAACGGTCTATATAGCTATCAATTAATGGACAAATGATTGTCAGTTAATTTGAATTTCAAACAGCTGTCCAGTTTGAATTTAGAATCTGCATCAACCAAGGACCTTACAGATACCAAATGTGATTCAAGTTTGCCAAGCTGTTCAAGAAATTCTTAAAATATTATGTTCAACAATAAAAAACTACCAGGCCCCGGGGTTTCACAATCATTTCTTAAATAAGATTTTCCTTAAACTAAATCTGGCAAGTTTAAAATCTTTATAATTTGTTAATTGATAAAATATTGGGGAATTTAAGGTGTCATTTCAATAAATGTACATGTATATAAAGCTTAAGACTGTTGTATTAAATTTTGAAGAATAAGAAAATTATTTTATTTATAGTTCCAAAAAAGAACTTGCAAAGATTTTCTAAATTTAAATCTTAGTTAAGAAATGATTGTGAAACTGGGTTCACCACTACAGACAACCCTGCCTTAAAGGCCATCTCTATATAAGGACCACCTGCTTTTAAAGGCCAGTAAAAATCCATCCAAATTGCTCTTAATTTATCCATTTGAAACTTTGTATATACCAAGGTTACCTGCACATAAAGGCCACTAGTACTGGTTCCTCTTGGTGGTCTTTATAGACAGGTTTAACTGTATATATAAGGACCATCTACAGGATATAGGACTTTATAAACAGGTGGTTTTTAAAACAGTTTTCTTTTTGGATGAAATATGAAACATTAAGGGATTTTAAACACTGGTCTTAGTAGAAAAGTGGTTCTTATACAGAGATGGTCAATGTAGCAAGTCTTATTTTATATCTTTATACATGCATTCATAAAAATAATCATCATGTTTACATTTTCAATGTGTGTCTCTCACCACTTTTGCCATTCAGCTGCACACAGATTTTTCAGTGTTAACTAGTACATTTTCTTGTGTTCATGTATCGAATAACACATATTACAGGTGGTCTTTATACAGAGGTTGTCATAAAGCAAGTTATACTGCATATCATTACAAATTCATATGATTTTCATTACATTTTTAATGTTTTTTCTCACCATTTTGCCATTCAACTACATATCATTTTTTAAGTCGATATACACATAATATATATATTTTCTGCCTTCATGCATTGAATCACACTTTTGACAGGTGGTCTTTATACAGAGGTGGTCACTAAAGCTGAATATATACTGCATATCTACATTCAAATGTTTTTCAATACATTTTCAATGTTTCTCTCACCACTTTGCTAAACAACTGCATATAATTTTACCTCCATCTATATTATATATTTTTTCTGTGTTCATGCATTCAATCACAGCCCTGACAGGTGGTCCTTTATATAGAGATGGCCATTTATGTAGGTTATACTGCATATCATTACACATTCATATGCTTTTCATTAAATTTTCAATGTTTCTTTCACCATTTTGCCAAACAACTGCATACATTTTTTCAGTGTTAACTGGTATATTTTCTTGTGTTTCATGCATTGAATCACTCTTGAGAGGCCAGGTCTTTATATAGAGGTGGTCACTAAAGCATGTTTCTTTAACCATTTTGCCAAACAACTGCATATAGATTTTAAAGACTATAGTATGCTCCTGTATTCATGCACTGAATCACAGCCCTGACAGGTGGTCCTTTATATAGAGATGGCCATTTATGTAGGTTATACTGCATATCATTACACATTCATATGCTTTTCATTAAATTTTCAATGTTTCTTTCACCATTTTGCCAAACAACTGCATACATTTTTTCAGTGTTAACTGGTATATTTTCTTGTGTTTCATGCATTGAATCACTCTTGAGAGGCCAGGTCTTTATATAGAGGTGGTCACTAAAGCAGGTTATACGGCATTATCTTTTATGTTATTCATGTTTTATATTTTCAATGATTCTTTCAACATTTTGTCATTCAACAGCATAAAGATTTTTGAGTTTAAATAGAATATTTACTTTCCTGTGTTCATGCACTGACTTGTACCCTGACAGACAGTCTTAAAATAGAGGTGGGTTTTACTGCCATCAACATATTTTTATACAATCCTTTTTTACATTTTCTGTGTTTCTCTCACAATTTTGCACATTCAAAAGCATTTATTAATTTTAAGTGTATATATATAATTTCTGTGCTCATGCATTGAATCGCCCATTTTTGGCTACTACAATACACATTCATGTTACAAAACTTTTTTTATCAAGTTTTATAGAGCGCTCTTTGTTTCTTGTTTCTTGTTTAAAAGTTGAATCACAAACATTCAATATTATACTAAATCTGTCTTTATTCTCACCTAAAATACATGTCCTGACCTCTGCAACAACAACATTACCAGTGGTAGTAAGCAAAAAACAATGATCTGTCTGCTTGACCTTTCATTGCCTTACCATTCCGAAGCACCTTATCGAATCCTTGTTGACAGCTTATGTGTTTAACCTAATTTGCCAGTTTCAATGTTTTTACTTAGCTTTTGGGATCTTGTTTGGACATGGACAGACTATTTAAGCCCCTTATCCGCCCTACCCCTTTCCTATATGCTTTGAAGAATGAGTTTTTTCACAACTGTCATTTAGTTTTAGTTTAACGTCCAAGTCAAAGAATAATTCACTTATATCGAGACATCAACAGGTATTAGTGAAGTGGCAAAAAATTTAACTTTGCAGTATGCTCAGAGCAATGAGCAGGAAGAATTCTTCAATGACCCACATCCACCAAATGGCATTGGTTTTTCAGGTTTTTTCCAAAATTTCAATAATGGTTTGCAAAACACAAAATAAGACTCAAGCCTGAATATTTACTCCATTGAAAAACAGTTTACCAAAATTTTCAATAATCATGATAATGGTTTACAAATCACAAAATTAGACTTAAGCAGAGGGTATAGCGTAAAATTGCCTACTTCACACAGGTGAGTTGAAAATTAATTACAACTAATTCAATTATATATACAAGATATATGCAAAAGCAACATAAAACATGATCCAATCTGTAACAAAATCAAGGCTGTTTTGAGTGTGACACGTTCTGTTAAAAGCGATAATGATGGCATATGTTAGCAATGAGAGAAGGTGGTTACTTACTGTTGACCCGTGCTCGAGGATGTATGGGAGAGTTTGATGTCAGAACTTCTAGAAAGGCAAATAATGAACACATTGTCTCATTTGAGGTGTCTTCAGTAATCAAGGATTTGAAAAAAAACTTGATACAAACTCAGACAACTTTAAAATTCCTTTTACAGTCAAACCCGTCTATAAAGGCCACCCAAGGGAACCAGTACACATGGCCTTAATGGACAGGTGGCCTTTATATACAGGTTCAAATAATATGAATAAAAAACAATTGGGATACAATTCTACTGGCCTTTATATGCAGGTGGCCCTTATACAGAGGTGGCCTTTAAGGCAGGTTGAACTGGTTTTTTTTTTCAAAAACAATGATTGTGATCATGATGATATGTCTCACAATTGCAGAATTAATAGTTTTAAAAATTTAAAATTTAAATTAAGTTCCTCATAGCAATCTTCTGTTTCATAAGTAATGTGACAAATATGCATAATAACAACTAATTTTTACGCACCAGTACACCTCCCCCCACCCCTACCAACTCCCCAATCCCCCCCCCCCCCCCCCCAAACACACACACTCCCATATGTACCCCATTTGCACATACTTGCATGCATTTAAGTCTGATAAAAAAATCCATAAGGAAAAGTAGAAAAAAATTAATAATAAATTATCAAAGTATGAAAAAGTATAATAAATTTGAAATAAACATTTTTATATAAGTTGTATAAATTTATATCCATGCAAAATTTTAATAATCAAAATATAAAGATAAAAGGTTAGAAGGAATAGGGTCGTAATAAACATATGATAAATGAAAATTCGCATGCTAAAATTAAAAAAAAATTCTTAAAAAACAATTTCATAATGGAAAAATTAATTTGGGAAATATAAACAGTTAATAATTTTAGGAAAAAAATGTTAAAAAAGTTCACAAATATAAAGTAGAAATATAATTTAAAAAAATATTTTTTTAAAAGCAACCATATAAGATAACAGACTGATCATTCTTTTTTTTTTTGCTAGCCAAAATCTTTAAATGGTACCCCATCAATTAACTTTTTACAAGACTTAGTGAAGTTCAATGGGCTTCACTCTAGTGTACCACATGATACCCAATAACATTAAAGTGCAATTCGATATTGAGTCATACATGGTCATATAAATTTGTATGTTTCATGTATTCTCAGCAGTAAAAATTCACCATAATTGTTAACTAATTTCTGAGAATTTTTTCAGACTAACCTATTATGCAAAATTGTGGGGAAAAACACTTTCAAAAAGACTATATTTTCACAAATGTGGCCACTTATAACATGAATAATTTTGAATTTGTCAATCAAATTGTCAACATTTAAAACAAATTTCAGTCCATTGTTTATGATTCCAATCAAGTGTGATTTCAAAGTACAGTAAAACCTCGATTCATCCCCACCATTTGTTCAGTCAAATTTTGACATTATAAAGGGGTTTGGCAATAAATCGAGGGAGGCGGATAAAGAAAAACATAAACAAAATGGATTTTGGGACTTCAAAATAGTGTACCGATAAGCGAGGTGGCAAAGTTATCAAGGGGCATTATAACGAGGTTATACTGTAACTTACTTATTGGCATGTCACCAGGGCATATGATTTATAAAACACTTAAAAAAAGTTGAAGACAATCCCATTATTAGGTTTCATTGCCAGTCGCAAATATTGCAAATTTCCCAATAAAAATTTAACAAACCAAGTGATATTTTTTACACCAGAAAAATATAAATGTTCTCCAAGCCAATGGGATTCGCCACTCTGCCACGTGATCAACACCCCTAAACGCTAGTGCCAGACATTTTGGGAAACATTTACTCTATATTTAGGGAATGAACTGATATGATTCCATATCAACTGAAAATAAAAGTTCCGCACAAACATTAGGGGAATACATGGTACAGCAGCAAATCCCGTTTATGATAAAACATTTTAAGCCTGCAAGAAGTCCCCAAACCCTCTTCATTCCAATTTACATAATTATTTTTTGAAAAAGATTTAATGAAGTTTTAAATATTTCAAGGTTAGTAGTTTTGACAAAAGAAGATAATCAGCAAATTAGTACCCCGTAACTATGGAAACTAATCACATGACCAGTCTGTAATAATATATAGCAATAAAAATTGACTAATTACCTTTCCAATATTTTGCCCCTAAGCAGACTAAAATAAAATGTGTGTTTCTATGTCAAATTATTTGGCTTATGCATACCAATGGGATTCACTTGTGCACCACATGAGATCCCAAAACATTTCTATGCAAAAACTATTAATTCTGTAGGATTTGGAATACAGAATTTGGAATTTCCTAATGTGACAGGTATCGAAAAATTATTATTAAATACAGTACAGACCTGTCAAAAGTTTAACATTGAGCTAATCAAAAGGAGTTGATACTCAGCTGCCAAATGGCAGAGCGATATTGATAGCTGAGTGACCAAAAAATGTCCAAGAGATAAATAGCAATTGAAGAACAGCAGAGGAGATAGAGGTTACAAGGGCCCCAAGATAAGCTGCGGATTTGGCACTTATTCATTGGCTTTGTGTAAAAACTTTTGACAAGGCTGCACTGTAGCAATTACATTGTTCCAAGAGTTTCCAAGGGATAGCTTTTTTCATAAATGTTTGAAACAATTGTAGTCAATATAAGTAAGATAAATGTTATGAGGTATCATGTGGTATTTATAAACAGACTAATAGGATTTCACAGCATACCATCATGTACCATGGTACAACATTTTCTATGAAAGCTAAAGCAGTATCTTTGGAGACAAATACCACTTGTCCCCAACCTATGATTTTGTTATATTTTTAAAAAACTACCTTCTGCTTTTTAAATTTGGAAACTTTGAAGTTTTGAAATACAGTAAACTGCAATATGACATGCTTGCAATAGTTTAGGGTCCTCACTGCAAAGATGCTAAATTGTTACAGGTTCGACTATTTTGTGGATAATGACAACTAGATTTAATTTGCTAGAAATCATTGTTGTTTTGGGAATTTCAGTGGTCAAATTGGGAATTTTTGTCATTTTCCCATAGGGGAAACTACCTTTATCCGGTAGTAATTTTAGACACACAAAATCACTGCCAACAATACCAAGTTGTTATTTCTAAGATATGATCTAGTGGCCAGACCCTTGACATATGCACCCAAATTTGGTATGCAGCATTTCATCTCCTGTTGGTTTATATTTATGCCAAGTTTGATCAAAATTCATTCATAGACATGAAAGATATGAGAGGACACAATAATTGGATGGATGGCCAGAGAGACAAGGTGATTTCTACATATATACTTGTGTATATCCTTCCCCCAACTTCATTTGTGTGTGTGTGTGTGTGTGTGGGGGGGGGGGGTGAGGTGTCAGAGGGGGAGGGGGTCATTTAAATGATGCTATTTGTGACTTCAAGAATATATGATGTAAATATGTTCCATATAACCAATGGGAAAAAAAGTTTGAAAAATCACATGGTATGCTGCCAAATCACATTGATAGTTTTGTTATCAGGGCTTACTGCATTATGCACGATTATTCCAAATTAGTACACAAATGGGAAATGAAAATAACAGTTTTCTGAATATTTCCTGTTAACAAGATGATTAAATTTATAAATATTATCTTCATATTTCTATAAACAAAATTTCCAAAAGTATCATGAAATCATATATACATTTCATTAAAAAAATTATGAATTTCATATTTCCTGCTGTATGTGCTATAGAGGGCGCTTTTAAAATGCTTCCTGTGAAATGTTACTAATTGCAATAAAATAAGTTCATACAATGCAACTACCGGTACTCAATCATTAATGACTAATAAATGATAAAATTAATGTGTTAGTGATGATGGAAAAAGGTGCAAAATTTATGACGCTGATCATGAGTGAAATAACTTAGTGAAAAATGATATGTAACAAAAATTCATAAAGGGGAATAATGCAGGGGCCAAAATGGGACTTGAAAGCTTAATAGGTTCTCTACTTATTGAGCTTACTGACAAGTGTGACCCTCCACACTTTTATGCACAATAGTATGAATATGAAAAATGTAAAAAGAGTAAAAAAAATACAATTTTTACAGCAAACATTCGAATAACTTATTTTAAATGAAAACATGAATATATCTCTTAAAAATACATTTATTTTTGTTAAAATCGTAAGAAATAAGTGTGAACTACATTGTACAAAATTGGTTAAAATATAAAAGTTCCTTAAAACTATGGTCTTGATGGACAGGTGTGGTCTTTATATAGAGGTGGTCCTTATAACAGGTTATGCTTTATAATTATGTAACATAACATAAGCATTGATCATTTTATGGACTTACTTTGTCGGGAGCTTGTACAGATATCCTTTTCCCTCGTTACTCCAGACAATAACCTTCTCTACACTGACGAAATCGCCTCCTGACCAACGCTCGCCACATCGATTTGATTCAGAACACAACAGAGTAAAGTCACCAGCATCATAAATCTGTAAAACAGGAACATGAATAATTTATGTTTCTCTCTGTCTCCATGGTAACTGAATTTAAAACTAAATATTTTCATTTAAGCAATTTGCACCAAATGGACCTCAATGCTCCATTTGTTTGTCCAATTTTGGCAACCTTTAGAATACATTTGTCCTTAATGTTGTGGAAAAACATCTCTGGCTACTCAGTCCATTATACTGGAAACGAGCCAATCAGTAAAGGCCTAAGACAAGGTAAACCCTTTCTCAATTAAGGTTAACCAGGATTGGATCCACAATGTTTAGATACATTGGGTTTGACGTCTTATCTGCTGGCCAGTCTGGCCAACACATAAAATAAGATTTCAACTTGCCCTTAAATCACAAATCTGCAGACTGGAACTATAGTCATGTGTTATAATATTTTCTTCTTTTTTATCAAGCCCCAATTCCATAATCATTCCTTAAATAAGATTTTCCTTAACTTAAACCTGGGAAATTTGAGATCTTAATAATAGTCCTAAGGAGTCAGCTAAGTTGTTAAGGTATTCAGGAATTGGTGGTCACTTCAAGCTAACAGCTGCAGCCAAAGAAATTAGGTTTTGAAAGTAATAAAGCCATTATAGCCAGAAACAGAGCTTGTTGCACAGACCTAGATAAGATTTCAAAAGCAAAAAAGATTTTTTTTAAAATGAGAGTCTGTATGTGAATTTTGTTACAAGACTGTCAGGGTTGATCACATTTAAATTTCCTGAATTTCCTGGTAAAAGGACCAAAGCTAATTTCAAAGACTTTATTTACTGTATAAGAAGAAATATTAGCGGTAGGAAACTTTTGTGGTTATGGTCTTCTGAATTATTTTGTGATCTGACTGTAGGGAAAGTGAACCAAGGAAATAAATAAATTTTGCTGAGAACATAAATTCATGGTACATGGGAAATAAATAAATTTTGCTGAGAAAATAAATTCATGGTACAAGGGAAATAAATAAATTTTGCTGAGAAAATAAATTCATGGTACAAGGGAAATAAATAAATTTCGCTGAGAAAATAAATTCATGGTACAAGGGAAATTAATAATTTTTGCTGAGAAAATAAATTCATGGTACAAGGGAAATTAATAATTTTTGCTGAGAAAAAAAATTAATGGTACAAGGGAAATAAATAAATTTCGCTGAGAAAATAAATTCATGGTACAAGGGAAATAAATAAATTTCGCTCTGAGAAAATAAATTCATGGTACAAGGGAAATAAATAAATTTAGCTGAGAAAATAAATTCATGGTACAAGGGAAATTAATAATTTTTGCTGAGAAAAAAAATTCATGGTACAAGGAAATAAATAAATTTCGCTCTGAGAAAATAAATTCATGGTACAAGGGAAATAAATAAATTTCACTGAGAAAATAAATTCATGGTACAAGGGAAATTAATAATTTTTGCTGAGAAAAAAAATTCATGGTACAAGGAAATAAATAAATTTCGCTCTGAGAAAATAAATTCATGGTACAAGGGAAATAAATAAATTTCACTGAGAAAATAAATTCATGGTACAAGTGTCTCTGTGTAAATCATGAATATTTCTTGCTCGCGGATGTTTCTTCTTATACAGTAATCTGCAGTAAGTTTTGCCAAACCCTCGTTCAAAAAAAGATGGTCAAAATCTCCTACATTTAAGTTAAGGAACATCTTATGAAATGATGGTGAATTAACTGAGGTCAATTCATTTAATTGTTCTATAATAGCAGGGATTTATCAAGGGCCTATTTAGGGCCGAAATTCGGCCCCATTCCCAATGGAAAAACATTGAGTTTTTCCCAAAATGGGCTGAAAAAATTCGCAATTAGAAAATCATACCAGATACATAGCTGAAGTCTGGCCAGAAATGTGGCTGCTTTTCTCAATCTTCAATCAACTCAATACACTAAAAGCATTAGATTTAATCATTAATAGCATCAAAGTTTTCCCAAAATGAGCAACAAGTTGATTGTTTTTCCCAATTTTAAGTTTAGGGCCTTTTCCCAGAAGACCCTGATAAATCCCTGAATAGTGACACTGATATACAGTCAAACCTGTCTTTAAAAGCCACTAAAGGGAACCAGTAAAAGTGGCCTTTATGGACAGGTGGCCCTTATATACAGGTTCAAATAGTATGAATAAAGAACAATTTGGATACAATTCGACTGCCCTTTATAAGCAGGTGACCCTTATATAAAGGTTGCCTTTAAGGCTGGTTGGACTGTATAAATACAGTTTCTAACAGTATTACAGTTCACATCTAAAGTCTTAAGTACTAATATCATTGATATACAGTACCGTCCCAAAAGTCATACATGTTTCAGATTTTTCCCATTGCTGAAATTTCTTATAATGTAAAATTAATCTAGAAATTTTTGTGTTTTTATTACATTTTTTTTCATAAATATCTATCTCAAGAATAACAAAACACAAACTAAATCGTAGAGGAGTGCTTATAACTCCTTACAAGAAGTCTGAATGGATGGAAGAAGAAATTAAATACCCCACTCTTTCTTGGTTGAGGATGAAAAAAAAGATACAGGTACAGTTCTAGATCTCGCAAAAAAGTCATTAAAGTCAGTCTAGGAATACATGGTACATTCAGGTCAATTTTTACAAAAAATAAAATCCATTCAACATATTTCACAAGTAAATCAGTTGACATGTTTGGAAAATTCTGTAGCACAAGACCTTTGGCATTATACTGTATATATTATATATGTAATAACATAATGTGTATTTGTATAAATATAATAATAACTGTGGAAAATCTACTTCTAACAATAACATTTCTGCAAAAAAAAAATTAAAAAGAAAACAATAATTTCTACAAAACTTTGCAAAGAAATATATTGCATTATAGTGACAAGCTACTATTTTCCAGACAACTACCATCTTGTTGGTGGAGGGGATGTAAAATAAAATATATATTAATTATCTACATCTATGTCTCCATTCCTGGTAACCAAAATCACCATTTGTTACTAATTGAGGGATCACTGGCCATGCCCACAATGTTCCGACAAAGGCCAGCACACAAAAAAGGAAATCTTGACCTGAACAGTGCCATTTAATGACGTCACTGATACTATAGTACGTCATTAGTTGCTATGACACTGCTTTGGTAACGTGATGGCAGCCAGTGTCGGAACATAAAAGGCATGGCTGGCGATACTTCAATTTTTGAGAAATTATTTTAAAAAAGAAGCATATTTTGGGAAATTTGTGAAAAATATTTTATAAATGAATAACATATATTTTCATAAATATTTTGAAAATTTGGCAACTAATAATTTTAAATTTGTGGAAACTGCTGAGTTTATTGAATATACCGTACCCAATACATAAAACTTCTTTAAAATTGATTCAGAATCTTTTGATTTTAATACACAAGTTTTATTCATCATAGTACTAAACATTATTTCAAGCTGTATAATACATATTAGTAAAATTTAAAAAAAAATCTTCCTAAAAATAAAAATAGTATTCAGAGAAATAATCTCTATAAGAGCGAGTTGTAAAAAGTTGCTTATTGGAAATGCCAGCCCACCAATATCCCAATGGCAAATGTGTGAAACTGTCATTTCAATTGGATATGGAAAACACTTACATTGTACATTGCATGTTTTTTAGCATATTAAAATTTTTACAGGAAAGCACCAAAAATTCCACATCCAATGGAAAACTGCTATGGGGTATCATTCATTTTCTGTGGTTTAAGTTTTGGCAACTTTTCTTTTATTATTGGCAAAAATTGAAATTGAAAAAAACTTCTATTCAATTTTGTTTTACTAAATGACATTGTTAAGAAGTAACACCTCCGGTATTTCACGGACGCCAGCATTTGTCTACTTGATAACCACAGGTGTAAACATTGAAGAACCGCCGTGAAAAAAATCAAAACACACACTTTTTTTAATTAGAATTTTCCTTCAAAGAACTGACAGGAAAGACGAGAAGCGCCAATTTTAAAATTAGAATTTTCCTCAATATTTACAAATTCATTTTTCAAGATCACACAAAATTTTTTGAAAAGTTTAACATACTTTAAATTTGTACTAAATATGCAAAATTTAACCCAGCACAAAATGCTTCATCTACAGCATCAAGCAGTACGCTGGCAAATCTCACTGTGTTACAAAAACTAAAGAGCAAAACAAAATGAGTAATCCTTTCACCTCAAAATATCTGTTATAATGTCAACAAAAATTCTAAAAAATAATCAATTGTACTATCTTCAATTTGAAAAGGAAAGGGTTGTGTAACAGTTGTAACAAATTAAAAAAAACATTTAATATTTCTTCAAAAACATAAGTAGCAACACAACTATTATATACACAAATTTATGTGTGTGATCTAACACATGCAAGCCAATCAAACAAGGCTTGTTAAATAGCAGCAAGAACTCGTACACAGTTAAAATGAGTGATCTGGTCATACTGTATTATATTTGTCCACTTTGAATCTGAATAGAAGCATTCCTCTCTCCAGCTCAGATAATTTTTTAAAGCTCCTTGGCAAGTAAGCAGTGGTATGTGCTCATCACCAAGTACTTGTACTTATAACTTAGATATATTTTTTCGTATTACATTTTGACAATCACACATTATTGGACTATTTCATCTCAGTCAGGAAGATATGCTGACTGCTTAATCTAAAGCCTTAAGGCATTCTATAGTGAACTAAAGTTGTTATGGGTTAGTCAAGAATATTTCAGTTACATCGGGTAGTCACTTTTGGGATTGTGGAGGAAACCAGAGTCCCCTGATAACCAATGACCTTTGGCAAGCAAAGCAAGCCTTTTCAGAACTGACCTATTAGAAAAATTTCGCACAAAAAGCCAGTGGCCGTTGACTAGGCAATTCATTTTAATTGCACCCTGTTACATCTAAGCTAACGCATAGCAGTTCATTTTAGATTTGCTAGGTAAAAAAAATGGTTCATTACTTGATGAACCAGGAAAAAAAGACAGTCAATTCTTATATTTAAAATACTTTTTTCAGAAATTACTTTGATTATTTCACTGAACCAAGTTTTTCTAAACAGAGTTCAATGTAGGCAATCAGTCAGCATTGTTAATATAAATATTAGATTGTTAAATTACAGTCCTTGTAAATGCGAGTTATTGCCGCTATCAAACAAGCCGCTGATCTACCTAACTCTCATACATTCTCTTACCCCTTTATATTTGTGCTTGCAACATGTTTGGACGTCATAACTATAGACCTTCAAAACCAAGACAAGTACAAAAAGTTCAAAGTTCATTCACAAAGGTGAAAGGTTAAGAAAAATAACCAAAAACAAAGTAAAAAACCATTCATATAGACAAACAACATTCACCTGTCTGTTTGACCTTTAATTTAAATATTTATCATGGGTCAGTTCATTTATGTATAGGAAACACAGGTGATTATTTCCTCTACATCAAGGAGAAAAAATGCATTGTTCATGTATGAAATCTACCCTTGCCAACGTATTGACTGGGATTAAAGTCCCAGTCAAAAATATTTCACTTAAATCAAGGCATCATCAGCTGTAGGTGAAGTGTCAAGAGAATTTTGACCTTGCAATTTGCAGAGAGGATTCTATAACGTAACACACCTGCCATGACAAGAGGCATCAGTTCCTAAAGTTGATTCCTAAGCAGAGTGAATCGTCATATATGAATTTCATAATGAAAGGTCAAGCTGACAGGTCAATGCTGTTTGCCTATATCATGAACAATGAATGAATACAAATCATGCTTACAAATATTAGTAACACAACAATATCATGATGTACAATAGGTTTGTTATGAAATTTTTCCTCAGATTTTGAAATTACGACAAGGAACATTCGTCCCATCCCAATTAAATGTGGACCTGGCGACCCAAGGCATTGAATTTTTAACTGGGCCAAGAACATGACTCAATCTGTAGACCCAAAATCGATTGTTGGATTTCATATCCAAAATCTCAAAACTTCACAAGAAACCTGCAGACCCTAAACACATGTATGATGATTAGGGAATGATAATACATGTATATAAGGTCAAAATTTCTTCAATAATGTAATTGCAAAACTTTTCAGTCTTTTCAAATAAATTTATATAATAATATTTCATTTCATTTCATAGCAGGAATTCTGCATAAATTCTACTCCCAACTAACTACTGTATAGCAGGAAACCAAAAAAGGATTAGCCTAACATCTGATTTTTAACATTTGCGCTTTTTCAGAAAGCATTTACATGTACATCATAAATTCTCGGAATAACATTTATTTTTATTGGAAAATGTCAGATGAAAATAATTGTTCCATAAAAACATTTTTTGGTATGTTGGCAAACCCCATTACCGGTATATGTAAGGTCATCCCCGCAATCATTTTTAATTGTAAGAATTTGAAAATGTAACACAAACGATGATAAACATACAACAACAGCATCTTGTTTCCATGGCAACATCAGAAAAGTAATATCCATGTCCGACATTCTTTATGGTGAGATAAAAACAGCAATACAACAATATACAAAGACACAGTTATGCAAGTTTGAAAATGGAAAAAGTTTAGAAATGGAAAAAAGTTGGAAAATGGATCCGAAACAACAAATTGAAAATGGAAAAAGTTGAATTATGAAAAATTATAAATAAAAGAATAAATTGGCAAATGTACCTGTATAACATTAAATTGAGAATCAATCAATTTTAAAAGGTAGGATAAAAAAAAAAAAAAAAAAAAAAAAAAAAAATAAATAAAATAGGGTATTTAAATAATAACAGCCATTACTTGTCTGCACAACTTGTGCACCAAAATAACTTTTAGTAAACAGTTTTATTATTGGACAAAATGCATGACTCTTCTAGCTCTCACACTGGCCAATTAACACATTATCTTTTGCATTTTGTACAGATGAACAACTAAATACTAAATAAATGAAAAATCAAATTAAAAGGAGAATTTGTAAATACCAAAACTATTCCATTTTCAATGAGCAAGGCACCTGCAAAGCGAAAAATATCTAAAATTGTAACATATCACAAAATAAGCTTTAATTAAAATAATTACTACATTCAAACCAAATTCGTACCTGCCAGTATTTTGAACACACTATTAACACCGTTCTCTGGTTATAGGGACAACAAGTCAACGTCTGAGCATTTAGACAGCGGATCTGTTTAGATTCATCTTCAAATACAGGCTGATTCTGCAAAATACAAAATTTCATATGACCAGAATGAGCATTGAGATAGTGAGGGCTAAAAGTTGCAACTAAATTAGGAGTCATTGCGATTAAATTTTTCCATTGGTGACCAATTTTTACTTATAAGTCGCCAAAATTGGTGACTGCTTTATAGTGGGATCAAAATTCTCAATCATGGTCGATTCAGTTTTTCTATGTGTGTTTTATATATTGACAAAATGTTTCCTACACTCCTCAGCCGGCCTCATGACTTATAGAGGGAATCTTTCGTATGTTTTTATATACGAAATGTCAACAGTGCGAAAAATAAAAATCAAAGCACCGAAGGTGCCCAGCGAACAGAGAGCGAGAACAAATTGCATGCATCTTTTACAATTGCTAATTACCTATCATCATGACGGATGTTATAACTGTGTCAGTTTTGAAGTACAAGTCAAGATTACACTGAGTCTCATTATTTCAATATGTATTATTCTTCACATGTTTTTTTCACAGAAGTGTTTTCAAAGTAGGCATATATTCTGCACTGCTGAAAACTTAAGAATTAGACGTACATAATATATGCAATGTTCTTGTCTCCTGTGCATCTGTATTTAGTTCTATCTTTGGTTGTGGCAAGACAAGTTTTATTCACTTGAAAACTTCAGTGTTCTATTTTGAAATTGGCATAAGCGTTCTACAATTTTTGTTCAATGGTTGGCTTTAGTGTATGTGATGTGCATCTTGTAATTTATTCAATATTTACAATATATGCCTTGCGTAAGATTTTACAAAGTACATTTTGTTCAGCTGCTAACTTTTATAAATACTTTCCATTTTTGAGAAGATTGATTTTTTCACAGGCTCTGATTTTAAAATGCTGTATTACCAATGTAGCAAATGTCAAATCAAGAGAAAACATTGTCAAACATAGGGTAGCTCAATTGAAAACAAATTCCAGTTGTATACACTGTTGTCTTATAAAAAGGGAACTCAAAGGAGCCGAAATTGCTCACCTGGCACGATTGACAGGAAAATGGCCGCCATCACTCAGAACAATATTTTGTCATCGACATTGAAATCTGTATATTCCCATCTGTATATAACATTGAAATCGAAACAACTTATAAATTTCGCAGGGAAATGGTGACCATATCACAAATGGCCAACCGGAATCAATTTGTGTCTGCGCCACTTAACTATGCATACCATGTTATTCATGTAAACTAAATACTTTTTAATTTTGAGCAACTTGAAAATTTGTGGAGAAAGGGTGGGCTTTCAGAAAATGGCCGTTCATTTCATTTTTTCGTCATGCCCAATTGATCTCGGCATACCATGTTTCTCATAACCTGAAAATGGTCGCTCAAAAAAACAAAAAAAACAAAATGAGTCAAAGACTCGATGGGCCGGGTTGCCATTAAGTCATTGGTTGGTTGGTTGAATGTTGCTTAACGTCGCATCAGCAATTTTTCAGCTATTCGCGACGAGAACTATTTAATTAATCTCTATGGATTAATCTATGAACAATTTTGTGTATGCATGTGAAGTGCGAGTGTGTTGTATGGTCTGCCTTGTACTAGCGCGCACTCAGGGCGACTTTACTGTGCTAGCTCACAGAGTCAGTACGCCGCAGACAAGCGTACCACTCCCCCAGTCCATTATACTGATACCAGGTGAATCAGTAAAGGCCAACGGTAAGGAAAATTCGCTTTCCCACATGTGGTCCGACCGGGACTCGAACTCACAGCGGTGAGAGACCCTGGATTTGAAGACTGACGTCTTATCCATTAGGCCACCGCGCCGTGCCATTAAGTCAGGTGCACATCTTTGATAATCTTTTGATATATACAGTACAAAGTAACTAAGTTTCAAAGTCTGGAAAAATGGGGGAAAATCCTGAAATATTTCCAAAACGTTAGGTGTGTATCTTCAATATTTACAGAAACATTCTGTGAAGTTTAAAGGTTGTTGATTGAAAACTGTAGGAGGAGTTGAGTTCACCCAGTAGGTACCCCCATTTCAAATACTTGCTAAAAAGTGACCAAGTTTCAAAGTCTGGAAAAATAGGGGTAAAAATCTTGAAATATTTCCATAAAGTCAGGTGCACATCTTCAATATATATAGAAACATTCTATGAAGTTTCAAGGCTTTTGGTTGAAAACTGTAAGAGAAGCTGAGTTCACAAAGTAGGTACCCCTGTTCAAAATCTTGCTAAAAAGTGACTACAGTAAGTTTCAAAGTCTGGAAAAATGGGGGAAAAGTCTTGAAATATTTCCATAAAGTCAGGTGCACATCTTCAATATATATAAAAACATTCTGTGAAGTGTCAAGGCTTTTGGTTGAAAACTGTAGGAGGAGTTGAGTTTACAAAGTAGGTACCCCCGTTCAAAAACTTGCTAAAAAGTGACTAAGTTTCAAAGTCTGGAAAAATGGGAAAAAATCTTGAAATATTTTTATAAAGTCAAGTGCACATTCTCAATATGTATAAAAACATTCTGTGAAGTTTCAAGGTTTTTGGTTGAAAACTGTATATGGAGTTGAGTTCACAAAGTTTGTACCCTATTTTCCCCGCCCGCCCGTCATTCACCATATTATAAACCGGATTTGCACTCCGTGCAACCCGGCCAAAAAAAACGTCCTTGTTCCTGTAGGATCACTCCAAAATGAGGAATATTTGTAGCAAACATGCTACAAAGTTTCAAGCAACTTTCTATTTATCAGTTTCAGCGTAGATTTTCAGTTTGAGAAGTTTAGATACGTTTTTTCGCTTTTTTTTAACATTCAAACACTTTATATTTTTATACCTTGATCATACAACACTAGGTAGTTTTTCTTAGTAAAAACCTGATAAGATTATTCTCAGAAGTGTGCAGTATAGTTCCCTAATCTTTAATCGAGTTTCATAAAGATATGTCGCTTTATTTCAAGTAAATCTCACCTGTAAAAGTGAGAAATCGGCACTTTTTTCATTAAAGGAAATGCCGACAGTGATAGTACTATACAAAACGGCAATAAAATGACAAGCCGGACCCGAAAAATTCCGGGGAAAATCGCAAAGTAGAATGTCTTGCAATTTACCAATAAGTAAGTTCGCTACCACGACCAAGACCCAAAATGAAGAGTCGCTTAATTGGGGCGGTTCACTGCCAAATCAGAAAAGATTTGCTCATCTTTCTTTCAGCTTCGGTCATTTTATACGAATACAGTGGCATCAAGTTCCCCGGCTATGTTTTACATACTCAGTGACGTACGAAGTTATCTACCCAGACTGGTTAGATTATATATTGTAAGGGTAAAGACGCAATATGATGTACGTGTATATGTACAACTGAAGCATAATAAATTAAACCAATAAACAAAACTATAAAATATTGACCCTGCCACAAATGCGACATTAAAAACTGATGCTCCGTGCCGTGGTAAGCGCGGCGCTCTAAAAACCAACCCCAGTAATTACCGAGCGCATTGCAAAGATAAATAATTCTGCCATTTCACCCATAGCTTGTTTTGTCTCGATAAATGTGATAGATTCTTGACTGAACGTAAAACCCCATTCAATCAACGAATCATCTCTGCTTGTTGAGGCCTCAGTGGCCGAGTTTTCGTGATCCTCTCCTTTCGCCGCCAAGGTTCGAATCAACGGGAAGTTTGTCAGTTTACTTGCCGTTGGCTAAGATTTTCCGTAAATGAAATCTGACTAAGTTACTGTACACATCCAGCTATTGGGGGAAAATGTCCAATTTAAGAAGCAATCATTGTGAAATTTGTGTCTTGTCACTGTTTGACAGCAGTGATACCTTGTTCACGCACGTGCGCGACACTTATTTAATCCTTAAAACTGATGACCCCGGTGGACGATCCGGTGGACTAGTCCTTTCAATATTTTACCACCGGCAAAATCGTCCACCGCATATCGCGGTGGTCAGATAATTCCCACCGGAATCCATCGAAAATTTTGCTATCACGGATTAAAAAACACCGCGGCGGGTGAAAATTCGCGTATCCACTTAAAGGCCGGGGGACCTATTTAAATATCCGTACGGACGGCAATTATCTCTTATATGGTCAAAAAGGTGTGTCTTAGCTGACCTCATGTTAAAAATAAATTTATAAATAAATCCACATGGTTGTATTCATCTAAAATAAAGTTGATGTAGAACCACAGTCATCTGTAAATGTTTGCTTTTTTAAATTTCAATAGCCATTAGATCTACTCCCATTCACCACAAAATAAAGTCTTGTATCAATGTATAATAAACACAATAAAAGTAAACAGTTCTATTGAACAAAATTCATCCTTGACTTAGTTATTATGTTAGTCAATGAGATTTTCTCCCGCCAAATGAAGAATGACCATCCTTATGTAAAAGAGGTATAGCAGGGATTTGTATCTCTTGTTTATAAAATTTGGCATTAGAATATTTATTTATATAGTTAGTCTTACTAAGTATTTATTAAATATTTATGAAGCGACTACATGTATTTGGTTTGTTAACTTCATTATTAATAAACATGCATGTCTGTAGTTTTATATAGATATTTTCCTAATTTTGCCTCAGATGACTTGGGGTATATCTGACCCTATTAATTTTTTTAACAATCTAAATGTGTGAAAATGGCAGATTTTAGACATTTTATGTTTGCTGTAAAGTCATTGAACCTGGCAAGGACATAAAGATGCAATGCTTTTCTTATTAGCAAACTGATTTTTTGGAGTGATGTTAATGAAATATTTTAAAAGTTTATTGAGCTGGACAGAAAAGTGTGAAATATATCTAATTATTGGATTTATGTGTTTAAATCTTGGAATGGAAATATTAGCAGTGTCATTGAAAGACAATGTGCCAATACAATATGAAAAATCAAGAAGAAAAATAGAAGACAAAATTAGTTGACAGTTTAATAATGTTGATCAGATTTTGAAAATACAAATTAAATTTTGACCAAAATGTATCGGGACAAAAATCATTTTAATTATGGCTACTAGGTACTATCCTACTACATGGCATGACTTTTCAAAGGGGGGGGGGGGGGGGGGGGGTATGGAACAAGGAAAATATACTAATTATTAGTGGGCCTATTTAAATTTAGTTACACATGAGACTGGAATTGGAATGTTATGATTAAAAAGGATGCAATATATATATCATGGATTATTTAATTTGTAAAATGATAAAAACAGGTAAGAGACATCACTTATTTTGTTTACATTTTGGCAACCATGTGCTTGGTATAACTTATTGAACTTTACCTGTATCAAACATCAAACTCCGCCTATTTACCTGTCAATCTTCCCTAAAACACTGTCCACTTCAAGTTTTATTTTATAAAATTACTCAATAAAAACATTTTTGTTCAACTTTATGTTTGCCCTACAAAGTCTATGATGGTAATCTAACGTGGTGCCAAATTTCAGACTAAGACAATCATTAAGTCTTTAGATATTTTCAAAAAACCTTCCCAACTTTGAATGTGGCCAAGAAATTTGAATTCTACCATGTTTTTCTGATTGGTTTCCTTTTATAGTTGAGCCCCGGCCTTTAAGCTGTACTGTACAGTGCAAAACCACTAAGTATTCTCGCACTTTGGTGTATATGCCGGAATGAAGTCTATGTACAGGTGCACGATTAAAGCCGCCTGAAAAGTCGCTTTTTTCAGGGCCGATTTTCATATGAAAAGGCTGAAAACGAGCATGAAAAAAAACGATATTCCTTTGCATCCGGGCATCTCTATGACTACACCTACGTCTGATAATCTTCAACTTAAAACTAACATTGCTTCATTCACAGTAGTTGGCCCTGTACGCTATCACCACGTGAAACATGATACATTTCACCCAGTTTTAATTGCGATTTTAAATTAGTAACTTTATTTTAAGTTTTTACGCTATCCACAGAGAATTCATTTTATTCGCCTCGTGACGGTGGTTCGCCCATAGTGGTGGAAACTACAACAGAGTAAAACGAAATATTTAACCAATCAAATAACGGCTTATAACACGTGTCCGGTACATGATCAAGAGTTACCTCATTCATAAATCGGTTATGGCGTATTTTCAGAATTCATACGCTAGTAATGCAAGAACTACTATAATGTAGCCATTGCATCGAACTTTGTTCCAAATAGTTTTAAACAATGATGCATATTCATTTTCATATTCCATACAGCATAATGTCTACATCGATTATTTGCACACTGATACCAATGTTCTCATAAATGACGCTCACATACCCACACTACATTATTATAGTTTGTGCAAGGTTTGTCATTTAGCGGTTGTTCAGCCTGTCCGCCTTTGCTGGCGGCTCCCATGACAGTACTCCCAGAGATTACTCTCTGTTCGTAATAAATACAGTAATCATGGCTTGGAAGCAGATAATCGATCCCAATCACATTAATTTTACTGCTTGTGCCTAAAAGTCTCAATCGGAGATTATTTTTTATACAAGAAGTCAAACTGGCTCATAGAATCAAAAAGTCATTTTGAGCCCTGTTGAGAGAATGGATCTGTTAAGACTAGTCTTTAAATAAATACAAGCTGATTCTGCATTCTCAGCAAAATACAAGATATCATATGTGGAGACAACAAATCTGTTATTACTTTTAAAAATCCCAAATATTGTGGTTTTTGCTATTTTTCTAACAATCAAGTCATGTCGTCCTTGTTAGATGCACATACACAAAATGGTCTATTTGTATCAATTTCTGATTATTTATATTTTGTGAATGTTTTAATTATTATTTTGGATAGTTTCAGTCTTGATATCATCAAAAACAAATGAGGTTGAGACACAGAAATAGCGAATGTGGACGACATATGCATTTCAAGTGTGCTCCCTGTCTAAAATTTCTACCTAATCTTTTGCAATGATTTTGTTACATTTTATAAAATCTACCTTCTGCCTTTTGCGTTAAGAAATTTTGAAGTTCTGAACTGCATAATGACATGCTTGCAATAGCTTAGGATCATCATTGCAAATATTATATACTGCAACAATATCTAGTACAATGTATATCACTTGTTTTGGGAATTTTAATGATCAAATTGGGAAAATTTAGTCATTTTTCTCCAGCAAGTTTAGGCAAACAACATCAGTGTTTTGACATCATTTTTCTCATTATTAAGTCATAGACAATAAACTTGGGTTTTTGCTTGGCACACTTCATTTGTAATCAAAAATGAGAATGGAAGAAACATGAATCTTCTATCTTTAAAGAGGAAAGCGGTTGTGATAATAGTAAATAAATAAAAAGGTAAAAATAATCTTCATGTTGACATACCCTGTTTTCAGAACCAGTTAGACTCCAAACTTTAACTGCACCAGAATTGGATATGGCCACAATGACATCATCTTTAAAAATAGAAATAAATAAAACTGATATGTTTTAAAAGCAATGACATAAATATTACCCACAATTTCTCTTATTAGTAAACAGACTATTTTCTAGCTATTAATATCCGACAATTTTTTCCTAAAAGCAACTTACATGTACTTTAGCAAATTTGCAAAAAAAAATAAAATAAAATAAATACTATAAAAGGACTATATTGTCACACAAATTTTGGAAAATCGGCTACTAATATAGTTTTAAATTTGTGAAAACTTTGTATGTTTACCAGTGCTATAATAATATATTGTGGGGACGGTATATCAGCACACATTTACTGTTCATGATACACCAAAGTATACATATGTATCATGATACACCAATCTGGAAGTTTACCCCAACTGTTTTATTTTCATTATACTATATCCAAACCATCATGTCCAAATATCTTAATTCAGGGTCATTCATTGACATTTACATAAAATATTTGTGATTATTTCCATAAAAACTTCACTTATATCTAAATTATATACATGTATATATTATTTTGCATTCTTGAAGTGTTATGGCTTCTTAGAAGAGTCAGGTATTATGATACCTATTTCATTGTGGATCAAATATTATGATGCATATCATATCGTGAGGTGATATCCGTACAACCCTAACGTTTACATATTTACCTTCTCTTTTTACTGGGCGAAGTACACAGCAAGCACTTATCCAATCAGGTGCAACCTTAGATGACAAGGAGTAGATAACTTCAAACGTAAATGGATTAATAATAAGGATTTCTGGGTAATAACCATTACAAACCAATCTGATGTCCTTAGATGTGCGGAACTGGTAACTCTGCATTAAAATCGAAAATAAAATATGTTTTAACAAAATTTTAAATACATGTATTTATCAAAATATTTTTGATGTTTTTTACAAAAGCTTAATTTTTTTCACAAAATTCTATAAAAAAAAATTTGTAAAAATTTCATTTTTTTTCCAAACAATTATAAATATTTTTACAAAACTTTAGATACATGTACATGTGTTTTTCTCAAAAGTTCAATTATTTTTCACAAAATTTTAAATATTTTTAAATGGTTAGTGAAAAATAATTTGTAATAATTAAATAATTATGAATTGTAAAAGCAAAACCCAGCTCCCAAAAAATATATGGAAATAAAACTTTATGTATACACAAGCAAGTTAATGTAACATTGATGAAAATTTCATAGATTTGTTTAATTAAAATTTAATTAGTCGGAGTGGTGACCATGTTGAGTAATGTTGTTTCAGGTCCCTCTTATAAAGATTTTATCTACTTCTATCCTGGTTATCAGTTCCAAAATGGCAGAGGAAACCAGAGTAACTGGAGAGAAAACTAACAACAAGCAAACTGACAAACTTTCTAACAATGGCTAATTGAACACGATTCAAAACTCATTACACTGTATAGACCAGATTTTCAAGACAGTCCATATAACCTCTGAAAGTAAAGGGTAAAATGCCCTGCAATAAAGATATTATAACATGTGTGGTCATGTAACACTGTACATACCTGCATGTTTGTATGGATCATAGATAACTTGCTACATTCTACACATCTGCCATCACTAATGTCCCATAAACACATCTCACTGTAAAACAAAACAAAAATATCAGTACTCTGTCATGTGATTTTAATTTCTCTACCAGCATTTTTAGACATGTTAATCACCGTTGTATTGTAGATCAGCAAAATTTTGTGTCAGTAAATTACATTATATAGATTACAGTGAATTATTTGTGTACTTTTATTTCAACTTTTTATTGGATAAATGTCAGTGCAAATGCGAGTGAATCATATCAACATTAAATAATTGTGAAATGCTGTTATAGTGTTGTTACTCTAGAATATATGCTTAAATAAAATGAACACAAAAATGTAACAATATCACCAAAGAACAACTTTCCCTGACAAAAGCTGATTTATATTGTTCAAGCCATTTGTCATATAAAATCAATCTGTACTTACCCATTTTCTGCAGCACTCACAATAAATGGTGTATCTTTTTTACCACTACCCAGTGCCAGACAACTAATGGCTGATGTGTGTCCAAACAGCATACTTCTCGGATAAATCTACAAGTAGTACAACAGCAATATTAATAATCTGAAATCATTTGCTCAGTGTTGATTTGAAGAACCATAAGCATGAACTATTATAATGCTGTTGCATTTTAAAGAAACCAATGTATAACTTCTGATATCAGTCTATTAGTTTTGTAGTCACTTTGTTTATCACCTAGGTGTAATTCCATCTGGCAGATTCTAGGAAAAATTTGTCAACTCACTTGCCAAAGTTTGTAAGTTTTCTCTGGGTACTCTGGTTTCCTCCACTGACAAAGATTGGTAGACTAAATGGGGGTTTAAGGTCACAGTCAAGAATAATTCACTTATATTGAGATGCCACCAGCTATAGGTGAAGTGAAACAAATTGTAACCTTTGAAGTGCACTCAGGGCAATGAGCAGGTAAGGTTCTTGGTTCTTGAAAGTTCCATGTCTTCTGTGACATAGGGCATCAGTTTTTAACATCTGAAGAATCTTGTGATTTTCATGTCTAAATTCAGACAGCTTGGCGAAAGAACAGTGACTGCCATTTTTCAACTCGCACTCAGACCAAACCAGGATTGGAACTTCAGAATGGAGGTGTGTGTGTGTGTGTGTGTTTATGTGTATTATTGATTATTACCTCCCATGAGCTTGTGACATCCCATATTCCAATCTGGCCATCATTACATCCTGTTATGATGTTCTTCTGATCTGGTGTCATCAATATGGAGGATATACAATGTGTCGGAGCATTTTTACCCCATAAAACAACTGGGATCACTAAATTACTTCCACCTGTCATTCTGCAATCTATTTTACAGGTAAGCAAGCAGTTACCTGAAACTGAAAAAAATAAATAGAGAATTAAAATATAGTACCACTAGTTTTGAAAATTTTCACAAATTATTGGAAGCCAAATTTCTGAAATTTGTGAAAGTATAGTGCTATAATGCTTTTATTTTTCAACATATTTGCTAAAATAAGTTCCTGTTTGAAAGAGTTTCTCATAACCAAGTCATGTTTGTAGTCAATGGTGATTTTGGCCACAAGGAATAGAGAGCTAGGTATCAACTCACTCATGAACCTCAACTTAGGTTAGGTTTCCATAAATTTAAAATGATTAGTAGCCAAATTTCCAAAATTTGTGAAAATATAGTCCGTTTTAAAGTATTTTTCCACAAATTTGCTAAAATAGGTTACTTTTTGAAAGAATTCCTCAAAAATTAGTAGCCAATGGTGATTTTGGCTACCAGGAATAGAAACATAGCTTAGTCTATGGTCCAAACCTGTATTTTTTCTTTATCTTGTTTGGTGGTCAACACGGCTCTCAGAAGTCATGGACTAACAACTGTATCTATATCACAGTCTATCTGAGACTTGCAGGGCTGTGGGAAGTTAAAGAAAACATTCGAGTAGTGTCTAGGAAGAACAGCATGGAAAACAATAGCCTTTAGCAAGGAAAGCCTCAAGTCTGACCATTGCATTTTTCTTTTTCTCCCTCTTGTAATCTATAATTTTACCATTGTTTTGATAGATCCACTTATGGATATATTGCCAATGTTAGAGAGAACACTGCTTGTTAGTAGCAGTGGTTATACAGGGTATCCTTAAAGCCCTTGTTACAATTTACTAGGCCAGTTTATCTGAGAGGGTATAAAATGTGTAGGCGGGCTGGCAAAATCTTACAACCTAATTTTCAATGTTCTATATTTCAATAAATATCTGCTTGATGTTTATAATATTTTCACATGATATCCAGCATTACCTCAATTTTTAAAATATGTTTTTGAATTTCAAAAATATTTAATATTTTTGAAGTTATTAAAAAAAACATGGGCTACACTTTTTCCAATCGGTCAAAATTCATCCGAGACAGGATGACAAAATCTTACATCCCAATTTTCATTGATCTATATTTCAATAACTATTTATTGGATATTTATAATATTTTCACATAATATCCGGCATTACCTCAATTTTTAAAATATATTTTTGAATTTCAAAATATTTAATATTTTTGAAGTTATTGAAAAAAACATGGGCTACACTTTTTCCAATCGGTCAAAATTCATGCGATGTAGGACGAGTGAGCTTTGAAGATTGATCGATATCTCTCCACATAATTATGCTTGCCTATTAAAATTTACAACAATACGCGGAAGATAGATATATATCTATAATAATTTTAAAGGGTATTTTCTATAATGCAGTGGTTTTCTTTTTATAATCGATTGTTTGTGACAGTTTATTGTTCTTAAATTGCGATAAGTACGACGCCATAAGTTATTTTCTGTAAATCCCTCCTGTGTAATGGTGAACCTCTTGTGCAGTAAAAGCAGCTAGTAATAAAAATTATTTATATGCAAATATTCAACAATGTTTCTTTGTTTATTTATTTTTTTATTTATTTATTAAACAAATAATAAAATTAAGATATATAAGCAAATATTCAATCATATGTTTATTTATTTATTTATTTATTATTTATTACACAAATAATAAAATTAAGATATATAAGCAAATATTCAATCATATATTTATTTATTTATTTATTTATTTATTTATTTATTTATTTATTTATTTCATGATTTATTCGTTAAAATGATATATTAAATAATGTATATCTAATGATTTCTTTCATCGCGGTTCTAGATAAACACAAGCGTCAACGGATTTTGCCGAAAAATAAATCGGTGGGAATGGAATTTCTTTGATTCTTAACGTCAATGAAAAATTCAATGTGTTTATAGAGAACCCCTTTGACTATAACCGGTACTAAGCTTACTATGGATAATGTTAGAGACACCGCCCCTTTTGGGTCAGGCCCATTCCTAATAGTAAGTGTGGCTTGGTCTGATAAAAAAAAACTTATAAAATGAATGCTAATGCAATTTCAATTCACACTTTATAGTGAACCAGTGATCTGATCACGTCTTAACTAGTGCTCATTTTTTGCGTTTTTGTCATAGTGCTTACTTTTACACGATGGTTTTTCCCGTTTTGATTGCCGGCCATTCCCAGGCTAAATATTTCAACACAAGATTAAGTATTGGTGATGCCCATGTAATTTCTAGACCTGGCTATAGAATTGAAGAAATGTGGGATGATATTAAAGGTCAAGTGTCAAATTATCCGATCATCGTACTTCACGTTGGAGCCAACAATCTATGGTGTGACTCTCTGGAACAGATTCTCAACAAAATGCAAGATTTGACTGAAAAAATCTGGTCAGTTAACTCTATGGCGCATATTGTTGTAAGCGGTATATTGCCAAGAGCCGATAGTAATTTCCCGGGTGCAAAGAAGAAACCAGGTTTTATCAGGTATGTGAATACCCTTGCTTATAGTGTAAATGTGGCTATTGAGACATTGTGTCGTCCCTACCAAAACTTCATTATGTTGCACATCGAGACTTTGTTAAAGAGTTTGCAATTCAGAGGCATCTACTCAGTCAAGATGGATTGCACCTCAGTAGAATGGGTACAACATTTGTTGTAGAAGACATTGAGGTAGTCGTAAAGGACATTCGTCAAAGGCTAGCCGGTGACAGGGGTACAATAGTTCAATCAGTGGGCCCACGGGGGGGGGGGGGGGGGGGGGGTATTGGTATAAGTGAGGGTGATATTACTAATGTCCACGGTGTGCATAAGAGTCAGCGAGTGATTTGAGTGAGATTCAAACAGGTGGTGGGGGAGCCGAAGAAACTTATCAAAAATGCGTTGTATATGGCGAATGTATAGTTCCTTTGCCAGTCACAGATGTTGAAAAAATATTTTTAAATGTCAATTCTGAAAAAATTTCAACTATTCCCCCTAGATATCCCAAATCGTGTGAATATTATGTTTATCGTTATACTGATGCAACTAAACAAAAGGATTGGACAGCTGATGGATATTTTTGGCGAAATAAAGGATCTTATAAGTACCCCAAACGTGCAAAAATTCCAATTATCAACAGTCGACAATATTGGCTTATGAGAGATTCTGATGATAACATTGGCGATAGAAATTTTCAGCGCAGAATCTATATAAACCCCCATGTAAATTTGGTATTGGTTCATTACACTGGAGACGAGGCTCTTTTTATACCAAGAGCACATGGCAATGCACGAATATCCCAGAGTGATAATTTTATTAGAACACTTCCATCTGTCAATCAACAAATCCGTATAACAAGTATTGAGAAACAACCTTCAGAAATATATAAAGAAATGGTTACCCAAAACAAAGTTAGTGGAGAATATCAAGGAGTTTTAAATCCGCGTAACATAAGGCAAATTAAGAACCAACAAAGCAATGAACGCCAAAGAAGGAAACTGAGTCGTGATGAAATTTATAGTACCGTTGAGCTACACTACCATTTAGACAAATATATCCATTTTGGCCATAGTCCCAGAATTGAGATGTATTGTAGCATCGTCAGAACTTTTAACGGAACTAAATAAGCTTCTAGCGGTTAAATCCGACGAAACACTATATATGTCATATGACACAACTTTTCTTATGGGCGATTTTTTCGTATCTACCCTTGTTTTTAGGCACGTCTTATTCAAAGGTAATAGAATAATACCGGCTGCTTTTTCATTCACGACAGGAAATCAGTAGATGTACATGAGTTTTTTTGGCAGAAAATTAAGAAACTAGTTCCAAATCTTACTAAGAAGGAATCAATTGTTGTTACCGATAGGGAGCAAAGCATCACTAATGCAATATCAGTCAGTTTACGAAAGTTACGAAAATATGATTTCCTGTGAAAATTGTAACAACTGGTTCCATTACTCATGTGTAGATCTGGATGATGATTTCCGTGACAGTTTCCTTTTTCAATGCGATTTTTGCAAATTTTAAAGAGTTAGTGCCAATTTTGAATAAGTTTGTCTTGGTGTTGGCATGATCCTTTGGTGGCTCTGAGTTGGAGCGGCACACAGTGTTAATACCAGCTGATTATTGCCAACACCAAATTTTCTGTATTTTTCTGACTTTGACAATTTTAAATAGTGTATTGCATATGAATTATGTAATAAAGTATACAAAAGCTTTTGTTATTGTTGTTATCATTTGATTAATTGTGGCCAATTTAGTGCTAATTATGAATTTTATTGTCTTGGTGTTGGCTTTATCCTTTGGTGGCTCTGAGTTGGAGCGGCACACAGTGTTAATACCAGCTGATTATTGCCAACACCAAATTTTCTGTATTTTTTCTAACTTTGACCATTTTTAAACAGTGTATTGTATATAAATTATGTAATAAAGTGTATACAACAGCTTTCCTTTTTGTTGTTTTTATTTTATTTATTGTGGATAATGTAGTACAATCCTTTGGTGGCTCTGTGTTGGAGCGGCACATTGACGATTGTGTCTATACCAGCTGATTAGTACTAAACTCTCAAGTTGTCATAAGTCCATTTAGTAAACCCAAAAATTAGTAAAATCAGATGTATGTTTTACTTCTGCTAACTAAATTAATTAAAATAAATTAAACATTTTTGCTATATTAGATATTCATTCAAAATTTAAATAATATAAATCTATAAATAAATGAGATGGATATCTAATCAAATAAATGTGGATCCCTTGAGAACCACGTCCTCGTCGTGGGATCTGGAAACATGATTTTTAAATCATGGCCAAGCGTTCTCATTATACCAATGTGTTTATCTCCCTTGATCAAGAGATGGCGGCGTACTTATCGCAATTTAAGAACAATAAACTGTCACAAACAATCGATTATAAAAAGAAAACCACTGCATTATAGAAAATACCCTTTAAAATTATTATAGATATATATCTTCCGCGTATTTGTTGTAAATTTTAATAGGCAAGCATAATTATGTGGAGAGATATCGATCAATCTTCAAAGCTCACTCGTCCTACATCGCATGAATTTTGACCGATTGGAAAAAGTGTAGCCCATGTTTTTTTCAATAACTTCAAAAATATTAAATATTTTTGAAATTCAAAAAATATTTTAAAAATTGAGGTAATGCCGGATATTATGTGAAAATATTATAAATATCCAATAAATAGTTATTGAAATATAGATCAATGAAAATTGGGATGTAAGATTTTGTCATCCTGTCTCGGATGAATTTTGACCGATTGGAAAAAGTGTAGCCCATGTTTTTTTTAATAACTTCAAAATATTAAATATTTTTGAAATTCAAAAACATATTTTAAAAATTGAGGTAATGCCGGATATCATGTGAAAATATTATAAAAATCAAGCAGATATTTATTGAAATATAGAACATTGAAAATTAGGTTGTAAGATTTTGCCAGCCCGCCTACACATTTTATACCCTCGTTTATCTATTTTAACAACAGTAAGTTACTTCTTGATACTGCTATGATAGTAGGGATATCAGAAAGTTCTTAACAATTGTCAGGGCAGAAACTCAGTTTGTCATCCTTTTGTATATATAGTAGACATATCAGAGTGTTTTACTGCTGGACCTCCTGGTCTGGATCTTTCATCCTTGTGGTAAAATGCTCACTTTCCACCTGGGATGGCACGGTTTTATCCTCTGTTGGGGCACTTTGTGAGGAAATATACTTTTTCAGGCGTTTCCTGGTGCATCGATATTTTAAATTCAATAGGGCCGATCTCCGAAAATATAATAATATAATATAATATAAAAAGTTTCCGACGCAACAACTAGATCTACATGCACAAATATATCGGACAAGAACCTCTTATCAACAGGAACATACAGGTGTCCGTAATCAGAAACTTATTTATATTTTTTTCGGTTTTACATGCAGACGATGCAAGCAAAATTAAATTAGTAAAGACAGACATGTTTTAGTTAAATATATCCATACCCTCGACTGTCCATATGCAGGACAAAGGCCCTTGTTAATTAAAAATAATCGTCTGATTCTTGACAGATTTTCACCGTATTTGCAATTTACATAGTGCCTTGCAACTCAACTTCCGCATTCATCCGCAATCAAATTAACATAAAATAGTCCATATGTGATAAGTTTTTTAAATTGCATCTATCGCTTATAAATTATAATTGAATTATTAGATGTTAAAATATTATCATGTTATATTACATTTTACTAAATAGAAAGAATACAGTGTATAATTATTAGATTGTTGACAGATTGCGCAGTAATATATTATAATAACCCTTGAACATGGATTTGGGGCTCACGAAAGGAAAATGCAGGTAATAACAAACATTGGGGATTTGTCTCCCTTTATACACAAATGGTACTTTCTTTAATTAATACTGAATGCTAATCAGCTAATTAATAGCAAGCAGGCTGAACAATCAAATTTATTTATCTGTCCTGATCAGAGACATAGAAAGGTTTTATATGGCTCTGTCCTGATCGGTATATTTTACTGAGTGCGCAAGGTTGCCATAGGTTTGATTTTGGTACGCTTTCCGAATTTTTAGTACTTTTAATTAAAAAAACGACAAAAATGATGGAAAAAAAATCCGTCTAAATTGACCTTTTTATTTTATCCGCCCGTTGCGGCATTTAATATCTGTATTAAATGTCGCTGGTTTTGATTGGTAAAAATCCGTCGAAAGTTATGGACTTCTTATCTAAATATGTTTTTACTATACATTAAGTGGATGACTTGGTTGCAGTTAGCGGTTTACTAAGTTAAACAGATAATAAATAAATAAATAAATTTAAAAAGATAATAAATAAATAAAAAGAGAAAGAAAGAAACTTTGTGACTGAAACAAAATATTTATCTACAGTTTATATGCAATATATATGATACGAAAAACCTGTGTCATAATTTCAAGCTATCGGACATTCAAAAATGGTATATGACACTTGTAACCGAGTAAGCTGACTATAGCTATTCTTTTAACAAAATGAGAAAATAACTGATAAAATATTTCTTTTCTTTTTCTGTTTAAGTTACTTAACTTGATGTTGCTAGTCTGATGGGAATTCCGATAATCTGTTAATTTGGTATGAATGGCAAAAAGTCTATCTGAGAATTCCAGAATACAGTCAAACCTGTCTATAAAGACCACCCAAGGGAACCAGTATAAGTGGCCTTTATGGACAGGTGGCCTTTATATTCAGGTTCAAATGATATGGATAAAGAACTGTTGGGATACAAGTCTACTGGCCTTTATAAGCAGGTGGTCCTTATATAGAGATGGCCTTTAAGGCAGGTTGGACTGTACTTTTTCAAGTAAACTTCCCAGGTCAGGGGTCTCGATGGAATTTAAGTCAGTAAAAATTTTCATATGGATATGCACGAGTTTTAAAAGTATTTCTTGAATTGCAGACTTTTCCAAGTTTTCAGGCTCTTTCACGCATTCAGCGGTTTATCAAGATAACTTGAATAAAATATATTTGACACAAATGAAGAAAGAGATATGATAAAATACTCAGTTCCGACGATATAGACTGGCCAATTCGACGGATTTATCCGCCGGTTTTTTTGACGAATTTGCACCATAAAAACGGATAAACGGACGGATAAATAAACAGGTAAAATAAGAGGATGATATTCATATGGAAAGTAATGTGAGACTCATCATTTAGTAGATAAAACTATAATAGCGTTGTCTATAAAATAATATAGAGAAGAGCAATTGTATTTTTACCAAATTAAATACTCTTTCACTTAATTTTATTGAGTCGGTCAATACTTGGATGGTGGAGGAAGCTGATTCACTGTGGTACAGCGTACACGGGATATTAAAGCATAAAGTGAGCAAAACAGCCAGTGTAAACAACACCAGCGTGAGTCGAAAGCCGATTTTTGACTTATCTGTTCATTTTAACATGTGATGGTGTATTGGGGCGTCAATCGGACACATAAATGATTCTATTTAAATAATTAACTGCATCTGATACACTGTTTAAACTTTGAAACAAATTGATAAAGCGCAAGTGCTCACCTGTGATTTTGCCGTCGCCGGGAGTGTCTGTTCAATATTTCAATTTTCACTTCTTAATTAACAATTCTGAAGCGTACAATTCCTCTAGGATGTTAAGAACTACATGTCGACCAAATTTCAGCTCAATGTATTGAGATATAAAGGAGCAGGAGACGTTGGGAATAACATGCGGTGTACTGGGAATTGCAAAAACGTGTACTGGGTATTGGAAATTAAGGAGCAAATAGGTGTACTGGGAATTGAGAGGTCAAATATCTTGCCAGCTGTGCGATTTTCATGTTTTAATGAATTTGTATACAAATCTATACTTCTTTTTCAATGACAAACAAAACAATTAATTATCTAGTGAAAATCTTCAACATCATGCATTATAGACGAGATGAAGATGAAACATACATAGACCACATCTTAAACACATATTTCCCCGATATATGTAGATTGAGAGAGATCTTAGTGTTACCAAACCATTACAAAGGCCCATGTGTAATTGTCAAAATATAATCCGTTCTTAAATGGTTAAACTTTGACAGTGTCATAGCAAATGCAACTAGTGAAAGTAAAGGAGAAAAAACTTTGTAGTTTGGAACTGAGCAGGAAAATGAAGATTACAATTTGAGAAATTTTTTAAATATTTTATAACCTAATGTCATTAGATCGAATCGACCAGCTAAAATATGACTTATTTATATCAAAGGTCAATACAACATGAGACAGTCGTCGGAAGGAGGTATCTGGTGTAAAACAGATCCACAAATGTGACGAGAGTAAACGTCTTGAAACTGATTTATAAATAAAAAGTTTTAACAATATAACACATTTTTTCATTTTTTTGTCATATGTTTATTTTGAATTTTTATTTACGACGGCGATTCAATAAGAAACCAGCTTAACCTCTTTTTCAGATTAGATCCACCTCTTCTTTTTAATGTCACGGTGGGCTTGGCACGATAAAGAACCCTGCTGTATAATGCCATCAGCGCAACGCACAGGCAAAATTTCTGCACCTTAGCCTATAGCTGGCGACGTCTCGATATAAGTGAAATATTCTTGACTGGGACGTTAAACACCATTACTCTCTCTCTCTCTCTCTCTCTCTCTCTCTCTCTCTCTCTTTTTAATGTAATTCAGTGCCCTCTAGTGTGATGCACTTGTCCATCACCCCAGAACTGAAAAAGACAGGATCATTTCCACAGTTCCATTGACCCACTCCTCAACTGTCTTCACGACTTCTTGGTCAGACCTGAAATGACGTCCTCGGGTATCATTTTTCAATTTTGGGAAAAGAAGTCGCTACGAGCTAGGCAGAATGTGGTATTTCGCCCCACAGCCTTCATTGTAACTTTGCAACTGTGTACTCTTGCGTTTTCCTGTTGCGGCGGTTTCACGGATATCAGTTCTCGGGTGGTCTAGCAAGTTTGCATATAGTACACTAAAGTTATCATTGTACTTCTCTTTGGTTAAAAGTCACACACAATAACACCTTTTGTGTCCCAAAATACTGTGGCTATCACCTTGCTAGTAGACTAATGCTTCTTAACCTTCTTTGACCTAGGGGACCCAGGCCCTATCCACTGACGACTCTGTGTTTTATTGTCTGGTTCATATTATTGTACCAAAATCTCGTACATACAGTCTTTAGAATCTTTTGACATAAACGCTTCAACAAGGCGCCGTATACTGATGTTTTGGTTGTCAAAAATCCGCTCGATAGATTTTTTTTAAATTCATGTGTTCAGAAAGCAAATATAGTTTTATCAAATAATATAGAAAAATCCTAATGTCAACCGATTCAATTTTCTGCAAATCCACGATGAAAGCTCAAATTTCATGTACATGTATTCAAAATTTCCAGTTTTTAGACACTGCGATTTTAGACCTGTTAGTTTATCATATTACTACGCGAATAACCATAGCATTTCAGAAATAATGCACTTGGTAAAATATTATATACATTTTTTTAATTCCTTAGTATCGGATTTGCAACTCAAAAATATGTATTCCGTTACGCTCTGCAAAAAAGTGCCTAAAACTATACTGACAATTCGATTTGCGTGTAATTTTGTATCCGGGTATAAAACATGTATTGAAACAAGGCACAGAAATAATGACCGTGTCGGACAATCGGAAATGGGTTGGTTGGTTGGTTGGTTAACGTCGCATCAGCAGTTTTCCAGCTATTCGCGACGAGAACTATTAATTTTATTAATCTATGAACAAGTTCGTGTATGCATGTGAAGTGCGGGTGTGTTTTATGGGCTGCTTTGTACTAGAGCCCACTCAGGGCGACTTTAACGTGCTAGCTCACAGAGTCAGTATGCCGCAGATAAGCGTACCACTCCCCAGTCCATTATACTGATAAGGTAAACCAGTAAAGGCCAACGACAAGGAAAAATCACTTTCCCACATGTGGTCTGAGTGGGACTCGAACACACAGCGGTGAGAGACCCTGGATTTGTAGGGTGTCTTATTCATTAGGCCACCGCGGCCTCTCAATCGGAAATGGGATAGGATGGTCCCTCGTAAAATGAGATATAAAAAACTCTACACATTCTACATAATGTTTTTATAATGCTATATTGTCTTTTTTGAGTCTAGTGACATTAACGTAAAGACCATCTCTAAATAAGAACAGCTTGTGTATTGAAGCCAGTATGTTCTATGTAAATGCAACCTACATCATAGTACTCATAATACTGATAACGGTGCACAATTCCGGCCACTCATAAGTGATGCTGTTTAAAACGTGATATATTTTACCTTGAATCATTTTATAGACAAGAACAAGTTCTAATAATAATGAAAATAAGGTATTACACATATATCAAGCACCAACTGGCTGCAGTTTCACTAACTTTTCTTAAGATTTGTCTGATTTAAATAGGCTACTTTTGGTGGAACAGCACATCTTTACTGAGCTTTCCCCAATTTCTTGAATTTAATAATTGTCCGTAACTGCATCATAAGTGATGAATAGTATGTGTCATTGATTGTTTGTCCCTTTTGGGAGAACCTACCACCAGATTATGATCAGCATCACTGGAAGCCGAGGTCATACCCTCTCCAGCTGATGTAACAGTATTGGTCTTTTTTTTCAGAGTGATAAAGTGTAAACTTTGGCCACTGGGGTTAAATGATGAACCCACGTTTCATCCATAGTAACTAATCTATGAAAAAGCACACAACAAAGTGCACTTGATGTGCTTCCGACCAATTGTCAGATGCCTTGGTAAGTTGGTACCCAACTGAAAGCATTTCTCATTGCAAGATTTTCTGTCAGAATTAAATGTAATACATGTATTTCCTGTGAAATGCTAACTGGCTACATACCATTCTGTAACTCGCTTGTCAGTCGTAACAATATCATAAACTTTATTGACCTTTTCTGGGGTCGCATCAATGGCCGACCTTCTAGAACAAGGGCCTTTCTGTTGCGTTTAAATCCCAACCCACATTTTTACTTTTAAATTTGAAGGTCATATTTTCCTAGTGTGGATACCATATTAGTTTGGATATCTTAAGTGTTAAACATTTTTATGAAACTATTGAATCACTTTATGTCTCTTAATATTGGCAATCTACCTAATTCAATTTTGAAATCAAGGTTAGAGCCTTTTCTATGAACACCTAATATTAACTTGCACCGTGAAACTTATTTATTATTGTATGCACCATGCATACAAACTGTATCATACATTCGCAATCCCCGATATCTTTAAAAATTGGGACTTGAAAATAATGTTATACACGATTCCCGGTAACCGTAATTTTGCAATTCCCAGTACACTAAAACAATGATGAGAATCAATTCCCAGTACACCACGTCGATCTTTCAACGTCTCCTGCTCCTTTATTTCGCAATACATTGAGCTGAAATTTGGTCACATGTAGGTCTTAACATCCTAGAGGAATTGTACGCTTCAGAAGTTTTAATTAAGAAGTGAAAATTGAAATATTGAACAGAAACTCCCGGGGAAGGCAAAATCACAGGTGAGCACTTGCGCTTTATCAATTTGTTTCAAAGTTTAAACAGTGTATCAGATGCAGTTAACTATTTCAATAGAAACGTTTATGTGTCCGATTGATGCCCCAATACACATCACATGTTAAAATGAACAGATAAGTCAAAAATCGGCTTTCGACTCACGCTGGTGTTGTTTACACTGGCTGTTTTGCTCACTTTATGCTTTAATATCCCGTGTACGCTGTACCACAGTGTGATTACCAAGAGAAAAAAATCACCGACCTTCGGCAAGTGAACTGACAAACTCAGTTCTCACACAAGGCCTCCCGGAATGGGATTCAAACCTACGCAATGAGTCTTCATGAAATTCCGAACAGGTATGAATTATACATACATGCAAGGCAAGGATTGTCATTTCATTGATTGGCAAAATAAGACTTATCTTTGGTGTTTAAATGCATGTATGGACCACTAGTTGTAAAACAAGTTGGATGGTTTTCCATGGGTCCCCCGGGTAGAACTGGTCATATCATACCCCGAAGTTCGTGCAAAGTCGAAGATTTTACAACCAGTCGACAGTTAGAGCGTAGCCGTGAGCATACGCACATACGACCGTGCGTAAGTTAATTTTGTCAAAAATCATAATTCAAAATGTTAAAAATAATTATATGACAGCCATATTTCAAAACTTGTAAGCAATACAAAATTTAACCCTCGAAGTTCAAACTGAAACTATCCGCATAATGAACGAAGCGATTTATGTTTTTTACGTTTACAGTGCGTAGTTTACCAACATGCTCAGCTACCCCCTCCCTGGACGTCCAAATATTAAATTTTCTTTGTATTGTCTTGTTTCTCGTTAACGTCAGCATGGTGTTCGCAACGGTTTCGTGTTTTTGGTTGCGCATAACCAGTGAAAAACGTTGGTAGGTTTAGGACCCCCAATAGTACTGTCATATACCATTTTTTAATGTATTTTATGATTGAATTGAAAAAATGGTATATGGCAGTAATATAGCAGTGCTCTGATTGCTTATGACCATATCTTTTGAGGGTCAAGATCACAGGAAACTATGTATATGTCTCTAAATCACAACTCATTGCTGCTTGCCACGAATTCCATTCAATGTCACATAAATACCACACAAGGCCTTAGCAATATGGACTTTATAGCCATGTGGTCTTAATGAACAGAATGTTTTAAATTTGTATAAAGTTTCTTTTGGTTGTAATTTGAAGACAAGGAAGTTAAAACACTGATCCTAATGTTAGACGGTCTTTACATAGATGTACTTTATATTAAAATGTGAAGCAGAGGCCTTTAGAAAGGTGGTGTTTCTATAGAGGATGTTTTAGGCGAAAACAATAAAGCAATGAAACATTAAAACCCTTAACGAAGGCATGAGTGGGCCACTATAGAGGGTGCTTCTTCGGGATATACCAGAGCAGATAGTAGCAGTTTCTAATATAATGACAAGAATATTTTGTTTGTTTTTGATTTTATTTTATTTACTTTTGACACAAGATTATTAAAACAACCATGCGAATACAGTCAAACCTGTCTATAAAGGCCACTCAAGGGAACCAGTAAAGGTAGACTTTGAGGACAGTTGGCCCATAACATAATACTGAGTTCAAATAATTAACCTGAATAAAGAGCAATTGGGATAAAAAAATTTACTGGCCCTTGAAAAGGAGGTGGTTCTTATATAGAGGTGGCGTTTAAGACAGGTTGGACTGTATTTATAAATGCTATACCTATAGATAAGTCATATACTTGTACACCTTGTATATATTATATGTATAAAATCTATAATATATAAAAATACTGAAATAATTTCCCTCTGGGGACTTTGGTAAGTAAAATTTTTCATTGACATTAAATATTGGGGTAATTCCTAACCCACAAAAAGAAGGAAATTCACCCCCGCCCTATGAACAGTATACGATACTCCAACCAACCAACCACCCTGCCCCCTGCTACCAATCAACCCCAACAATAAATAAAATCATACTGGTAAAGGTTGATCTCACCACAGATCAATGAAAGTTGGCTGAAACCAGAAAAGCTGATCTTGATACAGTGGCGGATCCAGAGGGGGTTCTCGGGGTTGGAACACCCCACTCCGCAACCCCACCCATCCCGCCTATATTTCTGTCAATGATACTATGTGTGTACATCACTTGCTTAGATTTCAGAAAATTGCAGGATTTTATACTACATCTTCAAATATTTTCTGGAGAAGCATGCCTAGTTTGTTCATCTGCATAAATGGGGAAAATGGAACCCCTTCTCTGATATCCTTGGGTCCACCACTCTGACAACAATATCGATGACTAAATGTCTACTTTTGACAGTGTGATGTTTTGTTGCTCAAGTGTTATTGTGCATGTGTGCTCTGGTGCTCTGGAGGAAACACATTTTGTCCAAAATGTTTGTGGTGGGGTTTTTTCCAGACCAACCAGAAACGAACACATACTGCATGCAGTGTTCAATTCAGGACTTTTCAATGGGCGCCAATTTAAAAAAAAACTTTCCCGTAAAATACCATAACATCATGTCATGTTATATATGGCTCACTAAGGTCTTAACAATGGAGTACAGTTTTAATTTGAAGAAAAAAAGGAATCCATGGTCTCTTCCAGAATGAACATTGCATATGATGTTCCGTAAGCGAAAAAGGACCCTTAGAACACTTCAATAGTAATGCAGAAAGCAGATTTTGAATGAAATAAATATAGTCTGTTAAAAAACATGACTTTGTATGATTTTACAACTTCTCCACAACTATTTGGGTGATTTCACTATTTTTACCATATATCTGTATAATCCAGTGTTGGTGTTTCATAAATGCAACAAAATGTGAAAATCTCTCTTTTTTTTTCTGAAGGGCCCTTTGTGCATATAGATGGTTATATGCATTTCAATTTACAGCCAATTTGGCAGTTCCTCTACTTGGCACTTGGTGTGATTTTTTAACAGCTCGTTGTCTTTCTCTCTCTTTTTCTTTCTCAATTTCTCTTTTTTCTTCTTCCTTTCCAAAATAATGATCAGAAAGTAGAAGTGGACATTCTCGAAATTCAATCTTATAGTCATAGTACAATGTTAGTTCATCTGGTTCATCATAGGTGTCGCCCTCATAACCTAGATCTCTTAAGGTCATTTCGGGCTGGAGCATGGCTTCCCTATTCCAGCTGTTATCCACAAATATTGCTAGTTTTGAAGAATAAACTTCTGTTCTTTCTTTTATGATTTCTATTAGTCCGTAAACTGACACATGAGAATGCACAAGCTCTTTTATATGTCCCGGGTAACTGTTTGTTTTGTCAAACGTGACCAGACGTAACTCAACTAGGATATATCTGGAAAAAAAAACAAAATAGTTTAAGAAAAAAATAAATAAATTTTATAATCAAAAACATTAATGGAATTTAATTAAAAAGAAAGTTTAATTATAAAGTAATGGAGTTTTACATACCAGTAAAGATTCTTTCACTTATATCATGGAAGTCTCTTCTTGCATGTTGGAGTTGAGTTGAGTAATGGTGTTTAAAGTCCCAGTCAAGAATATTTTACTTATATCGAAATGTCTCCAGCTATAGGTGAAAGTGCAGAAATTTTGCATGTGTGTTGCCCTGATGGCATTACACAGCAGGGGTCTTCAGCATGCCAAGCCCACTGTGACATGTGTGACACGGGACCTCATTTATTTTAAGTTCCCATCCGAAAGAATTATCACTTTCATTTCGTAATGCCCAGTGCTTGGCAAAAGAACATTCACTTCCCACTTTCAAGTTTTGGGTCAAACCCGGCCGGGGTTTGAACCCACAACCTCTCACTTATGGAGCAAGCACTCTACCGACTGAGCTATCGCAGTGGTTCTCTTGCATGTTGGAGGACACTAGAGTGACCAACTTTGGCAAGCAATCTGAAATACTTCCAGTCACAATGTGCATAGTGATTTTTTATGATCATGAATTGATTATTTAAAGTAAGCAAGAAATATTTATTTTTTATAAATTATACTTATAGTACAGTTAAACCTGCTTTTGCAACCACCTTAATGTAAAGACCACCTGTCTACTGAGACTAGTGTTTTAATGTATCTTTGGTTCATATTTCAACCAAAGCGAACCTCTTTATAAAGACCACATGTATTTAACTCGGATGAAAATCACTTCATGTTTAACATGTAAAATTCCCGCTATTTTTTTCTTCAAGATATTCTATGGTAATCAAGGAAAGCACTGAGTGGATAGAGTGAAGTGAAGTGATGTAATTTTATGCCCAAGTCATGATTCTTTCAGTAATATTATTGTGGAAGCCAGTTCTTGCATGATGGAGGAAACATTTTTCATGATTATGAATAAATCAAGTATTGTAAAGGGGATTATTTTCGCAGGGTGAATTTTTCATGATTTTTTTGGCATTTTGCGTGGGTGTAATTTTGGCAAACTCAATATGAGTAGGTATATATTCTATAAATGTGATATATTAACCTGTATGGTAGACATTTGCGTGTGGGTAAAATTTTTGTGGTAATTTCTTTAGCAGAAAATAATCGAAAATTTTACCCACACAAAAATTTACCCTTTACAGTTAGCAAGTAATATCACTTATTATTAAAATCAATAAGATATTTCATGGAAAATTTCCAAAATGTGCTGTCACAAACCAAGTGACTCCATTTTTGACTGTCACAAGCCAAGGGAACCAACAGTAGCTATTAATTTAGTCTTACTTTGGATTTTTGACTTTATATGGTTCATCTATTCCCATCTTACAACATTTACAATGATTAATGGTTCGATCTTCCAGAATCAAAACTTGTTCAGTTTCTTCTGCTTCTTGTTCAATATCTTCTAGTTCCCTATCAACCAGAAAAAAATTATCACAATAAATTTGTCACAGAAATGAAGGTTAACATACGACACTTCTCACTGCTGGACTGAAATTCACTTTAGCACAAGGGGCTCAGTCAGGCAGAGTGGTCTATTTTTAAGTGCATGTTTACATGGTTTACAGATCACAGTTTACATGGCTTAGCTCAATATTTATTTTTGAGCAAAAGAAACAGCCACAAAATCAGCCAAAATTAGTATACTATGAAAATAAATATGTTTAAAGTATTAAATCCCCATTTCAAATGATTTTGTAACTCGGAAAATGTGGCCATTACATGAACATATGCCAACACCACTGACTCCAATATTAATTTTCACAATAAAAATGGCTAGTTGCTTAATTTTTCACCTGGTCATGACATCTAGGTAGCAATTTCCAAAATTTTGGTCGAATTTAGCGCAATTGCACTCTTAATTTTGTACCCTGGAAACTGGGACCAGGTACACACTAACCTGATATTTAAGGCCTTTAGGTATATCTGTGTAGTCTATATCACCGCTATTCTCTCTGTCTAACAACTTCGCTAATAGATGCGTCTCTATTTTGTTACATGGAACATTCATATCAAACAGACCTTAAAAATAAAATATACATTACATATATTACAGTTTTACAAAATGATTGATGGTAAATGTATATCAGGCAGGTTTTAAAAATATGAAAAAATTTAAATTTATAAAAATAAGTTAAAAAGTTAAAAAGGTCATGGTTTCCAATGCCGGCCAGGGTCTGACCAAGACTTGAAAATAGGTAATGATCGACTGTTCTGTTGCCAAACATTCAGCATTTAGAAATCAAAGTCACTGCATCTTTTGGAAGATATTGGTACCTTAAAAACCAATGTCATGGCATGTATGGCTCATTAAATAATCCTCCCTGCACATTGACCTGGGCATACTGAAAAGTAAAAATTTCTGCTATTAAACATAAAGCTGGTTACACCTAAATATAATTGAAATATTCATGTCTGAGACATAAATGAATCAATTTCTACTACAGAACTTCAAACTGTTTTTCCATTAGATTTTTCTCAAAATACCATCAACATGATGAAAAAGCATTAAATTGTCCAATTTTATGGGCCTGCCCAGGGTCCCAAACAGGGGTATAACAGTCCTATACTGGACCAAAATTAAAAAGACATATTACAGCCCGGGATTTTAATCTTACCTGATTTAAATTCCTCATAATTTAGACAGCAATCGGCCTGCAGATCAAACTTGGTAAATAATTCAACAAGGACTGGGGAATTCAACTCTAACCATTTATCCATACGCTTGACAAAACTATGGAAAAAATCTTTATCATTTTTCAGTTTATCTGCTAATTTTTCCAATTTTTCCTACAGTAAAAATTAAATACATGAAAATACATTAAGATACAAATACAGCTAAACATGTGAAAACTGAACCCTAAGTTAACTGAAATTGTGTCTAAACTGAAATGAACCTGTGGAAAAATGATTTCTGAGTTTAACTCACAGAAGACCTTTCTAAACTGAACAACGGTGGAACTTGTGAAAACTGAACCCTGAGTAAACTGAAGACTTGTTGAAACTGAACTACAATCCAACCTGTGAAAACAAAGCAAAATAACCTGTCTATTAGTGGTTGGTTTTGTCATATTCTACTATTTATATACAGGCTGTTGTTGTATACTGCATTTTGTTACATGGTTTCTGTCTTGTCATCAATTTTTTATATGGTTGTGTTCATCGTATTCAGAAAACATTAAAAATTTAAAAACTTTATTTCATTTTATCCTTAACAGTATCACAAATACAACGGTGCTAGGGGAAATCTAGTCACTAATGGTAAATGACACTTTGTGCAATATTGAAAATTTCATCATGGCTGATGAGATAAAATCTCCATAAAACTGGAGATAAAATTCTGTGAGCTCATTTTTCTTACCCTTTCTTTTATATTTCATAAAGATAATTGAACATCCATTTAAATCAGAGATTATTAAAATTTTAGTTGATATTTTTACCTTCATGTTCTTCTACATTCAATTTTAGAGTGGAGTTAGTGGATTAATAGAGTTTTATGATTTTAAGATTTACATATATAAGGGTGGTCAGTTCAGAGATGATGGAAGTAACCAGACCAGAAAGACCACTGATCTTTGGCAAGTGAAGTGACACAATTTCTCACTCAACAGTCTATAGAGTGTCCAGAGAAGGATTCCAACCTAGGCATAGAGAGAAGCTGTGATCTATGTTTGCAAGTCTTAGACCTCTTGGCCACTGAGGTCCCTCATTTTTTCAGGACCTTACTATCATATTATATTTTATTACTCTACTTACTTACTTCTTTTGCTCGGTCTGTTTCAATCGCTCATAGTTGTAAGTGTGCTCTATAGCAGCCACAGATAGTCTACTCTTATTAGAACTCTACAGAGTTGTCTTTAGCATGCACTGAGACATGAGGCGTCGGTTTTGATTCTCATCAGAAAGATTGTTCTAGTATTAAGTTTTTTACAGCTCTAGTATGGGCAGGAGATGACAATTATCTCAGAAAAATTTCCTAGTCCTAAGTGAGGTTCGAACCCACAACCTTTGAATTAGAGAGCCAGTGCAGTACCACTTGGCTATGTCTGCCCATTTGAGGATGGGTGGGTTGGACAACATTTACTGTATAAATTTAATTACAATCTTACCAAACCCTTCTCTGATTTGGACACCTTTTTCTTTTTCCCCTTCTTCTTTTTCTTTTTCTCTCCACCTTTTTCCTCTTTACCTAGATCGAGTGTTCCGTCTTCCTGTGTGACAGATATAAGTGACCCGGGGTCATTTTCATCAAGTCCCTCCACTTTGTCTGGGTTTGCCCCACTTTTCCTGAAGTGAATAAATATTACAAATGAAATCTGTTAGAATCTATGTATAGTAATACTAATACCACAATTTATTGCCACCATTTGTTCATATTTTGGCATAATATGGGGCCTGGGGATAAACTGAGGGAGATTCATCAAGAAAAATAAGACTTCAAAGTAATGGTGCAACAAGCAAGGTTGCAAAGTACAGAGGGGCAATATAAATAAGGCTATAGTGATGTTATCAATTCCATAAGCAAATTAAATTAATGATGTTATAGTATTTTACATCTAACTTTCACTTATACTAGGACAGCTGGTTCTAGAATAGTGGAGGAATCCAGAGTGGCAGGAGAAAAAAACACATTCCTTTGGCTACAGAACTAATAACAATTCAAACACTTACAATATACGAGTCACAGGGGCTAAATTTATTATAAAATCTAAAAAATACACATGGCGTATAAAAAAAAGTATACCATGGGTATTTTGAGAGATCTTATAATGAATCAGGCCCCTGTGGTTCAATGGGGTTCTGCTGTACCATGTGATACTCCATGACGTTTGCATGGAATTATTATTTCCACTGGATGTGGAATCCCTATCAGTATATGCAAGGACGTTTTTCCAAGAAGTTTTAACAAATATTTTCCAAAATTTCCTGGAAAGCTTAAGGATGGAGTGTAACCGTGTTGATCTTGTGATACCGCGGCGGACCAAATTAACAGCTGTCTTGGGTGGGAAAGAAAAATCTTTGATGTTTCACACTCATTTATTAATTAGTTTTCTTATCTATTTACATGTATTTGAAGTATGTGTCCAATTATACACTGTTTTTTTCCAAAACAGAGTATAAATTAGACACATATGTTTGAATAACACATAGTCATACTACTTGTCACATGAAATAGAACTTGATTTTATTCGGTATGTCAAAGATACGCAATAAAAATCACACTTGGCAAGTCATACATTACTTGACATGCAGTGTAAACTTTGTCTTTGGTCAGGACATAGATTACTATAGTGAGAGAGACCCAGTCGTCACCTGGGACCGCAGCCTGGGAAAACTTATCAAATACATTTTATTTAAACTAAATATGGCAGTGTTTTACTCACTTTTTCTTCTTGACTCTCCTTTCTTTTTCGGCATCTTCACAAAATCAAGTTGTCTCTAATGTAAATTGTTGTATTTTATGCAAGCATTTTCTGTTTCAAAACCAGATGTCATTTATTGTGTACATGTATCCAGGTGAGGTTAAAGGTCAAATCCCATATCCGGTATGTATAAATTGCAAATCGAAAACGTTAACGGAATCGCCGAGCCATGTTAATTTCAAACAAATGTAAACCATGACACTGGAGAATTTTTAAACCATTTGATTTTTTTTCACTGAATTCCATAGAGTTTCCAGAGGCATTGATTTTCAATAATCAAATATTGTTGATTTTAGAATCAATTTTACATTTGCGAAACTCGTTGATAGATATATCCACTGTCCAGAACCCGTTGATCAATAGGATTTTTTTTCTCAGTGATTTTAGTTTTTTAAGTCATTTTCAAAATATGTACCTAGGGACGTAGTCCGACTAATCAGACCACTAAACCCCCATTTTAATTTTTTGACTTTTTGAGGTTTGTGGACCACAAACCTCCAAAAAGTCAAAAAATTAAAATGGGGGTTTAGTGGGCTGATTAGTCGGACTACTAGGGACGGTGTTTTTTTCTAGACTTTAGTCTTAAATCCGCTATATGTTCTATAAAATACCTTGAAAATGATTTTAAAAAATTAAAATTACTGAAAAAAATCCTATCTACGAGTACCTGTGGGATACCACTGTGATCCTGTTTGATTTGGCGATGGATTTAATTTAGTGCCAATAATTGCTGCTTGCTATAGTTGCTACTAGCATATTCCTAGTTTGAACATGAACTAGTAGTGATTTAATAGAACACGGAACAATTATTTTTTTTGAAATGCTTTATAGCCTTTCCTATCATTTCCCTCCCTCGTGCGTCTCTGGACCAAAACCTACATTTGTAAATTGATAGTCGGACTACCATTTAAACTTTTCGAAAATGAAACGAAGGAGTATTGAATATACAAAATGATACAAAAACTCGTATCTACGGAGATGCGCAAAAAGTATTCGGTCACTTTGTAAAATCCTTCTTTATTTCATATAAAACCCTATATTTAAAACAAGAGGCCCAGGGGCCACATCGCTCACCTGAGCAACTTGCTAGGTAGAAGCCGAAATGAGTTCAGAATTGAAGTGAGTGCAGGGGAGGGAGGTTTTGTACAAACTGAAATCTATACTTCCTACCGATGCTTTTCACTAAACAATTTGTAAGTATTTCTATGTACCGTAAAAGGTTGATGTTTCGACAAGCCTCGGCTTATTCCGTTACCTTTTTCTTACAGCATTTCAACCAATGAAATAATTTAAAAAAATTTTCATCATGCAATCTACCAATCTCAAAAGAGAGAAAATGCATAGGCCGAATACTGTAATCGGGAAATGGCAAATAGAAATTATAGAATACAGCAGGATTTACATTAAAAATTAGCTTTTAAATACAAGTAAAATTAATATATTTCTCATGAACAATATATTTAACTTTATATCAAAATACTTATATAAAAGAATACAGCATGGAAAATACACTATTATTTAACCATGATTTGAACAAACTTGAATCTACACTACCTGAGGATGCTTCCATTTTAATTTGAGCTTTCCTGGCCTAATAGTTTTTGAGGAGAAGATTTTTAAAGATTCTCTCTATATATTCCTGTGTAAAACTTGACCCCCCTCTTGTGGCCCCACCCTACCCCAGGGACTATGATTTGAACAAACTTGAATCTACACTACCTGAGGATGCTTCCATTTTAATTTGAGCTTTTCTGGCCTAATAGTTTTTGAGAAAAAGATTTTAAAAATTTTCTTTATATATTCCTATGTAAAACTTGATCCCCCTCTTGTGACCCCTCCCTACCCCCGGGGACCATGATTTGAACAAACTTGAATCTACACTACCTGAGGATGCTTCCATTTTAATTTGAGCTTTTCAGGCCTAATAGTTTTTGAGAAGAAGATTTTTAAAGATTTTCTCTATATACTCCTATGTAAAACTTGATCCCCCTCTTGTGGCCCCTCCCTACCCCGGGGACCATGATTTGAACAAACTTGAATCTACACTACCTGAGGATGCTTCCATTTTAATTTGAGCTTTCCTGGCCTAATAGTTTTTGAGGAGAAGATTTTTAAAGATTCTCTCTATATATTCCTGTGTAAAACTTGACCCCCCTCTTGTGGCCCCACCCTACCCCCAGGGACTATGATTTGAACAAACTTGAATCTACACTACCTGAGGATGCTTCCATTTTAATTTGAGCTTTTCTGGCCTAATAGTTTTTGAGAAAAAGATTTTAAAAAATTTTCTTTATATATTCCTATGTAAAACTTGATCCCCCTCTTGTGACCCCTCCCTACCCCCGGGGACCATGATTTGAACAAACTTGAATCTACACTACCTGAGGATGCTTCCATTTTAATTTGAGCTTTTCAGGCCTAATAGTTTTTGAGAAGAAGATTTTTAAAGATTTTCTCTATATACTCCTATGTAAAACTTGATCCCCCTCTTGTGGCCCCTCCCTACCCCCGGGGACCATGATTTGAACAAACTTGAATCTACACTTCCTAAGGATGCCTCCACAAAAGTTTAAGCTTTACAGGCCGAATAGTTTTTGAGAAGAAGATTTTTGAAAAATACCAACAAAGTTTCAATAATTCTCAATTATCTCCCCTTTAAAGAGGGTGTGGCCCTTCATTTGAACAAACTTGAATCCCCTTCACCTAGTGCTGCTTTGTGCCAAATTTGGTTGAAATCTGCCCAGTGGTTCGTGAGAAGAAGATGAAAATGTGAAAAGTTTACGACGACAACGACGACGACGACGACAGACAACGGACAAATTGTGATCAGAAAAGCTCACTTGAGCCTTTGGCTCAGGTGAGCTAAAAAACCGTCAAGTCTATTTCTTGAACAATTTTTATTAGATTTTCATAGATAAATCCTTAATAAGTTGTAGTTTCTTTCAACATTTTTCAAAATACAGTCTGTCTTATAACATTCAAGAAAACATATTAAGTAAGGTGAACAGCATTTTAACTACCGCGTGAAGCATGATCATATAGTAGATTTCGATTAAAATTCGTTGAATTTAAAATGTTTATATCTATTAAAAGCAAACAAAAAGAAGGCTTCAACTAATTTTACATTTTACATTAAAAAAAAAAATCAAAGAAATTGATCAAGAATTAAATTTTTGAAATATTTTACAATATTATGGTTTTGGTATGAAATTAATAAGGATTTTATTTAGTGGTCGAATACTTTTTGCACATCTCTGTGACGCTGTACGAAAATAACATAACTATTACTACAAAATGAAGGTTAGAAAGGTCTCAATTGAAATGAAATAGTTTTGTTTTGGATTTGGTGACTAGCTTCCTTTTTCTTTTCTAATTTCGGTATCTTGAATTTGTCTTGGATTTACATTTTTTGTTCAGGCGCTGCTGGTGTGAATGTTAATTGTGCCGGGGCTGCAGTCGAGAGTCTGTTGCTGTGAGGTTGAGGCAGGCCACGTAATAACTTGAAACCTGATCTATGGCTTGAGACAGCACATTATAGATTTTCGATAAGCCGAATATGAATATTTCAAACACTATGAATTTCTCCCAGAAATTGGTTTCATTGCTGTACCGATATGATTTCCATTTTTTCGAAACCTTTTAATATATCAAAACCAAACATACTATCCATGTCAAAATTAGAATCTAAAAGCAAAACAAAAACTTTGAAAACTGACAAATTAGGTTAAACAATTGAACTTTCACCAGGGAAGCAAGACCGGGTGCTTCAGACGAGTAAGCAGCCCAATCAGAAGACCTTACTTGAAATATAATATAATACATAAAGTATTTCTTGAAAAATATCTAATTCTTTGATAAATTTTGCACAAATTACACACGTGGCGGATATGTGGCCAGCGTTGGTACAAGGCAGACCATACAACACACTCTCACTTCACATGCATGTACGAACTTGTTCATAGATTACTAGTAATCCATAGAGATTAATAAAATAGTTATCGTCGTGAATAGCTGAAAAATTGCTGATGCGACGTTAAGCGAAACCCAACGAACCAACCAAGTATTTAATAGGGAATAAAACACACTTTCCTCAATAATTCTATCATTCTTTGACGAGCACAGTGGCCGAGTGGTCTAAAGAGTGAGCTGTCAAACCACAGCTCCTCTCACCGCTTACTGTCAGAGCCAGTCTGTTTGTGATGTCCAGTGAGTTACGAGTTATGTCCATAGAAAATCAAATAAATCTAAATAAAAATTGATATTATTGACTTACCACTTATGCCTAGTGGTAACTGAAAATCTGTATGCACATCCGCGATTCTATAGAAAGGAAAATGTTAGCGCTATGGGGACTTTACATGGCGAAAATGACCATGTTTACACCGGAAGTGATGTCCTTGGTGACGTTTTACGTCATATGCACAACAGGGACCGCAATTTGTCTGGTTTTTCAGCATGTTAAATCGACATAGCGCCAAGGTTTTGTTCTATGCAGACATATTCTACGCCAATCACGGATGCGCATACAGATTTCCTGTTACGACTAGGAACAAGTAAGTGAATATTATTAATTTTTATGAAGATTTATTTGCTTTTCTACAAAAATAAAGCTCTTCTCACTGTCACAAACAGACGGACTCTGATAGTAGGTTGAAATCCCACGGAATAGATCCTAGTGTGAAAAAGTTTTGTCAGTTCGCTTGCAGAATGCCTGTTGTTTTCTCAGGGCACTCCGGATTCCTCCGTTCTTTATGAACCGACCGCCTTTATATAAGTGAAGCATCCTTGACAGTGACGTTCAACATTTTTTTTAAAGAAAACAATTTGATTCATTTATTATGTGAGTAAGTTGAATAATGGTGTTTAACGTCCCAGTCAAGAATATTTCGCTTATATCGAGAAGTCGCAAGCAATAGGCGAAGGTACAGAAACTTTTCCTTGCATTACATTGATGGATTTATATAGCAGAATTTTTTTTCATGTCATGCCTACCGTGACACGGGGACTCGTTTAGTTTAAGTTCACATCCGAAAGAACAGCGACTTTCATTTAATAATGCCGAACACTTGGCGAAAGAACAGTCACTACCTACTTTTAAGTCTTGAGTTCGACCCCCTTACGGAGCGAACACTCTATCAACTGAGCTACAACTGGTTATTAATTATATGCCATAGAATATAGGCAACAGAGATTTAAAACAAGTGTACAATTTTACGAACAAATAACAGTAAATGTATTTGATGTTACAAAAATTTATTTGAGGTTACACCCCATTTCATGTGCAAGATAAAAAATCTTACATATAATCGTGTTGATGTTAAATTTAAAATAAAGTTGATCTTGTTAATAAAATCAAATTAGGGTGGTATCATGCAAGGTGACATTTTTATGCGTGTTTCTTTACTTCCAAACACATTCTCTGTGCGGCATCAAAACCTTCAGAGCTGACAGATCTTTTCCATTTTCTGTGAGGATCATGTTGGTTTATGAAATCAAACAACTCTGACAGTGGAACTGCTGGTTTTCCTTGTGGCCCAGGTCGTTTTCCGTACATTTTCTTAAGTGGTACCTGGATGCCAGATGTTCGTGGATCTACAAATCTTTTGTCGACAGAAAACCTGGTAGATAAACGTAATGTTGGCAGTACTGTTGGGCGGGTACCAGTTTGGCCTCCTTTAGCGACGCAATATCCACGTTTCTTATCACAAACCAAATTGTTGGTACCACATGCCTGATTTGGATACTGTCCTTGATACTGTCCGTGATATGTACTGCATAGTTTTGGAGAAGGCTCATATCTATAGAAGTTGTCGATCCAAAATTCACTATAACCATTTTGATTTGTCACCCTGAATGGATTCATTGGTTCATTAGCATTATGAAGTCCCCGTACTTTAGGATAATCCTTGAAAGGCTTAATACCTTTGTTCATCTGCTGGTCACGGAATCTCTGCCACAATTTATCAACGTAAGAATGATGAAGCCAGAAGATTGGATCCTCGGCAGTCTGGTCCAAAATACTCATCTGTCCGTCAACCCACAGATGGGTTCCATCATGGTAACCTTCCAAGAAATAGTAAGGTTTATTTTCATCTGTAATTTCGGAATGATATTTTCTTGACAAGACTCTTCTTACAGCTTCTTTACTGATCAAAGCGCCAGTAGCACCGATGTTACGAACCAAATCTTCATTGGAGCTTGTTTTCCAGTTAAATGGAGCACCAACTCTTCCCTTACTGGAACCGAAGTATTTACTTGTGAAAACTTCGGAATCGGTTGGGTCGGCCAAGGCGTAATCCAGGGTTTGGTCCCAGTATGGAACACCACCGTTGTATTTGGTGTATTTGGCCAAAGCGTGTTCTAATCTATACAAAAAATAAATAGTATGTATTGTATATTTTATATATAAATATTTAAAATTGCAATATTTTTTCTTCAATTAAGTATTTGATATCCACTATACTTTGAAACTTCATAGAAACATTACTCCACGCGCTGACGTATGACGTCAGATGTCAAATGTTCTCGTTGACTGACATGAGACGACCAATTTTTATGAAAAGGTGAACCAACATTGTATTTCAAAATTGTTTTCAAATTAACATGCAAAATGTTAGACGGCAATGGATTAATTTTTATAAATATTGTAAATATAAAAAATATATCAACTTGTCAAGTATAATGGGCTGTTTCAAAATTTTCCTGCCTTTTATGCAATTTGAGACGGCCCATTATATTATACTTTGCAAGTTCATAAAGACATTTGAAATTTTTCTTAATTCTTGAATGAATACAATAGTTCTAAAACGACTACTTCTCTACAAATGTGAGATTGTAGTTGAGGTGTCCAATTATTTTTACTGTACATATTGTGTTATGATTTGAACATGGAGTGGTATGGTGTGTTTGTTTTTATATTGAAATGTCATTTTGTTTAATTACATTTTTTTTACATTTTTTTTTGGGGGGGTCAAATGCTGGTGAGGGTCTCGAGGGGTGTCTCTCTGGTCACGGAGATACACTACTAAAACTTCGAGTTAATGCCCAACCGTCTCTAATAGGTTCTGCCAGCAAGTCACCTGTCACACCTCCTCGTGGTGGCCCTGGTAATGCTTAGGTAGCTGAGTGACAGTGGCGAAAGGCGAGCCTCCGGCGCCTTTAAATAACTGGAACCTGTGACTAAGGGAAGGAAAACCCTGACAGAAAACCACTGGCCCTCCGAGGTCAGGGGGTTATGCTTAGGGCTAGCAACCCTAACATGTAAAAAACTCAACCGCTACAGAAACAGACACACAGAGAACTGTGTGGCTGCCTTATGTGCCGCATGGCACGAGGAGACCTAAGTAAAGTAAGTAAGTTTATTTTACTTGTTTAGCCTCCACTGGCGGGTAGGTTTTGGGACTTGAAACGTGAAAAAAACCCAGATTTTTTTTATCGAATTTATTGTTTTCGCTTCTTTTTGTTGAGGATATCAATCATATTTAATCAATTTCAATTACATATGTGACAATGTGACTGGTGTAGCGATCGAAGCAGGAGATGTTTCCGGAGCTACCGGCATTAATTCTCTAAGCAGTGCAAATTCACGTGTTTAAATAATTTTGCCAGTTTTTTAAAATTTAATTTAATTTTTTTTTGAAAAGAAATATTGTGACTTGAACATTGGCTGGTACCTTTGTTAATTTTGTAAACAATTTTACAAATTATCGATATCCCAAGGAACTCGATGGTCAAGAACGCTTAGGAATGAACCCCGTAGCTTCTCAACACTTAAGGACTGATTCCACTCGTCGATCATCTTGTGAGAGAAGTTGCTAGTTATCGTGCCATTGTTGGCAGTTTGCACCGGACACTCCGGTTGTCTCAATCATACTAGAACTGACCTTTGAATAAAATAAACATTTTTTTCTGTACAGAAAACACTATTACCCACTCCACTGTCTTTGCTCATCAAAATTCTCGTGTTTGTAAGATACACATATTACTGGCGTAACTGAACAAATTAGCTTATTTTCATTACATAACCATGGATATATTTCACGTCTACTATCTAATACTTCCGAGATTCTTTCATCCCCAATTTTGATGACAAATATGGCAGGCGTAACTGGTTAAATAGTATATTCAAATCACAATGATTAAAAAATAAAGTAAAAACTTTGAATCTAGCAAATAAGGTTTTACTCGTGAACTTTTATAAAGGAAGTAAGGCCGGGCGCTCCGGAAGAATAAGCGCGTACTATTTAGCTGACTATACCTGTCACCTGTGTAATCAAAATTTGGAATGAAAGAAACATGGGGCTATTAGACGTCAAATATATCCAGGTTAATTTTGGATACAGAGACATCATACTTATCAACAATATGCAAAATACGAAAAGAAATCATCAAACTTACACCAATAGGAAAAGACGATGCCATGGAAGGAAAGCAGGTCCATGATGGGCTTGGCTGAGTCTTACGAAACCCTGATGGATTATGGCAATTCTGTCATAAATGCCCTAAAATAAAAAAAACATGTTTATAAAAATAAAGTAAGTTTTGAAATTGTTTATCTTCAACAAAACCACAGCTAAATGTAGACCATATAGCTTATGAAACAAGAAATCTGTGAGTTACTGCTCACTTAGTAAACCCTAGCTTTAAAACTGTTGTAATATCAATTTTGAAATTTAAGAAAAACATATGTAATGAAAATCTTGTACTTGTATACAATATTCTATAAACGACCCCCGTAGTCTGGGGACGAACGATTTTAAAATAATGAAAAAGTGTTATGAAGCGCCCTTTTACATAAATGCATTCGACAACAAAGGCTAGTCCTCCCTATTATTTCAGAATTGCAATTTCTGTTGTATGGAGTCTATATAAAACTCACTTTGCGTTTCAGTGCGTTAAGAGCTGCGACAAATCTTCTCCATTCAGCGGTAGACAAGACACGGACTTCTTTTCGGACCTTAAGCTGGACGTATGCTGATCGCTTAGCACGTCTATTGCTGTCGTGGACAAGTTCCATGAGAAGATCCTTGAAGTAGTCGACATCATTTGGGGCGATGATGTATTTTCCGTCTCCGTTCTTTAGACGGGAACACATTTCATGGGGAACTTCCTTGCTGTGGCATTTGTAGACCAAATCAAAGCAAAGTTCTACATCCGCTGGAAGTAGCGTTTGGTTTGTTGCTTTGCCATGGGCAAAAACAACAAGACTTGCCGATATGATCCCAAATAAACCTAGACACATCATCTACAAATATCAAATGAAATTATTATTATAAGTAATATAGAAATTTTCATCAAAGTAACAGCTATTTTTCAGAAACAAAGAACAAGGTTAATACATGTCGGATCCGCAAGTCCCTTCATGTGACCCATGTGATTTTCCAGTACAAGTAAGGGAGTGAAATATTGTTAAAAGCCACAACAGCATTATTGCAGCTATTCGCGGCTGGAAAATATAAAAATACAATAATACCAATAAAACAAACTATTAAAATGTAAAACTAAAAATAACAAAAAAAAAAATTTTAATAAACTTATTGCATAACAAAAACCAGTTATATCACAAAAATTCATAAATAAAACACTGGATAATATATGATAAAACAATTATATTTTATTGAGCAAGTTAATTTCCCGAAGGAAGTTTAAAATTTGACGTCCTCTGACATTGCTAAAAATATCTTGCATTGATAATGCTGAATAAACAGTATCACTCGATTTGCAAAGTCAACATTTTCCAGTACAAGAAAAAAAGAAATCATGTTAATTGATGTCATGAAACCGCTGTCGTTTGACGTAACAGACGGCGACATTTGACCTCTGACGTCAAATTCCGACTTCAAAGACTAGACCGTGTTTGACCTATGACTTGGAAGTGGATGGTGACTTTTCTTTCGCCAAGCACTCGGCATTACGAAATGAAAGTTGTTTCGTATTGGAACTTAAAGTTCATGAGGTCTTATGTCACGGTAGACGTGGCATAATAGAGAACCCTGCTGAATAAAGTCATTAGCACAACGTACAGGCAAACTTTCTGCAGCTTCGCCTAGTAAAAAATCAATTACAGTATTTTCGTCTTAAACTTTTTTTAAAAAACAATAAAATGTTCAATTAAAATGTTTGACGTTGACTACAACTTAATTAATAACTTGGTAAATGTCGTTTGAACCCCCCCCCCCCCCCCCACCAAAAAAAAAAAAAAAAAATAGAAATGGAAAATTAATGATAAATTATTAAAGAGACATTTTAATGAATCATTCCGAAGTATTAAAATCCAAAAAGCGAAAAAATGTGAAAAAATTATAAAAATAGTAAATTTTGTAAAACTAATATTCACTATGAAAGTGATGACTTGGCTCTTGGTATGATAAACTAAATCGTTTATAGCACAGAAAGAAAAATGTAACGATATATTTCCCTTGTGTCATATAAAACAACAAAACATCTTAGATATGTACAAAGATTTGAAAATAGTTGTCACAGAGTAGAAATCTTATCACAATCGCCAGCCACAAGATTAAAAATAAAACTAGAGATTGTAACTGGAATACCAGTTACGTATTATTCCTCATTATCCATAAACTTAATATTATCTAAAATATACATCTGATATGTCTGTTTTTTAAATACATTTGACTTTAACTTTTATGTTGGCTGACTTGGTATTGTACAGATCTATTACTTGGATGTGTGCAATTAAATTGTTTCTTTACAATATTTTATGCTCGAGTGGACTTTTTTGATGGTCACTTATTGGATTAACTCATAGGTGAGAGCATTGGCTTGGTATAATTAAAGTGTCATTACCAGCTTATGTCTATTCAGAATTGGTTTCCCCGGGTATTCCACTACGCATTTAATTACGCAATTTACACCCATCCAACTTCAAGAAAAAAGAAATTGACCATATTTTGCATATCTACACAGATAACAGATTATTGGAACCAAATTTCATCTAAATCCATCGAGCCGTTTCCAAGATCTGTATCAGCCTACTATGATATTCGGTCTTGAGAGAAGAACGAAAACAATATGTTTCCCTACCTTTGGTGGTGAGGAATTATAATAATGTTTCGACAAAATCATCTTACAGGGAAAATGAAAAAAAATATGTAAATATCATTAAGCCTTACAATGGAAATTTTAGCAAAGTCGCCAGTTACAAGATGAGATATAAAATAATGTTTCGATAAAATAATGTCACAGCGAAAATGGAAAAAAAAACCTCTGTACATATCTTTAAGCCTTGCAACGGAAATGTCAACAAAATTGCCAAAAGAAATGAATATAAGATAATTTTCCAATATAAAAAAATAAATAAACAACAGAATTAAAAAGAATACACGAAGAAATCTGAAAAAAGCGTGCGGATACATTTGCCAACAATTTTTGACAATTTTTATGTCCGTTTCTCAAAATTCATGTTATAGAATTCAAGTCTGAAATTTAATATGTGACCAACGACATATAAACCTTAGACCAATAGTAACCAACAATGGACATTTAAATTGAAAGAAACTGTTATCAAATGTAAAAACAATGAAAATGGCAAATTCCTATTACACTTGCACTTGCTGCAAGTGATTTCGGGTTGAATATATTCCGGGTATAAGAAACTATATCGTTGATAGAATAGAAAGTGATTTATCACGTTACATTTTCTTTTGTGTGATATAAAAGCGAAAAATGCTACTGAAGATTTATTCAACAATGAAAATTACATCGAAACTGCTACAGGATTAGATATAAAATCATCTGCTTTTACAAAAAAAAATTATAAAAAAGTAAAGAAAAAAAGAATCGCCTGCATACATTTGCCAGAAATGTCTAACAAAGTCCAGATAAGCTGTAAAACCTACTGTTATAGTGTTCGAGAATGAAATTGAATATATGACGAACGGCAAATAAAACCAAATAGTTAGCAACATAGACTAAAACTTTGGAGACGTTGTTGTTAAAAAGATTTTGAAGAAACGGTAGCTTATACATAAATCCCACTTTATTTTTTTTACAACGGATGCAAGTGCCCAAGAAACAAAAATGAATAATATGTGCGTACAACGAGAAAGAAAAAAACATTAACAGAAGCAAAAACTTATTTGTTCTGGTAAGTTGGATGTGTGCATGTATTTCTGTGAGGGTGTGTACAAGTGGTGATATTCAACATACCTTGTTGCGCCTCTAGATCCACTCCAAAGTACTTTTCTGTTTGCCCTTTTATATATATACCAAGGTCTGACCCGACCACAAATGAGTACAAAAATTAAGAAAATTGTCATACGCCATGACACGATTTCTAATTAAATAAAACTTACAATAAAAAATTAAAAAATAATAAATCATTTATTCATCATCCGATATGAATTGATTTATGAATAAAAAATCCCAGCAATAATTTAAATGGAATAACATTATGCAAATAGCTGGCTCATAAACAGAGACTTGTAATAATTTGACGAATAGTGAATTTATAAATGTATATTATTATAATAATAATTTCATCTTTTGTTTTATAAAGACTTATATTATTTGTATTTTACAATTTATTTTATGGATATGTTCTGATGACTTTATGAAAACTAGTTTTTCATAAGTTGCTAGTTTTTCAGGGACAATTGTAGAAGCATTTAAGATTTTGAATGAAAGACCAGATGAATCTTTGCAATAATATAAGTTTATGCTATTTGTTAGTTGCGAGATTTTCAGATAGGTTAATGGGATACTTGTAGAAGCATTTAAGATTTTGGAATGAAAGGCCAGATGAATCTTTGCAATAATATAAGTTTATGATATTTGTTAGTTGCGAGTTTTTTAGATAGGTTAATGGGATACTTGTAGAAGCATTTACGATTTTGGAATGAAAGGCCAGATGAATCTATGCAATAATATAAGTTTATGATATTTGTTAGTTGCGAGTTTTTCAGATAGGTTGATTGGATACTAAGCATTTACATTTTTGGAGTGAAAGCCAGATGCATATACTGATAAGCTGGGGAAAATGATTTTTCAATAATTTACTCTATAAAACTCTATAACTCTATAAACTCTATAAAAAAGTTTTCAACCTAAGACCGTCTTGTGGTGTAAAATTAATACTGGTATAATGTTATGTTTAATTTAAACCGCGGGACCGGTTGTCTGCTGGAAGACTAAGCATCCCCGAAGAAATAAAGTCTCAGTTGGCAATATTTTTGTATTATCAGGAATATACTCCTGTCTAAATTTGCTGCTAGTTAAAATCTTAAACTCCCAAACAACTAAGGTATTCTTCCTCATGGAAAGGATTTCCTTATCTACCTTTGGTTAAATATATTTTGGTCGTTTGGATGTATTTTCTCAACCCTTTGAAAAAATAGTTTTCAAAGTATTGGTCCAAGCACTGTTGATAAGGACTTGTATTCGGATAAGTGCTGTGAAATTAGTATAATATGTAATTAAACATTTTTTATATTATATAAAATATCTCTTTAAATGAATGTTCCCGAGATAGATTTAAATATACAGTAGAGACATGGTGAACATTTATACATAAACGACAAAAAGTCGAACATTGACTGTCCAGTACCCGAGATATGAATAACTAGTGACCAGAGAGCTATTGAGTGCTATATAACAGCTGAGCTGGCTGCTGTTATAGATGTAAGAAGAACCGAGATTTGTTGCATATTTGGTACTTACTTCGTTAGATTAGTATTAAACTTTTGACAGGTCTGTTCTATACATTTATATGTATTGATTATACAGGTGACGAGTGAAGCTAGCTAAACAGGATGTGCTTATCCTTCCAGAGCACCGGGCCTCACTTCCCTGTTGGAAGTTCACGTGTCTAACCTGACTTGTCAGTTCCAAAGTTTTAGAATTTGCTTGTGGATTATAATTTCGACATGGATTAGTATGTTTGTTTATGATGTGTAGATTTACATGTTTGGACAAAATCCAACAAACAAGAAGAAGATTGTAAGACATAGATACCCCTAGTTCAAGTTTTTCAATATCATATTTTACTCTATACAAAGGAAACTTCCAGACAAAGCATTGTCTATGATCTGCATTAAAATGTGGAGCTAGAGACCTCCAAGTTTAAAGTGTTTCAACACTATATTTAACTGCATCAAAATGAGATAATACGAGGTGTAGAAGGACTTTAGTTAAAGGTGTTTAAAAAGATATTTTACTGCAGCCAAACGAACCATAGGAACACTTGTCAACATTTGACCTGTAAAATTTTAATTTTATATAAAATATGGCGTGGCTTTCTCTTCAATATCCTCCAAACTTTGTGTTTCAAAAATTAGCCTTATTTCAAATTCATTTTAATTTTCATATTACTTCCCTGGTTGAAATTCACGTGTCTAACCTTAATTTTTAGTTTCAAAGTTTTTATTTGGCTTCTGGAGTGTGATTTGGACATGTTTAGTATGTTTGTTTTTGTTTCCATGAATATTGAGGAATTAAGATGTTGTTTAAAATGACTCCATGAATATTGAGAAATTAAGATGTTGTTAAAAAATAAATCCATGAATATTGAGAAATTAAGATGTTGTTTAAAAATGACAAAAACTGTCGAATATTATACCAATAAAAAAACCGGCAAGCAATCAACAGTATAATATTGTATGTATGTTTGATTAAAATGCTGCGATCTATACGTCAGCGGAGTAGGATGTTTATACAGCTTTGTTTGAGATTCTATTCAAACTAAAGATATTGGAATTGGCAAACCTAGGCTTATCAAAGCCCTCAAAATGTTTTATAGCGGTCATCAAAGTATTGTGTTGATAAGTACGACGCAGATTGTCAGATTATCCTGTATATATTTGACGTCCCATATTTGGTTTTTTATTTATATTTTTTCAAACATTTTTTTTCATAATATATTAAGACAAAGACACAACTAACTCACCCACACATTCATCATTCATACTGGTTTTTTATATTAAACACAAGATTTATATCACAATTTGTACAAAATATACTAGTTTGCAGTTATTATTCAAATAACGACCCCCACCTTTGCAAAAATATTAGATTTTCCTGAAGCTTTGTGCCTATCTTGTTCGATGCCGTTCTTTTATATGTAACGTTTATTAAGATATTGTTGTATATGTATATACTGTTGGTTAGTGATATAATGTGGTTTAGAGCATGAATCTTTGGTTGGTATGCCCAAAATAACATCTTTAATATGAATATTAACTTTTTTCCCTGTATTTTTTAAAACTATTCAACTCTACTCCACATATTTCTTAAATATATGAAGTCCCATATTTCAATTTTTCTTCATTACACAAATGACGGATGTAGCTTCTGTATTTCCGCAAATTCAGTGCACATGAAAAATGCAAGAAAAAAGTCGTTTTTTCAACAAACTCACAAAAAATTTCTCAAAACTTAATACAAATTATACTGACGTAATAGGAAAAAATATTTGTCATTGTACATAGAGGAATTTTTTAACTTTTAAATGACAATGTGAAAATTATCCCTTCTGTACCTTCTTACTTGGAACAGCTATAAATGTTATGTGATAATTAGAATATTCATGATGATAACAGCTAGTATAAACCCGAACAACAATGACCTACCTGACCTTAAATGCCCTGATGTAATTTTGAATCAGGCCCAATTATTGTAAAAACTTGATCAAATTTCCAAAATTTTCGCAAAATTTCTCTATGTACGGGAGAACTGAACAATAATGTTGTTAATGAAAAATATAATTTGGTAAGGTCAGTGCATGTTAAATGCATTTTATTGATAGTTTAATGGAAACATTTCCAATTGAAAGAAAAAAAATAATAAAAAATATGTGCACTCAATTTATGGAAATACAGTAGCTACCTTTCTGGAGTATCTAACATCCAGTCAATTAAAGTTAAGGTGTTTAACTTAATTTACCCATTTTCTAAGTATTCATTTACTTTCTGAAATCGTAATGTGGATATGCTCTGGTATATAACGCGTACACACAGCACATCCCCATTAACATCATGTTAAAGCGTTTTAAACATTATAAGATTGCTACTCTTTTTATGCTAAATATTTACAGCATTGTATTAGGAATAAAAATTACCTTTTGCCTTGCACAAATTGATCTCTGTAATAAGCTTGTTCTTATGAGATGAGGTTATTAGCGTCTTGCCCAAACCCTTACCATGAGGACCAGGTTTTTTCCCAGGTATCAATGCTATAGATATCCTAAGGCTGACAAGTTAAAATCTACCCAGATTTTAAATTCATAATTTGTCTTCTCCTAGTTAAGCTGCCGTTTAATGCTAACATTCTTTAATTGAACGGCTTTTTATCGATATGTGGGGCAAGGTTCATGAGTGTAAGGACACGTCTACACGACGGTTGGTCTACATTCTGCATGTCTAAGATACTTGCTACTCAGAGATCCCCTTTAATTTAGTCTGGAATGGTATATGGATCCCAGTTACCGTGTATTGACACGTGGAGGCATTGAAGGAGTCTTGGTAGTGTATTGGCAAGGAAAGCTTTACACACTCGACTATCCTTTTCACCTACAAGTAGGATAGGTAGCGGTAGAAGAGGTCTAGAGACGTTCGATGTCTTCCGCACTAGACGCATATCACTACTCTGTGGTATTACTTCCATTAACACACACCGGGTATTTATTGCCGTAAACAAAAAAAGTGATCAATACTTTGCTGTTCATTACGTTTTAATCTAAGCATTTATGCAAGTCATGTTACGTGTTTAAAATATGTTCACTATACTGTCAATAAATAAAAACAGCGAATTTTGAAACCCGGTTCCACTACGCTGGTGGAATTTATGCTGTAAATTGGACGCTAGTATAATTTGTAATTTGTCTGTGCTAAACTTGATAAAATATATTTTGGTCCTTTGGATACATTTTCAAGATCTTGGAAACAATTTTGATTTCATAATTTTGGTCAAAGCACTACTGATGATGAATTGTATTTCGAAACGGCCGTCTAGTGCTGTAAAATTAAAACTGGTATAATATGTAATTCAACCTCTTAAAATGTTTGTTTAGTCCAACCACTACTGATGGGGAATGATATTCCGAAGCGGTCGTCTAAAGGTGTAAACGTAATCCTGATATAACTATTTAATTTAAATCACAAGGTCAGTATCTCCACTGGTAGACGGAGGATATCATCAATTCATAAGGCAATATGTCAGTAATATACTATTGTCTAAATTTTCTGCTAGTTAAAATTTAAAAATCCTCAAATCACTTAGACTCCCTCATGCTAAGTATTTCTTGAGGTAAATTTGGTTAAATATATTTTTATCTTTTTGGTATCTTTTTATCCAAGCATTACTGATGAAGAATTGTTACTTAACCCTTTGAACAACATTGATTTCACTATTTTGATTAAAGTGCTACTATCATAGAGTGTATGTCTTCTAGTGCTGTAAAGTTAAACAATTAATTAAAATTAAAAACTGGCAACGAATAAAATTTATAACAATATAACGCCATTTCATGCATGTGCATATGTACCCAAATATTATTTCAATACCATATTATTAAACTAATCGCACTGATGTTCACAGTAGAAGTACAGTCTAGAATGACTTAACATCGGATAACTACTCATATATCAACAGTGCAGCATATCCGGTCATAACTGAACACCGTTTCTACCAATAAAGTCTATCACCGTCCATAAAAGCCATAACCACGAAACGTAAAGACTATAATATGTAACGCAAACAATATGAATTAAAATAGACATACCATTCTATGACCAAATCACAACACATAAAAATTAAAACAAACTAATTTTGAAAATTATTATTAAATGCATGTATTTCCACAATGTATATTAGGCCGGGTGCTCCGGAAAGCTAAGCTACTCCCGATTAGAAAACTGCAGTCGCCAGGTGTGTAACCAAATCGAAAATGAAAGGAGATGTAACATCTGAGGCCATATATATCCAGTGTTATTTTGGATACAAAGATATCATACTTATAAACATTATTTTGATGACGGCCATAAAAAAATTGATGACATTGATTTGAATAGGCATGTTATATCCTTGCGTTAACAATTTATTTTTAAAAATCTTGCTTTGTTGTTTTACGTTCAACTTTTTTTATAAACAAATGATCACTTTTCAAACGATCGTTTTGAATCGTGATATAACGCAGGTGTGGAAAACCAAAAATAACTTTGTCTAGATCACATAATAAATACACACACCAAACATATAAATCAACAATCAGTTTCACCTAGGACAGTATATTTTTATGATTGACAGTATGGGTCAAATTTTACGTCACACAGCTTCATTTTTCTTTCATTCAAAATTTTACAATTTTACTGTCACACGCGTGGGGAGTTATTTGCTAAAAGAAGATTTGTTATCTTTTCGTAGCACCATGAACATACCTCACTGTTAGAAGTTTCATGCGTTTGACAAAATATACTAGTTTTCAAAATATTTTTGCCTAGACCGGCATGTTTGAATTTTATTGATGCTGACTCTGTCGGCTTGTGTTATATTGGTTTTTTTTTCCTGTCACACACGGTCGCAGATCTTCGGTTTTCGCAAAAAAATGAGTCAAGTTGCAGAATTTTTCAGAAGTTTTGGACTGAAGTAGCCCCTGTATTTTGTAAAGTGGTGTGATAATGGATTTGGCGATTGACTATCCTATATTGTTATGTTTCTCAAAAAAAATGGATGACCATATATTGAGAACTATGATATGAAATTGTTGAGTCGTTCAAACCATTATGGTCATTGGAGTGTTATAGTCAGCTGGGTCTTTAAGACTATTATGTTCATTGGAGTTTTACAATCAGCTGGGTCTTTAAAATCATTATGTTCATTGGAGTTTTACAATCAGCTGTCCTAATAAGTGTGATAAGTTGTCTAGTTTGATTGTTTATGTTGTTCATATTCTTAGTTTGCATTGGTGGCTGACAAATACACATTCTATTAGTTTTATACATTGTAATACTAGTAAAAAGTCTACGTTTTCAACATTGCCATGTATTGTTACGTGTCTTTGGTAACACTTACTAACACTTACAGTTGTTCTTGATTTCAGTAACACATTGTTTTTTCTAATTTCAATATGCCTTTGAAATTATTTGTCTATAATCAAGTATATATATTTTTCACTTAAAATTTTGTTCTGATATTGCTATTTGTGTCAACAGACATTTTATATTAGTTACTTGGCTATAGGCAAAGAAACAAAATTCAATATCAAATCTGGTAACGAGTAATTATTTTAAGGGCTGTTGGTTTTCCGGAACACTAAGTCTCACTGGTTTTTTTTCTGAATTTGTAAGTTTTGAAACTTTTCACGTTGCTTTAGATATTGTAACCTGAGCATAAGGCATAAGTTGGTAAGTTGTGATTCATTTATCAAAAGATTGATTGACTTTTCCATTGAATATAAGTTAATAGAACATTCCTGTCTGTGACTCGTTTTGTGCATGATAAATAGTTTTTTCAATTATATATTGATTGTGGTAAGAATGCAAAAAAGTACCTCGGCACTTAATTTTTTATACTATTTATATTGGTTTTAAAAATTTGAATATTTTTATAATTAATACAGTAAAATGTCATAAATTAGACAAATGACTTACTTTATTACGTCTTTTGATTTTTACGACTCATACATCTATAAATAACAAAATAGTAATGAATACAATATATGGCGACAGCCAGAACCTGAAAAAAATTAATAAGTAAAAAATACCTCATAGTTTATTATCAAATGCTTGAATTTTGTTGACTGCTGTTGCTATCATTGATAAATGCGCCGTATGCATTTGTTGCAATAACAACAGAAATACTGCCAATTTTGAAGAAAATTTCTACAGGATGATTTTGCCATAATATTATTAATAATCCACCAAAATATCTTTTTCGGTTTGATACCTCTACTTGTCAATTTTGTCATGGTTGGTATCATATTGGCGTCCAATAGTCTCGTGTTCCTTTAACACAATTTTGATTACACACGTGGCGGGTTTATCTAGCTAAACAGAAGGTACCTACCCTTCCAGAACACCCGACCTCACTTCTCTAGTGGAAGTTCACGTGTCTAACCTAGCTTGTCAGTTCCAAAGTTTTTACTTTGCTTCTGAATTGTGATTTAGACATGGGTTAGTTTAATTTAACAGTTATCGCCAATCAAAAAAAGATATTGCAAAAAAGTTTAGATAATAAGATTTGTTTTCATATAAGAAAGAAAGACTAGTTTACCGAATTGTTAACATAATATTGTAAATCAGTTTGTTTTTTTGTAAAGTTATACTGACTTTTTGACCCACCATAACTCCATTTTTCTTTCATTCTTAATTTTGATGAAACACGTGACGGGTCTATCTAAACTGGGGATGATTACCCTTCTGTAACACCTGCATTAATTTTCTGGTAGTATGTAACCTTGGTGGCCTAATGAATAAGACATCTGTCTACAAATCTATGGTCTCTCACTGCTGTGAGTTTACGTCCCGCTCAGACCACATGTGGGAAAGCTAATTTTCCTTGCCGTTGATCCTTACTGTTTTACCTGGTATCAGTATAATGGACTGGGAGAGTGGTACGGCTTGTCTGGGTCGCACACACTGACTCGGTGCGCTAGCAACTTAAAGTCGCCCTGCGTGCGCGCTAGTACAAGGTAGACCATACAACACACTTACACCACATGCATAGATGGAATTGTTCATAGATTAATCATAGAAATTAACAAAATAGTTCTCGTCGCGAATAGCTGAAAAATTGCTAATGGGACGTTAATATAAGCAACATTCAACCAACCAACTAACGTGTTTATTTGTAAGTTTCCTGTTCCGCACTAGCTACGTGCGAAATAAAAAATTGGAAATGAAAGGGACGTGTAATTATCGGACGCATATTTAATGTGGAATCTAAATATCCAAGGTAAAATGTATTGCAAATACAAGTAACGGCTATATATGTAATTTTAATCGGGGTTTATTCAATAAGCACAAAGGATAATCACGGTCTTCAAACAAAAAATAATAGATATAAAGAACACACACACACACACACACACACACACACACACACACACACTGTTGAAAACGAACAATCTTTCATCTAAACAGGGAGCAATCGGCCGCACTTCCTTGGCTGATGTTTGCGTGTTTTACTAAATTTGTCAGTTTGCAAAGTTTGAAATTTGTTTTGTCATGTCATTTGGATATGGATTGGTGTTAATTTTATCCATGTCATTTTTATATTTTCCAATGAATACCATACGCTTAAATCAGAGTTGGACAACCCGTTTTAAACTAGTAAAAATAGGCATACAAATGAAACGAAACATTAATAAGATCGATCGATATTAAAAAATGAGCATTAATTAATTTTATAAACCATAAATTAATATTTCAATCTAAAAAAATGACACCATTAATTAATTAGGCCATATATAAACTTTTTCTAAAAATAATTTTATAAAACGAAGTTTAAAAAAAGTTACCGCGAAAGTGATCAATTAAATTGATAAATGATATGTCAAATATTCAATCTCTTGGTTTTTTAAATACTAAAATTTAATAAAAGTCATCGTATTGGTGTTTCGAATACCATCAATTTTATTTTACAAATCGGTTTGGTCGATCTGCTCTATAGTTAACCTACAATTAAATCATACTTCGTTTAATAAGTATGAAATTCACAATCACACTTCATTTGCCCTGTCAGGTTGTACGTTTAACTTTGATATTTATGACTAAGTTTACGTTTCCTTATTTAAGTGTGTCTGTTTTTCTGCAATTTAACATCCACAGCTCCCGGTCTCACTACCCTGGTTGAAATTCATGTGATGAACTAAATTAGACAGTTTAAAGTTTTTTGCTTTGTTTTAGGGTTGTGCTTTAGTCATGGATTTATATATTTGTTTGTTTTTGATTTTAATATCGTAAACACAATGTGCATTTTCATATCTTTGATCCGAGCACTACTAATGAATTTTGTATAGAAATGGCCGTCTTGTGTTGTGATATTAAAAACGGATTTACTAGTGTGAACACAGGCCTTTAAAATACATGTAGTTTAAAGATATGTATTGTACTATGATTTTACATTAACAACTATAATGACCTGGGGTTAATTCGCTTCCCGTGAAAAGGACTTAGAAATTTCATTGTTACTAGCTAGATATCAGAACATTTACAATCAACTGATGTTTGTTTTAATTCAAAACATTGGCTATGATTCTGACACAGTACTAGGGAAATTTTAGACGTTGCTTATGATTCAACGGTAACATTACATTTTAAAACGGATAAATCCTTGTCCAAATAGTGTCTTTCTATTGACTGATCGTTTTAATAAAAAACAAACATACTAATCCATGTCCGAATCACAATGAAAAATCAAAGTAAAAACTTTGGAACTGACACGTCAGGTTAGAAACGTGAACCTCCACCAAGAAAGTGAGGGCGGGTGCTCTGGACGGTTTAGCTAGTTACACCTGCCACGTGTGTAATCAAAATTTTGTGAAAGGAACATGAAACAATAGGACGTCATTTAGATTTCCATATGTTTTGTCATACCACTACTGATAAGGAAAGTGACCGCCTAGTGCTACCAAATTGGAACGGCTTTAATAAGAATTCATTTATTATTAAAAAGAAATCCCCTTTACTTTTTCTGGTGTACTTTTTGAAACTTCTGAAATGATTGAAGATCTTCCGCTTTCATCATTATCGGGCTACGAAGGCTGATAATTAAATGTAACCCATACTGACTGCTTTACCTTGGGCTTTTTTGGTTGGGATTAAATTTGGGCATTGTACTACCTGACTTTATGCGATCAGCCTATAACATTATATTACAAATAAAAAACTGATTTATGTCTAAATCACAGTCTTAAAGAAAGAGAAAAACTATGTTCAAAGTTTTTTGCTTTGTTTTAGGGTTGTGCTTTAGACATGGATTTATATATTTGTTTGTTTTTGATTTTAATATCTTAAACACATGTGAATTCTCATATCTTTGGTCCGAGCATTACTAATGAATTTTATATAGAAATGGCCATCTAGTGTTGTGATATTAAAAACGGATTTACTAATGTGAACACATGTCTTTAAAATAGTTTTAATATATGTATTGTACTAGGTATTTACATTCACAACTATAATAACCTGGAGTTAATTCGCTTCCCGTGAAAAGGACTCAGAAATTTCATTGTTACTAGCTAGATATCAGAACATTTACAATCAACTGATGTTTTTTTTAATTCAAAACATTGGCTATGATTCTGACACAGTACTAGGGAAATTTTAGACGTTGCTTATGATTCAAGGGTTAGATTACATTTTAAAACGGATAAATCCATGTCCAAATAGTGTCTTTCTATTGACTGATCGTTTTAATAAAAAACAAACATACTAATCCATGTCCGAATCACAATGAAAAAGCAAAGTAAAAACTTTGGAACTGACACGTCAGGTTAGACACGTGAACCTCCACCAAGAAAGTGAGGGTGGGTGCTCTGGACGGTTTAGCTAGTTACACCTGCCACCGTGGTAATCACAATTTTGTGAAAGCAACATGGAACAATGGGACGTCATTTAGATTTCCATATGTTTTGTCATACCACTACTGATAAGAAAAGTGACCGCCTAGTGCTACCAAATTGGAACGGCTTTAATAAGAATTCATTTATCAATAAAAAGAAATCCCCTTTACTTTTTCTGGTGTACTTTTTGAAACTTCTGAAATGATTGAAGATCTTCCGCTTTCATCATTATCGGGCTACGAAGGCTGATAATTAAATGTAACCCATACTGACTGCTTTACCTTGGGCTTTTTTGGTTGGGGTTAAATTTGGGCATTGTACTACCTGACTTCATGCGATCAGCCTATAACATTATATTACAAATAAAAAACTGATTTATGTCTAAATCACAGTCTTAAAGAAAGAGAAAAACTATGTTCAAAGTTTTTTGCTTTGTTTTAGGGTTGTGCTTTAGACATGGATTTATATATTTGTTTGTTTTTGATTTTAATATCTTAAACACATGTGAATTCTCATATCTTTGGTCCGAGCATTACTAATGAATTTTATATAGAAATGGCCATCTAGTGTTGTGATATTAAAAACGGATTTACTAATGTGAACACATGTCTTTAAAATAGTTTTAATATATGTATTGTACTAGGTATTTATATTCACAACTATAATAACCTGGAGTTAATTCGCTTCCCGTGAAAAGGACTCAGAAATTTCATTGTTACTAGCTAGATATCAGAACATTTACAATCAACTGATGTTTTTTTAATTCAAAACATTGGCTATGATTCTGACACAGTACTAGGAAAATTTTAGACGTTGCTTATGATTCAACGGTTAGATTACATTTTAAAACGGATAAATCCTTTTCCAAATAGTGTTTATTAATAAAAACAAACATACTAATCCATGTCCGAATCACAATGAAAAGCAAAGTAAAAACTTTGGAACTGACACGTCAGGTTAGACACGTGAACTTCCACCAAGAAAGTGAGGGCGGGTGCTCTGGACGGTTTAGCTAGTTACACCTGCCACGTGTGTAATCAAAATTGTGTGAAAGGAACATGGAACAATGGGACGTCGTTTAGATTTCCATATGTTTTGTCATACCACTACTGATAAGAAAAGTGACCGCCTAGTGCTACCAAATTGGAACGGCTTTAAAAAGAATTCATTTATCAATAAAAAGAAATCCCTTTTACTTTTTCTGGTGTACTTTTTGAAACTTCTGAAATGATTGAAGATCTTCCGCTTTCATCATTATCGGGCTACGAAGGCTGATAATTAAATGTAACCCATACTGACTGCTTTACCTTGGGCTTTTTTGGTTGGGATTAAATTTGGGCATTGTACTACCTGACTTTATGCGATCAGCCTATAACATTATATTACAAATAAAAAACTGATTTATGTCTAAATCACAGTCTTAAAGAAAGAGAAAAACTATGTTCAAAGTTTTTTGCTTTGTTTTAGGGTTGTGCTTTAGACATGGATTTATATATTTGTTTGTTTTTGATTTTAATATCTTAAACACATGTGAATTCTCATATCTTTGGTCCGAGCATTACTAATGAATTTTATATAGAAATGGCCATCTAGTGTTGTGATATTAAAACGGATTTATTAATGTGAACACATGTCTTTAAATAGTTTTAATATATGTATTGTACTAGGTATTTACATTCACAACTATAATAACCTGGAGTTAATTCGCTTCCCGTGAAAAGGACTCAAAAATTTCATTGTTACTAGCTAGATATCAGAACATTTACAATCAACTGATGTTTTTTTTAATTCAAAACATTGGCTATGATTCTGACACAGTACTAGGGAAATTTTAGACGTTGCTTATGATTCAAGGGTTAGATTACATTTTAAAACGGATAAATCCATGTCCAAATAGTGTCTTTCTATTGACTGATCGTTTTAATAAAAAACAAACATACTAATCCATGTCCGAATCACAATGAAAAAGCAAAGTAAAAACTTTGGAACTGACACGTCAGGTTAGACACGTGAACCTCCACCAAGAAAGTGAGGGCGGGTGCTCTGGACGGTTTAGCTAGTTACACCTGCCACCGTGGTAATCACAATTTTGTGAAAGCAACATGGAACAATGGGACGTCATTTAGATTTCCATATGTTTTGTCATACCACTACTGATAAGGAAAGTGACCGCCTAGTGCTACCAAATTGGAACGGCTTTAATAAGAATTCATTTATCAATAAAAAGAAATCCCCTTTACTTTTTCTGGTGTACTTTTTGAAACTTCTGAAATGATTGAAGATCTTCCGCTTTCATCATTATCGGGCTACGAAGGCTGATAATTAAATGTAACCCATACTGACTGCTTTACCTTGGGCTTTTTTGGTTGGGTTAAATTTGGGCATTGTACTACCTGACTTTATGCGATCAGCCTATAACATTATATTACAAATAAAAAACTGATTTATGTCTAAATCACAGTCTTAAAGAAAGAAAAAACTATGTTCAAAGTTTTTTGCTTTGTTTTAGGGTTGTGCTTTAGACATGGATTTATATATTTGTTTGTTTTTGATTTTAATATCTTAAACACATGTGAATTCTCATATCTTTGGTCCGAGCATTACTAATGAATTTTATATAGAAATGGCCATCTAGTGTTGTGATATTAAAAACGGATTTACTAATGTGAACACATGTCTTTAAAATAGTTTTAATATATGTATTGTACTAGGTATTTACATTCACAACTATAATAACCTGGAGTTAATTCGCTTCCCGTGAAAAGGACTCAGAAATTTCATTGTTACTAGCTAGATATCAGAACATTTACAATCAACTGATGTTTTTTTTAATTCAAAACATTGGCTATGATTCTGACACAGTACTAGGGAAATTTTAGACGTTGCTTATGATTCAAGGGTTAGATTACATTTTAAAACGGATAAATCCATGTCCAAATAGTGTCTTTCTATTGACTGATCGTTTTAATAAAAAACAAACATACTAATCCATGTCCGAATCACAATGAAAAAGCAAAGTAAAAACTTTGGAACTGACACGTCAGGTTAGACACGTGAACCTCCACCAAGAAAGTGAGGGCGGGTGCTCTGGACGGTTTAGCTAGTTACACCTGCCACCGTGGTAATCACAATTTTGTGAAAGCAACATGGAACAATGGGACGTCATTTAGATTTCCATATGTTTTGTCATACCACTACTGATAAGGAAAGTGACCGCCTAGTGCTACCAAATTGGAACGGCTTTAATAAGAATTCATTTATCAATAAAAAGAAATCCCCTTTACTTTTTCTGGTGTACTTTTTGAAACTTCTGAAATGATTGAAGATCTTCCGCTTTCATCATTATCGGGCTACGAAGGCTGATAATTAAATGTAACCCATACTGACTGCTTTACCTTGGGCTATTTTGGTTGGGGTTAAATTTGGGCATTGTACTACCTGACTTCATGCGATCAGCCTATAACATTATATTACAAATAAAAAACTGATTTATGTCTAAATCACAGTCTTAAAGAAAGAGAAAACTATGTTCAAAGTTTTTTGCTTTGTTTTAGGGTTGTGCTTTAGACATGGATTTATATATTTGTTTGTTTTTGATTTTAATATCTTAAACACATGTGAATTCTCATATCTTTGGTCCGAGCATTACTAATGAATTTTATATAGAAATGGCCATCTAGTATTGTGATATTAAAAACGGATTTACTAATGTGAACACATGTCTTTAAAATAGTTTTAATATATGTATTGTACTAGGTATTTATATTCACAACTATAATAACCTGGAGTTAATTCGCTTCCCGTGAAAAGGACTCAGAAATTTCATTGTTACTAGCTAGATATCAGAACATTTACAATCAACTGATGTTTTTTTAATTCAAAACATTGGCTATGATTCTGACACAGTACTAGGAAAATTTTAGACATTGCTTATGATTCAACGGTTAGATTACATTTTAAAACGGATAAATCCTTTTCCAAATAGTGTTTATTAATAAAAACAAACATACTAATCCATGTCCGAATCACAATGAAAAAGCAAAGTAAAAACTTTGGAACTGACACGTCAGGTTAGACACGTGAACTTCCACCAAGAAAGTGAGGGCGGGTGCTCTGGACGGTTTAGCTAGTTACACCTGCCACGTGTGTAATCAAAATTGTGTGAAAGGAACATGGAACAATGGGACGTCGTTTAGATTTCCATATGTTTTGTCATACCACTACTGATAAGAAAAGTGACCGCCTAGTGCTACCAAATTGGAACGGCTTTAAAAAGAATTCATTTATCAATAAAAAGAAATCCCTTTTACTTTTTCTGGTGTACTTTTTGAAACTTTTGAAGTGAGCGAAGATCTTTCGCTTTTATCATTATCGGGCTACGATGGCTGATAATTAAATGTAACCCATACTGACTGCTTTACCTTGTATTTTTTTGGTTGGGGTTAAATTTGGGCATTGTACTACCTGACTTCCTGCGATCAGCCTATAACACTATATTACAAATAAAAAACTGATTTATGTCTAAATCACAGTCTTAAAGAAAGAGAAAAACTTTGAAACTTAAATAAAACTTGAGCTTTTACTTAGGATCTAAGGTCAAGTGATCCGAAAGGGTATACATTGTCTGCTTAGGTAGCTACACACCTCGACACGTGTAATCCAAATAGAAAATGGGAGGAACATGGAACTATGGAAGGATAGGACGTCAAATATTATTCCTTTTTACGACTAGAATTTTTAATTTTTAAAATGCCTTTATTATATGATCGATGTGGTTATGTTAATTGTCTATTATAATGTACATATCTAGGGTTCATTTTCCATATATTCATGTGTATTATAATCGACTCTCATATTGTTTATTGACTGTATTGGTGTCATAGTACTGTAAGATGACTACTATATTTATTTTTTTTCTTCCTAAAGTACCATTTTCCATATAGTCCTAGCATCAATCAAGGCTGTTGTCTGAAAAAGACATGATGTTTTATACAAGAAAACACCTGTTTGCAAAATATCAAAACCAAACATATCAATCAAAACTTTGAGACTGACAAAACAAGTAAAAGCAATGAACATCCCCCAGAAATATGATCTTTCCCGGAAAGGTAAGCCAGCTAAATCTGCCAAGTGTAAAATCAAAATATATCCAGCGTATTTTGACTACAGAGACATCATACTTATTCAGAGTTTTGTGATGGCGGTCATCAAATTGACCTTGCTCTTGAACTGTCGTGCTTCTCTATAATGACTGATGGAGAGTTACGTATAGAGACTGCCCTTATATGTGATCACGTGACATCTGGACAACGGAAATGTCATAATAAAGAAGGGAGATTCAAATGAAAATATGTCAATAAATAATAAACATAAGGTATAATTATGTTTCTAATCAAAAACAAACATACTAATCCATGTCCGAATCACAAACAGAAGCAAAGTAAAAATTTGGAACTGACAAGTTGGATTAGACACGTGAACTTCCAACAGGAAGTGAGACCGGGTGCTCCGGAAGGGTAAGCACCTCCTATTTAGTTAGCATCACCCGCCGCGTGTGTAATCAAAATTGTGTGAAAGAACATGGAACTATGGGACGTCAAATTTATCCAGGGCAATCCTGGACACAGGACTTCAAACTTATCAACAATACTTTGATGACAGCCATGAAAGTTTTTGAGGGCCTTGATAACCTTTTTTAAACCTCGTTGTTTTAACGTGAATGAGGGGTAGTAACATACATAGACTTGTTTGTATTGATCAGAAGAAATTTGAAAAATCATGCAAGATTATTTTTCAATAACGACACATTGAAGAGGGATCCAAACATTGATATTTCAATAAATAGTTACCGTAAGTTCTATGTTTACCTATGTATTTAGACCATTCTGGCACAGCAGTCACAGCACGGGCACCTACAACAGGTCACACATGCACAAGGAAAACACCCAAGACTAAGAAAGCGTTGTTTATTCTTTTGTGGTGCAAACGGTCCTGCGATTATTTATTTTTGATTACAATATAAATCATTTTTGTCGAAGGTATGAAATCAATAGAAGTGAGTGTAAACTTATAAGGGGAGTTTGAAAAAATAGAAATAATACAAAACAAACATACTCATTCATGTACAAATCATAATCTCAAGACAAAGATAGAACCTTGAAGCTAACTAAATAAGTTAAAAACGCAAGCACAACCAGCGAAGTGAGGCCGGATACTTAAGTACTAAACAAAAAAAAAAAACAAAACAAAACAAAAAAAAAAAAAAACAACATGTGACCCTTTTCAAAATTTTGTTTTTTAATTGTGCGTATTTGTGGACTTTTTCTTGTAAAATTAGTTGGACAGTTTAAGAGCTAGCCTTCTAATAGTACTATACTTATCCTTTAATCCGGATCCAAAATACCACGATTTTGACAAACATTGATTCCAATGGACTGCTACACAATTCAGGTTTTTCAGTTTCAAATTGGCTAATGTATGATATGTATAATTTTGATGTATGTTTAATAAATATAAAATAAGGAAATTTATAACTGAAAATAATTTATATGGCAACGGCTAAAGAAACCAAGGAAACGCACCGATACAAGTAAATGATTAAACAGCTGTCCGATGCAAGCGAGATCAATCACGAAACAGTACAATAATTACTAAACCGATTTTAATTGTGTTCAACAATTTACCACTTAAGTGACGTATATGCGGAACTACCATTTCCATTTAATATTTTGTTACTACTGAAAAAAAAATTAAAGACTCATTTCATAAGTTAACTTTTGCATCGAATCAGAATTATTTTAATACAAATGGTATGATTAATTGATGTTTAAATTTACATATTAAAATAGACCTCTAGGCATGATTAATCAATTTTCTGTTTAAATGCAAAAATAATAGATTCATGGAATTGTACTGGAAAAATACCACAAATATTATAGGGGAATTAAATTTCGCTATTTACCTGCATTTACGAAAATCGCGCAATTAAACATCAACAAAATGCTTTAATTCATAAAGCTCTAATTCGATTTGTTTTCACGAAACAAAAGGTCATGACATTTCATCCCGACGATTTTTTAAACTTACAGAAACGGTCGAATATAATAAAAAAGAAACATACTAATTCATGTTCAAATCACACCCAGAAGCCAAGTAATAAGGGTAAGAACCTTCTGTTCAGTTGGCTACACCCGCCATTTGTGTAATCAAAATTTAGCGTTATATTAAGTTAACGTAAGAAGGAACAATCTCTACTGTAAATGATTCTATAAAACATAGGCGCTCCTTACCAAAGCACATATAATCAGATTAAATCTTACCTGCATCAATCATATCGAAAGATATTGTCGCAAGAATCAATAATAACAAAACCAAACGCATGTTGAAGATAAAATGTTTGTCACTGACACAAGCAGACAATTTATAACAAACAAGTACAGGATATAAAAACACACTTTGTTTATCTTTCAGGATATTTACAAAAAGTATTAACAAGTATTACATCTTCTTCTTACCGGTATAGGTAAACAACTTTGACCTGTCTGCTTGACCTTTAATTTAAATATTTATTTGACAAGTTCATTTATGTTTAGGAATCAATTGGCTTTATCTTGTCTACATAATGGGAATATTACATATGTACCTTCAGTACATATTATAACAGTGAATCCTACTTCTATTTATTGGGTGGATCGTTCTATATGAATATTTCTTATGTAAGGTCAAGCGGACAGGTCAATGTTGTTTGCTTATAATTAAAGTTTGATATTTGAATGTTTTGTACACTCTGTAATGTAGTAGAATCCTGTTCATGACGGATTAACCTAACATTATTTTCTTGTTTTTCAGAAGTTAAAGATGTATTTTATATTGCTACCTATTCAAGTCCATTTATTGCACTTTTTATGTATTTTAAAAGCATGTACAAATGATGTTTATGCGTTATGTAATTAGACGAGGTTTATGAATACGAAGCATTTTGTACATATTTTACTGTTCTATGGTCTAACATTTGATTGTAATGAGGAAATTGTATACAAAATTTCAATTTTTCGTCTGTTATCAGTACATGTATATTAAAGATTTGGTTTCCTGCAAGTTAAAATTTGAAATTTCTCAAAAACTAAGGTATACTCCCTCAGGCAAAGTATTTCCGTAGCTTAATTTGGTAAAATATATTTTGGTCCTTTGGGTAGCTTTTCAACATCTTCAAAATAATTTTGGTTTCATAATTTTGGTCCAAGCACTACTGATGAGGAATTGTAGTCCGAAATGGCCGTCTAGTGCTGTAAAATTTAAACTGGTATTACATGTAATTTTAGTGACGTCATTTATCGTGGGCGACAAAAGCGTACCTAATAGCGATGCCAAGTTTTACCTGCTACGATTGCAAACAACGTGTTAGTTTAATTTGTTGTTTAAAATTTTCATAAATTGAATGATAAGAAAAGAAAATAACTTTTGTTTTTGTTATAGAAAGAATTTGGATATTATGAGCACATTGATGAATTCCCACATTGATATGTGTTATGTTGTGTGTCAAAAAGAAAACAATCATAAAAATAAAAAATTCTAGATGGGATTAGTTTATAAAAATAACAAATATTTATTTGGATGACCTTAACGTTAAACACTGGTTTGCTACGTACTTAAGCAACCTTTAAAGCAAAAGTTCGTATTAAAGTTTAAATTAGATCACAAATCTTTATGTAAAGATTTAAATTTTCAACTTTTCTTAATTGTAAAAATGTAACTTCATTTAATGTTTCCTTGATTAAACAATAAACTTAAATAAATAAAGTTTTTTACAACTAAAAATAAGTTTAAAATTTCTTAAATTTATCAAAATAACCAACGTTCAAACAGGTTAAAGGAAAATAAATACAAATAACTTTAAACTTTTTTTTTTAAATTTGTCATTTGGATTACATATTATACAAGGGTTAATGTTACAGCACTAGACGGCCGTTTTGAAAGACAAATCCGCATCAGTAGTGCTTTGTCCAAAATATGTAACACAATTGTTTTCTTGATAAGATACCCAAAGGACCAACATATATTTTACTAAATTTAGCTAAGAAAATACTTTGCATGAAGAAGTATATCTTAATCTTTAAGGAATTTCTAATTTTACCTGGCAGCAAATTTAGACAATAGTATATTTCTGACAATGATACATAATTATTGCTTACTGGGCTTTTTATATTCTCAGGGCAACAGCCACAGGGAGAGATAGGGGTCAGTGGTTTAAATACATATTATACCTGTCACTTTTACTTTTACAGCACTAGATCGCCGTTCCTTTATTCAACTCTTATCAGTATTGCTTGGAAAAAAATTATGAAAACGAAAAAATATCCAAAGGACTAAAATATATTTAATCAAACTACAAGAAATACTTTGCATCAGGGAACATACCTAACAGGAAGTGGTAAACTTTCCGGAGCATCTGATTGGAAACCACCTGTTTTGCCAGCTTCAAGGATTTTTACTTAGCTTTGGGATTGTGGTTTGTTCATGAGTTTGTATGCATGTTTTCTATTCTACAAAAAGTACGCAACACAGAAAATCATAAACAAATTACTAACCCATGTCAAGATAATGACTTTATATTTACTGATAGTTCAAAGAAAAGCCCTGGCTGGATTTCACAAAATTAATATATTTTAGTGCTTTTTTCATTTTACCCTTTTAGGCATAATTTCCATTTCGACATTTTTTCCAAACACAGGAATATTTTATATTCTGCAACGGTCCTCCAGTGCTGCCAAATTAAAACAAGTTTAGTAATAATTAATTTAAGAAGTAATTTGGTTTACAATATTCGGGCTACGAAGGCTCATAATTGAATGTAACCCACTCTGACTGCTATGTGCATTTTCGTCAAGGTAAATTTAGATATTAGCATTTTCAGTCCTATTTTATGTTGATGTTTCCGTTTGTATAACTTCGCGTCATACACCTGGCTTATAACACTCTGTTAGAAATCAAAAACAAACATACCAATCCTTGTCCAAATCATAATTCCAAAGCAACGTAAAAACTTTGAAATTGGCAAATTAACAAGTGAACTTCCACAAGAAAATACCGCTAAGCAACTCCTGTGTAGCAAGCTACACCAGCCACGTGTGTAATCAAATTGAGAATGAGAGGGACAAGGAACTATGGAGCGTCAAATATATCCAGGGTAATTTTCGATACAGAGACATTAGTCTCATCAGCAAAACTGTGATGACGCCCATAAAACTTTTTGAGGACCTTTCTAAGTCTGAATTTAATTCCACTGGTTATAAAGATTATTACTGGTGTATTATAAGTTTTTTCAGGTGACCAAAACCTAAATTTAGTTATGTTGCTTTCTAAAAAAATATTTAATCTAGGCTTTACAATAGGAACTGATTGAGCAATAACAACTGGATTGGGAACTTTTTCCAATCATCAAATTCTAAATATTAGTTTGATAGAATGACCCTTTCGATTTGACAATCACAAATCCATTAAAATCACAAATCTAATATAATTTTGTGCATCTCATTTCTTTATATATGAGTAGAAATTTTACTTCTTTCCTTACTTTTTTATTACCTTAGTACCACTGCGGTAGCTAAGTTAGTAGAGTGTTCGTTCCGTAAGTGTGAGTATGTAGGTTCGAACTTCGGCCAGGTCAGACCAAAGACTTGAAAGAGGGTATTGGTTGTTTTTTTTGCCATGCACTCAGCATTACGAAATGGGAGTCACAGGTCTTTCGGATGGGAACTTAAAATAAACGAGATCCCGTGTTTTGGTAGGCTTGGCACGATGAAGAACCTTGCTGTAAAATGCCATCAGCGCAACGCACAGGCAAAATATCTGCACCTTCAACTATAGGTAGCGACGTCTCGATATAAGTGAAATATTCTTGACTGGGACGTTATACAACATAACTCAACTAAACTTTTTTATAAATGTATTCATTATATGATCAATATGGTTATGTTTATTGTCTATTATTATTTCGTATCTAGGGTTTACTTTCCATATATTGTCGAGTATTGTAATCGACTCTCATATTGTGTATTGACTGTAGAATTGGTTCAATAGTTCTGTAAGTGGAACGATGGACGACCGCTTTATTTATTGTTTATTATTTTCGTCCTGAAGCACCATTTTGCAATATAGATGTGACATCAGTCGTGGCTGCAGTCTAAAAAAAAGATATATCCCATTTATACAAGAATACAGTGTACATAACGCATTTGCAAAAGTAAAAAATCAAACAAATCAATTGCATATTATACAAATTTTAAATTTTTACGCCACTAAACGACTGTTTCGGAATATGATTCCTCATCAATGTCAAAATGTTAATTCAAAAGCAAAGTAAAAACTTAAAAACTGGCAAAATAAGTAAAACCAGAAAACACCAGAAAAAATTGAACTTATTCGGAAAGATAATCGCCTCCTGTTTAGCTAGCTACATCCGCCATGTGTAAAAGGAACATTGAAAATGAACTTAAAATGGAACTAATGGTCTTCAAATATATCAAGAGTAATTTTGGATACAGAGACGTCATACTTGTTAAGAAAAAATAGAAGTGAGGCTTAACTTATCAGGGGAGTTTATAAAAATGCAAATAATAAAAACAAACACATGTATCCATGTGCAAATCACAATTCTAAAACAGAGTAAAAACATTGAAGCTGACGAACCAGGCCAAACACGCGAACCTCGAACTAGTGGCAAAATATCATACTGGTGATAAAAAAGTAAAGGTAAGGTATATGTGTACCTATTGATTTAAACCTGTCTGGCGCAGCAGTTCATTCCACAGCACGGACACCCACAGCAGTGCACACATACACAAGGTATACAATCAAGACCAAGAAAACGTTGTATATTATGTCGTGGTTGCAACGGTCCTGAAATTTAGTTTTGATTAAAATTATATCATTATAGTAAGACTAAACTTATAAGGAGAGACTTAAGAATAGAAATAAAAAATAAAACAAACATACTTATTAATGTACAAATCACAATCCCAAAGCTAAAAAAAAACTAATAATGGCAAACTAAGCCAAACACACGAACCTCTACCGTAGAACGGATGTTCCGGTGCTAATGTTTTGTTTTCAAATTTTGATTTTTAAATGAACGGATTGATGAATTTTCCTTGTAAAACAAGCCGGACGGTTAATCACCCAGCCCTCAAATAGTACCTTAAATCCGTCAGTGGACACTTTTTTCGCATCAATCCGGATCCAAAATATCTGGAGTTTAAAAACATTGACTCCAACATGTTTTTTGTCTCTTTTCCCTATTATTTAGTGTTGTTTTGTTCCGTGTTCTTAATTATTTTGTTTGTTTCATATTTTTCAGTAACAAATTGTAAATTTGTTTTTAATTTACGTTTGTTTTAATTATTATAGAGCGACGAAATTTACAACTGAAAAACATGTTCTTGGTTACAGCTAATGAAACCAAGAAAACGGACCGATACAAGAGAATGATAAAACAGTCAACCCAACCAACAGCACGAATAAGTAATAGTATGAAAGAAACAGTCAGACAAGACACAAAGGCTTATTAGGAATGATTGCTTTGAACTGTCATTGAAGAAACTGATAGCTGTGTGGTTATAGTAATATTGGAGGAGCATCAACCCGAATTACAATTCAATCTTCAATAAATACGAACATTCAAAGATTAAAATCAATTTTATATAACGAAATAAAAAAATTGATGTTTAATCTAAAAGATAAAAAGAATAGATTATCTATATATATTCTGTTACGTGATATTGTCCGACTAATCACAAACGATAAAACATTTAATTTTGACTACCTTAAAGTTAGATCATATTTAATCAAAAACATACATACTAATCCATGTCGGAATCAAAATCCAGAAGCAAAGTAAAAAACTAGTAACTGACAAGTTAGGTAAGACACGTGAACTTCCACAAGAGAAGTAATTATAATCTCATAACAAAATTGTGGGAGGTCATGGGATCGAAAACTGACCGGGGTCGGACCAAGAAAATACGTTTCGAATGTGCTTTTGCCAAGCACTCATTCAGAAATTAAAGTCAGGGGTCCTTTGGAAGGGACATTGTTTGAGACGTAAAACCAAACCAAATCAATCAATCAATTAATCAATCAATCAATCAATCAATCAATCAATCAATCAATCAATCAATCAATCAATCAATCAATCAATCCTAAAAAAAGTGTTGATGATTACTAAACCAGGTTAGTGTTGTTAACCCCTTTTTCCGCTTAGATCGCTTGTATACTATCGTTTCCATTTAGTATGAAGTCGCTAATTATTATTTCGGCTATAACTGACAAAATTTGAAGACTCATTTGCAATGAAATTTTTCATCGAATAAGAATTGTTTTAAATACAAATGGAATGATTTATCGATGTATAAATTTAAATATTAAAGTAGACCTCAAGGCAATTGATGAGCTTTCTGTTATATTAGATATAATAGATAAGTTCTTTACTATCTGAATGCCATGAAATTTTACTGTAAAAATCACAAATATTCATGGGAATTAAATTTCGTTATTTTTATGATAAGTTTGCAAAAATCTCGAAATTAAGTATCAATCAAATGTTTTAATTAATAAAGAATTTAATTCGATTTGTTTTCACAGGACAAAATTTCATGACAATTCCTCATTACAACTTTTCTATTTTTCTTTTTTTCGAGTATAATTAATTCTACAGTTTTTATAATAAAAAATAGGCGCACCTAACTAAGCAAGATATACCAAAATTAAATCTTACCTGCATCAATTATATCGAAAGAAAATATTGTCGCAAGAATGAATATCAACAATACCAAACGCATGTTGAAGATCAAGTGTTTTTCCCATTACAAGATGAAGACATTTTATAACAAGTGTGTCCAGGATGTAAAATCGCACCTTTTTTTATCTTACAGGATATAAACAAAAGAGGCTATATGTAAACAACGTCAACCTACCTGTCCGCTTGACCTTTGATTTTGACATTTATTATGCACTAGTAATAGGGATCATGCGTGTACATTTCGTCTACCTGATGTGAATACTATTCATAGGCAATTTGTATATGTATCAACTGCAAATCCTAACGCTACTTATGTATTAGGTGCATCCGCCTATATAAATATTCCTAATGAAAGGTCAAACAGACATGTCATTGTTGTTTCCCTATACAAATATTCCCTTTGTTACTGAGATTGATGTTGAATTTTCTTGTTAACTCATTTATGTAGTAGTAGAATCTTGTTCATGACAGATTAGCCTAACATCATTGTTTTTGTTTTCAAAGTAATAAAAAAGATGTATAACACATTTTACATTACTTCCTACTCAAACCCATGTATAACGTTAGCATGCATTTTAAAGCATGTACAATTCACGATTTATTTACTAATGTAAATCATGTTTATGAATATGAAACGTAGTGTACTTTCTTTTACCGTTCTGCAAACTAACATTTTCTCAGTTCAACGTGAAGAGGAGAATGTATCTGAAATTTCACCTTTTCATCTTTATACAGTATATTAACGAATTGATTAACAGCGTCGCCATTGTATTATTACACATAAAGACATGTGGATCCCTACGTGATAATGATCTCAGTTTGACTTACTACGATTGTAAGGTTGTTGATTGTGTTTACTTATCATATATCTATATATTGCATTATAATAAAAGAAATATTTTTTTGTTTTGGAAATTAGATATTACTTGAAAATCTTATTTCTAATACTTTTAAAGTGCAAGAACTTAATTTATTTTCTTCCCTTTACACCACTATCCCTCATTCTAGATTGAAAGAACGTATAAAAGAAATTCATTGTGATTTTTTTAGAAATATGGTAAGCAAAGATAAAATATCTAGTGATGAACAAGAATTCGTGTTATTTTGTCAAGCATTATATGGATACCAAACAAGTTAAAATATATGTATACTGAAGATACCATCAACTGAATATTAGATAGACAACATATTTGTTGTGTTGGCTTTTCTAGCAAAAATCGGTGTACCACTGAGTACAAACTGTATCATTGCTTGCTGGTTTGTTTCGTTATTCGTATTATGAAGAATGTATGCAGAACCTTAAATCTGGAGAGAAGACTGTCGCCAATTTATTCAAAACCACATACAAATACAAAATTGACATTCTATCTCTTAATACATTTTTAGACGATGTGAATTCAATCTATTCAGTGAGCTTGAAAAAAGATACGACTGATATTTCAAAGTTCTCTTCATATTTAGAATTACAAATCAATTACGAAAGAAATATATAAAGCTTTTTGATGAACGTGGTCACATATAATCATCAAACAAAAACATTCCAATCCATGTTCAAAGTTTACAATTTAACAACTTAATAAAATACACGAACTTCTAGCAGAGAAGTTGTGTTGAACCCTACGGAAATGCAAGCAATTCCACCCACTACATGTGAAATCAAATTTGAGAATACGTTACGATACAAAGAAATTATAGTTAAACAGATCATATAATGGCTGTCATAAAACTCTTCGGCCTTGATCTAATATATACAGACAAAATCTGTCAATAAGCACACTTTAAATCACGTAATTTAATATTGTGGTTAACGTTGAAATATTAAAACCACAATTAACAAAACACTTCAGTTCGTCAGTTCGATTACCTGACCAATGGTTTTGCATATACAATTGACCAATAAAATCATTTCTCAATTGAAAATTTGCTGACAAATTCTTTTCAATTTTAATATTTAATTTCATAAGTGACAAGGTAGCTAACATGAGCGACCGACCTAACATCTTTAGTTTCAGTGCACGCATTACATATACCAGTTTTCAAATTGTTTTCGAGATTTTGATTTCGACTTGTTTGCTTTTTATCACCTCAAGTTGTTTACGGGCGTATTAATATGTTTTGTATGTTAAAATATACGTAGGTTTTCTTCTCAAAACAGGATACGATAATGTGCATATATTTCGAATTACAAATTACGAAAAAAAATAAAAATAAAAAGTGCACATAAAGACAAATTACTTTAAAAACGTTAACAATTTCTGCCCTTTTAAATTCTGAAAAACCGCTCAGAATGACATAATTAGAACAATAAAGACGAGGAAAAAACATTAGTTTCAAGTTATTGTATTTTATAATTTTGTTTCAAATATTGACGTTCACAGATTTTTTTTAAATTCTGAAATCGACAAATGATAAGGTTTTTACATCAAAAATTGTGTTTAATTAATCCTTTAAAAATATGAAATGGACAGGGCCAGATTTTCATTTATAATCAAATCCAAATGCCTCGATATTCTTAAAGTCGCAACCCCAAAGCAAAGTAAACAAAAATGAAACTGTAAAATAAAGTTAAAAATGCAAATTTCCAACAGTGAAGTAATGTCGGTGTTCCGAAAAGATAAGCACTTACTATTTAACTTATGAAAATTTGGATTTCCACAATTTTTTCCGAAAAGATAAGCACTTACTATTTAACTTATGAAAATTTGGATTTCCACAATTTTTTTGTCTGATCACTAATATTTAGGAATTTATTCCGAAACCGCCGTCTAGTGATGAAACACTGAAACCGGTTTTAAATTTATATATAATTTAGTGAAACAGTTTAGTACCAGGCCTCACTTTCTCGATAGAAGTACATGTGTTGAACTCAAATTGCCAGTTTTTAATTTTTACTTTGCATGTGGTTTGTAGTTTGGACATTGATTGGTATGTTTGTTATTGCTATTGACTTAAATGAAAAAGAAGCAGCAATAACTGTTTGCTGTGGGGCTTTTCACGTTTACTATTACGTACCATTAGATGCTTTTATTAAAGTTTGTTGACGCAAAATTATGTAATTTTAAATAAGCGACTAAAACATATAATAAAGTAGGCTAAAATTCAACTTTTTGCAATGGGTCTTTTCATAGTTATGATAAATTATTACAGATTAGCATGTTTGTTTTTGGACTACTGCCTAATATATATTACAGGTTTCAATCAAAGTTTTTAGACGAAAAAATATATATGTACGTCTAAGTTAGAAACCAAAAATAAAAATATATGTTTTAAGAAAGCTTATAATGAAAAGTGCCGATAACACTTTGCCGTGGGCCTTTTCACTTTGAATGATAAATTATTTCTAATGTCTGCTATAAGAACAAAGCAATAAATATCCATAATAGAGAGAATTGGAACTGAATTTTAATTTTTAATTTATTTCCTGCTTGACAGCTTTCGTCTTTCGTGATTTATCAAAATAATTTCAATGTCAAAAATTGACAGGTATATCGTCAAAAATTTTAAATGTCAATCCAACATCAAATTTAATGAGATTTGGGGCATTGCTGTAAATTCAGCTGAAAAGTTTAGAAGTGCAAAAATGATATCTAGGGCACCTTGGTTAACTCGAAAAGTTGTAAAATAAGCACAGTTTAAAGTCTAATGAAACTATGCGCATTACCAGTTATTTTTATTTTTATTTTGAGGGGGCATACTCAGAAACCATTCTTGATACTCACCATTGGAAAGTGAGTCAAGATTTATCGAGAATATTTAAGTTATATGGATTTGAACATCTCCAAAATGGCTGCTTAATATTAGGCGTAACATTTTTAAAATCATTATGAAAAATAGAATTGACGACGTACAAAACTAAAACAAATGTATCAAACCATTTCTAAATCACAATTTCAAAGCAAAGTAAAAACAATGAAACTGGCAAATAAAGTTAAACGCGTTAACTTCCATCAGGGAAGTGGTGTAATGAGTTCCAGAAAGGATGAACACTTCTAGCTACATATTACATGTGTAATCAAAATTTAGAATGAAAATAAAACTATGGGACATCCAGGGTAATTTTGGATACAAAGTTAAGTTGTGACTTTTAGCTATTTCAATTTGAACATTTAACTTCTCCACTGCTTAGTAATAGGTGTAACATTTTACAATCATTATGAAAACTATGTTTAATCACAAATAACAAAAATCAAATCCAGACGAATCAATCAATCATTATTTATGCAGAATAAAAAAGAGAACCTTCAATTGAAGAACATGCACTTAGTAAAAAATAAACCAAGAACACGAAACATAAAAAAACCAAAAATTTAGAAATCCCATACTAATCCATGTCCGAAACACAATCCAGAAACAAAATAAAACCTTGGAACTGCCAAGTCAGGTTAGACACGTGAACTTTCATAGGGAAGTGAGACCGGGTGCTTCGGAAGGGTAAGCACCCCTTGTTTATCTAGCTACACCCACCACGTGTGTTCTCAAAATTGAGTGAAAGGAACATGGAACTATGTGACGTCAAATATATCAAGGGCCACCCTGGACACAGAGACATCAAAGGGTTTCCATGTTTATACACTGTATAAAAGAAAAAGTAAAAACTTTGAAACTGGTAAATTATGGTACACACATGAACGTTCGTCGACCCGTTTAGAAAGCAAGACGGTCATCATTTAACGACAAATCAAGAAAGGCAAAGGCAAACAGACTATGACAACTGGTTTTAAATAAACCCCTGTTGATGGCAACGTAAAACAAAATATCCGCTTGTTTTTACTAATGATTTATTAATACATTCATCTAAAAAACCCACCTTTTTTACCAATGATTAAACATTCCTTCTATCTAAATGTCGTAGGTCATTTAAAAAAAAGAAATAGAACACATAAAATAATTTAATCAACATAAGATTGACACTCAGAGCTGAAACGCATACATGCGGGGTTAATTACTGAAAAATTCTATAAAAATTAATAAAAATATATAAAAGAGCCGGCCTGATTCACATAGTAATGATTGCAGAAGAATACCTATTGTTAAATAGAAAATGAGTTACAACCACGAACTGATACACATTTAGGTATTTATGCGGGGTAAATTACGGAAAAAATAATCAAAATTAATAAAAATATGAAAAAAGATCCGGCGTGATACCAATAGTAATGATGACAGAAGAACACTGTCTAGAAAATTTGTTGACACCACGAGCTGGTACACACACATGCAGTCATGCGGGGTTAATTACTGAAATAATAATCAAAATTAATAAAAATATGAAAAGATCCGGTCTGATACACATAGTAATGATTACAGAATATCCTATCGTTGTAAAGAAAAATAGTTGAAACCACGAACTGATTCACATAAATGTAGACAGGCAGGGTAAATTAGGGAAAATATAATCAAAATTAATAAGAAATAAAAAAAAGATTCGGCTTGATATACATAGTAATGATGACAGAAGAATACTTATTATTAACTAGAAAATTAGTTGAAACCACGAACTGATTCACATACATGTAGACAGGCGGGGTTAATTGCGGAAAATATAATCAATATCAATAAAAATATGTGAAGGTCCGGCCTGATACACATAGTAATGGTGGCAGAAGAATACCTATTATTAAATAAAAATAGTTGAAACCACGAACTGGTACACATACATGTAGACAGGCGGGGTTAGTTACGGGAAAAACGATCAAAATTAATAAGAAATATTGTTAACTAGACAATTAGTTGAAACCATGAACTGATTCATATATACATGTAGACAGGCGGGGTTAATTACGGGGAAAACAATCAAAATTAATAAAAATATGAAAACATCCGGCCTGATACCGATAAAAATGATGACAGAAGAATACTTATTATTAACTAGAAAATTAGTTGAAACCATGAACTGATACACATGCATGTAGACAGGCGGGGTTAGTTACGGTAAAAATTAATCAAAATTATTAAAAACATGAAACGATTCGGCCTGATACACATAGTATTGGCGACAGAAGAATACCTATTATTAACTAAAATAAGTTGAAACCACGAACTGATACACATACATGTAGACGACTTAGTTAATTAAGGAAAAATATAATCAAAATTAATAAGAAATATGAAAAAGATCTGGCCTGATACACATAGTAATGATGACAGAAGAATAATTATTAGTTACGGAAAATATAATCAGAATTAATAAGAAATATGAAAAAATCCGGCCTGAAACACACAGTAACGATAACAGAATAAAACATATCATTTACTAAAAAATCAGTTGAAACCAGGAACTAATTCACATATATGTAGACAGGCGGGGTTAGGTACGGTAAAACTTAATCAAAATGATTAAAAATATGAAACGATTCGGTCTGATACACATAGTAATGATGACAGAAGAATATCCTAGAATTTTAGTTAAAACCATACATGTAGTCATTAGGAGTTAATTACGGAGGAAACTTTATCAAAATAACGATATTGAAAAATGTCCGATCTGATATACATAGTAATGATGAAAGAATAACACATATTACAGAAAGGTTATATGTCAAGTTTTTATATATTCCGATAACAAACAATTTTAAACGAGATGCAATACATCAATATGTCTAATTTTGAAAGATGGAAATTTTTATGTGCTTATAAATAGAGTCGTGATAATTATTAAGTTTAACACGGTTAGGCGTTTACCTGCATAGAATACAAAACAGGTTTAGTGATACCTGACATTGAACTTTAGTCCAGTCTTTTTAAGAACAAGACTAGTTACTTATGAATATCTTATTATTATGACATTCGTAATTGAAAATATACCTTGACCTTGATATCGTCCACCTTTCTATCTGAATATGCAGTTTTGGAAATTTTATATTTATATATAAGCTGTTCTGTCCGTTAATAGTTAATACGGTTAAACGTTTTATCTGCATTGAATATAAAAATGTTTAGTTATACCAGAAATTTAATTTTATTCCAGTATTATTCTCAGAATAACAAAAAATAGTAACTGGTCTTTATGAATATCTGGACACATTATGACCCTTTAAATTGACAAAAAAACTCTGACCTAGCTATTGGTCACCTTTATATTATATTTTTGATACGCGGTTTTTGGGCAGTCTGTATAATTGTTATTCTATTATAATGAAAGCTGGAAATGTTTTATTAATTTATTGTGCCCTTAAAAGTAGCAATTCATACACTTCGTTGTTTCAAGTTCTCTCCATCTGTGAAATGTTTTATTTCAATCTTATTTGTCTTTCCTGTTTTCGTTTGGGCTTCTTGTTACTTAAAATTTGCAATTCTCAATCTAAAACAAACACACCAATCAATGTCCAAATTACAACCTCAAAGCATACAAGTAGAAATTCTGAAACGAGCAAACCAAGTAAACATGTCAAATTCCTACAAGGAAGATTCGGAAGTATTACCACGTTTTGTTGATCTTGTTGAGTGAAATAAAAATTGCTAGGTTAGACACGTGAACTTCCACCAGGGAAGTGAGGCCGGGTGCTCCGGAAGGGTAAGCACCTCCTGTTTAGCTAGCTACACGTCACGTGTGTAATCAAAATTGTGTGAAAGGAACATGGAACTATGAGACGTCAAATATATCCAAGGCAATCCTGGACACAGAGACATCAAACTTATCAACAATACTGTGATGACGGCCATAAAACTTTTTGAGGGCTTTGATAAGCCTAGGCTTAACTGACATTAAATATTCCCATGGTATATTTGGATACAGAGACGTCATACTTATGTACATCATTCAGTGGACGGCAGTTAAACTATTACAGGGCCTTGACATGTTAAATTATAACAAAAAAAAACAATATACTTAACATGTGCGTCATTGGCTGTAAAATTAAAACTGGTATAATATGAAAAACATTAAAAAACATCTCCCACCTTGTGCATGGAAATCTATGTACCTGCAAAAGCCATCAGAAACCAAGAATACGACACGTTACATGTTAATGGTAAAACAGACAACGTCATCAAGAAAACATAACAAATAATTGATAAAAAGACAAATAGACAATACAGCAAGAACATAACACAATACAAATAAATGATAAAACAGACAACACAACCAAGAACACGACACAATAAACATTAATGATATAACATCCAACACAACCAAGAACACAACTCAATACAAGTAAATAATAAAACAACCAACAGAACCTTGCAAAAACATGACAAAATACAAGTCAATGATAAAACGGCCAACACAACCAAGAACATGACACAATACAAGTCAATGACAAAACAGACAACACAACCAAGAACACGACACAATACAAGTCAATGATAAAACAACCAACAAAACCTTGCAAGAACATGACACAATACAACTCAATGATAAAACAGCCAACGCCTCCAAGAACACGACAAAATACAAGCCAATGATAAAACAACAAACACAACCAAGAACACGATACTATACAAATAAATGATAAAACAACCAACATAATCAAGAACAAACTGCAAATAATTGATGAAAAGACAACATAAGCGGCATTACACAATAGAAATAAATAATAAAGAGACGATACAAGTTAATGATACAACAACCATAACAATCATGAATATGACACATTTTAGAAGGTGAGGAGATGTCATTTATGATTGCCGTCAAAACTTCAAAGGATATTTGAAGTATCAAGTGATAATTTACATAAATATAAAAATCAGAAAATGTACTCTAAACGAATACGATTTCCATCAGACATTTGGTAATTGACAACTTAATTTAACCCCTAAGGACTAAGAAGAAATATTCAGCGATTCACACAATATTTGTGCCATGCGGCATATCAAAGGTTTCGGTCATCAAATGCTGTGGAAGTATCCGATTCTAAGGAATTTTGATAGTTTTGTTGTTGTTATGGTACTACAATTCTTGCCGAGATTGGTTTAGTATGCATTTCGATCAAAATTCCAAAGCAGACAAATTGTTTAAATTCTTTCTTATTTGAAAAAATAATAAAAGTTGTATTATTTCTGAATAAGAAATCCTTCCGGAACACCCGGCCTCACTTCCCTGGTGAAAGTTCACGTGTTTAATTTAACTTGTCGGTTCCAAAGTTTTTACTTTGTTTCTGTATTGTGATTCGGACATGGATTACTATGTTTGTCTTGGATTAAAACAAGTTGAAATACGTTCACGTGACACTAAATCTTATCTGAAAAATAATTGCTAGTTCTAGATGTCACTTAACCACCGAAGACTACTTTAATTACTTTTTTATTGTCAACTTTCCTTTTCTATAGTGAATTTGTTTCCCAATTATTACGCTATGGTAAAGCTTGTTCTCACAACGGGAATCTTGTAAACTTGAAGCAGGTTGCTTGTAAATAAATTGTTGACCAAGGGATATTGCAAGCATAGGCTTATCAAGTCCCTGAAAAAGTTTTAAGGGCGCCATCACAGTTTTGTTGATAAGTTTGATGTTTCTGTGTCCAGGATTGCCCTGGATATATTTGACGTCCCATAGTCCATGTTCCTTTCACACAATTTTGATTACACACATGGCGTTTGTAGCTAGCTAAACAGTTGGAGCTTTCCCTTCCGGATTACCCGGCCTCACTTCTATGGTGTTAGTTCACGTGTTAGTTCAAAAGTTTCTACCTTGCTTCTAAATTGTGATTCCAACATGGATTAGTATCTTTATTTTTGAGTGATACCCTATCAGAGAGTTATGGTCGAGAACTCCTGATAAGCTAAATACAGCCTCTACGTGTGAAATCAAAATTGAGAACAAAAGGATCATGGAACTGTGTTGACATCAAATTTGCGAAATTTTCTTGCAAGCCATTTGTTATAGTATAATTAAAAAATCATTGAAGACTAAACTGTTGTTGTATTTATAATACGAACTTAAATTGAGGACTATATCGTAACTAACCAGATAGATATTAATATTCCATATTTACTGGTGTTCATATTTAAAGTATGAAGTTTCCATGAATTTTTCTCAACTACAGACATTAAAATATACAGTAAACAAACGATGATTGCGATACCCGCTTACTTTAAAATTTACAGAAAAAAAATATGTGAAATAATAAAAAAATGAAGCAAGTATAATTCGCGTACTTCCTCTGAATAATTACATTTATTGAAATCCTTTATCTTCCTGTATACTCGCATTTAGAGAACACACGAAATTAGATATCATTACGTCATGATAAGCTTTTCTTCTAATAAGTAATTAGTTATAATAATAATTATTTTGCAATAACACTAAAACGCACCGAAGGTGCATCCTATCTGGGAATTAATTTAAGGTATAAAACTTGTAATTTATAATTAACGATTCAGTAGGAATTATATACACAGGAAGTATGTACAGTGTACAGTTATGTAATTTAAATTAAACGATGTACGCAGGAAGTATATACAGTGTACAGTTATGAAATGTGATAGTTAAAACGATAATGACCTAAATGAAATTGCAATTTCCTTTTAATTATTATATATAGAATTTTGGAAATATTTTATTATTTCAACAAGGTTCAAGTTTATCTGTAAGAATATTCATTTTATTAGTGTCACTTTAATCTCTAATGTGTGGTGAAAGGGAGATAAATCTGAGAGAATCCTAAACGTTTTTTCTAAGAGCATTCACTACATATATGGTTTCTTGTTTAATTAGACAATTCATTGACAAAGAGTAACCGAAAAAGAAAATACACTTACATAGCAAAGCTAGATTTGATATTTGATAGCGTCATCGGGAATGATTTTTCACGTACACTATCAAAAGCAGACACAACAATCAACGTTCAAATAACAACCACAACAGCAAAATTATAATTACATATTATACCAGTTTTCATTTTATAGCATTAGACTACCGTTTCGGAATACAATTCCTCATCAGTAGTGCTTGGACTAAAATTATGAAAGCAAATGTATATGTTCCTTTCGCACAATTTTGATTACACACGTGGTGGGTGAAGCTAGCTGAACAGGAGGTGCTTACCCTTCCGGAGCACCCGGCCTCACTTCCCTGGTGGAAGTTCACGTGTCTAACCTAACTTGTCAGTTCCAAAGTTTTACTTTGCTTCTGGATTGTGATTCGGACATTGGATTAGTATCTTTGTTTTTGATTATCAAGATATTGAAAAAATACCCAAAGGACCAAAATGCATTTTACCAAATTTAGCTAAGGAAATACTTTGCACGAGGGAGTATACCTTAATTTTAAGAAATTTAAAATTTTCACTAGCAGCAAAGTTAACTATAATTGTCCATGAATTCAATATGGTTATTAGAAAAATACTTGATTTTCCGATTATTCATACCGTAGGAGGTCTTACTCGACAAATTGTGTTTTGCGTAAGCGGTAGACATGACACAAAATGTGTTTTTGACGTCATAGTTTTGTTTTGATCGCTGACTTTCATCGATATTAGATGAACGATTATTGAATCAGTCTACGACTAAAGACTACATCATAGCACATGTCTATATTTTTATATTCAAATGATAGATACTAGTGTAGTCGTTATATATGTAAGAGTTTTTCCCCTTTTCTTGTGCGGTCATCGTTATTTTTAAGGAGATATATCATGATATGCTGTTCGGAGTACAATACAGAGAAGTCAGTCTGACACTGCAACACAATTAATCAAGAAACCAATTGCAAGGCTGGAAAATAAAATTAAAATATAAAAGTTGTCACTACTAAATCTAGATTCCTGTGATCTACCATTTTTCTGCTGAAATCTGTTAAACTGTTCTTTAATAAAAGTTAGCTTTGTGGTTGAATAATATTTTACTTCGAATCAGTAGATTACAATATCTTCACTGGGCGTCTTTGTTATGAAGTTAAAATAATTTACTCTATTTTCAGTTTCATATCATAGGCAAAAGACGAAATGTAAAAAATGTGTTCTTTCCATGTACAAAAGTTCGTCCAAATCACAATCTCAAAGCAAAAGAAAAACTTTAAAACTAATAAACTAGGTTAGACACTTGAAATTCCACAATCTACACCCGTCACGTGTGTAACCAAAATTGAGAGTGAAGGAACATGGAACTATGGGACAATAACTATATATCTATGATATTTATCGATACAGAGGCATCATACTTATCAAACATATTGTGATGCCTGACTGCCAAAATATGTTTGCAACATCCCTTGATCAGCAATTTATATGTAAGCAGCTTCCCATAGAGGGAGCCACCTCTACCATAACGTTTTAATTGTGAAAAATAGGAAAAGCAAATTTATTGCTGCATAGAAAGGGAAAGTTGACAACTAAAAATTTAAGGGATCACTTATGCCATACAGCTAAAATTGTAGCCTTTTTGTTGGCATTAAATTGAGATATATGTCTTAATGCGAAGCAAAACAATCAGTTGTATCGTTTATTTCAGGCTGACTAGGAAAGATGGCATTCGCATTGTCTCAAAATTCAGTCATCATCTCGTTTTCTCAGAATGTAGGAATGTAAAGAAATAGAACGTCATCTATATATCTATATGTGGAGCTGAAAGATATGGCGACAGTCTTCTTATTAGATTTAAGAGTTTTTGTTTTTTCCCACTGGTATTTCGATTGTTTGCTGGAAAATTATATTACGAAACACAACTAAAAAGTTATTTATAGAAGCTTCAACAATTGTTGATGGTATATTTTTGTTTTTGAATCCATATGAGGCTTGGAAAAAATCAGAATCACTGTTTGTTCAGCACAAGATATTTGTATATAGGCTTACTGTTTAAGAATGACAAGGGAATAATTTCTTTAACACAATACAGGATGTGATAACTTTTCTTTTCATAAGCGGTTTGACCGGAAAAATTATTATTTGCGTAAGACTCACCGGACAAAATTTACTTCCTGAAAAGCTTCTTGTGACGGTATATACTAGTACAAAGAACTAACCATGTAGCCTAGCAACCATAGTATAGGTGAAAACAAAATGAAATGATCCGCGTAAATGTCAGATGTTTCACATATGTCTAAAATTCAAAGGTTAAACTTCGATATATGTAATTCCCTCAAACCCACAATTAACATGTCAAACTAAATGTCTATTAATTAAATATTAACTAACGACTGATGTTCATTGCGGATATAAGTTTATTATGACATCTTGTTTTTAAATCATTAGTTTATTATCTTCCTTATTGGTAATAAATACCGTAAGCCGATTGGGTTATATGAACCATATGTAATTTGAAGTATATGTGGCGGACATACTGAACGTTGCGTTATGTGGTGTAGTTATATATATAGTATATCCTTGTTTTAAATTTAATTTCATTTCATTAAAGATTACGTAGTGAAGTCGGGTTCACGTCCTAAAGAAGAATGTAGAAAATGGAGACGTTTAGTTTTTTTATTGAAATATTGGAATGTTAAGATAATTAAAATATACTTGACAATGAAAGGACCAGTATCATAGTCAGATTGATTAATTAATTGATTGATTAAATGCGGTTTTACCTCCACGTCAAGCTATTTCACTTATATGAAGACGTCACCACCTATAGGTGAAATGGTAGAAATTTTCACCTTTGCAGGGTGCTCAGGGCAATGTCCATGGAGGGTTCTCTAATATATCACCATTGCCATGACACGGGATCTCGGTTTTAAAGGACTCTAAGGACCCCGTGACCCCAGTGCTTTGCGAAATAACAGTCACTACATATTATTTAAGTCTTGATCAGACCCGACCCGAGTTGAAACCGACGACCTCCCACATCAAAATCAGATCGAAACATGGTAACTGAAGACAATATATTGATTTTGCCTTCGGAGCCAGAAATGGTCTATAGAGTCTGTTAATTTTGAATTTTTAAGTACACATTATACAGTATACCTAGTATTTGCTTTGTTTTAAGGTTGTAATTTCGGCATGGAACAGTGTGTTTTTAGACATCGAGAATCAAATCGCAAATTAACGCTAGTCATGATCACATGACCCTATATCTACTTACGGTAGTTTTTGTGAAGTTTTTTTGCCTAACTCAGAACGCAATCTTAGCTTAATCGTCTCATCCGAAGCATCCAAAATTGAACACTAAATTAATTTTTAAATAAAAAACAACCATATCATGTCCAAGGTCAAATAATAATTTCAATTTTAAACTAAAAAATGCAAAAAGACATATTTAAAATTCTTCTTCAAATTACATAGTGTTAATTTTACAGCAATTGACAGTCGTTTCAGTTTAAAATTCCTTATCCTTAGTCACTGGACCAAAACTGTGAAACAATTGTTTTCAATAAAGTTTAAAAGGTGCAAGACGTAAATATATTTGACTTTTGGTATAGCAACACTTGATGTTATCTATGCACTAAATAAACGTAGGATTAATATTTGGTAGACATAACGAATATAATAATAAAATCTAAGCGAAAATGACAATTACTGGACGAAACCAACATGAATTATATTCAACAGATAATGGAAATTCAGTTTCTAATATTCATGTTTAAGACATTCTAAACCTAACACAGACACACCATTGTGATTCAATATTTAGTTCGAGATAATCAAAAAGGGATCTGGCAAAATTTATATAATTATTCTTCTACGAGGGCGAGTCAATAAGTACCAAGCTTAACCCATTTTCGATTGCCCGACACAGTCATGATTTTCGAGCCTTGTTTCAATACATGTGTTTACCTGTATACAAAATTGCACGCTGTATCCAGTCATTCTTTAAAAAGATATTGAATGTTAAACAAGGCTAGTGATGCAAAGGTATGCTTAATCTGAAGTTTAGTACCATGATGTGCATTATGTAATTCGGTACTTGTATTTAAAGTTAATACAGGCAAAGAATAAGAAATACTAGGGTAGTTAGCCGATTTTTATGAGTTTTCTGCAATATCTTATGGTCAGATTTAATTCTGGGTAGGGGAATTTAAACTGGATCCTCAATGAATGCCATCGACGGAAAAATGTGTAACAAAATTTGGGATCTGGTAAACTCTCATGGGCGAGTTCAAGTAGTGGAAGAAATAACGTATGCATTCTGCATTTTACATGGTAGCGTTTTAACAATCTAATAAAATCGTTTAGGTATGCACAAGCTAACAGTCCATTGGGTTTCTAAATCTCTTCGCGATGAGCAAATTGCAACCAGAGCATCTGTATGCAGCGCCTTGTTGAATAGTTTTATGTCAAAGGGTGATTTTCTTTTGCGTCTGGTTAAGTTCTGTAAATGAGACGGATATGGTATGGGTCCTTAAGGGCAAAAAAGTTAATGAATCGACCATCTGCTGTTGATGGCCACAAAATATGATATTAAGTTGGACTTTTTACCAAAGATTAGTAAAATAACTTGAGTTTATTGTGCAAATATGCTATATCAGCTAAGAACCACCGTCCGTGAAAAAAAGATGTTTTGTTGCAACAGGATAGTCCACACGTACAAAGTTGCAATGTGTGCTGCAGAGCAAAACGAGTATGAATTAATACCACATTCTACCTATTCGTCTGACCTAGCTCCCAGCGACTTTTATCTATTCCCCAAATCCGTGGACGTTTTTTCGTCTGACGAAGTCGTGAAGACAGTCGAAGAGTTAGTAAATGGAAAGGACCCTGGTCTGGGCTGATGATACTGGAGCACACTAGAAGGCAAAAACCTTTAAAAAAGAAGAGGTAGATCTCAACTGGAAATAATTTAGGCTGGTTATTGTTGAATCGTTGGCGTATTGTATCGCTGATTTTTTGATTTCAAATTAAGAACAAACATATCAAACCATGTTCAAATCACAATCCAAAAGTAAAGTAAAAACTTTGAAACTTGACAAATTAAGTTCAAAATTGATTCTAAACACGGGTTAGTGGTGCGTTAGTATGTGCAAATATCATTGATCTCTTTTGTATTGTTGCTGACTGAAAACGACCTTTAGGTTGCTAATATACTCGCTCACAATGTGGCAAATAAACATCACGGACTGCTTAATTCTATTATTCTCGTATCAGAACAACCAATAAATGGCGGTCACAGAAACACTCTCTTTATTTGCTGGGTAAACAGTAGATACTTATCCTTCAAGAGCACAAATCCTGACTTTAATGGTGGATGTTCCATGTGTTTACCTTAATAAGAAAATTTCAAAGTTTTACTTTGCTTTGGGATTGTGATTTTGTCATGGATTAGTATGTTTGTTTTTGATATTTTGATTGGGCATGGTTTTACAGTCGGCCGGAGTCGAAATCAAAACGTTAAAACCTCTGGGTTTTAAAGGAGTAAACTTTCGGCCACATCCTAGTGCATATTGATTGTTCATGGTCGAAGTCATGGTTGGCACAGCATTAACTGCAAAAATGTTTAAAACACCCACATCTAAAACTCCCTTGAGTGATAAGGTAAATAAGCGGATACACATGACACAACCTTAGTGTAAACAGGAAAGTGAACAAAATATTAAGGCAATCCATTGTTTTTCAAAAAAAAAAAAAAAAAACAAACAAAAAGAAAATAAATAAATAAAAATCCGACAAGTTTATTTCTTTCTTTTTTTCTTTCTTTATTTATTTTATTTTTTTTTTACATTTTTTCATTTATTTATTCATTTGCATTTTTTAACATGAGAAGAGTTGCTTTTGTAGTATTTAATGCCGTTTAAAGATGTTGTGTACACCATGACCAAATTAAACTAAAATGTAGAGTTACGCGGATAAACCTTAAAAGTCTTACTTTAAGTCTTGCTAAACTTATTCGTTTTAAAATGAACGTAGTCTATTTTGAATATCAAGGCAATTTATTTTTTTTCTAGTTTAACCATGCAAGAAATTTATTCACGTTTTTATTTGAATTTTGTTTTGATCATGCAGAGTTTTGATTTTTATATTTAATCTCGTTTACGAATGATGAACATAACATGACCAAATTGCACTAAAATGTATAGTTCCGGTGAAGAATTTTTTGCTGTAAAATCTTGCGAAACACTTGCGTTTAGAAGACAAAAGTAATCCATTTCAAACACTAAGAGAATTTATTGATTTATTGTTTTTCTTATTTTAAAAACGCGACTAGAATATTGGCGTGTTGCTTGCAATTTTGAGCATGCCTGAGCTTGAATTTCATATATTTGATGTCGTTTACAAATGGTGTACATACTATGACCAAATTGCACTGAAATATGGAGTTCCGTGAGAGAACCTTAAAATAAAAATAAAATTGCTAACATTAAAAATGACTATAAGTCTTGCGAAACTCTCACGTTTAAAAATGAACGTAGTCCAATTTATAAACATTAGAATTTCACAAACTTATAAAACAAATTGAATTGTTTTTTTAAACATTATAGGCCATTACTTCTGTTATTTGCAAGTAAAATTATTTATTTATTTATTTTGAGTATACAGAGTTCATAATTGATGTCGTTTTTGCTATCAATCACTGTAGAAGTCTTGCGAAACTCCCACTTTTAAAAATGCAAGAAGTCCATTTGAAATATCAAGGCAATTTATCGTTTTCAATTTAAAGAAAAAAATTGTTTATTGTTTATTTTAAACATGCAAAGCTGTGATTTTTTGTATTTTTAATGTTGTTTACAAATATTGTGCCAACCATGACCAAATTGTACTAAATTATACAATGTTGAGTTCCTGTAAAGGACCTTAAAATTTTGATAAAAATCACTTCAAGTCTTGCAAAACTCTCACGTTTAAAAATGAAAGTAATGTGTTTTATAAGCATGCATATTTCACAACTCTACATGCTTGACCAAATTGCACTGAGTGGGAGTTCCGGTGAAAAGTTTACTTACAAATCATTAAAAGTCTTGCCAAACTCTCACGTTTAAAAATGAACGTAGCTTATTTTAAAAACATGAGTATTTCGAATTTTTTTACGATTCTCTACATTTAACAACTTTAAAAATAAATTGTAATCATGATAGATCATTATTTTTGTTATTTTTGTTGAGAAAATAACAATAGGCATTGGACCGCAAAATATTAAATTTTAACCCAATGAAAACCAAAACAAAGGCGATATTACGTCAATATGGTTATTTAAAATTCAGCTCACGTGCAAAGTCACACAAGGTTACTTCTATTTATCTTTCCGGGATTTTCCAAATATTTAAAGGAGATTTAAATTGAAATGTGTATTTATTAATTCGTTTTGATACACTTGTTCAGCATTGCAGCATTACAAGTCTTTTGTTGAATTTACAAGGTAATATCAAATAATTTCTTTTTTAGATTAACAACGGAGTCTTTTGAAAATAACACGGTTCGCTGGTGTGACATCGTTCGTATTAGACACGGTTCAATGCAGTGGCATCGATAGTATTAGTAAAACCTGACAGGAACATGTTGATATTGTTTTAAAAATACGGAAATTAACGGTGCTTCGAAAAGACAAACATTTTATCGACAGATTTTGTACCTGAAAAAGTATTTCATGAACGCATCACTGAAAATTTACAATTTTTCATTTTTATAAGTCCGCTTCGTCCGTTAATCTTAATATTTTTTTCAGCCAACCCCTCCGAACCGGTTAAAGATATTTTTTCTGAACTTATACAAAATAACAAAGACATAACATCGTGTGCACCAGAAAAGGTGGTTGTTTTGCGCAAAATTTCTAAAAAATGTACCCGTTTGAAAGTTTTATCATATTTATTCTTTTCCAGGGTACTGCCCTACGTGCTTAACCAAATTGGGATATATTATGGCTTGGAGTCCTAGTGATGTTCTTGTGTTTTTTCCCATTTACGAATCACTGGTTGTAAAATAAGTGGTTTGTTGAAAGCCTTTCAAAATATCCTAACCACACTATAAAATCATAATTTATAATGTATCAAAAATCTCATTTTGATGAAAATTATTGGAAAGCACATGATTTTTAGCAAGCCTTCCTACCAATGACAGGTTCTTTACATACAGTATAATAGTGTACATTGATGTTTCTTACAGGATTGCCTTGAATATATTTGACGTCTCATAGTTCCATGTTCCTTTCACACAATTTTGATTACACACGTGACGGGTGTAGCTAGCTAAACAGGAGGTGCTTACCCTTCCGGAGCACCCGGCCTCACTTCCCTGGTGGAAGTTCACGTGTCTAACCTAACTTGTCAGTTCCAAAGTTTTTACTTTGCTTCTGGATTGTGATTCGGAAATGGATAAGTATGTTTGTTTTTGATTTGATTACATGTATAGTTTTTTGTTAAATGTTTGGTAAAATTGAGTATTTATTCTTTTTATATATCTATTAAATTTGTGGATTTAATTAGTGGAGTGGTCCTCCAATAACACTACAACCGCATCACTAAAAATTACCGAGCCCAAAGTTGGTGATTTTGTTCATTGGTCTTTATATAAGTATATGAGTTTTTCCTGTTTTGTCTCGCTTGGCTTTTTTATCATTTACTATTTTCTTTCAATATTCTAGATTTTTGACAAGTTCACGTTTTTCAATAGCAAATTGTTTCTTCTTTTTTAGAAACCAACTAAACACTTCCTGTCCTATCGTATTTCTATTTGCTACCATAATTCGAAAACAAATGTTTAAATATACCTGTTTCATTTCAGATGCAACCATTTATACATAAAAGAATATTGTTGGCGATACTTTTCACTGCATTTGCTATCAGTTATACATTATCCACACCAGTCTCTACTACGTCAGAGCACACAACTCTAACCAACAACATTAAGCAATGTTTAGAGCTTGTGTTTAGAGAGAACAATAAAGACGCAGATAGCCAAATAAAAGACAAGTGTCTTGAATTACTACAACAGGAAGGTATAACACAAACACAAGAGGATATTGACTACATCCGGTCGCTGATTAGAGAAATCCACAAAGATGACAGCAGCCGACACAAACGTCATATCACAGGTTTTGACCATAGTCACGTTAGGAGGCGCTGGACGAGGAAAGAAGTTAGACGAATGAGTGACAGAGAATGGAACAACTTTGTTGAGGCAGTCCAAGCACTGAAAAGAAAAGTAAGATTATTATTCTAGGTTAATGGGGTATATATATAGGAATCACCATGTCTGTCTGACGGTCCGTCTGCCCGTGTAAAATCCTGTCCTGGCCATATCTCATAATTCATTTTGACGACGTATTTAATAGGTTGTAGTCCAATGATTTTCAAATTCCGCATAACATTCACTCTTTTGTTGTAAGTCGGAATAGATTTTATTTTAAAATGATTGATGATGATGATGATGATAATGATGATGATGATGATCCTGTTTATTTGTTTTATATGAAATGCACTTCGGTTTCTGTGTGCAAAAGTTTTGAAAACTTTGAAGCATTGCAGTTCGTCTTGCAATATCTGGCAAGTTGGATAATTCTGCGATTGCAACAAATTGGATGGATGGCTTTATTCAACAAAATTGGACATTCTGTTGTATTCATTTTCTTTGCTCAACATAATAATATTATTCACATTTTGTATAATTTTAGGGCCTATATGACAGACTTGCGGCTATACACAGAGGAATAACAAGAATCAATAGAGCCCACTTTGGACCAGCTTTTCTTGGATGGCATAGAATGTACCTACTGTTGTAAGTTTTATTGTTATTTTAATTTATATGCGGCAATATTAGAAAATTGTATGTGTCATTTGACTGATGAACTATATTTTAAAGCGACAAATAGAAAATAGAAAATCCGCGACTGAAAAGTAAGTACTTAGCAGTCAGTGCAACCATAAATACGGAAAGATGCCAGTTAATCATATAACACCCAAACAAGCCATTAAAAATAAAATAAAATTTCTATAATTGGACGAGCAGTTGAATAATTAAAAACAAACATACTAATCCATGCCCGAATCATAATCCAGAAGTAAATAGTTCTTGGTGTAAATATGTTACTTTTAGATGGTTCTCCACCATATCGATTAATCTATATTGACCCAGGTTTGTATTAAAAAGGTCAACTTTAATTTCACATGATTGGACAACATTGTGTTACAAATTTTGTGTATCTTATGTTATTCATCTTAGTTATTTTGCGTTGGTTGTACCAAGCACGTGTTTTCATCTACAAATAACCTGATTTTTTATTTATCAACTTCAGATTTGAATTTGCTTTACGCCGAGAAGTACCTGATGTTACAGTCCCATATTGGGATTCGTCATTAGATTATGAAATGGCAAACCCAAGACAATCCATTCTCTGGACCAGAAGATTTTTTGGGAACGGCGACGGTGTTGTAAATACAGGGCCTTTTGCCTGGATGACCGGTCAAGGGGACGCACTGCTGAGGAATGTTGGTTCAGGGGGAACTCTTATGAGGAAAGAGTTTGAAAGACTAGTTTTAAGTCGACAAAGCCATGTCCAAATATTTAATGAAAACGATCCCGATTACTGGTTGGAAGGGTATCACAATGACGTACATGTTTGGGTCGATGGACATATGAGTGTCCTGGACAGCGCAGCAGAAGATCCCGTTTTCTGGTTCCATCACGCTTTTATTGACTATATATGGCAACGGTTTATGAACAGACAGATATTTCAGTATGGTATTTACCCGTATACGGATTATCCTACTGTAAGTGGTGACCATAATGCGTTTAATATGATGGACCCTTTTAATATGACCAATAGGGCAGGGTATCGGCAACATTGGTATATCCGTTATTATGAGTACCAAAGATCTCCGACTTGTAACAGATTTAGGCCTTACTGTGGATCACAACATCTCAGATGTAACACTACTTCCAACAGGTGCGTGTCAGTAGAAGGGGACATTACTCCAGGGAACTTGAATGACCCAATTTTCGGACAGGATCCGTTTGTTTTGTTCTCAGAACTTGGGGGTCAAAGGTCAGCGAAGGTGGAAGGTGTTAGACAGGTTGCAGAAACACCATTGCTGCCAGCTGGTAGGAGGTTTTCAGCAACAAAAACGGATCCTCGAACACATGGTCAAACCAGATTACAACAACAAGTTAAAAATGGACACATTAATTTGTTATCGACTTCAGTCATAGCTCCTGTGCAACCTCGAGGTGTCAGTTTCAACACTTTAAACTCAAACCGAAGGAGAAATAATATCGTTTAATCTGTTTGAAATCCAATATAGTTTATGTAATCCTCGTCATGTGGCAGCGTGACCTTGAACATTTTCCCTAATTTATAATCTTCATGAAATACAATGTATTTCAAATAAAAACACTATTTTTAATTATGTTTATATATATATAAATATAATATACCCATTGCAGGGACTTGTAGGTAGGGAACGACCCAATCACTTGTTTTCCTGTTCGCTTGTCATCCAACGTAGCTTTGCTTTGTGATTTTAATTGATATCTCTTAGTAATACATATTTTGTGATAATTTTGTTTAATTACGTATTCATTGTATATATAGATATGTATTTATATATATGTAATGCCAAATTCATGTATATATGTATATATATTAACTCGAGTTCCACCTCTGGTGGTGTTGAATGAAATAAAGAATTGAATTGAATTGAATTTGTCTGAACCACTTGGTATTTTATGAAAGCGTTGTTTATTTTTATGTTATATTCAGCGTCAGTTTAGAAGTCTGAAAAAGAATATATTCAAAGACTTTATTTAAGTTTATGTTTAATTAAAGTAAAGTTTTTGCCACTTATGAACTTGAAAGCACACCCTTCGACATCAACTGGCCTAGCATATGAATGACAACACATCTTGACCAATTGCGTCATTGAGACAAGCCAAAAAAAAATTACGTGATTGTTAGACGCAGGTCAGGTCATACTTAATTTTAGTTATTTATTATTTATTTTATTTATGTATTAATAATTTGGTAATTATATATTAATTAATTGAAAATGTTTAAATGTTAATCATTTTTATTATTTATAACAAGAGACTTAAGTTAATAAATTAATATCTTAATTCAACTAGTTGAAATTGAGCTACGTTCCCGTTTGTTACACCATCGTGAGTTTCCAATTTTTTGATACATCAATGACAAGAAACCGTGTTTAAGGTCTCAAGTAAGAATTCGTTTTCTCGCATAGACGAAGGTTTTAGGCGCCCTGCAACGTAAAATTACCGGAAGCATTCTTTTATACCCAGGAACATTATAAAAATCAAAGAACAAAGGACAAAAATTAAAGACTCTATTACTGTTTCTGACATCATTCGCTTCCGTAGCTCCCAGTCTCACTTTCCCCTATGGAAATTCGAATGTTGAAGTTAATTTGCCAGTTCTAAAGTTTTTTCTTTGCTTTTGGAGTGTGATTTGGATATGTATTGGTATATTTATTTTTGATCCATGTTCAGGGACACCATACAACCGGTATGTACTATAGAGTGCCTTATTCTCACATTGCATATAACAATCAGGAGAACTTGTTCCCACTATGAGGATTTTGTAAAAACGATGCAGACTGCTTTCAAGTAAATTGTTGACTCCAGGATATTGCAAGCCTAGGCTTATCTAGGTTCTCAAAAAGTTTTATGGCCGTCATCACCGTATTGTTGATAAGTTTGATGTCTCTGCGTCCAAGGTTGCCCTGGATATATTTGACGTTCCATATTTCAATGTTCCTTTCACACAATATTGATTTCACGCGTGGTGGGTGAAACTAGCTAAACAGGAGGTGCTTACCCTTCCGGAGCACCCGGTCTCACTTCCCTGGTGAAACTTCACGTGTCTTATCTAACTTGTAAGTTGCTTCTGGATGAATAAGTATGTTTGTTTTTGTTTTTTTTTTATTACAATACAATACAAATAATACAAAGTGGTATAAATTACATACAACTGTTTACCTGGAGAAAAAATCCTCTTATAAATAATTTATTGTAAATTTACAAAATTGAAGAAGTATAAATTTGTTTTTATGGTTAAAAATAAATTCTGGAATTTAATACTTTTAGGTTTAGAAATATATTTTGCAGGCACATATGTTTTTCTTTCAATAGCAAAGAACTAGTGCTCACAATTTATGATATATAATGACATTCATTTATCAAATTTTTTTAAAATAAACAACAAAGTCGATTTTTTCTAACAGTATTTTTCCATTTTAGTTTCTATGGGAAGTTTGTGATTACTGGTTGTAAATTTTATTCAGATAAAAGATATTTGACATCTTAGTCTGTAGTCTATTTGTATAAGAATACAAGTAATGTTGTAGTTGAAGATTTATACTCAAATTTAGACTTCTCATGCCAATGCCTTCTGTAAATATAATAAATCATGTATATACAAAAAAACATTCCTAGTACGTAATAAATATGAATTTTATAAACTGCAGGTAGTATTTTTATATTTTTCGCTTTCAGACAATCATGTCTTTCTCTTTTGTTGATTGTAATGTTGATCATACGTTTTGCTAGGTCATGGTCATCTATGAGCCAATATGATCGACTTAAGCTAAAAAGGTCATCTTTGGTCATATTTTGCTCCATCACAACACTCTTATGTAGCTTTGTTCCATTGTCAAAAATCATTTTGTAGTACCATGACACTTCCAGTATTAACTACATCAAAAACAAATATACCAATCGATGTACAAATCACAATCTCAAAACAGTGTAAAAACTCTTGAAATGGCAATTCGATTAAACACCTGAAATTCTTCCAGGGAAGTGTGGATGGGAGCTCCAGAAGGGTAAGCACCTCCTGTTTAGCTAGCTACACTCGTCAGTTGTGTCATCAAAATTAAGAATAAAAGGAAAAATCCCCTGAGCTTAAATTTGATGATGAAAGAGGGATTATGAAATAATGAAAGCGTCTTAATAAAGCAATCCAAGACTCGCTAGCCTGAAGAGGAAAATCCTAGAGGAATGATCATGACTCGCTTATTTATATAAATAATAATTTATATCATTATTTATAAACGTAGTCAATGCAAATTAATGAATTTAGGAAAACAAACTATTTAAATACTTTTAAGAATTTAATAAACAAATTAAAATATAACATTAATGTACGTGGAGAATTGAAGCTAGGTGCCCAGGAAGGGTACACGTCTCCTGTTTTGGTAGCTTTACTCGCCACGCGTGCCATCAAAATTGAGAATGATATAAAAATGCCCGAGCTTAAATTTGATTGTGAAAGAGGGATTGTGGAATAATGAAAGCGTCTTAATAAAGATATCCAATTCTCGCTAAACTGAAACGGAAAATCCTAGAGGAATGATCATGACTTGCTTATTGTTAAATATGATTAATTATACTTATATCATGTTATATAAGAAATACTAAAAACGCCGTCAAAGTACATGTAATTTATTTAGAAAAAACAAACTATTTAAATACTTTTAAGAATTTAATGATTAAATTAAATATAGCATTAATATACATAGAGAAGTGAAGCTAGGTGTCCCGGAAGGGTAGGCATTTCCTGTTTTGGTAGATACACTCGCCATCTGTGTAATCAAATTGAGAATGATAAAACAAATCCATGTGCTAAAATTTGAATGTGAAAGAGGGATTGTGGAATAATGAAAGCGTCTTAATAAAGATATCCAATTCTCGCTAAACTGAAACGGAAAATCCTAGAGGAATGATCATGACTTGCTTATTGTTAAATATGATTAATTATACCGTTAAGAAATATTATAAACGCTGTCAAAGTAATTTATTTAGAAAAACAAACTATTTAAACACTTTTAAGAATTTAATGAATAAGCTAAATATAACATCAATGTACATAGAGAAGTGAGGCTAGGTGCTCTGGAAGTAAGTACCACCTGTTTAGCTAGATACACTCGCCATTTGTGTAATCAAATTGAGAATGATAAAAAAATCCCTAAGCTTAAATTTGATTGTGAAAGAGGGATAGTGGAATAATTAAAGCGTCTGAATTGAGCTATCCAATACTCACTAGCCTGAAGAGGAAATTCCTAGAGAATTGATCATAACTTGCTTATTTATAAATATAATTTATAAATCTTATATCATTATATATAAACGAAGTCAAATTAATGAATGTAGGAAAACAAACTATTTAAATACTTTTAAGAATTTAATGAACAATTTAATATAACATCAATGTACGTAGAGAAGTAAGGCTAGGTGTTCCGGAGGGGTAAGCACCTCCTGTTTAGCTAGAAACAGCAGCCACGTATGTCATCAAAGGAATGAAAAGGAAAATTCCCTTAGCTTAATTTTGATTGTGAAAGAGGGATTGTGGAAAAATTACAGCGTCTAAATAAAACTATCCAATTCTAGATGGGCTGAAAAGGAAAATCCTAGAAGAATGATCATGACTTGCTTATTTTATAAATATAATTAATTATACTTATATCATTATATATACGGTAAAGACCTGTCGAAAGTTTAACACGGAGCTAACGAAAAGGAGTCGAAACTCAGCTGCTAAGTGGCCGAGATATGAATAGCTAATAGCTGAAAAGCTGACGAGAGGTACTAAAAAAACTGTTCAGATATTGTAGGAATAGGAGGCCGAGGCTACCTGCCGATTCAGCATTTATTGGCTAGCTTAATGTTTATTTTTCGACAGATCTGTACTGTGTAGAAGAAATACCTATAGTATAAACGTAGTCAAAGTAATTAATTTTAGAAAACAAACTATTTAAATACTTTAAAGAATTTAATGAATTCTTTAATTATAACATCAATGTACGTAAGACATACGAAAAAGGAAATTATTTCAAAATTATCATCATTGTTTATCTAGGGTTTCCTTGAAAAATAAATTATTTAGACACGTACGAACTTTTGTTTTATATAAAATTACTAATTTGTTAAAAGAGATATTCGGTTAATGACTGAAACAAAGGTAACTTTAGTCATAGATGAAAAGAGATATTTTGTTAAAAACCGAAGTTTATTCATAGATGAAAATAGGATATTGTGTATACATTACGGAAGGAATGGGACCCAGTTCAAAGGTACAGTAAACGCATGATCAGGGTTTGGCACTAACTTTTGTCAACAGTAGCCCATAGGCTAGTGGTTCTTTGAAATGACTAGCCCTGGTTGAAGTACTAGATCTGGCCCCGGTTTCACAATCATTCCTTAGCTAAGATTTTCCTTAACTGAAATCTTGCAAATATTCAAATCTTCATAATTTTGTTAATTGTCAAGATATTCAAGAATTTAAGGTGTTATTTTTAAGATGACCTCAAGATTAAAACATTTGCATTTAGTTTTGAAATATTCATCAATAGTTCCAAAAAGAGAATATCAAAATTTGCTAAATTTAAGTTAAGGAAAATCTTAGCTAAGTAATGATTGTGAAACCGGGGCCTGCATTCTTTCGTGCCAGTGGCATGACTCTAAAAGTCCTAGGTATTAGGGTGGTGGTCTTTCCCCACATCTTCTCTGAAGAAATCTCCATCATATTATGACAGCATGATGATAATAGTTTCAAACTTGTGTAAAGATGAACACTGAATTTTTGCAATATTTACTTACAAAAATCTCTGTATCGAGGATATTATTTTTAAGATAAGCTACTAGCCCATGATTTAGTGTAAAAGTTGAGTTAAGTGATTTACGCCAAAGTTAAGTAAGATCTTTACCCTTACGAAGTGGTCTTTAGTTCTGGAATGGTGGCGTGGAGTAATTAGTTTTTCACTTATATCTAGGTAGTCTGTAGCAACTTCTAATGAAGTCGAACGCCTAATGAAATACAGACTGCATAAGTCATTGAAATTACAGCGCGTAATGAAGTCAGGACGTCATTGGGTTTTCTATTTGCGATGCCTAATGGACATCATTTGGCGTTGGACTTCATTAGGAGTTGTTATGAAAGCGGACAGGTCAATGTTGTTAACCTATATGATGATCCATCCAATACTTAGGCAGTGTTAGCACATTTAAACAAAGCATGTTTTCCATGATGTTGACGTTATAAACACCTGTTCCCCTATAATTAAATGTATTGGTCTATTATAAAGATTTAAATTAAAGGTCAAGCGGACAGGTTAATGTTGTTTGCCTATATGCCATATAATACAAACTCTGCCCATAAAAATATATTTTTTTTTAAATTATGTTGATACGACTGGGAAAAAATCAAGTAATTAAAAACTAGAATAATCTCTTTTTAATTTTTTATTTCATTTTTTTTACAAATGCATTGATCTATATATATTAACAAATTAAGGGCCATATGGACAGGTTAAAGTTGTTTGCCTTAATGCCAAATAATGCAAACGGTTTCAATCAAATATTCCAAAAAATACCCCTTATAAATGGTGACAATAATTAGCAAGTATCAAGTGGATATATGAAAAGAAAAAACTTATTTTTAAAATTTGTTTTAAATACTAGTCACGTATATAAAAAAATTAAGTCACGTTTCAATGTGATAAAACTGGTCAAATATCAAAAAGATATAAAATAATTATTTCTTTGTTTTTGTTTTTCTTAAAAAATCACGTTTTCCGATTAAATCTGTGAAGGTTATAGCTAATGTGTTATATGATATAAAAAAATGGGATGAATATCTACGAAACATCTAATTGTTTGTTATCTTTTTCTTCATTTTCGGTGTCAAATTCAGTGCATTAAGGCTATAATTGTTATACATACAGTACGGACCTGTCTTAAATTTAATTCTACCGAATTATGCCCAGATCACCTTGCCGGTACCACTACGTATTAAATTTCACGGTTGACCCCGGAAAAGCCAATTTCTGTAGTCCGGCACGGATCCGATACGGACGCCAAATACATAGTGTGACCGCACTAGTACGTAGTTAACCGTAACTAACCGTATAAATCCTAGACGAGTTCGGGCTTACTGATCAGCATAGGTTAATACGGTTTTGATGGGGACTATAACGGATCAGTACGTTCTAATACGGCTTAGTAAGGGTATACTACGGTTGTTTGATCCGTGGCCAAATTTTGAACATGTTAAAAAATTGTCACGGATATAGAAATACTACTACGAATGACTACGTATGACTACGGCTATAAAGAAAGCTACGGACCACTACAGATTACCATGAATGATGACGGATCGTCGCCGTAGCTAATCCTGCGAGGTGATCCGTGAATGTGTGACTGGGGCATTACTTAGCTACAGTTCAGAGCTGTCGAAAGTTACCCTAACACTACGCTAGCGAAGGAGTCGAAGCTCGGTAGCTTCATGGCAAAGATATTTATACCTAGAGGCCGTAAAGTTGCCAGTAGTAGCCGCTTAAAAGCTGTCGAGAAACAGACAATGAAGGATGAAATAAGCTGCCGATTCTACACTAATTCGTTAGCTCAGTGTTTAACTTTCGACAGGTCCGTACTGTATAGTTCGATCTTATTCATCAGTATATATATATATATATATATATATATATAATATATATATATATATATATATATATATATATATTTTCTCTTTTTTCCTGAGGAATCGGTGCTACTTTAGTATTGTCTTGGGAAGTATAGTTCGGCTCAGGCACTATACTCCCCAAGACAATACTATAGTAGCATAGGTCCCGAAGAAAACACAATAATGTATTTAGTACATCACATGGCGCTTTAATGCATAGTGCATTCTAATCATTGATGACCTTTAAATTTACAGACAGGCATTTGGACATAAGGCAATTCAAACTGTTTAGGTAGTTTATATAATTAACCAATCAAAACAAAAATCTCAGAGTAAAAATCATATGATAATGTAATAAAATGTCTTATTTTTTTGTAAAAAATCATATCGCCTTCTGTCATTTACGAGTGCATTAAGGCTTTATTTGATATATGCATCAGACGATAAATTGAATTTTATAATGATTAATCCTGTAAAATGCGTCTTGACATTTTAAATGTTTTAGTGCGTTGTTTATAAATGTAAGCGTTATATAATTTCATTTCCTAGAATATCAAATCGCGTTGCGTACATGCAAAGTATTCCCTTAGCTAAATTTGGTAAAAGATATTGTTTCCTTTTGGTTATCTTTTCAACATATTGAAAACAATTGTTGTTTTACATAATTTTGGTCCAAGCACTACTGATGAGGAATTGTATTCCAAAATTGCCGTCTAGTTTTGTAAAATTAAAACTGGTAAAATATGTAACACAATAATCAAAATGTTACTTACATTTTACGAACGTATTCAGGTCCATTTATTAAGGTTAGTGACATATTTGTCATATACTATTTTTTGAATGTATTTTATGATTAAATTAAAAAAATGGTATATGACATATTTATTGATAAAATAAAACCGATTCTATTGAAAAAAAAAATATTTAAACAACAGTACAATGTGTGTCAAGGAAATCCAAATATGTTGCCCGGAGAAAACCGCAGACTTTTTTCAAGTGAATTGAAAAACTTTCTCATTTTTTATTTGGTAAAACAAATTTTGATACTTTTTTCTCATTTTTTTTTTTAATTTTTTATTTATTTATTCATTTTTTATTTATTTATTTTTATTTTCATTTATTTATTTATTTTATTATTATTATTTTTTTTTTTTTGGATTTCCACAATTTTGATACGAACGCTATACTAGGTACTGATGAGAAATTTATTTCGATACAGCCGTCTAGCGCTGTAGAATTCAAACAGGTTAAGTAAAAATTAAGCCAGATTTGCCAGAGTGGGATTCGAACCTGGGTCCTTGAATTTCAACTACCTTGCACTAGGATGTAGGGTTAGAACTTATCCAGTGAAAGGTGTTCACTTTTATAGTTCACTTGGTCACCAAGGCCCCCGCCAATTTAGGACATTACAACTAACACTGGATTTTTTATTTATTTATTTATTTTATTTTTTATTTTTTATTTTTTGAAATAATGATAAATTTAATTACCAAAATAAAAATGCGCCGTAATACATAAAGTATTACCCCTAACACGAAGAATAAACAAATAATAATAATAATAATAACCTGAAGTAAACAAAATGAAGAAGAATTACAATATTGCACTTTCAACAGCTCCCCACCACAGTATGTAAACTCCGGTGTACGTCTTCCGGAAGCTGGGATCGTCGAAGCGACCGTGTGATGTTGATAGTCTCAATGACTGAAGTTTAGAGGTATGTAAACGCTCAAAATTAAATTGTCAAGTCTTGGATACCACTTATAATTTTGGTTGCTGAAGTCAGTTACATTTAGACATTACAATTTGCCCGCAAATATCACCATATAATGTCAAAAAACACAATTGATCATCGACAGCCAGGGAAAAATCATCAACCTCCTTGGCGTAAGATTGAATTTTACCTTAAATTAAAGCCGATCTTACCGTTTTATGAGGTAATTGGAACAAAGAAACATCAGAGTTTGAATACAAACCGCATATGCAAGATATACGTTTAAATATTTAACTACAACAAGTATTATTTTTTACCCTGTGTACGCTTAGCTGCAAAATCATAACAACCGCCTAGCTGGGATTTTAGTGTACATTAGCTGCATTTATGTGAACATCTCTTCATACATATATTTGTGTTTGGTGTTGTTGTAAAACATTGTAAAATTAATTTTGTTCTCTGACAAAACGTTGCTTCGTGTTAACTTGTTTAAAGAATTGATTTTTCGTTGCAGACATGGACAGGGTTTTCAACTTGAAAGACAAGATGATGAAAGTTATTTTTAGGAATCCCAGTACAGTTGAATCTCGTTATCTCGAACTCGGATATCTCGAACTACCGGATATCTCGAACTTTTATAAAAAGTCCGAACAGAGTTGTTCTTTATTAAACCAAAATAACTCCGGTTAACTCGAACTCGGATATCTCGAATTATCGGATATGTCGAACAATATTTTCGTCCCCTTGAATGAAAATCCTAGGAAAATTACACTCGTTAACTCGAACAAAAAATTTTGAGAAATCAAATTTGTCAGCGCCTACAGATTTTTTGGTAGAAAAAACACTTTCCGACACAAATAAAATATTTGACTGTCGGCCTCGTGTTGATTTTAAAATTACAACATTGCACTGACCTCCCAATTTCCTTAAGCCCTTAATTATTACCCCCTGCATAAGCAATTAAACCATCCAGGTGATTATCAGGTGTTATAATTACTGCCAAGCTGAACATGGCTTCCGAAAGCGTGTGATGTGAACATTACTCAATACAACCGGAAGCTTGGGGTGATTAAAGTACACAAAGGGAAACTGGTATGGAGACCAAAGCCGACTCCACCATTTGTCGGCTAATAACAAGTAACAGATAATCTCCCGATTTTTTGTACAGCGTGAACAAAGTGAACGTGTACATTGCTATCACTTTCTTCCAAGATATCGAGCTTCTTTGCTATGAAATTATAAGATATGAGTACACCTGGAAATAGTGCGCCTGGAAAATGAGCGTGAAAGAAGAATATCTGTTTTATCGTGAGATATGTATTCTGAGACGGGTAATGCATTTGGTTACATATGCACATTTGGAATAAATTTTCGGAATACATTTCGGAATCTAGTAAAATATTGCGACGGGATGCATCTAATAATTTTTGCAATTTGGCGAACTGATCTCATGTTTACAATAAAAAGTAGTTCGAGAAGTTTGCGTCCTACGATGTAAAATCATAACTTTTTATGAAATGAACAGCAACGGCAGGTTGTTTAATTAATTCTTCGTGAAATCTACGGAAATTTAAATTTATTTTGAAGGTTATGATAACGTATTTTGATGTTGAGGCAATTGTGTCATATTTTAAAATGTTTATCGATTAGATTTTACTTTCGTGAAAGGGAGATAATTCGTACAGTGTTGTGTTCAAATTTTAAATACAGTCGTTTTACCAGTTCCGAACAGGGTTTCATATAAGCGCTGCTGCAGACGTCATCCACAAGCAGAGGAAATAAAATTTATGTGGTGTAATAATACAAATGTTTACTGATTCTAAAATATCGACACCTGTCATCAAAAACACGTGGTAGTATGTTTTCTTGAAAAAAGCATTTCCTTGATCACGATTTGTTTACATCGTTAAACTAGGTCACCAACAATCTGTCGACCTGTCGTGCACATACATTTAGAAAGCGGTTGAAGTTTATATTATTTAAACAATTAATGCCCATACATTCAAGTAGAAGCAAATTTAGAAAGTTATTTTGCGATTCCTTTAATTGAACGGGATTGAAATTTTAGATTATTCGGTAGTAAAAATTCGGAACTGGTAAAACAACTGTACTTCACCATTAACATGAAACGGGAATATTGTGAGTGATAATCAGCAGTTAATTAAAACCCAGATTAACAGCAAATGATCCAGTTACATACAACCGCTAGAATGTACCCCCTCATAGCGACGGTAGGATCTGCAAAACTCTACTTTCTCTCTATCCGAAATGACAAAACGATCGGGTACAACTTTTTAAAATTTTAATTACCGATTGTCTTTTTCATATATTTATGAAATTATTATTTTCTACTATTTAATTCAGCAATACATGGTTTGGAACATTGTTTCTTTTTTCCAAAAAAAAAAAAAAAAAAAAAATCCGTCGGACTATGCATAGATCGGGAAACGGGAATATTGTGAGTGATAATCAGCAGTTAATTAAAACCCAGACTAACAGCAAATGATCCAGTTACATACAACCGCTAGAATGTACCCCCTCATAGCGACGGTAGGATCTGCAAAACTCTACTTTCTCTCTATCCGAAATGACAAAACGATCGGGTACAACTTTTTAAAATTTTAATTACCGATTGTCTTTTTCATATATTTATGAAATTATTATTTTCTACTATTTAATTCAGCAATACATGGTTTGGTACATTGTTTCTTTTTCCAAAAAAAAAAAAAAAAATCCGTCGGACTATGCATAGATCGACCCCCCCCCCCCCCCCCCCCCGAATTTTCGGTTATATTCTGTCTTGCCACAACACAATTTTCCCAACTACGCTGTACAACAGCACGACAGTGCTATGTTTATATACTACATTCTCAATTATAAATACAAATAATATATAATGCAGTTTTTATATATCATGTTTGAATACATACGATATAGGAGAAAACGGCAATATACAGTTTGACAAGATAAAACCGGAAGCGACTTCCGGTAGGCGTGTACGAGTTACTTCCCTTTTGTTGTCGTTTTTAACATCGGTTATCTCGAACTCCGGATAAGTCGAACTTTTTGCATTTCCCCGTCGAGTTCGAGATAACGAGAGTCAACTGTATTTTACTTGCAAAATATGCAAATTTACTTCAAAATACAAATCCAACTTGGACCACCATCTGTAGATTCACAATAATTCAACAACCCGGCCATCTTATGGATATCAGTTGATTATCGTGTACATTATCAGAGTAAAAATCTTGTGAATCAACTATTTAGTGAATAAACCTTTCATTGTATTTAAGTCATCTCCTCCAAAACTACCAGGCTAAATTGATGAAACTTAATGACAATCATGCCTTGGTGAAGGGCTTTCTGGTTTGCACAAATGAGGGAGTTATGTCCCCTTTGGGTCCTATAAGGAAAATAGTAAAAATCTTTTCCTCTAAAGATACAAGAGATCCATGTGTAGCATACTTAGGACATGTAGTAATCGTAGCTGTAGGGCTCAAAATGGGGAAATGGCAAGGTTCTTGAAGGGGAAATTGCTAAACTACTATATTTGTCAGTGCATGATCTGGAAAACTATCAACTTTTTGTATAGGCATGTATATTAGAATATTGTAGGTATTAGCCTTAAGGTCATTTTGATACATATTGGGAAATGAACGACAATGATCTCATTTGCATATCCGCCATGACAGTCCGCTATGAATAATGTCTTGCATGAAGGGAAATAAAAGCGAAAGAAAACAAGTTCTTTTTAAAAATGTCGACAACTCCGAACTTTCACTACACATATACATGATACCCGTAATGTTTATTTGTTAGTTTCATATCAAAATACAGGTTCCTCGGCGTGTTTAAATTTCGAAGCGTAAAGTGTGGTTGTCCTTATATTTTCTCTTACTAAGCCAAAAAGTTCATAAGTTTTAATCTCGCCATTCTAAATACACAATCGGAAAACCAAAAGTGCCGAGGGTACATTCGATTCAATGATTTACAACCGTTTAAGATATGGAGTATTTGTTTCTGAACATTTATATGCTTGGTTCCCAGATAATTTGAAAATCTCGTATTTTCAGTAAATTCCACAAAGGGGGCTTGAACTTATTTTTAAAATTATAATAATAAAAAATTCCCCATTAAAATAGTGTGGTATTTTCTTTGTTTAGGGAGCATTTTTTTATGACACCGTAATTAACGTCATTTAAAAAAGGGGAGATAATTTTCATTACAGATAATCAGGGCCTTCGCGATTAAGAACGTCTGCTACGACGTCACAAAATATTTGTCTGGAAAACTCTAAACTTTCTGTATAAGTATGGCATTGGCGTTATCTACAATGATGAAGTTCATTGGATCAAAGGTCAAGGTCATAGATGTGTAAGAATACTGAAAGGGCTTAGTTTTTTGCCCTTGTACTTTTTAATAGCTGTCCATACATTTATTGTAGTGTCATGTGCTACTTTTGAATTATATTATTTCATAAAAATTCAAAAGTAGCACATGACAGTAGCTACACCTTAAATATTTAGAAGTATACGGTAGCATTTTAGGATAAGTAATAATAAATTTGGAAATATCCTTACATTAGGTCCCATCTCTTGAAAATTAAAACAGTCCCTGTAATTTATGTGATTGTCCATTGACTTTCTACACGAGATATGACATATCCTGAGGTGAGCGTTAAGGTCCTTGGTCCCCTGTTTATTTATCTATAATCGGTTATTTCATTTTATTTTTGTCGATTGATTTAAAAAGAAAGGAATGATTATTAGGTTCTGCTACTACCAACAACACGCTCTTCTCAATATATACGATAGTTCTGTTGGTAATGCGCTTGGTGTTGGAGGTCGTGGGTTCGGAATCCGGCCTGGGTTTGACCAAGTCTTAAAATAGGTAGTAAATACTCCATGAACTCGGCATGTAGAAATGAAAGTCGCCGATTCCTACGAAAAAGACCTTAAAATCCGTTCCTTCATCTCATAGCAGGCGTGGCACCGTAAAGAACTCTACCTACACATTGTCCTTAGCGCACTGCAAAGGTCAATTTTTTATGGCTTCACATATAGCTGGCGACGTCTCCATATAAGTGAAATATTATTAACTTTGACGTAAAACCGCATCCAATCAATCAATCTATTCATAAATAAAATGTATATTGAATGGCACCACATCCTTGAGATTAGCATAAAGTTGTGAAGGGGTTTTCTCAACCGATTATCTAAGAAAAATGTGAAAAATAGCAATAAATTGTACAATTTTCTGTACAGCTAGGCGTACATATTTTTCCACTAAAATCCTAGCTAGGCGTTCATGTTTTCATCAGCTAGGCGTACACTATCTGGAATCACCAGCGTGAAATATAATCAGAATTTCTTCTAAACTGTCACGTTTTGGGATAAAGAGATACGTCACCTTTGATCTTAACACTTGGTTTCTTAAATCAAATGCATTAAATGTGGTATTTATCATATCTTTATGCTCGGGAAATATAATTTATTTGACTTCTTTGAAAATATCATTGATAAGTTGAATGATTAACAATCATTTTCTTCAAACTGAAACAATAAATGTTACCGACTGGATTCAAAACTAACTCCGCTGTTATCCGCGATCAGTTTGAGTGTAATTGTTGCAGTGAAAGTATACAAGAAAACTTACTAGCAGCCAATATACTGTCACAGTACGACAGTGGAACCATTACTGTTGGCTTTTTCTTCCCTTCGACGATCCCAGCTTCCGGAAGACGTACACCGGAGTTTACATACTGTGCCCACGGTGTAGTGGTCATTTTACATGGAAATATTGACAAATAAATTACCGAAATTATTACGAGAAAACATTATATCAAGAACGTAGAATTAAAAAAACAACAAACACAAACACAAGTAAACAAAAATAAAAAGAATCACAAATCACAATATTGAATATTTCAACAGCCCTTCAAGGAGTATTGGTAATCTTGCATAAATTTTAAAATTATAAATGAAACACCAAAATTATTACGAGGGAACAATATACCAAAAACGTAAATTTAAAAAAAAATACAAAAAAAGTACAAACACAAGTAAACAAAAAGAATCACAACATTGCACAATTAATTTTTAAAATTACAAATGAAATTACCAAAATTATTACGAGGAAGCAATAATATGTCAAATACTTGGAATTAAAAAAAAACAAAAACAAAAGCAAACACAAGTAAACAAAAGAAAAAAATGACAATACTGTACACAGTTCTTCAACCTTTATTATAATGTTTCACGGTGTAGTGGTCATCTTACACACAACGTGGTCATCTTACAAACAGCCTGGTCATCGTAAATACAACATGTACATGATGCAGACCCGTCCAAAGTTTAACACTTAAGTTAATGAATTAGTGCCGAATCGGCAGCTAAACTCAACTTCCCCATTGCTATTTCTCGGCATCTGCAATCTATGTCTCCATAGCTTTTAGGCTACTGGTTGACCAGCATATCTCAGCACCTCGGAAGCCGAGCTTTGTCTCCTGCTCGTTAGCTAAGCGTCCATCTTTCGACTGGTCAGTATTGTATGTAATTATACGCAGACAATTAATAGTGGTCATTTGTCACACCGGTCACTAGGAAATAAAAATAGTCGCCATCATGAGTTTGATTGGCATAGCGGATTTGCTGACTTTTTTCGAAAGGGGGGTGTAACAATTATATATATATATATTCGTTGTAAATATAGATAAAAAGGTAAAACCAGAACTTGACCGCTGGTCAGTGGCATCACGGTAAAAAGGCAACAAGTTATATTTATTTATTTGAAACCAGAAATGATGTGAATTCAGCATGATACATTTTAAGGTATGAATTGATAAGAATTGTTTGTTTATTGTAATTATAACCCCAAATAATCACCTAATTTGAGATTTTGAAGATGATTGTCGGAGTTTGACGTCGAAAGTCGAAAATTAAACACTAAGCTATCGAATTGGTGACAAATCGGCAGCACAGCTTTGCCCTTCGCTACTTATATATCTGCAGTTTTTAGACAGCTGCAGGTTTTTTGTAGACTTAGTTTTTAACTTTTGTCAGGTCTGTACCTGACGCCTAATGTCCAGGCACTTAATTATAATTTGGTAATAAGGGACAATATATATTTCCTTAACAAACTGTAAGCGTATTACAAGGGAAGAGTTCCATTTGTACCCTCCACCTAAAATTTTAATTTCGACTAAAAAATGACGGAATCAAGCAATTTTGAACAATTCTGTGAAAAATAATTTTTCAAAAATTTGACAATGAATTTAATAGGTGGGTACGAAAGGAAATCTTACCTATTACAACAACAACAACAATAACAACAACAACAACAACAACAATAATAACAATAATAATAATAATAATAATAATAATAATAATTTTTCTTAAATTGTTGTGGATAACGTATACAGGTAAAGATTTTATTATCGTTTGGTATAACAGCATGTTTGTGATGTTTAAATGTGTGTATTTATGCAAAACTGGTTGTAAAATAAGTGGAATCGGAGGAAGGGTCTGCAATAATAAAAATCAACAAACACAGGGATTACTAGTATCTTAAAGCTGAAAGGAGTTGGTGGAGTAATGGTGCTTTACGCCCCAGTCAAGATTCTTTCATTAATCCCGAGGCCATCATTTCTGCGATGGTGGAGGAAACCGGAATACCCAAATATAACCACCTACCTCCGGCTAGCGATCTGATCATGACAAATTTGTTTGGGCTATCTACTATCCATACTTCAGTCACTCGGAGTCGAACCTTGATTTCTTTTCGTTAGCTCAGTGTTAAAGTTTTAACAGGTCTGTACTTTATTTTGGTAAAACGTGATAAATATGTTAATGTCACGTGTACGCAATAAAAAATAAAAAACATCAGAAAAATGTGAACAAATGAATTTAAATGAATTTTATTTTTTAAAAATATTTTAATTCAAACGTAATCATACATTTATAAACGGCCTCGAAATAAGATATTTTTACTAATACGTAATTGCAGTGCAGATAACGTGTCAAATATCTATTATTGAAAATCAAAATATTACTGAGTTATTTTATGACTTTAGTTATTGTAACCGTATACGTACTATATCTATGATGTGGGTGTATTTTGTTTCAGTAATAAACTTAATTTTTGTGGGAACAATATCAAATCATGATTTCAGCAAAGATTAGTTTCCGACAAACATATGGAAAAGTTTTGAGAACTTAGAGGTGAAAGGGCCTATATGCCTTCTTTATAGGGTTTGTCATGTGCTACTTTTGAATTTTTATGAAATGTACTACTTTTGAATTATATTATTTCATAAAAATTCAAAAGTAGCACATGACAGGTTTATTAAAGCACATTTCACCTCTAAGCCCTCGATATATTCAGGTCTGACTCAAACCAAACCTCCTTTTGATGTATCCTTATTTCAGCTTTGTAAAGAGCAATCTTTTTGACAACTTCTACTTTTCACGAGACTTTTTGTCGCTGGATTTCTTCTTACTCTTCGTTTTCTTTCACCTTCTAAAACATTACTTTCTCAAAATAAGGGAAACAAATCTTGACCGGGGCGTAAAACAGAACAACCAATTCCAAAGCAAATTACCAATGTTTTTTTTTTAATTACCAGGAATACTTGAATAAATATTTTTAAATTTTATTTTTATTTTACAATTTCAGATGATTGCTTTTAGTTTTCTAATTTTGCTCAAATACGTGTGTCCGTATGTTACTGCGTCTTCACAAAATATACTTATTAATGAAATGAACAGCCATGATTTACCACCGGAAGTGAAAACATACGTCGATGTCGTGGAAGAGTGTAAGGATTTAAGAAAAAGAAACAGCACAAAATGCACAGAACTCTTCAAAAATGAAGGAGAAAACCTGACACAAAATGACGTAGTCTTTGTTCAGTCTCTTCTGAGGGGGATTTTAAATGAAGGGAGAATCCATAAGAGACAAGCGCGGAGAGGACCAGGACGTGGTCGTATCAGACGACGGATGAGGAAAGAAGTGAGAAGGATGAGCAGAGCCGAATGGAGGGACTTGGTACAAGCAATTCAGTCTTTGAAAAGAAAAGTATGTTAATAACTTTTCTCTCTCTTTTTTTAATATTTTTATTTTTTTTTAAATTTTTTTTCATTTTTTTTTTGAGAATAAAGTTTATTTTTAACTTTTTTAAATGTGGTTTAAAAGTGGTCTGCTCAACAAAAGTACTTTAACTAAACATAATTTTGCAATAGCACCATTGAAACAGAGCTACCTGATACTCCATAACGTTTGTGCGTAGCTATACTCCATTGAGTTCGGAATTGCATAAGTTCACGTTTTCCCGTAACACTTCGTTGTTCCGGGAAGTTGCATCATTATGTCCAAATCATTCTTTATTAATGTTAAGGTCATGTATTACATTGATCAATGAACCCAATAAGTCTTTAGAAACTAATGTTATGGTTAACGTGCCAATTTTTGTCAATTTTAACAAACTACATTACATTACAGATATGCAGATTGCAAAATATTTTTTTATTATTACTGAACATAAAAAACTACAAACACTAAGAAATCGAAAGTTTAACACTAAACTAACGAATTAGTGCCGAAACGATAGCTTATTTTGGCCTCTCGTCAGCTGTATGTTGACAGCAGCTGCAATCAATCACCCGGTGGTTTTTTGGCCACTAGATATCCATATCTTGAATACTCACCAGGCGAGCTTTGACCACTCAGCGGCGGGCGAGCTTTGACTTCTTTACATTACCTCAGTGTTAAACTTTTGACAGATCCGCAATGTAAATTTACCTAAAGTAATACGTTTCGATTTTGACTTGGCATGTCTTATTTTGTTAGTAATCTAAAGCGTCAGACTACAGAACACAGCGCAACACGACGCCCTAGTCCCACTCTGGAAAGATTCTAGTGTGCAAAATGTTGTCAGTTCATTCATCGACGGTTTGTGGTTTTCTGCGCCAACTTACCTAACACAGCGCCAATCAACGCCGTAATTCTAGTTCCACTCTCAAAAGATACTAGTGTGAAAATTTTTGTCATTTTCTTTTCCGATGGCTGAAGTTTTTCTGTATCTTCAAACGTGGTTAAAAGCATCTATTTTTATTGGAAATACACATATTATTAACCTAATTAAGTTTTAGTTCCAATGATGTAATGAAACATTTGGTATTACAGGGAATTTACGATCGAATATCCGCTTTACATCGTGGAGTTGTAAGGATAGATAGATCTCACTTTGGTCCTGCCTTCTTTGGTTGGCACAGAATATATCTTTTGTTGTAAGTATTGTATACGCCCTTGTACATTCTGTATTTAAAATAAAACTAATAATAATTTAACTGCAAGGGTCATGCATTCGATCGATTAAACCACACCAACAAATCATTAGTCAACCATCACGATTAAACCAAAACACTAGTGAAACAACACAACCACAACAATAATACCATACTGCCACAACGTAGGTCAAATTACAAGGCTTAGTCAATACCACAAGACCGATCAAAATACACTGCCACATTGCTGATCAATCCACACGGTCATAATACTGCTTTTTCCACCATACCACGGAAAACACCACAGCACGGGTAAAACCACTCCAGCACTCCACTAGCCAAACACAGTGGATGTCGCGGTGGCCTAATAGATAAGACGTCAGTCTACCAATCCAGGGTCTCTAACCGCTGTGAGTTCGAGTCCCGCTCAGACCACATGTTGGAAAGTGAATTTGTCTTGCCTTTATCTTTACTAGTTCACATGGTATCAGTATAATAGACTGGAGGAGTGGTACGCTTGTCAGCGGCGTACCGACTCCGTGAGCAAGCACTTTAAAGTCACCCTGTGTGCGCCATAGTACAATGCAGATCATATATCACACTCGCACTTCACACACACACGAAATTGTTCATATACTAATCAACAGAGATTAATAAAATAGTTCTCGTCGCGAATAGCTGAAAAATTGCTGATGCGATGCTAAGCAACATCCAACCATCAACGATGATCAACTCACGCCAATACAACATTGGTCAAACCACAACACTGGTAAAACCGCAATAGTAGAACACGGGAAAAGGCTTCCCAGCACAACGCTTTTCAAGCACAGTGCCACAGCGCTGGTCAATCCATACCATTTCAACATTGGTATACCCACATTACTGGTAAAACCACACCAGCACTACACTTGTCAAACACAGTTCCATAGTTCTGTTTACAATATTACTCAACTGAACAGAAAATGCATTAAAGGTAATGAATATTTCGTAGCAACGGGCTATATGAACACTAAAAGTAAAACCAGAGTGGTTAACAATCAACATAATTTTGGTTCACCAATTTTTTCCAGAACCTTATTAGTAATACTTTTTGAGGGCCCTGATAAGCATAGGCTTGCAATATCCTTCGGGCAACAATTTATTTCTAATCAGTTTGCTTCGTTGTATAAAGTTCCCGTAGAGGGAACAAATCTATCATAGCGTAATAATTGGCAAACAAATACACCGTAAGCAGGAGAAACAGTTATATTGCTGCATAGAAAAGGGAAGTTGACAATAGAAAGTTTAAATCATAACGTTTGTCATACTGTTTCAAATGTATCCTATCGTGGGCGTCACAAATGATTCTGAATTCCTGTTTGGTCACTGTTTTTCCTTTCCTTTTACATTTGTACTTTAGGATGAATTAAGCTTTTATTTCTATATCGTTTATTTTTTATTCTTAGACTAGAACACGCTCTTCGAAGAGAAAGAGGAGGTGTAACCATACCTTATTGGGACTGCACACTGGACTATGATATGATAGAACCCAGGGATTCCATATTGTGGACAGACGAATTCTTTGGAAACGGTGACGGAAGAGTGCGCACGGGGCCGTTTGTATGGACAACAAGTGAAGGCGACGATCTGGTTCGAAACATCGGATCCGGGGGCTCGCTTATTAGTAAAGAATCGTTCCAAAGAGTTTTAAGCCGTCGACGACATCAAGAAATAACTGACGAATTCGACACTGATCATTGGCTTGAGGGGTTTCATAATGGTCCCCATGAGTGGGTTGACGGACATATGAGTTTACTAGACAGTGCCCCCGAGGACCCTGTATTCTGGTTCCACCATTCGTTCATTGATTACTGGTGGCAGTTGTTTATGAACCAGCAGCTATATTGGTATGGGATTGACCCCTTTAACGATTACCCGGATGTAAGGGGAGACCATGACGCATCAAATACGATGGACCCCTTTAATATGACAAATAGGGCCGGATATCATCAGTATTGGTACCGGAACTTCTATACCTATCAGAGATCCCCGACATGCAGCTCAAGAGGAAGACGACAGTCATGTGGCTCCCCCTACCTGAGGTGCCACAACAGATTACAAAGATGCGTCTCTCTCGCAGGACAAGTACAAAACAGAAATATTAATAGGAATAGAAATATATTTAGAGGAATACTTGTTAACTCAAATAATGGAACAGCCAGTGGCATGGCGCCAAGTCAGCCCCCATTGCCAGTATTAAAAGCCGGAAGAAGATTTTCATCTTCAGTAAGGGATCCGCGAACAACCGGAAACAGATTAAGGCAATCATGAAAGCCTTTTATTTTTGGTCTTAGTGAAATTCGTGATATTTGTGGCATTGTCAATTTTGTGGTTTTTGTCCACAGATCAATGTCCCAATGTAAGTTTTGATACATTTGATTAGATTTCGATCCGAACAACGTGACGTGTAAAATGACAATTACGTATTGCGATTGGACAAAGAATGCATCGCATCTTAAATCAGCAAAATTGATATCTTTTATGTCCCAGACTGTTTGTGGCACTACAATGCGTCATAAGTAAAGAACTTGTTGAAATAAATAAATAATATATTAAACAATATGTTGCTTGGCGATCAGCTAAAATTGACGGATCGCCGGCAACGCACACTATGTTCCGACAAAGGGTCGACATGCTTGAATTACACAAAAAAGAATGAAAACTCTGCCTGAATTGTGCGGTTTAATGATGGCGTCACTGACACTAGAACGTGGCGCTGCTTTGGTACCGTAATGGCGGCCAGTGTCGGAAAATTGTGTGCGTGGCCGGCGATCAGCTAAAATTGTTGAGGAAACCAGAGAAATCCATCGACTTTCTGCAAACAAACTAATGAGCGGTATTTCAATCCGTTAACCGAACAAAACCAGCTTTTTAATGACACTTAATAATAGGCCAGTATTTTTTTAAATGTAGATGCAGCGAGTCCCTGGTGGTGTAATGGTATATTACGCCCCAGATAGTAATTTTTTTATTTATATTGAGGTAGTAGTTCAAAAATGGTGAAGAAAACCGGACGGAGAAAATCAATGACTTTCGGTAAACAACCTAACTAACTCTCTCACACTTCGATCTGTCCAAAGTGGAGTCGAACCTAGGTGGTGAGTGACATTGCCACCCATAGCCACTTTAGCTACTAGGCCACCGATAACGTATAGTTATAACTTACAGTACAGACTTGTTGAAAATTTAACACTAAGCTAATAAAGAAGAGGTCGCTTGGCTGTCGATTGACCGTTATATGGATGGTTATCGATGGAAAAGCTGCAGAGTTATAGAAACCAAGTGCTAATGGACTGTAGAGATATAGGAGCGGGCATGAACTGCCGATTCGGCATTAATTCGTTATCTTCGTGTTAATTGTGCTGTTTGTATAGTACTGGCAAATATATAGTGCGTCAAGTTTGACATGGGCGTTTGACCTTTAATCTAAATATTGAAACAGACATATCAATTATGTATTACAGGGTATTTATACACCTGTAGTTGATATATAATCAAAGATGATAGTAATACTGGGTACCGGTATGGCAATGAAACATGCTGCCTTACCTAAATCACCCAGTCTAGCTATTAACACAATTTAATATTCATTTTAAAGTTTAAACGACCAAGTGAAATTTGACGCACTATGCCACTATAATCGACCTCGTTTTGGTGTAAATTTGACAATCAAAACCGCACACAACCACATTTTTATTACCAAGGCCACGTGTTATCATTTTCACAATAGAATGTCATGTAAATATTTCTATTAAATGTATCGGGACAATCTGTGTTTTTCAAATTCCATGTCTTAGTAACAGCTTCGCCAAAATCCCTACCAAACATTGTTGGAAAATCTTTTGTGACGACAATAGCACCGGAACATGGTTTATACATTCCGTTTGCCGATCCGAGATTTAGACACCTTGGTTTACACATTCTACCACAAAGGTCAAACGCGGATAGATAAACTTTACTTTGACCAAGATTTGGGTTTTTCACAGCAACATATGCGATAGCAGACGACACCGGTTGACGTCCGTCAATGATGACGTAATCCTTGTATTTTCCGGTGTAGCTTATACCGTCTGCTTGTACAAAAATCTTTTCCACACCAGAATTGCTAACAGAGCATTTTGCATAAGTGGCAGGTGAACTAGAATCCCTTTGTAAACTTTGATAATTTGAAGGCGCGTACATGTCCTGTGGCTCAACAACACGCCCATTGTGTATCAATTTTGACTGAAAACATTGTCCATTTGGTCTCTTATTCACTATTCGAACCGGTATATAAACCCAACGATTGACATCCGCTACTCCGTCGAGAAGAAACGTATTTTGAAAAGATCTATCTAAGGAAGAAGTAACAGGTTTATTTACATGTGGTTGTTTCTGTATTAGCGGTTGTCTTTTATTTACAGATCTCCATGACGACATCGCATTATGGAGAACTGTTCCAACATGGCGTATGTCATCACCAGAGACTCCATGCATCATTGACATGAAGTTCATTGACGACTGTTTTTTATGTTTCTTTCTAAGTTTGGTTGTTTTGAGGGGATCTCCTCTTGTACGAGAATCTATAAGGAAATAAGGGAATCTTTTTCCGATCGGAATCGGACCCATCATCCTTGCTGCTTTCATCGATGATGACATAGTGCCCGCAGACGATATGGAACCAGACTGTGGCATTTGTCCTCCAGGGATTTCATTAACTACACTTGAATCTTTCGAAACGCAATTCCCTGCTATACAATCATAATAAGGAGACCCGCAATCATTTCTGCCATTACAACTTGGACTATCGTCATAAGAAACTATTTCATCCCAAAAATTGGAATAACCATCAATATTCCTCAGTGGTTCAAACCCGACCATTATGAAAAAGGGTTGATGGAAAGAATTATTTGTTGGAGGATAATCGTCTGCTGGATTTATCCCCCTTGCCTTCTGTTGCCTACGAAACAAATCCCAAACATAATCTACAAAACAGTGATGAGCATAGAACACCGGATCCTGTGGTGCTGTGTTTAAACCCGCCATGGTTCCGTCAACCCAGTTGTGAACGGCGTTATGCTGAACTTCTATGCTATTTTCCGGATCGGCAGCTGTTCCTTCAGTGATTTCAAAATGGAATGTTTGTGCCAATATGTTCATTATACCTTGTCTTGACATCAGCATACCGCTGCTTCCGATATTCCGTATAAGAGGTTCGTTATCACCGGTTATCCAGTTAGCAAATGGACCTCTAGTCACTATCCCGTCCCCATTCCCGAAAAATTGTGACGTCCAAACCACAGACATGACTGGGTCTGGCATATCGAAATCCTTCGTAGAGTCCCAATACGGCATCGTCACATGAGGGACTTTTGTTCGCAGTGCTTCCTCAGCTCTAGTGTAAAAAGTAAAACAATAACTTAAATTATATTTAAAACATGAGATATAACATTTCGCAAATAATTAATTGTGATATTGTTTACTCGTATTTGCACTAGAGTGTCATCCGACAATACAAAAATACTTGTGTGCGAATATTCTAAATATATATTGTACGCGAAAATAAAATGCCGCGAGTATTTCCCGATTGAAACTAGTAAACTATTTCATTGGTATTATATTACCGGCTGGTTTTCTGCAAAAAAATTTGTAGAACCTTCTTTAATAAAATAGTTTCATTGGAATACTTCATTTTGTAAGTTACTTTTTTTATCGAGAGAGATTTATTGACTTGTAATTTCGAGATGACTCTCAGACGCGAATTCATATAGCAGGCGACTATTCAAAGAATCGCGAAACTTGAAAAAGTCAAATTAAAAACAAAACTACTGGCCCCGATTTCACAATCATTCCTTAGCTAAGATTTTCCTTAACTTAAATCTTGCAAAATTTAAATTCTTAATAATTTTGTTAATTGTCAAGATATTCAGGAATTTAAGGTGTTATTTTCAAGATCACATCAAGATTAACACAATTGCATTTAGTTTTGACAAAAATATTCATCAATAGTTCCAAAAAGAGAATACCAAAATTTGCTCAATTTAAGTTAAGGAAAATCTTAGCTAAGGAATGATTGTGAAACCGGGGCCAGGTAATCGACTTTGACCTTGGAAGTAACATATAACCAGACAAAACGTTTTAAGAAAGCTTAAGGGAGCAAATTTTATATCATATGGATTGTGGTCGCGAATTTACGTATTCGCGAAATATGATACTCGCGAATTCAAAGTAATTTATAGTATTAAAACCAACGATTGTAATATAAGAAGGGATATTTAAAGTTAGCAATAGTGTAGAGTAATGATGTTTTACGGCCCATTTATTTTTTTCACTTATATCGAGGCGGTTAGTTCTAAAAACGATGTTGGCAATTGGATACCCGAAGAAACCCACCGACCTCCGACAAGCGAACTTGTAAATTTTACAGGTTCGTACAGATATTTGGACTCCAAATTTAAGGACTTTTTAGAGTCTTTTCAGGGTCTTATTTGCAAATTTAAGGCCTAATCAGAGGGACAATTTTAGCAAAAAATATTAGTGCAAAGGCAACTCTATCAATCAAACATGTTCATAGTAACGACATGTGAAATGGAGGTTGAAGTTGGGCGTTCAGTTGGGCCAGGTACCTTTAAATTGCACATTTCAATGTAACATCAATTAATTATTTATTTAATCAGTCTATTTGCAACCACTAACTATTGAAATACAGGCACCCAACTGGCTAAATTCAAGGGCTTTTTATGGTCAGACTCGTTTTTAGGGTCTTTTTAGGGCAAACCTCAAAATTTAAGGACTTTTCCAGGCCTGTACGAACCCTGTTTTATTTCACACAAGGATCTGTTTCGAAAGGGATTCAAACCTATGCAACGAGAGACCGTAAGTGCGCACTGTAGACCATTGGGCCAAAAAATTAATTAATAATAGCCTACAATTATAAAAATTTATACTGTTTTCTTACACAAGTAGGTATACTCTGTGCCAACCAACAAAATTAGACGAATCATGAGCATTGGCTATGGTTAGGTTCCCTGAGTGAAATCTTGCCAACGCATCCCACTTGTTTGGAGCAATACTCTAGAATAGAAATGAAAACAACAAGAAATAAACACATATTGTAAAACATGTATATAAGATTTCCACTGAATGGGGTTTAGTAAGTTTGAATGAATACGGTGCGAGTTTTACTATTAAATGCATTTTATGTATGAACAAATGGTTAACAGACCTCGGTGCCTCCGACTATTCGAATTCAGATCAGAGCAGTTGTAAGTGTGGACACGTTTGTTAGTTTGCTTGCCATAGGTAGGTGGTTTTCTCCGGGTATTCTGGTTTCCTTCACCATTCCAGAACTGACCGCCGTCAAAGAATCTTGGCTTTGGAGTAAAACAGCAAACATTATTCCACTCGTGTGGGTTCATGCCCTTTTATAAGCAACACAATTGGCTTACAGTAGCCGAGCGTGTTCTTGTCGTAAAAAAATGGTAAATTCATGATGACAAACAAGATGAACAACTTCAATCAAACCGAGGAAGGCAAACTTTTATATAACATAATTATCTGTTGTTCTGATCTGGACAACAAATATTTTAGAAAGATGATTAAAACTACTCACTGTGTCTGCCTTGAGAGCTAATACAGCTCTAAAATAATCCATTCTTTCTGCTTCACTAAGTGCTCGGATTTCTTTTCGGATTCTTCTGGGAAATACCTGTCGTTTTTTCCTTGCTGCGATAAATTTTCGGAGCAGTGAATGAATCCAGTTAAGGATATCTTTTGGCACATCTAGTTCCTGGTTAGGGTCAACTTGTTTTGATTTGTATGTGTTAAGACAGAAGCTGTTAATAGCGTGACCTGGAAAATCCGTCACATTCAGATTCCTTGTTTTTCTTTGAAAACATTCGTCCAGATGTTGTGGTAGCGGTATGGACTTTATGAAACAGTTACAAGAACAAAGACACAAGGTGACAAGTATTATAGACTGGAAAAGAACATGTCTGTTCATCTGTAAAATACAATAAAAAGTAATAACTAGAACTTCTCTTGAGAGCCAAATACACTCACCCCCACAATCTGCAAGGGTTTAATGTTTTCCCGCGACATTGGCCTTTCCGATATGGTCTTGTTTCAAGATTATGGCACACTTTTTGGCCATTGAGATTATTCATTTGAAGTTTTATGACATTTGTCCAAAACAAATGAGATATGGCACGGACACTATTTTACACGGACGGATGGACGGACAGACATGGTGATTTCTTTAGTTTAAGTGGGTATAAAAACATACGGGGCTTAAATAGACGGGTGATCCAAATGTTAGTAAAATCTGTATTTAAAGACCACCCAATAGACATTAAAATATTGACTTAACAGACAGACAGGACTCAAAATAGAGATTCATTATTTTTGTTGAGTAGACCTTAAATACTGGTCTAAATTGATAGAAGGTCTTACGCACTCATTTTTGTTTGAATGTGAAGCAAAAAGACCTGTTTCGCCGGGTTATAAAATAAGGCTAAGTAATATAATACCCACTTTTTCGTATATTTTCTTGTGTAATGTAATAACACATTGTTATGTAATAAAAAACGGCGTGTAATGTAATAAAACAAGGTTTCGCGTTATGTTATAAAAGTTCCGTGTAATCATGTAAAAACATGTCATTAAAATGGAAAGTTTTGTAAGATTATCGAACGAAGTTAGTTTCGATTCCCTACCACTGCAGTTAAAGTTTCCCCCAAACACATTAATAATGTGTTGATGTTTTCAAGTTTGTTTGTTGAAATTATTTCTGAAGACAGGCGGTGCTTTCTCTTAGGAACTCGTGGTATCACTTCCCTGATAGAAGTAAATGAGATCGTGTTTAACTTTCTCTTTCTGAACTCCTGGCGTCACTTCCCTGATTGAAGTTAATGAGGTGGTGTTTAACTTTATTTGCCAGTTTTCATAGCTTTTACTTTGCTTTTGAAATTTTGATTTAGACATGGATTCTGTATGTTTTGATTTGATTGCACTTCGGCATTGCACAAACATTACCAAATACACTTGTCAAATTAGTACCTGGAGGTGACTACAAACCAGGTACATCGTGCACACCCCTTACCACGTTAGAATCGCTAAAACGCCCGTGATTTTCACAAAAAATGAATGTTAGAATCGCAAAGTCTCGTTTAAAATTTAAACACGAGGTTTGTCACTGTCATTTTGTACACAGTTTCATACTTAAACAATAACCATGCAAATTACCATATATTCAACGGAACAAAAGACACTCGAGCGCATCTTCCAATGTATTTAACAACTCAAATGAACCAGCCGTTTCTTCAAACACTTCGGATCAATTTCAGTCTATTGAAGCAGATGCGTAAATTTTGTAATGTTTTGACCGAAATATTGTTATTGCTGCTCTATGCCTGTCTCATCCGAGTTGAATATAAATTAAAGTGTTTTTGAATTTGAAGCGAGGCTTAGCGATTCTATACATGCTTTTTTGAGAAAATCATGGCCGTTTTAGCCATTCTAAGGTGGTAAGGTACACAAGCACACTGAATAACCTTATTATACTATGATATGCCCTCAGCGAGTCGGAGGGCGATGTGATCCGAAGGCGGTGTACTTAGATTACTCGGTCACTATAGAAGAGCCTTATGAGAGATGACATTGAAACAAGCTGAAACGACTATTAAACACCAGTGATAAAATGACAAATCGTAAGCTATAGATAAAGCTAATCAGATAAAGTAACGCAATCTGTCTAAAAATGTATATTCATCTATCTGTACATACAAGATTTATTGTTGTACCAGATGTTTTGTTCTTAATCGGTTATTTCGAGCTTTGTTCAGATCAAGAACGTGTTCTATAGTACAAAATTGTATTTTTTTAATCTAAATTTGTTAGGTACCCTGGTACTGTGGTCTGCTTTTTTCCAGACTCGTTAGGGTTAAAAGATTTGACCACAGGCGCTTGGGGTCAGGTTTTTTTTCAATTTATTATTTTATCGACCAAGCAATGATATGTTTTGCTATTTTAACATATCTGACAACGTTCTGAACTAAATGCACTAGCAATAAACTGATTTTATTGCACTTTAAAATTTTCTTGATTTTCTCTATATAAAAAGAACCAAGACAATTTTAAAGTGCAATAAAATCAGTTTACTTCTGGTGCATTTAGTTCAGAACGTTGTCAGATATGTTAAAATAGCAAAACATATCATTGCTTGGTTGATAAAATAATAAATTGAAGAAAAAAATACCTGACCCCAAGCGCCTGTGGATTTGACAGTTTGTTTGCCAAACGAGGGTAGTTGGATTTCTCTGGATATTGAGGTTCATTTTTTGAAACTTAATAACAGAACAGGCAGCTCGATATGATGAATTAAGTGATTTTAAGTTTTGCTAATATTCAAGGTAGATTTCGCCATGGTTAGTATGAAATTCCCCCTGCATCTCTCAAACTTTAGAAAATGCACTCTCAAAATTAATTCTTGGGCGATGGAGCAAAACCGTAGTGCCTCAAAACCTTCGGCAAGCGAACGGGCAAACTTTCTCGCACTAAGATCTGTGGTATTCAAAGGTAGACAAGAAGAGTGAGTGAGTAATGGTGTTTAACGTCCCAGTCAAGAATATTTCACTTATATCGAGACGTCGCCAGCTATGGGCGAAAGTGCAGAAATGTTGCCTGTGCGTTGCGCTTATGGCATTATACAGCAGGGTTCTTTAGCGTGCCAAGCCCACCGTGACATGGGACCTCGTTTATTTTAAGTTTCCATCCGAAAGAACCGTGACTTTCATTTCGTATTGCCGAGTGAATGACGAAAGAACAGTCACTACCCACTTTCAAGTCTTGGGTCAGACCCGGCCGAGGTTCGAACCCACGACCTCCCACTAACGGAGCGAGCACTCTACCAACTGAGCTAACGCAGTGGTTGGTAGATAAGAAGAGCGGTTTTGCTCAGTAAGCGTGCTTCAAGCTACTTGGTAACCAAGGATCCCATTGTGAGAGATATAACTATTATAAATAATTAATACATCACATGATGAATTGTAGGAAACTGATTGGATATGTACATGCACTCTATTTTATATAGTTTCCGTCTGTCCTTAGCAACGAGTATAGTACCGTTGACAGCAAGGTACTATTGTTTTTCCAGACGGGTACTATACTATTTGCACGCGATACCTTGGAAACGAGAACGCAATTTTGTAAACAAACAGCGTTGAGATTCGGCGACAAGGACCAAGACATATTCATTTGGGACCAGGATATACAGTACACAATTGAAAATGCCTTATGTTAAAATGTCTGAAAATTTAAAGGTCAAACACTGGTTAGAATGCACTATGCTTTAAATGGTCATGTGATGTACTAAATACATTATGGTTTCCGCTGGGACCAGTGGTAAATTGAAACCGATCGCCTTGTGCAATATAGACAAAATTACGCAGCCTTTCTGAAAATATATTTTAATATGTTTGACGAAATGCCTTGTTGATGATAGATTTATGATGATTTTCTCCTTAATTAGGTATTTCGGGCTTCCTTCAGATCTAGAACGTGTTTTATAGCACAAAATTGCATTTTACGCTAAACAGGAGGTGCTTACCCTTCCGGAGCACCCGGCCTCACTTCCCTGGTGGAAGTTCACGTGTCTAACATAACTTGTCAGTTCCAAAGTTTTTACTTTGCTTCTGGATTGTGATTCGGATATGGATTAGTATGTTTGTTTTTGATTAAGTTTTTACAGACTCAGTATGTTTCTTGATATCATCATCATCATCGGGTATCTTTAATCGGAAAACTATGAATCTGAAAATTCGACCATTTTTCAATAAATGGGTATATTTAATATATTTTTAATATATTTTTCTTAACCGAGTGTGGCGTCTTTTCTTGAAGATGAGAATTACGATCATTTATAACTATAATTCATGAAGTGAATGAAAACATACTTTTGTATTGATGTGTTGTACATGTATTATGTTGTACAGAATTAATTTTATATAAGTATAATTTTACACGATTCTTTAGCGGTTTTCCCCAAAAAATAGTTTATGCAACGAAGTAGGCTGCTTGCAAATAAATTGTTGACTCGGGGATATTGCATGCCTAGGCTTATCAAGGCCCTCAAAAAGTTTTATGGTCGTCATCACAGTATTGTTGATAAGTTTGATGTCTCTGTGTCCAGGATTGCCCTGGACATATTTGACGTCTCATAGTTCCATGTTCCTTTCACACAATTTTGATTACCCACGTGGCGAGTATAGTTAGTTAAACATGAGGTGCTTACCCTTCCGGAGCACCCGGTCTCACTTCCCTGGTGGAAGTTCACGTGTCTAACCTAACTTGTCAGTTACAAAGTTTTTACTTTGCTTCTGGATTGTGATTCAGACATGGATTAGTATGTTTGTTTTTGATTATGACGTTATGGTTTCGTCATAGTAGCAGGAACACCAACCAACTCTGTATTTTATAAAAGCTGAACATGTTCCCTTTACAATGATACCAAATATGATCTACATGTATATCTGTAAAAATAATTGAAAAAAAACGTCCCCTAACTCCGAATACGAAAATGTAAGTACTCTTAAACATTGAAGTTTTAGATGTAGTAGAGCCCAATTTAATTCTGAGGAACATCCTGAACTCATTACTAGACACCGTGGGTCCACCTAGCCCACGGACTATTATGAGAAACACAACTATGGCCGTGAACAGATAAATCTTAAGCGTTTATAAAGCTAATTTTAAATTAATCGCCTTGTGAGACCGACTTTAATGACGTTACCTGTCTGAATCTGTAGGTACACGAAAGGAAATATGTCTTGTTGATGATTGATTTAATGCCCTTAATCAGTCATTTAGCTGATATAATCATGTTTTTATGGCAAAATATTGTATTTTTTCACATGAATTAGAATTTAATTTCATTAAAATTTTCTAAGACGTTAAAAATTTCCCCGATACTTTCGTTTTGGCATTATTAAGTGCAGACATGTCGAAAGTTAAACACAGAGCTAATGAAAGGAGTCGACGCTTGGCTGTTGAGTGGCTGAAATGTATATGGATAGCTAGTGACCTGATAAGTTACCGAGAGATAGAGAGAAGCAGCCCAAAAACTGTCAAGATGAAGCTATCGAGTGACCGAGGTGAGCTGTCGTTTGGTTAGCCAAGTGTTAAACTTTCGACAGGTCTGTAATGTACCTGTGATTACACACGTGACGGGTGTAGCTAGCTAAACAGGAGGTGCTTACCCTTCCGGAGCACCCGGCCTCACTTCCCTGGTGGAAGTTCACGTGTCTAACCTAACTTGTCAGTTCCAAAGTTTTTACTTTGCTTCTGGATTGTGATTCGGAAATGGATAAGTATGTTTGTTTTTGATAAGAACTGTCTGCTCGGTATGACCATTCAACTACCTATGGCCACTGCGGTAGCTCATTTGGTAGAGTGATCGCTCCCACTAGTCGTTAGCTCGAACCCAGACTGTTAACTGCTTAACGTCGCATCAGCAATTTTTCAGCTATTCGCGATGAGAACTACTTAATTAATCTCCAAGGATTTATCTATGAACAAGTTCATGTATGCATTTGAAGTGCGAGTGTGTTTCATGGTTTGCATTGCACCAGCTCACACTCAGGGCGACTTTAACTGCTAGTTTACCTAGTCAGTACGCCACAGACAAGCGTACCACTCCACCAGTCACATTATAATGACACCGGGTGAACTACATGTGGTCTGAACGGGTCTCGGTGAGAGACCATGGATTTGTATACAGACATCTTATCTGTATAAGATAAATCTGTATAATCAGGCCACCGCGGCCTTGAACCCCGACTGGATGTGACCCAAGACTTGAAAGTGATTAGTGGCTGTATTTTCGCCAATCACTTGGAATACTAGATAAAACCCACTGTTCTTCTGGATGGGTATTTAAAATAAATGTGGTCCTGTGTCACGGTAGACGTGGCAATGTAAAGAACCCTGCTGTATAATGCCATCAGCACATGTACGTACAATACACAGGTAAAATTTCTGCGCCTTCGACTATAGCTGGCGACGTCTTGATATAAATAAAATATTTTTAACTTGGACGTTAGATACCATTACTCAACTCGAATTATAGATTTGAAATTAATATTATTTGGATGTACTTTTGGCAATTTGTAATGAAGGTGTTTCAACTGTCATTTCTGTCAAATGAAGGTTTTGTTAAGTGTCATATCTGTCAAATAAAGGTAGTTTTAAGTTTCATTTCTGTCATAAATGTCATTTAAGCTATCATTTCTGTCACATAAAGGTAATTTAAATGTCGTTTCTGTCACACCAAGGTGCTTTTAATATTCTTTTTTCACGAATGTAATCATCACATTAATTTACCGTTACTTTATTTTGTTGAGCGCCGTTAACAGTAGCTCAGTAGGTAAAATCATATAAAATATCCAAGGACCATAGGTTCGAATCCCGGTGTCAGGAAAATCAGTAGAACAGCAAGTACTTTGTATGTAAAATGATATCTCAGTCGGTGGGCTAGCGCTGAATAAAAAAAACAAACAAACATAATATGCACGGATAAAACACACGCCCAGGCATGACAACATCACAAAAGCCTATTTTAATTTTAATGGCACTGGCACCCCAGTGCTAAAATGAACATCTAAGGCTTATTTGATGGCGTTATATACAGCGAATAGTGGCTTTGGTGATTTTTTTAAGTGTTTAGCGAAATAGCAATCAAATCCACGACAAGAACATCTTACAAACCTACTGTAATTGCCGATGGAGTTGAGGACCAATAATTTATACAGGGGCATGGACACACGTGTGGCGTAATTGTGTTTTATGCCCCGGTTAAGATTCCAAGATTCACTACTATCAAGGCGGTCAATTCTGACATAGCAGAGAAAGAAAACCGGAGTGCCAGCAAAATCGCCTACTTTCGCCGAAAACTTTTCTCACAAAAGGATTTATTATACCTTAAAATTAATTCTATTGGTATAATTGTGTTAGTTTAATCACAGATCTCCATGTTCCCCTCATGCAATCAATTTCCACTGTAATATTCCACCCCTCGGAACCCATTTTTGAAAACCGTTGAAAATTCCGGACAGACCACCTGAAGATTCACAAAATGGCTGTCTGCAACCAGCCGAGTTTTTAATACGTCGAGGCCAACATCTCTGAATTAGTATTGGAACAAGGTTCGTACAGACATTTAGACTCCAAATTTAAGGACTTTTTATTGTCTTTTCGGGGTCTTATTTGCAAATCCAAGGCCTGATCAGAAAGACAATTTTAGCAAAAAAAATTGGTACAAATAAAACAATTACGTGTCCATAGTAACGACACTTGAAGTGGATAAGGTTTAAGTTAGGCATTCGGGAGGGCCAGATACCTTTAAATTCCTTATTTTGACGTAACCTATTAATTCATTTATTTATATCAGTCTATTTGCAACCACTTAATATCGAAATACAGACACCCAACTGGCCAAATTCAAGGACTTTTTAGGGGTTTCAGAACAAATTCAAGGGCTGTTTAGGGTCAGACTTGTTTTAGGGTCTTTTTAGGGCAAACCCCAAAATTTAGGGACTTTTCCAGGCCTGTACGAACCTTTTGGAAAAAGATATAAAAATAATTTGGTTATTTCGGTAAAATAACATATGTATTGTCCACTTATGAGGGAGATATTAAGGTTTGTTCGACCTAAGAAAGTCATGTTCCCCGAGGGCTTGTACGAGGACCATTACTTACCACGGTTGAACAAATCTTTGTCTCCCTCATAAGTGGACAATAAATTTATAATGTTCGAATGGAATTCAAATCCTAACGATGAGAGCAATTTTGTCTATAATCATAATTGTGCGCTTTAGACCAATCAACCACCTTAGCCCCTTAATGACACAGGGTGTTGATGCTCTTATTTGTCGGGAAATATGTAGATCATATTAAAAACTATGCGGCAACTGAATCGTGTCATCTCGCCTTGTTTGGTTAATTGGCACGAGGTGGTAGACGCCCACTATGCATATTAATCGTCTTTTACAAAACTACAGTACAACCTGTCAAAAGTTTAACACTAGACTAACCAATCAACAGTTCATCTTGGCCCTTAGTTAGCTTTATCGTGTTAATCTGGACGAAATTTCGGCAGCTGCTATCTACAGTACAGCCCTGTCGGAAGTGTACCACTGAACTCACGAATTAGTTCCAAAACGGCGTCTCATCGTTAGCTTTACCAGAAATTTAAACTCGACAACCTACTATCAATCTCTCAGCACGAAATTATGACCACTAGAGACCTATATCCCAGTCACTCGGTAGCCGAGCTTCAACTCCTTTTCATTAGCTCAGTGTTAAACTTTCGACACGTCTTTACTGTATCTCTCGAAATCTTTTTCGATCACTAGCTATCCATAGTTCAGCCACTTATTAGCAGCCTGGCGCCGACTCCTTTTCATTAGCTCAGTGTTAAACTCTCGACACGTCTGTACTGTATGAAGCGTAATGACCATGTGTCCGTGCGTAATTGATTAACTTTGACACGATAAGTAAGTGTTACTTAAAATGACTGGATGAAAATAATTATTTTTCTCTTATTTTCATAGTCATGTTAGTTGCACAGTACAAACCGTCGAACGTTTGAAGTAAGACTAACCAATCCATAATTCATCTCAGCCTGCCATGTTTATCTGGACGTTTTTTTTTTTCGGCGGCAGCTATATATCTCTCGGTAAATTTTTGGTAACTTCCCTCGCCCAGTAACCGAATTTCGACTCCTTTTTCGTTAGCTCAGTGTTAAACTTTCGACACGCCTCTGCTGTATACTCCATAATGGCCACGTGTTCGTGCGTAATTGAATTACTTTGATACACTCAGCGTGTATTGGACTTAAAAAGTGTGTATGTACTTAAAATGTACATATATACATCCTGAAAAATCCTGGCTAGAAAACAATTATTTTCTCTCATTCTCCTAATCAGGTATGTTTGTTTACTTTGAGTCGAACAGACACATCATTAATTTCATCTTGTTTACCGATTTAAATCACATTTATATGGAATTTATTTTATTTATAGTTATTTTTATTGTATTATTATTATTGTTTTTATAAAAATTTCATTTTTAATGATATATTTTGACTATTTTTTATTTATTGTTTAGAAATATAATGAATTAGACTAAATTATTTTAAGCTTCAAAAGATTGATTGCATGGTTTTACGTCTTTAGAATATATTTCACCGATTATATGAAGACGTCACCGGCTATAAAAAGGTACCAGAATTTGACATTTAGAGTGCTCTCAGGGCAATTTGCAAGGAGGGTTCTTTAACGTGCAACACCACATGTACAAGTGACTAGGGGTCCCCAGCATTACATTTTAAGTGTAATTATGAAGGATGAAAAAAATTACATTACAGTTCTAAATGTTTTCTGAAACGACAGAATACAATAAATTACTTGAAAGATATTCCGAAGTATACTATTGTTCGTCGTTTATAGTTAGAGACAGTCCTTTACTAAAATTGCTATATTATCATTTGGTTTCTTATAAAATAACCACAATATTTGTATATAAAAACAAAAATACTAACAAGTAAAATTACATGAAAAATTGAAATTATTACATTAATTTCTGTATATAAAGAAAAAAAACCATCAAATTTACAAAATTTAATATCGTAATAAGACTAAGAACAAAAACTGAAAAAGTTTGATCAGCAGATATCCACAGTTTACAAATAAAGTTATGTCGAGTGTGTCGGATAAGCATGAAAACAAATGAATTAGCATTCCTCCAAATTCTGTAAAAGTGATGCGTTTTGTAAAGTTTTCAATTTAAGTACAATATTAAATAAACGCTGAAAATACGAAAAAAGAGATACAAAAGTAAAATTAAAAAAAAAAGAATTAGACTGAAGGGCATTATATTTAAATCAGGAAAATAAACTGTAATTAAATAATAAATCTAAGAAAAAAATATGAGGTGTACCTTTTAAGCTAGTATGATGTGACCTTTTGTCAACCCACAGCATCTGAAATAACACAAAAGGGGCAACCTGCCACACTGTTTTGTTTTTAAATGATGAAAAGATCTAACAAAGCATCATATAATTTTGATAGGTGCTGACTCTGATTAGCCAGGTACAGTACAGGCATGTCGAAAGTTTAACACAAGGTTAAAGAATAAGTGCCGAATCGACTGCCTATCTCGATCCTTTAGTTCGTAAGCTTTTCGGTATTTGCTCTATATTTTATATTTTCTCGGTAGCATTTTAACTACTTCCTATCTGCATCTCGGTGGCTTGGCAGCTGAGCTTCGGTCCCGTATCGTTAGCTCAGTGTTAAACTTTCGACAGGTCTGTACTATGCGGTTAAAACAAAGGCTGTAGATGTTCCAGTTTATCACCTACTAAACTTGTTACAAGTTAAAAATACATAGACACAAGGTCTCTTATATTATTGTTCTTTGATACAATTAGTATAAAATTGTGTGTTTAATTTGTATGTTGTCTGAAAAAGACAGTTAGAGAAAAATAATTAAGGCCTTGTTAACACAAGACGGACATGAGCGGAAAAAAGATTGTTTTAATTACCGGATTCATTAAAAAAGAACATTAACAGTAATGCGCTGTAACTGGGAAAATGATTCAGTCGAGACAAAATGTGCTACCTGGTACGGTGAGGACATTATTGGTCAAAAACACTGTTTTTTACTTGCAGCAAATTGTTTTTAATAAGGAGTTACCATGGTAACTTTGTAAGTTCCACGGTAACAATTACCAGCAACTTAATTATTTATATAAGTTTTCTTACTTACTGCAAAATACTTTATATCATTTCACCTGAAAAATCCAATGGAAAGCAGTAATGTGACCATTTTCGTTCTCAACAATGATTCAATTTTTTTCGAAGTTATTGATTTTTAATATATTGAATAATGAAACAGCATTAACTGAAGATATATTAAGAGAGATGTGTTTTGAAATTATGTTTTTCTTTTCCTCGGACCTCTTTTTTTTTCGCCATTGTAACTAAAGATAAATGAAGGGTGGATTGGTTTGATATTGTTTTCTTTTTTCAGGGAGACCAGTGGTCCACGGACCTCTTGTAATTTTTTCGCCATTGTACCTGAAGATTAATGAAGGGTGGGTGGTTTGACATTTGACATTGTTTTTTTCCATTTCAGGGAGACCAGTGGTCCACGGACCTCTTGTAATTTTTTCGCCATTGTACCTGAAGATTAATGAAGGGTGGATGGTTTGACATTTGACATTGTTTTTTTCCATTTCAGGGAGACCAGCGGTCCTCGGACCTCTTGTAATTTTTTCGCCATTGTAACTGAAGATTAATGAAGGGTGGATGGTTTGACATTTGACATTGTTTTTTTTCCATTTCAGGGAGACCAGCGGTCCACGGACTTCTTGTAATTTCTTTCGCCATTGTAACTGAAGATGAATGAAGAGTTTGACATTGTTTTTTTTTCATTTCAGGGAGACCAGCGGTCTTCGGACCTCTTGTAATTTTTTCGCCATTGTAACTGAAGATTAATGAAGGGTGGATGGTTTGACATTTGACATTGTTTTTTCCATTTCAGGGAGACCAGCGGTCCACGGACCTCTTGTAATTTTTTCGCCATTGTAACTGAAGATTAATGAGGGTGGATGGTTTGACATTTGACATTGTTTTTTCCATTTCAGGGAGACCAGCGGTCCACGGACCTTTTGTAATTTTTTCGCCATTGTACCTGAAGATTAATGAAGGGTGGATGGTTTGACATTTGACATTGGTTTTTTTTTCATTTCAGGGAGACCAGCGGTCCTCGGACATCTTGTAATTTTTTCGCCATTGTAACTGAAGATTAATGAAGGATGAATGGTTTGACATTGTTTTTTCCCTTTTTATTGAGACCAGCTTTTCACGGATCTTTTGTGATTTTTTGTAAAATATTTTGGCCATTGTATGAGTGAATGGTTTTGACATTGTGTTTTTCAGCGAGAACAGCAATCCATTGACCTCTTGTAATCAGTTGAACCATTGTTAGTCAAGATGAACTTTGGCTGTTTCAGTTGTATGCAATACCAAAAGTATAGTGAGACTAACACGTTTGCCATAAATCGAAACGGTGTCAGACTTTACTTTTACAGTTCAGGTTGCAGTTGTTAAGGTGCACTGTCATTGTTGTGTAGCCCCCAACAATCTAGTAAGGGGGAGGGAGCATTTGTCTTGTTAATTGTCTCGTTAATTTTGTCATTAAATTGACAATATACTATTTCATTTACAGTTAATCCGTGAAAATAAGTGTAACACTTAAGATATCATGCAACAGTTGGCTTGAATTGTTGTTGCGACGTAAAACGATAGGACATAATCATCGTCTTTCCGTTGAGGTTATAAAACTGTGTAAAATGTCGCCGCTACGGGGATTTCACATGTTGAAAATTGAAAATACCGATGTTGATACCGAAAGTTATGTCCTTGGTTATATGTCTTTTTCATTTAGGAGTTCATTTGTTTGAAATATACAACAAAAGAACTCTACAACACTTCCACCATGGAGATTTTTCATGTTGAAAATACCGATGAATACACCAGAAGCCTTGGTGACTTAGTTTGACTTGGGAATCTGCCAGTCGCCTTGTTTTTGAACATGTTAAATCTCTATATCGGTAACGTTTAACGTAATTACCAGTGTGCATAGCAGTTGCTACGGAAAGAGTAATAATACCTCTTTTCTTTTCTTTTTTTTCTTTTTTAATATGGATAAAAATCACAATTTATGTTGAATTACAAGCGAGTTTTGTTGTACACTAAAACCTGAATATAACGACTACCAATGAGACCTTAATTATGCACTTTATTGACAGAATATCTTCCTTTCTTCTTGTTTCTTTTGTTTGAAAATATGAAAAAAAATTATTTTAAAACACTGATCTTATTGGACAAGTGGTTTTTATACGAACGGTCACTATAGCAGGTTCCATTGTACTTTTATTTTAATAAAACATTTAATTACAATTCAACCATGGCCACGAATTTTTATAAAAGCAATTAAATGAAAGGTAAGCTATATTACTCCTTGAGGAGACGGGAATTTCATAATACCGATATTGAACTTTATGGTTCAATTCCGGATTACTAAACATTTTTGGCGTATTTCCTGTGACTTCAATAGCACCTGAACACGGCTTGAACGCAGGAGGATTGGAGCCATGTATTAAACATGTCGGAATACACATTCTTCCACACGAGTCATACGCTGATATGATAGCTTTGCTAACTCCGTTTTCTGGGTTTTGGACCGCAACGTAAGTGACTGAACTCGATATGACACTACTCAGCTTAAAATCTGCAAACCCTGTATAAGCCCCCATGTAATTTATTCCGACAGAATGTACGGAAACCTTTTCCTTACCCGTATTCCTATTTCTGCATTTATTATATCCCTTAGGAATACCCGTATGTTTGTTCTGCGTATGATACGCATTCTTAGACCCGTGATTCGTATAGCTTGGTTTTTTGTACAAAACTTGCACGGGTATGAAAACCCATTTATTTACATCAGCATTATTGTTAATAAGGAAAGTATTTTGAAATGAAGGATTTGCACTTTGTCCTGGGGTCATTCCCACTCCAATTCGCTTCGTTTTGTCAAAATTCGAAATTGATGATGACTGTCCATATTTGCCAGACTTCTCATGTACGGAATTCCACCTTGTGACCATTTTCTTAAGAACTTTGCCGAATGGAATTGGTCCTTGATATTCCGTTGTCCTGGTCCTTGCGCGAACTGGCATTGAATCATTACGCGTACGCATGTCCGTTGAATAGTACTTAAATTGTTTACCAATTGGAAGCGGACCTAATGCTAGAGCCTTTTGTTTAGACAAAGACATTTGCTTGTACCCATACACTCGTCTATTTTGGTTTATGGCTCCGTTTAGGAATGATCTATCTTTTGATACGCACCTGTCTCGTACGCAATGGAGATAAATAGAACCACATTCGTTTGAACAGGTTGCAGAGTCCTCATACTGCAAGATGTCATCCCAGAAATTCGAATAACCATCAATATTTCTTAGCGGTGCAAACCCAGCCATTGGACGATAAGGCTCATGAAGTGTAATATTCGTTGGAGGATAGTCGGCATAAGGGTCGATCCCGTTCAACTTTTGTCGAATCCTGAAATGATGCCATATGTAGTCGATGAAACCGTGATGTAAGAAAAATATCGGATCTTGGGGTGAAGTGTGTAACCCACCCATTTGACCGTCAATCCACCGATGAACGCCGTCGTGATGACCCTCTAACGAATATCGGACCTCGGCAGTTCCTTCGTTTATTTCGTAATGATAGGTACGTGTAAATATATCCTCAAGAATTGGCTTTGATAATAAAGAACCTGTGCTTCCGATGTTACGTATTAACGGTATATTATCCCCCGTGATCCAGTTTCCGAATGTACCGGAAGTGACGACACCGTCGCCATTACCCATGAAAGCAGACGACCACATAACAGAATCTGTTGGATCTTCCATGTCGAAATCCATAGTGGAATCCCAGTATGGCAACGTCACAGATGGGTTCTTTTCTCGTAAAGCCTGTTCAAATCTGAAACAAATTAAATACATAATTAAATATTATACCACACTAGACGACCGTTTCTGAATACAATTCCTGATCATTACTTAGTGCTTGGACAAAAATTTTAAAAGGTTGGAAAATAATTCAAAAGACCAACATACCGGTATATTTGACCAAATTCAGCTAAGGAAATGCTTTGCTTGAGGTTGTACACCTTAGTTTTGAGGATTTTCAGATTATAGTCAACCAGCAGATAAATAAATAAATAAATAAATAAATAAATAAATAAATAAATAAATAAATATGTTATAGTCAATAGGTAACATCTTCATACGAAAGAGTATGCATCAAAATAATATTTAATATTAAATGTTGTCCCCTGCTTAAAGGCGCACAGATCCTTTAAATTTAATAAGTTAATTTATAGTTTCCTTGGTTACCAAGAATGTTATTCATAATCTGTATACGTTTTTTCTTAACCTCACATTTAATGAATTAACGGTAAATAAATCCCCTCATTGCAAAAGGTGGTCTTTGGGGCCGAGTGGTCTAAAGCGTGTGCTTATGGTTGATAGATCTAGCCTAAATTCCAACACCACTATGGCGAATCCGACTCTGAGAAAGTTTGTCTGGGCACTCCCATTTTCTCCACCATTCTCGAACATTTCAAATATACGTCCAGAAAAAAGATATTGTAAACGTATTTATTTTCGCAGTGTACTAATTTTCGCTTATTTCGCAGTCGTTTGATTTGCGTTTATTATGCTTATTGTATATAGTGCATATTTAAAAACGCAATTAGGTCTTAATTTCATATACCTCGAAAATAAATACACGCGAAATTAAATACGTTTATAGTATTGACCGGTCAAAGCAACAGTTCCTGAATTTTGAAAAACAAATTACGTCGCGAATTCTGAGAAAAACGTCGATGTTACAGGCAAATATGAACTGGTGTGATTTCTTAGGCAATGGCAATAATTTTTTTGCAAAAACGTCAGGGGCTATCACGTGATAAAGGTTCACTAACTAAAATTGTTTGACGTTAGCTGTGGTGTAAAAAAAATGTACTTCTTATATTTTGCCCTTTTCTCTTCGCATTGAACCAGTTATAATTAATGGAGAACCCTTGGAGATTACAATCATTTATGCCTAGTAATATAAACATTAAACTGACTTTATACAAGTTAAATGACAAGAATAACATCACGCTGTTGTCGGTGTAACCTTTGTTGTCTTTTAGGAACATACATGTATGCATCAATATTAATTTAATTTCATTAGGCCTTTTACATAAAACCTTGACAATAAAACATGTATATTTTGTCAATAAATCACGCATTGTGTATGTTTCTTTAGTACAAGCACAGATAGTCCGTTTAAGTAAAGGCGCATTCAACTTCCGTCAGCAAGTTGGAAAGGATTTTGATATTTTCTTCTCGTAGGTCTTTACTGATATGTCCGGTACAATGAAGTTATTGACGTATCGCCGGCCGTGCCTCTTATGTTCCGACATTGGTCGCAATCATGGCACCAAAGCAGCGTTACAGCAACAAATGACGTATTAGTATCAGTGGCGTCATTAAATGGCATAATTAAGGCCGAGTTTTCATTCTTTTTGTGTCTAATTCAAGCATGCCGGGCCTTTGTCGGAACATAGTGGGCGTGGTCAACGATCCGTCGATTGCCACGGGTCTGCGATTTTTATCGTTGACATTTTTGGGTCCATAAATGGAGTGCACATGGTTTTTAATATTTATTTCTTTCAATAAAAAATATTTCCATTTAACTTTCAATAAAATGAATTTAAAACGCACTCATCTAACCAAATTATATTTTTTATGAAAACATAATTATTCAATTTTCCTGTTTTTGAAAATTTTGGAAATGTGATCAGTTTATATACCAATTGGGGTTCATTCAAAGTTACACCATTGTTATTCGGGATTTTCCAGGTGGGATCACCATGAATTTGAAGTTGTCCGCAGTAAGAAGGTACGGAAGGAATATTTTTGACATAGCTATAGTTTTTGTTTTGTTAAAAACTTCAAAAATTGGTCCATATACAGAATTCAATTCAATTTTGGACGAATGAAAAATATTTTTTTCCTATTATGTCAGTAGATATTATATATGAAGTTTTGAAAATTTGTGTTTTGTTGAAAAAGTGCATGTGCATTCCATTTGTAGACATATACTAGCGCTCTAAAGGTCATCCATAAGTATGCATTACTATGAAGAATATCAGATATATATATGAGCTATGACAAATAAGCACACGTTATAGACCACTCGACCACAAAGATTCCTTGTTGCAATGATAGGGTTTCTTAACCGTTATATCAAATACATTAATTGTGAAGTTAAAGAAAAACGTATACGGATTATAGGATTATTATTTAACCATTGAACTGTCTAGTAATGGCGTTTATAGTGCTATAACTTCCATTGCCGTGCAAAGCAAACTAGTCATAACGCTAGCGCGCGTTATGACTAGTTTGCTTTGCACGGCAATGGAAGTTATAGCACTATAAACGCAATTTCTAGAAAGTTCAATGGTTATATTTACATTTCGCATTTTTTGAAAAATCTTATTTTTGTTTTTGAATCCTAAAATAAATTTTAAACACAGTCGTGTACGACATGCAATTGCAATTCCTGGAACAGCCTATCAATGACGTCACGGGCATAGGTGTCAGCAAAAAGTGAGTGACGTCACATTAGCAAATGTAATTATATTCTTATAACTTCATTTGGTCTTAAACAGAGTTAAATAAAAAAAACATCATAAATGTAAATATTAATTATTAAACATGGTTCGACGTTAAACAACATTCTTCAACCAACCAACATCTGACATTATGACAGGACATACCCTTCATATCCTTGATATTATATTTTACATTTATACAAAATACAAATATTTACAATAGCCAATGAGGTTGGCAATGTTTTGGAAAACGCTCACATCCTGCATATCCGAAAAAACCCAAACTTTTTATGGAAAAACACAATTTGGCGATAATACATGTACAGCCGGTCACTTGACTGGGCGACAACACAAGCATTAGTTTAGCTTGATTAGATACTTACACTATTAAATATATGCGATGCCATCCGAGAAAATTGGATGAGTCATGAGCGCTGTCTATGGTAAAGTTACCAGAGTGTATTCTAGCTATGGCGTCGTATTTGTTGGGAAAGATGCTCTGAAAAAAAACGAATAATATTTGGTTAACATTTTCTTCCTTACTTTCTTTGTTCAGTCTGTTTCAGTCGCTTTTTAGTTGTAAGCGTCCTCTGTAACGGCCACAGATAGCCTACTCTTTTTCGAAATCTACAGAGGCGTCTTTAGCGTACACTGAGACACATACAGGACCTCGGTTTTGAATCTCATCTCAAAGACTATACTTGTATTAAGCTTTTTACAGATCTAGTATAGACAGGAGATAAAAATCATCTCTGAAAATTGCCAAGTCCCGAGTGAGGTTCGAACCCACAACTTTTGACTTAGAAAGCCAGTGACAGTTCCACTTGGCCATGTCGACTGATTTTAGCTCACCTGAGTGAAAATTGCGATGACTCCCCGACCGTCCTGTATCGTGTATAACTTTAAAATTTTAATCATCACCTCCAAAATTAGTGGACAAAATTTTATATTTGGCAATTATCATGTCTAGGTAAAAGGTTTTCAGGTTTTCACAAATAAAGGAGTTTCGTCTCCTTGGGCCACATAAATGGAAAATGATGATTTTTTTTTTAATTTCTCCTCTGAAGATAAAAGAGATATAGGTAAGATACTTAATGGATATATCTAGTTTCAGAGTTGCAAAAATCGTAGCTTCAGGACCCAATATGGGAAATGGCAAGGAACCTAGAAGGAAACATTTTAAACAATTATCTGGAAAGCTATCAACTTTGTGTATAGTCGAATATTACTGATGCAATAATTTTGATATATAGATGCAGGTCATTGGTTCAAAGGCCAAGGTCACGTATGCAAAAGACCACGAAAATGGCAAATTGTCTGGAAAACTATAAACTATTTATATAGGCATGTATTTGTATATTATAGTAATGTAGGTATTGGTATAACAATCTTTTTGGTATGTATATATAGATCAGGGGTTCAAAGGTCAAGGTCACATATACAAAAGAACAATGAAATGGTTAATTATCTGGAAACCATATAATCTTTTTGTATAGGCATGTATGTTAGAATATTGAAAATATTTATTTGATATATAGATCAAGATCATGGTTTCGAAGGTCAATGTCACGTCTGCAAAAGAATACCAAAATTGCTCATGATCTGGACAATTACAAACTCTTCGTATTTTTATGTAGGTTAAGAGACTATGTAAATGTCATCTATCCTAGTGAGCTTGAAATAAAAGACACGACTGATTCCTCAAGTTCTAGACTTATACCTGAATTATGACGCACACGAAAGGCTACATTTGAAACTTTATGACAAACGTGATGACTTTAATTTTTCTATTGTCAACTTTCCTTTTTTATGCAGTAATATACCTGCGTCTCCTGCTTTTGGTGTATTTGTTTGCCAATTAATACGCCATGGTAGAGTTTGTTCCCAATACAGGGACTTTGTACAACGAAGTAGGCTGTTTGCAAATAAATTGTTGACTCAGGGATTGCAAGCCTAGGCTTATCAAGGCCCTCAAAAAGTTTTATGGCCGTCATCAAATTATTGTTGATAAGTTTGATGTCTCTGTGTCCAGGATTGTCCTGGATTTATTTGACGTCTCATAGTCCTTCCATTCCCAATTTTGATTACACACATGGCGGGTGTAGCTAGCTTAACAGGAGGTGCTTACCCTTCCGGAGCATCCGGCCTCACTTCCCTGGTGGAAGTTCACGTGTCTAACCTAACTTGTCAGTTCCTACTTTGCTTCTGGATTGTGATTCGGACATGGATTAGTATGATTGTTTTTGATTAGAATATTGGACGTATTGGCAAATCATTTTGATACCAACTGAGCGTAGTGGTCAGGGCAATCTAATCGGTCAACCAATCAAATCTAAATAGCATAATATACTAAACAGTCACACATAGTGAAAACATTTAAAACATTTCTGCTAAAATAAAATATTTCAATGAATATTATTAAAAGAAATATTAATAATAAAAACGATTTTCTTAGAACTTATCATGCAATTTTACTTGTCAACAACCGCGGCCGCCGCCGAAACCGGAAACGCAAATTTCAAGTCTCGCCTCATGACGACTGTAGTCCTCAGACGGAACATTAACACGCGTCAAAAATATTAGATGCTTCCAAAATTATCACTTTGAATTTATTTATGGAAATTGTATTTTCATGCATTTACAATTTTTAAATATATAAATGAAAAACGAAACAACAAAGAATCGGGGTTTAAGGTCTTCCGAAGGACCGATGACTTCCATTTCTAAATGCTGAATGCTTGGCGAATTTAAAAAAAAACAGTTACTACATGATTTATATTTTGGTAAGACTCGGTAGATGTTTGAACCCTGACCTCCCACAAACGGAGTAAATACTCTACAAATGAGCTACAGTCCAACAAGGCCTTCAAGGCCACCTTTATATAAGGGCCACCTGCTTATAAAGGCCAGTAGAATTGTATCCGAATTGCTATTTATTCATATTATTTTAACCTGAATACAAAGGCCACCTGCCTATAAAGGTCACTTTAACTGGTTCCCTTTGGTGGCCTTTATAGACAGTTTTGACTGTACATTTGTGGTTTAGGTGACCTGTTAGGTACGACGGACTTTATGTCTTCAATGAAACATGCCAAGTCTACTTACCGTGTCTGATTTTAAATCACTCACTGCCTTCAAATACGCGTTTCGTTCATTCTCTGTCAAAAGTCGTATTTCCTTCCTGACCCTTCTGGGTAGTGCTTGGCGTTTTGTTCTATGACTGTAAATCTCGCCGTAGAACTCTCTAAGCAGCGCCCCTACCCAGTTCAAAGTCTCTTGAGGGATGTCCAGTTTTAACTTGTCCATGTCGAGTTCTCTTATTTTGAAGGTTTTTAGGCAGTAGCTACTGATGGAGTGACCAGGGTAGTCAGATGGTCGAAGTCCTCTGGTTCTCTTCTGGAGGCATTCGGAGAGTGCAGCCGGTAATGGAATAGAATGAATGGCACAAAAGCAGAGTTTGGTGTATCCCAACAGCCAAACAAGAGATACGATTATGTGAATTTTGATCAGCATCTAAAAATGGAAAATAAATTAATATAAAAATGTGCAGTTTTCATTGGGTTCCTCGAATTTAAGGGCCAAATTGGCTTGTAATTACCGAACTAGTGCTTGTATAAAATTCAAAAAATTATCATGAAAAAATTGCTTCATTTTTTCCCCTGATTTCAAGACCAACTAAGTAATATGAAAATCGTGCTGGTCTAGTGACAAAACGTTGCAGAGTTTATATAGATGTCATATACCATTTTTTGAATGTATTTTATTATTAAATTTTAAAAAAAAATGGTATATGACATAGACAATGCAGTCAAAACAAGACATAACAAAAACACCATATAAGAAAACAAGATAAGAAAATTCCACTCCTAGTACTAATGCCGCAGTTTTTAAATCTTCCTACTTTGGACAAGAATTGGGAATAACAGTGCCCTATCTGAATTCAAACCTATGGTAATGAGAGGTCATATGATTCGTAAACTTACGCTAAAGACCACTTTAAACATCAAACCGCCACCCACCCAATGCAAAATAATTACTAAGTAACACCATTCAGTCGGGGCATTGCATAAAACACTCATTATTAGAGCTGAAAAAGGCATATGTATATGCAGTGGCGTAGCGTCTATATAAGCCAATAATCCTGTGCTTGCACATAATGTTTTGATAAAAATTAATTCAGTCTGTCATGAAAATAAAATTCAAATATTGTGAAAATAAAACAATGATTTTTTTTATCTTAAACAGAAATAGTGGTAAGCCAATATGATAGTCTCGGATGATAAGCCGTGTACGTTTTCCTGGGATGCATTGAGCCCAAATACCTAGATACAGCTCAAATTACTACTAAAGACACCAAGAGTAAAACCATTGACCCTAATTTCAAAAGCATCTTCAGCTTGGGTAAAAAACTTCAGTTTTTATGTCTATGTCTTTGATAGATAGAGTTGTTGCTTACAAATTTCATCGGAGAACAAGATTTATTGATTGAATGAACCAGCTGTAGGTAGGTGAAATGACAGATTTCGACTTCTTCAGTGCGCTCAGCGCAATTAAGGTATTTTAACGTTGTCATACCCACTGTGAGACGGGCATTGTTACGCCACATAGCGGTGTTGCCGCATAAACGCGCCCAACACGTCTATGCGGGGAATTCTAACGCATAAAGAGGTCCGCCACGTTTATGCGGCGGCGTTCAACGCATAAAGATGTGTTGCTTATATGCGGCGCAAGGCTGCCTTTTTGACGCATAAAGATGGCTGATTTTAACGAGTTGGTATGAAATTTAAAAAGAGCTGATATCTCGACAAAAACGGTGGTGGTGATATAAATTATGACGACGACGGTGACAATTGAGAATTTATGTTGTTGTGTGTTGTTGATAATGGTAATAATAATACGAGGATGGGGACAGGGACAATGAGCGCGACGACGATGTTACCGTCGTCGTGCCGACGGCGGTGGCGTTCATGACTGTTGATGATCGTTAAATTGTGATTTTGGCAGAATTTCGACTTTTGATTTAATAATAATAATAATAATAATAATAATAATAATAATAATAATAATAATAATAATAAAAAAAATAATAATAATATAATGATGATCATCACGATGGTGGTGGTGTTTTATGTGAAGGTGGTAATAATGATGGAGGTGTAAATGCAGGTGATTATAGTAATTGTTTTCTTTATGCGGCGGAATGTAGCCTTTTTGCCGCATAAAAGCTTTCTCTTTATGCGTTGAAATTCCCCGCATAGACGTGTTGGAACACGTTTATGCGGCAACACCGCTATGTGGCGTAACAGGGCATCAGTTTGAAGGTCTTGTGACAAAAATCCTTCTTACCCATGTACATAGATAGCATTTAGAATACAGAAAATTGCAATAAATTGCTCCATTTTTACAATTCTTTTGGGGCATGTCCCCGTAACAACTTAGTAAGGACGCGACCACGGCATGTTTGGTGCCTTTGACACCGGGCTTGCAAATGCATTCCTTTCTCATTAAGCCACTGTGTACATGTGTTTTCACACGCTAATTTTGATATAACATTGGACCGACTCGGTAGTGTGACCAAGTGGATCACAAAGCCTTCCGTTCAAAGCCTAAATACCAATCCTGTTCTGACAGTCTTCAGCGTTAGAAAGATCACAAGCAGGTTGTTTTTTTTCTGCGGTTGTCCCCAGAATTCCAGAATATAAAGAACAACTCCTCGATATGAGTAAATTATACTCGGGGCGTAAAACACCACGCCACCCACCTCACTTCGTTTAAAAAAAATTGTGCCGTATGTTTCATATCATTTACTCCCTCATGTAAAGTATTTCCTTAGCTAAATTTGGTACAACATATTTTGGTATCTTTTCTACATCTTGAAAATAATTGTGGTTTTCATAATTTTGGCCCACGCACCACTAATGAGGAATTGTATTCCGAAACAACCGTTTAGTGACGTAAAATTAAAACTGGTGTAATATGTAATTAAAACTAACCTTTTGTAAATAAGCCCGTCTTTCGCCAAAACTTGATACATGTATTAGGCAGATCCGTTTCGGCTAAAGTTGCAATGCGCTTAACTGTTACTGATGAGTATTAAATCTTTTATCCGTTTATCAAACTTAGAACATGTCGGACGATGACGGGTTTATGTCAGTTTTAATGTTTACAGATTTAGATAAATTATGTAATGCATGAAAATATATCAGGAAAAATACAACTAAATAAAAGTTAAAACATGGCCATTTGCACTGTGAACGTGCAACCCCACAGCGAGGTCACCATGTACCTCTTAACAAACTACTAGGAATTTAATTGGTGTGCCGTAAAAATAAATTAATTGGCTGTTTACTTAGAAGAAATACCGAATCAAACATTTCATTTAGCGATGAATGTATTAGAAATCTAATTAATTTAGATTTTAAGTTTTTAATTACATAATTTTACAAGATTTTCGACGGCCCGTTATTTGTTGTGCATGTTCAATACAGACCTGTTGAAAGTTTAACACTCTTGAAATAACGAAAATGATACGAAGTTAGACTGCCGAGTGGCGTGATGTGGAAACTAATGTCCGAAAAGCTTTCGGAGGCCGAGTGGCGTGATGTGGAAACTAATGTCCGAAAAGCTTTCGGAGGCCGAGTGGCGTGGTGTGGAAGCTAATGTCCGAAAAGCTTTCGGAGGCCGAGTGGCGTGGTGTGGAAGCTAATGTCTGAAAAGCTTTCGGAGGCCGAGTGGCGTGATGTGGAAACTAATGTCTAAAAAGCTTTCGGAGGCCGAGTGGCGTGATAAACTGGTGGCCCTTGTATAGAGGTGGCCTTTAAGGCAGCTTCAACTGTACTTTATTAATCTTTATGGATGAATGTGAAGTGCGAGTGTTTTGTAAGTATATGGTCTGTCTTGTACCAGCGTGCACTCGAGCGACTTTTTACGATGCTCGTTAACCGAGTCAGTACGCCACAGACAAGTGTACCACTCGCCCAGTCACAATATACTGACACTGGATGAACCAGTAAAGGCCAAAGGCAAGGGAAATTCACTTTACCACATGTGGTCCGAGCGTGAATTTCCCTCACAGCGGTGAGAGACCCTGGATTTGTAGACTCGCGTCTTATCCATTAGGCCACCGCGGTCTTCATCGAGATGTAGGTAACGAAGACCCGATAAGAGCTGTCTATTCGACCGGCACTAACTCGTTAGCCTGTTAAACTTTCGACAGGTCCGTACATGGTCTTTTACAAGGTCATAGCCAGTTCAGTCATGACTGGAAAAGTGTAAATAGTTAAATTACTTTTAAATGCATGTTAAACAGTTATAAGATTAAAGACGAGGTAATTAATGTTTGTCAGTTGCCTTCTTCTAAAATGGTTGTCGTTGACGCTGCACTCGAGCAGGTTGTGAAAAGGCGTATTAAATATTCTTTCAATGTGAATTGTTACAGATGAACAAGTCATGTTATTGGCAATATATTGCAGTCATCAGTCAGTTATTGTTTCTGCTGAAAAACATATTGAAGACCTCAGCCGTAGTTGGTGTTGGTATTGCTATCAGCAATACATTACGGTTATTGGTCGTTGACTGTGCTGCAATATTTGAAGCCCGGAAAGCTAATTAAGGAAAAGTTAAACGATATATAAGAATATTTTATTCGAAGTGATTAAAGAAATGCTGGGGATGTTAATGTGTGACAGTTGTCGAAAATTATCCTCTTTTGTAAACATCGGTTATCGTTGGCGCTGCAACCAGAAGTGTATTTGATATTTTAAATACTTCATTTGAATACATGTATTACAAATGGAGGGGTGTGTTTATTGGTTGTCTCCCTTTCATTACAGATTTTAATATATTCCGGACATTGATCGTCGTTGCTGTCACAAACAAATTGATCTGAAATTCTTCACTTGAGACAAATATTTGATTAATTAATTTTCTTCATCTGAATCAGAAATTTATAATATATATTGAAATACTGTTTGGGTTCTGTAAAACGTATGCATGTAAGGGCGTTAACCAAATAATGCAGTGATTTTATGATATTAAACTGTCGCACGCAATTCAGGCTACATTGTTTGCGTGACTTTTAATAGTAGTTCAGTACTGGTCATTTGTAAACAAAAGATTAGACTTAATATTACAAAATCTGTTTAGTTTTTCAGCACTTGCCGACTATTTCGGAATAAAATTCCTCATCAGTAGCTGTGGAAATCCAAATACTTTTAAGATGATGGAATGAGAAAAATTGACACTAAATGCATTCAAAAGTGGTAGAATCTATAAGGCAACATGTATTTTTATTGATACAGTGGAACTTCAATAACTCGAACATCGATATCTCGAATACCACGATAAATAGAAAATGGCAAAATTATCGAGTGGTGTGGAAATATGGCCCAAGTCAGTATTCTCTCACTTTAACTCAGTTCGTGGATGGTGGAGGAAACCGGAGTGTCGGAGAAAACCAACGGTATTCGCCAAGCAAACTGATAAATTATCCAACACTAGAATATGCCCCGAGTGGGTTGAAAACCTATGCGTTTAGAGGCTCTCCGATCAGTAACTGACGAATCGCCGGCCACGTCCACAACGTTCTGCTAAAGCCCGGCACGCTTGGAATACACACAAAAAGAACAAAAACTCAGCCTGAATTGTGCCATTAAATTAAATCACTGACGCTAGTACGTCATTGGTTGCCGTGGCGCTGCTTTGGTACCGTGGTGACGGACAGGTGTCGGAACATCAAAGGCACGGCCGGCGATACGTCAATTAGCTATCGAGATACATTTATTGCGAGGTTTTACTGTTTATTGTACGACTTTATTAAATGGGTTTTTGTACCGTCGATATTATAAATATAAAAGTGAATTATTACACATTTGGCATTTGGTGTTGAGAAAATATATAGTGCAATAAACACATATAACAATGAAATATTTTTTTTAAAAATCCAATAGTTTAAAATTACGCTAAAGCTGCATGGTTTAAAATTTGAGATATTCTGATTTTTTGTTGAAACAAAAACGCAAAATGCAACACATTCAGATAGTAATTTTCTGTAACAAATATCCTATCCATTTCAAAGAAATTATTTATTTGTAAAATAAGTGTCACATTGTATGAAACATTAAGAATCTTTGTAATCAGATTGTGGGGTTTTAATACACGGATGATATCAGCTCGTATCATCATGTCTGATAATGTGATTACGGATGTACAAAAGTCTTCATATCAGATATCAGAAAAAGTAATAAAATCCAAAATAAATGTACAATTAAATTGACTGTACATGTCTATAAAGGTCAACCAAGTGAACCAGGTGGAGGTGGTCTTTAAGGCAGGTTGGACTGTACACGTCTATAAAGGTCACCCAAGTGAACCAGTAAAAGTGGCTTTGTGGGCACGGGGCTTTTATATAAAGGTTCAAATAATATGAATAAAGACCAATTGGGATACAATTCTACTGGCCTTTATGAGCAGATTGCCCTTAAATGGAGGTGGTCTTTAAGGCAGGTTGGACTGTACACGTCTATAAAGGTCACCCAAGTGAACCAGTAAAAGTGTCATTTGTGGGCAGGTGACCTTTATATACAGGTTCAAATAATATGAATAAAGACCAATTGGTATACAATTCTACTGGCTTTTATAAGCAGATTGCCCTGAAATGGAGGTGGTCTTTAAGGCAGGTTGGACTGTACACGTCTATAAAGGTCACCCAAGTGAACCAGTAAAAGTGTCATTTGTGGGCAGGAGGCCTTTAAATAAAGGTTCAAATAATATGAATAAAGACCAATTGGGATACAATTCTACTGGCTTTTATAAGCAGATTGCCCTTAAATGGAGGTGGTCTTTAAGGCAGGTTGGACTGTACATGTTTATTAAGGTCACCCAAGTGAAACAGTTAAAGTGGCCTTTGTGGGCACGGGGCCTTTATACAAAGGTTCAAATAACATGAATAAAGACCAATTGGGATACAATTCTACTGGCTTTTATAAGCAGATTGCCCTTAAATGGAGGTGGTCTTTAAGGCAGGTTGGACTGTACACGTCAATAAAGGTCACCCAAGTGAACCAGTAAAAGTGGCCTTTGTGGGCACGTGACCTTTATATAAAGGTTCAAATAATATGAATAAAGACCAATTGGGATACAATTCTACTGGCTTTTATAAGCAGATTGCCCTTAAATGGAGGTGGTCTTTAAGGCAGGTTGGACTGTACATGTTTATTAAGGTCACCCAAGTGAAACAGTTAAAGTGGGCTTTGTGGGCTTTGTGGGCACGGGGCCTTTAAACAAAGGTTCAAATAACATGAATAAAGACCAGCAAATTTGGCACAGTTTAGTGGTTTGCTGTTTATTCGGAGGAGACCCATAAGCAACATAGAATAAATGGGTTTTGGAACAGTGTAGTGATAGGCGAGGTAGTGAAGTTAATGAGAGCATTATACAAATGATTGACTGTACAGTAAACCCCCACCTTGGTTCACTGCCACTACTTTTTCAGTCCATTTTTGGCATTTAATATTTATAAATGGGTTTGGCGATAAATCGAGGAAGGAAATTTAAGAACTTAAAAATAGTACGTAGACAAGCAATGCTAGCAAAGTTATTGCGGGACATTATAACTTTCGATTATTTACTCCTTACTCAAATTGGCAAAAATAAAATAATGCAAAAAAAAAAAAAAAAAAAAAAAAACATTAGAAATAACATATATAGGATTCGATACCAGTTTAATATAGACAAATTAAATTGACAAAAAAAAAATATCCAAAAAGAAGTGGTATATGTCTTTTAATGGAATATTTATAGCAAAGTCGCTTGTATACAAAATGGCTTCATTGCAATGTTTCATAATCAAGAATAACACACGCCATGCATATAAACAAGTTATTTCAAAGACGTTTATTGTTTTACCTCAAACTAAATGCAAGAGAATATATTTTGTTACTTATATGTTCTCAAATACATGAAATGTTTATAGTAAAAATTCTACTAAAATCTGATACGGGGAAAATAGTTTTTTGAGGTGTTTTAATTTTTTATGGCGATTTTTATAGACAAGGGAGATAACTTTGGTAAAACAGGTGGAGTTTTAGTCCCATTATCATGTTTTCTTTGCTATTTGAACAAAAGCAAAGACCCTGGAATTAATCAATCATAATTGTTTTCATATATACAATTAACATTATGCTAACTCTCTTCATATAGTAGCAGAAAATACTTGAAGATTTTGAAAATTTCTGTGTAAAATTTAGGATCACAATACAGTTATCTCCTTTTCTATAGAAAATGCTATTGGTAACCGAATTCTACAGGATTGAAATGGGTAGATTTCTTATGGTGAATAGGAAAAACACCTTTCCTGAAAACAATCACATAAATAAAAAAATTTCTGTTGCAATTACCCTATTTTTTCATAGATTAGTCTAGACTTGTTCTATAGTTATTTACCTTTCTATTCGTTTGCGATAGCACCTGAGGTCCTTTGTTGTTTTGTTTGCCATAAGGACGTATGTACGTGTAGGAAAAATATTGTTTTGAAATTGATCTGTTTTTGATTTTGTAAATATTTATTCTGTTTTCGTACAATAATGTTGATGTTTCACGTCTTGTTTTTTTTCTAATCCTGATAGATCGATACATAGTGTTACAAGACATGGAAAAACAGTACAGACCCGTCGAAAGTTTAACATGAGCTAACTAAACAGACTCCAATTGCAAGTTCGATTGCTGAGATGCCGAAATATGGATAACCTGTGGCCAGAAAGCTGCCGAGGGACAGATAGCAGCTGTCGAAAAACTGTCAAGATAGATAACTAACGATGGTCCGAAATAAGCTGCCTTTTCCCGTACTAATTCGTTAGGTTTGTGTTAAACTTTCGACAGGTTTGCACTTAATAATGTAAAGTTCTCCAGTTTCTGAAGACATTTGCAATAGATCACGATTTGTTATATTCCTTTATAAAGAAACGGTAGGCCAGACCACATACTTGAAAGACAAAACCTGTACTTTTATGAAAATCATGATGACTTTCAATTTTTCTTTTGTCAAATATTTTCTATTATCAAATTTCCTTTTTGTACAGCGCAGCATCATACCCGTTTCTTCTGCTTATCACGTACTTGTTTACAATGAATACGCTAACATGAAGCGTGCTATCGCTACAAAAACTTAATACAACGAAGCAAGCTGCTGATCACAAATAAAATTCTTGACGCAAGTATATTGCAAGCGTAGGCTTTTTAAGGCCCTTAAGACGTCTTATGGCCGTCATCACAATATTGTTGATAAAAAATGTTTTTAGTATCTAAAATTATCTTTAAAAAATGTTTTTAGTATCTAAAATTATCTTGTATATATTTTACGTCCAATAATTCCATTTTCCTTTAATTTTACTCGTGGTGGTTGTAATAGAATGTTCTTACTCTTCCGTAGCACCCAACCTCAACTACCCCAAAAGTTCACTTTTTTACTTAATTTGTGCGTTTTCACTTGTTACTTTGTTTTTGGGATGGTGATATTGACAAAGACTGGTACGTTTGTTTTTTTTATTTAAAATAATTGTGACTTGACAAATCTATTTTTGCTTGGAAAGAACTACAGAATTATTATATTTGGGCGAGATATACTTCCGCTAAAAGTCCCCAGCAAAACAGCAACATTTTGTCACCGATAAAGCGGTATGCAGTATAAGACGCTCTTATTTGGCTATTTGTCTATTTGGCTATATTTGTGTTGAGTATGATAAATAGTTTCTGTTTAGTCCGTTTGTAGCCCAATGGCAGCTGGCAAGTAAATGGTTGGTTGGTTGAATGTTGCTTAACGTCACATCAGCAATATTTTTCAGCTATTCGCGACGAACACTATTTTATCAATCTCTATGGATTAATCTATAAAACAAGTTCGTGTATACATGTGAATTGCGAGTATGTTTTATGGTCTGCTATGTACTAGCTCGCACTCGGGGCGACTTTAAGGCGCTAGCTCACAGTCAGTACGCCGCAGACAAGCGTACCACTTCCCCAGTCCATTATACTGAGACCAGGTGAACCAGGCCAACGGCAAGGGAAATTTACTTTCCCATATGTGGTCTGAGCGGGGCTCGAACTCACATTAGCGAGAGACCCTGGATTTGTATACTGATGTCTTGGTGGCCTCTTGAGATGGCAAGTTGAGCAAATGACCAAAATAAATTGATATTTAACAAAGATTTACGCATTCATGTATTTATGACTGTTTCAAAAATACAATACAAAAGCACCATTGATATGGTCAACAACATATATCACATAAACAATACATAAAATTAACAGTTAGCTAACAATACTTTTTCTTTATCACATAATAATACTCATTAGTACATCAAAAACAATATCACCATGGTAACAACATAAACAACAAACTGACAGACAAAATTTTCCACAAATGTCTACAAAAAGACTATGGGCCTCCTATTGCTCACCTGAGCGCACCACAGAATTAAAATAAATCAAATATTTTCGCAAACGTAGACCTTTTATATAGCGATGCTATGTATGGACTTTCAAGCTTCTAGGAATTTTAATTCATGAGAAAGATTTGATAATGGTTTTATTGTTTTTCAGGTCACTATGACCTTGAATGTGGGTCAAGTTCAATTGGCTTTTCACAAACACGATAGAGCTTTATACACTGATGCTATGTTTGAAGTTTCGAGGTTTTTATTTTTTAAACTAATTAATATCAGATGCTGATGGTTTTTCTACTTAAGGTTATTGTGATCTTGAATGTGGTTGGAGGTCGACCAGCTAATCAATCTTAGAAGAGCTTTATGATCTAGACTTAGTCATTCAAAGCTTGATTAGTTTAATCAATGATTAACAAAAATTCAAAACAGCAATAAAAAACAACATAACATTACTTAAATCCATAGATTTATAACCACGTGCTTCAGTGTGATGAAATTCTATTCACTTACCACATTTTTAACACTTATTTCACAACAAATTCGAAATTATGCATTATTTAAATTTTGATTAAACTGATCACGCTTCGAACAACTGACCCTGATGTTATGCATGAATTTTAAGCTTCTGGGCACTTGGTTTTGGTTACATGAAAAGTAAACATTTGAACGTGTTTCCTATTTGAGGTTTCCGTGACCTTAAATGTATGCCAATGTGCACCAGGTTTGCTACTGTCCTGCTACAAAATATGGACTACCAAGTCCCTAGTCCTTGTGATTGTTGCTTACAGGTATTACTACTTTAGATCAGTATGACCTTGAATGTACCCAAGGCCAATCAGCTTTGCAAACATGGTAGAGTTTCATACCTTAATGTAATATATGCAGTTTTAAGCCCTTGTAGCTGATGATAAGCAGAGGGTTTACTACTTCAGGTTATAGTGACCTTGAGTGTTGGTCTTTTGGGCTTAAATATGAAACAATAGGACCTTAAAAAGCTTATAATGATGGGCATGTGGTCTATATACTGAGGGTCTTTTTGCCTAAAATATAGACCAATGAGGCATTTAAACACTGGTCTTAATGGACAAATGTTTATATTGGGTAATATTAGGGTCTTTCTACCTATGGTCCCTGTGACCTTGAATGTGCTTCAGGTCACTGACGGGTAGGGGTCAATGTCCTAATGCTGTTTAAGAATTATAAAGATCCAAGTCCTGTTATTTTATGACAAGCAGATGGTTAAAGGGTCTTCTTTAATTGTTAAAATATAAAACAATGGAACCTTAATACACTTAACTTAATTAACAGGTGGTCTTTATATAGAGGTTTATTTTTTGTTGTTGATATAAGCATTGATACCTTGAGATAGGTGGCCAATATATACAGACAGTGGTTTCTATAGCAATTTTACTGTATAATATTTTAACAAGCCTATATATGATGGTACCAACTTTATGTATTGTAACCATATATAAATTAAAACATTTCATTTTTTTAAATGTTTAAAGATGATTTTAAAAAACAAACCCAAAAAGACTAAAAATCATACATATTTAAACAAAAATTAAACAAATATCAAACACAATTAACTACTTTTCATGTAAAACAAATTGTACACACTGCAATCCATAAATAATTATACACATTTAAAATTGCTATCATCTTGTCAAATTCATTCATTAAATCAAAATTGAAAGTTTTTTTACAGTATTTAAATGTAATATTTACTTAATGATCTATATGTATGCAACACAGTTGTCTTCTTAACAATCAATTTCTTTTGATTTTTTTTAAATATTGAATAAAATTATAAAAATGTTAGCAAAATCTTTTTTCCAGACAAAACACTATTTCAGCTAAAGAAAATCACTTTTTAGCAGAAGTATAATTTTGTGAAGATTTTCAGTCTGTAATGATACAACTTGGTTTAACATGTATAATAATTTATGGATGGTAGTGTATTATTTAATTGCACATGCCCATATTAACAATTGTAAAGTTATAACAATGATGTGGTACTACAGTGAAACATGGACAACTCAAAACACTAGGGACTTCTATTTCGTGTTCTGAGTTATCCATTGTCAAACAAAAATAAAATGTTACCATCAAATAATTATTGATATCCCATGGTTTTGGGAACATCAAAGTTCCACCTTCCTATGTTTTCATTGAGTCCATCTGAATGTCCATAAATGTTCTCAAAACAGATCAAAGGACGTTTTGAAAATTTGCACTAATGTTAAGCACTATAGCATATATGTATACAAGTCAAGTTTGATTTTCAGCACTATTCCAATTATAAATTGAATAACAGTACTTCAATGGTTTAAATAATTCGCCTACTTTCAGAGAGAGCGAGAGAGAGAGTGTGTGTGTTGACTAGCATTCAAATTTACATCTATTTTGCACAGTCAATTATTTTCAGATTGTGTGTGCATGTATGTTTTTCGACTAACATTCAAATTTATATCTGGCTTATATATCTTGAACTGACTAGTTTCATGATTCCATTATGGTGTATGTGTTTTATGATAGAAAATTCTATTTAGCATGAGAACAGGATGCTCCCTGTGACTACCGGATTTACATTTGTTAGTTAAGAAACTCCCTTTCTCTCTCTTTCTCTTTCTGAGAGAGAGAGAGAGAGAGAGAGAGAGAGATAGAGAGAGAGAGAGAGAGATACATTTAATAGAAAAATTTCTGACAATACCCTTAAAATGAGGAATTCTACATTTATCTCTGGTTTGAATGAGTGTTCATTTAGTTGACCATTATGAAAACTTTTAGTAACCTGCTTCAGGTCTTTGAAATGAAATGTTATAGCAAGAGTTTGATTTGCAGATAAGCGACTCTCCTTATAAAATCTATTAATTTTTCTAGGATATGTGTCTAACTATTATAGTTTGAGATCAAAGAACTGCAGTGTTCAATCCTGAACTGTGGTAAGACCAAGGCCTTGAGCAATTATGGCTATGTTTTCATGATAAATGGGACAGTCTTGTTCATTTGAAAAAAAATAAAGTGTTGTAATTTTCAGGTTTGTAATTCTTGCAAACACATACTAACTCTTTCATGGAAATGATAATGTTTCATGTCCTGTGTCATCTTTGAAAGCTAATACATTTATCAATGAAGTTTGTTTTAAGAGGAAACTGAGGGAAGTTCGGGAACACACAGAATAGAACAGCATTTCTGTCACTCAACTAATATTAAAAAAAATGGTCATTGTTTGCCCACTAACAATATTTTTGGAGCCTTTGTTTTCATTTTTGGATCAATGGTACAAAGACCCCTTCTAGACGGACTATTTTAACCAGTTACATGACTGTCTCGAATACGACTGTGTCATTTGACTGATAATGGTCTTCATTTTCTGTGCTTATTTTATGATCAGGATGAGCCTGGAAGTGCCGTCTTAGATGAGCTCCTCTGGCGTAACTACAGTCACAAACTTTACAGAAAAATGGCTTATCTCCTGTGTGAACATGTAAATGAGATGTCAAGTTCGCTTGAACGCTAAAACTTTTTGAACAAATCTCACAAGAGTATGGTCGTTCACCCGTATGAACCACTAAATGAGTCTGTAGACACTTTCTGGAGAAAAAATGTTTTCCACATTCCCCACACGCGTATTTCCTTTCTTTAAGATGTACTCTCCGCTGGTGAGCTTTCAGGTTGCCCTGAGTGATAAATTGATGACCACAATTGTCACATGTGTAGGGTTTAGTCCCAGAATGCATCATCAAATGTCGGTCTAAGTGGGATTTCCTGGCAAATGTCTTTGTACATACTGTACATTCATATGACTTTTTACCCAGATGGTGAACCATAATATGCTCCTGCATATTTCGTTTTGTTTTAAACACCTTGCCACAAGCTTCACAAGCGAATCTATATGCATCACCATGTGAGATCATATGTCGCTCCAAATTATACTTACTGTCAAAGCTGTTTTCACACAAGCCACACTGAAATATTTTTTCCAATTCCTGGTCATGCTGCATTTTCAAATGTCTTTTAAGATGATACTTTTGTCTGAATGTTTTCTTACACAAGTCGCAAGCAAACGGTTTCTCACCAGAATGGATCGTCAAATGCCGTCGGAGATCTGGGTTTCTGCTGAAGGTTTTACTGCAAATTTTACAAAATGGCTTCTCTTTGACACCATTTTTCTTCTTTAATCCATCCAAACATTTATCAATCATCTGTTGATTCCCAATTAAGTTTTTGTCCAAATCATTTGTTTTAACTTTAATATGAGACAGCTTAGAAACAACATTAGTCTGCAGTTGCTTAGAAACAACATTAGTTTGCAGTTGCTTAGCAGCATTAGTTTCCAGTTGCTTAGCAACATCATTAGTCTGATGCTGCTGCTTAGCAACAGTATTTTTATTGAATAAGTTTGGTAAAGAAACTGTAGCCATGGCAGCTAATGATTTGATATCTAAATGTTCAAGGTGAGCCTTGACCTCTTTTTCAAGATTTTGGGTGGCATGGCAACCATCAACAATCCGTAAATGTTTTGATTTTAAAGAATTTTCCCTATCAATTTCACATTTGGAATCCAAACTGTCACTGCCTTTTTCATTGTTAACACTATTGTTTTCATCCATCTCAATTGCTATCTCAAAGTTTTCAGAAATTGCGTTACCATCTTTCAAAGAAATATCTTCAATTTTGGAATCATTGTCATGAAAACTCTCAGTACCTTTTTGATTGCAATTACTCTGCTGGTTTTCGTCCACTGCCAGTCCAGTCTCAACATTTTCAGAAATCATGTTACCATCTTTCAAAGAAATATCTTTAATGTTGGAATCACTGTAATTAACAGTCTCGTATTGTTGACTGTAATTACTAGAACTTGGCTCTTTTTTTATCAATGCAATTCCAGTCTCAACATTTTCAGAAATAAAGCAATTATCTTTTAAACAAACTTCTTCAATTTTGCAATGACTTTTTTCATTCGATGGATCTGATTCAGACATATAATAATCCATGAGTCCTGTGTATTCAGTACCATAGTCACTCAAATAAGCACCCCCGGTAAATCTAGGTGATAAAACATACTGGTAACTTGTCGACGCATTCTCACATGAGCCCGCTGAGTTTTGGCAGTCATTGCCATAGTAACCACTCTCATAAGCATCATCTATTGAAGTATTATCATCTGTTGGCGTCATGGATGAAATATTTTTACCAGACAAACTTTCATTTGACACAGGAGAGTTCTGTCTGTCTTCACTGCAGTTATTCTCATAAACATCATCTGTTGTTGGTGACATGGATGAAATACTTTTAACTGTCAGTTTATCACTTGATACAGGATGAGTATGTCTGTCTCTACCGTAGTTGGTCTTATAAACATTATCTGTTGGTTTCATGGATGAAATATTTTTGTCTGACAAACTTTCACTTGACACAGGAGGTATGTCTGTCTCTACCGTAGTTGGTCTTATAAACATTATCTGTTGGTTTCATGGATGAAATATTTTTGTCTGACAAATTTTCACTTGACACAGGAGAGGTATGTCTGTCTCTACCGTAGTTGGTCTTATAAACATTATCTGTTGGTTTCATGGATGAAATATTTTTGTCTGACAAACTTTCACTTGACACAGGAGAGGTATGTCTGTCTCTACCGTAGTTGGTCTTATAAATATCATCTGCTGCTATTGATGATACTGCTTCATTTACAGGCAAAACCATTCTGCCCTCTGTTGTATATTCTCCATTGATAATGACTTCAAACTCCATATTTTGGTAATTATGGTCATTCTGTCATCACTGTCCTGAAAGTAAACCATTATATTATGATAATAATAATATGATTTATTACTATAAGAAAAACCTAACAAAATGCTAAAGAGGGCCTGACTCTGACTATTGCTCACCTCGAACTAGGTGAATCATAAGTTTAGCCTTTGCCAACATTTATCATCCAACCTAGGAAATAGGGAAACAGTTGACAGGTATTTTATATGTAGTAATACATGTTACAAAAAGATTTTGTAAAAAATTGAGGGAGTAGAGTTGAGTAATGGTGTTAAACATCCCAGTCAAGAATATTTCATTTATATTGAGACATTGCCAGCAATAGGCAACGGTGCAGAAATTTTGCCTGTGTTTTGCACTGATGGCATTATACACTAGGGTTCTTTATCATACCACACCTACTCAGGCATGTGACCTGGCCGTGACTTTAATTTCGTAATGCTGGGTACAGTCACTACCCACTTTCAAGTCTTGGGTCAGACCCGGTCGCTGATCGAACCCATGACCTCCCACTTATGGAGCAAGCACTTTACCGACTGAGCTACCGCAGTAGTGATAAATTGAGAGAGATGTATATAGAATAACAAAGAAGAATTGTATATTGGCACTTTAAAACAGGGAGGCAATGAGTGAGGTGGCAAAATATTAGGATGCCATTATGAGATTATACTGTTTTACTCAATCTTTAAATTTATAGATTTAGTCAAACCTCATTATAATGCCTCAAATCAAATGTTCATTCTGGGAGTTTAGAATAAATTCTTTTTTTTTTTTTTTTTTTTTTTTTTTTGTAGTCATACATTTTGTAGAAACCAAAATCAGGTACATTCTTTCCAATGTTGATTTTTATTTTTGAGTAGTATGTTGAATAACAAAGTTAAATTTTACAATCAATGTAAATTGAATTTGAAGCCAAATATTGACATTAAAATAGGAGAAAAAGTGAAAAACAATCCATTATGAGTTTATCCATGTACGATAGGGAAATCTCACCTTCTGGGTTGAACATTTCTGGTCAAGAGACTTGGCAAGCCTCGTCTCTGACTGAAATGTTTAACCCCTCAGCTGAGGTTTTCGTATCTTACATGGATAACTTTGAGAGAGGTTTGATTGATTGAATAGGGTTTTACATGGCAGTCAAGAATATTCACTTATATTGTGATGATACCAGCTATACCGAAGTGGCAGAAATTATCGCCATTGTGATGCAATAAAAGCAATAGTATACTTAAGCCCCATTTATAAGGCGAGAATTGCATACCTAAGTATTTTTACTCATATGCAAATTTACTCATGTAAGCAAAAGTATATTTTGCTTTGCGTTCATACATAATTTATGTACCATAAGTAAATTTGAAGTTTTCAACCAATTTTGAATAATTTTCATTCTGAACATTGTACAGTTTAGACTTGATTATCAGATAAGAACGTTTCTTTACTATTTAAGCACTGATTTGATACTGGGCTATTATAATGACAAAGGAGCCGTCATATACCAGTTTTTTAATTTAAGTTTATTTAATAATCATAAAAAAAAACATTGAAAAATGTTATATGACATATCCTTTAAAGACTTGTTTTTCTCAAGCCTTATACAAACAAACAAAATCTTACGCGAGTGCAGAGCACATTTTTTACTGTCTAGTTAGGGTAGAACTACACTGGATCTTCGATCTCTCTGGGTTGCTTGAAATGCCCATTGTGATGTTTGCAAAAAAGGACCGATGCCCATGTCCTGTTTGCTTGTTCTGTAATCTTGTGTTGTTCCTCATATCATATATCAGATATTTAGATTAGCCAATGTATCCTAACACCCAGTCTAGGCCCCAAAATGTTTTCACATTTTAGCTATTTATTACATTAAAACTTCTTTTTTAACTGAGCTGGACCCCTAACTCAAATTAGTTAAGCTTCATCCCTGTATATGAAGCTGCAAATTAATTCTTTAGGGGTCCGTCGAATGTTTAATTAAACCTGATGGTGAAAATTATTTCAGTGATGTTGAAGATGATGATGCTTATAATATTTGTTCTCCCAAAACACTTAGTAACGACATGGCATCTCCTTTTATGGACAATTCATTGTCAAATTTCTAAAAGTAAAATTTCTTTACATTCTGTGGTTGGCTTTTGTTGCTCAATCATTTTTCTTTGAAAACTAGTAAAATGTCAAATTTTGGTGACAGTTTGTCACTAGTTTTTGTGCTTTTGTCAAATAAATATATTTCAATTACAACTTTTGATCTTTATTGGATAATTATTACAAATCAATGAGGGCAGTGGTGGTTAATAGTGGTTGGCTTCTTTAACCGCTATGAGTTAGATCCCCGATTGTAACACCATATGTGGTGAGGGTTTCCCTTACAATTGGCACCTGTTGGTTAGCTCGATGTCAATACAATGGGATGTATGTAATGTTAATCTGTGACATTGTATATCAGTGGACAACACTATTAAACATTTTTTTCTGGTACAAGGCCCATATTCACTCCTGCGCCAGATGGACCCGAATGAACATTAACCCATAGAGATAAATAACCTGTCATGAGCCCATGTGTTTAAAATTATGTAAATAAATATTACTGTGTGTTCATACAACACTGTAGCAAAATTTGCATACCTTAGTATAAAATACTCACATACTTTAGCAAATTTGCACTTGGTCCCTACTAGGTGCAAATTTACTTACATGAGTAAAATTTGCATATATGCAAAGTTGTTCATATGACACAATTTGCATATGTGAGTAAATTTACATATGAGTAAACAATATTTAGGTATGCAATTCTCGCCGTATAAAAGTGACAGTCCTTTACAGTGCTAAGTCTGTTGTAACATGGAAAAGAACATCAATTTTAAGGTCTCTCCCGAGGGACCACATGAATCTCTTTTCTAAATGGCAAGTGCTTGGAGTTAGAGAGAGCAGTCACTACCTCCCTCCCCCCCCCCCCCCCCCCCCCCAAGTCACAGTCAGACCCCCACTGATGTTCGAACCCATAACCTCCCAAATTTTATTAGGAATTTTTACATGCAAAATTGGAAATATGTGTATTTTTGCCGTTCTAGGCATTGGGAATGGAACCTTTTATCAAAACCCTGTGAGTGGACAGAAAAGAGTGGAATAAATCAATAAATGATTTCAATTATGTTTTGCAACCCTAACTCTTAATCTGAAGACAGTTTACTGTGCTGGTCGAGTTGTAGGAAACTCACCTGAGGCTGAGCTGTCGAGATCGAGCCTTAACCACTCAATCACTGTGTGCCTTCATAGCATAATCAAGTTAGCTGTCTAAATATTTACAAAATAAATGGTGTTAACTTTTCTATTTTTCTAGGCACGGAGAAGTGTTTCAAGGGAGATAATCAAAAAGAGACGTGCTTCTTGAATCGTTTGGAGTTTCTTCCAGTTTCTACGAGCACTTTGATACGGAGTTGGGTCTCGAGTAACGCCCCAATCAAGAATATTTCACTTATATCGAGACATCGCCAGCTATAAGCGAATGTGCAGAAATTTTGCCTGTGCATTGCGCTGATGGCATTATACAGCAGGGTTCTTTAGCGTGCCAAGCCCATCGTGACACGGGACCTCGTTTATTTTAAGTCAGTCACATCCGAAAGAACCGCGACTTTCATTTCGTAAATCCGAGTGCTTGGCGAAAGAACTGTCACTACCCACTTTAAAGTCCTATGTCACACCCGGTAGGGGTTCGAACCTGCAACATCCCACTTACGGTGCGAACATTCTACCAACTTAGCTACCACAGTGTTTGGTTTTTGTAATATATAATATTTCGTCGACATAAAAATCCGTTGGTCATGGTATCCACGAAAATAACGATGATTGGGACAGCACGGAAAATTAATGATTCACCGTAGTCTTTTGTGTACAATATTGTCAAAAGCGAGAGCTGGTTGGTTAAATGTTGCTTAACGTCGCATCAGCAATTTTCAGCTATACGCCACAGGCTATGGATTAATCTATGAACATGTGAAGTGCAAGTGTGTTTTGTGGTCTGCATTGTACCAGCGCACACTCAGGGCGACTTTAAGGTCCTAGCTCACCGATTCAGTATGAGAGGGGTGCTAAACCCCTCGCATAGGTGGGTGTCTGGGGGCCTCCCCCTGAAAATTTTCAAAACTAAGTCCTGTCTAGACGCTTTTTCAATGTATTTTGCAGCGTTTTGATAGATTAAAATACTGTGATATCAAGGCAAGATTATGTAAAATAACTGTGACAGAAGTTCCATAATCAACCCTCTCATTGGAGATGGATATGGGGGTACCCCGGAAAATTTCGCAGCGTTCTGATTGAGACTGAAAAGCAGTGAAATATATAAGACAAATTGTACCAAATAACTGCATGTCATAATTAAGTCCAATGAAAAAAAAGAGACAGACAGACAGAGGCGGATCCAGAATTTTAGGAATGGGGGCGTATAATGTGAGAGCCGAAGGCTCGAACCTCTAGGGGGTCCGGGGGCATGCTCCCCCGAAAATTTTTGAAAAAATGGCGCAAAAATCCTGCATTTTGGTGCAATATTAGCGACATAAAGAGGGGCGTACGCCCCCTACGCCTCCCGCTGAATTCGCCACTAATAGAGAGAGAGAGCTATTGACTGATGTGACCCCCATATGGTGATACATGTATAACAACCCATTTATGTATTTCTGAATCCTCGTCTCTGGAAGCTCGCGCCTTCGGCGCTCGCGCCTAGCATTGATATAATTCTCAACCTCTCTTTCAAAAAATCCTGGATCCGCCCTGCCATTGGAGATGCTGTGAGCCGTTTCTAAGGGTGAATTTCAAGACGCCCTTTTACGAGTATAATGATGAAATTGATAATTGATTGGTTACTAGATGGACATTTCCTGTTAAAGCTCTTAGTTTTTTTAGCACTTACACTATAAACATAAACTATGATACAAAATTTCACACAAAATATTGCGGGGGCCTGCCCCCCCCCCCCTTCTCTGACATGGGGGGGGGGAGCCTGGCCCCCTGCTCCTACGCCTATGGCAGAAAAGCGAACCACTGCCCCAGTCATATTATACTGACACTCCGGGTGAACCAGTAAAGATCAACGGCAAAGAAAATTCACTTTTCCACATGTGGTCTGAGCAGGATTCAAACTCACAGCGGCGAGAGACCCTGGATTTTCAGGCCACCGCTGCCTCCTAAAAGAGAGAGCTTCCAAAGTTTACAGAAAATTGAACCTGAATTGGTTGAGCATTGCAGGATGAACAACGACCGAACAATCTTAATTGAACGAAAGACATTCGTATTAGTTATAGTGGGATGCAGAGGCTGAATGCTCATTTTTTTTAAAAGCTCTGACAGATAAAAGCTCCTCTCATTAATCATACAGGTTCGAATTCTACCCGATACAAATACTAGAGCGAGAAAAACATTACTGCCATCACAAAATTGTTGATAAAGGTATGATGTCTCTGAATCCAGGATTACATTGGACTTCCTATAGTTCCCTGTTCCTTCCACTCTCAATGTCGATCACACATGCGTACGTGACGGACGTAGCTAGCTAAACACAAAGTGTTTTCCGTTTTAGAGCACCCGGTCTCACTTCACTGGTGGTAGTTCACGTGTATTACTTAATTTGCCAGTTTTGAAAGTTTTTACTTTGCGTTGAAACTGTGATTTGGACAAAGATTAGTATGTTGGTTTTTGATATAATGTTAACACGTATTCTGGTTATATTTTTCAGTATTTATTTTGAAATCAGCTCAGATGGTAGAGTGCTTTGTTCATAAATAAGATACATTATACTACTGGTGGGACCTGACCAAGTCCCGGGAGAAAGTAGTTACTGTGCATTTGCCAAACAATTGGCATTTAGACATCCTTGGGTAGAAATCTAAAAAACCCGAATCTCAAGCCTCCCAGCGCATTGGCCTGAGCACACTGCAAATGTAAAAAATATGTCACGATATAAGTGAAATATTCTTGACTGGAACGCACAACCCCTGTCAATTAAGCAGGCCCGGGTTTCACAATCATTCCTTAGCTAAGATTTTCCTTAACTTAAATCTTGCAAAATTCAAAATCTTCATAATTTTGTTATTTTTCAAGATATTCAGGAATTTAATGTGTCAATTTTAGGATAGTTTCTAGATTAAAACATTTACATCTAGTTTGGACAAAAATATTCCTCAGTAGTTCTTAAAGGAGATTATAAAAATTGCTAAATTTAAGTTAAGTAAAATCTTAGCAAAGGAATGATTGTGGAACCGGGGCCAGAGCTATTCAAATTCAATTATTGTAAATGTGTATATAAGGAATGCCTTTGTGTAATTCTGGGTATGTGAATTCGTATGTTATTCAATCAACAAATTGCATTCTATCATTTTTATTAGCAAAAATTTTCAAAAACATTTAATTTTTCTTAATGAATTCAATTACATTTATATAAATAACTGCAGTCCTTGAATCAATATGTAGTTCTCTATGACGTCACAAGGATAAAGCCATTGTCTGATAGCCCGCATGATCGTTGCAACTGTTAATATCCACTAGAGAATGTGTTTAAGAGTATCTTTTGTATAGGACAATGTTCAGCGTATTGAAAACGACAATGGATCGATGTATTGCTGTCTAGCCTGTATGCTATATAGTAATGAATATTATGCGTTCCCGCCATGCCAATATGCTGCATGTCAAACGTAAATATCGAAATAAATTAAAAGGCGTTCAAAACAATACCCACAGAACGAAGGCGTGGCCTTAGTTATGTATATGGTGAATATATCGCCTTTCAAAAAGTTATGATTTCTCGTTTTAACTTTACGATTAAAAATCGCACATATTAAATGAGCTATGGTTGCAATGTACACATACCCGGTATTATTCAGTTTGTATTTTACAGTTAAATCGTCAACTAATATACGTCCAATGTAATGAAGTTCTGCCAAAAAATCGTATCTTCACAATTTGATACTGTTTACCTAAAACATGACTATGTACTTCCACTGGAAAATAGTTCCACTACACAATCGTTCGTGCACATGCAGAAAACCTGATTATATGTTAGCATGTCAATAAATATGCTTCCAGCGAAATCGAGATCCACCAGACAAGCTTTCGTCTCTTAACATAATAGGCTCCTGGTGCATGGCGCTAATCACATATGGGAAGCCTGTCAATAAATATGCTTCAAACGAAATAGCGATCCATCAAACAACCATTCGTCTCTTACCAACACGATAGGCTCCTGGTGCATGGCGCTACAAGGATAACCCTTTTCAAGACACATGTCTGCGGAAGTAGTTTGTGTACGGTTCCCTTGACATCTTTGATAGTGTTCTAATCTTTTACGTCACAAGGGTAACCCTTCTACCCGACAACCTGTTCCTTCGGAGGTAGTTTTGCTTCCGGTTTGATGTTGACAAGAAATCTCGTTTGCAATTTTTTCAGAATCGTTTATCTTGACAACAGCAAATTAATGTTTAAAATCCAGAAGGAATTCTAGGAACTTTAAATTTAACACGAAAAACGAAAACACAAAACAAAAATATTTGTTGATCATTAATTTGCATGAAGTTCCAACATCCGGTGTTTTTGTTGACCTTCTGATCCATGACTTTATAATCACACGTCAACGATACAGTACACTGTACGAACTGAAGTCCTACAAACCATGAATTTATCGCTTTACGAAATGGTAATTTTAGAGCCACGAAAATTGATCATTTAAAAAAATACCATTTATTGATTCAGAGTATAAGTCAATCTTTCCTTTACGGGTCACCCAAGAGAGAACCAATAAAAGTGGCCTTTATAGGCAGGTGGCATATTATACATGTTCAAATAATATGAATAAAGAAGAATTGGGATACAATTCTACTGGCCTCTATAAGCAGGTGCCCTTACATAGCGGTGGCCTTGAAGGCAGGTTGGACTGTTATCATCAGCGTCATTACTGCTTGCAATTGATCTGTTATTTGCAATAAGAAATTAAATTTCTTTCAGATTTGTTGTAGCATGCTGTAAAAACAGTCTTTTGAGAACATTCGCCGGTCGAGTATGCAAGAACGTCAGTTATTTGTGGTTGTTTTCTAGTTTTAACCTTTAGCGCGAAAACCATGTCTATCAAAATCTCTTTGAATCTCTCAATTGTTACGACGTATATGATTGGCTTAAGACTGCCCAATAGGAGTAGAGTACACCTGAGTGTAATATTCATGTTAATTAAACTGTAATTATTGGCCAAATTATACTGAAGATCAAGAATTGACAAAATAAAAAATGGAGACCATATCAACAAGAATATAATTCCAGTGAAATTAAGCGCAACGGTGATCTTCTTTTTTATGAAGTTGAATTTAGCCAATAAATGTGGATGGATAACTTTTGTCCGGAGAAACAGGAAGAGGTGAACTCGACATGTGATGTAGACAATGAGCAACAGTGGTATGACGAAACCGAACACGAAAAGAACTGACGTCATGAAGATGTAATACTCCTTACGAAATTCGACTGGTTTACACATCACATTGAAGACTTCCGTTGAACTGTTTTTATATGTATATTTTTCTCCAAACTGGAAAATTCTTGGGACGGTTAAAAAACAAGCCAAAAACAATATGGCGAACAGAGTTAAAGCTGATCTTCCACGGCTCGTTTTTGGCATGTTGGAATCGATGATTCGTCTTTGACGGTAGATATTAATGGCGACCAGTGACCAGACTTGCGTGATGCAGTTATACATTGTGAAAAATCGCAACATTTTGCAAGTAAATGCTCCCAGATTCCAGGAATAATCGCCAACCACGGTGTTGACAATATAGATACTGTTTGAAAAAATGCACGAAACAATGTCACAAACACAGATATTCACGATGAAAATTCGTGAGAAGGCATCCAAAGGTATTTTTACACTGAAGATATACATGGTACACAGGTTTAGAACAGTTCCAGTAAACGACAGCAAGGGCGCTACGATCAAATATGCTATGTATGATGGCAACATTTTAGTTGGTAGCTGTTTGCTTCTCTAAAATATCTTTATCTGAAATAGAATAGAAATTTTGTTGCTTAATATACTGGGTTTTTTTAAAATATTTTTTTTTTCTCAAAATATCTCAAGGTAACACAGAAAGAACCAGAGGGCATTACCCTGCATTGAGTGTGTTGTTGCACTATAACACATTAAGCGTAATTTAATTTTCGCTCGGTGTTAATTTTTGCGAAAAAAAACGACAGCAAAATAAGATGGTTGGTTGGTTGGTTGAATGTTGCTTAACGTCGCATCAGCAATTTTTCAGCTATTCGCGACGAGAACTATTTAATTAATCTCTATGGATTAATCTATGAACAATTTTTGTGTATGCATGTGAAGTGCGAGTGTGTTGTATGGTCTGCCTTGTACTAGCGCGCACTCAGGGCGACTTTATCGTGCTAGCTCACAGAGTCAATACGCCGCAGACAAGCGTACCACTCCCCCAGTCCATTATACTGATACCAGGTGAATCAGTAAAGGCCAACGGTAAGGAAAATTCACTTTCCCACATATGGCCCGAGCGGGACTCGAACTCACTCGGGCCATATGTGGGAAAGTGAATTTTCCTTACCGTTGGCCTTTACTGATTCACCTGGTATATAATGGCAAAATAAGAGAAAAATAGTACACCGCGAAAATAAATACGTTTAAAGTAATCTATTTCAAAATAAATTTTCCTGGGAAATGTATGGATTTCAGTCCTTCTATTGATACATCTACAGCATTGACTTGTCGAAAGTATGAATAAATGTCATGTGGCAGAATCAACAGCTCACCTCGATCCCTCGTCGGTTATATATTAACATTTTTGATAGCTACTTCATTTTGGCGGCAGCATTTTGGCCACATACACTACAGACCTCGGGAGCTGCGCTTCAACCCCTTTTCGTTAGCTCAGTGTTAAACTTTCGACACGTCTGTACTGTAGATACAATTGATGTATCGCCGGCCACGCCCACAATGTTCCGACACTGTCCGCCATCACGGTACCAAAGCTGCGTCACGGCGACTAATGACGTTCTAGTGTCAATGATGTAAAAAACCGCACAATTCAGCCCGAGTTCAGTTTTCATTTCTTTTTGCGTGTAATTCAAGAATGTCGACCCTTTGTCGGAACATTGTGGGCGTGGCCGGCGATCCGTCAATTAAAACAGACCGACAGACTTTTATTGCAATCTGCGTAACAAATCTCTTGTTTCATGGCGTATATTTATAGTGTACTTTGTTTTAATATACGTAATACATATGAATTAGAAACTTCAATGCATGACAAAAAGTTATTACAAATGCTTTAAATCAATTTGCACTGGATTGGAATATGCCAGAAAGCAATAAACGAAGTAATATCATAGAAATACAAAAATATTTTCGAAAACAACTGAAATTTGTTTTAATGTTTTTATACCAGAATTCATTAAACAAAGGTAATATCATAGAAATAAAAAATATTTTCGAAAACAACTGAAATTTTTTTAATGTTTTAAACACTATCAAATGCGTATTCGTTTAACATTATCAACGTAATTTGTACTCGACTTGTCCTTGAAAACTTTTACACAATAATACATTAAGCTTAAAAACAAACATACCAGTCAAAGATCTATATAAAAACAATTAAAACACCGATTCACTTACCAGTAAAATTATCTGAATCATCATGTGATGCCGTGATAGCATATCGTTTTGCATGGCGAACAATTAGTTCCCGTCGTGGGAATAAAAATTACACCACAATCAAGAGTTGAAAAATATGTGTTTGTCATTTGCATTGTAGATAGTGTATTTTACTTCAGAAAATAGTCATGAAACCCGTTCAAAACTAATGTTTAACTAGCGATGACATACATGTATATCTTTCTGTATCTTTTTTATTCCTTGTGAAAAAGATGTGTACTCCAAATATTTTGATAAAGGAAATTGGTCCCAAATTATATGCGTAAAATAATAGCAACGCATTCTTGCTTATGGTTAATCCGTAATTGCATTTATGATGTTTGATTGTTTTAAACTCTGTTTGAGACCATTTGCTAATGTGATGTCATTCATCTCTTGCTCACGACAATAACCTTGACGTCATTGATTGGCTGTTCCAACATTTGAATTGCATGTCGTACACGACAGAGTTTTAAATTTATTTCAGGATTAAAAAAAATCCATGATTTTCAAAAATTGCGAAATGTAAATATAACCATTGAACTGTCTAGAAATGGCGTTTATAGTGCTGTAACTTCCGCGCTTGCGTGTGTTATTCAGTTTACTTTGCACGACAATGGAAGTTATAGCACTATAAACGCCATTTCTAGACAGTTCAATGGTTAATTGTCATCTAACTGTATAAAACATAGTGTAAGGCATTTTTATCATGCTTTAGCTGTGGTCATTATTATTCTTTGGTAAATAACATTAGTCATGAAACCCGTAACATTATATTTTATACTATTTGATCAGTAACCATTTATCATGTATAAAAACGATATTTTATTATAACATCACACGATTCAGATAATTTTACTAACTGATGGGTAAGCCGGGTTCTAATTGTTTTTATATAAATTTTCTACGTATTTTATTCCCAGATTGTTGGCAATAAAATTTCAATGTGTGTCTTACACTAAAATCGACTGAAACAAAACATGATATAAAAAAATACCAATTCATGTCCAAATCACAACCCTAGAGCAAAGTAATAATTTTCAAAAATGACAAATTAAGTTATAAATATTAACCTCCACAAGAAAGTCGAGACCACAAGGAAAGTGAGACCTGGTGCTCCGGAAGAGTAAGCACTTTCTGAATGACACAAAGAACCATTTTGAACATTTCAATGAAAAATATTTTTAAAACATTTACACAGATTTTAATGGGTACAAAAGGAAGTCTTACACAATTTGGTGTCCATCATGCATGAATATAGGTTGTTGGACCTAGCACAGAGCTGTGTCAATTTCCTGACATGATTGACAGATCAACAGAAATGTTGATTTCACCATCTCATTATCTGCCGGCTTCTTTAGTTACCTGGTGATTTTGATTCACTGTACACCCCGGTTCTGGTAGGTTATTTTAAGAACTAGTATTTGAATGTACCACACACACACATACATACATACATACATACATACATACATACACAAACATGTTGTGTTAGAAATAGAATTAAATTCAGATATTTTACTAGTATTTACGAAAAAATAAACACATTTCGTGTCTATAGTAATGTAATAGTATTAATATATACCTGGGCTTGGATGCACGATTTCTGATCATTGACTACTTCTCAATTTTCTCAAAAACAGTCTTATTTGGTCATCTTCATCTTATGAATTTGTAAATTGAGCCAATTTTCAATGTGGGTGTAAAGATTAGTCAAACATCTACACGCGATCTTTAATGACCACTAACGCCTGTTTGTAATGAGAAATTCTACCAACCTATCCATGTCATTTTGACGTATAGATTTTCGACATGAACGGGAAAAATTAATCACTTGCTATATAATAATAATAATATTAATAAGTATAATAATAAATAATGATGATGATAATAATAATAATAATAATGGCGAAATTATAATAATAATAATAATAATTATTATTATTATTATTATGAAGTATTTATTTTTAGTTATTTTCGGTTAATATAATAGTCTTGCTCTTGTTCCAGGATCTTGATTTGTAAAATTATTTCATTACGTTATTTATTAATTTTGATTTTCAAATACAACATGTAAGATATTGTTATACCATCTGCTTAAAAAATGGGGGTATATAGTGATAGGGGTGTCCGTCCGTCCTTCCGTTACACCTTAGGGTACCTATCTCTTATCCGCAACTCCTCCTAAACCCTTTAATGGATTTTCATGAAACTTTCACACAATCTTTATGATATAATTTAGATGTGCACATCCTATTTAAAAATTTGATCCGATGAATTTTTTTTGTGTGGGGGAGCGGGGGGGGGGGGTTGTGAGCTTGTGGCTCACAGTTTTTCCAGTTTAAACTATTTACAGTTTGCGTTAAAATTCGTGCTTGACTTAATTAATTAAAATACCTTAATTAAGTCTTTCAAACAACCTCCCCCCCCAAAAAAAAAAAAAAAAAAAATTTTCCATTTACAAATAAATAAAATAATGTTGATAATATTTTAACTTATATTTTGAAAAAAAACAATAAAATTTAAAACCCTCATTTTCGTCAAACATTTTACCATAGTTGGATTTCAATCGTTATTGTATGTTCCGAAATGTTGAAAATTGTTTCACATTCCTGATTTATAATAATTTCTCAGTTGTATCTTCAATATATTTACAAAATAATTATCCATTAACATTACTGAATAATAGAGTAGAGTAGTGGTGTTTAACGTCCCAGTTAAGAATATTTCACTTATATCGAGACGTCGCTAGCTATAGGCGAAGGTGCAGAAATTTTGCCTGTTCGTTGCGCTGATGGTATTATACAGCAGGGATCTTTAGCGTGCAAATCCCACAGTGACACGGGGCCTCGTCATGTTAAGTTCCCATCTGAAAGAATCGTTACTTTCATTTGGTAATGCCGTGTGCTTTGCGAAAGAACAGTCACTACCCACTTTCTGGTCTTGGGTCAGACCTGGCCGGGGATCGAAGCCACGACCTCCAACTTACGGAGCGAGCACTCTGCCAACTGAGCTACCGCAGTGGTTAATTTAAAAAGGAACAAAATAATAAAACAACAAACCTTACTTATTAACAGAGGAACGATATTGATCTTTAAAATATTCTCAAAAAATAATTATCTAAAAATATTTCATATGAAAAAAATTATCCTTAAATAAAAAAAGCCCGACAAATTTGACACAACAGAGCAATTTACAAATAAAATATTGCTACAATATAAAACAACTTAAGACAGATTTTTACACAAAATAGTAATTCACCAATAAAAAAAATATCGCTGCAATATATATATAAAAACTTAAAACAAGGTTTATTTTATGAGGAAAGAGAAAAACCCACAAATAATATATATGTATCACTATAAAATAAAATAAATTCTAAAATAATGATTTAGCTGATAAAGAAGAAGTAAAAAAATCACAAATAATATGCATGTATCACTACAAAATAAAAAACTCTAAAATAATGGTTTTAAACTTACAAAGAATAAAAAAAACCAAATTTGGATTGAAAAATTAATTTTATCAGGTAAGTCTACCCAAAGATAATTAACTATTATAGATTAAGACGATATAATAAGCGCCTTACCTTTTTGATTTCCCTGGTTCTTAAGTCAACCTGTGTCTAACAGAAGATGATGCGATAGAAGAATGATCTCTGCTTTTATACAAACGATAGACTTTGTGATGAAGCGTACATCATTGTTATGTTTAATAAGAAGCTTATATATAGTAATAAGAGGGGAATAATTATGACTTCTGATTTTATACAAACGACAAACCCTATGTTGAAGCATAGGTCATGTTATGCTTAATAGGAGGCAGAAAGAGATGCATCACTTATATCGAGACGTCACCAGCTATTGGTGAAGTTGCAAAGCATTGCATTGGCCTTTGCAACGGGCGCGGTTGATGTGTTAGGATGTTATGAAGCTGACAGAGAGAAGGCTGTGTGTGTGTGTCACTTAATCACTTATATCGAGACGTCACCAGATATTGGTGAAGTTGCAAAACATTGCCCTTAGCAACGGGTGCAGGTGACGTGTTAGGAAGCTTAGAGAGAGAGAGATGTATCACTTATATCGAGACGTCACCAGATTTTAATGAAGTTGCAAAACATTGACCTTGGCAACGGGCGCGGGTGATGTGTAAGGAAGCTAAGAGAGAGAGAGAGAGAGGAGAGAGAGAGAGAGAGAGGAGAGAGAGAGATGCATCACTTATATCGAGACGTCAACAGATATTGGTGAAGTTGTAAAACATTGCCCTTTGCAACGGGTGCGGGTGATGTGTTAGGAAGCTTACAGAGAGAAAGAGAGAGAGAGAGATGCATCACTTATATCGAGACGTCACCAGCTATTGGCGAAGTTGCAAAACATTGCCCTTTGCAACGGGTGCGGGTGATGTTTTAGGAAGCTGAGAGAGAGAGAGAGAGAGAGAGAGAGAGAGGAGAGAGAGAGAGAGAGATGCATCACTTATATCGAGACGTCACCAGCTATTGATGAAGTTCCAAAACATTGGCCTTGGCAACGGCGGAGGTGATATGTTGGGAGGCTTATTTTTCGTGCAACGCCTACCATGATATGGGTCATCGGTTTTTAATGTCTCTTCTGAATGAGCCAGAAATATTAATGCCGAGTGCCTGGCGATAGAAAGTCGCTTCCTATCTTCAAGTCTTGGCCAGACCCGGTGGGGCCTGTACAAACTGATAATGTCCAAACCGACTCATAATGTCCAAACATTTTATCAACGCATAATGTCTTAATATCCATCATATTTTTGTCCAAAACAACTCATACTGTCCAAATCGAACGCATAATGTCCAAACTTTTCTGACACATAATGTCCAAACATTTTGACGCATAATGTCCAAACATTTTTGACGCATAGTGTCCAAACTTTTTGACGCATAATGTCCAAACGATTTGACCCATGCCAATAATGTCGATCGAGACAGACAGACAGACAGATAGATAGATAGATAGATAGATAGATAGATAGATAGATATAGATAGATAGATAGATAGATAGATATAGAGAAACAGCTAGACAGACAGACAAGTAGATAGAAGACAGATAGACGGATAGATTAGGCATATGATTACATAATATAGATATATAGATACATGAACAAACAGACGAACAGAGATATAAACAAAGTTTCGGAAAATCAATCAACTTGCTTAAGTGGGCTATCTAATATCTATCTATCTATCTACCCATCCATCCTTCTATCCATCCATCTATTTATCTTACTATCTATCCGTCTGTATGTCTATGTATCTTTCTAGATGTCTGCCTGTCTGTCCGTCCGTTCGCTTCACAGCATATACAATGGGTTTTTTTTTAGCTCACCTGGCCTAACAAGGCCATGTGAGCTTTTGCCATCACTTGGCGTCCGCCGTCGTCGTCGTCCGTCCGTCGTTAAAGATCAACTACTCAGAAACCGCTGGGCCATTTGCAACCAAACTTTGTCACAACAGTCCTTGGGTGGTCTACTTCAAAAATTGTGTCCGACATGTCCGCACCTAATCCAAGGTGGCCACCAGCGGGGACCATAGATTAACATTGGACCCTATGGGAAAATATGTTCAAAGATATTTTTATCTGAAACTCCTGGAACTGGAATTGGAACCAAACTTGGCCACAATAGTCTTTGGGTGGTGTTTTTTTAAGTCTGCACCTAATCTAAGATAGCTGCCAACGGGAAACATAGATTAACATTGGACCCTATGGGAACAATTTCAAAGATCTTTTTCTCTTAAACCCCTGAGCCAATTGGAACCAAACTTGGCCATAATAGTCTTTGGGTGGTGTTTTTTTAAGTCTGCCACCTAATCTAAGATAGCTGCCAACGGGAAATAGGTTAACATTGGACCCTATGGGAACAATTTCAAAGATCTTTTTCTCTAAAACTCCTAAGCCATTGGAACCAAACTTGGCCACAATAGTCTTTGGGTGGCCCCCTACAACATTGGTGTTTTGAGGGCCACACAAAATCCAAGAAGGCCGTCAGTGGAGAACATATTTTAACATTGGACCCTATGGGAAAATACGTTCAAACATATTTTTCTCTCTGAAACTACTGAGTCAATTGGAACCAAACTGGCCACAATAGTCATTGAGTCTTTACATTTGGTATTTTAAAATAACATCTGCATTTAAAAATCAACTCCTGTGAAACCACTTGGCCAATTGCAACCAAACTTTGTGACAATAGTCCTTGTGTGGTCTACCTGAAATATTGTGTCCGACATGTTCGCACGTAATCCAAGGTGGCCACCATAGTACATCAGTCAGACTGCCTTATGGCTGTTGCCCTTGACCTTAATTTCATGGTCCATTGACCAGTTTTTGGATAAGGAAACTTTCTCAGGTATTATACATGAAAAGTCGATGATACTTGGTATGTATTGTCTCAAAATTTTGAAAATGGTTTAGTTTTGAAAGGAATAATATGAAATTTGTGATAGAAATAAATACTGTGTAATAAATTTTCAAGCATTTATTTAAACATTAGACAATCTGTTGATTTTCATTCTGCAACAACTCTACCTAGGTAAGCTATACAGCTCCTGAGAGCCTCTAGTTTTTCTATGCTTGGGAATATCATCAATATTTTGGAAAAGGTAATTGTTCAGTTCCTTACAGACTGTTTTTCTCATCAATCTTTTTTATCACTTCATGCTTGTACTTGTAACCAAGCCAGGGCTTAGCGGTTTATATTAACTCTCTCTCTCTCTCTCTCTCTCTCTCTATCTATCTATCTTTTATCTATTAATTAATTAATTAATTAATTAATTAATTATAGCATTCCAGAATCATAAAAGAAGAGATTAAATATTTTGTTTAAGACACATCTATATCGAGTAACCATACAGTTGATTCTGTTATTCATGGAGAAATGTTGCCATTTCCTTGGTTTGGTCCTTTATCTGTACCTTCGTTTGATCAGAGTGCAAAATAAATATAAACCAGCTACTTAGTTTGTTTTTCACGAGGACCACCAACTATTTCTGACAGTTTCAGTTGAGTGAAATAAAACTAATTTCTTTTAAAATCTGTAAAATTAAGAAGTGACGGACCAATGAACCGTCGGAACAGCGAGTTTCACACCAAGATCAAACATTCATGATCTCACAAATGGGGTCCACATTTGAGAAATCCCTACCCACTACTGACTGGGTTGCATAAAAGCTGCTCAGGTTTAAAAAAATCAATGGAAAGAAATGTGCTGATTTTCGAAATTCGTGTGAAACAAGGGATAAACAATTAATCAGCCTTGGACATAAGTATAAAGATATCGCATATTGGCATGAGTCAAATCGTTTGGACATTATGCGTCAAAAAGTTTAGACATTATGCGTCAAAAAGCTTGGACATTATGCGTCAAAAGGTTTGGACACTATGCGTCAAAACATGTTTGGACATTATGCGTCAAAAGGTTGAGACATTATGCGTCAGAAAAAGTTTGGACATTATGCGTCGATTTGGACACTATGAGTTGTTTTGGACAAAAATGTGATGGAAATTGGGACATTATGCGTTGATAAAAATGTTTGGACATTATGAGTCGGTTTGGACAGGGTCTGCAGAAATATCCAGGACATATACATCACCGCCCCCCTAAAATGAGATAATTTGGCGCCATTCTGTATCATTATTAACATTACTGTCAGAATAGTAAGGTTTATAATCATTGGTCCCAATATGTCCGTGTGTGTGTGATTTACTGCCTTGTTAATGTACGTTTCTTCGTTCTTGGTCCAATTATGCTTCATCTTTTTTGTCTTTTGGTGTCTTGTTTGACAGTTTCTTTCATTAACTTAGAGGCCGCGGTGGCCTCATGATAAGACGTTAGTCTACAAATCCAGGGTCTTTCATTGCTGTGGGTTCGAGTCCTGCTTAGACCACATGTGGGGATATGAATTTTCCTTGTCGTTTGCCTTTACTGGTTCACTTAGTATCATTATAATGTTACTGGGGGTATTAAAAGGAAACGCCCTTCACAATATGATAATCTGATGTCAAATTAAAAACTAATGATTAACTATTGCACCTGTTCGTTCCGTGTAGTCTCCACACAAATGATGTTAAACTGCTTCTCTCGATATAAGTGAAACTAGAACTATCTCTTGTAAGCCAAATACCCTCAGCCCCAAATATTTTATGTATGATATGACCTTGTTTCGAAGTCATGGCACAACATTGGACCATAAAAATTAATGATGTGAAGTTTTATGACAGTCGTCAAAAGCAGCTATGAGATATGACCCGGGCATGATTTGACAGCAGACAGACAGACATGGTGATATACCCACTCTAGAGTTTTATATGTCTCTGTCCCCTCAAACTAGTTTGCGGGTGGGTGGGTGGGTGTGTTAAAAAATCTTGACTGAGGATTAAAGCGCTTTTAATTCACACTTAATATGAGTAAATTTACGTGTTTTACCAGTGTATATTGACACGATATGTATACAAGACCTGTATAAATTAGCTTTCTGGGTAACTATAATTGTACCTAAAGCCTTATGACGTGTACACTGAATACAATAGAGTCGCATTCAAAAGCGTGATTATAATTTCGACTGTATTTTGGTCCACATTTTTGCCACATATATTGGGTATTTTTCTGACGTCATTTTAGTAAAAGGTGACCTGTCCCTTTAAATAAAATATCGCCCTGTTCTGACGTGTTTCTGCCATATATTTCGACATTTTACTGACTTCTTTTAAGTAAAACATTGATTTATTCATAACTTTACGTCCAATACCGCCTTCTCCATGTACAGACCTGTCGAAAGTTTAACACTAAGGAACTAACGAATTAGTGCCAAATCAACAGCTCAATTTTCGTTCCTTTGCTAGCTATATATACCCTGACAACATTTGACTTACTTGACTTATGTCCATCTCTCCTTGTGGAGAATTGGGCCAGATATCTTTCTCCTCCAAAGAATCTCTGTTGGCAGCTATTTTAGCAGCTTCACTCCACGTCCCAAGTTCAAAATCCGATCTTTCCCTTTCCACAGTCCTGCGCCAGGTCTCCTTCGCCCGCCCTCTTCTTCTCTTTCCTTCTGCTGGTGTCCATTGGAAAGCAATCCTTGGATGTTCATCTGGCTTCTGTCTTAATATGTGTCCAATCCATTTCCACCTATATTATCTATCTCTAAGCAGCTTTCCATTCATTGGTTAATGATATCTCGGCCACTCGGCTGCTTAGCTTCGTTAGCTCACTGCGGTACCTCAGTTGGTAGAGTGCTCGCTCCGTAAGTGGGAGGTCGTGGGTTCGAACCCCGGCCGGGTCTGACCCAAGACTTGAAAGTGTGTAGTGACTGTTCTTTCGCCAAGCACTCGGCATTACGGAATTAAAGTCACGGTTCTTTCGGATGGGACTTAAATTAAACGAGGTCCCGTGTCACGGTGGGCTTGGCCCGCTAAAGAACCCTGTTGTATAATGCCATTAGCGCAACGCACAGGAAAACTTTCTGCACCTTCGCCTATAGCTGGCGACGTCTCGATATAAGTGAAATATTCTTGACTGGGACGTTTAACACCATTACTCAACTCAACTCAATGTTAAACTTTCGGCAGGTATGTATATCTTGTAAGGGTTCCCCACTCATGAATCAAGAATCAAAAGAAATTGGATAGATTCATGGAACTAATTTTTTAGCACTATTAAGGTTTTATATAAAAAATATTGCCATCGTATCAATGATGTACTGTTAATGAAAAAGTTAAAACTAATAACAAACAAATTCATAAATGATATTGCTAGGTGAAGCATTTGAAACATTTCAATATTTAATTGGCGTTTAACATGCTTATTTACTTAAAATTAGGTTAACAGAACAAAAAAAAAAAAAAAAAAAAAAAAAAAAAAAAAAAAAAAAAACCATTATATTTTAATTAAAAACATTATTGTTCAGTTCTTCTGTGCATAGAGAAATTTTGCGAAAATGGTGGAAATTTGGTCAAGTTTATACACCAATTGGGCCTTATTCAAAGTTACATCAGGGTTTTTTCCAAGTGTGATCATCATGAATATTCCAATTATGACATAACATTTATAGTTGTTCAGAGTAAGAAAGTGCAGGAGGGCTAATTTTGACATAGTCATATTTGTTGTTTTGTTAAAAAGTTAAAAAATTGCTCACAATTAAGTTCACTTTTTCATCAATGAAAAATATTTTTCCCTATTAGGTCAGTATATTTTGTATTAAGTTTTGACAATTTTTGTGTGAGTTTGTTGGAAAATACGACAGGTCAATGTTGTTTGCCTATACCCATGCATTGAGTGGATCCTCCTATATGAATATAGCCAAAAAGGTCAAGCGGACAGGTCAATGTTGTTTGACCTATACCCATGCATTGAGTGGATCATCCTATATGAATATAGTCAAAAAGATCAAGCGGACAGGTCAATGTTGTTTGCCTATACCCATGCATTGAGTGGCTTCTCCCCAATATGAATATAGCCAAAAAGGTCAAGCGGACAGGTCAATGTTGTTTGCCTATACCAATGCATTGCGAGTGGCTTCTCCTTCATGAATATAGCCAAAAAAGGTCAAGCGGACAGGTCAATGTTGTTTGGCGCTATACCCATGCATTGAGTGAATCCTCCTATATGAATATAGCCAAAAAAGGTCAAGCGGACAGGTCAAAGTTGTTTGGCTATACCCATGCATTGAGTGGATCATCCTATATGAATATAGTCAAAAAGATCAAGCGGACAGGTCAATGTTGTTTGCCTATACCCATGCATTGAGTGGCTTCTCCCCAATATGAATATAGCCAAAAAGGTCAAGCGGACAGGTCAATGTTGTTTGCCTATACCAATGCATTGCGAGTGGCTTCTCCTTCATGAATATAGCCAAAAAAGGTCAAGCGGACAGGTCAATGTTGTTTGGCGCTATACCCATGCATTGAGTGAATCCTCCTATATGAATATAGCCAAAAAAGGTCAAGCGGACAGGTCAAAGTTGTTTGGCTATACCCATGCATTGCGTGCAATATACTTTGACATCGACTATACTTTGCGACTTCATAGAGACATTGTTCCACTCGCTGACGTGATGACGTCAGGTGTCAAAAGCTCTCGTTGACTGACAGAAGCCGACCCATTTTTATTAGAAGGTGCACCAACATTGTATTTCAAAATTGTTTTCAAATTAACATGGAAAATGTTAGGCGGCAATAGTATAATTTTCATAAATATTGTGAATATAAAAAAAGGTAAATTTCCAATGCCTTTATAAACTTAATGGGCTGTCTCAAATTTTTCCATAAAACGCTTCGGAAATTTACCTTATTTCTTAAATAGGCAAAATAGGTCAATGTTGTTTGCCTATATATCATGATGATTTTAAAATACAGTACAGGACTCTCGAAAGTTTAAGACTGAGCTAACAAATTATTGTGAATTGTTCCTCGTTAGCTATATCCCGGCAGCTTTTCGGTAGCTTCAATATATCTCGGTAGGTTGACAGCTCACCTCGGCTCCCCGTTAGCTATATCTCGGCAGCTTTTTGGCAGCTGCTATCTATCTCTAGGTAGCTTGACAACTCTCCTCGGCTCCCCGTCAACTCGACAGCTTTTCGGTAGCTTCAATCTATATCTCGCTAGCTATCCGTATCTCTAGAGTCGATTCCTTTTTGTTAGCTCAGTGTTAAACTTTAGACAAGTCTGTTTTGTATGTCTCATTACTCAACACTTGTAAGTATACCTGTCTAAACGGTTGTGTATATCACAAGTAATTGACATCAGTCTTTGATTTAATTTTCCTGAAATATAATATAAAACATAGTAATTATGACCGTATAAGATATCTGCCGTAAATTTTCCAGGCTAACCTAGATAAGACGCGTCTTATACGTTAACCATTATGGTATACGTAAGTGCTTTGAGGTAAATGAAACCGTATTTTTCTGGAAAATTTAATATTTTTATTTCTTTATTTCTTTATCTATTTTTTTTTATTTATTTTGTTTTTTTTTTTTGGTATGATATCCAATAATTATTAATTTATTTTGTTATTTTAGTTTTTTTCTGACTGTTATACTTTTTTTAAAAATATCATTTTATTGGCACAAGTTGTCGTATATACACTACATGATATCCAATAATGATTCTGTTTTAGTTTAATCACTTGTTAGAAACACAGTGTGGGACCGTCAAAAACGGTCTACAGGAAGTTGCGATTGTGGAAGCGAGAGATTCTGGTGTGGTATTATAGTACATTGTATTACAAACTATGTTTTTGTTGCTATCAATAATACACCCTGAAAACGAAGTTTAGGGGGCATACAGGAATCGCCCTGTTTGTCCATCCGTCTGTCCGTCCGCCTGGTTGTCCGTCCCAATAATATCGTGTCCGCTCCATATATTTCATGTCTATAGATGTATTGTGATCAAACTTGGTTCAAATGTAAACCAACATGTGTCGCAAACAAAATTCATGCGCATAAGTCAAAGGTCAAGGTCAGGAGGTCAATGTTGGGGGTGGGCGGGGGTATTTGGTTCTCAAGAGACAGTTCTAGTTAGATACTAGCAACAGAATATTTAACCATTGAACTGTCTAGAAATGGCGTAAATAGTGCTATAACTTCCATTGCCGTGCAAAGCAAACCGAATAACGCGCACTAGCGCGTTATGACTAGTTTGCTTTTCACGGCAATGGAAGTTATAGCACTATAAACGCCATTTCTAGACAGTTCAATGGTTATATTTACATTTTGCATTTTTTGAAAATCTTATTTTTGTTTTTGAATCCTGAAATAAATTTAAAACACTGTCGTGTACGACATGCAATTTCAATTCCTGGAACAGCCTATCAATGACGTCACGGGCATAGGTGTCAGCAAGAAATGAGTGACGTCACATTAGCAAATGTAATTATAGTCCTATAACTTCTTTTGGTCTAAAACAGAGTTTAATACAATCAACCACCATAAATGTAAATATATATTACTATTTCCATCTTAAATATTGTATTTCACTGGTATGAAACTAAATTAAATTCAAAGTTAATGCAAATATCGATTTTTGCCATGCAAATCACTCGCTGTTGTGTCGTATCACGGCGATTCATAAACTGTTTATTAAATCGAAACACTTAAAATTTACTCGACTCTTCTATATGGATACACCTTTTTTGAACATTATAATTTTTATTTTTCAACAATAAAATGTGTGTACTTTCTGAACTGCCTATGAATTGACATAGTGTTCTGTGTCGTTTATGAGGTGATATACGACGTTGGAGCCCCGTGAAAACACTATGTCAATTCTTATATGTACAATTGAACAAAATATTAGAGATTAATAGAATCTATCATGAGTATCCATGTAGGATAGGGAAATCTCACCCTATCCTACATGGATAAACTCATGATTGATTCTTTTTCTTCCATTTTGATGACAATTTTTGGCTTGACGTATCAGTCACATCGACATCGACGCCATCTTTGTAAATCTAACTTTGTTATTTAACGTTGTACATAAAAATAAATATGACCATCGGACAGAATGTACCTGATGTTGGTTTATACAAAATGTATAAACTAGAAAACAAAGCCATTTATTCTAATCTCCCAAAATAAACATTTGAAACGCAGTGAAAATATCTAAATTTTGGAGACTCGGATTTCATTTTCCCGCAAGACGGCGTCATGTCTCCACGATATGACGTCATTCAATTGTCCTTTGATTGTGACGTCACTGAAAGCCGCACGTGGAGGTGAAGATAAGCACGTGGAGGTGAAGATAGAAATTTCTTCCATCGTTTCTTCAAGCGGAAATCTCTATCTCCAACATAGAAAGATAGAAGAAAGGAGTTTATAAAACCACGTGATTTCAAGTCGCAATGGACATTGTTGATGTTTCATCGTGACATATTTAAACAATGTTTTCTACGTCTGTACATGTGTTGTTTTGGAGCCTGCATTTGTTCAAACAAAACAGTTCTTAAATTTGAAGTTCTATAGCTACTAGATTTGTTTAATTTACTTGTGAAAAAAAAGGTTTACAGTAAACAGTGTGTTCTCGCAATATAAACAGAATCATGAGACGAGAACACAACATGTCTTTTTGTACAAATAGAAAGGTCACATTGTGTCTGACGTATTCCTGCGCTACTTGTTGTTGACGTCACAAATCTGCACGTTCGGGACTGATGTTATTGGAAAATAAACGACGAAATTGCCACAATGTATACATAGAACAAAACAGTTGCAATGGGGTTCGCCGCTATACCACGTGATACCTTCTAACGTTTGTGCGGAATACTTATTTCCAATGGATATGGAATTATAACATGAGACGAATTCCAGAGAAAACGACGTAATTCCGGGAATCTGTGATGTTGACGTTTTCCAAAACGTTCGGCACAAACGTTAAGAGGTATCGATCACGTGGTACAGCGGCGAACCCCATTGTAAATATATCGAGATCTTGAAAACGTTTTACCACTGTATGACGTCATTCCACTACAGACATTTTCTATTTAATATTTAACCATGTCCGAAGCCCTGTATAACACAATATATTTAGACTGACGTATTGACTACATGTACTTAACTCCTTCCTATTTTGTATTTAACAGCAGTTCATTCCAACCTCATATTATTATCTCCAGCCTTTCATAGATACTTCTTGTCCTGGGTAATTCTCTAAAACTGTATTTGGAGCAGCAATATTTTACGAATCTTAGTGTAATGCACAAAATTGAAAGGAGATACGAATATCAATAACCCGTATTGGTTCGATCATTTTCCTGGGAGTTATGGTCGTTTGAAAGTACATGTAAGTACAAATAAAAAACATACCTACTGGCGAGGGATCCTACAGCTAGCTCACTGAATTTGTATGTTTATTTTATTCTTGATTGTTTTGTTTTGAGTCCAGGCCAAAAAAGATGTAAACATATGCTGTATTTTAGAATGAGGTAGTGTAATTGCGTTTCTCACCCTCGGCAAGGTTCTATAAGTTGTAGCGATGCGGCCTGTTTTGGGAGAATGGGGAGAACAGGTGTGAAACCGACTTCCCTCTACCAAATGAAAAACTTTCTCAGACGGGAGTTAGATTCGAATCTAAGTACCGGTGACGAAGCCGCTGTGATCACTATTAAAGACACGAATATTGATATCCACAGTAGACAAAAAACAAACACACATATAAACGTCAGAATCATATATAATCCTAAAAGCAAGGTAAAAATTTTGAAACTCGGAAATTAAGTTTAACAAGCACGTAAAGTTCCACCAAAAAAGTGAGACCAGTTGCTCTGAAAGGATTTAGCCAGTTACATCCGCTTGGTGTAAAATAAAAATTGAGAATAAAGGGGAATAGGACTTCGCGGCATCATAATATATCCAGGTAATTTTGGATATTGAAAAATGATAATTTTCAATAATATTATGCTTATTTTGAGGGTCTCGATAAGCCTAGTTTGTGATATACCTGTATATTCGTATATATGTAATATGTATATATATGTGTAAGAAAATATGTTATAACTTCTTTTCCTTTTATAAATCAATTTCTTCAAAAACTATTAGTTTGCCAAAGGCTGTATGCGAATTAAACTTAATATACTTCACTGATTTTTCTATCTACTGTTTTATCATTATTGTATTTTTGTTGTTGTTATATACGACCCCGTAAGTTAAAATTGTTTCTCTTATCTCAAAAACGTTATTATTAAATTTTCCATTAGTGCGCACTCCCTTGCCCCAAAGATACAGGTACTTTTTCAAGGGACAATAAGGAAAAAATATAATGTGAATGTGACTGATCTATAAGGATCATGATCTCGATATGTTCACTACACATTTTTACATGTACAGTTTCTATCATGAACCAAAAATCATCAAAATTTTCATGTTTCGAATTTATTCGCGAAAAAGGTATCTCAAACTTACGGTGATCACCAGTAGTAAATGATGGTTGAATCAATGGGGTGCGACTCCAATATTAATGTTGTCATATTATGACACTGAAACTAAAGCATAGGACATAGGGCATTTTCACTTTCTGATGTTCGTCAAACATTAAAGTCGGAGATTTTGCAATCAGTGGTTCCAATAACTATGTGTGCGTCCTATGTTGTTTGCCTGATTTGTAATTTAATTATATTACACTGTGTGATGATAGTTGCCCAGCACATGTTCTTTATTTTATTTTTATTTTTGAATAAAAAAGTATATTTAATAGACCATAGGTAACAATATTACTAATTGTGTGTTTATATAGCTAGCCTGCCACTCTGGGATATGATATACGTCATTCAATAAATTAAAGTTCGTTCCATACCAAGCGGCTAGGCACCCCTAGCCTAGTAAGTTAAAAACTATTTTATGCGCAAAACATAACGAATGAACAAATTGTGAGGATGAAGTTATTATTTTATGGAAAACGCTTGTAAAATGAAATATGAAAAACATATACTTTGCAATAACCAATGCCACAAAATTGCGAAGCAACAAGCAAATATATGTAGAAAAAAGGTAAAACACAAAACAAGATAAAGGCATAAGCTGAATTTTCCTACTGGATTAAATGAAAATATTACATCAAATATTTAAACTGTATTGAAATGTAAAGATGCTTCTTATAGACACTAACTCCTCTAATATGTGATGGATTTATATACCTCAAACAGACCCCTCATTGCACCTCAGACATCTGCAAATCTCACATTGCACGCACATACATTAAAATTCAGGTACACCTTTAATGTTTTACTTGTTGTAGAGTCAGTAAAAGTGACAACACAAGGTAGGTCAATGTTCTCTATATAAATATTCAGATTTATAAAAATGCTTACCTGCTTTCTAAAATACAAACACAAGTCATTTTTACAATCTTATGTAAACAAATTTTGCTTTCAAATCCAAAAATGTTTCCTTTCTACAAGAAATTAGTTAATTAAATCACAAACCCCTGGTCACCTTTTAAGTTTTATTAATTGAAGAGCAGTAAAATGACAATACATGGTAATTCAATGCACTCTGTATTAATATCATATGCATGATTATCTTATAACTTAATTTTCATATTTTACCTGACTCCATTTTTCTTGTGATAATTATTTTGCGTACAGTAAAACTTCGATGGATCGAAGTCCAGGAGGCTTTGAACAGCGAGAAGTTCGAATCATGATCGTCGGGTGTTCGAGCAATCGAAAATCGAGATGAAATCTGAGCATCATAATCCATGGTCACCAACAGTCAAAAAGGCTATCGAAGTTCAAGCCATTAGGATTTATTTACATAGGATATAATATGACTTTTGTCGGGACCGGCAGATGAATTAAAGTTATTCAGGGTATTCAAGGTGTCAAAGTTCGAGCGATCGAAATTGACTGTATATCTGATGTTTTCATTTTTTTTAATTCCAATTCGGTAATAATCCCATGTTTGTCTTCATTATAATTCAAATCGAAAAATTTGTCTCTAACATTTGAAGTAGATAAGGATTTAGAGAACTTCAATTTCATACTTCACCTGACTCCGTCTTTTGTGCTTCTTATTTTACGTATATCAAATGTTTTCTTTTTGTTTATTCTAATCCAGTAATAATCCTTATGTTTGTCGTCATTATAATTCAAATCGAAAAAACCGTGTTTGAATATCGGTTTAAAGAACATTGTCATATTTCAACTGGCCCCATCTTTTGTGTTTCTTATTTTACGTATATCCAACGTGTACAATCCGATAATAATCTGATGATTGTCATCATTAATATTCAAATCAAAAAAAATTTGTCGGTTCGGTAACATTTTATGTGAATATGGATTTCAAGAATCATTTTGCCAGCAAAAGTATATATGGTTACAAACCAATACGAGTCTTTGATATTTTTAATATGAATTTTTATTATTATTTATTTTTGGCGCATACAAATTGGTATCTTTCATATATTATGGATTTAAAAAGAATACTCTTAGGAAGCAAATTTATATTTTGAAAATAATAAACTATCATATTTCTTTTGGTTATGGTTTTCGTGCAGACATTTGTCTATTTTTATGCTCATTTTGTCCTACTTTTTTTTATTTCTGATTTATAAAATATTATCTTAGTACTTTTTAAAATACCAGTAGATTCAGCATCTCATATAATGTAAAACATTTGCTTTCTATTCAGCACAAGAAATGAATGAAAGCACGGAAAATTGTATATGACAGACAATACCATTTTTTAATGTATTTTATGAATAAATTAAAAAAAAATGGTATATGACAAAGGCACCCTTGTATATAAGCAACATCATCTTTATGCGTTGAACGCCGCCACATGGACGTGCCCGACCTCTTTATGCCTTATAATCCCCTACATGACGTGTCGGGCGCGTTTATGCGGCAACACCGCTATGTGGCGTTACAAAGCACAATCGTCGTAGATTCGACAGTTGTCGATAGAAAAGCTAAACTTTGACAACTATGACATGGTCATTTGCAAAATGGTCAACTTAATCGGAGCAGGTTTAATGTCTATACACATGCATGCCTATACACTTTTTACACTAGGTTCAAAATAAACGTGCCGTATATATGTACATATTTTGATTTAATCAGACACATGTGCCATCTGTCTCTCTGATGTCTTTAAATCAACTCTTACAAATGATAATTATATTACTGAAACAAATGTTAATTTAATATATAAAGCTACAGTACAGACCTGACGAAAGTTTAACACAAAGCTAACGAATTGTTGCCGAAATAGCAGCTCATCTCTGTCCCTCGAGAACTAAATCTCCGCTTATTTTTTGCAGCTAGGTATATTTTGTCTGTAGTTAATTTGTTATTATACATTCATATTTTTTTCTACTCGCCAGTCAAACTTTGGATCCTTTTCGTCAGCTCAGTGTTTAGTTTTCGACAGGTCTGAACTGTACATATATAATAGGAGGCAGTATATGCATTATACATACATGGGTCATAGTGTGTGTCTAAAATGTAAATGACCAAGTCAAAACAAAACTGCAGGTAAAAAAATCTGTCATTATTATTATTATTATATTATTATTATTATTATTAATATTATTATTATTATTATTATTATTGTTGTTGTTGTTGTTGTTATTATTATTTCTTTAATGTCAAAGTGTACGCCTGAATGTAAATTACCAATTTAAAACACAAATGTAGACAAAAAATGTCGTAATTCTTCTTTTTCTTCCTATTATTATTATTATTATTATTATTATTATTTTGTTATTATTATTTGATTAGTCAAAGTGTGTGTCTAAATGTTTATTACCAAGTCAGTAAGAAAATCTGTATTACTATTATTATTATTGTTGTTGTTGTTATGATGATGATGATGATGATGATGATGATGATGATGATGATGATGATTATTATTTTTGATTGCGTGCCTTATGTGACTGAATGCGTGCTTTTCCATGTTAATTAACGACATTAATGCCTGTGCACAATAGATATCTTTGATCGTTGAAAGTATATAATTTCGATTTCGATAGACTAATTGGTGCTAAAGGTGTGTTTAAATTTTAAAGATATTTTCATGATAAAATGTACGGTTATTTACAATAATAATATAACCAGGGAAAACGCCATTGATATCATCAAAACGTGGTACACCAACTCTTCAATAAACCCATTATCTTGACCCTGTACAACCGGTGTCGCTGTTTACAAGTCGATATCATCAAAACTTGGAACAACAACACTTCATTAAGCCCATTATCTTGGCCCTGTACAACCGGCGTTAACGTCCGTCTCCTTGAAGCCTTTCAGACTTGCATAAGTCTATGTTATATGGGGAAAAACTTCAAGGACATCAAGGACATTTTCAGTACAGACCCGACAAAAGTTTAACACTGCGCTAAAGAAAAGGGATAGAAGCTTGGGTGCCAATTGGTGTAGATATTAAATAAGTGGTCGTAACGCTGCCGAGAGATTGATAACGTCTGTCGAAACATTGCTGCGGAGGCGTGGATATGAGCCTGCGAAATAGGCACTAATCCGTCAGCTCAGTGTTAACATTCGACAGGTCTGTAATGTTATATTTCTCTTGTATTCTCCATACAGTACAGACCTGTCGAATGTTTAACACTGAGCCAACGAATAAGTATTTGGCGCTCAGGTGTCAAAGAGCTGATAATGTGGAAAGCTAGGGACCAAAAAAACTGCTGAGAGATAGATAACAGGGCTTGAAACGTTGCCGAGATATGGGAAACAAGGGGCCGACATGAGATACCGACTAAGCACTAAGATACGTATTTGTTGGCTCAGTGTATGACTTTCGACATGACTAAACTATGCTTGCAATGAGGAGTTGGGGTTCAGCTATGGAATGCACTTAAGTGTATTAGGAATTTGAAAGTGATAAATTAGATAGATATCTCCAATGAAACATGAGATAGTAAGCTATTTTGTTTACATTAAACTTGTGATTCTAGTCCATCAATAATTTCCCAACATTTTTTCTTAAATTTCTTACTACTCTAACTAATGTATCTGCATTCAAAACTACCGTGGATAAATTCTGCGTCCCGTAGTTCCATGCACCTGTCATTCTCAATTTTGATTACACACGTGGTGAGTGTGGCTAATAAAACAGGGGTGCTTTATCTTCCAGATCATCCGGCCTCAATTCACGTGTTTAACTTAATTACCAGTTTTCAAAGTTTTTACTTTGGTTAAGAATTGTGTTTTTGACATGGATTTGTATGTTTGTTTTTATTTTGCTTCAGGATTGTGATTTGACATGGATTGGTATGTTTGTTTTTACTTTGCTTCAGGATTGTGATTTGGAAATGGATCGCAATGTTTGTTTTTTTACTTTGCTTTAGGATTCTGATTGGACATGGATTTGTAGGTTTGTTTTTACTTTGCTTTAGGACTGTGATTTGGACACCGATCGGTATGTTTGTTTTTACTTTGCTTTAGAATTGTGATATGGACATGGATCGGACTGTTTGTTTTTACTTTGCTTTAAGATTGTGATTAAGACACCGATCGGTATGTTTGTTTTTACTTTGCTTTAAGATTCTGTTTAAGACATGGATTGGTATGTTTGATTTCTACTTTGCTGTAGGAATGTGATTTGGACATGGATCGGAATGTTTGTTTTTACTTTGCTTTAGGATTGTGATTTGGACATGGATTTGTATGTTTGTTTTTATTTTGCTTTAGGATTGTGATTTGGGCATGGGTTGGTATGTATGTTTTACTTTGCTTTAGGATTGTGATTTGACATGGATTTGTATGTTTGTTTTTATTTTGCTTTAGGATTGTGATTTGACATGGGTTGGTATGTATGTTTTTTACTTTGCTTTAGGATTTTGATTTGTAAATGAATTGGTATGTTTGTTTTTACTTTGCTTTAGGATTGTGATTTGGACATGGATTTGTATGTTTGTTTTTATTTTGGCTTTAGGATTGTGATTGACATGGATTTTATGTTTGTTTTACTTTGCTTTAGGATTTTGATTTGGTAATGATTGGTATGTTTGTTTTTTACTTTGCTTTTAGGATTGTGATTTGGACATGGATTGGTATATTTGTTTTTTCCTTTGCTTTAGGACTGTGATTTGGACATGGATTGGTTTGTTTGTTTTACTTTGCTTTAGGATTGTGATTTGGACTGGATCGGAATGTTTGTTTTTACTTTGCTTTAGGACTGTGGATTTGGACATTGATTGGTATGGTTTGTTTTTTAACTTTGCTTTAGGATTGTGATTTGGACATGGATTTTGTATGTTTTGATTTTACTTTGCTTTAGGATTGTGATTTGCGCATGGATTGGTATGTTTGATTTTACTTTGCTTAGGGATTGTGATTTGGACATCGGTATGTTTATTTTTACTTTGCTTTAGAATTGTGATTTGGGCATGGATTTGTATGTTTGATTTTACTTTGCTTTAGGATTGTGATTTGCGCATGGATTTGTATGTTTGATTTTACTTTGCTTAGGGATTGTGATTTGGACATGGATCGGAATGTTTGTTTTTACTTTGCTTTAGGACTGTGATTTGGGCATGGATTGGTATGTTTGTTTTTTACTTTGCTTTAGGATTGTGATTTGGACATGGATTTGTATGTTTGTTTTTACTTTGGTTTTGGATTGTGATTTGGACATGGATTTGTATGTTTGTTTTTATTTTGCTTTAGGATTGTGATTTGACATGGATTTGTATGTTTGTTTTTACTTTGCTTTAGGATTTTGATTTGGTAATGAATTGGTATGTTTGTTTTTACTTTGCTTTAGGATTGTGATTTGGACATGGATTTGTATGTTTGTTTTTATTTTGCTTTAGGATTGTGATTTGACATGGATTTGTATGTTTGTTTTTACTTTGCTTTAGGATTTTGATTTGGTAATGAATTGGTATGTTTGTTTTTACTTTGCTTTAGGATTGTGATTTGGACATGGATTGGTATATTTGTTTTTCCTTTGCTTTAGGACTGTGATTTGGACATGGATTGGTTTGTTTGTTTTACTTTGCTTTAGGATTGTGATTTGGACATGGATCGGAATGTTTGTTTTTACTTTGCTTTAGGACTGTGATTTGGACATTGATTGGTATGTTTGTTTTTTACTTTGCTTTAGGATTGTGATTTGGACATGGATTTGTATGTTTGATTTTACTTTGCTTTAGGATTGTGATTTGCGCATGGATTTGTATGTTTGATTTTACTTTGCTTAGGGATTGTGATTTGGACATCGGTATGTTTATTTTTACTTTGCTTTAGAATTGTGATTTGGGCATGGATTTGTATGTTTGATTTTACTTTGCTTTAGGATTGTGATTTGCGCATGGATTTGTATGTTTGATTTTACTTTGCTTAGGGATTGTGATTTGGACATGGATCGGAATGTTTGTTTTTACTTTGCTTTAGGACTGTGATTTGGACATTGATTGGTATGTTTGTTTTTTACTTTGCTTTAGGATTGTGATTTGGACATGGATTGTATGTTTGATTTTACTTTGCTTTAGGATTGTGATTTGCGCATGGATTTGTATGTTTGATTTTACTTTGCTTAGGGATTGTGATTTGGACATCGGTATGTTTATTTTTACTTTGCTTTAGAATTGTGATTTGGGCATGGATTTGTATGTTTGATTTTACTTTGCTTTAGGATTGTGATTTGGACATCGGTATGTTTGTTTTTACTTTGCTTTAGAATTGTGATTTGGACATGTTTTGGTATGTTTGTTTTCGATCAAGAATGTAAATATTCACAATAAAATGAAAGCAAGAAATAGTATATGTTATTATTTATGTTCTAGATTTTCTTTAAAAAGTAAAGTAGATTTTAAAAAATTCTGTCAGGTTATTTTTCAAGACACGTGTTTCACTTTGCCATGATATAAACAAACATACATCAATGACCCACGTTGATAGTCTATATCGATTAGCTGATGTAATTTCAGAATTAAAGTGCTTGTTTCAGTATTTATTGTTCTAGACACGACTCTGTCATGTGCTACTTTTGAATGTACACATTATTAAAATTAAAAAATAACTTTGTAGTGTAACGTAAATGCTAGTTAGAATGAAATTAGTTAAAAATCGCAAATTAAAGAACTAATTTTTATGTGTATTATTGAAGAGTTGAGTTGGATAATGGTGTTTAACGTCTATGTCAAGAATATTTCACTTATATCGAGACGTCGCAAGCTATAGGCGAAGGTGCAGAAATTTTGCCCGTGTATTGCGCTAATGGCATTATACAGCAGGATTCTTTATCGTACCACGCCTACCGTGAAACGGGACCTCGTTTATTTTAAGTTCCAATCCGAAAGAACTAAGATTTTCATTTTGAATGCCGAGTGCTTGGCGAAAGAACAGTCACTTCCCACTTTCAGGTCTTGGGGCAGAAACAGTGCAGATTTGAACACACGACCTTTGTATTATTGAAGAAATAAACATGACCGACAAGATTAACATCTCCAATCAAGCATGAGATTATAAAGATTTTGATCAATGTTTCAACTTCATTTATCAAAACTTTTTTTTTTCAGTCATTATATCTAATTGTTCTTCTACGCGTTGTACTGTGGTCGTGCACTTTGTGTGGTACGGCTTAATGCATAATACATTTATTTTTCAGGTAGTCTTATAAACGTAATAGTATACTGCAATTTTGTCTTATTTGCAGAGTAACAGATTGCTACAGAAAACTGAGTTTTTAATCTAGTAAACATCATGGATATAAAACAAAAATAAATCCATCAAATGTAGTCATAGGAACCAAAGTCATATTTGGCTGATTGATTGATACAACTACCAAAACTATGGCAGAGGAAACAACACCAGATTCTAAACCAGCATACCTCGATCAGTTGAACAAAAACCCAAAACGAGGAAAATGAAAACAATGTGTATGATATACAGGCAGGACAGAACATCGATTCAAGCACCGAACATTTAAATGGAATGACTGAAAATGGTAATGTCCAATTAATAGATTCTGAATCTAAAATCAAACCGACGGGCAAGGATGATGAAATTGGTAACTCAAATTACAAAGAACAAATATTAGAGAAAAGTGAAAACGAGATGAAACCTGAACACAAGAACGAGATTGTTAGCGGCAATAATTCATTTATGACTGAATTGGAGAGAAGAATATCACAAATTAATAAAAACAGTGAACTTGCTGATAATAGAAACAACGAACCTGTCGAGATTTATAACACACAAATAACAACAACAACCTCGTCAGAGAACAGTAAAATAGAAACAACGCGAGAAGAAGAAACAAAAATCAAAGAAGTGGATGGAATAGTGGAAATGAACGCTGAAACCAGCGAGTGCAAAACAGAACCGGTTATCAATCGCTCTTTAAGTGACATCATGATGAAAACTATTGAATTTGGAAAAGAGGCAAAGTCCAAAATAAATGAAGGAGATGAAATCATTGAAGAAAACGAAAGCACTTCAGCAATAGAAAAAGGATCGAACATCACACAGATGAACGAAGGAAGAACACTAATTTCAAAAACGGAACATGGCATCAGTGATACTGAAAATATAAACGAAACAAATACATCTACAACGGAGCAACTAGTGCCATATTCACAATATTCGGAAGTAAATGATGGCCATAGAAACATAAACCAAATAAGTATGAATACATATGCTTCTGAAGCCATGGAGACGGGATTAAACAATACCATCCATATGGTAGAAATAAACAAAGTTGTAACAAAGAGCGGCTTCACAAACGAAACAGTTGTCAAAAATACTGTTCTGATGGCAACATCAAGTAACATTTCGAAAGAGATTGATGTCCATGGTAAGAAGGCTGTGGAAACAAGTGTTCTACACTCGGAGGTCAGTGACACTAACGATAGCATGGTTGTTGAAGGAAGTGTTCTAAAGTCAGAGGGCGGTGACGCTAACTATAGCAAGGTTATAGAAGAAAGTGTTCTATTTTCAGAGGGCAATGACTACAACGATAGCACGGTTGTGGAAGAAAGCGTTATGCGCCCAGAGGTCAGTTGCACTAACGATAGCACGTCTGCTGAAGAAAATGTTCTACGCTCAACGGTCAGCGGCACCAAAGATAGTAAAAGTACGACTAGGAAAATAAAAGATGTTCGATTTTCTTTACCGGATGTCCTAGTAGACATGGACGAAATAAGACCGACACAGCGGTCATTATCATTAGAAGATTTTGTAGGGAACAATGTCATAGCACCTATTGATCCTCCAAATATGAAACCTAATGACACAGAAATTGGGGCTCATAACGAGGTACACGATAAAAAAGTCGAGGAAGATAAAAATGGACAGCGCAATGGTTTTAATGAACTACTAAGAGGTTTTTATAAAACACGAGATTTGATAAGGAGAGAAATGTCCTACACGAAGCAATGGGAAACAGACGATCAATCGACTGAAGAAGAAATATCTGAGAATCCCGATATAATTTTAGAAGTATCGGAACCGGAAACAGAAAACATAGAGTCAATCATTAATACGGAAAAGAATATTGTGACGGTGACATCAGTTATCATAGACAATGATGATTCGTCGGGAAATCAAAATGTGTCGTCTGCTTTTGCAGGACACGAGAATGTCAACGCTTTTGCTGGAAATCAGTCTTTAACGATTGAGAATGAGGTTGTATCGGCTCGAACAAATGATGCTTTGCCAATTGCTTCTGACGTAAACGAGACTGCGTCAACTACTTTTTCGGGAAATGCGGATGCATTAACTGTTAAAGAAAATACCGTGTCGTCTGCTTTTTCACAAAATGGAAATGCTTCTTCTGTTAATGTAGAAAATGATGAAACTCTTACTTTAGTTAACCAGAAAACACTAATCGTTGATGGAGAAAAATCTTATATTAACTGCATAAGTGTCACAGCAGATGAAACTCATTTAAACTTCGATGATGAAAATGGTCGAGACGACATTCATGATTCACTGGTTCAGGATCCTATGTTTAGTACTAGATCACTTCTTGACAAGGGAACCCAAACCGATAGTGACCTAAAGGGACTTGTTTTGAGACCAGTCTTTGATCAGAAACTTTCTGCTACTCGTTCAAACTTAATATTATCTAAAGCTAACACCGATCTCACAAACATAAAAGGAACAACACTCCCAGCTGTTCCATTTCAGCATACCGGAAGGAAGACGAAGAGTAATCGGAATGTACAGGACTGGTTTCATCGCAATGATACCACTCAACTTTCAACTTTGACCTTACGAGGTCATTATCCAGACATATCCTATATTGACGAACCTTATTATATCAGCCGATCTTGGCAGAGAGAAAACGACACAAGTATCCCATACTATCCATTTTTCGAAGGAGAAGTTTACAGAAATACATATGGAATTGACACAAAATCCTTATCACGAAAAATGTATCTACCGGCAACAAGTGAAAGGTATAAAAAAGTGAATTCCAGATCATCTTGGACAAACTCAAAATCTACTTGGGTAAAAAGACTTTATACCAATCCAAATCACCATCGATACGTATCGCGTCAGTACCATGACAACAGTAATTACAAAAAGCAAGAAACGTATTATCCTGGATCTGTAGACAACGGTTATCAACAAAGTCCAGGAAGATATTTATTGGCAAGCCCTGGATTTATCGCCATCCTACCAGACGTAAGGGTTTTTAATTTTTTAATTTCTTTATATAGTATAAAATGAATCTCTTTGCATTTTTAATCAAAAACAATAATACTAACCCATGTACAAATCACATTGCAGAAGCAGAGTAAAAACTTTGAATCTGACAAGTTAGGTTATACACGTGACCTTCCACCAGGGAAGTGAGGCTGGGTGTGAAAACAGACTTGGCGATTTCTATATACCTTCTGAAAACAAGTTTTCGACAGGGAGAAGGGAGTTTACAATATGATAAAACGTTTTGATGAAGACAATTACGTTCGTTTTGTTTTCTTTTTGTTTTTTAAATAAAAGAAACCAATTCTTCTTTTTCCCGAGTATTCCATAAAGAAGACTTGTTTTCTTATAATATGAATAAATTACTTGTAAGACATAAAATGTTCAAGAAGAAACGTGACGTGAGTTTTACCATATAGACATGGTAAAACTAATAAATAACAATATTCCAGACACGACAATTGAGTTAAGACTAAATAATCTGCTCTCTTTACGGAAAATCTATCTCGTATTTCATTTGAATGGCATTCTCGGATCTATTTGAAATGGAAACCATTTAAGATTCTGATTTATTTCCTTGTGTATGAAGAAATACTAGATAAAGTAATAAGTACAAGCACTGGGTTGGTTTCTCTGCTGGTGGAGTACGCATCAAAGGAGGCAATACAGTCAAACTTGTCTATAAACCCTACACAAGGGAACCAGTAAAATTACCTTTATGGGCAGGTGGTCTTTATATACAGGTTCAAATAATATGAATAAAGAACAATTGGAATAGAGATCTATTTGCCTTTCTAAGCAGTTTGCACTTATAAAGAGATGACATTCAAGGCAGGTTGGAATGTATTGTCAGATAAACATTGTTCCTTCACACTATCAGCTCTTTCAATTTAAAATTTCTCAAAGCGTAAGCTATGCTCAACCGTTCAAAGCATTGCATCAGTAGGTTTGGTCCTGCTGTTTTTTTATATGAACATTTTGAAAATATTGCCACAATTTTGGTCCTAAGACCAAGAAATTTTATAACATTTTATTACAATAAGACCGACTAGTGTTGTAAGATAAAAACATGTTTAGAAATAATTACTTTTTTGATATGTATTTGTCAGTGTCAAAAATGCTTCTCCTTTTTGCAGCACTTGGCCTCACTGCAGTGGATGCTCACGTGTTTATTCTTATTTGCCGGTTTCAAAGATTTTGCTTTAATTTGAGTTTGAGGTTTGGACATTGATTGGTATATTTATTTTGTATTTGTAATATAAAGACTAACGTTTCAGTTTTTCAAAGATCATCCTCTAATTCTGTAGTTCATTTGAAAGAAATATTACCGAAGAAAATGTTGCCATAGTTACACTTCCTCATTTTACGTCATGTCTGATCAAAAACAAATATACTAATCCATGTCCAAATCACAGTCCAGAGGCAAAGTTAAAACTTTGTAACCGAAAAGTAAGACATGTGAATTTCCACTAAGGAAATGAGACTGGGTGCTCCGGAAGGGTAAGCACCTCCCGTTTACCTAGCTACACCCACAACTAACCACGCCGATTGATTTTGTACCTGCAAAGCCAATTGTCGCATAATAAAAGTTACGGAAATTGGTTACATAAGTAGCAATTTTTATTGTTTTATTTTTATTTTTTGTAACTATGAAACTATAACATACTTATCCATTTTCAAATTCTGAAGACAGTTACAAACTTTTTAATATTGGCAAATTACATATTAGAACCATTTTAATTTTACAGCACTAGACGGTCATTTTGGAAGACAATTCCTTATCAGTAGTGCTTGGACCAGAATTGTGAAACAAAATTTGTATCAAGATGTTGAAAAGATATCCAAAAGACCAAAATATATAACCAAATTAAGCTAAGAAAATTAAGTAAAGCAATTGGTCTTTATTTTTTCTCCCGAGAAGTAAGGTCGGATGCGACAAAAGGGAAAAGGTTTTTCTGTTGCTAGCTACAAAAATCTTCTATCTTGTACATCTAGATTTACCCACTTCTTTTTCTTAATGTAGTGTCGAGTGGGTAAAATTATTTTAGTATTTTTGTGGAAAACTCAAAACATTTTCTAACACTACGAACACTGTCCAGAATGCAAGGCATGAGTCATCCGAAATTCTTTAAACAAATGGCTACCGATGCCCCATTTAGTTTTGGATTGGTATATCTGTTTTTGATTTAGTGTATTGAGTACAAATTTCAAGTCAATAATGAGTTATTTGTTTTATTTATATTTTAGGTTGAAGAGTCGGATGGGTGTTTCCATAGAAACAAATGTATCTGGCCACTTCTAGCTGTCATTTCAGCACTGATGATTTTAATCCTTGTGTCAGTTATCGTGATCATACTAATTATATAAGAACCATCTTGAGCAGACGATTCAGTGACAGATATGTTTAAGATTTCACCATATGACTTTGACCTATAAACTTAAATTTGATATGCGACATATTGTCTCGTGTACAATTATATTTGTTCCAATGTTTCAATAACGCATTCATAGACATAAAAGATACGGAGTGGACACAGCATTGAAAAAGACAACCAGGACAATTCTTTTAAATCCATGAACTTGCGTGGCCGGGGGTATAATACTGTAACGAGAAATAATTTCTAAATATAACAGATATATTGTCGTAATAATTAACTTTCTATGAAAAGATTGTGAGGATATATTTGCCTGATTGGCTGTTTTAAGTTAATTTTTTAATATCCCGTATTATGAATTCTAATAAACAAAAACAACATACTAAAGTTACATATTCTGTTTTTAGTATCTATTATAGACAACACGTCAACGACGCCTCGGTGACTGACCAGACATGTGCGCTTACACATCGCTGCGCACTCTTACCACCGAACGACCAGTCCCACTCAGGAAAGATCCGAATCAAAAACAAACATACTAACCCATGTCTGAATCACAATCCAGAGTCAAAGTAATAACTTTGAAACTGACAGGTTAGGTAAGACACGTGACCTTTCACAAGGGAAATGAGACCGGGTGCTCCAGAAGGGTAAGCACCCCTGTTCAGCTAGCTACACCTGCCACGTGTGTAATCAATTTGTGTAAAAGGAACATGAAACTATGAGGCGTCAAATAAATCCAGGACAATCCTGGACACAGAGACATCAAACTTATCAACAATACTGTGATGACGGCCATAAAACGTTTTAAAGACCTTGATAAGCATAGACTTGCATTATTCCTAGGTAGGTCCATAATTTATTTTCAAGCAGCCTGCTTCGTTGAACAAAGTCCCTGTTGTGGGAACAAGCTCTGTCATAGCGTTACTCGAGCCTACTCTATGTCACACCTTTTGAAAGGGAGATAATAAAAATAGAATAAAGCAAAATTAGATAGGACTATTTTTAGATTTATAAAAAGATTTTGGTTTAGGACTAAATGTTTTCACAAAGTTAATATCCATGTGCCATGTTGCCTTCATTCTTCAATGCATCCCAGTGCATCCCATAGCCTGAGTAGAGCTTGGTGTTAAACGCAAGTAGAATGAAACATGGCTATATCATAGATGTTAGATGCGCCAGATATATGTTCTGCCAGATAGTAATGTTAGATTCCCATGTGATTTGGCAAGGTCCTGACGTTACATGGTTTTGATCAGATTCTTGTGGGAGAAACTTACCGGTGGTAGGTGGATTTTCTACGATGAGTGTAATAACCTTTCCATTTATTTTAGTCTTTCATGTTTTATGATTTTTCTTATCGCAAAAATTTCATCTTTTTATATAAACCTTTTCAACTGTAAATGACACAGAAGTGTCTTTGATGATTTTATCAACTGTAGGTTGATTCAATATGGGCTGCCTAAAGACATTATATATATATATATATATATATATATATATATATATGTAAAGCACATCCTTGTGACATAAACGTAACATTACAAGTAGTGTAATCTGAATAATACCTTGTGGTGTTAAACGGCGACATTGTGGGCGACTATGATGTTATCAGGTCCATAAACTCATTTACAGCTTAATGTTTCAACAAATCCTTCAGATCTATCTTAATTTTTTTTATTTCTAACGTGGCGGTTGTAGCCAGCTGAATAGGAGGAACTTACCTTCAAGGAACACCCGGCCTCATTTCTCTTACTGTCTACGTGTTTAACACGATTTGTCAGTTTTACAGTTTTTACTTCGCTTTGGGATTTGGATTTCGACATGAATTAGTATGTTTGTTTTTTATTTCAAAGTTTTTACTTTGCTTTGGGATTGTGATTTGGACATGGATTAGTATGTTTGTTATTGGTTGGTCATTACCAAATCTATTTAAAAAATGATGAATTGCAATAAAATCTAGAGTACAGGTCTTTCAGCAGTTTGACTATTAGTTATTATTTGGGACTGATACGACAGACAATAAGTTTTTTCGGGTACTAGCTATATAAATAGTCCTTCGACTTCTTTTCTGCATGTCTAAATTGTATGTTATATTATGACAATTCTTTTACTGGTGATTGTTTAAGATGTATGGTGATTATCCTAATTCCTGTGGCATTAAAGAGAATAACCCCCCTCCCCCTCACACACATAAACACACACCAGAAATGAATAAAACACCAGTCTATCGCGAGTTAATCCCACATATGTAGTAGTACACATTTATTTGCAAGCTTGTCGACTAGAACGATATGAAATCGCATGCCTTGCTGTAAAACCCGTCTTGTTTTGACGGTTATATCTCAGTTCAAATGATAAGAACTGACTTAGACTTCAATAGCATAGGAAGCCACACCGTCGTTGGTTAACCCCAGAACATCTGCGTCTACCCATTTATTCGTTGGCTGGTTGACTAGGGCCATAAAAATAAAATTTCCTATTGATACGATACATATCTGAACTTATTCATTTTACAAGTTATGAACAGAAATAAAAGTAGTTTATAAAATGGAATATCTTGTTCATTAGCGCACTATATATCTGTAGTTATTTCACCTCATTCATAAATAATGAAAATTGATTGGATGAGACAAGTCACATGGTCAAGATATAAATTGTAGAATTGTAGAATCATTAATATTCGTGGGGCTAAAATTTCGTGGTTTTGATTTTTTTTTTTAAATTTCGTTGGGAGAAAATTTCGTGAAAAATGAATCCCGTGTGGACCCCTAATAATTGGTAATTTAATTGTGCAATACAGTTGAAAATACAGTTGAATCTTGTTATCTCGAACTCGGATATCTTGAATTTTCGAGTAAAATTCTTAAGTCCTATGAATTCATAAAATAACCAAAACCGTGTGTTGATAAAATTTAATTTTAACTATTTTCTGGAGCTTGGCACATTCCTGTCATAAATAACTGACCTCATGGCTTCCGTTAAATATTGTCCTTGCAAAACAAAACAATTATACAGCAGATCGAAAAGCAGCTGTGTTAATTAATGCCAAACTAAACATGACTCCTGACGGTTAAAACCATATGTGATCACTACTCATTCTCAAAATCCGGAAGTATAGGGGAGATTATAACTTCCAAGCGTAACCGGAATATACATGATATAGACAAGACGGGAGGGATGACTTGTTTTGTCGGCAAAATAGAAAAAATATTACAGAAAGATCCAAAACTAACAGATCTTATTTAAATAAAGAAAACCACACATAAAACGGCCAATGTTAAGGAGATGATAAACATGGGAGTGAATAGGAAGTAACTTCCGGTCGGCAAAAGTACAAGCTCCCCCCCCCCTTCCTTGACTGCCGTCTGCAACTTCGTTAAGGAGATATTTTCGTTGACATTAAATTTCGTGGTTTTGACTTACCCACGAAAATAACGATATTTAATCCCCCACAAATATTTGTGATTCTACAGTCTCAGATTTCCCTCACGCGATCGAGTTTTCCTGTATCCCATATTCGGAACACACCATAATGATATAACGTCATGGATGGAGAATCAGTGACGACTTTCTAGCATTTGCCTTTGATGATTTCCGATAGGGAAAATCAATAAATCGGAGAGACTTTCAGTCTTGTTTTTAAAATTTTGTTACCTTGCTGCACATTTCATTTTTCTTTCTTACTGACTTTCTCATAGCAATGGTTATCTTTTGGTATAATACACGGTTTAATGCTTTTGATTTCTTTGAGAGAGATGTGAACATTTGGTCACCCTTAACAAGTCTTGGGCTTCACCCTCGGGAAATATGACTTGTTGCGGGTGGACAAATGGTCATAATCTCCCTCTCTCAAAGGCAATAAATGTATAGTATCTATTCATTCGGCATCTATATGAAACTAAATAATCTCATTTACAGACCACATAGCCCTGGCTGTTGTAGTTTACGAACACGTGATCCTTAAATCTTGTGTCCGCAATTCATAACAAATCATAAATATAATTATGAAAATATTTTATTTTGAAATTAACAATGAGCAAGAACATTAACAAATGTGATAACGTCAAAATACATATATGTTTAAAAACAGAACTTTGTTATGAAAACCGATAAAAAATTTGCATATGAAAGTATTATAAGGTGACTGGATAGGATTCGCCTTTGTACCGCGTGGTCAACATCCCATATTTGTGCGTGACGAATTGGAAAACTTTCTTGTTGCGAATTCCCGGAAAACGCCGTTTTTACCAACAACACGTGAACTTTTACGATTCTATATGCAATAAAAACAATTGTCCGCATAAACATAAGGAGGCATCACGTTGTGCAATAGCGAATCCCTAAGTGTTGTTCGTTCTTTCGCCTGGGGTAGAAAACGACAGAAAAAAATGAGATTTAAATCAAAAAAAGTTATAATGAATACATAATTGTATAAAAATAAATAAGTAACCCAAGGGGAAACGGAAAATGTCACAAAACAATTTATTATAGTTTACCACCACATGTAAAAAACTATATATGTATACGACATTTTGCTATAAAACATATAACAACTTTATAAACTAACAACTTGAATATATCACATTATTATAAATTGGGAGATGTCACAGTGTTATAAATTGCTTGAATTGTGTTATTCCGTTACTTCATTTTGGGTATTTGCAGAACAGAATGAAAAAACAGAATTACAGAACAGAAAAATCGAGAGAGTCTGAATTTCAATCGACAATAACCCGGAATGATGCAACGCAATGGTGCAAAATAGTTCAAACCTATAGTACTTGCGGGTACATATTTCATAAAAAATCTAATATCTTCTATCACAGATAATTAAATAATATGACTTTATAATCAAATACTAATAACATATTTAAAATCACACCAAAAGTAAACCCAGTTGAAAATAATACATGAAGATAACATTCAGTGTCCATAATATTATGAAGGAACTATTTCATGCTACTTAATTGCATAGATACTTTGTGACCCGGTAGTTCTCGTCGCTGGCTAATGTTCAACATGTTTTTGGAAGACATAGTACGTCATTATAACAATGAGAAACATGAACAAATGTATACACCAAAGTTAATGAAAAACAAACATACTAATCAGTGTCCGACATACAATCAAGAGAAAGGTGCTCCGGAAGGTTAAACTGACAAGTCAGGATAAACAAGTGAACTTCCACCAGGGAAATGAGGCCGGGTGCTTAGGAAGGGTAAGCACCTCCTGTTTAGCTAGTTACACCTGTCACGTGTGTAATCAATATTAAGAATGAAAAGATCATTGAAATATGTGACGTCAAATATATCCATGGCAACCCTGGACACAGAGACATCATACTTTCCAACAATACTGTGATGGCGGCAACAAAACAATTTGACGACCCTGATTAGCCTAGTCTTGCAATTTCTTTGGGTCAAATAGTGAAATTAATGGTTATTAAAATTCCGAAATCATCCATGGAAACATGGAGTGTTTGTATTGTTTGTATTTCATTTTTGTACGATTGGTCAATACAATAAGGGGTCACTTTGTTAGGCACATTGGCGTTGAGTAGTTGTAAAAAAACCGTCTTCGGCTATTGGAATATTTAAATTCGTTTTCTTATGCCATTTGTCTTCAAAAAGTTGAAATTTAAACTGGATTCTGTGAACGTTGATTAACCAATGTGGTTTTTGTTCATAATCAAAGGATTGGAGTTTCCTTCACTAATCCGTTCATGAAATTTAATGAATGACCGATAAAATTCCTTAGATCAGTTGTCAACCTGGCCGAAGCTCGTTAGAAAGCAAAGAAAATCAAATCAAATGCTAGCAATCAGATATCTAATTTAGATAATAAAAGACTTGACAATCAAGAATTTAAAATTAAAGCATTCATGAAAAGAAATTATCCATGATTATCAAATCGAGTAGAGGTAATTCTCCCTGAGGTCCACAATTTGAGTGGAAAGAAATAACCTTGATTAGATGTATGTTTATTGTTCTGAATGTTACATTTGTATAGGTAAACAACTTTGACCTGTCCGCTTGATCCTTGATTTAAATATTTATCACGGACCAAGTACATCCATGTATAGGGAGCACATGTGTTTATTTTGTCTACATAATGTGAACACTTATCATGTACCTTGAGTACATACTATTAACAAAGAATCCTACTACAACTGGCCCATTTATTGGGTGGATCCTTCTATATGAATATTCCTAATGAAAGGTCAAACGGACAGGTCAATGTTGTTTACCTATAGTGTTCTACTCATTACAAGATACTTCAAGAAAATTAAGTGTTTACCAAATCACTTTTATTTACCTCCAATCGAAAAAAATAACTAAAGAAAAATAATTAGTTTTTTGGTAAATGCGTAAAACAAAGCCAAAGTAGCCGATTTGCGCACACTCACTAAGACATTTAGGGTTATCGAAAAAGGATTATTTTAGATACAAGAAATTTTTTGCGGGTAATAAGGGTTATTGAACAATGGAATAATTGACATACTAAAGTATTTTAGCGGGTATTAAAGCTTATCAAAAAGTTTATTTGACTGACGAGAATTTACAAGTGGCTATTTTACTACAGCTAACTTCATGTAAGAGTGAGTGAGTGAGTGAGTAATGGTGTTTAACGTCCCAGTCAAGAATATTTTACTTATATCGAGACGTCGCCAGCTATAGGCGAAAGTGCAGAAATTTTGCCCGTGCGTTGCGCTGATGGCATTATACAGCAGGGTTCTTTAGCGTGCCAAGCTCACCATGACACGGGACCTCGTTTATTTTAAGTTCCCATCCGAAAGAACCGTGACTTTCATTTCGTAATGCCGAGTGCTTGGCGAAAGAACAGTCACTACCCACTTTCAAGTCTTGGGTCAGACCCGGTCGGGGTTCGAACCCACGACCTCCCACTTACGGAGCGAACACTCTACCAACTGAGCTACCGCAGTTGTTACTTCATGTAGGAGGATTTTCCCCACTGGTATTTTAGTTTTTTCATGCTTGGTAGTGAATACTGCTTTTATAACGATATCTTCAATAATTATATAATATATGAAGTTGTAATAATTATCTATACGACTATCTTTGTATTTGTCGGGGTGTAACAGGCATGTACTTTTTTACCGATTTGAATTAACCTTTCCCTAACCAGTGCTTTCCCTTCTGGAGGATCCGCCTTCATTTTCCTGTTGGAAATACACTTGTTTAACATTATTTTCTAGTAAAAAATATATTTTCTTTGGAATTATGATTTTGACATGGATCAGTATGCTTGTGTTTGATAATTAATAAAACTTTTTTTAATTGTTTTTATTTTATATTTATTATGAAATAATGAAAAAAATATAAATAATAAAACGCATAGTTTCACAGCAGTGAAATACATGTATTTTCACCGGCGAAAATAATTTCACTCCGATTTGAGTTACTCCCCTTTCACAACTGGTGTCCTATATCCTTGTTTATCCTTGATTATCGTTGTTTTCACGGCGCTAACCACCAGCCAGTTTACCCGTCAATATTGTCTTGTTGTTGGTGAACAAAAAAAATAAATAAATAAAAGAAAAAACTAAAATTAATATTCACGGCGCTGCATATTTTAATAATCAGTAACCAAATTGTCTGATAAACCGATAACTAATACAGCTTTTAATGAAATACCACTATAGAAGAGCTGGAAGATGTGTAAAGCGTAGACCGCAATGAATTTTTTCGGACATTGATGAATCATGAAAAGTTATGTTAGCGATGAATCATGATCGTTATGTTAACGATGTAACGCAATTAAAACAGTGACATAGAATAAATAAATAAATAAATAAATAAAAATTAACATCGAAGTATAATATGAACGTCATTTTGTCTTGTGAAGTGAAAAAAATAAAAAAAATCTTCATTTAAACGGCTGTGCCCTCTCCCTCTCGAGAAAATATTGATTTCTAACTTCATAAAAAAAATCATATTATATTTTACTGTGAAATATCTTCTATTTCTGCTTCCAGTTTTCATTCATAGTTAATCTCGTTACAAGACAAACGTCAAAAGTACAACATATCTTAAGATAAAAAGCTATAACTTTCTTAATATCAACAAAATCAATCTTCTTGTACCTTAATTAGATAATAAAATAATACTCATTTAGACAGAATGCCTTAGGATAAACATGAAAATACAATCTATATTTTGAAGCCGATCGGATCTCAATTCTTTGAGATTATGCCCTTTATTCTATAATAAGTTTTTAATCATTTTTCAGAATTTTATAATTCTGTGGGCATATATTGATGTCATCAAAATAAGCTATGCCATATCGTATAGTCGATTGACACTCCCATATGTTCAATACTTGAACCTAGAAATGTTTTTTCCTATGAAGTTTTTTTGCTGTTTTGTATTACTTAGGGTCCCTAGAGTAAAATTAGGTTAGTTGCCCTGCAGGCAACATTGGGCAAATTGCACAATTTGCATATATCCAAGATGGCTGCCTGACGCCATATTGAAAATCTAACTTTCGTAGGAATTGTTCTACCATAGCTTGTAATATGCCGTTTTATATGTTTTCATGGATGAGGAACTAATTTCCATTGTTGTTTTTAACATGTAGAGCGCAATTTAAATGTAATATATTTACCAATTTCTAACCAGACAAGGGAGGCGTACAGGGTTTTTATTATTAGATGCAACTCAATGTATCACATTTGATACTGCGTGCGTCACTTAAACCAAACATTTTGATTTAAAGGTCATAAATGAAGCTAGAACAATTCCTTTTAATAACAAATTTAAAATATGATCTTAGTGATTACAGTTTACTAAATCTATCGAAAAGGCTAGTTCCACTTTGCCAAGATTTCTTTTAAGCGTTTATCCAACGGAGAAGTTTTCAAAGTCTCATCATTTCCATCATAGTTAATTCAGTCACATATTGCCATGAATGGAAACCAAACTACATTCCTACTTTTTATCAAACTAAATCATAAGCTTGGCAGCAGTAAATTGATTCGAATTTTACATGAACATCGATGTGTTAATTCATATGATGAAGTATTATCGTTTCGGAAATCTACAGTGAAATTTGTCACCGATAATGCAGCAATCTTCCACAAATTGATGGGTTTGAGTAGAACTCATATTTTTTGTGTTAATTTTTAGTTTTATGAAAGTTTTGATATTTTGATCTACTATTTCCACTCCAAATGAGTACTATGAGACACACGCTATGACTACAACTTCCAGGTCCATCAATCTGGTATAAGTGAAAAGGTAGTGCACAGTCTAGATTTGGCTAACAGTGTCTCAACTTACCCATGTTACCATCAAACAAAATCTCAACATCTACATCCGACAGTGCTGTTTCCCTTATAAACTATACTGGACTGCAAAAAGTTATAGCCCTGCACTACCTACCACCAAAATTATTTGTAACTTGATAAACCCACTCAACAAATGAGTTTGTTGGATGCTTGACATGTGCAATATACTTGTTATCTTACTCTGTATCTGTTATATCAGTATCTGTTATAAACGCATGAGTGTCCTGTCGAAGATATGGCAGATCTTGCATGTCGACACTTTGGTGTTCATTAGAATGCTCTCTCAGCTGACCAGTTTGGATAACAAACTGCTATCAAATTTGAAAAAGGAGCCTTTAAAAACTTGACTCGTTAGTCTGATCCTTTTAGTGGGTAGATTGGTGCGTCTCAAAATTAGGAGGGCATCTCTGATCGATTTAAATGAAGATATTCTGAATGTCATACATGCCATAACTCAAGGAAGAGTTCAATCCTCGATGTTCCTTGGATATATATAACCGAACTCTATTGCTAATACAAACTTCCTCTAAATGAAAACAGGTCATAAGCCAGTCACTTGCCAAATTGCTTCTAATTTGTCATTGTGGTGGATTCAGTTGTAATTTATGAGTAGATAGAATACGAATACATATCCAGTCTACCTGATGGATTTTATAATGCCATCATTAGCTCTATAAAGGCAAGACGCGGTCAAGATGCAAAAACAAAGTCAGTAGTTGATCTTGAAAATATGTTGTTTTTTTGTTACCATGGACAGCAAGGGTAGTTTGAGCTGACTATCTGCTTGCATTTGAAATGGGTTCTGATCCTTTTTTCAATTGTGGATGAAAATGGTTGTTATTGAAAAGGCATAACGTCAGCTCTAGACAAACGGCTTTGTAAAGTTCATTCATCAAAAACTCTTTAGCAAGCAATCACAATGATTCACAGTTTTTCTACAGCATCGCATGATCACATGATAATAACCCATCAGATTTTATAGCATCAATCCAAAAAAAGTCATATTGGTTCCCAGATACTTCAAAGAAAATCTTGTTTTTCGACAAATAGCATCTCATATCTGCTAAATTCCATGACAGAGGAAACAACACAAGGAAATGTATGCAATTGTGGATTCGGCCATGGTGACTCCGGCATAACAATGGTATCGTATGTTCTCCAGGCTGCACAGACAAGTCACGATATCATTTGTGTGCTGATTGACGACACAGATGTTTTTGTTTTGTATTGGGTGTATAAGCATGAATACAATACGATGACGATTGCGTGATGAGATAAAACATTTTTGGACATAAATGCAACTTGCCATGGTCTTGCTTCGAGATGTCTTGCACTGCCAGTCATGCATACTCTATTGCCATGGTCTTGGATTTGAGATGTCTTGAACTGCCAGGCATGCATGCTCTAAGTGCCATGGTTTTGGTTTGAGATGTCTTGAACTGCCAGGCATGTATGCTCTAAGTGCCATGGTTTTGGTTTGAGATGCCTTATAAACTGTCAGGCACACATGCTCCAAGTGCCAAGGTCATGGTTTGAGATGTCTTGAACTGCCAGGCATACATGCTCTAAGTGCCATAGTTTTGGTTTGAGATGCCTTGAACTGCCAGACATGCATGCTCTAAGTGCCATGGTCTTGGTTTGAGATGTCTGGAACTGTCAGGCATTAATGCTCTAAGGGACATAGTCTTCGTTCTATATGTCTTGAGGTGCTAGGCATACATGTTCTTAGTAGTTGTGACACACCATCCTATCTCTTTGGAAAAGGAAAACTCAAAGCATAACAAAGTCTTCTCCTCATTTAGTGTATTTAGTTGATATTCTTGTTTAACAAAGATCACAAATAACTTGGTGAGATCTGAATCATTCTTTGTTGTTCTGTATGACCAGCCAGCAGGAAAAACTGTGTCGTTTCCTTGCTACAGTCTCTTTATAAAGAACATCAAATCCTAATAGCTGTGACTTTGTTTTCAACACCATGTTCTGTTGCCTTACCTTTAGTTAATTTTGTGGAAGGGCAGCAAAGAACCTCCTCAAGAGTATAAGGTGATAACCGACTTCGGATTGGAATTCAAAGACTCATTCTCATTACCGATATTAGCTAAAGGAGACCCGTTACCAACAAAACTTTTTTTATGTCATGTTATGTCAATGTAAGGCTCAAAATCATAAATGCAACACACACAAGGATATGTTTGCCTTAAGGAAATTTTGTAATAGATAGGGAGTGTTACAAGTTTCACACCAAATTAGGTTACTAGTACCCATTGTTATCCCAGGATGAATAGTTATTTGACACATATGATCGGTCATTATAGAAATGATGGCATTTAATGTAAAATTCCAGAATTGTGTTCCTCATGCCTAAATACCCCTACAAAGATATAATACAACCTATTATAAATTTGCTTTTGTATAGAATCAGTATTTCAAGATGGTGTGCGTCGGCCATCTTGAATTTATAGCTTATTGTGCGAGTTTAGTGTATCGTATATAAAAATTAACACCAGAAATGGGTTTCTCATACCTGAGAACATCTAAAAGGATATATTACAATGTATTGGAAGATATTTTATATCGCAGTATGTATTTCAATTCGGCGTTTGGCGGCCATTTTGGATTTATGTATATTGTGCAAGTTGCCCAAATTAGCCCAAAGGGCAACTAAGCTCATTTTGTTCAAGGACCCACGAGGAAAACAAAACATCAAAAAAACTTCATAGGAATGAACATTTCTAGGTTCATAAAATGCCTACTCGACTAGTATCTTTTGAGGAAGAAAGAAATGTACATCTGAAAAAGCTTGTACATAACAAAAGGTTACGAATAAGAACAGAATGCAAAACAGAACACAATGAAAGTGAAACAGCGAACAAAAGACAAGAAATGAAACACGCGTATTGAGACAACTATACCAAAATTAAAAATTCTCGAATTCAGATGAGCATTTGATTAGATGCCAAGTGATGTGGACATGATACCATTAGAGTACCAAATGAGAAATAATGTTAAGTTTATGTAAATTTACGATCCTCTATTGAAAACCAACATAAATATTTTGTTGTCGGGGTTTTTAATTGAAGGGATTGGATTGATTATTTTTTTCAATTATTCCTATTACTCGTAGATTCAATATGCTTACCGGTTGAGAACCGTTCTGTATGCTTTTAATACCTTTTACTATATTAAGTCTAAGTTAAAAATACTTGACAATCGCATTCCAATAAAAAAAGTCCTTTGTTTAAAGATTAAATAACAGATATAAATTTGTAAATGAAAAACATGTACTTGGCAACCACAAACACAACCAAGAAAAGAAAACAATACAAGTTGATGAACGAGACATGAAAAGACAGACAACACATTAATATATAAAGCTTTGACAACTAACACTTATATGAATTGTAGATGTTCAACTTTTCCCTGTTTTTGATTGTTAGTTGGTGTGCTACTTTGTTGGGAAGTGGATGGTTGATTGTAGTTGTTTCTAGAAGAAGTTGGTGGCTGATTGTAGTTGGTCCTACTTGATGCTGGCGGTTGATTGCTGTTGTTCCTTCGAGAAGTTGACGGTTGATTGTAACTATTCCTTGAATTGTTTCTGGAATAGTTTCTAGCTGATGTTGATGGTTGATTGTACGTGTTACGTGCAGATTGTTGATTGGTAGAAGTGTCCGGTCGGGTATATGCAGGTGGTGGTGAACGGACAGATCCCGGCGGACCAGCTTCATCATCTTTCACATATGGTGGTGGATTAGGGGTATAAGCTGGAAGCATTAAATCAGCATTGGCTAGCCTGGCGCGCAATCTTAATTCCTTTGGATCTAAAAGAAAAAATAAAGATATTGTTTAAAAGCTTCAATTATCGGGACATCGGTGTCCGAATTATCTAAAACGCGTTCTGCCAGATCGCTAGGCCTCTCACACGAGAGATAAATCCAGAAGGCCGGCGGGTTATATGTACTCAGGACACTCCGATTCTCCACCATTCATGATCTGACCGCTTCAAAATTAATGTAAAAATTCTTGACTTGCGTAAAACTGCTTTACCCAGCTCAACTCTTCGACTATCACATACGAAAGGAAATGGTGAGATAATCAAAAACAAATATACTAATCCATGTCCAAATCACAATCCAGAAGCAAAGTAAAATCTCTGGTACTGACAAGTTAGGTTACACACATGAACTTCCACCAGGGAAGTGAGGCCGGGTGCTCCAGAAGGGTAAGCACTTCCTGTTTAGCTAGCTACACGCGCCACGTGTGTAATCAAAATTATGTGAAAGAAACATGGAACTTTGGGACGTCAAATATATCCAGGACAATCCAGGACACAGAGACATCAAACTTATCAACAATACTGTGATGACGGCCGTATAACTTTTTGAGGGCCTTGATAAGCCTAGGCTTGCAATATCCCTGAGTCAACAATTTATTTTCAAGCAGTCTGCTTTATAATGGATGAGTTCAAACAACATTGTTGTTTTTTTAATCTTCTGTCAATACTGTTGTCTATTTCATTGATAAAATAACAGCCTTTTGCATTTAGTTCAAGTCTAGTTCCTATAATTAAATCCACTTAACACAAGGTATCATCTCTACGTCAGTGCCTATATCAAGACAATGCCAAATGATATATGGAACATTTTTTTATTTCCTTTTCCAACCCTTGTATTAAGTTATTTCAGCGATGACTTGTTCCAATTATCAGAATAGAACAAAGTCAACAACAAGGCCGAGGGAAAGGCTTGACTGGGGTTCAAGAACCGGTCAAGATTATCAAACAAACAAGCAGCTAACAGTCATAAAAGCCATCAGCAATCCTAGAAATTCAAACCATTGCCTTATTCTTTAGTATTATTCTTATATTTAATTATTGTTCCATGGTGAAAATACATTTCGCTGTTATTGACGCCATACGAAAGTATTTTATAAGAATGGACAAATGTTGCCAACGGATATGCGTTTGAAGAGTAATAGCATTCGCTATGATCGTGTGTTACCATGGTTACGGATATTCGTTTGATGAAAAACACTATTTTCTTTGTAGGAACGCCCACGTTGTTCAAATATTATGATAATATCTATATCTTAGGATTAAAAGAGGCATAATCATGATGAATTCTTTTTTGTATGAAATATCTACAGTCAAACCTGTCTATAGGGAACCAATAAAAATGGCCTTTATTGACAGGTGGCCCTTATATAGAAGTTCAAATAATTTGAATGAAGAACAATTGGAATACAATTATACTGGCCTTTATACGCAGATGGCCCTTATATAGAAGTTTAAATAATTTGAATGAAGAACAATTGGAATACAATTATACTGGCCTTTATAAGCAGGTGGACCTTATATAGAGGTGGCTCTTAAGGCAGGTTGGACTGAATTTGTATTGTCATATGTCATTTTAAATTTATTTACAAATTTGAAATAATTTTTTTTTAAATAAATGTTTATGACAGTATTATTTTAATATAATTCATGGCGTTTATTAGGGTGAAATTAAAATTGTGAAAACCAGAAAAATCTCAAACGATAAAGATCAGAAAGGCGCGATAATGCAAAAAAATGAGAAAACAATGAAGCGAAATCAAAATCGTTCTTTCGCCTTTAGTAAAAATTGTCCTGTAAACTCGCTTTCTGACCTCTTTATTTTCGTGTTAACGCCTGGATTGAAGAATAAAAAATCTGTTAACTCACATATGATAATTTCACTACTGTATTCCGATCACTAAAGAATAGGATATTTCATTCCGAAACGTCTAGTGCTGCTAATTTATAACGTAATACATTATATGTTTCTAATAATGAAACAATATTGGAACTTATTATATAATTACATATTATACCAGTTTTAATTTTACAGCACTAGACGGCCGTTTCGGAATACAATTCCTCATCAGTAGTGCTTGGACCAAAACTATGAAACCAAAATTATTTTGAAGATGTTAAAAATCTACCCAAAGGACCAAAATATATTTTACCAAATTAAGCTAAGGAAACACTTTGCATCAGGGAGTATACCTTACTTTTTGAAAAATTTCAAATTTTAACTTGCAGGAAATTTAGACAATTATAGTATATTTCTGACAATAATACGAAATTATTGCCTACTGAGTTGGTGATATCCTCGGGGCACCAGCCACTATATACTATTCCCATGTATTTGTCATCACTTATGATCTTCCATTTTCGCGATATCGACAAGACGGAAAGGTCGACTAGGTGATAGCTGATTTATCCTTAACAAAAGGAACAACATTGTAATTGCATAATATGAAACCATGTATATAATTTTACAGACGGTAGTTTCGGAATACAATCCTCATTAGTTATATAAAATTACCCATGTGTTCGTCATCACTTATTCCTGAACCGATTCTTGTTATCCGTTTGTTCTTCCTTTTGATGCACCACTTCACACAACAGACAGTACATATACACAGCATAAGTAACACAGGACCACCGATAAAAATGGCAATAAGTACAACAGTTAAAGTACTAATACAACACAAGTCACTGTCAGCGTCATTGTTCTTGTACCATTTACTACCATCGCCTATACAACATCCACCTACGTCACAGTACTGCGTCTTGTATACGTCATCAACTGTCCCTTTACACCAAGTGCCTCCATCTACGACTGAAATAAATAAATATTATTAATTATTTATAATTTTTTAAATCATGTATTAATAAAATACGCATCACAAGGCAATGCAGTTAAACTCAAATAAATGAATCGAAAAGAAACATACTAGCTAATCAATGTCCAAATCACAATTCCAAAACAAAGTAGAACTGTCTCTACAGAGCCAAATACCCCCCCCCCCCCACCGCCCCAACATTTAAAGTTTTTCTGCGACCTTGACCTTTCAAATATGACCTTGGTTCAAATCATGACAAACCTTTGGACTATAAAGATTATTCATGTGAAGTTTCATGAGAGTCGTCCAAAGCATTGATGAGATAAGGCCCGGAGACGATTTTACACGGACAAACAGACATGGTGATTTCTATATACCCCCTCAAACTAGTTTGCGGGGGTATAATAAAGCCAAATTAAATCACCAGAACAGCTTTTTTGTTGGAACCTTTACATTACCGAGTTTATTCCTTTAAAATACTCCTATAAGGCAAACATTTGCAAACCAACAGACACTACCACATTAACGGAAAAGTAAACGATTCAGATTCTAGAGATAAGCAATACCTTAACTAAATTCTGCCCTAGGTCCATAGGATCATATAAAGAACTATGCTTATGGAAGTTCCCACTAATGTGTTATTAAGACAGTACAAGGCCAAACCGGCCATTAACTTTTTTTATTTGTTAGCAGTTATATCCATTGGTTTTTTAATCGCACAAGTTAACGTTTTTCCGTAAAAAACACTATCGGAAAATTACGGCTTAATATTTTTTCTTCCATATTGTTGTGCACCTATAAGTTAAGTGATTAGTTTAAATTTTCAAGAATGTTAAAATTTGACCTTTTTCTCTTCAAAATGACAACTGTTTAAAAACCTCTAAAATATAACATTTGGCATAATTTTCAGAAACTGTCAAATAAAAGTTGGTTCTCCGAAGTAAACAATTTGAAAACCATTCGTAAAGACAAGAAAACATCCTTAGGCGCATAAGAATATAGAGACGAATCTTTAAAATTCGAAAATATAAGTTCTATTCATTTTTTTTCTACATAAGTATAAGTATGTTAACTTATTTATTTTTCAAAAGATAAAAAAATCTATTGATGAAAAATCCTATCAACGCCGCCATATACCTTTCCAATTAGGAGACATTTCCTTTATTTTCGCCATTCCAGACCATTTTTCAAGATTAACTTAGTTTTACCTAAATATTAATGTGTTTCATTTTAGCTGTAAGCTTACGTATATATCAAACATCGAAGTATCCTTTTGTACGTGAACTTATATGGACAAAAATACCTAACATTTTCTGGATCCGTTTAACTAGAAGGTATGGCTTTATAGATGTCTTTGTAAACATTTGCGACAACAAAGAATCGTATATGTAACTTATTAAAAACCTACGACAGCTTTTGGCAATTTCAGTTATGTTGCGTTTTGTCATACTAGTGATTTGTATAGCGAACACAATGTAGTAATTCCTTATATTGATGTAACAGGTAAATGAACTGTTACATAAGATAACGGTTTGTTTTATATTAAAGCACCGGCGTATGGATAACAACGCCTCTCACACGCCAACGAAAGGCTATATTTGAAACTTTATGACAAACGCGATGACTTAATTTTTCTATTGTAAACTTTTCTTTTCTATGCAGCAATATATCTGCTTCTCCTGATTATATGGTGTATTTGTTTATCAATTAATACGCTATTGTAGAGCTCGTTCCCACTACGGGACTTTGTACAACGAAACAGACTGATGCAAATAAATTGTTGACTTAAGTATATTGCAACCCTGGGCTTATCGATTTTATGGTCGTCATCACAATACTGTTAATAAGTTTGATGTCTCTGTGTTCAGGATTGCCCTCGATATATTTGACGTCCCATAGTTTCATATTCCTTTTACACAAATTTGATTACACACATGGCGGGTGTAACTAGCTAAACAGGAGGTGCTTACCTTTCCGGAGCACCCGACCTCCCTTCATTAGTTGAATTTAACGTGTCTAACCTGACTTGTCAGTTCCAAAGTTTTTACTTTGCTTCTGGATGAATTGTGATTCGGACATAGATTAGTATGTTTGTTTTTTATTAACTTCTAAACCAACTTGAGAAACATTCTAGTGTGTGCAAATCGGTATCGGTGGTTTTCCTTGCGAACTCTAGTGCAATCCACCATTCTAGAATATCTCGATATAAGTGAAAGATTATTGACTTTGAATTGGGAGTGAAACGCTATTTCTCCTATCAATTCCTTTTACAACTTTCTATGACTATTGACGAATCGCCGACCACGCCCACTATGTTCCAACAAAGGGTCGTCACGCTTGAATTACACGCAAAAAGAATGAAAGCTCGGCCTGAATTATGTGGTTTAATGACGTCACTGACACTATAACGTCATTATTTGCCGTGACGCTGCTTTGGTACCGTAATGGCGGCCAGTGTCGCAACATTGTGGGTGTGGCCGCCGATACGTCAATTGATTTTTTCACAAAATGTATCTTAGACTGAATAAAAAATTAAAAACGTCTTCTATACTACAGGGTATGCCAGTCCGACCATATGGCCAGCATAGATTGGAAGTTTGCAGGACTACATGCTAGACGTATTTATAAAACGCCATTATTCCACACCGTATTTCAAGATTCATTTAGTTTTGCGTGAAAGAAAAAAATCTTAATATGTTTAATTTAGCTGTATTTACGAAGGAGTAATATATATTAGCTTTCATATATATATATATATATATATATATATATATATATATATATATATATATATATCAAACATAGAGGTATCATTTTGTAAATGATCTTATGTAGACAAAAAGTTACCTAACAATTCCTAGTCTAGCTAGGAGCAATGAATTTTAGATGTCTTTTTTAAACGTTTGCGATAAAGAAACGTATACGAAATAACCCACGACTGCTTTTGGCAATTTCAGAAATGCTGAGCTTTGTAATACTAGTGTTTTGTATAACAATATTTTTATGGTCTAATTCCCTATATTAATGGTAACGGTGTTATTCACCTTTACCAGGAAATAAAGGTTGGTTGCTGTTGAATATTGCCAAACGTCGAATCAGCAATCTTTCAGCTATTCGCGACCAGAACTTCTTTATTAATCTTTATGGATTAATCAATGAACACGTTCGTGTATGCATGTTAGGTGCGAGTGTGTTGTATGGTCTGCCTTGTACTAGCGAGCACTCAATGCTACTTTAAGGTGCTAGATGACCGAGTCAACACGCCGCTGACAAGCGTTTCACTCCCCCAGTCCATTATATTGATACCAGGTGAACCAGTAAAGGCCAACGGCAAGAAAAAATCACTTTCCCACATGTGGACTGAGCGGAACTCAAACTCACAGCGGTGTGAGACCCTTGATTTGACGACGAACGCCTTATCCATAAACCACCACCGCGGCCTCTCCATAAACTAAAGGCTTGTTTCTTGTATAAATTGGATGTTCAAAAACATAGATACGTAGATAGATACAAATTGTTTCATGTGGTTATAAAATTATTTAAAATCAAAAGCAAACATATTAATCCATGTCCGAATTACAATCCAGAAGCAAAGTAAAAACTTTGGAACTGACAAGTCAGGTTAGACAGGTGAACTTTCACCAGAGAAGTGAGGCCGGATGCTTCGGTAGGGTAAGCACCTCCTGTTTAGCTAGCTACACGTGTGTAATCAAAATTATGTGAAAGGAACATGGACCTATGGGGCATCACATATATCTAGAGCAATTCTAGACACAGAGACATCAAATCCAAACAAATAAGAAATCAATCAGAAAACAGTTAACGAAATCTTGTATTATCTTATTTTATTTTATTTTAATATACTTATTTGTTATTTTTTTAAAATACTGTCTGGACTTACAACCTTAGTATCTGTAAAGTAGATTGTTGGGATTGTTATATGCTTAAGACAATTGCGTATACGTGACCTTAGAAGGCGAAGGTTACTTGGGAGTAAAACACCATTACTCCGCTCAACTTTTTTTTACAACTTTCTATTAAACAACTTTAAAGACCCAAAAGACGGTAAGTCCATGTGAATGGTAATTTCGAGATAGAAGAACAATAGGCGCAATTAGAAACCACCTCGAATGTGGTCACCAACTCAGTATTTTACGGACATACTCTAAACCATAACTCGTTGTCTAACGTCATATAATGAGAAATGGTTTTATATACGGATTTGTTTTAATTTCAGCCATCTGAATGTTTGCAAACAAAGGCAGAGTCCAAAGACAACACTACTGAACTGTATGTTTTGAATTTGAATTTACATATTCACTTAAAACTAGTATATTTATGTATAGGAACCAGATTGTTAATTTCGTTTAGATCATGGAAACCGTAATTTTTTGTATAATATATATTTACTGCGAAACCGAACACTACCCATGTATTGGATCCTACAGTACAGACCTGTAGAAAGTTTAACACTGCACTAACTAAACGCCAAACGCGGTTACTGTGTCGTCGAGATATGGATATCAAGTGAATAAAAAGCTGCTGAGAGTTAAATAGAGGATCCCGAAAATTTATAGCTTACTATGGATCGAGATAAGCTTTCTATTCGATACTTATTCGTTAGCTAATTGTTCACCTTTCGACAGGCCTGTACTGTCTATGAATATTCCTAATAAAAGGTCAATGCAGACAGATCAATCTTGTCCTCAAGGTAAATTAGGTGTATACGTTATGTGAAACCAATATTCAGTTGTACTTGGTAAGTTAAACGTGTATTTAGACCTTCGTTGGTAAACACCTTGATGCGACTCCAAGGTTTTCATATATTACATAATTCAATATCATACGGAAACAAAGACGACTGATTGAAATCTTAAACAATGATTAATCACTTTCGTCTTGTTTAAAGATCAGAATTTAATTAAGAATTTCGTTATAAGAAGATTTCAAGGTGCGGAGCAGAAATAGATCATGATAACTGTAACTGTTTGTATTGTAACAGAAACTTTTAATTAAACTTATTTTTCAATATTCAAACAGTGAACTTGTGTAAATCTTTTTTAATGACCAAACAGTAAACCTATGTCCATTTGCTTTTTAAATAGGTTTTTCAATTTCAAGCTTCTTTTTATATTACAAATGTAGAAATATGAATGGCATATCTCCGTCTATAAAGGCCACTCAAGGGAACCAGTAAAGTGGCATTTACGGGGATTTGACCTTTCTTTATTACATAACTAAAAAGCAATTGGGATAGCATTTGACTGGCCTTTAAACTCCGAAACCTCACACTAATCATGTATTGGGTGGACAATCTTATATAGATTTTCCTAATGAGAGTTCGGTATTATTTGCCTATAACTAGTCCTCAAAGTGCAATATTTACATTTATGATGGTTGTAGTAAATTTTGTTTCAGACCAAATGAAGTTATAGGACTATAATTATATTTGCTAAGGTGACGTCACTCGTCTCTTGTTTTCGCTTATACCCGTGACATCATTGATTGGCTCTTCTAGCAATTAAAATTGCATGTCGTACACAACAGTGGTTTAAATTTATTTCAGGCTTCAAAAACAAAAATAAGATTTTCAAAAATTACGAAATGTAAATATGAGCATTGAACATTGAACACTAGCGCGCATTATTCAGTTTGTTTTTCACGGCAATGGAAGTTATAGCACTATAAACGTCATTTGTAGACAGTTCAATGGTTAAATGGTTTGTGATTAAACACTTTTCACTATGTGAAACCAATATTCAGTTCTACTTGGTACATTAAGCATTCATTTAGACCTTCATTGTTAAACGCTTTTCTTAATACTTAATGTAGTGCGACAACGAGGCATTCTGATATTAATTACATAATTCAATATCATACGGAAACAGCGACGACTGATTGATATCTTAAACAATGATTAATTACTTTTGTCTTGTTTAAATGATCAGAATTTAATTAAGAATTTCGTTATAAGAAGATTTCAAGGTGCGGAGCAGAAATAGATCATGGTAACTGTAACTTCTTGTATAACAGAAACTTTTAATTAAACTTATTTTTCAATTACCAAACAGTGAACTTGTCTACACTTGCATGTATATGTATTCAAAAACACATTTAAGGGTCCGTGTCCTAATCACAATCCCAAAGCAAAGTAAAACTCTGAAAACTGCCAAATAAACTAAAGCATGCGAATTTTCTCCAGGGAAGTGAGGCCGGGTGCTACGGAAAGGTAAGCAACTGTTGAGCTAGACATACCCGCTATGTGTGTAATCAAAATTTAGAATCAAAGGAACATGGAAGAATGGAACGTCAAATATATCCTGTATAGCTTATATCAAGTGTGTTTTGCTTTTTAAATACGATATACAATGACATTTTTTCTTTCTTATATTAAAAATAAAGGGAAGCGGATGAAATACTTGAATATCCTTTTTAGGAAAGCAGGACTGAAGTCACCTTTGATTTCTTGTCATTTAACTTAACGTCACGCTTTGTTGTAACACGTTTTGGTTGCATTTGACTATTTTGGGACATTGTGGTCACGTGGTCTAAAAGTGGCCTTAAAACCCCTATCGAATTCCTCTTACCGACAAGGTTCAAATTCCAGATTGGGTAGATTCCAGTGTATGTTAGTTTGTCAGTAGGCTTATCGATGGTCGATGTTGTTTTTTTTTTTTTTTTTGTATTATTTTCCGTGGACTCCGGTTTCCTCGACCACCCCTTAAATATCTCCAGATTATAAGTAATAGAATCTTGTTTGAGAAAAAAATCTCAACTCATCTTGACCTGATCCTGTTTTTAGTTTAAACAATATTTTATTTATGTTTCAAGTACAATTTACAAATAAATAATATTAAGAGGATCCCGGAACAAGAGACTCTTATATAAACCGGTTTCCTAGACAATTATAATAATACAATATTTTGCATGTCACAGAAAAAAACATATATATTTTTATAACTAAATAGATGAATTAGTGAACAATCGGATAACTTAATTACTTTAATAAATAAATAATGGGCGGTTTATAAATAAATAAATAAATAAATAAGTAAATAAATAAATAAATAAATAAATAAATAAATAAATAAATAAATAAATAAATAAAGTATGTAGGTTATAATTTATAAAAGAGAAATGAAAATCATGTTTTTGATATCACACGTGGGGATGCTAGCAAGACAGATTCTTACCCGGTTTCTCTTCCATAGTGGAAGTTCGCATGCCAAATTTAATTTGTCGGTTTTAGAAGCTTTTACTTTGGGATTGTGATTAATTGCAAATTCCAAGTCCTGTTATTTTTAAATCGTCTCATTAAGTCTTTTTTAAGACCTTATACAAATCCTCAAATAAACGTAGTTAAACTTACATAAGGTATAAACCATTTTTGAATGATGAAAACAAAATACAAATGTCATCTAAGTGGTCAAAAAAGTGATAAACATATTTCATTCAACATGCAATTTGGACAAGTTCTTGTGTTAGGAATTCATTGTCAATTCGCTTACCTTAAGTAGGTGGTTTCTTCTGTTAACTCCGGTTTATTCCACCATTTACCAACTGCCCCCTCCATATGTAAGTAACAGAAGCTTGGGTTATAAATACCACTAATTCACATCCGAGTCAGCAGTAACGATTAAGTGAAAAAATCTTGACCGGGAAGGGGGACACACCAACGATAACTATAAACAAGTACATTTTTTTCTTTAAAAGTCTAAAACTAAATCACAAAAAAGAAGTTTGCAGTTGAAGCATTTGGTCTTGTTTTTTATATTGTTTATACATTTAAATAGGTGTCGTGTAGTGGATTTAACTTAAAAAGAAAGTGCTATATTGTATACATTCACTTACCTTTAAACAACAACAAGCAACTTATTGTCAAAATGCATGTCGGTATGCTGTAAGACCCAATACACATCCTTAATTAAACTTCATAAAATATAAAATCCCATAAACTGACTATACGCCATTTTTAAATTCTTAAATGTTTATGAAACATCATATAAATGCATGTGTATTGCCAATAATATAAATCAGTGACCCTCATTTGATAAAAAAACATAAAAAAGGTACCTCAATGAGCTTAACAAGTCATTCTTTAAATTAATTGTCAAACTGTCCTATATTGTGATACGATGTATAGAATATAACACAATTCCAAAGCACGAGTTCTTAAAACAAATACAACTCATTATTCTTTAATAACTGTATTTTGAATTCCATCGGTGCATGTAGTGATAAATTTGACGATATGTTCCAGTGTAATTGACCCACACGAACAATTGTTAAAAAAGACTCTTTTCAAACACGGTGTTACGTGAAAAAACACTATATAAAACAGTTATTGGATAACAAAGAAGTCGTTTTAACCATGTAGAGATGTAACGGTATTTTATTTAATTTTAAGTTTAAAAATAAGGGTGTTTAATATCATTACATTTGACAAACTACAGGCCTGTCGAAAGTTTAACAGTAGGTTAACAAATTAGTCTCGGATTGGCAGCTCATGATCATATCTGCCCCATGTTATGTTTATCTCGGCAGTTTTCGCGACAGCTTCTAATCTATCTACCACTGGGAAGGTTTCCAGCCACTTGCTCTCCATATCTTGAGGGCCGAACTTCTATTCCTTTTCCTTAGATCAGTGAACACCAGATCAACGAATCAATCCTGGATCGGCAGTTCATCTCGGCCCCTTGTCATCTTTAACTCAGCATTTTTTCGGCAGCTGCAATCTATCACTTGGAAGCTGAACTGGACAGTCGAATTTCGATTCCTTTTTCTTAGCTCAGTGAACACAAGATTAACGATAAGCCCCTGATTGGCAGCTTATCGTGGTCCCGCGTTATCTATATCTCTACAGCTTTTTGGCAGCTTTGATTCTAACTACCACTGGGAAGGTTTTCAGCCACTTGCTCTCCATATCTTCTATTCCTTTTCCTTAGACCAGTTAACACAAGATTAACGAATTATTTCCGAATCGACAGCTCATGTCGGTCCTTCGATAGCTAAATCTCGGCAGTTTTCGACAGCTTCGATTGTATCTATCACTAGTAAGCTTTTCCGCCTCTGGCTGTCCATATCTCGACAGCTGTACTTTGATTCCATTTCCTTAACTCAGTAAACACAAGATTAACGAATAATTCCTGTTTCGGCAGCTCATCTCGGTCCCTCGTTAGCTTTATCTCGACAGTTTTGCGACAGCTTCTATTCTATCTACCACTGGGAAGCTTTTCGCCACTGGGTATCAATATCTCGACAGCTGTTTTTCGATTCCTTTTCTTTAGCTGAGTGACCAGATAAACGAATAAGTTCCGGGTCGGCAGATTATCTCGACCCCTCGTTAGCTATATATCGACAGTTTTTTTTTGGCAGCTTCTACTCTATCTACCACTAGTAAGCTTTTCCGCCACTGGTTGTCCATATCTGGACAGCCGAGCTTCGATTCCTTTTCTGAAGCTGAGTGAACACCAGATTTACGAATAAGTCCCGGATCCGCAGATTATCTCGACCCCTCGTTAGCTATACCTCTACAGCTTTTTTGACAGTTTTGATTCTATCTTTTGCGCCACTGGCTGTTCATATCTCGACAGCCGAGCTTCGATCCATTTCCCGGATTGGCAGCTCATCTCGCTTTCTCGTTAGCTATATCGCGACAGTTTTACGGCAGCTTTGATTCTATCTACCACTCGGAAGCTTATCAGTCACTAGCTGTCCATATCACGACAACTGAACTTCGGTTCGTTTTTTTCCTTTGCTCAGTGAACATTAGATTAACGAATAAATCCCGGATCGGCAGCCTATCTCGCTTTCTCGTTAGCTATATTGCGAGTTTTACGGCAGTTTCGATTCTATCTACCATTGGGAAGCTTTTCAGCCACTCGCTATCCATATTTCGATAGCCGAACTTCGATTCGGTGAACACCAGATTAACGAATATGCCCCGGATCGACAGGTTATCTCGGCCCCTCGTTAGCTATATTACACCAATTTTTCGGCATTTTCTATCTACCACTCGGAAGCTTTTCACCCGCTGGTTATCAATATCTTGACAGTCGAACTTTGATTCTTTAGCATTTTCTCAGTGTTAAACTTTCGACTGGTCTGTACTGTATATAAAGTGTTTAAATTTCACATTAGAAAAATATAATAAAAGTGTTATTTAAAAGTTGGAATGCGTGCATTATTTATGGTCCATCGTGTTTATGTTTAACCAAATCACACCATTGTCTGATCTTATATATAATATAACGGTAATAAAATATTAAATTTATATCTATAATATAAATTTCATAAACTTGCAATTCGCGTGTGCTTTTGTAAATATGGGGAGTGAGTAATGGTGTTTTAAACTCGAGTCAAGATGCACTCAGATGAGTGATTGTGGAGAAAATCGGAGTACCCGAAGAAAACTATTCTAAACTTAAGTAAGCGAGCTTGTGCTTTTAAAATAGGGTAACCAGAAAATAAAATGGATTGGAGTCGATGCATTCATGGATCTTAGAGGAAACCGGAGTACTACCGAACTTAAGTAAGCGAGCTTGTAAAATAGAGGAATAAGAGAGTGGAGTGCTGAAACGGTGTTTTACGCCCATTTCAAGATTGTTTCACTTGTATCGATGCTGTAAGTTTTGGCATGGCGGGGAAAATCATCTGAGTACCGGGAGAAGAAACCACCAACCTTCGGCAAGAGAACCGACAAACTTTCTCATATTAAGATATGTTCGAGCGGGATTCAAACCTTTGCGGTGAGATGTACTGTGATACGTTTTAATCACTTGGCCACTAAGATCCCGTGAGTAGTGGAGTGATGGTATTTTACGTTCAGGTACAAGTAGGTATAATATCGGGACAGTCAGGTTTTAGATGGTGAATAAAATACAAAGGTACCCCGCACTAAGATTCCATTCGAGTGTGATTCGATCCTAGGCGGTGAGCCGCGTTGCGATCTGTACACCTTCAAACCACTGATTACTCGTCTATTTTAGTGACATCATGGACAAAGTCCAATGTAAAATGATAAATCGTTTTTGCTAATTATTTGCAACACTATTTTTAAGAACACGGTTTTTGTTCAAGTTCCTGTAACAGTTTTGACAACTTCTAGTGTAAGGGGGGGGGGGGGGTTCAACTTACTTCTTGTAGGAAAATAGAATTCCCAAATTTCGGGAGGGCATTAAAACAAGAACTATTCTTCCACCAACAGAAATAAGTGTTTCGTCAGAATATGGGATGGAAAGTGCTTTGACCAATTCAAAGCGTTTAATTAATTTAACTTCCTTATGTAATATGTTTCCTTAGTTAAATGGTAGGATATATATTTTGGTCCTTTGGAAAAAATTTCAACAGCTTGAATAAAATTTTTGTTTCAAGCACTACTGATGAGGGATTGTATTCCAAAATGGCCGCCAAGACGAGTGCTGGCTGTACAATTGAAATTGGTTTAATTATATGTAATATCTGTAATAAGTAAAATAAGTGGTACTATTTAGGACCCTCAAAAGTACTTATAACCACATTCGCACCAATAGACTTAATTTACAATAGAATTTACATATCATACCAGTTTTGTTTTTACAACCACCACTTGGCGGCCATTTTGGAATACAAAGTCTGTTCAAAGTCGACTTTTTATAATCAGCGGCCCCTGTATGTGTTTAAATTTTGTTTGTATTGTTTAACTGTTCTATAGTTTGTTTCATTGTGTTTTTACCAAAAACATGCTTTTCAGTTTGAAATTTCTTCCCTTCCGTGTATCTAATCACGGAACACCGGATAACAGAAACATTGTAAATGGCAACAATAAAGAACAAACATACTAATCCATGTTGGCAACAATAAAGAACAAACATACTAATCCATGTTGGCAACAATAAAGAACAAACATACTAATCCATGTTGGCAACAATAGAGAACAAACATACTAATCCATGTTGGCAACAATAAAGAACAAACATACTAATCCATGTTGGCAACAATAGAGAACAAACATACTAATCCATGTTGGCAACAATAAAGAACAAACATACTAATCCATGTTGGCAACAATAAAGAACAAACATACTAATCCATGTTGGCAACAATAAAGAACAAACATACTAATCCATGTTGGCAACAATAGAGAACAAACATACTAATCCATGTTGGCAACAATAAAGAACAAACATACTAATCCATGTTGGCAACAATAGAGAACAAACATACTAATCCATGTTGGCAACAATAAAGAACAAACATACTAATCCATGTTGGCAACAATAAAGAACAAACATACTAATCCATGTTGGCAACAATAGAGAACAAACATACTAATCCATGTTGGCAACAATAAAGAACAAACATACTAATCCATGTTGGCAACAATAAAGAACAAACATACTAATCCATGTTGGTAACAATAAAGAACAAACATACTAATCCATGTTGGCAACAATAAAGAACAAACATACTAATCCATGTTGGCAACAATAAAGAACAAACATACTAATCCATGTTCAAGTCACAGTCCAAAACCAACGTACATGCTTAATAGTTTATCCCTTCCGTGTATCTTAGCACGAAACCCGACACGGCAAAAACGTTGTGCATGACAACAACCAAAATACCAACGTGCCAGTCCATGGGCAAATCTAAAACCAAAGTAGAAACTTTGAAAGCGGGGAAATTTAGTTGAACAAGTAAATTTCTTCAGGGGAAATGAAACCAGTTGCTTTGAAAAGGTAAGCACCTCTGGTTTAGTAAGCTAATATTTTGATAAAAAGTATCGGAAAAAAAATTAAAATGTACATATTTATTCAGGTTTAATTTTACAAAACTTATTAATTTTATCTATTGATTGCTTAATCAATTGAATGACTATATTTTCGGGGACATGCAACCATTCCAAACCACTAGATTTCGGATTGATCCAGCTTTTATACGTAACATTATTCCACATTGCAAATTGTTGAAAATGAAAATTAGGTCTTTTCTTGTAATGCAACGGAAACAACTCGATCAGGGCCGATCCAGACCTCAAGAGAAGTCCGTAAGCTAGACCAGCTCCGTGGACTCCAAGAAGTATATTCGTGCTCGTGACTATCTGGATTTGCTTCTTAACTGAATGTTTATCCAACTGTATAACCCTTAGCTTTGTGTCATTGAATGTTCTTTTCAGTTTTAAAATCAAATCCTTTTCATTTCTGATTTTCCGTAAAACTCTCCCCTCCGGATTTCTCGGATGTGCCACATAATTCCGACGAACTATCAACGTAATAATCGTTTCATTTCTCGTCCTAGGACACAAGTTGTATGCTCTCATAGGAATATGAAAATCCTTCAAAAGATCCAATTTGAATTCCCTCAAGAAAGGAGGGTCAAATATCCCCGCCGATAAGGGCCCGGAATAAACTCCCCAAGCCAATTTATCCGCCTTAAAGGATTCTTTGATATGACCGATCCGTATAACTTTTCCAAACATTGCGTCCCACATATTGTCCAGTTTTCCAGCTGGGTGCGAATCCATGAGGATGATGGTTGTGTTTTTCCTATTTTGTCGAAATAATTTCGCAGTTATGAAAGCATTGTATAGGTCAATTAAAGCGTAATACAAATTAGCGTAGTCTCCCCTTTTTACGAAAATCACAAAATTTCTATACTTTTTCAAATCTGCTTGATTTTCGCTCTTATTACGCTTATTGGACCCTTTTATAACCATAGACCACGTTTTAAAAGGATGCTTAAGTTTGGGTTCCAGGTTTGGCACGTGGTTGCAAGGTATCTGAAAAAATCCTGATTGGACATTGACTTTTTCGTCAGATTCTGCTTGACCAATCACATAACTTAAATTTTCACCCCCGTCTCTTACTTTGTCTAAGCAGCTTATGTTAACCACAACATTCCTCATGTACACAAAATTCGGAATAAACACTTCTAAATTATCACCACAATATAAGTCACCACCAAATGTACCATTTTTGTACCTATTTTTTATAATGGTTCTCATATTCTGTTCGAGCGCACGGTTTGTTTTAAAAAGAGGCGACCGAGACTGGTGGTGTGTAGGGAAAAATAATACTTTGAATATGCTGCTAATAGCCTCGGCGATACCGTGTAACCCAACACTGACCAGATAAAACGAGGTTATTAGAAGAATGATGGACAAGACGAGATAAAATGTCGTCTTAAATACTCTGTAGTATCTGAAAATAGATTTTGCCATGATTTTGAATCTGATCCTTTACCCAAAATACCGGGATTTTAAAATTTCAAATAAGCCGTTAAAGGATTGTTTCAAATGTTTGTGTTTGTCCAATTATCCTCTGTGTACACTGCATCCAGCACCAATATCATACAGATCTTCCTGTTGACAATTTTAAATAAGCCATTAAAGGATTGTTTCAAATGTTTGCGTTTGTCCATTTATCCTCTGTGTACACTACGCACACTACCATTTTACTACGTCCGCTACAAGTATATTAATATTGTAGATCCACCTGCAGACAATTATCGCAGTACCACCATAGCTCTTTTAAAAACTCGAGTTGGTGTTTGTCCAATAATCCACTGTCTACACTACATCCACCACCGGTATGTTACAGATTCACCTGCTATCATTTACAGAAGCACCACAATTACTACAAGGCTCTGGAATCTTGGTGTTGGGGTCTTTTCATACTCTTCAGGGTTTGTTTCAAATTACTCCATGGTGATTTCAAAACAACTCGGGGTTACTGCTACATTGATTTGGTTCTTGAGTACCATAACGTCATCTACAGCAACTACAAACTAATAGAAAATTGATACATAATTATAGTAGTGTAATTATCCTTATTAAGTGTGAAAGCCTCTGGGTATTTTTCTTTTAATTAAAAACGACATCCTGATCATGGTATTTCAATAATAATGCAAGAAATTGTGGCGCGTGCCAAATTGAATGAAGGGCGAAAAGTCATTTCTTATATTTACAATTCTTTTTTTAAATAAATATTTTGTACCCGTATTTGTTTCAATCATTGGCACTATTTCTTCAATGCCTGCTCGTGTGAGATACAGGGTTTTTAGCCATGCTAGATCGGCGTATTTCACATGACCCCATGTGTGGGGCTTGAAGTAATATTGCGGAAAAAATTTATACACATCAAGGGTATTGACCCCAATTGTCTTTAAATGGGAATTGCAAAACATTTGCTTCTGTATGTTTCATCGAAGAGAGATACAGTCATATTGTAAATATAGCTAAATAGAATGAAGGAACTGGCAGAGTGACGCCCAAGGATTTCTCGAGGTCGAAGGTTGGTGAATTGTTAACAATCGGTTAAACGGAAATGGTGAGTCGTTTGCCTTAAGCTAATTTAGTGGAGAACGAACTACAGAAAGTCTAGAAGCACCTGTTTTTACAAGATTAATTTACGCAAAATTTGCAATACTTACCAACACAAAGAAAATTGATGTAATTTCATAGTAAATCAAAAACAACCATACTAATCCATGTCCGAGTTACAATCCAGAAACAAAGTAAAACCTTTGAAACTGACAAGTTATGTTTAAGTTAAACACATGTTCTTCCACCAGGGAAGTGTGGCTGAATGCTTCGGAAGGGTAGGCACCTTCTGTTTAGCTAGCTAGATTCTGACCATTTGTAAAAGAGTTTATAATTTGTGATTAGGGAAGAATCTTTACACAATCATGAAACTATTCAATAACATGTCCATATTTTAATTTAAGCAAAGCCCTTGATAAAGTCAGAGACTTTGAACTGTCTTTTACATATATATCCAATGATCAGATTGAAAAAAACAATTAAAAAAAAGAAAGAAAAGGAGAACCAGAGTGTAAAATAGTAGATGTTAGCTTGTGAAATAGCGCATCTTTAAAAACAAAATAATTGGCCGGCAATTTATACAAACATGACAAAGTTTTCAACTATAAGTTCGGAAGCATTTAGATGTTTATAAGATTAATAAGAACATTGCTATGAGTATATGTGATGAGTATTTCTGGTTCAACATTAAACATTATCTAAGTTTTGACTTCAACGTGAAGCTATTAATCAAGTTACGTAGTGGGACTATTGAAAAAGGCCGGTATACTGACACTCCTCCACGGGATAGGCGTCTGTGTTTGTGTTGCAATGCAAATTGCGTTGAAAATGACTTTCACTTTGTGCTAACATGTACCGCATTCAGGGATACCAGAAGACAATTTTTACCCACTTATTATTGTTCTTGGCCATCTCAGACAAAATTGAAAACACTATTAAAATGTGACTCAATACATCTCACAAAAAGACTTTGCGGCTATCTCTAAGCAACTTGGTGGCATAGAAATTTTATTCTACAACATTAATATTGTTCTCTGCCATGTTGTTATATATTTATTTATTTATGTTATCTAATGCTTTAACATTAACTATGTTTATGCAATAAATTCATTTATTCATTCATTCAAACTGGATGTTCGGAAATACCTTGATTTATATAAGACACTGTTATGATCATGTGGTTGTCATCCATTAAAAATAATTGCTGTAAATAAATATTGTTATTTCATCCTACGTGTAACATCTATACCGAATGGATTAATATCAGAGGATACCATTTAAACTGAAATGTGATCCAACTGACATCTCTAGTGACTGAAACTATTGAGATAATGTCTTCCTCCTTTAATGCTGGTATTATAAGATCCCTGTCTTTTGATCATAATTAAAACCCGTATTTTTTTTTAACTTAAGATATTTTGTTTTTACATCTGATGTTCATTTTACTTTGTTTCATTATATTTATGTAACAATATCTTTCTCTTGGTTACGTGTCATAATATTCTTAAAAATTAAAAAACTTTAATATTTAAAGTTCTAGTGAACTAAAAGGCTTCGTATACAGACTATAAACGTGTTTGTTTTCGTGATGTACTAATCTTCGCTTATTTCGCCACCGTTTGTTTTGCGTCAAAATTGATACCGTACAATAATTAAAAATTGTGCTTATAGTGTTTTAGTGCATATTAAAAAGACGCGAAAATTCAACAACGCGGACATATCTTAATTTTATATACCCCGAAAATAAATACACGCGAAATTAACTGTGTTTACAAAAAAGTAAAAAAAGAAACATACAAATCCACGTAAGAACTTAAATTTGGTTCTCTGCGGTTCCTTTAATTACAATTCTCTTATCAGAAATCATTGCAGTTTTCATACACCATAGTGATAAGCTTTCATCAAATGTTAATTATAAGCTAATTAAGGCCCTCAATAAGTTTTAAGATCGTCATCACAATATTGTTGATAAATATGATGTCTGTGAACACAAATTAATAACCTGGATATATTTGACGTCCCTTAGTGACATGTTCTTTTCATTTTCAATTTTGATCACCTGTGGCTGGTGTTGCTAGCTAAGTAGGAAGCGCGTATCCTTCCAAAAGCACCCGGCCTCGACTCCTGGTTGGAAGTTCGCTTGTTTGGTTTGACTTTCCTGTTTTCAAAGTTTTATTTGCTTTGGGATAGTGATTTGGACATCACCTGACAACTGCCTGTATTTGATTCACTGTGACCGACTAGATGAAAAGACGGGTTATTGAGATTAACATTCAAAATAAAATTCAAATATTCAGTTATCAAGGAATTGTATTCCGCGACGGCCGTCTAGTGCTATAAAATTAACACTGGTTTAACATAATTTTTCTCTGCGGATGTACATGTAAAGTCAAACCTGTCTATAAACGTCACCCAGAGGAATCAATAAAAGTTGCCTTTATGGGCCGGTGGCCCTAATATACAGGTTCAAATAACATGAAAATATAACAATTGGGATAAAATTATACGTCTGACATTTAAAAGCAGGTAGTTTTTATATAGAGATTGCTTTTAAGGCAGGTTTGAATGTACTAAAGTACAATATGACAATTTTATTTTTAAGATAATGAAACTTGAAAGGGCCAAGTTGACTGAAAATGTTCATTTTGTCAGTCGCGTAGAAAGCTTAAGCTGCATTAGAAATAAAGAACATGAAATTTTAGACAATTTTTAACTTCATAATCGTTTCTTCCGTCCACCCAAAGCAAACAAGTCATTCTACAATTTGCGTAAATATGCCGACCTGCATTGAACCTATTTAGGCATTATGGTAATGTCATGTACCGATTTTCATTTTTTTTTTTTTTTTTTTTTTTAACATAAAGCAGGGTTTTTAATAATCTTTGTACTAGTGTGCATGCACTTATGGCGACTTTTACAGCATTAGTACATATGTACACAATGTACCAAATAAAGAAACCCTGCAAATCCTTACAGGTCTATTACAAGGAAATGCTATAGTGGTCTATATATATATATATAGGAAAACGCATTTGTCAATGATACTTTGTGTCTAAAAATTTGCATTTTTTCGGAAATAAAAAGAAAGAATAAATATATTTGTAAAAACTTGCACGTATCTCAAGCATTCAGAGAAAATGCTTTGGTTCGCACATGTTGTTACACAATGTTTCTTTTTAATGTAAAGATGTTTTCAACATTGACTAAAAATATACCTTGAAATAAATAATCAAAAATGAACAAGCTGGTGCACCAGAAGGGTAAGCACCTGTTGTTCAGCTAGATACATGGCGCCACATGTGAAATCAAAATTGGGAATGAAAGAGGTAAATATATAAACGTCAAAGACATAAAAAATGACTTACTGCTTCAAGCTTTTACTGCATGCAAAAGGCAAAATTATTCTTCTTCCTGACATGACAAGGAATTGGACGATCATGTATCGTCTTACACCAGTCACAATTAAATAATTTATACCTTTTTAAGATTTAGTCATTATAACAATTCAATTGTTTTTTTAGTTCGGTATTCTTTCATTGTCTTACAAAGTACAAATTTGTTGATCAGTCTTTAAGTTTAAAAATATAACAATATCATAGTTTAATCTCTGGTTAATCTTAGCTATAAAATAATCTGTGACCAAATATGTTTTAAATGTTCGCCATGACATATTAATTCACTGTGTTAAATTTAAAAATTTAAATATATAAGTATCTAATCATGCTAATAGTAGCAATGGTCTACCAAAGCAGTGGTATATGACGCCCGATTTTTTAAATCAGCCTTTTTTTTGTATTTATTTATTTATTTATTTATTTATCTATTTATTTATTCATTTTATTTTATTTATATATATATATATATATATTATATATATATATATATATATATATATATATATATACAGTATCTTATAGTAGCAATGGTCTATCAAAGCATTGTTATATGACGTCGGATGTTTTAAATCAGACTTTTTTTTAAAAAATTTTAATTGATTTTATTTTATTTTATTTTATTTTATTTTATTTTATTTTATTTTATTTATTTTATTTACAAATCTTTAAAATAATGGAGACGGAAAGCTTGTTATTTCCAGTTATAGTTTTGAAATTCATAACCCTATTGTAAGTGGATTAGGAAATTTCAAATCATCAGGAGAGTTGAAATTAACAGTCGTTAACTTTGGTTGCCATTAACGAAATTTTCTACAAAAACATTTTGATTGCAAAAAATTAGATTTGAGGGTTAGAAATTGTTTTTCAATAAGAAGAGACATTTTAAGGTGGCTGAATGGGGCAATGCAGAATAAATATCCACGTGCGCACGTATAATATTTTTTTTTCTGCATGGCCTCACTCAGCTAACGTACAATTTCTTACAAAGATGAATCTTTAGACCTTTTGGCCTCCTCCATCCAAATTTTAGACCATGATCTCTTGGACTAACATACTCTTATCTATCATGCGTGCATTTTTCCTCAATCCAAAGTCACACGCAGTTTTGTAAAAACTGCAACTTTAAAGTATATTTTTTGTCCCCTAGTTTTTTTTCTTTCTTTTAGTTGTACTGTTTTTTACCTTCTTTCACTTTGATCGAAATAATTCATACTAAACAAATGTATATTTCATTACTATAATTCGATCACTTATTCAATACGACATATGAATTTGAACTACTTACCTCATTCTTTTTATTTTTGCTATATGTAGCTCTGTTATTTGTTGAAATAATTTGGTTATATTGCTCATATAAAAATCTCGCCCAAAAATCAAATATAGCCAGGATTTTATCAGACGTACACTGAATTTAGATGATTAGTATCATGTAGTAAAATGCTAAATACCTTCAATAATCTAATATATATGATGAAAATCCCCGGCTTTGTTAGATGTGCGTGAAAGATTTGTCGATTTAAAACATTACGTTAAAATAAAGTATGTCCTTCATAGCAAAACGGTAAAATGTATTTTATCGTTTATTTTGATGCATGTAGTGTTTTGTCTGCTAGTCACGCAAGGTTGTTGCACGCCTACACTTTTAAAGGTCCTCAAATGGTTTTTGCCGCCATGACAATATTGTTGATCAGTGTGATGTCTTTGTATCTAAAGTTAACCTGGATATATTTGACCTCCATAGTGCCATGTTCCTTTCATTCTCTATTTTGATTACACACGTGGTGTGTGTTGTTAGCTAGACAGGAGTTGCTTACCCTTACGCAACACCCGGCCTCACTTCTCTGGTAGAAGTTGACGTTTATAACTCGACTGTCAAGCTTCAACGTTTTTACTTTGCTTTGTGGTTTGAGCATGGGTTGGTATGTTTGATTTTGATCATAAATAACTTCAGTGGGCCAGCCCGTAACGTAAACTGTTAAGGCATCTGTATCAATCCGTATTGTGTGAATACGTATTAACCTATCTTAACCTATTTCTGAATAGCTTATATGAATGAAGCTTTTAGATATGACATATCAACACATTAGATCGCCTCGATACATAAGGTCATTTTGACAACTTGGTCCTCCGGTTCCCAAGTGGTACCCTGACGAACTCATGTGAATGGAGCATTAGGTGTTTGTTTTAAATTAAAACATGCGAAGGCTTGTGTTACCGACTCTTGATCATAAAATACCAAAGATCAAATCATTTCTACAAATGATGCAGTAAAAGAGGTGTTGTTATCGCGTATTTAAAGCAGAGTGTAAGGATTCATACGCCTGAAATCTCTAATGAAATATTTCCCCTTTAGCAAGTTATGAATGGGGATAGCCGCTGTACCACGTGGTCAATACCTCTTAACGTTTGTGCGGAACATTTTGGAAAACGTCAACGTTACAAATTCCCGGAATAACGTCTATTTCGGGAAAACGTCATATTGTGCGATTCCATGTCCATTGAAAACAAGCGTTTCGCAGACTCGTTAGAAGGTATCACATGGTACAGCGGCGAACCCCATTAAGCAGGCCCACCCGATGCCTATAGAAATACTATTTTTACAGTATGCATTAAAGAATTGTCCTGTTTATACTCTATGTTATCTACAACAAAATTGCGTATGAGCGTTTAATATAATTACGGTTTCCTAATATGTCTCAAATCGTGAAATTATGCTAACCTCCTTTAACAAATAATTTGTGTTCGCTATCTACATGTATACTCCCTCATGCAAATTATTTCCTTAGCTAAATGTGGAAAAATATATTTTAGTGCTTTGGGTATCTTATCTTGAAAATAAACTGGTTTAACCATTTTGGTTAAGTACTACTGAAGAGGAATTAAATTCTGAAACGACCGTCTAATACGGTAAATTGTGTAGTAATAGTGTCATTTGATATCAAGACAATGCTATATCACAACAAGTGTTATAACATGTGTTTAACCATTAAACACCTAAAGTAATTTTTTGTGAAATATGAATATAATATGGGTGTTGTTTGGTCCATGCACTACTGATTATAGGAATTGCATTTCGAAATGGCCCCCTAGTGTTGTAAAATAACAGCAGGCCCCGGTTTCACAAACATTCCTTAGCTAAGATTTTCCTTAACTCAAATCTTGCAAATTTTCAACTCTTTATAATTTTGTTAATTTTCAGGATATTGAGGAATTTAAGGTGTCATTTTTACGATCACTTCTAGATCAAAACATTTGCATTTAGTTTTGACAAAAATATTCACCAGTAGTTTCAAAAAGAGATTACAAAAAATTGTTAAATTTAAGTTAAGGAAAATCTTAGCTAAGGAAAGATTGTGAAACCGGAGCCTGGTATAATATAATTTTTAAAAGAATTCGCTTTTGAAGTGATGTTACCATATATAGACGGCACACGCAAACATTTGTATTCATACAAAATTTTAAACCTATGTTTTACTTGCTGCAGTTTTAAAAGTATTAAATGTACTGATTTGATATTAAAATAGATTGAATTACAATAAATGAAAATAAATTTTGTTTGTTATGAAATAAGTCACAGAAAATGGCCTTTTGTACATGTAACGTAATTCACATTTACACAATGATCTTTCAATTTATAAAAAGTAAAATTAATTTCATTTCTATACGTATCCATCAGAGAGAACAGAAAACTCATTAATTTATTGACATCATTATTATACGGATCTATATACACATACAAACCAAATTTAAATTTACGATTATGTTATGGCATTTTATTTCAGCTTCACCTGAAAAACACCACATATTATTCTCATTTTATTTTCTTCAATATAATACCTAACAAAAGTATGTATTCAATTACATGATATAATATACTTTTTATTTATTTGTAAGGAATTAGTCACAAGTATAAATCTTGCACACAATAGGTTATTTGATAGAAATAATATATTTTCACAATAATATGGCTCACAAATTAGAGAAGTCTGTAAACGATACCAATAAAACGTTACCTTTCTGGACGCTACACTACAAGACATTACAACCAAAAACAAATATACTAATCCATGCCCGAATCACAATCCAGAAGCTGAAACTTTGGAACTGACAATTCAGGTAAGACATGTGAACTTCCACCCATCTACAACAAGACTAATAGAATCTATTGCTACTGGTCATATGAGAGTAATTTCAACCCAAGGTCTTATATATTTGGTTCAGAACAAGTCTTGCCGAGTTCTTGGCCAAATATATAAGACCGAGGGCTGAATTTCCCAATCTTATATGATCAGAGATTAATTATTTTTCTGACTTCTTATTCTTTTAAAAAGCCATTTAAAGCTTCTAGGGTCACAGAAAACAGCTATTTATTCAGGCGTATGAATACGAAATTTTTCACGATGTTAATTTTATCTGTCTAAAAAAGTCGTCAGCTTTTCTAAACCAAGTGTATAAGTGAAAGTCTAAATGTTGGTAAAATTAAAAAAAGAATTTAATCGCAATTTATTGACAGTTGTTTTGATTAAATGAATTGAAAACTATTTTGTTTACGTGTTTGTTTGGGCTTTTTTGTTAATAGTGACACGGCACCAGTTCTTCAGTCATCAGTTCTCTTTTTATTTAGTTCTCTCATTGATAAAATTGATAAATCCAGAGCAGATATAACTATGCGGGGAAGTCAACATGTAGCCCGTCTTAAGGGTGAGACAAGGAAATTTCATATCGGTAAAAACAAGGGATGTACATGTCGCAGGTGTGAGAAAAAAGAAATTAATATGTACCTCCGTTAAAACTCGCTTGTGAAGTTATATATAAAGAATGCATCCCAAAAGAAATTTTAATTTCAGAAGATTGGTCCAAGTATAGCATGATTTTACAGTTGTCTACAAACAAAAAATAGCATAAAACTTGTAAACGAAAAAAACATTTTCAGATTATTTTTTTTTGAAGTCTTTTTTCTAAGGTTACAGACTAAATGATCATAATTACAGATCTTTTACACATAAAAAACTACATGTATATTCCACACCTAAAACAAAAAATGGCTTTGTTTGTCTGCATGATCCAGATTTGCATAGGAGAATGATTCTCAGAAGCAATCGGTTTCATGATTATCTTTGTAATAGATGTATGAATATTCGTAATTATACGATCCTATACAAACTATAGCATGATGCTAAATACAACCAAACGTTTGCGCAAATTTGTTACAATTTTCCTTTTCTGTTATTAAATATGCGGTAAAGTCAAAGATGGATTGTGATTCGGAAATGGATAAGTATGTTTGTTTTTGATTATCAATTTACCCAACATGATGCATTTCAATTTCTTTCGTAAAAATAGAACAAATGGTTTCTGTACATAAAATAAGTATTGTAAAGAAGAAGCAAAAGCGGTATGATACTTTAGCGGCTTTGATCTTCTAAACTATACCGCAGCGAGAAATTTTCACGGTTCTGACTGAAGAGAAAGTGTACAACTGTCCCTAGGAAGAAATGTTCGCGGTACAAAAATCATCGTGGCAAATAGCAAATATTTCTTCCGCCTGAATTTGTCTTCTTTTACAGTATGTTGTTTGTGAATATATCCATCATCTTATAAAATATTTAGAAATATTATGCAAGAAATCTGTAACTGAAATACATTGACTTGACAAAAGCAAATGCAACCCAACACACGCCATAATAATGCAAGTTTATAATAGAAACGACCAAGCAAGGCAAAATAAATCCAGATTAAAGATTGACACAAGATTTTACGTCTCTGTTTTTTTTATTATAATTTGTTTAGAAAAAATTTATTATGCTCAAGACAGTTTATTATAATGTAATATAATGCATCATGAAATGAGACAACCAATGTACATCTATGATAAAAACATTACGTTATGAATATATACTCAACAAAAACAGTTAGGGACCATTGTAAAATTTGAAAAAAAATTTAAAAAACTGAAAATATTAAATCCATCTGTATTTTGTTTTTATGCTTTTCCTGTTTCAAATGATGTTATGAAGTATTTTTATGCATGAAATAAAATCTCCTTAAAGAAATTATGAGAAGTGTGAATATGAAATATGAATTATGTTTTACAAAATTAAATAATGGTTTTGGTGTGGTCCTTAACTTTTTTTGTTGGATATATATATATATATATATATATATATATATATATATATATATATATCCGAATAGGATTTCTTTGAGTCTAAAATGACATAATACAAAAAAACAAATATGTCCAAAATGACACTGTACAAAAATATCAATGGTTTCTTTGTGTTTAATATCACATTGAACAAAAATATGAATTCGAAATAAAAACAAAATCCACTACATAGCTTCGCTACTGTTTCAGATATATTATTCATCCGGAACGTAAGGACTGGGTGCTACCTCCATGAATAATTGTAAAAACATGGTGATGGGATCTGAAAAAAAAAATAATAAAAGGACAAAATAAAATGAATAAAATGAAAACAAACACTTGGCAAACACCGCATGCAACCAATAACGCGAGACAAACATTGAATCACTTAATAAAAAGTATGCCTTTAGATGATCACCGATATAAATGCCTAGTGGTGTAGTTTAGTACTGTTTATAGCCTAATACTTTAAGTTGGAATTTTATTTTAATTTTAAAATAACAACCACTGAAGTTAAAAAGTTAAAAGCCTCAATAGAGAAATCCAAATAAAAACAAATCCCGATCAATGCCATTAAATCTATTCATGTAGATCACTTTAATTTCGCGAGAGATTTATTTTCGCGTTAATTCGCGACTCATCTCATTCGCGAATTCAAATATCGAGTAAATATTTCCATTACGCAGATATTTCTATGCTAACATAAATATGTTGTATTTTATAAGATTCCAAACGCGAATTCAAATATTCGCGAATAAGGCCAAGATGGTCTTGATGCAAAATTTTCTACTCGCGAAAAATAAGTGATCTACAGTATGCTGTGATGATGCTTTTTCAGTTTTCCAAATCATGACATTTATTGTGTGATATCATTAGTTTATAAATCCGATGATCATAAATTATTAACTTTTTATAGACAAGATTTCCTTTAGAGCAATTAAATTGATTTGAACAGAAAATTCTACATTAAATTTATGACTATAGATTTGTAAGTCGTATCTTGTTGCAATTACTGGGTGTGATTCAATTCCGCGTCAAGTCAAATGACATCAATAACCATTCTGATACAGCCCACAACCCTATACTATTAATAGCCTACAGACTTCACAACATTCGTTTAACATCTTGCATTATGCATTGGAAATATTCCAAAACAATGCCATCTCCTTTATTTAAAAAGGTTTTCTCACAACTGAAAAGTTGAATGTTATTGTGCGGACCTTAAGGGTCATCTAAGTAGGAAAATTCAAGTGAAACCCATTTGATTAAAAAACATGAAAGAGGGGTACAATTATGAAATTACCTACACAAGTGTGAGGATTTATAAATAAAACTAAAGCAGGAAGCAGGAATTGATAATTTAAGAATTTTTAAAATATTTGTTGCATTTCTTCATAGAAATTGTGCAAAAATACACGTGTTGCGGAAAAATAGTTTTCACCTTGTATGACGAATAAATTTAACAAATGAAAAGATATTAACATAATCAATGTCATAGAGCAGTGCAAAGGGGTCAGAATTTGTTAATGAAATACGAGGTTTTTTAAACTCTACAATTTACGGTTGAGGTTTTCTACCCAAAATACAACAAGTCATTAAAAGTGCACGGTCACACAATACTGTTCTATTTGAATTGAGGTGAATATTGTTTGGTTTGAACGATGCCGAACTATATACATCCGAATATGCCTCAAAAATAATAAAGTAATATACAAACTTAGTTTTTATAATCTTACCTTGGATTGTTAGTAGCCTTAAAATATAAACTATCACGCCTGGTACACGCATTTTTAAAAGGAAAACAAATCGTAGAAAACCTCAACCGTAAATTGTAGAGTTCTTAAAAACCTCGTATTTCTTTAACATACTCTGGCCCCTTTGTACTGCTCCATGGCGTTGACTATGTACATATCTTTCCATTTTAAAATTTAATTCGTTACACAAGGTAAAACTATTTTCCCCAACACGTGTATTTTTGCACAATTTCCATAAAGAAATGCAACAAATATTTTAAAAATTCTTAAACTATCAATTCCTGTTTTATTGTTATTTATAAATCTCCACACTTGTGTAGGAAATTTCATAATTATAACAAACAAATGGTTTTCAGTTGAATTTCTTACTTAGATGACCCTTAATCTATTATGTGTTTTTGTGTAATGAAACATTACCTTAGATGCAAATGTCAAGAATTTACAGCTGAAGATCAATACCGCCCTTTTTAATTAACCAAATTACTACATGATCTTACCAATAATTGTGGCAGAAAATTGCTCTTTATATTATTACTAAGCCCGTATTCGTATTACAACCGTAAAAGCCGTTTCAGAATCGAACTTCTCATTAGTAGAGCTCGAACCAAATGTATTTTACCAAGAAACATCATCGACAATATTTTGAAGCGTAGCTGAGTATTTAGTATATACAACACCACTCAAAACTTCATAACATACGTACCAAAACAACCTTTGTGTAGTTTAAAATGTACGAGTGGGAAGTATAACACGAGACCACCAACAATAAACAGAAATGCGTACAAAAACTCTATCCTTGGATCCTGGATAATTGGCGCCACCACAAGGTAGAGTGAGCACAACATGAAAATCACAGCTAATACAACGTTCAGCTGAAATATCAAAGTAGGTAATGATATCATTGGCAAACAATATTATGAACATTGCTAAAGCACTGAAAATGAGAAACATTGTATAATGGTAATCATTGAGTGAATATTGTAATCGATACTGTAATCCCTAGTTTTAGACTTTAGACCACTCTGGTAACTGATGCCATATGAATATAAGATTTAACATATAGTTCTTGTAGCTTTTATAAGATGAATTGCCGAAAAGGGCACCGCGAAATAAAAATTGAAACAATACAATTACCTAGCATAAGGAAGGATGAAATACTAAATAAATTGGCCGTTTTTGTTTTTGCAAGCGGTTCTAATCTTATAACATTAATTAAATGAACACAGACTACCATAAAAACTACTCATGTATTCAGTGATTACTACCATTAACAGCTAAGGCTTTAAATTTCGTTTTTAAAAAGCACTGACGGATTGTTTCGGACATTTAAAATGTTAAATAACATACCCTTATTGGCCTGGGAGCATCTTTCATTTTCCACTTTAATATCAGTAATGAGAGAATAGTCATGGCATAAAACATCCAAGCTGCAAAACTGAAGAAGTCTATAAGGCCACCTATATCCAATGGGATTAACATGACTAAAGCTAGTGCGCACTGCAATGAAGAAAAACAGTATGTATAAGAAAAAACATTCAATACTTTTGGAGTGGGCATCAATGCAATCTTGTGGAAGATGTTTTCACATATTGTAAGACAAACATACTAATCCATGTCCGAATCACAATCTATAAGCAAAGTAAAATAAACACGCGAACTTTTACTGGGCGCTCCGGAAGGGTAAACACCTGTTTAGCTAGCTACACCCGTCACGTGTGTAATCAAAACTGAGTGAACAGAACTAATTTCAATTTCACGTTTGAATAAAAATGCCTTTACATTTTTTTATTTTATCCTTCTTGCATTGCCATTGTAGGCGTGCCAGTGTTTAATATTAATATCGATCATGGATAACTCAAAACATCTGAATAAAGGGAGATAACAATTACTAACTTAAGACCAGTCGAACCAAAAATCAGTATGTGCATCCTCCATTACCAAATGAAATATTTCTGTAGACCATGCCACGCAGCTTTGCACCGGAAGTGATGCCCTTGGTAAACAGGCTGCTTACAAATAAATTGTTGACTCAGGGATATTGCAAGCCTATGCTTATCAAGGCCCTCAAAAAGTTTTATGGCCATCATCACAGTATTGTTGACAAGTTTGATGTCTCTGTACCCAGGATTTACTTGATATAATTTGACGTCCCATAGTTCCATATTCCTTTCACACAATTTTGATTACACAATTGTAATTGCTAGCTAAACATGAGCTGCTCATCTTCTGGAGCACCCGGCCTCACTTCCCTGGTGGAAGTTCACGTATTTAACCTAACTTGTCAGTTTCAAAGTTTTTACTGTGCTTCCGGATTGTGATTCGGACATGGATTAGTATGTTTTTACCTATTAAGTGTTGTATGCAAAAAGAAAATAGTATAAATTCAACTTTATTGTATCTTTCCAAAGTTTTTATTTTGCTTCTTGGTTGTGATTTGGACATGGATTAGTATGTTTGTTTTTGATTATAATATAAACAGCAGACAAAAATGAAGTAGTGTTATCGATTACATATATCAGAAAAAATGTTTTAAACCAAAAAAATAATTTTTGAGGACAGCAACTAAACAAATTTCAGAACTTACAGTGAATATTATAGAAGGCATTGGAGTGTACCGTCTGCAGTTAACATACGATAATATTTCTGGTAACTGATTTTCTCTAGCTGCAGCATACACTGTTCTGAAATCACAAATCAAAATATTTAATAATGATAAATTAAATTTAAAAAACGAAGACTTGCCAATAATTCATGGAATATGCAAACTACAAATATTCTCAGGATATCACGTGTCTAATTTGGTGGGCATAGCTAGCTAAACAGGAGGTGCTTACCCTTAAGGAGCACCCGACATTACTTCCCTGGTGGAAGTTACGTGTCTACTCTGACTTCTCTGTTTCAAAGTTTTTCCTTTGCTTCTGGATTGTGATTCGGACATGGATATTATAAGTATGATTGTTTTTATTATACCCCCACCACCCCCCATCCCCGCTTAAAAAGTGGGGGTATATAGTGATAGGGGTGTCCGTCCGTGTGTCCGTCCGTCCTTCCGTTACACCGTTGGGTACCTATCTCTTGTCCGCAACTCCTCCTAAGCCCTTCAATGGATTTTCATGAAACTTTCTCACAATCTTTGTGATATAATGTAGATGTGCACCTTCTATTTAAAAATTTGAATTTTGTATGTGGGGGGAGCGGGGGTATTTTTGTGAGCTTGTGGCTCACAGTTGTTCTAGTTTGTAATTTATTTCACATACCAAATAACAAAATTATCAGTAGCGTGAAAGAGAAGCAATACAAGAAAGCGAAAATAAGTTGAAAATGAGGATTATCCTTTGAAATAATGACATACAAATTGATTGTAAGTACACTTTCAATATTGTCTGCAATGTACCCTCATCTTACTGTGCCCTATTGCAATGTAGGGAGATAGATGTTTTTTCCGATTTTATGTGTTTGGCTTTTTGGTCAGATTAGATTACATGCTTTCTGCTACAATTGTGTTTAAATAAATAAATATATCAATATTGTTAGGAATTTGATATATAAAAGTCATCAAAAAATATAATAAAAATAATTATAATAATAGATCTACGAAAACAATCGACATAAATTGGATGAATTATACAATGTAAATCATAGTTTACCTTCCTCCTGCAAAAAGTGACCCATTTGCTGCCCCAAATGTGGAACACATCACAAATATAGGCATAATAACTCCAGCTGGTCCAAGGACTTCTTCACCCCAGCTCTGAAACAAATGTTTCAGTTAATTAGATGTAATTAAATACTCAAGCAAGAGTATAATATAACAAATCTGTAATCACCAAACAAAAAACATTTGTATTATTCTACTAAAAGTCTATGTTATTAGAAGAATAAAGTAATAGTATAATTTAAGATTATATCGGGTAAAAAATTGCTAGTGCTGAGATTGTGGAGGAAGCCGGTGTTAAAAAAACCCACCGAGAATAGAAAATGGTTGCGTGGGCCCAAATCGTAATGATGATGGGCTTTACGCCTTTTGACCCAAATATAGTCAAGATAAAAAACAAACATACCCATCGTTGTCCAAATCACAATCACAAAGCAAAGTTAAAACTGAGAAACTGGTAATGGGCTAACATACTTGAACTTCCACCAGGGGAGTGAGGCCATGTGCACTGGAAGTGTAATAATTGTCTTGTATATGAATTTTTTAGATTTACATACCATGAAACTAATTTGAAAATAGTATGAATATTGAAAACGATTTTGCCAACAAATAGAACTCCAGGAAGTCATCATTGTAAGATGGACAGAATAACTGACCGCCTGATATAGACGATTAGTAGAATTCGCTTCAGTGAAACAATCAACCACACTCCACACATGACACAATCAATCGAAAGTTTCACTGTTTGGAAGTTATCGTTGTCCTATTGTTGTCTGGACAGGGATTGGTATAGTGGTTTTGATTGTATATTATGTGTCAAATTTTGAATGATAACACAACAAAAAGAGAAAGAATTGTTAGTATAAAAGTCTGCAAGTCTCGTCGAAAATGTTTGATTTTGAAATCTGATATAAAAATTAATTTGATGTAAAAAAAAAAAAAAAAAAAAAAAAAAAAAACCATTCCGTTGGTTACGATAATAGACAAATTCCTACGAAATGTCATTAAAACCCGTTTTCTATTCCTGCACATGAAAATCGCAAATGTACGCTGCCACATGATAAAAACGAGAGTTGCATACCTTAATAATAAGAAACTTACCACTGCTACTGCCCCAGAATTCAATAAACCATCGGCCCCGAGGACAACAAGATACGATATGTTTGTCAGTACATACAATACTGTAACAAGTAATACACCTATGATGTTTGCTCTTGGGAGGTTTCTGAAAAAAGACACACACGTGCTTTGTTATTCGACATACAACAAATGTACCAATGTTTTTGCTCTTTGAAGATTCAAAACAAAACAGAACAGTAACACATTAGTTGTCTTTTCGGAAGCACTCGCCTCTTATATACTGTCATGTGCTGATTTTGATCACATTATATTAATAAAAATTCAAAACCAGCACATGGCAATACTGAAAGAGATGTGACATACTCTGCATTTTGTTACGTGAAATTATCCTACCGATACAAAGACAACAAAATAGGTTTCATGACATATGAATTAATGATACATCAATCTTAACTGCGAGTCCCAAAAGCTCTTGAACCATCACCATTTAAAGACTTCATGTTACTTGCATTGGCGAGAGTTAGCTATTATTAACATTCCATATTTCTCTTCTTTCACTACGATAATCCTCGCTTAATATGAGGGAGGTCACGGGTTCGAACCACGGTCGGGGTCTGATGAACAAGACTTTAAAGTGTGTAATGGCTGTTCTTTCGCCAATCACACGGGATTTAGAAATAAGAGAGACACTAGGTCCTTCGGCATAGATCACAAAAAGCGATATCTGCAAGTAGATGAGCGCACTGCAAAGGTTGAAATTTTAGCCATTTCACAATATAGCTGCTTACGTATCGATATTAATCATATATTCTTGATTGCGACGTATTACTCCATTAGATCAATCAATCAACATTAACGTTTATAAGTTATTGCATATTTAATAAAATAATAATATTTTGCTATTTTTAATGAATTAAGTTAACTTACACATAAGGATTCTTTAATTCCTCTATAACGTAGTTTAAGTTATTCCTGCAAGATGAAAATAATAACATCTTTTCATTTACCAAGGTATATTAGATCCTCAAAAGCTTTTACAGCCGTCATCAAAATATTATTAATAAATATGATTCGTCTGTATCCAAAATGACCATGGATATATATATATTTGACATCCCACAGTTCCATTTTTCTTTCATTCTTAGTGTTGATTACGAAACCCAAATCTCCAAACAAAGTAAAAACGTTTTAGCTGGCAAATTAGATTAAAAACAGAGAAGTGATACCTGTGTTCCGGAAGGGTAGGTGTCGTTACACCAGCCACGCTTGTATAGACTTCTTTATTGGATTACTCCTACCTGAGAACACCAATCATTCCATTTATTTTACAGCCAGTTGTTCATGAATAACTTAATATCTTTATCTTAAAGATGCTCTAGTAGGTAATTTTGGCAATGTCTAAATAAATTGAGTATTAGATGCAATAATTTTATTGAGAGATCTGGGCTTGGATTTCCTGAGTCGTCTGGGAATTAGTTGGCCAGAAAAAAACATTCTCACACAAACAGTAGTTTCTCAAATGGAGCCACGCCCATGAAAAAAATCAATTTCACGAAATCTTCCGTTTTGTGTTAGTGAAAACTTATTGTTGTACCACTGAAAGAATGCGATGTTAAATAAAGAAAGGTCGTGTCAATTTTTGCGAAAGTATCTGTTATTTAAATAAAAATTACCATCCATCGTATGCCCAGAGACAGTCGTAAAAAGCTAGAGCGACTCTTGCTGGAGAATTCGTTGTTCCTTCAAAACCATTCTGAAGTGCACTTACATTACCTTAAATTTAAAAGAAAATTATTAACTTGACTTTAATAGCAAACAAGTCACAAGACAAGATAATAATATTTGTAATAATGTTTTAATACACAACCTATAACCTTCATAACCTCATAGAAGACCATAGACCACGTGATCGAATTACATGACGTATTCCGATTTTTACGAAAGACTTTTACAAACATAACATAAGACAAATTGCCATTTCAATTACAGAATTATATTTTTCAATAAAATTGTAATTGGACGTTTGTAAGGAAACATCGCGCTGTAGTGAAGACTTAACCATGGTGGACTAGATGAACATCTCCAATCGAATCAAAGATGGTGGTTTGATCCGTATATTTTGTTACAAATTCTGCTAAGCTACATTGGTCTTGTTTTTTGTGTGCTAACATAAGCGTTTTCATTTAGTTGTGACTGTTACTAAATAGCGCGTTATTCGATGCTGGTTTTGCCAATTATCTTTATCATAAGGGTGAGCGTGAAAACTCTTTTAAGAACAGTTTATATATATACACCTTGTTGCCATAAAACAGATGTGAAGTTTCCTTTAAGACTTTCTGTGGTTGAAAGTAAAATGTTTGCACGTTGTTGAATTATAAAACAGCAACTGGATAACGCAATCCTTTATGGAAACAGCAAATGCTTTATTGCATTTTTACGAACACTTTCTAAGAAAAACGACATTAACTGCTATTTTACGTTCATCTCGCCTGTACATGTGAAATCGGTACGTCAAGGAAAATTAAAGTATATGGCTTCATAAAATTAAAATAGATTAAGGGCTAGATACATCATAAATAATAGTTAAGAATTTATTTTTTCGTACAAACCTTGCCCTAGCCTGACCAGTCCACCGACGACAATAATTCCTATAGCTATGAGTTTGGCCGCTGTAAACAATACCTGGACACTGGCTGCCAACTTTGTATCTATACCGTTGATTATTCCCAGCGTTACTGAAACACAGTCATATAAAATAAATTGTCATAAATGGGGTTCTGTCAACATGTGATACTATTTTACGTTTCTGAGGAACGCTTCATAAAAAGTTTTACTTTGCTGTCAACATGTGATCACCTAATACTATTTACGTTTCTGCAGAACGTTTCAGAAAAGGTTTACGTTGCAAAGTCCCGGAATAACACTACAAACAAGATTGTTGCTGTGGCATTATAGACGCATTACCATCTAGATGAGCATCTCCAATCAAACAGTAGATCCTAAAATTTACATTATTTGTATTATTCGTGTTGTTCGAAGCCTGATTATTGTTTTGCCATTATAGACGCATTACCATCTAGATGGACATCTCCAATCAACCAGTGGATCAAAAAATTTAAATTATTTGTATTATTCGCATTGTTCGAAGCTTGATTATTTCAATTAACTGACTGGTACTTTTTTGTTTTTGTAATTTGAAGCATTTGGGTTGAAAACTTATTGTTCATGTGTTGGGTTGAAGCTGTGTTAATCTGTGTTTCGTTTTCTTTATTCATGTGACAGATGTTTGGAAGTTCTTACTTCTTGCGCACAACTAATGAACCAAATATTTAATAAAAAGTGCTTCGATATCGTCCTCAAACTCAAATTAAACGAGTACTAATGTAATGATGGATGCATCATTACAAATAAGGCGCCCAAACGAATAAAAATCAAACCCTGTATTCAAAACACATATTAGAACTTGTACTTTTGTTGATTTTTTCCATTTCCATGGCAACGGCTGAAAATTTTAAACCTTTAAATAAGTTCTACACACAATAGAAAAACTGTTGAGAAATTTTAAACTTGTAATATTTTTTCATTTTAAGATTTAATTTTATATAGAGAAGTAGTACATCAATCCAATTGGTTGAAATTCAAACAATAGGCAAAGTTGATTGACATCACCTATACCCAATATCACAACCCATTGTTTTGATGAGCTAATGATGTGTTGATTTTAAATTAATCCAAGCATTTACCCATATAATGTCATACTGATAACTAAATGCAGCTACTCTATCGAATTGAATAATAAATCATGCCCCAGGGACAAATGACCATTAGTGTTGCTTATAAAAATATTAAGCTTAAAAGCTTTTAGACATGGATCAGTGATTACTTAAGTATCCTTGACAATGAAAATTCATGCTTATTGTTTTAATTCTTAAACAAAATGATAGCAACCAGCCCATGAAGAAAAATGTAGTTTGAGGGTGGGGATCTCAAAGTTAGTACCTAGACCTACCTGTCCCCAACCTCCTATTGGAATGTCCATATGGGTTTACTTTAGTATCAATCTGTTCAACTTTTCATAAAGAATAAGAAAATACATATGTTAAGGGTGGGGATCTCAACTGATCAAAAGTTAGTACCTAGCCCCGCCTGTCCCTGCCCTCTTCTGGAAAACGCCATGGGCATTTCTTCAGTATCACTCTATTCAACTTTTAAAACAGAACCGGAAAATATATAGTTTCAGGGTGGGATATCAACCATTTAAAAGTTAGAACCAAGCCCCGCCCGTCCCCACCCTTCATCAGGAATGACCCCATGGGATTTTCTTTAGCATCACTCTATTCAACTTTTTATGTAGAACCAGAAAATATATAGTTTATGGGTGGGGATCTCAACCGTTTAAAAGTTAGCACACTGCCCCGCCCATCCCCACCCCTCCCTGATACCGCAGGGAAAATCTACTGATATAGACTTGTGCATCTTGAGATACTGATCATGAATATGTATGGTTTTATAGTACAAATTAAAGTATAGATGGCAAAATTGATCATTGATGTTTTTAAGACCCCGCCCTACTGCCCCTCCCCTAATGACCCCATGGGCATTTTACCTCGGCCTCCGGGGAAGGAGATGGGGATCAACCTTCATGTGAAGTTTGGTTAAGATTGGACCAACGGTCTTCGAGAAATTGGTTGGACAAGTTCATGGCCGGAAGAAGAAGAAGAAGAGGAAGAATAATAACAATAATAATAATAATAATAATTAATAATAAGAAACGGTGCAAAAACAATAAGTCGCCAAACTTTGTTTGGGCGCCTTAATAATGTGGGTTGAAACATGGCGAGATCACACACACACACACACACACACACACACACACACACATGGGATGTCAACGAGTACTCGATCGAAATACTTGTATTCGAGTACAAATTAATTCATATTTGTACTCTGGTGGTCAGCGATGCACATGCATGTCTATGCATATTTATGTAATCGAAAAAGTTAGTTTCTCAGTGCCCGGTGAAATGTAATGAAATAACGAGGTCATTTTATCTACAGACGCTCCGATTATTTATAAAGCATTCATCTCATGATTTATTGTGTGGTATTATATTATTTAAAAAAAAGTCTCAGTTGGCTGCTTTTAATAATGGGTGTCTGGCTGAGTAATATAATATAACATTAGTTAATATATATGTATAAACTTAAGTTTGACTGTCTAGGACCGAATGTGGGTGGGAAATATTCATTTGAAATTGTTAACTTGTACTAGGTAACAGCCAATGTAACGAGGAATAGAAGGAATGGGCAAAAATTACAGTCCAACCTGCCTTAAACGCCACCTTTATATATGGTCCACCAGCTTATAAAGTCCAGTAGAATTGTATCCTAATTATTCTTTATTCATATTAAGTAAACATGTATATACAAGGGCATACAAGCCCATAAAGGACATTGTTACTGGTTCCCTTTGGTGGCCTTTATTGACAGATTTGACTGTAGATAAAAAAAACGTAGAGCCTTTAAAGTCAAAATCTTCAGACAAAATTCCAATAAATCTATATAAAGTTAGCTACATGTACTTTCCAATTAATAAGTCAACAACATTTTAAATGTATTGTCAGTTCAAAAGTTTTTACATTGCCTCTGTATTGTAAATCGGACACGGATCAGTATGTTTGGTTTTAATTTTTTATGAAAATTGCTTAATCCACTGTCACTAAGATTCCGATAGTAGCAAGTGTGAAGGAAATTCCTAGTAAAAGACCTCTCAATGGAGAGGACGCTAGTGCTGAAGTGCATGAAACAACGCGACGACCTCACCATACTATATTTATCACCACTTACAGTTTTGTTTTCATTTTTGTATAATTCTGGTCCCTCAAAGGATTTTAAAACCTTTATTTTATAAGTTCTTACCGATGGCGAGAGCTGCAACAAGCTTCAGTGGTATTTGTGGATTTCCACAATAAGGGAAGAAAGTGACCAAATATTCAGCGAAAGTGAGACATATGATGGCTAATGAAGACGGTGTTAGAACCACGACCTTTGTCCACGCAAACAGGTAGGCAACTATACGTCCTAACCCTGCCATCAAGTAAGGGTATTCCCCTCCGGACTTTGGAATTAACGTCCCCAACTCTGCATACGCTAAACCACCTGAAATATAAATATTAAATAAATACAATATATACCTGTGTTACTGTTACATCACTTAGACGGATGTTTCGAAATGCAAAACAATTCCTCATAAGTAGTGCTTGGACAAAAATTGTGAAAAACCAAATTGAATATTTTTAATGGTTGAAAAAATATCCAAAGGATTAAAATATATTTTGAGTTTGGTCCCAGCTCATTTTAGATAAAAAATAGGTAGTAATAAAAAAATTTTCCTTTTTTCGGTCACTTTGGTGGGTCAGACCTGTTCTGTTATTTTTGAATGAAATAACTTCCTCTTGAATCATGCTATCACATTATTTTTTATTATTATTATTATTCTTGCGACATAGCGATGTTACAACAAAAGTTGTAAATTTATAAACTGATTTGTCGTTTAAACTTTCAATGAATTGAATTTTATGAAATGAAAAAAAATGGCTAAAATGTTTTTTTTAGAATCGAAGAAAATACAATAAATAACATATAGGCTTTGAGCTTTTAGAATCGGCTATACTAAGACCACATTATACATAGAAATCTATCGGCCGACGATTTTGTTGTCTCATCTGATTCCAAAAAAAATAGAGAGGTAAGTTTAAATGTTCCGAAAAGGCAAATCTATCAACCAACGATAGTAGACGCCTGAAACCCGAAAGACGGTGGTAAAATTGGGTAAGCTAAGTATTTTATTGACAACAGAAGTCACTATTTTACTCATTGCGTTATACATACCAAGTAATGAGAGTAATCCACCAACAGCCCATACTATTAAACTTAATCCAACAGATCCTGTCTCCGTCAGAACACCTTTTGGAGAGATAAATATCCCGGAACCTGCAATGTTAATGCAAAAGTTTTGCTACGTACACTGAATAAAAAAGTTGTAGCTTAAAACTACCAATAAGATTTGTAATTCGTAAGTCACATCGTGTTATCAGTGTAAATATGATTTCCCTGAACCTGCAATTGTTTATGCTAAAGTTTTGATTCGTAAACTAATTACAATGTAGGAAAGTTGTAGTTGAAACATGTGCTTCCCAATAGGGTTTGTAAGTCACATTATGTGAACAGTATAAATACGATTTCCAGATACTTGCTGATGGGGTTTTGGGTTCTTGTCAATTGGGTTTGGGGTACTCGCCTACAGGCTTTTGGGGAGGGGGTCTTGCCAATGGATTTTCAGTCTTGTCATGAACAATGTAACAACGATTTCCGGTGGGGGTTTGGGCACTTGCTAATGGGGTTTGTAAATCTTGTAAATACGATTTCCTCGAACTGCACAATGGGGTTTGCACTTGCCAATTGGGTTGGGGATACAAGTCAATGGGGTTGTGGGTTCTTATCAGTGGAGTCATATTATGAATGCACGATTTATGGGTGTTAATTAGAAACCCGAGCCAAATGTCATCACCAAACAATTGGTTATTTCACGTCATTCGGCATAATACTGTGCGCTACAAGTATCTCAGACAAGGTTAATTTTTACAGTCCAGAATGAGAGCTTCAGTGAGAAGCAATCGGGAACAATCAAAGAGAATGATTGATTTAATGGGGTTTAACTTCAATGTTAAGAATATTAACTTATATCGAAACGTCAAAGCTATATATGTAGTGGCAGAAATGTTTACCTTTGTAGTGCGCTCATGGCAACTTGTATTGAGGGCACTTAAACGTGTTACGCCTTTCGTGAGAGGGGGCATCGGATTGAGGTCTTTGGAAGAACCCAACAATCAAAGGGAGGGAACCAGTACACGTTATCGGATCAGCTCACAATCAGTATCACGCGGCATTGGTATTCATCTTGAACACTTCATAATACTAGTGTTCGCGACCTTCACACGTCAGGAAAGACGATATATCGTGTGAAAAGTCAGAGAGAAGAAAAAACAAGGTGAATAAAGCATGTATTTAAATAACGACTAAAAATACCCAAGTATATGAACACTAACACTGACAATTGTTTACATAGCGTGTAACATACGAACAATAACATAATGCACCTTACCAACATGATACCTAGTACTTACAGTAGGTTTCAGTCTGTTAACTTTATACAAATGAAATTATTATTACTTTAAGGATTTGTGCAGTTGTTAAATTAAGTACTGCATCAAAATTTATGAGAACCCACAGGTACCCGGGGGATGGATTTCAAAAGCGTATCAAATATATATATATATGTGTGTGTGTGTGTGTGTGTGTGTGTGTGTGTGTGATACGCTAATGCAATGCTTAAAATCTTGTACCTTTGTGAGAACCCGGAAGTTGGATATAACACAAACTTTCATAAGAGATATGGATCTGTTGGTCATCTATTGGTATTTCACTCTGGTATATCTGGCGGGAGATGTATATCATCAAAGTGGTCCAAACAAGATTTGTTGTTGTTGAATTTGCTTAACTTTGCATCAGCAAATATTTCAGCTATTCGCGACGAAAATCCCTATGGATTAATCTATGAACAAGTTCGTGTATGCATGTGAAGTACGAGTGTGTTTATGGTCTGCCTTGTACCAGAACGCACTCAGGACGACTTTAAGGTGATAGCTCATCGAGTCAGTACGTCGTACCAAAACGTACCACTCCCCAAGTCACATTATATTGACACCGGAAGAACAAGTAAAGGCCAATTGCAAGGAATATTCACTTTCCCACATATGATCTGAGCGGGGCTCGAACTCACAGTTGACGTCGTATCCATTAGACCTCTCCAAACAAGAGTGTTATCTGTTATATACTACCGCTTCGTCGGAAAACCACGGCTGATACTCATTCCATAAATTTCGCTAATGAACTGTGGGTTTCCGTCAATGCATCTGCACATGTAGCGTCTGGCATTCTCATCATCCCATCCCCGTTCTCATAAATCATTAACTTGGGTATTTTTGCCAAGTGCTAATTTATTTTATAATTTTTTTATAAAAAAAACACTTGTGTTAAAACTTTTTCATAAAAAATGAAAAGTTAGTATATGTCACTTATTAAATATGGAATCATTCCTTAACTTAAATCTGGCAAATTTGACCATATTTTATTGTATTACAAATGAAAGAATAACAACAATAGTAGATAAAGATGTAATAAGCTTACAGTGATTTCCAAAATGACACCTTAAATCCTTGAATATCTTAAAAACTTAGGAAATTGTTAGGTTTCAAATTTGACAGATTTAAGTTCAGTAAAAATTTAAGAAATGATTGCGAAACCGGCCTGCTGTCAATTGTTCAAAGCTTGATTAGTTTAATCAATTGATTAGTCAAAATTTGGATTTTGCATAATTTCAGGTATATTGTGAAACTATTGTTGAAATGATAAAAAATAGAGTTCCATCAAACTAACGGAAATTGTAATAAAAGCATCATTTTTATAATGAGATTTTCATTTTTTTCATGTTTATGTTTTAAATTTCTGTAAATCATTGATTTAACTAATCAAGCTTCGAACAATTGGGTCCTAGTATATAATTTACCTATAATTGTTCCAACAATAAGTGAGATTCCACTGATCAAACCAACATTTTTCTTCATACGCACTGGCTCCTCGATCTCGACTCTCGGCATTTCTCCATGATTTGTCTTTCGTTGTCGGAGATTTACGTCTTCGTCGTCGGCTAAAAAGTGAAGGGTAAAAAAATGTTACAAAATATGTTAAATGATGATAGTACATTTCAGGGGCGGATCCAGGATTTTTTTAAAGGGGGTTGAGGATTATCCAAGTTTTTGTTAAAGGGGGGGGGGGGGGGGGGGGTTTTGAGAACTGGCTCCTCGATCTCGACTCTCGGCATTTCTCCATGATTTGTCTTTCGTTGTCGGAGATTTACGTCTTCGTCGTCGGCTAAAAAGTGAAAGGTAAAAAAATGTTACAAAATATGTTAAATGATGATAGTACATTTCAGGGGCGGATCCAGGATTTTTTTAAAGGGGGTTGAGGATTATCCAAGTTTTTGTTAAAGGGGTGGGGGTTGAGAATTATCCAGGATTTTTTGAAAGGGAGGGTGAGAATTTTATCAATGCTAGGTGCGAGATCCAGAGACGAGGGGTCTAGGGCAGAGCCCCGATGGGGGGGCCAAGAAAATAATTTTCAACCCCCCCCCCCCCCCATCTTAAATCCGCCACTGCATTTTACAACATATACAGTCAATAGGCCATTTGAGGGAACCAGTAAAATATCCTTTGTAGGCAGGTGGTCCGTATTTAGAGGTTCAAATACATGTAATATGAATAAAGACAAATAGGAATAGAATTTAACTAGCCTTTAAAAGCAGGTGACCCTTACATAGAGATGACATTTCTATCTCTACGCTTATAGTGTGTCAAGTTTGACCTGGCCGTTTGACCTTTAATTTGAGTATTAGAATAGGCTAATAGACTGTGTGATTAATATAAGACAGGGCGTTTCATTACCATAAACACCCAGTAATCAGTATTAACCAATGGATATGTATGTTTGGATATTCAAATTAAATGTCAAACTGTTTTGTGTTCTTTGTAAACATTGTAGTAATTTCGTCATTTATGCCTCCCCCACGTTCATAAATGTGAGGTTAATGGTTTTTTATAACTTTTATAGGCAAATATAAAATATGTTCTGACTTAATGAATATAAATAACACATTTTATTTCATTTTATTCTATTTTTATTTGTTTTCTCTTCTTTTAGCAAATGCAAGACCAGAAAAAGCACACGCATAGCGAGCGAAAACCTGAAAACTGGATTAAACATTAGCAATGTTTATTGCAAACCTGCATCGCCAGGATGATTCACTGTCTGATGTTTTGTTAAAATTAGAATTGATTTAGTGTTCTTTAATTTGTCGTTTATGAGGCGATAAACAACATAAAACACTTAAGTCAATTATTAAATAATAACAAAATAAAAATGTTAATGGGCGTCACCACGTATCTGTATACATTTGATCCCTTTATTGCATGTTTTGTTTTAGATAAGTTGAAGTCTGGCCCAACCTTTATATGCTCTTCAGATGAATCTGTTTAGTTAGTTACGTGAAGTGAAAGTACAGTAACCTTGCCAATCGGGACGGGGGGGGGGGGGGGGGGGGGGGATTTCTTCATTGCAAGTTCTACCCTAGCATACAGTATATTTGTCGGTATTCGTTCATTTAACCAGCAAAGATGGGCTGGAGAAAATTGAACTTAAATGTCTTGATCGGTAACGTGTCTCCACATAGTTTATATTTTAGTCGTAACTAATATGAAGGTTACATCGCCAACAGGTACTTGGGGTCAGGTTGGTCTTGTTTTTCACTTTTTAATAATATATATACATGTATATATATATATATATACATGTATATATATATATATATATATATATTTCCAACCCCAGTGTAAGATAAAAATACCGTAAATTTCAGATCTAACCTTAGCCCTAGTAGGAGTACCTGTTGTCTCACCATTATACTTTCATCGAAAGTATCCTTAACCGATCCCCCGTGTCACGGCAAGCATGGCGCGGTAAAAAGAACCATCCCTGCACATTGCCCTGAGCACAATATTTACCAAGGTAAAAAGGTTTTCTACCAATTCACTTTAGCTGGTGACGTATCGTTAAAAGTGTAATATTCTTGACTGAAACCCCATTCAATATTAATCGAATAATCTATCAATCACAAAGACACTTGTTTTAGAGGTTTTTTTTATATGTTTTCTTCTTCTATTCTATTCTGTGAGGTTCTCTTTAGGTGTAACCTCTGTTACATGAACAGACTAACAACCTTGAGATACATACAAAATTTATGTCCAGAAATTTGATCAGGCGGCAAAAGTATTAGATGACTACAATATACGAACATCTTTATATTAATTTAAAACTTCAAGTTATTTGAAATTAAACTTCAAGTTATTTAAAATTTAGTGGCATTTTTCATCGTAGGATTGGATCGAGTTGAGTAATGATGTTTAACGTCTCAGTCAAGAATATTTCACTTATATCGAGACGTCGCCAGCTATAGGCGAAGGTGCAGCAATTTTTGTCTGTGTGTTGCGCTGACGGTATTATACAGCAGAGTTCTTTATCGTGCTAAGCCTACCGTGACACGAGACCTTGTGTATTTTAAGTTCCCATCCGAACGAACCACGACTTTCATTTCGTAATGCCGAGTTTTTGGCGAAAAACAGTCACTACCCACGTTCAAGGCTTTGGTCAGACCGGGCCGGGGTTCGAACCCACGACCTCCCACTTACGCAGGGATTGGATCGAGACATAAAGCCACAGAAAACATTAATAATAAATGCAATAAAGTAAAGTTTTGGGCGCATCAAGGTTTCGAACGCACATCTTTCGACACCAAACTTGCATGGCATAAGAATGCCCTGTGACCTAACCAATACTGTGACACTGAAAAATGGTCAAACACCGTTGACCTGTTCAGTTGACCTTGGTTGTGGTGCATTGGATTAGCGCAAATCCATGACTTTCGCACAAAAAAAATATAATTATGACGATTGCGCAAAGGCTTATATTACAATTGCGCAAAACGTACGTTAAACATCCAAAACTTAAATGATATATTAAATAATCACTACCCCTTCCGCAATGCCTGCTGTCCCCTAGCTACTCCCCATGGGGATGTCGAAGTGGGATTTCGACTAGGAAATATTTATAGCAAAGCCCGGTATTCATATAATAGGATCCACTGAATATATAGGTTGTGATAGGATTCTTAGTTAATACATACACAACTTTTTTTAAATTATCAATAAATAAATTCAGTCCAACCTGCCTTTAAGACCACCCCTATATAAGGACCACCTGCTTATAAAAGCCAGTAGAATTGTATTACAATTGTTTTTTATATTATTTGAACTTGTATATAAAGGGCACCTGCCCATAAATGTCACTATTACTGGTTCCCTTGAGTGACCTTTATAGACAGGTTTGACTGTACATTCACAACATGTTTATGTTCCATTTTTAAAATGCATTTAATGATAAAATTTTAAAAGTACATGACACCACGAATGAAAATAGTAATTTAACAAGACCACTCATGAGATTTATTTTCAAATTATTTAACTTTCAGAAGTTTTTCCCAATTTTTTCATAATACAAAACCACGAAATTTAAAACTAACAGTGCTTTTAAAATATACAAGTGTGTTTGCTTACATTTAATTTAATTTGTAATATTGTGATAATAAAAACTTTATGGACCTGTGTGACATAGAACAGGTCAGCAACCATCGTTATTGACCCAACTCCTGGTCATTATTTTCAAGCATGGACTTGAATGAATATTGTTGTCTATATTGCATAAAACGGGTCAGCAACGTTAACCATCATTATTCACCAGGCTCCTGGTCACTATCTTGAAGTATGGACTTGAATGAATATTATTGTCTTTATTGCATAAAACGGGTCAGCAACCATCATTATTCACCCAGCTCCTGGTCACTATTTTGAAGTATGGACTTGAATGAATATTATTGTCTTAATTACATAAAACGGGCCAGCAATCATCATTATCGATCCAACTACCGGTCACTATTTTGAAATATGGACTTCCATACAATGGGTCAGCAACCATCATTATTCACTCAACTCCCGGTCACTATTTTGAAGAACATTATCGCATATATAATTGGTCAGCAACTATATAGTGTCACTATTTTGAAATACCGGTATGCACTTTTAATTTTATAAGTATGCATATGGTTGTTGTATATTGTCAACAAATAATCCATTTTACTTGACTCCTATGTACTATTAGTGTGAAGCAGACTATATATGAGGTTTTATGATGACAAAATGGGTCAACAACCATCATTATTCACCTGACTCCTGGTGGCAGGTCATTATAGTACGATATCGTAATAAAACCATTTAGAATTTATTTTATATTACACATGCTTTTTAGTCTACCTCTCCGTCTCCGTTTTTATAATAGATCATAAAGTACAAATGTTGACTCCTAAAAAACTGTACATAACATGAGGTTGATAAACCCCTGTAGTGACCAAGGTTGCAGTCAGAGTTGATAAACAATTGTATTGACCAAGGTTGCAGTCACTATATTTTTGAAGAGTTGATGAACACTTGTAGTGACCAAGGTTGCAGTCACTATATTTTTGAAGAGTTGATAAACAATTGTATTGACCAAGGTTGCAGTCACTATATTTTTGAAGAGTTGATAAACACTGTTGCAGTCAATATATTTTTGAAGAGTTGATAAACCCTTGCATTGACCAAGGTTGGAGTAACACTATATTTTTGAAGAGTTGATAAACCCTTGTATTGACAAAGGTTGCAGTCACTATATTTTTGAAGAGTTGATAAACACTTGTATTGACCATGGTTGAAGTCAAAATGATTTTTTTTTTTTTTTTTGTTTTTGTTTTTTTTTTTTTTTTTTGTAAAATTGATAGAGCCTTGTATTGACCAACGTTGGAGTCAATCTTTTATTTTTTAAAAAGTAAAAACCATTGTATTGACCAACATTGGAGGCGATGTTATATTTTTGAAAAAGTGTTAAACCCTTGTATTGACCAAGATTTGAGTCAATTTTACAAGCATTTTGTAAAGTTGATTATCTCTTATGTATGACCAACGTTGGGGTTAATGCATATTCTTGTATGGCAGATCTAGTTTTAAAACATCTAATATTTGTTTTAGAGGGGCGGGGCAGGGCTGTACCCCCAAATTTTTAGCATCTTCACTTATTACACATCGAACTCAAGCGGGGTGCCATAGCCTAGGGTGATTTGAAAAGGTGTGAAGATACTCCTCTTTTTCAGGAAGAGGGGGTTTATGTTTTAGGAAAAGGAGAATTTGCGGTTAATAAACAAAGTTCAACCTCATACATTTTTTGCCATTCCATAAACAGGTAAAATGATTGTGAGTCATTAATGAACAGGTTAAATAATTAAGGATATTCCTAGAATAAATTACACTAGTTGTTGCATTATTAATTAACGCAAACAGGAAAAATAATGTGTGTACATCCTGCATAACAGAATTTATATTAACTATACGTTAGTTAATATTTGAAGATCGATTGTGCGTATGATTGAATTAACTACATTTGAATGAACGTTGAAAATGTATTCATAAACATGCAAAAAATATGCAATCTATTTGTGAATATGGAGTTATGGTAGGTATGTCTTTTCATTTTACTTCCTCTTCTGAGAGAGAAAGGGCGAAACAGAGCCTGAAAGAGAGAGAAGAGCCTGAGAGAGGGAGGGAGGAAGTGTGTGTGTGTATGAGAGAGAGAGAGAGGAGTGTGACGAAGGGAGAGAGAGGAAGTGTGTGTGTGTGTGCAATTTTTCACGGTAACAAAATGTGAAAACGCCCACTAAAATGTAAAAAGTAAGAATGTTTACGGAAAAACTTTGATTAGTAATCTACACAAAATTAAAAATTTTGATTGAAAAAAAGTTAAAAACTGATAGCGAAAACCAAGCTATCTTGAACATATCTGTTAAAAAAAGTGTTTCAAAAATTTTACAGGTGGGGGTAGGTGTCATATTTTAAATATTATGGATAATACGATTATACGATGAATGCAATACACAATATTCTTACCTGTAAAAGTTTGATTGTCACTCATCTTGTTTACCTGAACTTAGATGTAAAAAGTAAAAAACAGGTCTCCTCCAAAATTCCAAATAAAAATCGAAAAAACAGAGACACATTAATAAGTCCAAGTTAGTTCCTACATATCAGTCTCGGGTATGTTAATATGACCCATTTAAGGCGTAAACTTGTAGACTTTAAATACAATGTTACACACTGACTTGTAAGAATCCTGAATAAATTTTTCGCTTCAATTCATTTGATTCGTACCTGTTTCTCTTTTAATATTTACATCCGGGAGTTCATGACCTTTTACAAGTACATGTAAGTTAGTATTACAAAATAAAGAGCCTCATTTCTTACGAGGCAATTTGGAGACATATATAGAATGAAACTTAGACACTTTCTTCATCTAAACAATTTAGACGACACTTTCAATATGACCCAACCGGGATGAAAACATTAACCCAGCTGTTCATTAAAGAAGTTGAAATTATAACAAAAATCTTTGGACCATGAAATTAAATTTCTTCAGGTAGCAGTTTGAGATTCTTATTGACCATTTAATTAATGACATAACACTCAGTAGGTGAATTTCAGCGATTTGCTGCTTATCGTTAGGACTGTATAAGTTGTTGATGACTGATTTTCTAAAGGTCTGACTAAGGTGTGATGGGTGGGTGGGTGTGTAGGTGGTGGAGAGACGATTGATAGCTTTATTACAATTTACATATATATAAATGTTAATCATATGTGATTCTGTATGTGGTTCCTTTCCCGTGGATGAGCTAGGGTTGCAGAAATGATTTTGGTACTACTGGGGGTGTTAAGCCAGCCCACCGCTAAATGCACTTAATCCACACCTTTTGATACCATTTTATAATACATGTAGTATCAGATCCTGTCTAATGACGGCACTGCTCTTTATATGTGCTTATGCGATGGGCAATGGGACTTGACTTATTTCGTTCCACAGAACTGTCAAGTGCTACACTTGAATTGCAAACTTCTGAATTAGCATCAAAAGTAGCACATGACACAACGTTTTTTTCCATACGGCATTTGACAACAAGAAAAAAAAAGAAAAGAAAAGAAAAGAAATATATATAAGCATTTGTAATAAAAAACAAACATACCAATCCATGTCCAAATCTCTAAGCAAAGTAAAAATTTAATCCTGGCAAATTTAGTTATAAACAGAACTTCCACCAGATTTGAGGCCGGGTTCCCTGGAAGGGTAAGCACATCCTTCCACGCCTGTAATCAAAATTCAGCCTGAATGAAAGGAACATAGAACAATGAGACGCCAAATACATCCAAGGTGATTTTGGACACAGAGACATCATACTTATCAACAATATACTGATTACATTCATAAAACTTTTTGAGGGTCCTTATGAGCCTAAGTTTGCAATATCCATGCATGGATAAACAATTTATTTGTAAGCAACTTGCTTCCCGAAGAGGGAACATACTCTACCATTGCGTATTAATTATGAAACAAACGATTTCATGATTTACTAGTATTTATATAAGCAGGAGAAGCAGGTGCATAAAAAATTAAAGTTGACAATTTAAAATTTGAGTCATTACGTTTGTGCTACACCTTTGAATATATCCTCCCGATGGCGTCAAAAATGATAACCCATGTGTTACTTTTGAATTTTTATAAAGTAGCGCATTCAAAAGTAGCACAAGTGCTATTTTTTAATGCATTGAAAAGTCATATACCAGGTTTTTTTTATTTTATCATAAAATACATTAAAAAGTGGTATATGAAAGACTGATAGAATAGAAAAAATTGTATACGGCAGAGGTATAAACTGAACGTTTAGTTATTCCACCACGGATAGTTGTAATAACGAATTTCGTGCCTTGTAAATCGAACATAAAATTAAAATCATGAACCCTTACACCTTGGTAGTTAATATACACAATTTATATGCTTTGTACAGCCAGACATGAGAGACCTAAAATTATCTGTTTCAATATTTGATTTAATGTGTGTTGAACTGCCCATTAACACCAAGTAAGCCAGATCGGAGATAACAGACCCTAGATATAGTCCCAAAAGTACCAATTAATTCGAAATTAAAGAAGAATACTAAATGAGTTTGTAAGTGACCAAATATACATGTATTTAATTTATTCACCTGCTTTATGGTGTACCTAAAAGATATAAAATTGTACGGCCATAAAAGGGTTTATGGGGGCATTTGAAGTCGCGTTCTTATAGGTCGCCCCCTTTGATTTAAACCAGCCTAGCTAGGTTGAACTGAAGTTGCAGAAAAATTGTGTTTTGACATTCTGTCTTATAAAAATACTTTAAATGTTGATGTATAGACAACTGTGCACAGCATTAATACATGTAGTCAAATTAAACGTAAATAATTAGCCCGGCAATCTCAACAAAAAGTGTTGCAACATTCATAAAATAATAAAGTAGTAGATGACAGAAATGTTAAATATTTGTAGAGTGCATGGGGTGAAGATATCTTAATCCCCAGTCAAGATTCTTTGCACTTATAATGAGACAGTTAGTCCATAGTCTTGGGAGAAAACCGGAGTACCTGGAAAAAACAACAACAATCAAACTGACTTACACGAGGATTCCAGTCAAGATTCTGTCACTTATGACGAGACGTTTATTTCAGAGATGGTGGAGAAAATCGGAATTCCCGGAGAAAAACCACCGAACTTTGACAAACGAACTGGCAAACTGTCTCACACTAGGGTCTGTCCGGAGTAGGATTCGAACCTAGGCAGTGAAAAGCTATGTGATCAATAAGACCGTACCACTAAGCCACCGATGCCCCTCTAAAATTAGGATTGAAAGGACAATTTTCGCCCTGATTAAGTTTTTGGTGCATTCTGAATTTTGGTATTATTTAAGTTACATTCATTACATCTTAATGATGTATTCGTGTGTCTATTTGCTATCTGCAAATAGACAAAGTAATGGGACCGTTTCTAAAATTATGTTACACTAAATGGCGCGCCGAGGGTGGGTGCTTGTGTCTTTGCATTTTACGTTACTTTTCTTTTCATTATACATGTACATGGTAGTTCTACGAAAGGTTGTTCGTGCCACTTTGTAATATGATTTTTTCTCAAATCGTATGTACGATTTTTAAATCGTACGTACGAATTAAAAATTGTACCTGCGATTTGAGAAAAAAAACAGATTACAAAGTGGCACGAACCAGCTTTTGTATAGTTCAGTACAAGTAATATCATGTGCTACTTTTGAATTTATATAATATAATAAAATTGCATGTACTTTAGAATAATATATATTACTTTGTTTACATATTAAGACATGTCTGCTGTAAATTGCTAAATATAAACTAAAGTGTCTCTTCCAATATTAACGACACATCCTTGAAGTAGCTTCAAAATTATTATATACATGCAATTTATATACATTTTATGCAGTTTAATATACCTGTCATATACTTTTATAAAAATTGTACCCATTAATACGTTTAAAATGGTAAATATGTTATATGACATATACGTCGGTTATGTTAAGAATTCCATGCAATAGCAAAAAAAGGCCCAATAGGGCCTGTATAGTTCACCTGGCACTTATTTGACAAATGACCATCCATGTGCAAAAAGAGCTCCTAGGTATTTTAATTTTTTCTTATATTTAGAAGCACAAATGTACATGTTAGGCTATACTAAAATGGTAATAAAAACGAAATTTCCACAATTGTTATGGAGAAAATGTTTGAAAAAAAAGAAAGAGAAAAAAGACAAAACAGACCATATATACCGTTACATAGTGGTACAACGTACACGGTGTATTACAGCATACAGTGAGCCAAGCAGCCCATTTGAACAACATCAGCCAGGGCCGTAACTAGGATTGATTTGTGGGCGAGGCAAGCCGGACGCGCCTCAGGTGCGTCGAGCTATGGGGGTCCGGGGAATTTTGATATTTACGACACAAAATCCTGCCATTTCCTTCAATTTAAATACAAAATTTGCTTCGAAAAATGTATAACATTTTGATTACGTCGTTGGCCCTTATATATTTAGTGTGACTCACTGGATCAACAATCCCCAAGGAAACCGGAAATGGTAATCTTTCAGAAATTATTATGGTTCATATTGAATAATTCTGTAAAGCAGAAAGACAGACAGACAGTCGGATGCAGCAAAAACTATATAACCTGTTCGTTATGCTGTATATTCTAATTTACTACATAAAATTCAAAAATAACATTAATCCAAAGTTAAATCTGAATTTATTACATGTCATAATTAGTTTAAACAATATTTTATTCTCCAAAAACAATATATACAAACATATAGAAATACAGAAAAGGATTCAGGAACAAGCCAGAATGGCTTATATTAACCCGTTTCCTTAGATACTGTAAAATTCAAAACTGAATGGCCAAAACAAAGGAAAATAATATGATAAAGCCAGGTACAATCGTTAGATATAAAATGTTGAATATAAGCAACAGTACATATTTATATTTAATCAATTGAGAAAGTTACATGTAAGATATACACACTGGTAGTAGTATACAAATAAATAGTAAGTTGACAAATATTGTTCTAGTAGATAGGTTAATAAAGTTTTGAACTGTTTTAAAGATTTCAATGTTTGAAGCATCCGGTAGGTTTGAATCTCCATGAAGTAAAAGCTCAGTGTCTATAATACGGTTTAACTTTAATTTAAAAATTGTAATCGATCTAATGTGATCATAATTTTTGCATTCTAATAAGTAATGTTTTGTTGTTTCTATGTCTCCACATGAACATTTTGGGTCAGTTACTAAATTTTTATTGTATAGGTCTTGTTTAAGCGAACTGCATTTAAGTCTCAACCTTGTATGATAGATTTGGCTCAACCTCTGACCATAGAAAAAATAACAAGGAATGTTAACAGAATTATTGATAAATTTACGAAAAATAGTAATAGAAGCATTCCTTATTTCAATAGGTAATTCATTCCAGTCTCTAATAGTTTGTGGTAAAAAGCTTTTAAAATAGAAATTTGTCCTACATAAAACAGTGTTAAGATTTTGACTACTTCTGGTAGAATATGGATGTAATTCGTCGTTTCTAAAAGTAATTAAGTCTTTAAGATAGTCAGGAGTTAAACTGTGATACATTTTATAAAATTGGATTAGTCTGTGTTGTTTTCTACGTTGATCAAGAGTTTCCCAACCAGTTTCCCGATAAAGCAGAGTTTTGCTAGAAAGTTTGGTAGCTCCTGTATTTATTCTAGCAGCATCTAAATTAATATTTTCGATTTGATCTTTTAAGTCTTCTGTCATATTATCCCAAACAATGTCAGCGTATTCTAATAATGGGCGAATGAAAGTAAAGTACATTTTTTCGAGAGACCGACGATCTAGCTGAAATTTTAATTTTCTAAGTAAATTAAGTCTACAAATTGCTTTAGATTTAATAGTGTTTATATGAAAATTCCAAGAACCATCAGATGAAAAATAAATACCTAAATGTTTGTGATTGTCGACTTCAATTATCGGGATGTTGTTCATGTAAAGCATAGGATGGAATGGGATAGAAGTTTTCCTTGATATGATCATGGATTCAGTTTTATTTGGATTAAAGGAGACTAGCCACGTGTTAGCCCATTCAGCAATTTTCTGTAAGTCACAGGTGATTGTGTCAGAAGCATCAGTTGGATTATCTACTATTATATATAAGGACGTGTCATCAGCAAACAAACGAATATTGCTTTGTATAGAAAAAACAATGTCATTAATAAATATTGTGAACAATAGAGGCCCTAAAATAGAACCTTGTGGGACACCTGCTTTAAGTTCTTTCACTGACGAGGAAATACCGTTATTTAATACAACTTTTTGAGTTCTATTTTCTAGATAACTTTTAAACCATAATAGTAACTTGCCCCCCACACCTACAGACTTTAATTTATGCAGTAACCCTTGATGCCAAACTCTGTCAAACGCTTTACTTATGTCACAAAAAACTGCCCTTATTTCTTTTCCTTGGTCTAGTGCTTTGCCAATGTCGTTACTTATATGCAACACTTGGTTGACTGCAGAATCCCCTTGTCTAAATCCAGATTGAAAGTCTGTTATCAAATTATATTCTATCAGATAGTTGTTCAGATACTTGTTACAAACGCATCTTTCGAATACTTTACCTAATTAAATACTTCACAGGGAAATGGGTCTATAGTTACAGATGTTACTAGCATCGTCTTTTTTATGTACTGGAGTTACATTTGCAAGTTTCCATGAAGATGGGAATTTAGAGTTTTCTAACAATAGGTTAAAATAATCACAAAGTGGATAACATAGGATATCAGCTGATTTCTTGAGAAGTAAAGGGTGTATGTAATCTGGACCTGAAGCTTTGGATGTATTTAGGGATAATAAAATATCTTCTATATCTTTAGGTGTAATGTGAATATTTTCTATGAGATTGTTAGATTCGTTAATTGTCGGAAGACGTTTATCAGTATCATTCAAGTAAGTTTGGTTAACAAAATAATCGTTAAAAACTTCAGCTTTAGCTTGGTCATCAGTAATAACAGAGTCATTAACAAGTAAAGGGGGTATGGTTAGGGGTTTGTTCATAAAAAGAAAAGACTTAGATACCTGCCACCAATTCTTATCGTCAATGCTACCACTATTTAATTGTGCTTTAAGTTTGTTTAAGTAATTTTCTCTGGCCTGTCTAACTAAATTATTGCATTTATTTCGTAATTTCCTAAACTGAGCCCAATGTATTGGTGAGTTACTTTTCTTTGCTCTTTTGTGAAACCTTTTCCGTTTACGAATCAATGATCTTAATTTATTATGCATCCATGGTTTGTCACGAGAGCGAACTGTTACTTCTTTGCTAGAAATACTAATTAATGCTGCAGATTTAATAGTTTCGGTGATTTTAAGTGCTATTGTGTCTAAATCATTGTCCATTATAAGGGCCCAATTAGTATTTTGCAATTTTTCTCTAAATAAATCATAATTCCCATTTTTATACTCCCATAAAGTTCGTTTAAAAGATAATTTTTTAGGTTTATCGATATGAAGTGCTAAAAATATCGGACAGTGATATCTCACGTTAACGTCATAAAAAGTTTCCCCCACCCCACTGCTGATTACTATATCTTGACTGTTGATAATAAAGAGATCTAAAAGCGAGAATGAGTTATATAATTATCCCAGTAATGAGTCGGATCTTCAATAAGTTGTGAAAGGTTAAAATTTTCTAAAATTCTTTTGATTTTCTTTTGAATTAAATGCAATATCTATAGAATATTCGATTTTTTGCCATATAGATAAATCTGAATCGGGAGGTCTGTAGAAAGTCCCTATTAGTAAACGTTTGCCTTTTAAGCAAGTCTCAAACCATATACATTCAAGTCCATTTACAATAAATTCAGGTCTAGGTTTAAAATATACAGAGTTACTTATATATGCAATAATACCCCCTCCCTTTTTATTACTACGATCAAACCGAAGTGGTTTATGAAAGCCATCAATCATAATATCCGAATCATCTATGTCAGGGGTTAACCAACTTTCACTAAACAGGAGTATGTCGTAAGAACAAAGTTCGCTTCGAATGAAATCAAGTTTGGGTAAGATACTCTGAACGTTCAAATGAGTAATAGTGAAATATTTATCCAAAAATAATTCTATAGAGGGATCAGAGAGTGTACTGTCTGGTGACTTACATGTTGATTCAGAACGTGGACCAGGATTTTTCTCAATGTCTCCAGATATGTATAGTATGTTAACAATGCAACTAAATATAACATAGATGATTAGATTTTCGATAACACTATGTACAAATTCATAAATAATGACATTAGAATAATTCTTGATATATGTAATATATACACCAGGTACTTTGAAATATAAAAATACAAAAGTTCCAATAACAAAACATGAACAAATTAAAACCATCAACCAATAACAAAACAATATCTTACATGTTATATTTATGGAAAAATCTAACATTTGTAAAAAGAAAATGTTTTTATAAGTTTTGTTTTGAAGGACTATTAGCAATCTTAATAATTGCAAAAGAAACAACATAACTGGATGCAAGACAAAATTACATCTAACTTGAAGTGATCTCATATTATGTATGCCAGTCCGAGCTCTGTATAACTCTACAGAGATAGTCATATTAGCACTATCATGTTATACCTTGTACATAATGGAAAACGTTAACGGCAGAGACTCGGAGGCAAACAGTAGCATCTAAATAATAAAACAAACATACCAGGCTAGACCAACTATAATGTATCAAATGTTTAAACTTTGATGAAATCAAAACAGAAGAGAAAAAAAATAATGAAAAGGAAAAGTGAAAAATATGAGATGATAAACATATAATGTTATGGTAAACATCAAAACCAAGAGTAATTTATCAATATATAAATTCGTCAATAATAATAGTTAGTAGTTAGTGGTGAGTTCTGTAGTTTATACAGCAGTTACATAGACGACTAACACTGCAGGTTGTTAGTCTTTATCTATAGGGGAAAATGCCCCTGTATATGGACTTTCCCAACATTGTGTATTATATCATGTCGCTGTAGTCAGGTGCTGGTCGGAACCGGAACCGAAATTTGATGATGCGGAAGTGGTTATTGACAAACTTTCAGCTTGGAACTTATCTAGGTCTCCAATTTTGTCGATACGAAACTTAACATTGGACCGATTATTGACAAATACCTTACCGTCCCAGGTCCACACTTTGTTTAACTTCTTCTCAAGATATAGCTTTCGTGCGCTATTAAAAAGGGCATGTCTGCGTTTGGTGAGATCCTCACTTATATATACAATTCTGTCATAATTGAATTTGGAAAAATCCTGGACGAGGCAACTCGCCTGTCTCTGTAGTAGTTACGGCCCTGTCAGCGTAACTTGAAAGTCGATTTGGAGGTATTATTGGTTCATTAATTGGACACATAAAGTAAAAAAAAATCGGCTTTCAACATACACTGGTGTTGTTTACGTGGGCTGTATGGCTCACTTTATGCTGTAATATCCCGTGTACGCTGTACCATAGTGATATTAATTGCATTAAAAAACAGTTTTCTGTATTACTAATGGATTGTAGTAAGCAGTGGCGGATTTAAGGGGGGTTGCGGGGGTTGCAACCCCCCCTTTGAAAATTAAAAGAGAGAGAGAGAGAGAGAGAGAGAGAGAGCTATTGACTGATTAAAAATGATTTTCTTGGCCCCCATCGGGGCTCTGCCCTAGACCCCTCGTTTCTGTAAGCTCGCGCCTTCGGCGCTTGCGCCTAGCATTGATATAATTCTCCCCCCTTTCAAAAAATCTTGGATAATTCTCAAACCAACCAACCCCCCCCCCCTTTCAAAAAATCCTGAATTCGCCCCTGGTAAGGGCCCTTTTTGCTTATGGAACGTACGTCATATGTCATATTATGATTTTATTAATGACGAGAATATTAAATCAGGTCAGTCAATCAGCTAACATAGAAATATGTGTGTTAAAAATGTAACGGCCAAACCGGGTGTCGAACCCGAGACCGTCCCAATACTACCATGACACTACCGATTGAGCTAATCGGCCACCTGTCAAGTCCGGTCCGCCACATTTATAATGAAAGCTTTTAATCACTGTCAGTCAAGGTTTTACAGTTTCTGGAAAACTACAGTCACAGATCGGTGTCAAGAGAATCACGCCGTGTGCTATTTTGAATGTGGTCGTATGTCATTAAAAATTGAGTCAAGTTGAGTAATGGCGTTTAACGTTCCAGTCAAGAATATTTCGCTTATATCGAGAAGTCACCAACTATAGGCGAATTTGCAGAAATTTTGCTTGTGTGTTGCGCTGATGGCATTATACAGCACGGTTTTTAACGTGTCGCACCGACTGAATACGGGTCCTCGTTTATTTTAAGTTCCCCTCCGAAAGAACCGTGACGCCGAATGCTTGGCGAAAGATTATTCACTACACTTTCAAGTCTTGGGTCAGACCCGGTAGGGGTTCGGAGTCTGGACCCATAACCTCCCACTTACGGAGCGAGCACTATTCCACTGAGCTACCACAGTGGTTCTCTGGAGAGAAGCAAGTCTAAGGATACTATTACAGTTATTATTTTATGCCGTTAGCTCCGTTCGGAACTAGGCAATCCAGAATTATCATTTTGATATATAGACCTATGTTCAGGTCGTCGGCTTCAACATAGAAAGTATGCATTTCTATACAACATTGTTACACCAACAAGAAAGTATTTAACATAATTTTCTACAGTTTCTTTAACAATAAAATATGAATTTTCTTTTATTAAGTTGTTTGTGACGATTATTTTTGTTTCTGTTATAATAATCATTCTTAATTTAAATCACATTTATTATCGTTACAGAATTTGTTATATAATCATAGTAAAATTATAAATAAACTACAAAGGGGAGATAATATTAACAAAGATTTCACTTTATCTTATACTGAGTGCTTCATATCGTCGTTGAGTTGTACATTAAGTGTGTTGCTTGAAACTTCAAATATATTTTAATTCAACCAGAAATAATTCCCATAGACTCTACGGCATAAAGTCAGAAAATTTAGCCGATATTTGTCTTGTATGGATTAAACTTTTGATTTACTTGTTTGTTCGACAATCTGCCTTGACAGAATTATTTCTGTTCTCATCTACCGTTTTATTGATGATATGGGCCGCGTGTTTAAAAAAAACCAGATGATGACAGAAATTCTGCCCAGATGAAGGCACAGGGGCCAGATTCATAATAAAATTTAAAAAATACCCATAAGTGTATAAAAATAGTACTCTTTTTATATACAATGTACTTAAATGGGTATTTTAACAATCTTATTATGAAACTTGTCCCTATGGATGATTGTACCAGTGTCACTGAGCAGCAGCTGGCATGATCATCCCAAGTGTTTGGTCAGCTTTTGGTCGTTGCTTCTTTATCACATCACAGATTTTTTACTGTTTTCCCCATTTCATTGTTTGGCAACTCATCATGTAATCTGCTCTAGATAAGATTCGGTTAGAATAGGGGTGTTTTTCTATTTCTCTTCGTTTCAAGACCATATGGAACAGGTTAAATGATGAAAATGTCGTAAGGACAGATATGTAATTTACTAACAAATAAGTTTCAAAAGGCTAAACCTCGCGGTAGAGTTTCTGGAACCAAGCGCTTGGAGTCAGTAGGCAGAACCTCATATCTTTGGTGGACGTATATATTGTTCACTGATAGAAAGCAATTGAACACCATTCTAAAACCTCATGTTTGGTTAAAAACTAAAACCCGCGAGTAGCTGAGGTTCAGCATATTAAAGTTCACTAACGGATGAGTGAGTGAGTGAGTAATGGTGTTTAACTTCCCAGTCAAGAATATTTCACTTATATCGAGACGTCGCCAGCTATAGGCGAAAGTGCAGAAATTTTGCCTGTGCGTTGCGCTTATGGCATTATACAGCATGGTTCTTTAGCGTGTCAAGCCCACCGTGACACGGGACCTCGTTTATTTTAAATATAAGTTCCCATCCGAAAGAACCGTGACTTTCATTTCGTAATGCCGAGTGCTTGGAGGGTCATCTAAGTAGGAAAATTCAAGTGAAAACCATTTCGTTGAAAAGCGTGAAATAGGGGTATAATTATGAAATTACCTACACAAGTGTGGAGATTTTTAAATAAAAATACGAAGGATTGATAATTTAAGAAATTTTAAAATATTTGTTGCATGTTTTATAAAAATGTACAAAAATACACGTATTGGGAAAAATAGCTTACACCTTGTATAACGAATTGATTTTAAAAAATGAAAAGATATTAAGATAGTCAACATCATAGAGCAGTGCAAAGGGCCAGAGTTTGTTAAAGAAATACGAGGTTTTTGAAAACTCGTCAATTTACGGTGAGGTTTATCTACGATTATTTTCCTTTAAAAATGCGTGTACCAGGCGTGATATTTATATTCTAAGGCCACTAGTAATCCAAAATACAACAAGTCACTAAAAGTGCACGGTCACACAATACTGTTCTAATTAAATCGAGGTAACTATTGTTTGGTTTCAACAATGTTGAACTATAAAGCCGAATATGCCTCAGCAATAATCAAGTAATATTCAAACTTAGCTTTTAAATCTTCCTTGCGATCGTTGGTAGCCTTAAAATACGAAACTATCACGCCTGGTACACGCATTTTTAAAAGGAAAATAAATCGTAGATAACCTTCATCAAGAAAATTAAAAATATACATGTGTACCTTGCACTAGAATCTGAGGCTGTTAATTCTAGAGTCGGTGGAGGAAACCGGAGTTGAAAGGGAAATAATCACCGACATTATTCCTACAAATGTTCTCACACTGGGATTTGAGCCCTTGTGGTGCAAGACATTGAAATATAAACTGGTGTTGTTGTAGACTACTTTGCTCTTGATAAAATGAGATCAGGTTTAAATACTTCAACTTTTGTTGAATACTGAAATAATGGTACTGGATACATTTGCAAGACTATACATACCTTATGTTTGTAAGACTTTAATTTGTAAGCAAATGTTGTAGACCACTTGGTCCTTGATAAATTCGGATCAGATTTAAAATTCTACAACTTTTGTTGAGTAAAATAATAATGACATGAGTTCATTTGCAGACTGTATTGTATGCAATATGCTTGAGTCTGTTGACATACAAAGCTCACTTCATCATCAGTAATGCTAGGGTGTTAACAGAGTAGCTTGTAGTCTGTCAGTACTCAACACGAATTGAAATAAGCAAGGTTCAAGTAGCCCTGGTCCCTAAAAATAAGTCTGGACACCTTAATTTGGCACATTCATTACAATTTCTTTTCTGAAGTGAGCTGGACACCAGACTAAAATAGTTAAGCGTCACTCCTGGGTAAATGTAACCAAGAACAGGTCACAACAAACAAACAATATGCATGATAACACTAACTATAAAACTCCCCTATATATAGTGATGTTTTGTCTATTGATGAAATGGTGTTTTACATTGCAGTCTAGATTATTTCACTCCTCTAGGGATAGTCAGTTTTGGGATGATAGAGGAAACTGAAGTACACTGAGAAAACCACAACCTTTGGCAAACTTCAGAGAGAGAGAGAGAGAGAGAGAGAGAGAGAGAGAGAGAGAGAGAGAGAGAGAGAGATGACTAGCTGAATAATGCCTGTATTCCTGTTTTTAGATTGATTGACTTATTGAATGGGATTTTATGCCCAATTCAAGTTCATTTCACTTATATAGAGGTGACACCAGCTATGGATGAAATGACAGAAATATTGACCTTTGTAGTGTGTTCAGGGCAATGTGCAGGGAAGGTCTTTTAATATGCCATGCCTGCTGTAATGCAAGACATCACAAGACACCGAAGGACCCACGACCTAGCTTTCACATATGAAGCAAGCAGTCCACCAACTAAGCTACCATAGTTGTTTTGCTTTTAGAAAGAGAATGACTGGATATATAATCCCTACCTTTAGAGAGAGAGAGAGAGAGAGGGATGAATAACTCAATAATTTCTTGCTTTTATAATTTTTTTTTATTAAACTGTAGTTGACTACATGGCAAGTACTTATTTAACAACAATTAATTATGTCTGTCTAACTTGCCACCTGACTTACAAATTAGTATATATGTCAGAGTTAATTTGTTTATAAACAAAAATTTGACAAAATACTGAAAACATGCACTGTACAATATACATTATGCACCAAGAAATAAACGTAATTATTGAAATGTCTGTCTATTTTCAACCATGTTATTCTTAACAAAATTAGAAAGTGTTAGGTTTTTCCTGTGTAAAAACAATTTCTGATTACTTGTGCATCAGTGTATATATCCTCTTTTATTCTTAATAACATTAGAAAATTAGAATTGTTACTACTGTTTCCCATGTGTAACAAAATAATTATGATTACTTGTGCACTGGTCAGAGCCAAGAAAATATAAATTTGATTACCAACAAACTGAGCAAACTTAAAAATAACTTTTTAAAAAAGCTGGTCCCAGTTTCCCAATTAATCCTTAACTAAGTTTTTCCTCAAGACTTCAATTTATCAATTTTTGACAATCTTTTTCAGAATTACAAATTAACATTTTTAACAAAACTAAAATCAAATTTTATAGGCTTAAACATGTTAAAGAGATCTTCAAAATCACACCTTAAATTCCTGAATATCTTTTAAATTAACAAAATAATTAGGACTTCAAATTTGCTAAATTTAAGAGTTAAGGAATAATTGTGACACTGGAGACTGATTTCATGATAAACAATTCACGGACAGATTTATTTCACAGATAGACCTTGTTTAGAAACTTGGACACAGAACAGACTAAATTAGAACTTAGGTTGTCTGTACATCATGTGATACACCATAAATTTTTGTGTACCATGTGAAACCCAATTTATCTTATCTTTGTGTACCATGTGATACCCAATTTATCTTATCTTTGTGTACCATGTGATACCCAATTTATCTTATCTTTGTGTACCATGTGATACCCAATTAGTTTATTAGTTCCTGTATACCATGTGATGATCCAAATCTTTGTGTATCATACATTACCCCATGATCAATATCCATTAAAAACCTATCACATTTGTATCAATGTAATACATTAAATAGTAAATACATGTAATAAATATGAATATTTTGAAGCATTTTTCTGTGTAAGCAATTTGTAAATATAGAATTATTTCTATAATTAAAATTTGTTCAATCTCAGAACAGGTATAAATTACTATTATATAAATAATCTATTTGATAGAGGTAGTAACTTAAGTGTAACAATAAATTTTTTTGGGCCTCATCAATGATATCTATTATCGTAGTGTGGAACTTTAATTGCCATTGCATATAGATTTGTACATTTTGACGAGGTCTTGTAAATTGTATGACAAATATGTTCTTATAAAACCAGCTCCACATATTACTGGCTAAAACTTCCATGGTATACAGTTATAATTCTATAATTACCACACCTATTTGAGAACAATATTGTCAGTCACATATTTCCAAAACGGCAATTTTCAAAAAAAAAGCGTATAATTCAATAATTCAAATTTAAGACCCCAGTAGTTTTCTCTAAACCTTTGGAAATCAACAATTCACAGGCAATGACATCATAGGTTCATTCCCTGATTCTCCCACTTTAAATTAAGTTTTTAAACTTTTGGAAAGAAAATCTACATATACAAAGGCTTTAAGTCATAGACTGTTTTAAAGAAAAAAAAAAAAAAGAGATACTTCCTCATTTAAAAGATTTTTCACTTAAAAATATTTAAAACATTAAAACCAGGTATGCATAACATAACTTAAAATACAGAGTTGTTTTATGAATGGCCAACTTAAAAAAAAATGAGAACAAGAACTTTGTTTTCAAGAATCAACCTAGACGCCCTTAAAATATAAAAGGTATTTTGGTATTTTGGTGATAAAGAGTTTTACATTTTGGCCAACGGGATATTGATTCTTCTGTAATTACCGGTATGTAATTAAAGCCCAGTTTCTTTCGTATCACATGTCACTCTTAAAGTATGTACGGTATACACAATTTACTGTAATAAGTGTATTCTGTAGTTAAATTTTAAAAATTTAATTTAAAAGAGAATTTATCTTCCTGAGATGACAAATACATAAATTTATATACAGGTATAGAAATACATAGCACAACAAGGTCAATTTAAAAAAAAAAAATTTGCTGTCCATGTGTTATAATTTATTCTTAACAAGATAATATTCATTTGATTTGATATTTAATTAACTAGGCTCCTATTTTCATAGAGAAAAAATAGTCAGGACCAAGTTTTACAAAGCTTAACTTAACCACTAACCAGTAGTAGTACTTCAATAACTCAAATATTGCATTTTGTTTGCGAGAAATTAATTTCTTTATTAGTGCACCTGCAAGCATTTCAGATAGATTAAAAATTTTATAATTGTACAAACTCCTGTTTTTCCTGGTTATAATTAATTTTTTATTTAATTCTACATTTAATTTACTAAATAAAATGAAATATAAAATTGATTTTTTGCAGGAAAAAATCACATTTTGTCTAAAAGTCAGTATTCAAAAGATCTCGTTAGGACTAGACAGGTATTCAATTTGCACATTCAGATAGATTTAAGCATCTTCCAAATTTTTGATAGCCAGTAATAACTTTGTTCAGTGTGTGTGGTGTGTGTGTGTGTGTGTATATATATACATGTATCTACAATGGACTAAATAAATACCTTACTAATGTATTTACAAGATTGTTTTTAATATTTTTGTGAAATACAAAAACATTCACAAAATTGGGCAAGTTTCTAAATCTACAATAAAAAAATAAATAAGTCTAAACTATAAATGGTTGGTTCTGAAGCACAGGCAATTCACAATATGAGTGGGCATGTTTTGTGGTCTTAATTGACAGGTTGTTATATAGAGAAGCAGTTTTACTGTACTATTGTTCGTCTTTTATACTTAGAGACAGTCTTTAACTAAAATTGTTATATTATGATTTGGTTTCTCATAAAATAACCACAATATTTGTGTACAAAAACAAAAATACTAACATGGAAAAATACATAAGAAATTTAAATCATTAAAATAATTTCTGTATATAGAGAAAAAATCAGCAAATTTACAAATATCGCAAGTAGACTAAGAACTAAAACACCCTTTATGGACCCCATGTTGTAAACCATTGATTTTCACGCCTGAATCACGCCTGTATCATATACTTATTCAGTTTGTCCACTTTTAAATAGTGTGATCCTATACTTCAAAACTACATATTTCACGTCATCTGGAAGGAATATTTCTTCATAATTTTGTCTGAACTAATGCCAATAACTAGTGTGATATAAGTGATTTACATTGTAATTGTTGACCTTAGTTGAACCTTTTAATATATGCATATGGGGTCACCAAGGGAACACACTACAGCTGATTTTTAGTAAAAAATGTAAAACATTTCTCTATGTGGGAGAATAACGGAAAAAGTAAAAATAAAAATAAAAATATTTTAGATGCGCTTTTTGTTTTCAAAACAAAATATGAATGTTAGGTTTCAAAAATTAAAAAAAATAAAAGTTATCCATGAAAACGACTGTCTCTAAACATTAAAGATTAACAATGGTAGCTGTATAAACAGCAACATTAATGTTTCTTACCATAAGGAAGAAATTTGAGATTGTGGAATTTTCAAGTTAGGTAAAAAATGATGTCAAATGTAAAGTAAAAACACAGATGCTGATGCCATATTGGGAAAATACTAAAATGTCAATCATAAATCCAGTTTTTTTGGTTTTTTTTTGAAATGCTTATGTGTGTGTGGGAATGTGTCATGGAGAGGGGAGTTGTTAATTTGTGCTGCTCATTCATAAAATACATATGCATATCAGAATGTTTGTGCATGTGTGCGCGTTTGTATGAGGAGGAGGTGTTGATTTATGTGTGAAATTAGGACAAATAAATACCAAATAAATGTATTTACAATTACATGTAATATTATTATCGTAATTAAATTGGTACCAAGTACACAGATAAATATAGCAGTATACATTACACTATACAAATGATAGAATGATTATTATATAATTATGCTTAGCATAAAAATGAAAATATATGAAGCGATAAAAACACAAAACATGTTAAATAGTTAATTAAGATATACATATATACAATTTAGTTTATAAATAGCCAAAGTAGTTTCTTACAGTTTGCGGTGGAGTAAACAAGTTTATACCATAATCACGATTCATTACTTATATAGAAGTGATCAATTTGAGGATGGTAGAGGAAAATGGAGTGACTGCAAAAAACCAACGAACATTGACAAGCAAACTGGCAAATTTTATCACACTAAGATGATCTGTTCTGTTCAAAATTGGATCCTAGGTGGTGAGAGGTGCTGATGTCCTAACGTAAGCACTTGCTTTAGACCACTTGGCTACAAAAGTTCACTTCGGTGTTAGATACACTTCAGGTTTTCAGTTTCCTCTAAAATCTGTTTGTTTATTAGTTTTCTTCTGCAGTTACTAAATTTATGTTTTCTACAAAATGTTCAAAACTAAAAGTCAATGTGTACAAGTGTGTACGTTGTCTTTTCATCTATAAATTCTATTTTGATACAAGTTTTCGTAAGTCAGAGAAACCTGTTGTCATGGAAACCATAATGGTCAAACATGTCCACTACTACAACTATAAATTCACTCAACAAATTTTGTAATTTTGGGAAATTTTGGTTTTTTTTCCAACAAGATTTGTTATTTCAATATACTAGTAGTTATGTACTTTCATTTTTGTGCTGATGGTTGACCACCAGTGAGAACCAAATACCCCTTGCACCCAACATTAAATGTTTTCGGGTCACCTTAACCTTTCTGTTTAACTGTTTAAAAAATCCAAAAGAAAACCAGACTGGGCCCAAAAAGGGACTAAACAGACTCAGTCCAAAAATGTATGACACAAGGCACAACTACACTCTTATTATTCCTATGAAGTTTTACAAACTATCTAAAAAAAAGCAATTTCTGAGAAATGCTATAGTCAAAGTTGAAGCAGAATAAGAATAAGAATAAGCAATCGGCAGGAGAAGAACAGTAAACACAGCAAAACTAACATAAATAATTCACATTGCCATGTAAATGTATTTACAAAAATCAAAAAATTTAAAGTCATACTAGGACAAACTTTGCCAAGCAATATGCATACATATATAACAATGACAACATTAAAATTATATTTACATTGTAAGCCTTAATGATATACATGTACATGTATGTGAAAAATTGACTATATACAAAGGTTCACAAGTTGAAAAAAGTTAAAATGCAACATGAATCAAAATATATGAAATTCATTTCTGCCTTAACTAAAATCAAATACATGTGCGTTGTAATAACAATGTAATACATGATTTTATTCATTTTATAAATGGATTATTGTCAACAATAAGTGTAAATATATAGGTATATTTAACAGGGTGTATACTAAAACATATACTTAAAAAAAGATGAGCAGCATTTGGCATGAAACAATAACAGAACCAGATCATTTAATCTGAAACGTAACCATCTACATTTTAGCAACAAAAGAATGGTTCTACAAAAATTTTGACATAATGACATCATAATTTCTATTGATTCGGCATTTTTCAAAGAAACAAAAGCTGAAATGTATGGCAACCAAATGATCTGCTCTTGAGATTGAATCATGCCAAATATCCCTCAATCAAGTACAACTGGGCCACCTAACGAGCCTGGTCTGCCACAGTCGGACTAAAAACTAAACTACTTGATTTAAAGATATATACTGGTGTATATATATATATATATATAAATAAGAATTGTATATTAATCAACACAGAGTATAAGCCAGTGACTGGCTTGTTTCTAATGACATCCTGATGTAAACTCATTGTGCGCTTGATTTGGTAAAGTTCTGAATCAAAAATGAATATTAATGGATTTCACAAATTTGTTTAAACAAAGTATATATTTTTACATATAGAAATATATTTATAATTCTCTGTATTTCCATTTTTTTATGTAACTGGAAAATTAAATGACAAAGCTGAATGGTACATCTGTAGAATTTTAAGTACTGTACAAGGGAGATTACTCTAAATTCTTTTATTTCTTTTAATTTTTGGTAATACAAGGAATTATGAATTGCCAATGCAGCTATTCCATCTGAGAAGATTTTTATCCTGGGTAGAATCAACATATATTTGTGAATTTCACCTGTAAATAATTGAATAGCTGAATGCTATGGCCTAAATTATCATGAGCAAAACATTAAGAAATGAGTATTTAACATGTTTACTCTGGTGCAGAAAATGTTCTGATTCAATAAAGAGTGAAAAAGTTGACAAAATAGAAATCTTAATTTAATGAGTTGAACAGTTAATATGTTTGTATTCAATAGCTGCCTTTCATAATCAATTAAAACACCAAGCTGGGTAAAATAACATCATTTGGATAAAATATTAATAAAATTTCCTTTGTAAAGTGCACTAATATGATCGACCTGATTGGTTAAAATTGAAATTGTTAAAAGTATGAATCCCAGCCATCAGTTTCCAACATTTTGATTGATTTGTTGAAAATGAAATCGTTAAAATGACTTCGAAAAATATGAACTGAACTTGTTGATGAATTTCTTTCCTTATTGTTTAAATGCTTATGAGTTATTAAAAATGTTATTTGAAAAATTCATCACAACCATTGGGTTGGTTGGTTGGTTGAATGTTGCTTAACGTCGCATCAGCAATTTTTCAGCTATTCGCGACGAGAACTATTTAATTAATCTCTATGGATTAATCTATGAACAATTTTGTGTATGCATGTGAAGTGCGAGTATGTTTTATGGTCTGCCTTGTACTAGCGCGCACTCAGGGCGACTTTACCGTGCTAGCTCACAGAGTCAGTACGCCGCAAACAAGCGTACTACTCCCCCAGTCCATTATACTGATACCAGGTGAATCAGTAAAGGCCAACGGTAAGGAAAATTCACTTTCCCACATGTTCACAACCATTGGGGTAAAAATCAATGAATGAGTTGAAATAAGTACAATGACTAATTTTGAGACTAACATAGTGTTTTAAGCCAAACTGTGCCCTAGACGATGCAAAGGTATTCTCAATTTTAAATATAAAAATGAAAATGAATTTTCTTTTGGTTATGAAAATGACGAGGCATGTTACATGTGTAAAATGTACATCTCTTTCATTTTTTCAATAACAGAAAGAAAAATCAATTTCATTTCTTATTAGTCATTTTTACCATATTATCCTGCATCCTTTTTTTGTTTCTTGACAAAATTGAAAATAATACATGTACTGAAACAGTTTAAACTGTAAAGTATATTTTTAAAACACACATAAGCCATACTAAAAATGTTTGCAATAAAACCACTAAAACATCTAAAATACAGTATGTATAAAGTTTTATCTTTGCTTGAACATTTCTAGATTAAAATAAATATATCACACATTTAAAATAAACAGGAAATCCTTCTTTAATAACTGATACAAAGTTTTAAAATATTCCTGTTATACAATCTAATGAAGCAGGACATTACATCTAATAGGACATTAAGAGATATCTTGTTATGCTGTCACATTGCTGCGAGCTGTAAATTTCTTGATATACATATGTTACTGGTATGCACATCAAAAAAACTTTTTTTCAAATTTCAAATTCATTCATTCATTTATTTATTTATTTACTTATTTATTAAAATTCTTAACATTTTATCTGTATTTTTATTTAATTTTTGATCTCCCATTTTTTTTAACAGCAATATTTTTAAATCTCCCATTTTAAAAAAAAACAACTGTTCTTAATTAATCATGTGGATACCAAGGGAATGAACAGACAGATGGATATAAACACACCTGTTAATGAAAACAGAGCATATTACAAAATACCTTGGTTCTGTTGTTTACAACTCACATGTTTTGAATTTTAACATTTAAGAAATTTTATATAATGGACATGTATGTAAGTAAAGTCAAGAAAAATGTGCTTTTATCAGTAAGTAAAGTTTGCACATACAAGTTACGAAAAAAAATGGAATTCACAAATATATAAAACTGTTGAATCATCGCTGTCTGTTTTTGTTACAAACACAAAATTCATATTACCCCAAAAAATTGTAAATAACACAGATACAGGTGTGTTGAATCATTGCAGTTCATTTTCATTAAGAATAGATATAACAGTCTAATAAAAACTCTGATATATACATTTTATCTGGATCTCTGAGGGTCGTGGAATAAATAATGATTTAATTTTTTAATTAATGAGACTAGATTTTTTTCATTTCATCAAAACATGAAATTCTTCTCATTGTTGAGATAATCTTCAATACATCGTTGACATTCCGCTGATGGCCATCTTTCCAGTAACAAGTTACTCTCGGTCTCGTTTGTTAATTCTAGCTTTGTCCTCTGATGACTTCTGATAAGTAGTTTTGTAGTTTCTAAAGCCTAAAAATAAATAAATTGTGCATAAAAATTTTAAATAATCAAGACGACTTTGTGAAATATTTTTCCTGTTTTCATCTTTTTGTGAAAAGAAGACTCAACCATGAAGGAAAAATAAAGTTAAAGTGTGTTTGTGAAATGCTTTTTCTGGGACATTAAAGTCCATTGCCATTGCCTGGTGTAAAGCGTAAACCACCAATTAAGGGCACAATGTTGTGTGAAGAAAACTTTGTGGAAAGGGGCATAACTCCATTAAATATTCAAACTGTACCAGAATTTTATTTTTTTTGCACACCTTCAGGTCATAACAAATACATATACCAAATTATCATTAAATTATCTGAAAAATTGTCGGAATAGATTAAAACCTGCATGAAAATGGACAGAAATCCTTGTCTGATATCAAGAGTGGAGTAATGTTTTACAACCCAGTCAAGACGCTTTCACGTTTATCAAGGCTGTCAGTTCTTGGATGGTAGAAAACAAGAGTGCCCAGAGAGAACCACAGAACTTTGGTAAGCAAATTGAAAAATCTTTTTCATACTAGGATTTGCCCAAAGTGGAATTTGAACCTAGATGGAGAGAGGTGCTGTGAGCCAGCCCTTAGGTCCACTCAGTCACCAAGGTCCCCTAGTAGTTAAAAAAGTTCTTCTACTGATGGTACTCAATACTTAAGCTTCCACACCTTTCTCTTGGGTTTCAGGAATCTTACCTTTCCTGATTGAAGGGCCATATTTTGTACTCTTGGAATAACTTCCTGCATGATACTTGTTGGCCAAAAAACCTGAGATACTAGACCAAGTGTACAAGCTTCTATAGCTGTAATCTTTCTACCAGCTATTAATAATTCATTGGTCTGAAAAATAAAGCATAAGTTATATGTATAATGAGTTAATAAAGTCCAAACAATCATACAAATCATTCAAGGAATTTCAATTTTTAAAGGAACATCTATGAATTAAGCCCCGTAACAAAACTATTTATAACAATCTGAGAATCTTTTCTTTATATCAAGCAAGACAGTGTTGATTTGGTGAAGACAACTGGAATGCTCAGGAAAAAACCAAGTTTTATTTCAAGAAAACTGACAAACTTTTTCATACATACATCCATCCATCCATCATGCTCTGATTTGTGTAGGATATGTTGATCAAATGATGCCAAAGTATTTCAAAGCATCAAATGTACAAGTTTGTAAACAAATTGTCTCAAGTAATTAAGATATTTTATAATGTCTAAACTGGATGCGTTTGTACTTACCATTGCCATGCCGATGGTGGCAGGCAGTGTATAGGTGGCACATCCCTCTGGTGTTTGCCCTAACTGTGCATATGGTAAATAAAATGTGGCTTTGTCACTAGCGTAAACAATATCACACAATGGAAGCATGGTCATACCAAGACCAACAGCTTGACCTGTTACCACGGCAACGATTGGTTTGGGAAATGTTATGATTGCCTTTGTGAAATCCCTGAAACCGAAAATGAAATGATAAAAATTACTTTATTATCCAAAAAGTTGGTAAAAAATATGATTTAAAAGAAAAACATATCATGATCCGTAATATATCACAGGACCTCTTAGTCTCATCATGTTACTAGTGGGATTTCAGCTACATTAAAATTTCAAGTGGTCCAAAAAAATTCTACCTGGTCAAAAACATAATTCCACCTTGTCCAAAAAAAAATCTACCTGGTCCAAAACATAATTCCACCTTGTCCAATAAAAAACATTGTACTTGGTCCAAAAAATAATTCCACTTTGTCCAAAACAAAATTCCAGTAGTCCAAAACAAATAGGTCTTTTTAGCACAATCTTACATTTTTTGTGAAATTAAAATTATAAATGAAAATGAACTATAATAAAGTGACCTGGGAGATATGGGACCACTGATGCAATATGAGAAAATACAGGTATCTTGAGTAAGAAAGGGTTTCCCCTTGCGATAGACATTAGCTGGTTAGTAATGTACCAGTATAATGGATTTAAGTGGTCAACAAAGTTCATCTGTTAGTCATGTGCATTATGGATGAGTGCACTTTCACTCTAAATGTTGCCATAAGTACATAATAGTACAAAACAGATTAGAAACATTTGTACATACCGTAGATAATGGATAAAATAAACTTGTGTCAAGATTAATTCTCGAGATTGATAACTTAATAAGAAAATTTTCTTGTCAAAAATTGCTGTTGTGATGTAAAACAACATAAAACCATCTTACTGCTACTGATAACAAAATATCTAGGAGGATTTCAGTCTTACCTGAGAGCATCTACCATTTTTCTAGCTGCGACTTTTTTGTCCCCTGAGATCAAGTAGTTGAGATCAATACCATTACAAAACACATTACCAAGACCACTAAACATGACTAAGTTACTATCATCATACTTTGCTGAATTTAAAGCTGCCACAATCTCCTGTATAACCTGTAAATAAAGACATGTTAAAATAATCTTTATACAGCAATAATATATTAAAGATAAATGTTGACACCAACATCCATTCACTATCACAGAGAAGAGTTTGAAAACAGAAAAAAAACCCAACAAAACAAATGAACCATCAAGATTAATTTCTACAGGGCGACACTAAGTAAAGTGTTTACAATAATCCTTGAGCAGCACATGAGTATAATTCCCATTCTGGTTCAAATGCATTTATATGTCAAAACCATCACCTATCCACAGATGGGTTGCACCTGCGGCACAAATGGTGTTCTAAAAACTGAATTGGTAAACAAACAAGGACAATATACAGTCAACAAAAGTATGCATTTCAAATGTCTTTGAAGAACCTGTGAGTCATGTGTCAATGCGTTTTAGTCCTGTACATTACAAACAACTACGTTCCATTCCTAACCTAATTTTATTTTAAATTTGTGGAAACCTAGTGTATGTTACAAACAGTCAGAACAAAATTCAAAATCTAAATATTTTTTATGTCATATGTATTACTAGTACATACCTGTGGATTAAGTGCATTTTTAAATTTTGTAGACTGTGAGTTCATCCAGATCTGGGTGTATCTCTGACATTTCTTTACCACAATCTCCTTGTATCTGTACGCACATTCGCTTTGTCGTACACTGATTCTCCGTTCAATCTGTTCCTCTTTTTCAATGTCATCATTTTCTCGTTTTTTGTTCTTTTTTTGGAGTTGTTGCGGTAAGCTTTCGAGCAACATCCTGTACGTGAGAGAGGAGGGACTAATGGGAATCATGGCCGGATAGTACTGGTATCCAGCAGGTACATCACCACACATTGGTATAGATGAACCAGCTTTAGATATATCCATATGAACTGTAGGAAGAGGTTTTACTGTTGTAAAGAAGGAACTTGGTGACACAGGACGCATCACTGAAAAGTAGAGAAAAAAATATTTCAATAAATTTGCAAAACACTGCATTGGTTCCAGATTTTTGTTTCTATTCGATAATATCATTTTGCATGGAATAATATTCAATACTAAAATAAAGAAGGTTAGTGATTTTCTATCAAGCAATTCAGTTTCCTCCACCATCCCAGAAGTAACCAGAATTTTCTGGGATACACTTTCTTTTTTAATTAACGAACAGAACAGCTCAATGATTTCATAAGCAGCAGTTTTTTTTTTTTTTTTTTTTTTTTTTTTTTAAATTGATTACTGAAATGTGTCTCGATCTTTTTGGAATACATAGACTCTGTGCAACACACTAGGTGTAATATCATGCCCTTATCTTGAAAATTCATTTTTTTATCCAGAAAAAAACAAAGTTGTCAGTCCATGACATTTATACCTAGACCACAAAATTTAAAAGTTGGTGGGCCATCTTCACATCCAAGCCTAATCTGTATAGGTTTTGGACTTTGTGAATGGGGACCATTTTCGACCAAAATCAAGCAGATCATCAGCATTTGTATTATTATAAATACTTACTTGGTTTGACTTCCTTTGTCTTCATACTATCTATCAACTTCATCTTCTTCATTGGATGAGACAATCCTAACTGATTCTCCGGTAAAGATAATCCCATTGGATATTCCATCTTTCCTTCCAACAAGTTCCGTAACTTAGGCATCTTTTCATCAACATCTTTCTCTTTTTTCGTAACTTCAGATTTCACAGAAAACAAAGCTTTACTAGCGGGATTCTCGTTTTTCTTGCCGGGTGAACCCTTTTTTACACCGTTCTCGTTTTTCTTTTTAGGAGTTAATTTTTTACCTTCTTTATTTGAAGATAAAGAACCTTTGATCCTGGGTTTTTTATCTTCACTCTCAGGTGATATCGAATAAAGCACATCTTCATCTGAGTCTGAAATTGTATCTATCACCTCGACCTCGTCGCTTACTCTACGTTTTTTCCCTTTCATCTCATTTTTCTGTTTGCCATCCATTTTTCTTTTTGTGGCTTCACTTTTTATTTTCACTACTTTCACTTTGCCCTCACTCTCATTCTCTGCTGCTTTTTCTGTCTTAATAATCTTTTTCTGTTTGTTTTCTGACTTTTCCTCACTTTTAACCACTTTCTTATTTTTCACACCTGTTTTCCCCTTGCCACCTTCCTTTTCCCCCTGACACACACCAATAGGTTTAACTTTAATTTTTACACTTGAAGATTTTTGCAATTTTGCAATCTTTTTGTCCTTCACTAAATCTGAATCATCAGTCTCCATACTTTTCCGTTTAAAAGGAATTTTAACTTTTCCTAACTTTTTGCTGTTTTGTTCGACTGTCTGTGATTTGTCTTTTACAAGTTTTTTAGCACCTGATTTTGTTCCTCCCTCTGTTTTAACAACTGTTGTCTCTTGCTTTTTAAGATCTACTACAGAATCTGACACAGAAGATTTAGCCACTGACGATTTTGGTGAAAGTTTACATTTTGGAGAGACTTTAAGCCCTTTTCCAACTGTAACCTTTAACCTTTTACCTTCAACTTTAACCTTTCTATTGTCTTTTTTACTAACCCCTTTGACCTTATTATTTCCATTTTCTAGATTTTCTTTAGATTTCACCTTTAGAGTTTTTGCAGGACGTTTGTTCATTTTTTGTGTGTCTTTCACACTCTTTTTAACTTTCTGTTGTGACACAGAATTTTTCTCCGTTTCTCCGAGAACTTTTTTAACTTCTTTACTCTTTTTCAAAAGTTTGAGAGCCATTTTTCTGGTATTTTCTGAGTCTTTGTTGTTTTTCCTAGAACTTTGTTTTGCCTCCTTAAGAGATTTCTCGAATGCTTCCACCAATTTTAAACAATCCGCCAGATTGGCGATTGGTTCCCAGGTGTTCCATTCTTCGGAAAATCCCTTCCATTTAATCAGATACAGAACCACACCATTAACGGATCCTTTATCCAAAACTTTCTCTACCTATAAAATAAATAAAATTTTTACCAGAATTTTAGTGCCATTCATATTCAAATTCATTTTAAGCTAGAGATCAGCAAAACATTCTATGGGTTTATTGATGATATCTTTTTGGTGTTTCATTTGTTTTCAAATTATGATCAAATTCTTATTCATGTATGACATCATGTAAAGCTTGGATTTTTAAATACTTTTGCTCAATGGAAGCATGTATCTCTGATGCTAGAGCATCAAATTCAAGATCCTAATGTCATGAGTACGAATAACAACCGGTGGGACAGAAACTTCTGCATCTGCTCTCTTGGCGAGCTAGCACCTTAAAGTTGCCCCGAGTGCAAGCTATAACGAAGCAGATATACTCTATTCAAATAATAAGTACTGTCAGTTCATGACTACATCAGGGTTTCTTAGTATAGTCTGGCTGACAATAGAACTCCCAGACAATGCGAAAAACACCGGTCCGACAGACATGTCCGGTAAAATTGATGTCGGTCCGCTAAAAAAATATGCTCCATCTGGACCAAATGGCCCATATTATTTGTTTCCAGTTTGACTATTACTATACTTTTATCATTTCCGGATAAACAATCTGAAGAGAGATCGGAGACTATTAAAACTTGTTGAAATATTCAGTCTGGTAAAATGTCATTCAGTCTGGTAAAAGGTACTGGTTTACCAGACCGAATGTCCTGTAAATTTTTTTTCTCTTTCGCGTTGTCTGAACTCCAATGCAAAATCGGAACACACAAGCTTAAAACTTACTAAAGGTATCTAATAAAGTGAAGTGCTAAAAACCGACAGAACAAACACACTGTGGCCAATTGTTACTGCAGTGAAATGGCTGTAACGCAGAAGGGCATTGAAAATAACACAAGTTGTGATTTGGGTTTATCTACCTTGTATGGAAGTGTGTAGAAATAAGATTTTAACTAATTTTGAGTTTTTCGATACATACTTAAAAAACTGAAGAGGCCACAGAAGGAGACACTAGTGTTAAATCGATTAAATTAATAATTGATTCAATCGATATCTAATTGTTTGAGCATCTGATTAGCCATAATCGATTCTAAAATCTAATAATTGATCGATTTCGATTACTTACTGAAGTTCGTTTATGGAAAACAGAACGGTTCGTTAGGATTCCACACTGACTGAGACTTATAAAATAAGTATGAAATTGTAGCTGAAATAAGTGTACTTGAAAAAGAAAACCAACACAAATGTAAGGAAGACTAAATGATCAGAAAAATGGAAGATATTTCAAGTCTTAACTGGGATACAAATATCTTGCAGATATTATCAAGACTAAAAATTAGAATTTAATCCAATTTACTTTGTAATTTCCGCTTCAATTTATTAACCGATTATAATCGGAAAATCTATCAAAATCGTCTTCCGATTTTAACCGATTAATGGATTATGAACATGCAACCGGTTCCCATCACTATTAGTAGACACATGTTCAGGCTTTTTAATATAACAAAACTATATGGAAAAACTATATAAAAGTTGGGTTTAAACCAAATCTCACCGTGTAAACTGTTTCCTCTGTGACAGATGGCTGATGATCACTGTGTGGTGTCGATATTGTTACTATGTCTTTGTCTTGCCAGGTTATAGCTCGGCCTTTACAAATCTTTTGGCTACACCTCCAGTAATACCTGTCATTGTATATATTGTCCCTGAAGTAGGTGTGTCCGCCATGTATCAGCTGTGTTTTCATTCCTTTTGCGTTCACCATGTACTGAAGAGGCGCAGACGAAGTCTGAAAGTACAAATGCAAGAAAACTGTGAGCTGCTGTTCACTTAGCGAACCCCCACTTTTAACTTCAACCATTGACAGAAAATGTCAAAAAATAGACTAAGTTGGTAAACAGGAAGAAAATGCCTGGCAGACTTGAGATTGGTACTTGAGCATGGGATCTCATACTTAGCTCGCATATAACGGTCAAGTAACTGTGTTTAGTAGTCGGTTAAAAAACTACAGAATTTTTTTGTTTCCAATGGACAGATGGAAGGGCAGCGTTAAACCACAGGCGCTTGGGTTCAGGTATTTTTTTTTCAATTTATTATTTTATCGACCAAGCAATGATATATTTTTATCATATCTAACAACGCTCTGAACTAAATGCACCAGAAATAATCTGATTTTATTGCACTTTAAAATTTTCTTGATTTTTATATAGGGAAAATCAAGAAAATTTTAAAGTGCAATAAAATCAGATTATTTCTGGTGCATTTAGTTCAGAACGTTGTTAGAAATGATAAAATAGCAAAATATATCATTGCTTGGTCAATAAAATAATAAATTGAAGAAAAAAACCTGACTCCAAGCGCCTGCGCGTTAAACCAGTATTACCTCCTCTTCTTCGAAGCGGGGTATAATGAAGACTTTACAGTGAAGTGGTTTTGTAATGTTTTTGAATTACTGGTACTGCATTTTGCATTGTTTTATAAAAAATTGGGGAAATTGAAGATCTTTTTAAAAATTGCAATTGACGTGGTTGCAATAGCTGAGGTTCTCATTGCAAAGATGCATATTATGAATATCTATACATAGTTTGGGACAATATTGCCTCAATATTGGACAAAAAGATGTATTGTAATTCATGTAAACATTGTGACCTTGCATCACTTTCATATTGGGAATAACAATGGTCAAATTGGTAATTTTCAGCCATCTCTGGTTTGATTGGAAATGTCCATCTAGTCGGTCAAATAAAAAAGGTAAATCTCAATTTATTATATATATTTATCATCAATATTTGTATCTCCTTTAATCCATTAAACATTTATTACTGGTACTTCAAAACAATGTCATTAAAAATAAATAAAGCAACAAAAAAAAGATGCACACAAATCCTTATTAATTCAAATTTCGGTATGCTACCAATTTGTTTTGAGTAGCTAGGATGACTTGACACTTTACTTAAATTATTCTGCTTAATACAAAACCAATCAAATCACTGATCCAACAAAATACCTTCTAAAATCAGTTCATTGATTGTAAATATATACTACTGTAGGAACCACTGTGACTGTGACAGTGAAATTCTCTTTATATCCATAGAAAATCAAATAAATTTGAATAAAGTTTGATATTTTTCACTTACTTGTACCTAGTCGTAATAGGAAATCTGTATGCGCATCCACGATTGTCATAAAGTATATCTGTAGAAAGGAAAATGTTGGCAGTATGGGGATTTTACACATGCGAAAATGACGATGTTTACACCGGAAGTGATGTCCTTGGTGACGTTTTATGTCATATGCGCAACAGAATCCGCTATTTGCATGGTTTTTCAACATGTTAAATTTCCAAAGCACCAACGTTTTACCCTATGCAGATATATTTTGGGCTAATCGCGGATGCGCATACAGATTTCCTGTTACGACTAGGTACAAGTAAGTGAAAAATATTGATCTTTATTCAAATTCATTTGATTTTCTATGGATATAAAGAGAATTTCACTGTCACAGTCACAGTGGTTCCTACAGTAACTTGTAAATTTATTTATTTATTATTATTACTTTCCTATTAATATGTAAATAATATCATTTAAAAACTTTTTGGTCTGTTCATGCCATTGCATAATCATCAAATTTTGATGGAGCAATGTAATATGTGAAAAGGTAGGCATGATAACAGTATTGGTAACTTGGTATCGATTTCAAAACTTTCAACCCAATGGAATTTATTACAGAATGTCTCGGTTCAAACAAAATAAATTATATATACCGGTATATCATTGATTTTAATTTCTAAATAACAATAATAAAGATCTTATAGGTATAATAAACATTCAGTGTTTATGTTTCCAATGTTAATCAAAGTTCTCAGGTGATATCAATAACTAATCAATTAAAGGGATTACCATCGTTTATCTAATTTTGGGGACAGTCTCCAAATCCAATTTGAAAAAATTGAGGACTAGGCCTGTGGTTTTTGGACAAAGGGAGAAGTGAAATCTTAATTTTAGTATCCACAACATAATCTTTGACAGCATATGAATAAAATCTGATGAAATTCGTAACGGACTGTTGAATCATGAAAAATACATTTGCATAAAATTGTCAAATTTTTAGATGACCCCTGAATCAATTTTTTGTCCGGTTTGACAAGTGCGTCAAGGCTGAGTAATCATTACGTAACGTGATGAAGACCTAAATAATTTTCTATCAAACTAAAACATACAACTTTTTCTTGAGCAATGTCTGTTATTCAATTTTTAAACAAGAACTATCTTGCAAATTTTACGCAAACAGCATCAGCTGTCTTTTGTGAAAAATTTCCATTTTTCAAATTTTCGGAAGTTTTGGGACTGTTTATTTACTGTCAGCTAATACAGCAGAAAAACAATATATGCCAAACTCTAAAATAAACATTGATCTGTCCCGCAAACATGTCTGATTGGTGTATCGAATTGTTGATGACAATGCCTGCAAAAAAATAATGAAACATTACCTCGATGACTTCGTTGTCCGCCATTGTGACTGTCCAAAAAAAACTTGCGCTCACCTATAGATGGCGCTACAGAGAAACATGGCTGCCTCCATGATAATGCGAAGTCTTGTACACAGAAACATTAATAACAGGTTTAAAATGATAAATCCAAATTATTTTGACCTGAAATAAGACCAGACGATCATGATAATTAATCGCGTTTAGGCTGTTACAGAAAAAAATCTCTCCATCATGCATGATAACGATCAAGTCCATTCAGTCCACCCCTTTCTGAGATTTATTTTGACATTGTGACACTGACAGTTGGTGGAATAGCTGTCAGTTTCTGCTTGTTTGCAACGTTCAAAATTTCATAAAACTTATTGACATTTTATACCCGAACGCTAGAGCTTCTTCCATTTGTAGACATTTTCCTAAGCAGGTGATAGAAAGGTGGAGAGAAAAATAGAGTAGTTGATGCTGAACAGTGGATATATCTTGAAAACGCTAAGTGTGCAAAAAAAAAAAAAAAAATCCATAGCATACCATCTCATTATCTCGGTGGTAAAGCGCCTGTTTTGATGTTTTGAGAGCCTGAGGTTGTTAACACTGTCTTGATCATACATAACACTTTAAAATTTGAGATACTGCTTCCCCGTCTGGAGTTCTGTATTAACAGGACATGGTACTGACTGGTTCATTGATAATGTGAGGGGGATGGGGGTGGGGTGGGGGTGGTATGCTTGTCTGCAACTTCAATACTGACTCCATTAGCTAGTACCTTAGATTTGCCCTGAATGACTCTAGTACAAAGAAGACAGTAAAACATACTAGCACATATCACACATACAGGAACTTGCTATTTGATTAATCCTTAGAGACTAATAACTTTGCTTGCATGGTTAATAGCTGAAAAATTGCTGATGCAACATTTAACAACATTAAAACCAGCAATCAACAAATCCATCCTTAACACAGCCTTCCTATTTCGACAGCCAAAAATGGTACATCCATTTAAGTGACATCAGTATTAAAGCCAGCTCCACACAAAGATTCCTTGGATTTGATGATCTATCCAAACATTAAAACTGTGAATTAAAGGAGGTGTTAGTGGTTTAGTGGAGTAAATCACAGGCAAACAGATCACATTAGATCCTAGCATGCTTGTGCTCGCCAAAGGCCATTGGTTTTCATAAGTAATCCAGTTTCTCCACCTTCCTTATCTGACCACCTCAGAAAAATCTCTTGATTACCCACCAGTACTCCACTTCTCTGATTTGGATTTCATATCTTCATTTTGTGCAGAGAGAATAAATTGCATCTTTTTTGCATGTACAGTAAATTTTTGTCAGATTTATTGCCACAGTTTTTTCAGTTGGCAATGTTATGAGATTTGTCTTAAAATTTAGGGAGACTTAAAAAGAAAAAGAAATAAAATAGACCTTTTGGACAATGATATAAATGTATATATATTATGGTGATTAGAAAAGTAGCATAATCATTGAGGGCCAATTTAATTGAGTTTTTCTATATTCTGTTTTTAGAGTGTCGTATTCCTTCGTCAGAGGCCTAAAGAGAACAGTAAATTTAATGGGATCTTATGACACAGATTTTGAGAAAGCCAAAGAAAGATTGAACACTTTAAAAGAAGATCCAGGAAATCAAGCCAAGCTTAAAATTTATGCTTTATTTAAGCAGGTAGGTTTTGTCTGTTAGTGTCTTGAATTTTGAATGAAAAAATACTTATTGATTTCTCAAACTTTGGTATACAAGAAAATGAATTTATTTCTTTTTTGTCTTGGGGACATTTGGTTAAGTACCAGGTATACAAGCATCTGTCCACAGGTTTGAAACCTGTTACTTTTCACCATGGCTTGCGCTACCGGTATTTTGTACATTTTCTAATATATATTTTCATAAACAAACATCATTTTTTTTCAGTTTCATAGCAGTTAGGATTTTAGCTTAATTTTGGACTGGGCAATTTGGAAATATTTCCAACAAAATTTTGGATAATGCATAGTGCATACCGTACTTTAATCTTTTTAGCTCACCTGAGCCAAAGGCTCAAGTGAGCTTTTCTGATCACAATTTGTCCGTTGTCTGTCGTCGTCGTCGTCGTTGTCGTCGTCGTAAACTTTTCACATTTTCATCTTCTTCTCACGAACCACTGGGCAGATTTCAACGAGACTTGGTCAGATGCATGTCTTGGTCGGTGCAATTCAAATTTGTTCGTGGTGTTGCCATGGCTACCATAACTAGGTCAAGGTGACCTAGGGGTGCAAAAATCTTAAAAAATCTTCTTCTCCGAAAGTATTGATTAGAGAAAAAATCTGATGTGATATTTGGCTTCTCTAGGGTCTTTAGCCTATAGTTTGTTCATTTTGTGAAATTCGGACAAAAAATAGGTTACGCGTTTTTGCGTTTAATTTTGAAAAAATCGTAAAATAGCTTCAAATTGTTATAACTTGACTATTTGGCCAGATAATGACATGGGGTTTTCAGTTTTGACATCTTCTTGTTAGTATCTTCAAATTGAGGTCAAGGTCAATTGTGAAGGTCGTGACCTAATTTTTTTTACCTCTGATTATAATTATTATCTCGAAAACTATAAACTTTTTGTATAGGCATGTATATTAGAATGTTGTAGGTATTGATACAACAATCATTTTGGTGTATAGAAAAAGGTCATGGGTTCAAAGGTCAAGGTCACAGATGTAAAACAATACCAAAATGGTTACTTATCTCGAAAACTATAAACTTTTTGTATAGGCATTTATATTAGAATGTTGTAGGTATTGATACAACGATCATTTTGATATATAGAAAAAGGTCATGGGTTCAAAGGTCAAGGTCACAGATGCGAAACAATACGGAAATGTTTAATTATCTCGAAAACTATAAACTTTTTGTATAGGCATGTATATTAGAATGCTGTAGGTATTGATACAACGATCATTTTGATGTACAGAAAGAGGTCATGGGTTCAAAGGTCAAGGTCACAGATGCGAAACAATACGGAAATGTTTAATTATCTCGAAAACTATAAACTTTTTGTATAGGCATGTATATTAGAATGTTGTAGGTATTGATACAACGATCATTTTGATGTATAGAAAAAGGTCATGGGTTCAAAGGTCAAGGTCACAGATGCGAGACAATACCGAAATGGTTAATTATCTCGAAAACTATAAACTTTTTGTATAGGCATGTATATTAGAATGTTGTAGGTATTGATACAACAATCATTTTGATGTATAGAAAAAGGTCATGGGTTCAAAGGTCAAGGTCACAGATGCGAATCAATACCGAAATGGTTAATTATCTCGAAAACTATAAACTTTTTGTATAAGCATGTATATTAGAATGTTGTAGGTATTGATACAATGATCATTTTGACGTATAGAAAAAGGTCATGGGTTCAAAGGTCAAGGTCACAGATGCGAAAACAATACTGAAATGGTTAATTATCTTGAAAACTATAAAAGTTTTGTATAGGCATGTATATTAGAATGTTGTAGGTATTGATGCAATGATCATTTTGATGTAAAGAAAAAATTCATTGAGGTTTAGTATTTATGTTTTCTTTAAATCTATCAGCTAGCCATTAGTTATCAGGTGAGCGTATAAGGCCCATGGGCCTCTTGTTAATGGGTCCTTCTGGTAAGTGACCAGTATACTCTTTTGACATTGAGTACATAACGATTGTTTTATTTGTTGTTTTGGTTTATGTTTTCAGTCTACAATAGGAAAATGTAATGCTCCTAAACCAGGAATGATGGATTTTGTGGGAAAAGCAAAATGGGAAGCTTGGAATGGACTTGGAGATATGTCTCAGGTTAGTTAGAAATACCTGGTTTAACTAAGTCATACAGTCATACATGAGTGATATTTGAGCATGAAGAGTGTTGTCTGCACATTATTGTTTCAAGCTAAACAAGAGTTATTGCCCTTTAAAAAAAAGTAACCCCAGCCCAGTTTCAATACATTGTGTGCGAAAGGTGTATGTTTTGGGCATCACAGTCTTTGAAAACTGATGCCTGAATGGTCCCTGAAGATGGTGGTATTTTTCTAAATACTGATATTTACCATTGGCAGTTCCTTTTCATTTATCTCATCTATGACAAATGCCTTTCTCTATATGGCATACTTTGGTATGGGAGGGGGGGGGGGGTGAGGCCAGCATTCATCGTTAAAGGTATGACTCATTGAGCTTTGTGAGCAACAGTTTTATGATGATTCTGGTCAAGAGTTGTAAACAAATTTTGCTTAAATTGATAATTTTTCAGTTGACATATGTCATTATTCATCTTTTTACTGTCAATGTCTTGGTGGCAGAATGATCTAAAGTGTTGGCCAAAAAATTACAGTGCCTCTCACTGTCTAGGATTGAACCCCATTGTGCAGATCATACCATGAGAAAGTTTGTAAATTTGCTTGCCAAAGATCAGTGGTTTTCTTTGGGAACTGCAGTTTCCTCCACAAACCCAGAACTGACAGCCTTGTTATAAGCAAAGGAATCCAGAATGGGACATAAGATCATGCTTCTTCCATTAGAAGAACCTCTTCTCCCTAACTCTGATGTGCTTGTGTTGTTTCGTGTTTCTGTAATCTGTTTTATAACCTATAAACAGGTGATTGGCCTATCCATAGGTTCCAGTACCTTTTTGTGAAGACTTCTGGATGCAGTCTCCCCCATACGGCCACTGGCTGGTGGAGTTATGTATTATTACTCTCCTACGCCCTTCGCCGTTGAAGCATGCTTGCAATCATCCGCCGGGGCCTTGGTCTCCCCACTATTTGTCCATAGCTGGCTTGGTTTGGAATCAGAGTTTTCCTTCTCCTAGATGAGCTGCCTTTCCAAGGCTAACGAGCCCCATCTACCCGAAGTGCTGGTTTTAAGGCGCCAGTGACTCGCATTTGCCCCTTCTGTTTTGTCGACAACAGTTCCACCACGAGAAGGCCATGAGCTGGATATCTGGTTGTCAGAGGCTATGTGTTACGCTTGCTGAAGGGCCGAAAGAGCATTTAGTCAGAATTGGGAGCTTATCCCCAGTACCACCCCTAGGCATAACAACCATTTCGGAACATAAGATACTAAAACATTATTCCTGGTTTTATATTGTCAATTTTTAGGATAATGCCAAAAAGACATACATTGAGTTCATTAACTCATTAGCAGGTTCCGAGCCAGCATCGGATTCAGCAGCTGCAGCAGAACCAGGAAAATATCAAACATTACAAGTAACAAAGGAAGATGGTGTTTTTAGAATCATGTTGAATCGACCATCAAAGAAGAATGCTATAAACTACGATGTTAGTATATATACTGTAAAACCTTGTTTTAACTAGCCCTTAATAACTTTGTCACCTCACTTTTCAGCAAACTATTATGAAATTCCAAATTTTCTTTTACGTTTGCTTGTATGCTTTCCTGAACTTATCACCAAACCCTTATAGAATCATGTTGAATTGACTATCAAAGAAGAATGTTATAAACTATGAGGTTAGAATATATTTAGCCAATTTGTTTGAGAGAAGTCACAGGGTCAGAAAGTTAGACAATGGAAGTTCTCCCCCCCACACAACATAATCATAGACCATAAACATATGAAACCATTTGTAAAATGTTTATAGAGTAAATTCTTGATACAGCATATTCTTTGAGTTACATTGTTCTTGAGGGAAAATATTATGGGATTCAATATTCAATTTTATAGGGTTATTGGACTGATATTGTGAAACATTGTCCCGAGTTGACTCGAGATTTGCACGAGCTTGCGAGTGCAAATTTCAAGTCAGCAAGGGACAATATTTCACAATATCAGTTCAATAACCCTTTTATTATATAGCAAAATAAATTTCATTTACTCCCGTCAAGCATTTAATGTAAAATACCATTTTGTCGTACAAAACATAAATATTAAACTATACCTTGTAAATGGATATAAGAACTAGTGCAATATGACAACAACACAGCGATAATGTCGACAGCAATCGTACGGCGCCATAAATGACAGGGTCATGTGACAAATCATGCAGTATGAAAAAATGATTCGGGAAACCTCAGACTGGAGCAAAGTTTATGTGCAAATATCTATATTTTTTGCATGCTAACACCTCAGGATTTATCGTTTAATTTCTATGCGAAGCATATATTGTTATATAATAAAAGATAATATCACAGGAATGTTTAGGGGTAGCATGCAGTATCAGGGTACAAGATATCTTCTGAAGCACAATAACTTTTGAAGGTATATGGTTAGAACTGTAAACATATAATGTAAACCAGGAAATTTTTATTATACATGTTCGTTTTATTTGAATGTAAAAATTTGTAACATTAACAAGATGTCAAACTAACGTGAATATTTAGATTAAGTATGATGTACTTATATTTGCACTGACTGATATCCGTTAACAAAAACATTAATTTAACCCATTATGATGAAATATAGCTACTTGTGAAAATTAACTGCCACAGAAAATTTTATGATTTGTATCATTAATTAATGACTACTGGGTTTATTTGTTATACATGTGTGTATGAAATTCTGCTTATAGATGTATGAAGAATGGGGTCAAGCTCTGAATGAGGCAGCTCAGGATAATGATGTAGTATTAGCAGTTGTCACAGGTAAGTACAGATGGCCTTAATATAAACTGTAACCATGATAACATTGACAAGCTCTGAATGAGGGGCTCATGAAAATCCAATGGCAAGTAACATATTTATTGGGCTAAACCTTTATTTTAGCACAGTGGATTTGTAAAATAACTTGTGCTAGACTTGAGCTGGTGAGGTAGCATCCTTTGCTGCAAAGTTTGCATATGGTAACTTAAGTAAGCCAAAACTAAAAAACTTGCTGAGAGACTTGTGTGCATGTTCTTCACTAGTTATAGCCACATTTGAGAAGTCTAGTGTGATTTGACTGGCATACACACTACAGTGAGTCAGTGACACAGTGTGTTTTTGCTCTTAATTGATTCCAGCATAGAATAGGAATAAGTGAACTGATTGCAAAGCTGTATGCATTTACATTTTTTTTTATTTGATTTTGAGTTGTCAAAACACTGTAAAATTTTCATTTCTGACCAGAGATTTAATTATAAGCATTGAGAATTAACCTGAATGGGAGCTGTGCAAACTTTTGTGTGGCATTGTGAATAAAACAAGTTACACAGAGTACACAATATCCATTCAGGTTTTTATCAATGCCCCAAATGAAAATCTTAATTCAATGCTTAAATGTATATGACTGTGTTAGGTTTTTTTTTTACAAAGCTAAAATCATTTGTAGCCAAATTTCCAAATATTGTTAAAATATAGTCCTTTTTAAAGTATTTTTTCCACAAATGTGGTAAAATGCATGTAGGTTATGTTTTGAAAGAATTTCTAGATATAAGTAGCCAGTAAATAATTTGGTGACAACAATGGAACACAGGACTAGGTTATTTCACTTATCATTGTCTTTGTGTCGTTGTAGGTGCTGGTGATTTCTATTGTAGCGGCAATGATTTAGGTAATTTTGCTAATGTACAACCTGCTGATATACCAGCCATGGCAAAGAAAGGTGGAGATATTTTAGAGTAAGTTTATAACAGTCTTAAGAGAAATGCTCACATGTCAAGATTGTAGATTATCAGAAGCTGTGTGGAAAGTGTATGTCTCACCTGAAAAAATTCATATTGTCATTATTAGTGTTGGACCGATTAATCAATTTAATTGATATCTAATTGTTTGAGCATCCGATTAGCGATCATCGATTCTAAAATCTAATAATCGATCAGATTTGATTATTTACTAAAGTTTGTTTATGGAAAAACGGTTCTTCACAATGAAGATTCCACACTGACTGAGACGAATGTCTCTTATAAAATAAGTATAAAATTGTAGCTGAAATAAGTGTACTTGGAAAAGAAAACACAAATGTAAGGAAGAGTAAATGATCAGAAAAATGGAGGATATTTTAAGTCTTAACTGAGATACAAATATCTTGCAGATATTATCAAGACTAAAAATTAGTATTTAATCTAATTTACTTTGTAATTTCTGCTTCAATTTATTAACCGATTATAATCGGCAAATCGATCAAAATCATCTTCCAATTATAACCGATTAATCGATTATGAAAATGCAACCAATTCCCATCACTAGTCATTATCATCTTACTGAAATCTTCTGTAGCAGTGTTTGTGATATGCTCCTTTATCATGTTTATGAGCACTTTACAATCACTGTGCCGCTCGACACCTAAGTTCATACCCACTAGAGACAGATCCTAATGTTATTACCTAGCTGAAGGTTGGTGGTTTTCTATGGATACTCCACTATTTCAGAACTAATAGAATGCCTCAACATAAGTGAAAGAATCTTGATTACTCTTTTCCATTCTGTGAAGACATCTCATTTTCTATCTATCATTGAAAATTGGGACTGAAATAGGTTTGAAATACATGTTTTCAACCAAAAGGTTTGTACCAATGTGGATTGGAGGAGTAATGGTGTTTCACACCCCAGTCAATGTTCATTTATAATATTGAGACATGTTTGGTTTTTTGGACAAAAACTACATTGAAAACCTCAATTCATTTGCTACAATATATTTTTATTCAGTCAGATTTTGGACTAGGCATAAAACACCATTCCACTTCACTGAGAGCATACACTCTACATTGTATTTTCTAACTGGCAGAGTTGATAGCAACCCAGGTTGAATTAGTGAAATCCTAACATGTAATTCAGCTTGATGTCATGTTAATTTCAAAGCTCATTCTTTGTGACGTGTGAATTGCCATATTTATATACTGGCTTCTTGTACAATCAAACACAAACATACCAGTCTATTTTCAATTCACAACCCCAAAAGCAAAGTAAAAACCTTGAAAACTGGCAAATTTAGTTGAAACATGACATGTTACCAGAGAAGTGAGACCAGGTACCATGGAAACTTAAGCACCTCCTGTCTAACTAGTTACACCACTGCGGTAGCTCAGTTGGTAGAGTGCTCACTCCATAAGTGGGAGGTCGTGGGTTCTAACGGGAACCAGGTCTGACCTAAGAATAAAAATGGGTAGTGACTGTTCTTTCGCCAAGCACTCGGCATTACGAAATGAAAGTCACAGTTCTTTTGGATGGGAACTTAAAATAAACAAGGCCCCATGTCATGGTGGGCTTGGCACGATAAAGAACCCTGCTGTATAATGCCATCAGCTCAAGGCACAGGCAAAATTTCTGCACCTTCGCCTATAGCTGGCGACGTCTCGATATAAGTGAAATATTCTTGTCTGGGACCTTAAACACCATTACTCAACTCAACTCAACTCTAACTAGTTACACCTGCCATATTTGAAATCAAAATCGAGAATGAAAGTAAAATGGGTAATACTAGTATTTGTTTGTAATTTCAGAAAGTTTGTGAATGCCTTCATAGATTTCCCTAAGCCATTAATAGCCCTTATAAATGGACCAGCAGTGGGCGTGTCTGTAACTGTTCTAGGATTATTTGATGTAGTTTATGCAACTGATAAGGTAAGAATTTAACATTTGAAAAATTACGATGTTTTTTGTCACACACAACCAAGAATATACATATACAGGTCAACCGAGAAAACCTGTTACCCTCTTCAAAAATGCACATTTTATTTCTCTGTCAAAATTTTAATGGGATTTTTATACCACAATGATCATAACAGATAGGAATTGAAGAAAAGTGAGAAATATTAAATTTGATGTTTCATCCATACCTCCATTTACCTGTCTATCCCACTTCAAGTTCAGATCACAACTATGGTAGCTCAGTTCTTAGAGTGCTCCGTAAGTGGGAGGTTGTGGGTTCGAACCCTGACCGGGCCTGACCAAAGACTAGAAAGTTGGTAGTGATTGTTCTTTCGCCAAGCACTGGGACATTAAAGGTCACCGGTCACCAAATTTATCAATTTTGTATTTAGCATTCTAATGGGTAGAATAGTCAATATTGATGTGTCTGACAGTTTCCCACACCTTACATTTACCTGTAATACACTAAAACCTTACCTGAACGAACTGCTAATACTGGGTAGTTTCCGACACCGCTCGTAACTTTCCGGCGACCTAATTGATGACGTACATGGTGTTAAGCTGCTGAGGAAAGACACATAACCTCTATATGTATCCATATATTACATGTGGGTTTGTGTGGTGTTTTGAAGGGTTTTAAAGTTTGATTTCAAGTAAAAATGATATATTTTGTGAAGTTTGAATATAATAAAATAACAATGACCGATGAACATGTTTTTTTTCTGCAAAATTCAGAACAAATTAAAGCCAGATTTACACAAGTCCTTCATGCAGCTTTTTAATTGTTTTGAATGTATTCAGATTAAACACTACTAGATAAGTCAGGGAAATATGAGTGGTATAATCATTTAAGACAATTCAAATCATTATGAACAAATTCAGTCAAATATATAGATTTTAAATAATTTTAATTTTTAAAATTAATTTAATTCCGTTATTCAATCAGTTCACCAATTCACACGTTCAAACAGAGACGTATGCCTTGTTCAAATTAACTAATCTAATTTAACCTTAATTTATGCGATTTTCAGAATCCATAAAAAATGACTAATAACATTTACCGGGTATATCATAAAGATATACGCACGTGTCAATTAATGTTGCATATTGTAAGGTAAACTCTGTTAATTACAGGTGGTAGCTATAGATGTCTACTTCTAAACAGGATGTTTCCCAATGTAGCATATTGATAATCTCTTAATTACTGGTATGTGAGGGGGTGTAAATCACACTTTGAACGATATTAATTTATTGTGAATAAATGAAAGAAAGTTTCACTCGAGTTTTGAGTTCTTAGTTAGTCGAGCGTAATCCCACTGGTATTACATTTTGATGACGTTCTTTTCATCTCATTAAAATTAAGGGTAATAAAGTTATTCTATGAATTTATTTTTTTATTTTATCATGAAAACATTAATGATGGCGATGATGATTATTATTAATATTATAATTATTATAATAATAATTATTATTATTATAATTAAACTTACTGCAAATAAGGAATAGGAAGCTATTGAATTGAAATTGTTTTCATATTTAAGTAATACTAGGGTGAAATATGTTATTTGAGAGACAATAAGAAATTATTTTTTAAACCTTTATTTTGATATTTTCATTGTACTAAAAACTAAAATGGGACACATTCTAAAACAAATAGGAATTAAAATCAATTTGAGATCATAATATCGCTGTACTAATTAATTAATTAATCAGAGATATGTAAAGATAATTAAAATGATATTAATATTAATAAAAATTAATGTGAACAACATTTTAAATAAAAAAAACAGAAATTTAGGTTCTTTTAATATTTGTTGTGATAAATAGATATAAAAATATAAATAAATAAATAAATAAATAAATAAAAAAATAAATAAATAACTCAGAGATATGTAAAGTTTAAAATGATATTAAATATTAATGAAAATTAATATCGGAGCAATATTTTAAATAAAAAACGGAAGTTTGGGTTCTTTTATTATTTGTTGTAATAAATAAATAAATAAATAAATAAATAAATAAATACATTTCTTAAGAAATGTAAAATTATGTTTTTAAAAGTATTAGTAAATAGTATATCATACTTAGAGCAAACACAAATATAGTTTTTTCTTTATTTATTTCTTATTATTGTGTTAATTTTTTATTTGTTTTTTTCTACTGAAGGAAACTGAAATACCCAATGCTAAAAAATAAATAAATATATAAAAACAATAGAAGTTATTTCCGATCAATCTGGGAAATAAATGCAGTTCACTATACAAGCTTCATTTACTAAATAGCTGGGATAACACCTTCTGCGTCACTTCCGGTTTTGTGCCCTTTTACTACCAAAGGGAGATAACACAGTTTTTCAACAGTTTCAGGACCTTAATTTACGCTGTAGAAAAGGACAGAAATGATTAAAAAATGTTATTTGTGGCTAAATCGACTTTTTATGATGTAATCTTACGGAAAATAGTACTAAAAAAAATTCGGTTTTTGGTGACCGGTGACCTTTAAACACCATTACTCAACTCTTGTTCAGACCAACTCTCCATACTGGAACAATTTAACAAGTCTGGGTAAAAAGCACCAGCATTAATGGGAAATGTGCACATTATGAACCAGAGTTAGTTTGTCAGTTTTTCTTGAGTTATGGCCCTTTGAAGTTTTAATAAATTGTCTGGGGGAAATCTCAAAAGAAATTTCTTAACACATCTCCCTCAACACACTTTGAGATTGATTTTCCTGAGCACACATGTTGACGAGATATTAATATACTTTGTCAATACCTGTATGTTTGTTCAGAAAAATCAATCTTGCACTGATATATCAGTGTAAGCCTCTTTTGTTCCCAAAGTGAGGACAATGGTGATATTTCCATTTATAAAACACCTATGTTTTGAAGGCTTTTTAGCTCACTTGGACAAAGTTTCTCTCTCTAAATTTTTCACAAGTGTTATTAGGTGCCTTGGAGCAAAGCGATCTGAAGTCTACATTTGAATTGATCTTGGATAGATTGGAGTGGGAAAAAAACTTTTCAATTTGCTTGCCAGAATTCAGGGTCTTCTCTTCATAATCAGGTTTTCTCCACCATCTTAGAAGTGACCACCTCAATAAAAGTCAAAGAATCTGGGGCATACATACTTTGTATTAGTCCTGAAATGTCTGTCCCAGATTCAGAACTTCTTTTATTGCCAAATTGAAGTCTTTTGAACTACCTTGTCAAATGTCCTGACAATTCTTTGCCATTACTCAACCATTGCACATTGTTGAGAAATATAATTTTAAGGAATTTATTCTTTATTTCAGGCTACATTTCACACACCATTTTCAGCGCTAGGCCAATCACCTGAAGGATGCTCCTCGTACACCTTTCCTAAAATAATGGGAACAGCGAAGGTTTGTATATAAGTATAAAGAGCAATTTAATCACTAGTGGAGAATTTTTTTTGCCGAGCAATCGCAGTTAGTATTTTAAATTTTGTAGATTCTTGTCTTGTCAACCAGGGACGCAAATTTACCAGATACTGGAGGATATTTTAGTCATTATAAAATAAGTAAATTTGACAGTTTTAAAAATTCCTTCACATGAAAGGTGAAAGAATGAAAAAATTCCCTACTTTTACAAAAAAAAAAATAATAATCACTTAATTTTTAATAATTAAATAAATAAATAGATACTAGTATTTAGTACATGTATGTTGAGTAGCTGCAGGTATTATGAAGTCAATTTATGAAATACATACATTTGTACATGCACACATTGCAATATGTCACCATGGATAAAACAAAGACTATGAGTTATTTCCCTTTATGATTCAAGTTTTCATGATTAGCAGAGCTATAATAAACTCTGCATCAGGAGTCATTATAAAATATAAGGAATATGGTTTATTTTCCTTTATTGAAACGGAAAACAGTAAATACTGTAGCCTCATGTTTTGAAGTTGACACCAATTTTAGAATGTTCAATGACATTTTGAAAAGATAAAATATATCACATTTCCCTAGAATTACAATAAAACGTGGAATCATTGCCACTATTTGTTCTGTCAGATTTTGAAAGGGATTTGATGATAATTGGAGGGAAAATGATAAAGAATAATATAAAAGAAATAAACCTTGGTACCTCAAAAGTTGTTTGGCAATAAGCAAGGTGACAAAAGTTAATAAGGGGCATTTAAACAAAGTTTTCTGTACATGTTAATTTTATATTTCATAGGCCACAGAATTGTTACTGTTTAACAAGAAGATAACAGCTGTAGAGGCTTGTGAGAGAAATCTAGTGACAGAAGTGTTTCCTGAGAGCACTTTTAAATCAGAAACTGAGACCAGAGTTAAACAATATGCAAAGTTACCCAAAATTGTAAGTGTAATTGCTCATCTCACTCTCTCTTACACACACCCACTTACTCACTCACTCACTCACTCTGTCTCTTTAAAAAATGATATAGGTTAAAATACCAGTACACTTGACTAGACATAACTAATATGCAAAATTATCAAAAATTGTAAGTATAATTGTTTTATAATAATTAATAAGGAAATATCGTTATAGATGGAAATGTACATGTACAGGAGTTATTCTTACTCCCTACAATCAAGAGTTCTGCGATTTTCAAAGTTAACAAGAATGTAAGGGTAATTTCATAGGGACATGTAGTTATACAATATTTTTGATGATTGGGAATGTACATGTGCAGGTGTGGTCCTGTCTTCAAGGATCAAGAGTTAAAAAGATTTCAAAACCTTTGAAATAAGAGTCCCACTTTACAATGTACACATAAAATTTTAAATAAGTCAGATTAAAGTACCATCTTTGAATACAATCTGGATTGTTTTATTGCTTTGCTTTTGTACATACCTAGTTATACCCTCACTTGTATTTAAACATCCCGCAAACAAAGTTTAGGAGATGGGTATATAGGATTCACCCTGTCTGTTGGTCTGTCTTTCCATCTGTCTGTCTGTCCCAATATATTCCATGTCTATCTGTGAATTTTGAAACAACTTGAATATAAGCCAACATGAGAAAATATGTTGCATATCAAATTTAGGTGCATAGGTCAAGGGTCAATTTCATGAAGTCTAAACTTAGCTCTGGAGATGTTTGGTATTTGTCTTCTAAGAGACAGTTTTGTTTTATTTTCTGTTAATTGGAATTTGTTTTGTGTTTTTCAGAGTTTACAAAAATCGAAGAATTTATCAAGAGATGCAGAAAGACAGAAATTGTATGAGGTGAATAAGATGGAATGTAATGTCCTTGTAGAAAGATGGCAGTCGGAAGAATGCATGACCACTATCATGAATTTCTTTATGCAAAAGGGATCAAAGTTATAATGGATATTTTCAACTTAGGATTTATATAAAAAACTGTGATTTATATTTATAATTAATTGATCAAATTTGATGAGCTGTTATTGATACTATTTCAAATATGTTTTAAACATATTTATGTTTTAAACATATTTATGTTTAAAAAATTATTTAAAATATTTTTATACATTGGCGTTTGAGTTGTGTTATGATTCTACATTTTCTTTTTGAGGTGATTAACTGCTATTAATTCTGAATACTGAAAGATTTTTGAGTAAGTGCATGTATAAATCTTCTTATTCTTCCTTTTACTGGCATACTTTGCCTTATCGAAGATTTTGCCACTTAATAGGCATGGTCAACAACAGTAGTATAAAAATAAACATTAAAAACAGGATAAAAACAAAACAGTTGGTGCTGACTTTATTTGAGGTGGTTGTGCACTCGAGCTCGGAATGACTAGAGTGATCCTGCAGCTTGTATGTCAGGTGGCAGTCTGTTCCATTCACATGCTCTCCAGACAAAGATAATAGACAATATTCCCTAGTTTAAATTGCATTTTTCCACTTATTAAGTTGTTGTTATAAGAGAAGGAATTCACTTTCCCACAATTAGTCCGAGTGGGACTTGAACTCACAGCAGTGAGAGATCCCAGATTTGTAGACTAACGTCTTATCCATTAGGCCACGGCGACCTCTTGCACTTATTTGGAGACTGCAAAATTATGAATATTAAAACTCTCAAGAAATATATCTACTTATTCAGTGTGCCTCATATACATACATATTATCCTATTACAGGCAACTTAATGAACAAGATGAAGGTCATCAGCTACTTTGTAGCAAAAAAAGCCTATCTATATGCATTTCATTATAGTTAAATGAGTACCATAATTAACTGTTGCTGTGAAATTGTGGTTAAATTAATTACAGCCTGCCCTTAGGACTCATAATTATGTTAATTTTAGCAAAGAAAAAATCTTGATTTATAAGCACCATTTGTTCTCAAATGTGAATTTATTACTATGTCACCATTTGTTCTGTCAGACTTTGGCATTACAAAGGACTTTGGTGATTAACCAAGGGGGTATTATAAAGAAAAATTTAGAATATAGAAGAAATGGATTTTGACTTTGAAATACTTTGGTGATATTTGAGGTGGCAAGAATATTAAGGGACATTATAACAAACTGTGGCAATAAAAAGTGATGTGGCAAAGTTATCGGGAGACGGTGTAACAAGGCTTTACTTTGGCAATAAGTGACATGAAAAAGTTATTAAGTGGCATTATAACAAGGTTTAACTTTGATGACAAATGAGGTTGTCAAGTTCTTTGGGCATTATAAGATGTCAAATCTTAGCACTAATCGTTGGGCATTATAACAAAGTTTTTTAGTTGTTTACACATAAAATAAAAACAGGTAAGCATGTCATAAGTCAAGAAATTTAAATTATGTGAACTGGGACCAATGCATTTATATTTTAATAATGCAATTATAAAAAAAGTGTAATGGCATTCTATTTCCACATTTTGTTACTAGCATTAACAATTTGAAGATTAGATTCCATCCTCAGATTTTCATGACAAGAATCCATAGTGTTATTTTCAAGATTTGACCAACTCAAACTCCTAATTTCTAGACAGGACTTAATTCTCAAATTTTCAAGATTTGACCAACTCAAACTCCTTATTTCAAGACAGGACTCCATTCTCAAATTTTCAAGACTGGACTAATACTTAATCCACAAAATTTTCAAGACTAGACTCTATCATCAAGATTTCAAGATTGCACTCCACCTTCTAATTTCAAGAGTAGATTCCATTTCAAATTTTTAAAGACTTGACTCCTTTATCTAATTTTTAAATCTAGACTATAGACTAATTTTCAAGACAAGACACCATCCTCTAATCTCAAACAAGACACCATCCTCTAATTTTCAAGACAAGACACTTCAAGACAAGACACCATCCTCTAATTTTCAAGACAAGACACCATCCTCTAATTTTCAAGACAAGACACACCCTTTAATTTTCAAGACAAGACACCATCCTCTTATTTTCAAGACAAGACACCATCCTCTAATTTTTAAGACAAGACACCATCCTTTAATTTTCAATACTGAACTTCGTCCTCAAATTTTCAAGACTTAATATTCCATCATCTAATCAGACAATCGCACAATACTTACTTACCTCATGTACATAAAGGTATGTTTAATGAATGAATGGAAACATAGTTTTTTGTAATAAATGCTCAATGAATTCTACATTTAAAAAATGAAAAAAATTGTGTAAAAGTTAAAATGTATGTTTGTTTTAATATTGAATAAAAAAATACTGCATACTAAATTTTAGGTCCATTTTTTATTGGTATTTATCTTGATGACGGCCTTTTTAAGAACTTTTATGGTGCTGAGAGCTTCCGTGGAGATGAGAGCTACATTATGCTGAGAGCGTCATATTAATGAGGGATTTATTGTGCTTTGAGCTGCAATGGCACTGAGATCTTCCATGAAGCTCTTACCTTTCATCAGGATGGATCATTGGGTGACCCTAAAAATAAATGCACACCAGGACAAATTCTTTAGGGAAACATATATTTCTTGTACTTTTATTACTTCTATTAGTGCATGAGTGTACGTGTTTCATGTTTCACCTGAAAAAAGGCCAGCGTTTGGCATGTTGCAGCTGTGTTCATATTTTCTTTGTCACATTTTCAATATCTCCGACAATTGTAGATTAATATTGATTAAACCACAGGAAGAGTTATGGTGAAGGCGCTTCTCAAGTTTGTACCTTTGGTTGACATAGCTGTATAAAGTATGTCACAGGACCTACATGCAAAATAAAGTTTTATTAGAGAAGTTTATCTAAATGTAGTCGGTCACTATGGATTTTTAGATATACCCACACACATTCCACAGTAAGAACTTGACACTATCCTTGCAAGTGGGCAAACATGAAAGAGGGCTAAAATTGTTATACAGTCAAACCTGTCTATAAAAGTCACCCAAGGGAACTAGTAAAGTGTCCCTTATGAGCAAGCAACCTTTATATGAGGTTCAAATAATATGAATAAAGAACAATTGGGATAGAATTTTACTCGCCTTAAAAAGAAGGTGGCCCTAACATAGGCAGTGTCTTTAAGACAGGTATTTTTCTTAGTCAAATTTTATGTCCATTATGTTAAAACATATAATTTGAGCTCTAACTTGGAGATATTCAATACTCTTTCTAGTATTTATATGTATTGATCTGCATTAATGAAATGGTGTTATATTATATCTCAGTCAAGATACTTAGTCTATTTAACTCATAATCAAACTGTCAGTACTGCAATGGTGGAGAAAACTGGAATACTGACATGCACATCTGGTCATCAATGGGATAATTAGAGAGCTCAAAGAGGCAACCACAGTTGTATTATTCTACTAACTCTTTACTTGACTTACATGGGAGTCCATAACAAACGGAGACCAATTATATTCCAACAAACATTATCTCGCAATGTCCCCATGTGACTCGCTTTTCTTGTTTAACTAATTTGCCAGTTTCAAAATTTTACTTTGGTATGGGATTGTGATTTTGAAATGGATTAGTATGTTGTTTTTTCTCCTTTTTGTCTGTAGTTATTGTCATAATTGTATGTTTTACTTGTGTTGGCAGTGTCGTTTTGCCATTTGTTCATATAAAGTTTGCCTATCTATCCGCCACTATTATTCATATATTGTTTCAGAAGCTAAATGCACTTTCAAAATTGTATACTGGAAAAATAACAGTTATCCATGTAGCACACTCGTATTTTAATTAAACATTCTTTATAGTGGTATAAATATGCACTATGGCCCAAATGTATTTGTAACGCCTTGAAAATGCATGTGCATTGCAGTTACCTCATTTAGATTACGTGTTTCTCGCACAATTTGAAATCAACTTTTGACAGATAGGTATAAATCATTTTTATATGATTGGCATTATTTTCCTTTGATGTTGTGAATTACATAAGTATAATCGCGTTGCTCTTAAATAAGTTATTAAACTCTGGAAACCTCTTTTAAGATATCAAAGAAAAGAGATATGCCTTTTAAATTTCTTTAAAATTGGATACTTAACATTTGTTCTCCTCTATGATAAAGCGGACACCTGCTGCAATAAATTGAAAAATATGCGTTGGTGTATATTTTTAAATCACAACATTGTTAATGTTCGTTGGAAACTACGGAGATTGAAAGAAGCTGTTGAAAATCTAACGAGAGTTGAGTTGAGTAATGGTGTTTAACGTCCCAGTCAAGAATATTTCACTTATATCGAAACGTCGCCAGCTATAGGCGAAGGTGCAGAAATTTTGCCTGTGCGTTGCGCTGATGGCATTATACAGCTGGGTTCTTTAGCATGCCAAGCCCACCATGACACGGGACCTCGTTTATTTTAAGTTCTCATCCGAAAGAAACGTGACTTTCATTTCGTAATGCCGAGTGCTTGGCGAAAGAACAGTCACTACCCACGTTTAAGTCTTGGGTCAAATCCGGCCGGGGATCGAACCCACGACCTCCCACTTACAGAGCGAGCACTCTACCAACTGAGCTACCGCAGTGGTATAGCTAACGAGGAGCCGAGATAAGCTACCGATTCGACACCAGTTTGTGAGCATAACGATACTTTTTCGACAGGGCTGCACTGTAGGCTTTTTAAATTCTTTAAAATTGGATACCAAACATTTGTGCGCCCCACGATAAAGCACGCATGTGTTGAAACAGATTAAAAAAGTTGTGAGTTGGTGTATATTTTTAAATCTCAGCACTAAATGTTTACTAAAATTATACAAGCTAGAGCAGTTTCTCCAAAGACAAATACCCCTTTCTGAAAATTCTGAGTTGTTATTTCCAAGATTCTATCTTTTGAGCCTGTCCCTTGCAGGGGCGTAGTTAGGAACCAATGTTTACCGATGCAAAAATAGAATTCTAAGAGCCGAAGGCGCATCAAAACCAGGGGTCTAGGGGCACGCTCCCATAGGAAAATTTGAAAAAGGCGTTAAAAGGTGCATGCTGATGACACCTGAACCTGAAATGTGCTGTAAAATCATACAAGTAAAGATAATAGAAAACTTTAAATTTAAATACAAACATTACCATTCTAGGTTCATAAATTGTCAAAAAGGCAAAGCAAAACCTTGCTGAAACCAAACTTTGCATACAAACATGTACAGTTGAACAAATAAAACAACTTAGTAACTCTGAATAATCATGTCTGTCCTTCTAAGGACAAAACATAATGTTTCTGTTAAAATGAAAAAAATCTGAACCTATCTGATTTTTACTGAGGCAGTTGCATTTGGTATGTGGAACTTTGTCTCCTAATGGTTTACATTTGTGCAAAGGTTTAGCAAGCTACATTTATGGGCATGAAAGATACGGAGCAGACGCGATAGTTGGACGTAAGGCCAGACGGACAAGATGATTCCTATCTACACCTATGCCATATTTTATATATTTTTAAAACTTTCTAAATAAAATAATTGTATTTAAAAATGTACAATATGAACTGTCCAATATTTCTCTCAGAAAAAAATATTCTTAAAACATTATTTTAGGTTTTTTTTAAAAGCCTGACTGAAATTTAAAACACTGCTGCTTGCGGAAGAGATGTCCAATCGCGGGAACAGCCAATTAGCAAAACTTGATCAATGGTTATTATATGTGGCCAATAATTACATTTTGTTTCAAAAGTAGGTGTTTAGAACAAAGCTAGGAATGTCTCTTGCAAGCCAAATACCCCCTGCCCCAACATCTACAAGGGTTTAATGTTTTCTCGGCACGTTGACCTTTCCAAAATGAACTTGGTTCAAGGTAATGCTATACCTTTGAACAATGAAGATTATTCATGTAAAGTTTTATGACAGTCGCCAAAGCAATTATGAAATATAGCCCGGACACTATTTGGTACGAACAGACAGACAGACATGGTTATTCCTATATACCCCCCCCCCCCTCAAACTAGATGCAGATATTAATATGGCCAGTTTGGGGACCTTTTATTTCTCTTTCATTTATGTACAACATACAACACAATAACCTTGATATTTCAGTAAACAATGACGGCTTATATTACAATAAAATCATGAAAAAACTCTGACGTTTCAAAGATTTGTATCAATTCCAAGTTAAATCAGTAATTTGATTAAATAGTTAAATATCATATTAACTCGATATTTTAGGACATGATGACGTTTATACACTAACAGACGACACCCACCACGTGTTTTTGTGGTAGATTTAATATTTTGGTTATAGTTATTGTCTATTGTCAGATGTTCATTGTGTAGTTAATGACGTTAATGCTAGTTATTTGGTCATTACGCATATCAATGACTGCTCCCGGGAGAAATCATTCATTGATTAGTTAGCCGACATGCATGTTAATGTCTAAAATTTGGCATACTTGGTATGTAATGAGAATCACGTTTACAGCGGCGACAGCTGGATTCATCGACGTGTTCTTTGTGCTAGTTCTATAAAACCCATTGACAACTTCGCTGTAATAGGGCTATTTTTATTCATTTTTAATTTCTTTATTTTGTTACTAAAAAGAAAAAAGCATATTAACATTTTTATCTAATGAATTCACGTGTTTACTAGTATAATGACTTTTGACGTATTCTTGTTTTTAACTTAAGTTATTGTTGTGTCCATGTTTTCTCCAGCACAACAATAGACCCCTTTCACATCCAAATGCGCATGCCCTGTATCTACTGACGAAGGCGAAATTTTTAGACTAAGTCCATTGAAGGATCATATAAGTTCATATTCTTAAACTACGTAAACTTGTCAATAATGACAATTTTCATGCTTATTGTAAACTGTTATTATGACGACTTTTAATATAAGAAGTATGATAAAACTGTTATGAGGCAGACCCAAGTAAGGGGTGATGGAATATTGAAAAACTTTGATCTTAGTATTGTCTTTCCCTTGTACATTGATTACCCTGGAGGGAATCAATGATGAACCCGTCTTAAAGTTCTACGGTGGTTGGGGTTCTAATTACTAGTACTATCCCATTTGCTTATTGGTCAGATTTATTCAAACAGTATTTCTCAACATACTTCCTTGGAACGTAACACATCTTTGCGGTAGCCATATTATATTTTTAATGATAAAAATGAAAGAATAAAAATGTATTTTCTTAAATTTGTAAGACATACCTGAACCAACCACATCACTGGATGTTTATTTATATGCATGTCTTAGGAAAAAAAGTTTTATAATCGTCTGTCCTAATTTGTCCTTTTTTGTCTTTGTTTTTAGTCGTTTTCTCATTAACGGCGTTGGCTGCTGCTACCTGTTAGTATCAGTTGCAAATGATGCTCTCTATTATCACAATGTATTTGAACAACACAGCCATTTTGACAGTTAAAATGGACAAACAACAACCCTCACGAGACCTTGGAAGACCCAGAGAGGATATCTATGTATGTATGTAAGCAACAACTCATGATCATTGTTTGTTTAAGTTGTTTAACAAACTTGCCAGTATGAATATTTCAATATAAAGAAACAAATTTGTGAAGTGAAAAGCACGCACTTTTCAACAACCGACGAAACTAAGAACACACGCAACAGTACCATTTAATAACAGAAGCAACCAAAGAACATAAAAAACATAAAGACAAAACGCATACATGATACAAGTAAACAGAATTTAAAAGGCTAAAACAATAAAAGAAAATTTCATTCGACAGCTGTTGCTACTGTGGCGGGCCGGAGTGGAATGGTGACATTTAAGCATAATGTATCGGGAAGGTCCCAGATTGGCTGCAACATTTCTTCCTTTCTTGTTAACTATAGAACTCTCACGACTCTAGGAAGTTGTCGAATGTCAGGCGAATTCCAGAGTTAAACCTGGTGTTTCCAATCCTAGGAGTCGAAAAAACGGATGAATGCAGGGAACGGACTAGACAGATGACCGATTAGCTCGATTGTAAAGCTTCCAACTAATATTGGTAAGGTCCCGGGTTCGAACACCATTTTTGACGCTGCAATCGTTTCCTTACTTGACTATAAAAAGTATACAAAATATTGAATAAAGAACGAATTAAATGCACACTGCGTCAAGATAGACTAACAATGTCTACAATATACGTCACTATGATTTTAAAATATCCATTATTACGGAGAAAACCATGTATAACTTTCCCGAATGAGCTTATACCCACCGGACAACAAAAAACATTAGTGAATGAATGTTTTTACAAACTTCAGATAGCTTTGCTTTTCAATCAACCAATCAGGACGCGGGAGGATAATTGAATTTATATAATTTGTGATCTTTTTGAGGTTTCAGTTTTTAATATATTACGAGGAACATCAATAAAAAAGGTCACAGGATGGCTCTAAGCACCAACAAACAGAGAAAAAAAATAACTCGGGGGATGACTACAAAATCTACAACTCGTGCCACTTAGCTCCCGCGGGAAAACACATGGCTTTGTTTCAGATCGATCAGCTATATAAAAGAAGATACGGCACAGGCCTGTCGAAAGTTTAACTGTGATGTAACAAAGCTTGGCTACAAGGTGGACCAGACATTGATAACTAATGGCCAAATACCTGCCAAAAGTTAGATAGACAACCGCCGAAAAGTTGTAGACATATAGCTGATGAGTGACGGAGATGAGCAGCCCATTCGGCACTTATACTTTCGCTTAGTGTTAAACTTTCGACAGGACTGTGCTATATGTTATATTATGTATAAATAAAACTTGTCCAAACAAACAGCTTAGCTTCATAAAATGTAATAGATCATGGCTATCAAATATTTCAAAAGTCATCATCTTTTGAAGAAAAACGCGTAATTGTATACCACGTGTTCTAACGACGCCACTTTAAATGTGTTATTATGATGTTTAAATGTTAAAGTTGATGTTTTGATGCGAATCTGATTGTGGTACGAAGTTAAAGTTGATGTTCATTTTGGTACTAATATTTTGGCGGCACTAAATTACAGATGTATGTGCAGATACGAAACTAATTATGGTACTAAGTTAAAGTTGACGCTAATTTAGGCACTAAGTAAACGTGGACGTTTTCTCAAGCAAAACTAATTATGATGCTAAATATTTTTTTAAAAATACACGAAAGACAACGTGCTTGCAGTCAATTAATGCTATTTTGATGTCAGCACCTTATAGAGGAGAATGTGTTTGCCAACAATCCGTCGATTGAGATTATTTAGTAGTTATTTAGTTGTATATGGAATTCATTTTTGCGATATAAAACGTTTCTAAAGATCAAATTCTTTGGACCTATTCGAATTTACAATCTACAATTGGTTCAAGTTTTGTATTTGAGCATTTGGATATTAGAAATAACCGAAGTTTCATCTATTTCAAAAGATTTTAATTGCAAAAAAATTATTTGTTCTCACAATAAGTTAACAACAAGTAAAATGTTTTATAAAGATCAGTTGGAACTTATTAAGCTGATCAAACATTTAAAAAAAATCGTATCAATGGAGAAAGTATTATAATTTATTTTTTTCTTTGTTATGTTTAAGTTTTTGGATCTGATAATCGGATATTTCCAAAGTTCACATGCGTGGAGAAAATCTTACATCATAGATGTTCAAATTGACGTGTTTATTGAAAGTTAATTAAAACATCTATAATTAAAAGAAGTGTTATGATATGGAGTTGGTCTTGTGTATCAAATATTTTCAAACTGTCTTATATGTTCGATAAAGTGATATAAACCATCAGTATAGGAATCATTTGTTTCCTGGGAAATCACCTAGGAATCCACCTGTCTATACCACCTAAATTGTAATACCAACTGTGGCATGTATAATGTAGTTGAATGTTATGGAAAGGAATTGGCCATGGATGTAAAAAGTTTTCATTCTTTGTAGAAAGATCTTACATCACAGATGTTGAAATCCACGCGTGTATACTACGATAATTCATTTCAACGACATTTTTGTGAAATTTGTTTACAAAATTTTCGTCATTCGTTCGAAAAAAACCTTCTGTCTTTGGAAAAAGTGTTAGTTTCTTATTAAGATATAGAAATCCATGTATGAATGGTACGGCAATTACTTTAAATGATATTTTTGTTAAGTTTCGACATTCGTCGGTAAAAACTCCTATGTTTTGGAAAAAAGTATTGGTTAATATCTTGGATGTTGAAATTCATCTGTGAGACTACCACAATTACTTAAATTGATTTTTTTGTTAGGTTTGTTTTCAGAAATTTAGCCGAACTGAGTTGTTATATCCTGCAATGTTTGTATATATAGAAGTTATTATATTAATATAGGGAAAAACCACTTCTAATTTGGGCAATTACTTTTAGTGAAATTTGTTGATAGAAGGTTCGATATGCAATGAAATAAAATCTCATTCATTGGAAAAAGTGTTATTAACTTTTTAAGATATGGAAATCCGTGTATGAACATAACGACAATTACTTTCATTGATATTGTTTGTGGAGTTTGTTAACAGAAGTTTCGACATTCATTGGTAAAAACTCCTGTATTTTGGGAAAATGTATTGGTTAATATATTGGATGTTGAAATCCATCTGTGATACTACCACAAGTACTTAAATTGATTTTTTGTTAAGTTTGTTTATAGAAATTCGGATATTCGATGGAAAAAAAAAACTTTGAACTAATTTAGTTGTTATTTTCTGAAAAGTTTGTATATATAGAAGTTATAATATTCTGCATTAAGAGAGGATACGTACTTTGAATTTGGGCGATCTACCATTAAGTCATATATTCATTACTTAGTAATTAATAATAAACTAATTATCATTATTATAAATATTTTATTTACTTTACGGCAAGTTTTACCACCACGTCGTTAGCAACGCAAAGTAAAAACATTTACATTTACAAGACTTCCTAACAACAAGGGAATCACCGAATGATAGCCAGTGTCAAATGAAACCAGTAAAGAAAAAATATAACTGAAAGATTGCCAAAAGTCGGGGAGAGAGCAAGCCGAGAATAGATTGTTTTTAATACTTTGTCATTAGAGTGCGTTGAGGGAGCATTACAAAAACAGTGATAAGTTATGACAGGGTAATCATAAAGTACACGGAGAACAAACGTCTACAGAATGGACAATAGATCAACACTATAAGGATGACCTGTATTTTCGGAAATTTTCAGAAAGATGAGTTTTCAGTGAAAGCTGATTTTGAATTATTTTTATAAGGTAAGTTTTTTATTTTATATATTATCTATTATTTTCTGTTTGTTTCTAGATTTTTTTTTCAATTTCGAACTGAACAATAATTTTTAGCTGATGCAAATTGAACCACATCGGGCTTTTTTAAAGATTTTTTGTTGAACCTGGCCTTTATCTGGTCGATTTGTGTATTTGCAATCATGTATTTTTCTGTGAATCATGACCAAATGTTAGTAACTAACTTTCATATAGAAAAAAAAAAAAACATTTACAAATGGAAAACATGCACCTGGCAACAGTAAACGCAATCAAAACACGACACAATGAAAGTCAATCATGTAAATGATAAAACAACAAAGCGAGAATATACGTGTACAAAGAAAAAACAAACACATATTATGACAACTGGTACTTTCAACGGATTCCGAAAAACATACCCAGTGATATGATTATAGTACTTTTTGAGTTCCTTCGACCACCTCACTTTTGTACATCCAGTTGTTCATAAATATGCACATTTAGAAACAGAAAAGCTGTATTTTACCGCACAATGAACTAATAAATCTACCCTAGCATGTGCATGTAGTCCATAAATATTTAAAGGTGCAAAATAAAGAAGCGTGGAGTATATAAATATGAAATAAAACTGTCATACATATATGCAGATCATAGTAGTAAAGATATTATGTTTTTTACATTATTCGTCTAGTAATTAATACACGCATGTTGCATAACAGAAAAGCCTGTGTTTTGATGGATCGTGCAAACACGTGGTTTTATCAAGAGTAAACCGAAGTTTATGTCGTGTATACATTATAATTGCTTTGTGAAAAAAGTATACAAAGAGTATTTAAATTAAAAGTAATCATAAAATGAAAGAACAAAGATTTCAGAATAAAAATCTGCAAATTAAAAAGCAGGGTTCCAAGAGGTAAAAACATGCGTTTTAGAGTAAAAATGGGGTTACAAATATATGGAAATAAGTTTGATTTTTTATACCCCATGGAAGTCCCCCCACCTACAATTTCTGTGTAAGCTGTAAACCAGAGATGTGCACGGCGTAACACATGACGATTATAGGCCATGATAGGCTAATTGGTATCGAGTGCGCCGTGATGAACATTTGTTTTCTATCATTGCTCAAATGGCTGTGTTACGTTTGATGATCAACGTTAACAAATGGTACATTATATACTATACAGCTTATTATCCAAATAATGGTCTCCTTAGAACCACAAAGAAATATCTCACTGGCTAATGAAGTAGGTTATCATAATTAGGACTCAAGTTGAGTTGAGTTATGGTGTTTAACGTTCCAGTCAAGAATATTTCACTTATATCGAAAGTCACCAGCTATAAACGAAGGTGCATGTAGAAACTGTGCATGAGTATTACGATGGTGGCATTATACAACAGGCGTCTTTATCGTTTCACGCCTACCATAACACAAGGCATTGGTTTTTTAAGTTCCCGTCCGAAAGAACCGTAATTTTTATATTTCGTAATGCCAAGTGTTTGGCAAAAAAACCAGTACTACTCACTTCCAAGTCTTGGGTCAGACCCGGTTAGGTTCGAACACACGAACTCCCCACTTACGTAGCTAGCAATCTACAAACTGAGCTACAGCGAGCTCAGTGGTAGTAATTACATATTATAAGACTATAAGTAATTAAGACTTAAATTGTTGTGTTTTCCAATATGTCAAAATACTTAAAAATATTAAACTTTATATGAAATAATGTGTAATAATAATATAAAGTAAGCTACCAGTCCATGTTTAAACCACAAGCAAAACCTTTGAAAACTGGTAAATTAAGTTAAACATGTGAACTTTCACCTGGGGAGTGAGACCGAGTGCTGAGGTTATGAAGCTACTCTTTAGAAAATAACTAAGTATCCCATTGCATTTAGTTATCGTAATAAGAATTTGGATTTTTTCAAAATTCTACTTGAATTAAAAAGTAAGCTAGTATATATCAGAATCGTACACATTATATAAATAAATATGAAATGAAAGGAAAAGAATTGTTTCAGAAAAATAGGCTAGGCAGAGCATGATGGTTTTCATATAATTACTATTAACATTGGGAACAAAAAATGAAAAATCAACAAGGAGTCGTATAATAACATGTGAACGACATGTAAACTATTTCGATAGAATTAATCAATTTTTTCCCCCCCAAAAAAAACAAGACATAATTGATCTGTTGAAGATATAGTTAGTACCGCCATAAATATCTTAGCAACGATTTTATTTACCTTAGCAACTAATGTCCTGGAAATTAAACATTGATCAACAATAAAATAACAGATGAAAACAGATATACGAGTTTCATAGCACTTGTATAATCAAATCATTCATTTGATTATCCCGTGTTATACAAGCTGCTAAGTAGAACCAGCAACACGGAAATCTGGTATTGTTGCATAACTGCACTGAAACACAGTGTAGTTTTATCGATAAAGTTGTCCCCTTTTCCACTTTTCCATGCAAGTTTTGAGAAAACCATACAACACTAAAATCTGGTATTGTTATGTAACTGTACTGAAACACAGTTTACTTTTATCGATCAAGTTGTTCCTTTTTTCCATTTACCATGAAAGTTTTTAGAAGGACCAACAAGGAGAAATTCTGGTATTGTTATATAACTGTATTGAAACACACAAAAATCTGGCATTGTTGCATAAGTACTGTGTAGTACAGCGTTGGATAATCACATATTATACTAGTTTTAATTTAACACTAGACTGCTCTTTTGGAATACAATTCCTCATTAGTAGTGCTTGGACCAACATTTTGAAACCGAAATGTTGAAAAGATACCAAAATAGTCCAAATTAAAGTTTACAAAATTTAGCTAAGGAAATACTTGCCATGATGGTGTATACCTTAGTTTTTGGGGAATTTCAAATTTTAACTAGCTGCAAATTTAGACATTAGTATTTCTGACATTATTTGTATTGTAGCACATCCGATAAAAGAAAAAAATATTTCCCCTTTCTCTATACAGGTGTTTGAAAACAAACCCGAGGCTCTCAGTTTTCTGTTCTGAGTTAAAGTGTTGGAAGTTTCGAATCTTTCTTTGTGGAGATAAAATTGCATGATTGATAGAATTTTGTGTAAGACTACATTTTAATTCAACGAATTTTATCCCATGTTCTTTTTTAATTTCCATGTAAAACTCCTACATAAGCATTTGCATTACATACGTCGGCATCATTTTGCAATTATATATGAAACTCGTCCAGAAAAAAGACGTTTCTTAATTTCTGTCTTGTAAACATATTTCGGTTCTCTTGTGTAACTTTGCTGCCAGTTAAAATGTGAAATATCTCAAAAACTAAGTTATACTCCCTCATGCAAAGTATTTCCTAGAATTGGTAGAATATATTTTGGTCCTTTAGGTATCTTTTCGACAATTTGAAAAAAATGGATTCACAATTTTGGTCCAAGCCCTTCTAATGAGGTATTGTATTCCGAAACGACCGTGTAGTGTTGTGTGTAAAATTAATAATGGTATTTTCTTTTACTATGAAAAAGTACATTTTATTTATATATTTAGCTATAGTATCAATTCTTAATTGAGGATAAAGTGTATTTTCTGTTAAAATATTGGAAGTTGGTACGAAAACCAAAATTTTAATTCTAGCTTGACGAAGGTCTTCAGATGACTTATTCAATATAGAATTTAAATTAGGTCAGGTAGACAAAATAAACCTCTGGAAAATTACCTATGGTACTAGCTATAATATTCCACAGATTAAACACATTTAGGGTACCGGTAAAAAAATTACCATCCATACAACATGCATGTAAGTAAGGACCAGTTACACTGTTGATAAAAGTTGTTTTATAGTCTAAAAAGTCTGAATAGATCTAATGCAATTTTACAACAGTGAACGTTTAACCACTTTTAAATCTAGCCAAATGTTAAGTGTTTTGCAGATAAAGGGTAATAATAATGAAAAGTAATCATCACACTCTTGTAATAAATACAACATGCATGTAATTAAGGATCGTTTAAAGCACTAATCGACATTGTTGAATAGATCTAAAACAATTTTACAACACAGAAAAGTTTTACCGCTTTTAAACCTTATCAAATGTTAAGTGTTTTGTAGGTACAGGGTAACGACCAAAACAACAAAATCTTAAAAGCAGTATATAGATCTTACGCACTATAGAGATTTTGTAACGATTACAGAGTAATTAATGATTACTGAATGTGTTAAACGCGTGTGTGATTTGAAGTGTATTCCATCTGTTGAAGATAATGCGAAGCACGTAAGAGATTTCGCACTTTGGTTACGAGATATTAATAACAAAACATTGTATTAGAGAGTTAGTTACTCCACATTGCACTTTGATAGTTATTAAACAAAAGTACAAGATTATAAACGAACTGACGTAACGTACGTCATTTTTGTTGGTTATTCCAACGTTAGTCTTAAATTTACAAAAGACAAAAAAGTTTTAATAAAGGAGCTTAGCATACAAGAACCGAATACCTCGATATAAGTGTAGGAATCGGGAATTGGACTTCAAAAACAAACATGCTAATCAATGTCCAAACAATCACGATCTAAAAGAAAAATAAAAACTTTAAAACTGACAATTTAGGTTAAACACACAAACTTCCACCAAGGAAATTAGGCCGGGATCTCCTCAAGGGTAAGGACCTCCTGTTTCTCTAGATACTGCCGCCATGTTGGTATTCAAAATTAAGAGGAAAAGAATTTGGAACTATTGGACGTCAAATTTATCCAGGGCATTCCTTGACACAGAGACATCATACTTGATAACAATACTATGATGACGGTCATAAAACTTTTTGAGAACCCTAATAAACCTAGACTTGCAATATTTCTTGTTATCGTTTATAAGATAAAATGCAATTTCTCCACTCGACATTCCGTGAATCGACCGCCTCGACATAAGTCAAAGAATTTTGACTATGGTATAAAACGTAAAATCTCTACTGTTCATTGCGAGACTCGACCGCTTCGACATAAGTGAAAGAATCTCGACTGGGACATTTAACGCAATATCTCTACTTCACAGTCCAAGAAGCGACCGTTCCGACATTTGTGAAAGAATATTGACTGGGACGTTTATACCGACGTCTTGCATTTCTTCAGTGACTGTAGTTATGTGTTCTTGTCGATTACGATTTCAAATATCAAATATAGATTTAATGACTACGTGAAATTGCAAAACAACTTGAATAATAGTTTAAATTAGTGTAATGAAGATGTATGTAAGTTCATTCTACCAATATGGATGTCATTACATATCAATTTTAAATAAATACCGACAGATAATGTGTTTTACGTCTTTATGGAAATTTTGAAAAAGAACAGACAGTAGTAGCGACCGACTGGAAGGAAATACAGTATCAGAATTCAACAGACGAATTAAAGCCGTCAGATTTACGACCTATGCCTCTCGGTTATTCATAAATTTCCAACCTTTTCTATCTCTCTAAGGGAGTTATTATCAGCACGTAATATTTTTCTGTACATGACTAGGGGATAGGAACTAATTATGTATCATCAAATTAGCAATAAATGCCGAGTTCTTTCCCTGCTTAGCATCTGTGCATCTATGATAACACACACACACACACACACACACACACACACACACACACACACACTCGCTCTCTCTCTGTCTCTCTCTCTCTCTCTTTCTCTCTCAATTCAATTCTAATTAATGATATGAAGAGATTACATCAACTAGGTTGTTCCGTCTAATATTTTGACGAACCGATATTCAGGCAAACTTTAGCCTAAAGATATTCGAGATCATACAATTCCTAATGAGTGACCCAGATGATACACTCTCCGGATGAAAGACAGTAGTAATGGATTCTAAATTTAAAAATATTTGTTCATTTAACAATTAATGTAATTCATATTATTATTCTGATTTGTTTTATCATATACAATCTAGTGATGGAAAACATACTTACGATAATGAAAAAACTAGCAAAAACCTTAACAATGAGTAAGTAATCAAGAACAAAAATACTAATTCATGTCCAAATCATAATCCCAAAGCAAAGTTAAAACTTTGATACTGACAAAAAAGGTTAAACTTCCATAAGGGAAGTAAGGTCGGTTGCTCCGTAAAGAATATCACTTTCTGTTTGTCCCATGTGTAATCGAATTAAGAAGGAAATGAAGGAACATGGGACTATAGAATGTTAAATATATCTAGGACAATCCTGGACACTGAGACATCATACTTAACAATACTGTCATGACGGCCATTACACTTTTTGAGGACCAATATAAGCCTAGGCTTGCAATAGTGCGTAATTAATTGTTTAAAACATGAGGAATCATAACAACCAATCATGGTTAATACAAAATTATCAATGATTTCAATTTTTTCAAAAAATAAAATAAAAATTTAATAAATATTAGTAATGGTGGCGGATTTTTGCCAATTTATCTTTTCGCCTTCAAAAAGACCAGACAAATTATATATATAAAACACTGGTGACAGTATATATGACTAAATAATTGGATTTTATTAAACAAGTTTATTTCCCGAAAGAAATTTATTTGTGGTATCGTGATAAAAGTGTTTCTATTCGATTCAATTTTAACACAATTCAGCAACTTGTGATGAACCATAACCATAACATTATTTAAGAATTACTTCTTAGGGGAATTCAAAATCTATTGTATTAAACGTTTTACTTTTCTTATTTTTTGTTGGATATGACGGTAAAACTTTGACTTATGCAGATAAAAATAAAATGGTTAACAAAAATATACTGCTTTCTACTTTTCCTTGAGATGGATCCAATGCGTCTGAATAAATGTAAAATAGATATATGTTTCCGTTTATATAACTGCAACGATTCAACAATTTTTGTTGATGTTCTTTATATTTTGATGATGGGGATATTTCTATTAGAATTGTGTTTTTCGATGTTCAAATTTAAACTTTCTTCCATTGTAAAACAAACACCAAAGAATTCTTTCACTCATATAGGGATGGTTATTTCTTTGGTAGCAGAAACCAGAGTACCTGAAATAACACAAAGATTCATCTGAAAAACGTTCTCACACTAGGGTATTTCCAAGTGGAATTCAACCTAGGTAATGAGAGTCATCGTGATCCGTAAGCGGTCTAGACCATTCGGAATATAAATTTCAATTTCGGCCGATGTTGAAAGATTTTAATGTGTTTACATTTAACATGCACCGTTCAGACTGACAAATGTCTTTGAATTAGTAGCATCATCTCTTCCGTATATACAGAAACGATTTTTGTATAACGGCAGAACATTAAATCAAATCTTGTTAAAAAGGATATCATGAAAAGATTTACAATGATAGGAAACAATCCCCAAAACCGACAGCGTGATTTAGAGAAATTATTTATGGTGTTGTAGATCCCGCATCTGGTGGTACGTAAAGGATTTAATTTTGAACGGATGACCGAACCCAAACGGAGAAAACAGATTTTGTATCGATTTCCGCTGTGTATTGATATACTGTTAATGTAATTGTGGATCTATACGTAAACAGAAGATGAACTATTGACAAGTTTTATTGAGTTAGTTCGTTATCTGTCTTTTTGATATTGATTCTGACACTGACATTAAAACTACTTTATTTGTATCGGATGTTTGGGCAGTCTGGATATTTGGAATAGGTTTTACACCCCATTCAAGATTATTTCACTGATATCAAGATTTTTACTTGGAATGTTGAGAAAAACGGGGTTTCGAGAGTTGCATTAATTGTCGTCAAGTACGAAATCTGACGGTCAATTCTGACATTGACGTTAGAAATAGTTTGATTACATATGGTGTTTGGAAAGACAGGGTAGTTAAAATTAGGTTAATGACCCAGTCATGAATATTTCACTGATACCTATGCTTTCAGTTAGGAATGGCGGGCGGAGGCAAATGGAGTTCCCGCAGAAAATCACAATCTTTGACAAGCGAACTTACTAACTGTCTCAAACTAGGGTCTGCCCAAGTGGGATTCAAATCTTTGAAGTGAGAGGCACTGTGATTTGTTAGAGTGTCTTTTTATAGACTAACCAGGGTTATCTGCTAAATCACCTGGGCATTATCGATTTCTTAAGAGTTCCTCGTCTCTGAAATATTGAAAACGCTCGGGATGCTTTATTGGATAATCTTTCAACTTGTAGATACTTTAAATTTACTAATTATTTAACCATCTTGTTGTTCCTTCAGTCAGTAACTAACAGTTTTCAATGCACCTAACCACACATTAAAATCCGTTTTTTATAAATGGATTAGATTAAGTTTGTATCAATTAGCGTCATGTCTGTGTAGAATTATGGAGTGAACTGTCTGTCGCGTTATAAATATATACTTATGATCAAAATAATTACAAAGCATGTTCCTTTAACGTGTTGGTCCATTAATTTCATTTAGAATTACTGGAAGTTTACTTATTGAACTTAATTCGTCAGTTTTTACTTTGCTTTAGGATGTGTTTTAGACATGGATTGGTATGCTTGGTTTTTTTTTTAATTTTGTATTTGATTTTCTTCGGGTTTGTCTGTTCAAGTGTTGTATTTTGTTTATAAAGATTTTCTGTGTTGTTTGTTATTTTTTGTATCTTTTTGACAATACTCCAAAGTATTCCATAACTGTTGATTATTTCAATGATGGCATAAATTAGAACATTCTATGATAAATCCAATTATGAGGCACCAAATAATTAATGAACTAATTATATGTTATTTATGCTTTATGCAATTTGGTCTCGCCAATTAACCGGCAAAATCCATAATTAGCGTAAATGATTCATGATATTATGATGATGTTATTGATTGACAACGGTTATTGTTTTTTATGTAACTTAACCCTAACTGGTCATTGTTTTTTTTATTCAATGGAGAATTCTGTCCAACCACGTGGTGGTTAAGGTAGATAGATTAAATAAAATTTATGCCCAAATCATAAATGCACCGGTTATGTAGGGACGTATAAAGCTATGAGTCAAGTAACGGACTTTTTTATCGTTATGATTTGCTTTGAGTAATGTAAACAAAGGGTTCTTTAGCCTGTAACCCCTATCGCTACATCGCTACAGGGGTTATCCGTTTTAATGGATCTTTCTATAGACCCCGTATCTTTCATTTCTAAATGCAGAATATTTGGCGAAAGATATGCCATTACTAAATTTTGCCCAAACCCGACCGAGGTTCGAAACCTGGCCTCCCACATACGGAGCAATTACTCTACCAACTGAGCAACGTATTGGCTATGTGAAGGCTTAGAGCCACACACGCTGACATAACAAAGATGAATGAAATACGTTTCAACATTTTACGTACAATATTGCTTCGTAGGGAGAGATCCTCACTCTTCAGAATGTTAATTGTTCTTATTCGGTGGCTGTTTACAGTCAGCTGTATGTCATTTACTGTCTGTAATTGGTAATTGGGTACTGGTACTGCTGACCAAGAGGCATTTAAAACATTTATTCGTAAAAAAAAAAAAAAAAAAAGAAAAAAAAAAAAAAAAAGAAAACCACTTTCCAAAAGTTATGTCATCATATATAAACAGCTTGGGTCTTTGTTGACTTTTTTTCAAAATTGATTGTCTTTTATTTCGTTATTCCTGCTGTTTGTGCCATTTAAAGTTTTTATTCAGTGGTCTCCCTTTGTCCTTATTCTCTTTCATAATTTCAATCGTTTTGTTGTGTGGGTGTTCTCTGTAACTGCGGTATCCTTTGCCTTACAAGGCAAAACAGGTTAATTGTTTTTTATCGATATAATATGTTTTCACAAATTACCCTTGAGCTCCCGTGTCAATGGTAAACTTCGCTCGCTGTATTAGGCGAAACTATGTTACTTTAAAAGTAACAGGAATATATTTATATTTTATACAAATTACCCTTGAGCTCCCGTGTCAGTACTAAGCAATTTATAATCGATTTATGTTTTAAAATATAATGCGTGATAAGTGTTCTTAGGACTGATAAATCCCAATGGTCTTAGTAACACATGTTATATTATTCATAAGGTACTTATTATGTAGCGAGATATAAAATATTATCAATAATACAATAGGGATTTCTTCGTTGGTGTTCTGGGATTTTTGTTTTCTTTCTTTTTTTCTTTTTCCATTTTTGTGTTTACATTTTTACAGATATATAACATTTGCCTGCTGGGTTCTTGATTCATTGTTGTGTAAAAGTATATCAAAAAGCAAAAATAATGCAAGGTAGCAACGAGGTTCGAATCTGGCAAACAAGAAAAGGCAAGAAATAAATTAGTATCAATTGAACCACAATTTACAAAATTGCAGACCCTTTGTCAATCCCAGTGGTCTATTATGGTAATACTGGAAGACGTTCTATCAAACCGCTTATTTCATAATCAGTTGTCCTTTTTAAAGCATAATGACAATTTTATTTGAGAAAAATTTATGCACATTTCATGAAAAAATTCCTTAAAATAAAGGTTTCAAGATTTCTTAAGCTATACTTACAATCAGGTACGTATTTAAGACTAAATCATACAAGAATGATATGTTCGAACGTTTAACTTGCAATTTTTGCATCCAGGTTAATGGAAAAAAGGTTATTTGGTCAATGATTTTTAAAAATCATACTAATCAATGTCCAAAGCACAATCCAGAAGCACAGTAAAAACTTAGAAATTGAAAAGTAAGGTTAAACACGTGAAGTGAGACCGGATGCTCCGGAAGGGTAAGCACCTCCCGTGTAGGTAGCTACATCCGCAATGTGTGTAATCAAAATTGAGTTACAGGAACATGGAACTGTGGGACGTCAAATTCTGTTTGATTAATTAAATTGATTTGTTCCATTCAGAATAAAAACAAGAGTAATGTTTAGTCCATTAACAGTTTTGTAATATTCACTAGTTAATTTTTTGTAGAAAATAATTATGTTGCAAAAACAAATGGGGTAGTTGAGGGCCATCCATTAGCAGTATTGAATGACCTCTGATTGTAAAATAAGAGGGGTTGTTTAGGGCCCTGCAGAAGTAGTATTGATGACTCTTTGATTCGATAGCAATATTTTTGGAGCTCTGCAAAAAAGTGGAATTTTTGAAGACCCTCTAATAGCAGTAAAATAAGTGGGATGGTTGGATGTCTCGCTGTAGAGGTGTTTTAGACTTCTTGGTTTAAGGTGTTTGAGGGTCTTCAAATAACAATATTTAGTGACCTCTAATTGTAAAATTAATGGAAAGGTTAAACCCTTCAATAGTACAAATCCAGACCATTGAAAATGTATTCAAGTCCTCGTTTTTATCAGTCACCCCAATGTGTTTTGAAACAGCCGTCTAGTGTTGTAAAATTAAAACGGGTTTAGTAATATTGATAACAACTAATGTAATTTGAAAAAAAAGATTTTCACCACAGGCATTATTGACAGAATATAAAAGTCAGTAAAAGTTCATGGATAAATGTTTTTTTTTACCTTTATTGTGGGTGTCATCAGGTAACAGGTGTTACCGACATATTCATTTGTATAAGGCATTAATGTTAAATCTGAATCAGTACACATACCTACATAAAATAAAACTGTATTTAATATTCTCTACGAATAGTGGAATATTTTTTCCACTGCAGAACTTTTTATACAACGGATTAAACTTCTTACAAATAAATTGTTGATTCATGTATACTGCTTAGGATTAGTCTTATGATTATTATTACAATATTATCCATAAGTATGGTGTCTCTATCCAAAATTATCCTAGATATAATTAGCGATACAATAAAATCATGTTTCTTTCATTCTGTATTTTAATTTCACACGTGCCTGACGTTGCTAGCTCTTCATGAGCACACCGCCTCACTTTCCTTGTAAAAGGTCACATGCTTGCCTTAATGTGCCAGTTTATAAAGTTTTTACTTTGCTTTTATGGAATGTGCTTTGGAACGATATGTTTGCATTTGATAATTTGATGCAAGTTTAAATTTGAAATTTCTCAAAAACTAATAGCTAAATTTGGTAAATTAAATTTTGATCTTTTGGGTATCTTTATAAAATCTTAAAAACAGTTTTTGTTTCATATTTTTGGTCCAAGCACTACTTCAGAGGAATTATATTGTACAACGGTCATCTAGTGCTGTAAAATTAAAACTGGTATAATATATAATGGACGTATATATCATGAAATTATCTGGACCAAGGCGGCACATTTTTATTATGTGTTCACAAGTAATAGAGAGAATGAAAATAGACATCCGCAAGGTTTATATAACCGTATCCTTCCCTGAACCTTGTATAGTGGATATCTTATTAATCCTTTCACAATATATTTGATACGCAGTCTTCCCAACAAAATAATAACACCAAGTTTATGAGCCGAGTTTTCCAATTTATCCTCTTCAACAACATCATAAAACACATTGTCTATTTCTATCCTTCGATTGTTACGAGTGTGCATCGACGCATTACAGCTAAACAAAATCGAAACAAATGGACCATATCATATTTGTTTTCTAAAGTTCAAAAGTATCTTTCTGTTTAATTTAAACAAAAACCATTTTCCTGAAACAATTACTGTTTATTTTAAGTTATTGAATTTTTGAAGGGTTTGTATCTGGATGATAAATGTGTCACGTCATCCATGTATCTATTTTTTGATGTTTTCATCGATATTTTAATTTGTAATGACGCAAAGCCATCGAGAATACAACAATGTCAGTGAAGTACATCAGTTTATAACTCTTCAGAACAAAACAAAAAATATTGAATTTTCATGCTATTAATTAAAGTAGATATATTTATAGACAGTATCAATTGCTTTGGGTTTTATGGATAGGTATTTTAGGGACAGAAAGGCTTGTGTATGAAAAAAGGAAAGTATTGTTATTGTTAGTTGCGTTAATGGATCGATCATGAGAAATAGATTTTTAGTTTCGGACTTTTCGAATTTAATACCAATGTTTTAGAACTTGTCAACAAACCATGATGTTATTTATGAATGAAATAGTGTGGCTTTATTTGAATGATATAGACAGGCAGTAAATTGCCCTAAAGCATACAAAAATTCATATCTATTCAAACAAGATTTAACGACTTTATATATAATATATAAAAAATAATATTATTTTAAGTATCATGACAGTTCATATCTTTTCTGTGTTTGTGATCTGTAGAGTTTGGTAACAAATGTTCATTTTTTACTTTTAAATAAACACGTGTCGACCTGACACGTATGAGATTTATTGACAGTTTTTAACCCTACGGCGTGTTTTCCACTGATAACTGACATATTTTGTACATCTTCTATGGACATATTATAAGCGTTGGTGTAATGCAGTGGTGTCCGCAAATTTAGTGATACAAAAGTAAGCAAAACATGGATATATTATAAGCTTTTATGTATAAAAGAAGAATTGATGCCAGTGAAATCCACCCTTTTAGGGATACAAAATTAAACAAAAACCTTGACATATTATAAGGTTTGATGTGTAACACAAGAATTAATTCAATTGACGCTACTGGAATCAGCCCTATTAGGGATACAAAATTGAGGAAAACCTGGATAAAGTGTAAGCTTTGGTGTATAAAATAATAACACGCAAAAACTTAGACATATCAGAAGCTTTGGTGAACAAAACGAGTATTGATGACAGTGAAATCCATCCTTTAGGGATACAGAATTAGGAAAACATGACCTTACTATAAAGTTTGGTGTACAAAACAAAGAGACGAATAAAATCCACTTGAAATTGAATAAACTTAAGTGAAAGCATAAGAAGTCGTCGAAAAGTACACGTAGAAGAAAAAATAAATTAAAAATTTGAAAATGAAAATTGTTATTTTCTTTCAAAGAAATTTTGCGTTTTAGCCAAAAATATAAACGTCATCAAAAGATAATTACGTCAACTAAACGGGATATAATGAAATCTGCATTGTTTTTTGTGTTTATTTTTCTGTCTCAACTCAATCGACACTTTCTGTAAAAAATCTTTTGAACAGCAGTCAGTTATTGAGTATAATTACATAAAGAAGTGAAGGAGTTGTATTCCGTGATGTATTGTGTTATGTTAAACATTGACGTATGATGTCTTCTTTCTGAGGGAATACCGTTTTACTATAAATCGTTCGAAATCAGATATTAAGCCACTCAATCATATTCAGTTGTCAAATTGAATATTGATGTACAAAAAACTATTAGACGAATATAGACAAGAGCAACATATTTTATCTACACGAAATGTCACACAGTGCTTAAGTCATCTTTATAAAGGAGTTATATAAAGCCGGATAAAGAAGTAAAGATCCTCTATCGAGAGCAAGAGCCTGAAAATCAACACCAAGTAGACATTCTACTGATGTAAGATTGACGGTCAGTCAAAATAGATGTAAGGTGGAAAATCAAAACCAAATTAAATACCAAACCAAAGATATGGATTGAGCCTCTGATAAAAAAGGAGTGTAAAGTGTAAAGCCAGAAATTGGAAGGCAAACGGAAATATGCAAAGTTTGTAAATGCTGAATTGTGTGAAAGGAAAAAAAGATAACAATAGACGAAAATACTAAGACTCTGTCCCAGCAGACTGATGTGAAATCAGAATCAGAAGTGTAAAGTAAAACATTAAAAAGCAAATGGAAATATCTTAAGTTAGTTCAATTTAAATTGTGTGAAAAGGTAAAAAAATAACAATACACGAAAACCGAGAATTTTAGCAAATTAAATGGTGTGAATGCCAGAAAAACAACATTAAATGCAGTTTTCCTAGTTGAATTGTGTAAGAATAAAAAATAATAATAACAAAACAAAATATCGAGAACCTGACCATGTTGAATGGTGTAAAAATAACAATACACGAAATAAAGAGAGTCTAGATCTGACCAAATTGAATGTGTGAAGTAAGAAAATCAACACTAAATGCTAATGCCAATGACGCGTCCTGTTTAATAAGCAAAATGATACGTTATTATTCAGTAGAGACTAGATTGAGTTTACAGTATTTTGGCAATCGGATTATCCCGGGAATGTTCACGTTACTGCTGTAAGTACATATGTAGATTAGCTATTAATGCCTTTCCTCTTTCTTCTTTATTCTCTCTGTTCTTACCTGCGCGGTTCACTAGTTAGTATTAGGTGTCCCCTGTAGTAGTACTGACTCTAAAGTAGTTAGTACATCTAGGTAGTGAGGATGAATCTTTTATTACCCTGGTGATATAGAAACAGGTTGAGAAAATAAGGCTTTTATATACCACAAAGTTATTGGGTCTATTTTATTAAGTTTTATTATATATTTCTATATAGAAGATGGACCACATATAAATGGATTTTTATATATAATTCTTAAACTTATTCAGTGAGGGAACATGTTGTTGTAGATGAAGTAGCAGCAGATGTTTGATTTATATATATGTAAGGTAAGGATTTATAATTATGATGGATAAAGCTGTAGGATAAAACGACATGCGATAGATAAATTTATTATACTTTTATACCTTTACCAAAAAACATTACTTGTGTGAAAGACAATAAATTCTTTACATCTAAGACATGCCAGGTTCATCGAGTTTTGTATTTTCTCAGCGTCGTATAAATATATGTTTTTTGTGTCTTTTTTTGCTCGGGACGTTCAGCTCATAGATACAAATTCAAAAACTCTAAGATATTTATACAATATTGTCCATGGTTTAAACCAATTCAGTATTATACTTTCTCTTGTCCATGCTACATAACCGTCCACGTGTTTAACCTAACTTCTTCGTTTCAAAGTTTTTACTTTGCGTCTGGATTGTGATTCATACATGGATTAGTATGTTTGTTTTTATCTAGACTATAAATTGTTACATATTGATTGTGTACATCAACAGAGTCATGGTAAAAGGTTAAAATGGGTCGTGTTGTGTCATCTTCTTAATTTTGATGTTATTTTGCTTCGGAAATGGCGTTTTTTTTGGTGATAAACCACTTGAAGCAATGTGCATGAACGGATTCATGATAAAAATAATAAAAACAAACATACAAGTCCATATTCAAATCACAATAAAAAGTTAAAAGATTAAAAACTAATTATTCCATAACAGACCACAAAACTTGTTAACCTGATCCATACACATTAGGACAGTCATGGTTTAAATGAATTGCATTTTAAATTCCTTCTTGTATAACCATTTAAATATTTTTTAATGTTGTCTTCTTTCTGTCAAGACGTTCATCGAGTAATAGACAATTTTTAAATATAAAGAACACAAAATATCACAAAATTCAGGGTTAAACGAATTCAGATTTTATAATTTCTCGGGTCGTGCTGCATCAACGCCACATCACGTGTTTATATTGTCACGACGTTAAATCTGCAATAGACCAATAGATTCTGCAAATATGAAATAAGTGCATCAACCGTCTTATGGTAAAAATGAGTCCCATATTAGTTGCATTATTTTGTAGTGTTGTTTAATTTTTTCTATATGTATCATGTTGTCTTATTTCATTCAGGGCCTTTAATCCAAGATTCTTTAAATCGGGCACATGAACATCAACAGGTTCATGGTTAAAACAAATCCCATTTTAAACCCATTCTTTTTGTTGCGCTTTATAAGCATTTCAATGTTTCTTGAAATGTTGACTTCTTTCGATGAGAACGTTCATCTAGTAATAGACACTACACCATTTATATCACAAAATTATGTTTAAACGAATGACTAATAATTTCTCTGGATCGTGCTGCATAATCGGTTCAATATTTATTTATGTTGTCTTATTTCGGTAAGGGCATTTATTCCGTGCTTAAACCTTGGACATTTATATCACCAGGTTCATGATTACAACTGATCTTGTTATAAATATCTTTGGGCCTTACTGCATAATCGTCTTAAGTATGTGCTTATGTTGTCTTGTTTCGGTCAAGGCGTTCATTCCTTGATTGCATTCTAATTATTTAATTTTGGCCATTCATATCACCAAATCCATGGTTACAACTAATTCTGATTTAGATATTTTGGGTCATGCTGCATACTTGTCTTAATATGTGCTAATGTTATCTTGTTTAGGTCAGGGCGTTCATTCAGTAATAGACAAAACAATTTGAAATATAAGCCATTTTTCAACAAGTTCATGAATTTAAAATTCCTATGTCATGTTGTTTAATTGTTTGAATATGTGATTATTTTGTTGTTCGTTTTTCTTTTGTGCTCGTGATTGCATTTGCCATCGCCAAATGTGTGTTTGTCGGCTACAAATTAACTTTACTCCATTGTGATTTCGTGGAGGATTGTATTACATTATTTACTGAAGTTTAAGATAAGTAATGCATCCGTTGTATCTTAAATTCTTAAAAACAAATTTCTGAAATATTTGAAAAATGTGTGAAATTGGCAACTGAAATGTTACAGTTTGCAATTTAAACAGTTGATCAAGAGTTTATTTGCATGTTTTAAAAATCAAAACTAGTAAATTTATCTATTATCTTTCAGGGGAATTGGTTTTAATAGGTAATGCATCCGTTATATCATAAATCCTTTTAAACATATTTCTGAAATATTCTAAAAATGTATGAAATTGGAAACTGAAATGTCACAATTTGCAATTTAAACAGTTGATCAAGAGTTTATTTGCATGTTTAAAAAATCAAAACTAGTAAATTCAGGGGAATTGGTTTTAATAGGTAATGCATCCGTTATATCATAAATCCTTTGAAACAAATTTCTGAAATATTTGAAAAAAATGTGTAAATTGGCAACTGAAATGTTACAGTTTGCGTTTGAAACAGTCTATAAAGAGTTTTATTCGCATGCATAGAGAATAGAAACTAATACATTTATGTTACGTGTTTCAGGAGTATAGGTTTAAACATTTATACCATCATTGCTTTTATAAAACGATGATTCATCTAGCAATGGTGGATATATTAATATATAATCTTTATATAAAATTATTGTATATAGTTATTACTAAACCTGTTGTAATTTACATGCATTTAAAACAGTCGGTACATTGTATTGCAAATTGTTTTAAATTGTCAATGATTGAGGGTAATCCATGTTGGTTTTAACGATTCCATATCACTAAACCCGGTTGCCCAATGCAGGAGCTTTTAAAATCGATTACAGTATTGTTGATAAGTTTGATGTCTCTGTGTCCATGATTTCCCAGGCTATATTTGACGTCCAACAGTTTCATGTTTCTTTCACACAATTTTGATTACACACGTGGCGGGTGTAGCTAGCTAAACAGGAGATGCTTACCCTTCCGCAGCACCCGGCATCACTTACCTGGTGGAAGTTCACGTGTCTAAACTTACTTGTCAGTTCCAAAGTTTTTACTTTGCTTCTGGATTGTGATTCCGCATGGATTAGAATGGTTTTTTTTCTATTTTAACGAACCCATATCACTGTACCCGATTGTCCAATGCAGGAGCTTTTAAAATCGGTTACAAATATCTTTCATTAGTTTGACATAAATTGACATTAATATCAAGTATTTAGATTGCGCGTTGATTGCTTTATATTATATTTTATATAAAGGAGTTTTTGTAGTGTTTTACATGGCCATTTTATCATATCCTTGTATTGTTTTATAGTCTTGATTGCGTTAGCTGTTGCAAATGCCAGGTTTACAGTGGCAAATTTCCTTTTTCTATACTCAATCCATTTTTACTGAAAAAAACTTTTGGAAAAGTGAAGCAAATTAAAGTGGTTAAAAAAGCAAGAATTACGATTACATTGCAAATTAATGTACCTAGGAACAAAATATAATAATTGGAGGCATATGGAATTTTTAACATTTTTTTTAAAGATCACAATTGATCACAAGAAACATAAATGGGCACTATATTTCTGTATGACAGATACACAGAATTCTGTAGCAAAATGCAGATTAACTTTCTCTACAAGTCAAATAAGATATTATGCCAGTTTTGATTTCCCAGCACTAGACGGTGGTTTCGGAATACAATTCCTCATCAGTAGTTCTTGGACCGAAATTGTGAAACCAAAAGTTTTTTTCCAAAGATGTTGAAAATAAATATCTAAGGACCATTGTTGTAACATTAAGCTAAGGAAATACTTTGCATAAGAGGGTATATCTTAGTTTTTGAGGAATTTCAGATTTTCACTAGGAGCAATTAGAAAAGAGTATATTTTTACCATTTTTCATTGCCTACTAAGTTTGTGATATCCTAAGGAAACATTCACCAACAAAGATAGCGACTCAGTGGTTTAAATTACAAATTATACCAGTTTTAATTTTAAGCACTAGACGGCTGTTTCGGAATACAATTCTTCATCATAAAAAAAAATGTATATATATATTTCTTAAAACCTATCACCATTACCAAAGATGATATATAGGCAAGAAATACATTTCACGTAGTAGTTTTTAAAAATTTTTACTCTCATTGTTTCAAATAAAGGTAAAATAAACAATCATCAGATTCTGAGGTATAAAAATAAACCTTTGATATTTTCATCCTTATCTCACAAAACAGATTCTGATTCAACAAAAGATATGATTTATTAATTAAAGTTAATTACAAATATTTAAATTAAGTACCAGAAATCAATAATTGATTCAAATATTTGTACATAGTCAACACACGTTAATCAAACATAAAAAAATATATTATTAAATAAAATGGTTAATCTATAATTTGTTATCAGTGATGCGTGCCGTGCTCTTCGTTTTTTATGTAGTAATTTTTGTCCAGTATCTTTGTAATATTTTAAATACATGACTTAATTAAATGTGATGTTTTGTGTCATTTTTTATTTAATTTGTTATGTTGCATTTTGTTTTTTTGTAAATACATTTAAGACTTAGTTATAATGACTTTCACGGGTCACTTATCGCCAACAATTAAAATATTGAAAATATTAACTTAACCGCATATATTTGTTATTCTGAATAAATTGGAGGCAGAACAAGCCAAAGGCTTAAGAACTTGCAATAATCCCCTCGATAACTTTGTCGCGTCGCTTAGCTTATCGGCACTAATTAAAATATTGAAATGATTTAACATAATAGCATAATAATAACTTAACGCATATATTTGTTACACTTATTTAATTGAAGGCAGAATAAGCCACATGCTAAAGCCAAAGGGTCAAATGCCAATTGGCGTGGTTTGAAGGCATCTGTAGAGTCCAAACCATCATACTTATTTTGCAACCTCTGTTCCATACGCACATGTAAAAATGAAACATAGGCTAAAACTAAAAATGATACATGTATATATTATCTGAACTGAATAAGACAAAATAATATATCTATTTTTATTCAATTATATTACTGTATAGGAGTACGACGCCCCAAGGAAGCTAGGTATACGATACTTTCTAATAAAAAGAATATCGATCATTATTTGAGATTAAAGATGACAGTATACTATAGAAATCTACATAGTCCAAGATAATTCTAAAATGTGTACATCAAACATTCATCAACGCAGAAAATTAGGTATGCCAAAGTTGCGAATGTCGAAAATGTAAACACCACAGAAAATTGGGTATGGCAAAAATCCAATGTTAAATGTCAAATATATATATTCAATATATATTCTTTGTGCAACTGTTTATCCTCCTGAAATTGAACTTTCATCGAGTGAAAGAAAATAACTAACCCGATAACGATACGACTTGTAAAACCTTAAACAGATCGAAGAAGTCCAATCAGCTTTTATCAGAAAGCAAATTACGAAGCAGACGATATTGTCATTTCTTGAATCAGACAATTTTATTAGCCGGAGATTGTATGTCATAGAACGGACATTAAATACTCTTCAGTTTCAAACCTTGTATCTGGTGTTGTGTGCTGATGGTTGACCTGACAATTGGCCTTTAAGAATTAGTTTATGTCGCTGTCGATTATTCAATTTACACATGGAGGAACATGGAAGCTGATGAACAAATACAGATTGGATTGGATTTGAGCCGAGTGTAGTGCAGTAATAATTTTTACTTGCCAGTCAAGATTCTTTAACTTATATCTAAGTGATCAGGTACGGGGATGGTAGAGGAAACCAGAGTGTCCCAATAAAATTACATGTTTGTATAGATTATGAAGCAGACGATATTGTCATTTCTTGAATCAGACAATTTTATTTAGCCGGAGATTGTGTGTCGTAGAACGGACATTTAATACTCTTCATTTTCAAAACTTGTATCTAGTGTTGTGTGCTGATGGTTGACCTGACAATTGGCCTTTAGAAATTGTTTATGTTGCTGTCGATTAATCAATTTACACATTGAGAAACATGGTGGCTGATGGACAAGTACAGATTGGATTGGAGCTGAGTAGAGTTGAGTAATGAGATTCCTCAAATTGCATTTAAGTAAACAATTCTGTGATAGTAGAGGAAACCGGAGTGTCCTAATAACCTTATGGCATGTTGAAACTTTATATAATCATTTAACATAACTGAATTTAATTGTTAAAGTTTCGACAAGGAGCTTAAATTAATTTCAAATATATGGTCGGGGGTTGTAGCTGGCAAATCCTGAAATTTTAATTATAAAAATCCAAAATGTAATAATAGTAATAATAATAATACATGTAATAACAATAATAATAATAATAATAATATATAATAATAATAATAATAATAATAATAATAATTTATGAATATATTTCATTGTAACTTTTCAACAACTCTGCACATGACAGTACATGAAGATTTATTAATTAACTGATGATGCATGTGAGTAGTTAGGTCAGCGGACGAGATGATATGTTTATTTTACTTATCGCGTTCTGAGTGTTATAATTAATTCCCGTGTGATCTCTCTGACGTCATCACCAATCATATATAGGTACTGGAAGATGGAGTGTTATATAATACGTGTGTATGTCCACACCATCTGTTAGGAATTAACATAGCAAAGATACAGTACAGTCCAGTTCAAAGTTTAACACCTGGCTAACAAAATATTCGGATTGCAACTCATCTCGGCTTCTCATAAGCTATATATCACGACAGCTTTTCCATAGCTGCTATCCACAGTACAGTCCTGTCGAAAGTTTAACACTAATCTAACGGATTGGTGCCTAAATTGCAGTTGATCTCGAACCCTCTTTGCTCATACAGCTGCTAAATATAAATCGACAGTTTTTGGTAACTAGCTATCCACATCTCGGCCATTCGGCAGCCGAGCTTCGATTCCTTTTCGCGAGAACAGTATTAAACTTTCGACTGGTATGTATTGTATCTCTAGAAAGCATTTCGGCCCACTTGTTAGCCATATGACAGCCACTCTACAGCCTTCCTCTGACTCTTTTTCGTTATCTCGTGTTAAACTTTCGACTGGTATGTATTGTATCTCTAGAAAGCATTTCGGCCACTTGTTATTCATACCACTGCTACTCTCCAACCGAGTTTCGACGCCTTTTCGTTACCTCAGTGTTAAACTTTTGACTGTTCTGTACCGTATGTTGGTGATTGTTGTACCCTTATAACATCATTAGTTGGCCTGTATATATATCCTCTACTCTGTTTGATGTCACGATAATTGCGATAGAAACAATGCCGGTTGTAATTATCAATGACGTCATGGTATATTATTATGATTAGCTAACTGTAATAAAGGACACACAAACACAAAGACGTTCGAATACACTTTTTTTTATTGAAATAGTAGCCATATCCTCGGCTTTGTATGTCAAGAAATTTAACAATCATATAATTGCATTTTAAATATAGAAAAATCCAAACAAAATCCAAGGAGCAGCAGTTTAAAAACAAAAAAATTATCAAGGAAAATTATTTTAGCGGGTAGGAGGCTCGGTGGTCGTCGAGTGGTCTGAAGCGTGTATCACTGAGTCTCTCGTAACCAAAGTTCGAATCCCACTGGACCAGGTCCTAGTGTGAACAAGTTGGTCATTTGGTTTGCCAAAGGTTGGGGAGTTTTTGGGCACTCCACTTTTCTTCACCATCCCATAACTGATCGTTATCCATTGATAAACACGTTTTATTAAAACAATGTGTCATAGCATTTAGAAAGCTATTGGAGTTAATTTGGAGAGATTGAATAAATTGTCTTGACCTTGAAAGGATTGCGCAGCCGACAGTTTTCAGCTGTATACTATAACATGAATTAATTTAAAATCGCTCTGTGTTTAAAATAGTTAAAACCAGCTGTGTTTTAGCGTCTTCATTATATATCTCACTACCGGTTTACATTTTATTAATGGAACTTGAAACACGTGCAACGAGTAACTATCATTGTGATAATTCCAGCTGTGGTTTTTGCACTTTCAATTATATCGTAACCAGTAATGAATTATTAAGTTTTTTACACGTAATCTGCAAGGTGTGTGTGTATTGTAGTACATGATTTATTGCTTTTTAAATAGCAATAATGATGTAATTATGATGTCATTAGTTGTAGTATATGTTTTCACATTATGTGTTAAAGCTTTCGCGCACCTGTTAGCACCTGTTAAAAAACTTACACGTGGATTTTCCGCCGTATCTGTATATTCAGAAAAAGATCTACTAGAACTTTTCTACGAACAGTACCATTGATTACGTCAGTTATGCTTTATCAGCGCAGATTATCTATACTTGAAGACAAAATTTGCTCCTTACAGTGCCACGGTTAGCTGTTTTAACGTAAGTTGTGCATTATATGACAACAGCCTTTGTTTCGTTGTACAATGCAACAGATTTAACGCATATTGTGTATTTTGGAGCCGTTTTAGCGCAACTGTGTATTTTGGAGCCATTTTAGCGCATATTGTGTATTATTTTGGAACACACACTATGCAATGCACAATGCGAACGTTTAGCCTCTTTAAATAGCGAAATTCATGTATTTCTTGAAGACACCTTTCTTCGCACTATGCATACGCGAGTTTTGCGTTTATCAAGTGGCGAACGTTGTGTTTTATTGAAGGGACAGTTTGCCTCGTACAGGGAAATGGTTATGTTGATTTAGCCCAAATTGTGAATTTCAATTATTTAACTTTACTAATAAACAACATAATGATATAAAAGAGTAAATTTGAGTATTGACTTTTCACGCCCCCAGAAGCGGTAAGCTCTGAAATGGTGGAAGAAACCCAAGTGAAACCAACGACGTTCAGCAAACGAATTGACAGACTTTCTTACTTTTTTTAAATCGGCGGTCCCACCATGACTCTGTCTTTTCTGCTTTTGTGTTTTTTGTTTCTTTGGTCTGTTTGTTTCTCATGTTCTTGTTTCAATTTGCCCTTTCCCAGAACATTTTGTCAGTTACAACTTCCTTTTTGTTTGTAGTTTGTGCGTCGGGTTTGTTTTAATGTTGGCAGTTCTAGCCAGGAACACAAAACCCCAATTTTTACATCAGTAAGTACACGGAGATCGGTTGCACCCGCTTACTGGTCACAGTAGCCCCCACCCCCAACCCCTACCGAGTGTCTCAAAGCTTACTGTAATGGTCTAGTTAGCTCAGTTGGTATACGTACAGCACTCGCCTATAGTGAGGAATGTTTCGGGTTCGACCCCCGGTCCTTGCATATTTTTTCTGTAACATAAGTTCAAATCCAACTCGGGACAGATCTTAGTACGAGGCCAGTTTGCCTGCCAAAGATCAGGGGTTTTCTCTATTATCCTTAACGTACCTGAACTGAACGCCTCGACTAAGTGAAAGAGTATTTATTTATGATGATTGTGATGTACAACCCTATTACACCACTCCACTAAAAGGGGCATTACTTATCACCAATTCAGAAAATACAAACAAAAACATAAAATGCCGGATTTAGATCCGACACACACGGTTACAATTAAAATCACATAGTGATCGCAGTAAAATCTATTTACAACAATTAACAGATGGTTCTGATGTAAAACAAACGTGGTATTAGCAAACAACATTGACTTGTCCAGTTGACCTTTAATTTAAATATTTATAAGGGAACAGTACATTTACGTAAATAGAACATGTGTTTTTGTCTACATCATGGGGAACATGCAGTGTTCATGTATTTAATTGCTAAGCATAACACCGCAAAGGTATTGGATTGTTCCCTCTATATGAATATTCCTAATAAAAGTCAAACGCACAGGTCAATATAGTTTGCTTATATATTATATATACTGAGTAAGGGGTTGGAGATAAAGTTTGTGAACACATCAATCCCCTGCAATAAGTTAGACATAAATAGCAAGTGGTTGTAAAAAACGAGCATCATGCTTTGTTCTACACAGGACTAATTTAGAGTTCTATTAGACCAACCTGTATATTAATACCAGGCAAAATGGCATTTATGAATTGCATAAGTGCTACAAAAAGCTGGAAGCAATTTATAAAGTCGCAAATGTTTGCTATGTCAAAACTAACAGTACTGAGTCAGGGGCTAGGAAAATATCAATTCCCTGTAATAAGTAAAGTGAGCAGGTTGTTGTAGAATAGGGTTTCATGTTGTACGTGTTCTACACAGGACCAATTTAAAGTTCTATAATGCCAACATGTCTAAAAATTTCAAGGAAAATGGAATTTATTACATGTATTACTCAAGCAAATATTTGGAACAACTTCTATAGCTGGAGATTATTTCTTTTTCAAATATTTCACTGAAAAATAAAAGTAAATTCAAACATGTGGTTCAAACAAATAAAATATGATATAGAAAACAACTGTATAAAATGCCAACATATGGGGACTGTGAGGATTTTAAATTACTCGTCTTAATGGACAGATGGTCTTTACATAGAGGTTCTTTTTGGTTAAAATGTGTAAAAAAAAGAAACCCTTAAAACACGGGATTTAATAGACAGGGGACTAAATATAGAGGATTTTTTTGGTTGAAATATTTAGCAAAGGGACCTTAAAACACTAGCCTTTCTATAAATCTTCGTTTTTGGTTGAAAAATGATCCAAAGAGCCCTTAAAACTCTCATCGTAATGGTCAGTCGATCTTTATATAGGGGTTCTTTTTGTTTAAAATATGATACAAAATGACGGCAAGCACAGCTTGTAATTATAATGATTAATTGGTTTATATATAGGACGATTGTCCTATTGCAGTTTTTATTGTACTTTAACATTTTGATAGCGATTTGAAATTTAACAAGTTTAACAACTGTTTTTGGAGGTTCTTACAGTGAGAACTTAGAGTGAATAAAAACGGTTTCATAAACATGAATGACATCTACTTAAAATGTTGATAATGATGTTTTGTTTGACATTTTGGATAGTAGGAATAGGTTTCTTTGAGCTGCCAGCAAGTGTTTAGTAAAATAAAAAGTTTTGTAAATATGTATAGTATCTATTTTTAAAATTTTGATAGAGATGATTCATTTGACATTTTGGATTTAAGCAAAACAACTGTAAAAAAAGGTATGCTTGGCATATGATAGAGTTTTTCGCATGACATATCAATTTGAAGAAAATTATTTTCAGAGTTGATAAACAAGATCTTTTAGTAAAAATAAAAAGCGCTTTCGTAAACATCTACTTTAAAATATTGGTATTACATATCTGAATGTACGAAAATTGTTTAGGTTGCTAAGTGAACATTTAAAAAAAACCCAAAATATGCATGCCATTTACTAATCATGTTATGTTTTGACATTCGAATTTTTTGGGGTTGATACAGTGTTCATTTAGAAAAGTAAAAAAAAAAGATATGTATGGCATCTACTTTAAAATGTCAATATAGATGTTTTGTTTGACATTTGGATTGTAAGAGAAAACGGTTAAATAAGAAATCTGGGTCTTTCTATGCTCAAATAGACGGCCAGCTGTCTTATACAATTACGTCAATATGCTACACTGATATTATCATACAAAATTTACACATGTTCAGAGAGAAACTTATCGTGGATAAAGATGCTATATGGCAGCAGAAACCGCTTTTTATTTTGTTAAAAAAGACGAAGAGGATTTCGAAAAAGTGGGTTTCTAAGCATGTATTGCATCTATCCTTGATAGGCCTAGGCATGCAATGTCCCTTCGTCAACTGTGTATTGGTAAACAGTTTGCTTTGTTGTAGTGGTAACAAGTTCTACCAGCTTAGAGTGAACATTTAAACATATTTGTTTCTAAGTATGCATGGCATCTACTTGAAAATGTTGTTAATGATGGTTTGTTTGTCATTTGAAATTTACCAGAAAATAAAATTGTTTTATAGGGTTTGATAAAGTGTGTATTTAGAAAACTACTTTAAATTGTTAATAGGAATGTTCCGTTTGACATTTGAATTTTAAGAAGAAATACCACTTAATGGCAGAATTGAGTCTTTTTCTGTTCAGATAGACATCTGCCTGTCTTGTACAATTACTGTGATTTGCTACACTGATTCTATCATACAAGACTTACATGTTCAGAGAGAAACACACCGTGGTTAACGATGTTTTATGGCACCATAAACTACCTTTTACGTTGTTACTGGTAAAATGTCGAAAAATAAAAAGTCGGTTTCTAAGCATGTATGACATTTTCTCTAAAATGTTGATAGGAAGGGTTTTTTGACATTTTGAGTTAACAATAAACTTGATATTTCAGGATGAGGTGGGATGAAAGTTACAAACAGCGACCATTCAGAAATATAGGCGGTTCTTTCTTAGTATGCATAACATCTACTTCAAATGTTGATTAATATTTGACATTTGAATTTTAGAAACTTTTTCGGTGAGGGGTTTGAAACAGTGAACATTTAGAAACAGTTTTAAGTATACACAGCATCTAATTAAGATGTTGAGAGTTGTTTGGCATTTAAAATTTAGCAAGAAACTGTTTTAATGGGTATGTTATTGTGATCATTAAAAACAAATAATAGTATATTTGGCATATTCTATCATAAATATATGATACTAGAGATGATTTGTTTATCATTTTAATTGTCGAAAAACTGCTTTTGGGGATCGATGATTGATTTAGAATTTGGCAAGTGGTTTCCAAAATATGAAAGCCATTTGTTTCCAATGTTGATAAAGATGTTGTGTTTAGCATTTGAATTTAAGAATAAAATTGCTAAATGGCAGAATTATATATTTTGTTTTTGTTCTAATAGACGCCTTAGCTAGCAGCTGCCTTGTACAATTAAGGAGGTACGCTACACTGATTCTATCAAAGAAGATATACACGTTTAGAGAGCAACACATTGTTGATGTCGATTATTTATGATAGAAGAAACTGCTTTAACGTTATACGAAGAGTATTAAGCAAAACAGAAAGTGGGTTTCTTACCTCTAAATTCTTGATAGAGATGGTTTATTTGACTCAAATAGACGTCTAGATGTATTCGGTAATTACGGCGATATGCTACACTGATTCTATCATACAAAATATGACATGTTCAGTCAAAAATGCCGTGCATATGGATTTTTTGTGACAAAAAACTGCTTTATGCTTTGGCTTTGTTATAAAATAAATATAGAATATTGCGAAAACTAAAAAGTGGGTTTCTCAGAATGTATCAAAAAGAAACATACTAATACACGTCCGAATCACAATCCAGAATCAAAGTAAAAACTTTGGAACTTACAAGTCAGGTTAGACACGTGAACTTCCACCAGGAAAATGAGGCCTGGTACTCCGGAAGGGTAAACACCTCCTGTTTAGCTAGCTACACCCGCCACGTGTGTATGACATTAACTACAAAATGTTGATAGAGATTGTTTTGACATTTGAAATTTAGCAAATGATGGATGTTTTGGCTTAGTTTGAAACAGTGAACATTTGGCATACGTTTTTCTAAGTATGCATAACAGCTACTTTAAAATGTCGATAATAATGAGTTGCTTGACATTTCAAATTTAGCAAGGAACTTTTCAGAGAATGATAAAATAATAATAAAAACAAACTTTCTAAAATATTGATAGAGATTTTTGTTTGACATTAGAGTTTGAGGATGAAACTGCTAAATGGCAGAATTGGGTATTTTTCTGTTCAGATAGACGTCTAAGCTAGCAGCTGCCTTGTACAATTACGGCGATACGCTACACTGATTCTATCATACAATACATACACATTTTCAGAGAGAAACATACTGTTGATGTCGATGTTTTATGACAGAAGAAACTGCTTTAACGTAGTTACAGAGAATATTAAGCAAAACAGAAAGTGGGTCGCTTATCTCTAAAATCTTGATAGAGCTAGTTTATTTGACTGAAATAGACGTCTAGATGTATTCGGTAATTATGGCGATTAGCTACACCCATTTTATCATACAAAATATGACAAGTTCAGTCAAACACTTGCCATGTATAAAAATTATGTTGTTTTTGGGACGGAAAAACGGCTTTATGCTGTGTTACGAAGAGTATTTTGAAAACTAAAAAATGGGTTTCGAATACTGTTTGACATAAACTCCAAAATGTTGATAGAGATGATTTATTTGGCATTTGAAATTTTTTTTAATTTTTTATTTATTTATTTATTTTTTTTTTTTTTTGGGGGGGGGGGTTAGTTTGATACATTGAACATATACCATAACTTTTTCTATGTAAGCATGGCAACTACTTTAAAATGTTTATAATAATGAGCTGTTTGACATTTTTGAAATAAAGCAAGGGAGTGATATTGCGAGTTTTTAGAAAACTATTAAAAATGTTGATAGAGATGTTGTGTTTGGCATTTGAATTTAAGGGTGAAACTGCTTAATGAGAGAATTATGTCTTTTTCTGTTCAAATAGACATCTACTTGTCTTGTACAATTACGGCGATACGCCTCATTGATCCTACACATGTTCAGAGAGAAATGTAACGTGGATATAGATGTTTTTTGTGGGAAGAAACTGCTTATTACATTGTTACGGAGAGTATTTAGTAAAATAAAAAGTAGGTTTCTGAGCATGTAAGCCATCTACTCCAAAATAGGTATAAAGATGGCTTTTTTGTCATTTGAAATTTAGCAAGAAATAGATTTTTCGGGATTAGTTTGAGACATTGAACATTTAGCATCACAAGATGCAAGCCATCTACTTTAAAACATTGATTACGGAGTTTGTTTTACATTTGAAATAAAACAATAACTGTGCAATTGATACAGAGAGTTTTGTAGAAAACCACTTTAAAATGTTGATAGAGATGTTGTGTTTGACGTTTGCATTGTAGAAACTAACGCTAAAATGAGAGAGCATGGTCTTTGACATCTAGCTGTCTTGCACAATTACGGCGATATGCTACAACCGATTCTATCATACGAGATGCATTTTGTATACACATGCTCAGAAACGCATCTGGGTTATATATTAGTTTTTATGACAGAGTATTTGAGCCGAGATTGATGTCAAAGAACACTTTTATTGGTTTGTTGCCACAATAAGAGATATCGGTTATAGGCAAACCACTTTCTCCTGTCTATGTGACCTTTGATTTAAACAATTATTGTGGACTACTTCATCTATTTATATGGATAACACGAGCTTATTTTGCTTACATAATGAGAGCATTAATCATGATCTTGTGCGCAGGCAAAAAACATCGACCTGTCCACTTGACCTTTGATTTAAATAATTATTGTGGACTACTTCATCTATTTATAGGGATAACACGAGCTTATTTTGCTCACTTAATGAGAGCATTAATCATGATCTTGTGCATCGGCAAACAATATTGACCTGTCCACTTGAACTTTGATTTAAATATTCATTATGGACGAGTAAATTTAAGAATATGGATCACGCATGTATGCTTTGTTTGTATGATGTGAACACTAATCATGGGCAATGTGTAAATATCACCCTCCTGTTTATTGATGGAATAAAACGGTGTAATATTTTTCGTATTACACAGGTACCCATGTAATATCACTTGATTGTGACGTATCAGTTATCACGCTTCTGATTTACGTAGTGGTCGTGCCTAATGACGTCAAATGAAAACTGTGTCAGTCTGTTGTTTATTTTTAGACTTTCGAAGACTTTCCGATTCTTTGAAAAATAATTTTGATGCATTCGGAAAAATATTATGATTTTAAACTTTTTTTTCTTGGTGATTAATTTACTTTTACTATAACTAAATAGAACTATATTCTTACTTGCGCAGTTAATTTGGAGGTGATTTGTCTGACCTCGATAGAAATCATCTGTTTCTATATGGCATCAAATAATATGTACATGTCATTATGCCTCGGTATTTTGAGTTATGTGATATATAGAATCTTAGACTCGTGAGGGTTTAATATAAAATTTATTAAACTCGTTTAATAAATTTCATATTAAACCCCCACTCGTCTAAGATCCTCTATATATGCATTAACTGCCAATCCTAACCTACACATGTATTGAGTGGGTCCTCCTATATGAATATTCCTAATGGAAGGTCAAACGGACAGGTCAATGTTGTTTGTCTATACTTGGTAATTATGACTGGTTCATAACCTTTGCTCATAATCACTATAAGCCTCTGATGCCAAATTATATTATCTCTATAATACGGAGGAGTTTGGGTGTTATAAAACAACCATGTCTAATTATATGTTAGAAACGTAACGGCAGTATATACAGAGTATATATCAGGAGTCCCTAATTAGCTCTTAAAACTACCTTAGCTAGTTGTTTCATCAAAAACTATTATACCTTTCCATGTCCGAATCACAATCCAGAAGCAAAGTAAAAACTTTGGAACTGTAAGTCAGGTTAGACACGCGAACTTCTACCAGGGAAGTGAGGTCGGGTGCTCCGGAAGGGTAAGCGCCTATATTAGACTTTTTCATCTCACACTAAAAAGCTTGGGCAACAACCAGTCCCTTCCAATGTATTTCCGTTTCCTTGTGTTAAACAGCTTTTCATTGGGTTTTCATTTATGAATTTTTTTTCGATAGGAATGACGTGGAGACTCCAATAACAACCTTTACCTTAGACATATGTCAAATTAAACTTTATATGTTTCGTCAACAAAACCACTTGTGTAGAATGAGCCAATAAATCAATAGAAATGAAATAAAATAATAAATAAATTTAAAAATAACCGAAAGCACAACAAGTCGATATCACCATCAAATAGATAATAAAAAGAAAAAACCCGGAAAAACGTCTACAATTTGTTACTGTTTTCATGTCAAATTTGAGCAATTGCATGACTGATTTCGTGTCTAGATACAAAACATGGACCTGTTTATGAAATAATTGATAACGGTTTCACAGCAACAATTGTTCATATTCCCGCATTTTCGTTACATTAATGAGATTTTAATTATTTTCAAGATAAAAATACGTTTAAAGTGAAAAATGATAGATTGCAAGTAAAATAAATACAAACAGTTATATTATCATTTGAATCTATATGTAACCAACACGCGTGTAGTAATGTTGTTTGTTGATAGCAGTGGAGTTTCAACGACAGGCGATACATTTAACAGTAAATGCTGGAATTTGAATTATTTGTAAAAGATAACTAAAACTTGTTCATTTAGATTCCTTTGAAACGGTACATATCATCGGTGTTCATAATGCAATCCCAAAATAAACTGATTACTGGTCAATTAAGTTAAACAATAAGAAGTGAGACTGTGTGCTCTGAAAGGTTATGCTTAATTTATTTAGTTAAACACGTTAAGTTCCATGAGGGAAGTGAAGCCCGGTGCTCCAGAAAGGTAAGCACTACCGTGAGAGGTGAAATAAAAATACGCGTCAACTTTTGATATTGATCGAATAAATGAACAATGAACCCAAACAAGTCTGCAATGAAAGTATTATTGAATGTTTTGCTGGTATGTATTATCAAAGAATCCATTTTTTCTATTTTTCAATTTTTTACTTTTTTAATACTAACAGAAGACGTTAGTAACAACGGTTCTTTATGAGCCTTAACGCAGCTGTCGTATGCCATTTTTAAATGCTTATGAAATAATTCATTCAAAAATACCACATTTTAATTGCTACAGTATTATTTCATAAAAATCCAAAATTTAGCACATGGCACAGCTATTATATCACACACACACACACACACGCACACACACACACACACACGCGCGTCAGTATTCTGTAAATACCTCTATGATCCTCGCAAGGCGGATGGGATTACATCTTTGGCAGATATCGCCTAACAATGAAGTAATACATGTCAGAACATTTTGATCTTATTAGCTAGAAAAATTAAATAACAAATATTTAACTATTTGATTATTCAATCATTGTAGTGATGCAGATGATACCGAATTTGTAGCTTATCTTGTGTACAGATACCTGACGGCACAATACGATGATGTTGTACGGAAATCCGTTGGTGAAACGCTCTTGTGTAATGATATACGGGAGCTTGTTCGTGCCAGAACACGAGTTTCAGTATGCGAGAAAATATTTTATATTGTACAATCGGATTATACAATGCCATTTTGAAAAATATATATTAATAATTTCCGTCGTTTCTATCTTTGTGACACATTTTGAACATTTGTACACTATATTTGCATGAATGATAATAAACGTCATTAGATAAACGCCTCATAATCAAAAACAAACATACTTATCCATGTCCGAATCACAATCCATAAACAGTTTTTTAAATGGACGCTGAAATATTTCCAATCTAATGATCATTGTCAGGGCAGACTGAAAATAAAATATCAAATCGCATAAAACCCGTCCTGGCCAGTAGTTTTCACCTCTAAAATACCTCTTTGCTATTACCAAGGCTGGTGAGATTACATCTTTGGCAGATATCGCCTAACAATGAGGTAATGCATGTTGGAACATTTTGATCTTATTAGCTAGAAATAACAAACATTTAACTATCTGATTATTCAATCATTGTAATGATGTAGATGATACCGATTTCGTTATTTATCTTGTCTAAAGATGCCTGAACACACGACACGATGGTGTTGTACGGAAATCCGTTGGTGAAACGCTCTTTTGTAATGATATACGGGAGCTTGTTCGTGCCAGAACACGAGTTTTTGTATGCGAGAAAATATCTTATCTTGTACAATCTGATTATACAATGCCATTTTTAAAAATATATTAATAATTTCCGTCGTTTCTATCTTTGTGACACATTTGTACACCATATTTGCATGAATAATAATTGACGTCATTAGGTAAACGCCTCATAAACAGTTTTTTTTAATAGACGCTGAAATATTCCCAATCTAATGGTCATTGTCAGGGCAGACTGAAAATAAACGTATTTAATCGCACAAAAAATATTTATTAATCATAATTAAAAAGTTAGAAACCGTCCTGGCAAGTAGCTCACGCCTCTAAAATACTTCTATGCTATAAGCAAGGCGGATGGGATTACATCTTTGGCAGATATCGCCTAACAGTGAGGTAATGCATGTTGGAACATTTTGATCGTATTAGCTAAAATAACAAACATTTAACTATGTGATTATTCAATCATTGTAATGATGCAGATGATACCGATTTTGTTATTTATCTCTTGTAAAGATGCCTGAACGCACAATACGATGGTGATGTATGAGAGCCCGTTAGTGCCAATTACCGAGGTAATACCAATTTTGTGTAAAGCATGATAAGCATGAACTCACAAAATAGTGGTATTTTGTATTGTATGGAAGCCCGTTAGTGCCAATTACCGAGGCAATTTTGTGTAAAGCACGATTAAGTACGAACTTACAAAACAATGATATTAGTATTGTATGAAAGCCCGTTAGCGAAAAGTAGTGACATTATTTTGTAGTTAATGTAATAAGAAGCCTAAATGTAGAATTCAATGATGATGTATGGAAGCCCGTTAGTGTAAAGAAGTGAAGTTATACCAATTTTACCTTATATAAAGAAGTCTGGTAGCACAATGCTATGGTGTTGTATGGTAGCCCGTTAGTGCATTGCGGTGAGATGATGTCGATTTTAAAGGTTAGGTTTTCGTGTTGTATGGTAGCCTGTTAATGCAGTGTCTCGGGGTTATACTGATTTTGTAGTCGATATTGTGTCAGGGAGTTTGGAGGCACAATGCAAGGGTGTTGTATGGAAGCCCGTTATTACTTTTTAATGTGGCGATACCGATTTTGTAGTTGATCTTATGCATTGACATACGGAAGACCGTTAGTGCGAGGTAAGAAGTTTTATATGTTAGAAAACATTTTATCTGTCCTCATCTGGTTATACAACGACAGTGTATGATGTTGATGTTTTATATAGGAAAACAACATTGACCTGTCCGCTTGACCTTTGATTTAAATATTCATTATGGACGAGTAAATTTAAGTAATAGGAATCATGTGTGTATATTTAGTCTACTAATCATGGACAATGTGTATTTATGCATTAACTGTGAATCATAATGCTATTTATTGGGGGGACGCTCAGATATGAATATTCATAATGAAAGGTCAAACGGACAGGTCAATGTTGTTTGCCTATACACGTATGTTTTTGTACAAGGCCTAGATGTATGAAAGGATGTGATTTATGGAAATACGTTATTACATTTTTAAATATTGCCTGTAAGAAAATATATTGAATTATTCAATCAATGAGAAAGATATGATAACGATTTTATCACAGCCTATATTAATACGAAGGCTAGATGTATGATGTAATAATTTTGTACGGAACCCAATATGTGTCAAGGATTGTACTTTGCACGACAAACCGAATAATGCGCAATAACGTGTTATGATCGGTTATATCGGGAACATATGGGGACAGTCATTTTGTTTAACAGGTTGTAGTTCCCCGGGAATGTGTATTGCCGATATCAATATTCAAACGCAGTGATGAGGTCGTTTTGCATTTATAGTCCTATGAATGTCAAAAGTCTCAAACTGGAAGATATAGGAAATACGCATGGCTAATGAAATTATATGATAATATTTCAATCCTCTTCCTTAGATTGTGCTTTATCCGAAGCATTATCTATTCAGTTCCTCACACTTTCCGGGAAATTTAGTCGAATAGGTCGACAGCCCATCATCTTTGATTTAGATTTATAGATTGAGTGAGGTTAAAACCCCAGTCAAGAATGTTTCACCTTTATCGAATTGTCACCAGCTTTAGATACAATGACAAATTTTAACCTTCAAGTGCTTTCATAAGAATCTGCAGGGTCTTTTTGTTAGCATGCAACGCCTACCAGGACACGAGTTTCAGGTTTGATCCGAAGGACTCATACGGAGTAGAACGCTAGGTACCACCTGAGCTACTGTAATTATCACATACTAGTATGATTGAGATTGCGAAGAGAATGGATAGGTTCTGAGGAACATGGAAACATTTTAGCGACGATAACCGTAATTGAACCTACAGTCATTAATTCTTTTTCATTCAATACATTTTCTTCATTCCTTTTGTTTGTACTGTGGAAGCGCGTGGCCTAGTGGTTAAGGCCTTGGACTCATGATTCGAAGGTCGTGGGTTCGAATCCTGGACCGGGCGATGTGGTGTGTCCTTGAGCAAGACACTTAATTTCACGTTGTTCCAGATTACTCAGCTGAAAAATAAATGAGTACCAGCAAAATGCTGGGGGTTAACCCTGCGATGGACCGGCGTACCATTCAGGGGAGAGTCTTGTACTCTCAGTCGCTTAACGCAACGGAAACCAGGATAAGTTCCGGCCTGATGGGCTAATGGCTCGGGACAGACTTTGAACTTTTTTTGTTTGTACAAGCCGAAAATAGCTGTAGTAATGCTGATGCGGCTTTAAACAGTATTTCATTCACTTGCGTTGCTATGGTCACTCCTTAGTAAATGTTTATGGATAGTTTTTGGCCTTTTTTGCGTTTCGGGATCAAATTATCTGTGATTCATCAATGACAATAAAACAAAACTATGTACCAATTACTTCCCCCAATTACTAATGTCCAATTACCATTACCTTATAACTAATAATGGTCATCTTACTCTGATTAAGAAAACAATTGGTCATTACCAAGAAAAACGTGTTGACCTTATGATATTAGTGCAACACGCACGCATCTGGTCCATTCATGATAAAGAAGTATGTAATACAGGGGATGCAGTACATGTACTTTTAACCATAATACAGACCCGTCGAAAGTTTAGCATTGAGCAAAACAAAGAGTCAAAGTGACCGTGATATTTTTGGCTAGAGGCCAAAAAGCTGCCGAGAAATTATGAAAACTGGCGTTAAGCTGTCGGGATAAACCTAACTGACGTATCGCCGGCCATACGTTTTTTGTTCCGATACTGGCCGTCCTCACGGTACCAAAGCAGCGTCACGCAACTAATGACGTACTAGTGATTTTTCATTCTTTTTGTGTGTTATTCAAGCATGCCAAGCCTTTGTCGGTACATTGTAGGCGTGACCGGCGATCAGTCAATTCAGGGCCGAGATGTAAATATAATCTACCGATTCTGCACAAATTCGTTAGCGAAGTGTTAAATTTTCGACAGTTCTGTATTGTATGTTGTATATAAAGAATACGACTACATTTTGCCTGACTGAACCGGTCTAAACATAGAATACAATTTGGTCATTGTTTTCATCTGGCTGTTTGGGTTGTATGAAATTATGTTAAATGTTGACTTTTTAAAAAAAACCACAAAAATATAATGAAAAAACAACTACTGACTAATCAACTGATTTAATAAATCATGTTTTGAACAATTGGATCTTGGTTATCTACTGTTTCAGACACTTCGCCACATGTAGGTTACACCCTCAAGGACATGGCTATGTCTTGCATTCCTATCGTTGTTCTCTTGGCATGTACAAGTCCACCTATATATCTATATATTTCTGTATTTTATTTAAAAAGCGTTCTTGATTAATTTGAGAACCAATTTTGTGGATGTTTGTGTTTGTTCAAACGTTAATTTTTAAAATGATATAATTTTAAAAGTTTAAATTGAATAAAAACATACGACGATTAAAAAAATTCCAAAAAATATCTTAATCTTTTCCTTTAGCAAATTCTTATTGATTATCATTATATAATAAGGACATCAAGCCTCCCACTTCATTCAACTAGCATATCCTAGGTTTTCAGTTTGCGCATGTCTCTCCTGCAAGGTAAAACTGATTGCAACTCAACAACTGTTTACCTAAGAAATCGTTAATCAAACTTGCAAAGGGCCTCGGTAGCCGGATGGTCTAAAGCGCGCCTGCGCATCACAGTGACTATCACCGCAAAGGTAAGAATTCTACTTTGATCCAAATGTAAGAAAGTTTTCATTTCGCTTGTCCGAAGGTAGGGGGTTTCATCTGAGCACTCCGGTTTCTTCCATTATTCATGAACCGATCGGCTCGATATTAATGAAAAAATCTTTCATAGAGCGTAAAATACAATTGCTAATGAAAAAGAAACAGCAATGTCCAAATCACAATCCCAAACAAAGTAAAGTCATGGAAACTGGCAAATTAAGTTAAACACATGAACACATAAACACCAGGTGAGACCGGGTGCTTCGAATGTGTCTAGCACATTCTGTGTAGGTAATACACCAACCTAGTGTGTAATCAAAATTGAGAATCAAAGGAACCATTGAATATCAAGGGTAATATTGGAGACATCATACTTTTCACAACCATAAGACCTTTTCAGTAATATAAATGCAACAAATTTGTTTTTCTTGAAAACATTTTCTTAGATTTTTTTTTTTACAAATTTTGGCGGAAAAATATAAAAATATAAAACACAGGAAAAATATTTTTATGATAAAACAGTAACAATTTAGCCAATAAAACACGCATATTTAACAGAGCAGTGTTTTCAAATTTAAAGTAAAGATTTGTGTTTTTTTTATTTGCAAATTATAATACAGATTACATATTATACCAGGATTACTTTTACAGCACTAGACGGCCAGTTCGGAGTATAATTCTTATCAGGAGTGCTTGAACCAAAATTGTGAAATCTAATTTTTTTGGAAGGCAGTGCATTCATCTTCATTCGACTTTTGGTTGGTTAAAGGTTCCTAACCGTCGCATCAGCAATTTTTCAACTATTCACGACGAGAACTATTTTATTTATCTCTATGGAATAATCTATGAACAAGTTTGTTGTATGCATGTGAATTGTGAATGTGTTTTATAGCTTGTCTTGTACTAGCGCGCACTCAGGACGCCTTTAACGTGCTAGCTTACCAAGTTAGTATGCCGCAGAGAAGCATAGTCACCCATTCTCAGTAATAAGGCCCAATTCACTATTTCAAGATGATGAAAAATAAAAGTCTTACAAGCAATGAACTTCTGGTATTTTCAGAGACTTGACATATCAGAGGATTCAGAAACAACAAAATTATTAACACCAATTGATTTTTTTGGTTGTAATTTCACTTTATTGTAACATACATACCATTTGTATTTAAATGAGTTGATATTTACGTGACCGTAGTTAAAGTTCATCATAATCTTACCAGGTAGTTGTATTTATATGTTTATTATGCTTGAACATTAGGTTACATTGTAATTAATTTAAAAATGTGCCATTGGAGCACTTCGGCATATCGAAATGATAATGACAATGTTTGTAGTCTACAGAAATTAAAGTATTTTTACGCAAAAATACAATAAATTTATTTCTGTTTTCTCAAGTTGGTAACAGAAACAAAGTTTCAAACAGGTAGTCATTAATCAACACCCAAATCAAAATGCAAATATGTCTTGATGAAATTGCTAACCAAAAGAACTGTACAAAACTTATTATCTTCAAGATAATTTTCACTTAAGTAAACGGTGTATTCGGTAACGTATGTAGCACCTCTAGATGACTTTGAGTCAATAGTATATTATATTACAAATTATTAACTCTTGTTTTCCATCATAAAATTGTAAAACTTATCAATAGAACACATGATATTGGTATATATGTTCACTTTTCTAGCGAAATGACAAAAACTATTTATCGGTAACGTATGTAACAGTTTAACCGATAATAAGATTTTGTACATGGTATCGTTTACAATGAAGTCTTCTATTTCTTAATTAAGACAACACGAGATATAAAGCTTTTAAAATTATCAATTATCACGATGTAAATGTTCACTTTTCTAGTGACAAATATAATGATTTAAGTAAGTAACGTATGTAACTGTTTAGTCACGTATGTAACAATTACATACCGGGGTTTAAAACTTCTTCACTCAGTGACATGTCCTCCTTTAAAGAAATTCAATAAAATATACCCGAGTTACATTCTAAAAAACAAGGCTAATGGAATGAGAAAGTCTTAATTTCTTATTAAAATGATATATCTTTAAAGGAACCACTGTCTGTATTTTTCTCTCCAGTAGTACTTTTCATATTTAGTTTTTAAACCTGAAATCTGGACTTATCCTTTATTTCTAACAACTTTTTCTCCACCCGATTGGTTATACTGTTTCTAAATTCAGGATAGACTGAAAAATCTTACATGCTATGTGCCTTTTACAAACATTTACTGTCTATACCAGTCAATTTATTTAAAGTCGATCTCTTTTTCTTCTAATTATCTTTTAATCAATCATGTGACTTAAAATGTCTCTCATACCGATCCATGTCAATTTCATAATCCCAAAAGCAGAGAACAAAGGTTGAAAATTTGCAAATAAAGTTAAACACACGAACTTTCACCAGGAAAGTGAGAACAAATCAACAATGTCCATTGTATTTTGGTATTAGTAATCAAGCAGTTTGCTTCGTTTTATAAAGTCCACGTGGGTGCCATAGTTAAGGTACAAGTCCCAATATGAAGCAGAACATGAAGGATTAGTTGTATCTTTTATTTCAATATCCTTAAGATAGATGACATTCACAAAAGCCTTCGAATTTAGAAATATAAAATCCTATACCAGACATCATGTATCTGTGTATATGTGGAGTTAAATGGTTTTGTTACAGTCATCCTTCAAGTTAAAAACGGTTTTACATAAATTCTGCTGCAATATGAAATAAATCAGCCAGCAATGATGCACAGTTTGGGCCCATTACCGATTATTGTTGGAACATTATATTGCTAAACATAACATGTATATGGTGTCTTTCAAAATCACTCATATTTTGTTGTTGATTCTATCACTATACATGTATTTAATATTTGTCAATAAGGTGTTACCAAGAAGAACTTTTTCTTGCTGAGCTTCGCTTGTTGGATGTCAAGTCAATAATGGATACATCACTTTCTGTTTGCTTTCATAATGTTAACTTCTCATTTGAAAATGTAACTCTTTTATCCTTTCTAATATGAAAGTTTTCTATCTGAAATTTCTTTCTCATGATTTATCTTTTAAAATTTTAACGTCTTTAGATACATTACATTAAGCTTCCCTCTTAGCTTCTTGTCAGAACGTGTATAGTTTTTACCCCTAGTTCAAATAGAAGGTAACCTAAAACTAAGATGAGTATGACCACTGTTGTTAATGACGTAACAGGGACTGGTTCCAGAGAGACATAACCACCATCTGAAACATCCTTGGCGGCTATCTGTTCTGGAAGTTCATGTGTTTAACTTTACTTGTCAGTTTCAAAGTTTTCACTTTGCTTCTGGATTTGTGATTCGGACACATGGAATAGTAGGTTTGTTGTTTCAGTTTAATTCTTAGTTTCTCCTCAATTTAGAACTCCGATCATATCCCATTTTCTTTATCTCTGTAATTTGACTGAATTTCAATACATGATTTATCTATCATGAAACATTAGACAGCAACCGTGTTTGTAATTCAGACCAGTAACGTAGATACCAATACTTACGTTACCTGGGGGTCTACAGATATATGGATGTATATTGACCACCCATTTGACCATTGAAGTTTTGTTTTACGCTGCATTTACACTTTAATAATCAGAATTTATGAAATTGTAGGTATTTGATTTGTATGTATAACAAATATTAAAATGAACAATGCTGTATTCAAATCTATGAGAAAATAATCCAAATGAATTAGACTAGTGACATCTATCGTTTCAAAATCCAATTTGTAGTTGAAAATTGTTTAATTTCTCTACGCGTAACTAAACTAGAAACTTTAAGTGTATTTTAATTGTTGTATCTAATGACAGTTTGCTTAACTATTTCATTGTAATTGACATGAAAGTACTGATACATACGTTACTTGTGTTAATTACATACGTTACCTATAGTAACGTATAAATCATTTTTTGGAAAATATATTCCAGACTATGGATCAATGGTAGACATACCATCATGGGTTTGATGGAAATGACAAGGTTTATTATCTATATAGTCAGATGTATTATTTCAAATTGAAATTTTTGAATGGATTCTTGCCATCCAAAGAGGTCTCCTTCTACTGTTTCACTTTTGCTTGAGAATTTTTATTTTAACAACAATCGATGTGGTTAAAACTTCACATGCACACTTCTATAATTTAAATCTAGAACTATACAAATTATAGTGGTCACTTGACGTGATTTAGGTGTATTTTCAAATGATGTTATCACGTATGTATCGGTAACGTATGTATTTTTTTCAACTGTTACAATTTGTGGTTTAAACAATAGGAACTTGTGCGGAATAAAGATGATATATTTTAAATATTATATCAAAGTACTTCGTTTGACAATATATTAATTTTGACTTGGATAAAATATTTAACCATGTGAATGACGTAACGTAAGTATTGATGAAAATAAAACCTTCCATTCAATTTTGTGTCATGCTTGTTCAGGCCTAATAGCGACTGTTAAGTTGAAAATTTTATTGTTCCGTTAAGTATGCGTAAGATAAGCTTCAATTTGCCCACGTCAGTGGTAAGTATGACATTAATATATGATAACCACGGAGACAGTTTTAAATGTGGTAACGTTTGTATCCGACAGCTGGTAACATATCTTTATTTGGCACCAGATTTTACCAATAGCTTGCATTGTCATCAGAAACCAGTTTTAGATATGACAACAATGCAGCATTAACAAAAGCAATTCTTTAAATTTTTGTTACTTTCCAAATATTGAAGATTTGGCGATTTAAAACATAAAAACCTTACCCGGTAACAGTAACGTTTGTATCATTTTGAAGGTTTATGAGATTGGAAAATAATCAAATACATGGATTAACTAGAAAACTGTGATTGATAATTGTAGATATAATGTGTAGTTTCTGTTGCTATATTTATTCTTTGGTCTTTTCCAAAGCCAAATCATTAAACTGTAATATAACACTATTTGGGCCTTATTACTGAGAATGGGTGACTACTCCCCCAGTCACATTATACTGATACGAGGTGGCAAAGAAAATTCACTTCCCCACACGTGGTCTGAGCTCGAACTCATAGTGTTGATAGACCCAGGATTTGTAGACTGACGTCTTATCCATTAGGCCACCGCGGCCTCTCATTCGACTTTTGATACTTTCCCTGAAGGAGAAGGGCAAAATCATCCATTATAGTTGATGATATTTATGTCAATATTTACTCGTGTTTAGTCTCTCCATGATTGACTTGTACAGAAATATTTGTTTTAATGGGTTCTAAGATATATTTGTAAATATTTAGAAGATGGATGAAGAGTTCATGAGAGCTGGAGGTATATTAAAAGTCAGTATACCATATTGCTTAATTTGTTAAGTATAACGTATAAATGTCTGCGATACTGGTTTATTGTTTGATAAAGTAAGACTTATTTTTAATCCTAAAATTGCGTATTTTTGAACCACTGGTTGTAAAACAAGTTGGGTGTTTGAGAACCCTCTAATTTGTAATTTTAATGTCGTATATTTTTTCATTTTTTCATGTTTTTGTTTTCCTTTTGGTTTTTATTATTAAATACATTCAATCATGGTATATACGAAGCACTCAAGTGCCCGTCTAAGGTAGGAAATGGTATACTCTTAGTTCTGAGATACATCTGAAATACACTTATTTGAACGAATTTAAAGATAAAATTTAATCACAAATGTACTATACACTTATACATAACGCCACTTGACATGTACTCTTGTGTCCGTCCAAAGAAATTTTATAGTCGTTTGTTGTTCTTTGTCTTGTTCATTACTTTGTATTGTTTCGTGTTCTGGGCACCGTGTTTTTCAATTGCAAACATAGCTATTTAAATAATAAGCAGTTGAGTCCAGCAGGTATATTGCACGACTTAATGAGGTTTCAAGTCTATGTCAAGGATCTTTCCTGTATTTAAACGGTCAGTTCTAAGTTGGTGGGGATATCGGAGTTTCCTTAGTTATTTACTCAGTCGACAAGCGAACTAGGGTCTGTCTCAAGGTAGATACGAACCTAGGTATCATGAGGCATTGTGGCCCTGAAGGCGGCGTCATAGACCACCCACCGGGCATCGAATCCTGCTCACAGGAACAGAAGAAATATATTTTAATATATATGTAGTTAAACACATCCTTTAATATTTAAAAATAAATCTTTAATACGTTGCAAAGTAACAGATTGTTTTAAGTATGTTTAATTTGCTATTTTAAGTTTACAGATACATGATGCCTTGTAAGTCCGTATTGACGTTGGTGTGTGTTTAGTTAGACACATGTGTGCGATAATCGATGAATTTTATGTCATTTCAGCACTTTACATATTATATATATCTCGATTATTTCTTCTGATTATCTATATTTTAATCAAACACAAACATACGTACCGGTCCATCTTCAAATAACAATCCCAACACAACCATACCGGTCCATTATCAAATAACAATCCCAACAGCCAAATAAAAAACAAACATACTAATCCATGTCCGAATCACGATCCAGAAGCAAAGTAAAAACTTTGGAACTGACAAGTTAGGTCAGACACGCGAACTTCCATCAAGGACGTGAGGCCGGGTGCTTTGGAAGAGCAAGAACATTCTGTTTAGCTAGCTACACCCGCAAATCCAACTCAACCATACCGGTCAATGGTCAAATAATAATCCAAACTGTCAAACCCAACACAACCATACCGGTCCATAGTCAAATAATAATCCCAACAGTCAATCCCAACACAACCATACCGGTCCATGGTCCAATCATAATCACAAAAACATATTTTGTCATTTCTGATTTTAAGAAGAAGAAAGCGAAAGAAGAGTAGGAAGAGAATAAGCGAGAAACGAGTGACATTTTCTCGTTTCCAAAACATAAACTTATTGTTCATAAGCAATATATCTACAGAGCAATTTCGAAAACAAAAACAAGCACACCGATCCATGTTAAAATCACGATCCAAAAATCAAAGTAAAAACTTTGAAAACCGGCAAACTTCTGAAACATATGAAGTTTTATATCAGGGAAGTGAGACCGAATGATTCTCAAAGGATAGACACCTCCTGTCTAGCTAGCTATACCCACCACGCATGATATTTTGTGAACTCTTTTTTCTCTCTTTTAATCTAAAAAAATTAAGGACCTAGTGGTAAAATTCATCCAGTTTGTTGATTCGCTTGGCAGAGATTGGCAGTTTTCTTCAATTTCCTTCTCCGTCCGAAATTGACCGCCTTGATATCAGTGAAAAGATTTTATCATGCACATAGTTTGGTCCATTTACAGTTTCTTAATGCATAGTTGAGTAAGTGCAATATTCAAACAGTAAATTGTGTTTGTTTGGCAATCATAAAAAATAATGTTATTCTACGTAATAATGTTTACTCAACCGTGATGTTATGATAAATACAGTTCTTATACCAATTATCTACACAAAAACTGATTGTTAACAATCGTCTGTATGTACCACGAAATTGATGTACTTGGCAGACCATTGTGAAATTACGCAATTAAGATTTACATGAATCCTAATTTGTCGAAATATAGTTTCATTAGAGTTGTATGTAATTATGAATACAGTACATATTGTATTGTTGGTCAAAGTGGTGCTCATATCATTATTTCGAATTATATGACACGGCAGTTATTGTATTTGTCAGGATCATATTTTTGTAGAAATATAGAAAAGATCAGAATGTGACAATTCTTGTAATAACCGTTTGTAAATATGGGGGTCCTCGCATTTCTGAGATATTATTTGATTTTTGCTCAATTACATGTTACCATAACCTATTGTTTGTTCTCACTACCATTAAATGTTTTGCCTTCAAAAATGTCTTAGTAGACAAAACAACATAATCTGAAGAGCTCGCATTGTTGGGATAGAAAATAACCCAAATATCTTCATGTTATGTAGACCTATTCCTTTTGCATAATTGTCACTGTGTCTTCAAAGATACAGAACAACTCGGTGTTAAGCTGTCGACAGGCCTGTTCTGTATCCTAAGAAGTTATTGTTGCGACGGAAAAGTGACCAAAAATAACTACATGTTATGTCGACCCTCCACTTATTTACATAAATGTCACTATGTCTTGAAAGATACACTACAGCATACGTTAATCTAGTAGTGTTTATTCAAACTGATATCCCACATCAGCAAAAATCAACACACCTCAAATTATTGTAAATACAGATAAAACAGCATCATCCTAAGAGCTCTAATTGCTGCAGTAGTAACCAAAAATGTATGCACGTTATGTTAACAAGAGAGATATAATAACAGCTACCGAGATATAGCTAACGAGGGTACACGATGAGTTTATTCGTTAGCTAGGTCGACAGGCCTGTACTGCATCTTAAGTGCTTGTTGCATTGAATACCAACCAAAATATCTTCATGTACACTAATCCAATTATTTACATAACTGTCGCTATATCTTCAAAGATACGGTAAATGCAGGTAATGCGAACGTTAATCTTACAGTGTTTATTCAAACTGATACCCCACCTCGTCAAGGCTTGTGAAACAGATGACGAGATAATGTAGCATTGTTGCAACAGAAAACAAACCTAAAATATCTGCAAGTTATGTCGACCTACCACTTATTTACATAACTGTCACTATGCCTTCAAAGTTACAGTAAATGCCGGTAATGAGTATGTTAACCTAGCAGTGTTTATTCAAACAGATACCCCACATTGTCAAGGTTTATGAAACAGATGGGAAGATAATGGCTTCTAATAGAATTCTTTTCTTCACTTATGGAACAGCGACATTGATTGGATACAAAGATTACATTATTTCCCCGCTCTGAATTCTTTACAAGTTTGTCTGACATTTTACCAAACACAATTATTCGACATATGATTCAAGTTTTGTATGTGTAGATTTGTTGTTGGTTGTATGTCTATGACGTAACGATCAGATGCAACTTGAGGATTTATTTAGTGTTAGAACCAAGACTGCAACATGGTGCATTAACATGAATTAAATTTTTCTTTTAGAATTGTCCTTACCTGGGTTCTGTTGCCCAAAGCTTAAAGATATTCATTAAATAACCCACTTTTAGCAAATCAACGAGTGTGGTGCTAATTACGGTTTACTGAGTATTAAAAATAAACTTTGTGTATCTGGGCCTTGGCCAATATACCTGCCATTTCAAATACATGTACGTTTCATAGTTATTTGCGTCATGAGATAAGGTCGTGATGCTCTATTGATAATCCTTTTGAAAAGTTTGTGTCAGGTGTCATGAAATTCCTATGTATAGCTTTCAATTTGCCGATTAATTTTCATAAATGTTTTATATTTTTGTCTTAAATAAGCGTCTAGGCGCTATGAATGCAATCAGATGTATTAATGTATTTTAGACGAACACCCAATAGTATGCAATTTATTTACATGGCTATCTATAGTTTAAACTCTTCAAAAACTTTTAAGAGCATTCTTTCCTAACACTGTTTTTTTAACATAAACTTGGACAATCATATAACGCTAAGTTAGTCTTCATTTGTCGGTTCTTAGGACAATGCGTCCATGTTTATGTGAAGACCATCCAGAATAGTTACAATATATGATATATTTACAATTTGAACGTTGAGAATTTTTAAATCAGTGGTCATAGACTCAACATATGTATCGCTGTCTTATTTGCCTGTTTTACCACTAACTTATTGTGTTATGTTCTTGGTTTTACAAGTGCATGCTTTTTCAATTGCTAATTTTTCTTACTATTATATTGCATTCTTTTACTTTATTTACAGACGATGCTTGACATTACATGATGAGAATGAAGGGGATTATAACATGGCTTTCCTTTATCCGTTTTAATGGGAACAAATTCCTGAAAGGTAAGAGACGTTTTATATAAAACACCCTAAACCACTTCATAAATTCCTAAAACTCACTTGCAGATAGTCATATCACATATCATAACATTGTTGATTTCAATTTTACTTATCTTATTGTCATAACAAAGTTATCAACATATCAATCTTGATATTGGGGACAAATTAACCTCACCTCACCTATCCTCTTTGTGCCCACTGTCACATAAGGTCAAGCTACACCGTCTCCATCTTTGTCTGTCCTTATCTGCCATCCTTGCTGACGCCTTACTGCTCCAGTCCAGTTGTGATCTTTTTGTTCGGTAATTTTCGTCCATGAAGACAAACGGAACATGCAATACTATGAAGTTAATAAAGGAATGCTTGAAATTGTCATTTGAAACTCTTTTAGTATTTTGTAATTGATAATTAAATAACTGTACATTGTGTATCAGAAGTAGCGATGTTATAATGCATAGTGTTTCATGTTGCGTCTATTCCAGCATACTAGGGCCGACTACATGTACTCATATCACTTCTAATAACTTCCTCAGTACCTATTACAATAAAACAAGTTACTTAATGTTGTTGTAAAGTCGTAACGATGCGATAATTCAACAAGAGATAGTGCGGTCATGAATTAGTTTTACTCTCAATGGCTCTTGGAATTAAGGATTGTGGGTTCGAACCTCACTCTGGACTTGGGTATTTTCTGAGATGGCTTTCATCTTCTTCTGACCATACTAGAGCTGTAAAAATCTTATTACTGATATAGTCTTTCGGATGATCAGACTCAAAACCGAAATCCCGTGTCTCGGTGCATGCTAAAGACACCCCGGTAGAGTAAGATAAATATTAGGCCACCCTTGTCCGCTACAGAGAACGTTTAAAATTAGTAGCAATTAAAACTAACTGGGCAAAATAAACAATACATTTTATTTATTTGTGATAGTCCCTTCTATTACAGACGATGATGTTGAGCAATGAACTATTGTAAGTTGATTTAGCAAAACACTCGGTGAACATTTCATGTACATTTTCTGAAAATTTCTTAGTAATGATAAACTTTTCGTCCTCATAGTAGCTACGACTCGTATTACAAAGTAAAAAATACTTAACATTGTTTTGAAGAAGTAACGATGCGATAATTTAAAGAGAAATGGTGCGACTACACATTTTCATTTCACTTGTGAGAAGTCACTTCTACGACAGACAATGTAATAGAGCAAAAACTATTTATTGGAAGTTGATTAAGCTACAGGTCGCTGAACATTTCATGTGCATGTTTATTTATGTGTCATTGTAACGTAATTGAGAATTACGAAGAGGAGCTCAACACTAGATTGTGTCAGTAGGAATTATCAATGATTGAATAACGATAGTTTTATGTGACACCACATGCGTGACAGTTCCCTGGATTAATGGTGATCTTAAACAATCTTTTATGATGTTTTTTACATTGTAAAAGCTAGCCGTAATCTTAATTTGTGACATGTTGTCATGCAAAAAAGAAAAGAAAACATTCCTAATTTTTAAACGGATTTCCCTTTTAGTATAAAAATCCCTTTACAGTTTACAGAAACAGAAAGTTTCAAGAAATAGGAAAAATTAACGGAACAACGTGAATCTGACAACAGCCAAATTAATAAGGGGCGCTGCACAATTAAATGATGAAATAGTCAAACAAGACCAGCCAAGACAACAGATACATATTGGGACTACTGATTATAAAGTGACGGGCACTGGAGTATCTATCTAGCAATATGATTATACATTACTATCGGAGGGATTAATTTTTCCACCTTTTCTACAACCTGACGTCATTTTAAAGTCAAATATACGCTCTTTTACCACAATAGTAACCAAATTTTTTGCATGTACATGTAATCGGAAACAAATAGGAAATATAAAATATTATTTTATTTCATTAGAATTATATTTTGAAATCAAATTTAAATTCAATATTTTATATCAAGGAAAAGGAAATACTTTAAAATCTTGTTCAGGAACATTTTATTGATTTATCTGAATAAGGTGGGTTGGTTTGTTGTACTGTTGTTTAACGGCGCATCAGCAATTTTTCAGCTATTCGATATGAATGCATACACCGCATGAATCAGTCGATTACCTGTCCTGACGCCAAGCGAAAAAGCAGTATTTTTAAATTTAAAAGCTATATGTATGACCGTATCATGGTTCAAACCCACGACTTCTCGCATTTGATAGCAGACGCTCTACCACTAAACCACAAAACCAGTCAGTAAACTAAGAAAGAACGTATAAAACATATTTTGTCTGCATTATGAAGATATAATCTTATACCAACCTTTGCTATATTGCGACCTTAAGAAGTGAAATGTCAAGTGTAAGAAGGTTCACCAATTTGTTCATTTGCAAGTTTATTTTGTCTAATGCTGCCACTAAAAGCGTAATTTTGTGATATGTCAATGACCTTTAGATAATTACGAAGGTGGGTATTAACATTTAATATTTTGTCAATGGGATTTATTTTCGATTGAGTTGTGATTGTTTTATGTCGTATTACATGGGTGTCATGTGCTGAAAACAAGATTTTCTTATACTTAATTATTGTGACATTGTTCGGGGTCAAATCTAATCGTACTTGTGCATTTTCACAAATGCTGTCATACGAAAATGAAAGCTAAAAGATTCTGAACAGGCGAATGCAGAAAGTTAAACCTTGTTATAATGTCCCTTATTAACTTTGCCACTTCGTTATGTTTACATTCATTACAAATCTCACTTAACTTAAAAACTTGACAACAAAAAAGAAAAGCATTGAAAACATTTAAAATCACATATTTTTCGAAGATTTCATCCAACCTTTTTGTTAAAAGAGTTTTAAGAACATAGTTTTTCTCACTTTGACTATATTATGTAATGTAGCTATTTAGTTACAGAACTAGTCAGAAAAAGATAGGCCAAATAAATGAATTAGGTAATTGGAATTAAGCAATAGTTTGAAAGATTCCCCAACATTTTATTTGCATGTTTAATCTTGCTCTATTTCAAAGTAGGAAGTCAGCACTTGAGTCTGTTAGTGGGAATTACATTGGATTGGTAGATGACAGTTTTATGTCACTCGGTATGCGTGTCAATTCCTGGAATAACAATGATCAAGACTAATCCTTTGTTATGTTTATAGAATTGCAATGACAGTCGAGATTACGGCTAGACGTACTTTTAAGTTTTGCAATAATATAGATAATGTTATGGCTTGAAGGGTGTATGAAACAACTTACAAATCCTTGTCCAAATCATAATCACAAAGCAAAGTAAAAACTTTTAAACTGACAAAATAAGTTAAATGCATGAACTTCCACCAGAAAAGTGAGGCCGGGTGCTCACGAAGGGAATTACGTATACGTAACGGTTAAATATTCAGAATGTCTTAGTAAATTTTACCATTCAGCACATTGCAATGTCATACTTCAAATTGAAATTAAAAAAACAAGTTTTGTTAGGTATAGTATTGTGCGTTAACATTTTTATCATGATAAAATGTCATAATTTTTGCCAACTCCAATTTTTAATTTTCACTTATCCTTTTAGAAAAGGTTAAAATATTTCATGACAAAAAATAAAAAATAAATAAAGAAAGCACTTTACAACTGAAAATCGACAAAATTGAAAATTTTAGATAGAAAATTGAAAAAGAAAATAACAGAAGAAACAAGTTATACAAGACAATACAAAAATTGGGATCACTGATGATAAAAATTAAGTTATGTTTATCGGACGATATTTTAGTAATAAAATTGTGTCAATTTGCAAATTTATCATCGGAGAAGCCGCGAAAATTATTCTGATTCTGTACATAAGTGGCTGATAAATTAGCAAATATGACGTGTACTACGTCCAGTACAATGGTAATATAATTATTTTAGAGAGCTCAAATTCCACTCATTCTACTTAAGTCGATCGAACATACCAACAGCATTATCCTACCAAAGAACCAACCAATCCTATATACATGTATGTAGACTAAAAATGATCTAAGCAGATACTTAAACGGATTTTGTTTCAACAAAAGATGGTTTAATAACTTTTGCAACGTAAAATTGATATTTATCCACAGGAAACAACTTGAGAAATAATATTGTCATGTATGAACTAGAATAAGAGATACTAATCAGAGAAGGGATAAGGAAGTAGCAGAACTTCCGCCTACTGATAAATACCCTAAACAGACGTTATTTAATGGATCGCAAAGCTATCTTCCAGATAGTTGGTTTCGATAAGAATAGCGGTTTTGCATTTTAGAAAAAAATGAAATTTTAGTCTAAGAGTATGTTTTTAACTTTCATAAGGTTTTAATTAAATAACAGAGGATAGGAAAGAAGTCACAAACGTTCACGCAATGTTGATGTCGTTAAGGTTATTGGCGTCACAGACTCTTTGTATGTTTAGATCTTTAGTGCAATTTTCAATGTTGGTATGTTTTTTTCGGACATAAACTTGTTTCGTTTAGAATATTTCTCATTTGAAGTTTCTATTTATTTTTTGTATTCAACAATAACTGTAGCAATTCTATTTTCTTCTGCTTTCTTTTATTAAACTACAAATATAATGATTCAGTGTACTACATCATGCCAAATATCCGAAGATAGTACAAAATAGAAAACTGTAAGAAATATTTCCAAACCGTTACAATCTCGGTCTTTGTCCATAGATGCGTCTGCCAACATCCAACGATTTATATTTTAGTCTTGGCCTTGATGTATATGAATTATATCTAGTGTATTGCTCAATAAAAATAATAATATCAGATGGGATAAAAGCTTGTCAGTGTTCATTACAGAAATGAAGTAAACAGTTTAACTGCGCTTTTAAATTCTTCATATATATATATATATATATATATATATATATATTAAGGGAGAGATAGTTATATTGTTCAGAGTATTAGCCATTTTAATATGTCAGCTCCATTATCTGAGAGAATTGTACACGAAAACGTGATATATAACAGACATAATAAATTATAGCAATGCATCAATGAAACCATCCCAGCAGCTAACTCAAACTATATATATATATATTAATTCTATAGCTAAACCTTACGTACTTTGAATATATCGTCAAAATATGTGTTTGTTTATCCTGCGATAAGTGTCTAATACATCAATATGTTTTGTAATTTAAAGATATCTTTATTGTTTGAGAAGATATAATGCATTCTTGATATGTTTATGGCAGCTTAGTTTGACAGTGTTAGACGTCATTGCAACCCGTCGTTTTTGTTGAGATGTGTTATTTACTGTACTGACGTTGACAATATAACGAGACAGATTTTACCCAAAATTCGGAGGAATGATTTTTGACGCAAAATGTTCAATTCACCGTGTTGTCATTTACAAAGTGAAACTTGATACATGGTTGATTGTCAAAAATGTCTCTCTAAATTGAATAGAAATATACACATGTAATTCAAAATACACGATCTTCTTCCTCTCTCTTATCAGAATTCCTGTACAATTAATTAATTGATTTATCAAAATATCTTTAGAGTTATTGCGTAATGAAAATAATGTCATGTTCTCAAAAGGTACATCCTCTTTCCCATTAAAATCAGAAATGATAAAACTTCGAAACATGAATACTGTACACATCACAATGATTAAACTTATTCTATGCTGTGCTCGCGTGCTTAGACAATTTCAAATCTTAATTTTCGCGACACAGCTGAAACTACTTGATAAGATGGCTAGAATTTTGTTTAACGCCGCAAAGTTATGCAACATACTTTTACAGAAGTCTGTATATGAAAAGCATGTACATGGTGACAACCAAAACGATTAAATGATAATAAAACAAGATAAATATAAAGAAGACAAACACCGCCTTTGGACAGATCGAAAACCATGACTTAATCTTGTTTAGAGAACCAGACAGCTTCATGCTCAGAAAAGGATACTCAGTGTTTTACAATATTCGAACTGTACGGTTGTATACTACAGTTCATACAACTAGAAGTACCTGAAATAAAATGTACAAATCACCTCCCTAAGTGATTCCCTTACTGCGTTCGGTCACATTTGCGACACAATTTTTTTACCCAGTGTGAGCCCTGAACGTGTATGGCAATGTTTTGATTATACTTCTTTTGAAGTCATCTTCCCAATCACTCCCCGTATTGATCAACTGGTGGAAGAATGGGTGTATCTTACTTAGCAGGGAAACAACAGCAGTTACATTTACAGGAAATAAGTCAGTTGTGTAGCTGAGATTGCTAAAAGTTCAATAAACTGTTGATAAGATGTTAATTTTATTTCTTATATAATCCGTCTGGTGTCAAACAGTTAATATATACATGTAATATATTTAAATATAACATGTTTACACAAATGTATGTAAATCAGAGAATTATATCACTTTTATCAAAGCACTTTGTAAAAGCAAATCATTTAGTCATTATTTGTCAACTGAATACCTGACTTATTCTTTAAACTACTAAAATTTATTAGAGAAAGTGTGGATTATAGATGTTATGTTGAATGGAGTTTAATCTTTTGAAATCTGTAACAGAATCAAAAGTTATTTTTGTCACGAGTGCAAAAACCGTTTAAACAAATTACGACAGTTACCGATAAATTCCGTATATGGTATTAGAGAAATTTGAAAATTTACATTGGTACTTGTTTCAAGGAATTTTGGCATGAACATTGTTTCAAAACACAAAAATAGATATTCAATGAATTGATCTTATTTCTTTTAACGGAAAGTAATTGGAATAGAAATTGCCAGGAAGATTCGATCAATAAGGGTTTATTCTCAAGGAAATGATCTTCAAATTAGACAATAATTGTAAACAAACAAGATATCCTAATTCTAGCTTTTCAGTTGAAAAGATGTCAACCATGTTTAGCTGTCATCAGTCACTCATATATATCATGATTAGAACCTCAACGTAATACCGTTAGCTGAAAATAGACTTTATATTTTCAAATTAGCGGTATCATCAAGGAAATAGACATTCTAAGAAAATCACATTTAGTGTTGCAATTTGTACTAGAATTTACGAGTAAATGGATCATTATTGTAGGAGCATGCTATGTCCACATTTACAGTTTTAGAATCATACTGTCGGAGAAAAATATCAATCTTTGTTACTTAGCTTTCTTCGATAGAATGTTATTACAGTGCCGGCCATTTTGAGGATAAAATAACAACCTTGGTGCTTCAATTTTAATGTGATCTATCAAGAATAGACAATGTCTAATTTAAACATATAACTGTAATGTGCTTAAACGTACCAGTTTTTTACACTAAATTATATCTTTTTTGCTACTGTATGAAAATGATAGTTTGCCTGATAATCTTCAATAACAGATAATTAACAATTTGTGAATTAATTCTTACTTTTAATTACATGTTTACGATGTATCGCAATAAATGACTTATTAAACTTAAGATTGTGACTGTCAATCGAAGCGTTAAATTTGCTTATAGTTCTTGTTCTGTGAGTAAATTAATACAAGAAATTGCTTTTTATTTTGGCATTATCAAATGTTAACCGTTGTATGTGGAATGAAGGACTTAATATACTGACTTATATTACCTTTCTCTGGAAAGATATCGAGATAGGATGACAATTTGGAAGGTAAGAACAATATATGTAAAATTTTGTATAATTTCATAATTAACTGTAATTTCTAAATCATTAGTCTCTAGAGACCGTGTCATCTGGGATTGATTGTCTAAGAAATTGAACGTTCTTAGGTTACAAACTTGGGGGTTTGAAATTGACGAACACTTTATCAACCAAAAGTGTCGTGTCAATGATATTTAAGATTAAATATACTGATTTTAGCAGTTAAATGACGGAGACTGTGAAATGTGGATGCAAGTGAATTCATAAATTGTCGCCATTAACAATAAAAACCCATGCGCATTTTAGCAACTGATGATTATTAGAAGACGCAATTGTGCTAGACTATCTCCTATTATATTAGAATAAGAAATATTAATCTTAATCTAGGAAGTGCTTACCCTTTCGGAGCACCCGACTTATTTCCCTTGGTGTAAGTCCGTGCATTTATCATTATAATTATCTTATTACTATTTTGTCAGTTTTCACGGTTTTTACTTCTTTTTAATGTGATTTTTCACGGACCGTTATGGTATGTTTGTGGTTGATATATGCCTTTGTTTAGAATTACTATAGAAATAATAAGCTTATTGTTTTATAATGTGAGACCAGTGATTGACATATACTTGTATCCACACTCCTGGACACAAATGTGTCGGTGTATTAAGTGGATTTCGAATATTTTCCATTTAAGACTTCTCAATTCTTTGTGAATATTCTTCTCGTCAGTGAGCGATTATTCGGTGAAACTCGATGTCACACACTAGTAGCGTTATGAGATATATTTTAGTCTTTCCACAAGGTAAAATATATCGCCTCCATTATACAGCCTTGGGTTCTAATGGATTTGATTTTGATGACATTATAAAAGATACACAAGATTTTGTCTAGACCAATAAACCTAGGAGCTGACAATTTTCGTAAATGCGATCACTTATTCAATTAGAGGATGCAGAATCCAATAAATATGTGTGGATTGATCTCTCTATTGGATGTCATTAAAATCTAAATACGGTCCCCAATAACGATCAAAAATACATAAATACTGTCAATTTTGTCACATACGACCCAAGTAGTGGGTAGTTTTAGTGCTTACACAATATAATATATAGTGGACTTTCAAACAGATAAAAACGATGTGACATTGATAAAAATGGTGATATATTGACTACTCTTATTTTTCCAATCATATCCGAAGGGAAACTGTACATAGGATGTAATTTGCTTAGTAATTACGCAACACAATATGTCGTGGGCTTAAGAAAAAGATAATACCGTTGCAACGTTGACCGCAAATGGAGATATATTGACCATAAGATATCATTTAAACTTTAATTTTTATTTTCTTTCCATTCAAACACGAAAGGAGACTGTACATAGGTGTAATTCACGTAGTAATTATACAACAAAATAATTATGTAGTGGGTTTAAAACTGAAAGAAACGGCGAAATATTGACCAAAGATGGTGTAATAATGACCACAGAAATGATTGTAAGTTTAGATGTGTTTGGGTAACTGTTCCTAACAGTAACTGTCGCTCCTGAATGATATAAGGAGCGACAACTCTGTTTAAGACACGTATTAAACCATATTTTTGCGTAATTTAACGATTTGATTTTACTAATACGTTTGTGATAAATGAAGTATAATCTAGATTATAGTAGATCAAAAACAATCACACTAGTCCATGTTCACATCACAATAAAAGAGTACTTATTCTGGTGTTATTGGCGTGACATCTTAGAGTAGATACGTAAAACCTCAAGTGCAGCATAGTCAAGACTTAAATTTACAATACTAAGTGTGACTTGAAATGAATTGAGTCTTGGCATTAATAGTCACTGTCAAGATTTGGTTAATGGTTCAGTTTGTTTGTGTTTGATTGATAATATCGGAACGATCAGTTCGTGGATGGTGCAAAGAAACCCTAATGAAAAGGGTCGTCATCTTTCATTCTGTATCAGCAAACAAACTGGTAACATTTCTAATATTGGGATCTGTCCGATTGGGATGCATTCTAACGTGGGAGGTGAGAGAAGTTGTGACCGAAAATTCACCGCTTTTAACCACTCGTCGACAATTTTTATTTTTATCTTGAAACATCTAATATCAGTATGTAAAAAGCCATACTTATCGATTCTCAATATAATCCAATTAAGACTTCAAGGACAGTCTCCGCCAGGTAAATATCGTATATATGGTCACATATGGCTGATAAAAGCAGGCATGTTGATAATATACAAAATGCTAAGTAAATAACTTAGAAATCGGATTATCCCTTTAGAAATCTAAATTCAACAGTATTCAAAAAAGGAATTATCTCCCCTTTAATTCAGAACAATTCATGGCAGGTGTTACCAACATGAAATTACCTAAATATCGGTAGTTAGGACTCCTCCATGTTCATGACAGCAATTGGTTATAGTGCAATTTGGTAGGGTAGAATATTATTTATTTTTCCTTTTTTGTTTTTAAGGCTAATGAAATTTTATTTCAAAGTTTAATATTTAAAATATTTCGGAATATGTGTTACAATTTTTTTGGTTTCCCTCATTAGCATATTTATAATCACTACTAATCCATGTCCAAATCATAATCCCAAAGCAAAGTAAAAACTTTTAAAATTGCAATTGATTGTTATCACATGAACGTCTACAAGGAGAATGAGTTCAGATGCTCAGGATGGATGAAATGTCCTATTGAGCAACGCGCATCATGCGGTTTATCAAAATTATATAAAAATTCTGACTTCAAAATATCAATTTTTACCATTTATTGAGACTTGTGATACAAAAAACTATAAGCATATCAGCACATTAAATCATTTAAAAATATAAGGGTTGTTAATATTTTCTCATCCATTGTCTTTCAAAAGCCAATACCAGTAGGAACATCCCACTCAAATCTGACTTGATAAATGTATTTCGTGCCACAAGCACTTTAATCTCTCGGCATATAGATGTGATTCAATTTTGATTGTCACATCAAACTATTATTTCTATTATTGCTGTCATTACGACTGATATAAAAAATTTCAGACACACCAATTAAATGTATCTACATAATTCATTGTATCATTAACCCATATAATTGTTGTATTTATTCATTGATTACTAAATAAGCTGCAAACCATGTCACGACATTGTACTTGTCACCCGGTAAAATAAGGTGAATCAAATAAAATAAATAAATAAATAAATAAAAATTATTAATAAAAATGTAGGTTGTGCCAGTGGCACAAACAATTAATTATTAATTTAAAAAAAAGTTTTATTGTACCCGGTAAAATAAGGTTAATCAAATAAACAAATGAATAAATAAATAAATAAATAAATAAATAAATGTGTAAATTGCTGTCCTGATGACAAACAATTAATCATTAATTAAAAACAGTTTTATTGTCATCATCACAATATTGTTGATTAATGTGATCCAAAATAATCAAGGATATATTTGACGCCCAATAATTCCATATTTCTTTTATTTTCAATTGTGATTACATACATATTGGATGTAGCTAGCTAAATATGTGTATATGTGTAGTTTAGTTTACTCTACCTGAGAACCGGACCTCCATTCCCTGTTAGAAGTTTACGGGTTCACGTTTTTTTGTCCGTTTTGCTGTATTAATTTATAGATTGTGTTTTGGACATAGTCTTGTATGTTTGTTTTTTGACAAATAGTAAGGTTATATGAACCGGATATGATCACATGATATGTTTTTGGTATTATTTTTTATTTTAGTTTTTCAACCAAACCTTGATCAAATGTCTGTCCCATATAATCAGGTAACAGTATTCAGCCCACGTTGATCACGTGCAGCCATATTGGCCTGAACTGTGGAAAAAATCCGGTATGTTTTATTATGCAATAAAACGGTAAATTAGCGATATTAAACCAATGTTATTCCTGATCACAATTCTCGCAGAACAAAAAAAAGAAATAAAATTACTATGTATTGAATCATTACATCTATAAGATTATTATGATTTTGTTGATAGTGTCGCAACAGGGATGAAACTTAACTAATTTTAGTCCGAGGCCCAGCTCACTCCAGGACGGAAGCTGCGGTAGAACTAAATAGCTAAATTTAGGGACTGGGGAAGAAGTTGTAGCGGTAATACCTAAATATAATTTATATAGTTTGGGGCATATTTATATTTAGGGGGTCCTACTAATGTTGATTCATGTTGCATGACCTTGTTGTTTTGATGTTTTCTTCGTATTGAACATCTTGGCTATCGGGGGCATTCATGCCTTTACTGTTTATAGTTAATCTAGCGTGTCTATAACAATTACATTTTGGATTGTTATCTATCATAAAGTGGAATTTCTGAATTAAAATAAGCGTGCAAATACGCCAGAAAGTTACTGTTTGTAAATAATGCCATTGATTTGTACCATTTATACTGAATTATGACAAGCAAAGATTTTATGGAATTTATATTGCATTGTCGCAATAAACAGAACGGATTTAAATTTACATTTATTGGGGGTATTTGCAACAACCATAGTAGACTCGATCACATTTTCTACTGAAATAGGATTTTCCGTATCCAAGTACAGGGACAATTATTATGGAACACATTTTCTATTAAACCGGGATTTCCATTACAAAATAGCGTAAAAAAATTATTCTGGATAGCATTTTATACTAAAAGAGAATTTTCCATATCCAAACAGCCTGGAAAATTATTCTTGATCATATTTTCTATTACAGCAGGATTTTCCTTATCCAAATTGGCTGCAAAATTATTCACGATACTAAAAAGTGATTCCAAGTAGCGTGTAAAATTATCATGGATCTTATTTAGTACTAAAACATGATTTTCTGTATCCAACAAGCGTGAAAAATTATCCTGATAAAAGTTTAACTATGCAGTATATTGCCGTAAATTATAGTATACATGATTAGTGGTGAGGTCTGACATGTAATTACACACACAATTATTGAGAATGACAATAATTTGTAACATAAGAGAAGGCAGACTTTACTAATGTCATTCTGTGTAGATTCATTAACCAAACTCCTCTCTTGGGAAAGATCACACATCCTTCTTAACAGAAACTTAAATCATCTAACAAGTCTAAATAAGGAATGATGGTAAAAGACAGCCGATGTTTAATGTTATATATGTATATACGTGACTTACTATCAATATAGGCTTGTTGAGCTAATTTGGAATACTTTATCGAGTAAGTATTGTTTTTAATTTCACAGTTTGGTAGGTTTATCTTTGCGTTATTGATTCAGTTTTTATATAAAAAACAACTTTTCAATGAATTGTCTTAATAACGGATGATTGTAAAAAATGAACGTGGATGGTTTATGTTACAAATAAGTGACTTATTGTCACTTTAGGTTTGTTGAGCTATTATGAAGTTTTTTATCAAGTAAGAATTTCACTGCTTGTTAAGTATTAACGTTTTTGTAATTGATTTTTTAAATAAAAAGAGAAGACTTTTTTCAATAAATCGTCTCAATAAGGGATGATGGTTATATTAGATTCGGACATGGATTAGTATGTTTGTTTTTGATATCTATAAGTGACTTACCATCACTCTAAGTTTGTTGAACTAATCTGGAATAGTTATCAAGTAAGTATTATTATTTCACAACAGTTTTATAGGTTTATCTTTATAATTGATTCAGTTGATTTTTTATATAAATGACATACTTTTTAATGAATTGTCTTAATAGCACATGCCTTGAAAAGACATAGAGTGGATGGTTTATGTTATATATCGATAAGTGACTTACCATGACTCTAGGTCTGTTGAGACAATTTGGAATATTTATACAAATAAGTATTTTTATTTTAGTGATGTTTGTTACGTATCTTTTTGTAATTGATTCAGTTTTTTATAACAAAAAGATACTTTTCAATAAATTGTCTTTACAACGGATGATGGTGTGTAAGAGAGAGAGAGAGAGTTGATGTTATGTACCATTAAGTGACTTGCCATCACTCTTGATTTGATGATCCAATTTGGAATATTATAAATATTGAGTATTTGTATTTCACTACTGTTAATTAGGTATATTTTTGTAATTGATTCAATGTTTGTAAAGAAAGAAGAGAGACATTTTCAATAAATACTCCCAAAAACGGATCATGTTAAAAGACAGACTGGATGGTTTATGTTATATATAAGTGACTTACCATCACTCTAAATTTTGTAAAGCTAATTTCGAATATTAGTCAAGTAAGTATTTTAACTTTATTATAGATAGGATTTATTGATTGATAATGTTTTCAATATTTGTGGAAAACGAATCCGTATTAGTATCAATTAGTATTTTAAAATTTTGGCCTATTTATTAAGTAATTTTTTATGTTTTTATTTGTTACGATTTAGTGAATTTTTTTGTCTTATATATTTTAAATTTTGATGGTTAGTATAAATTGATATTAAGAGTTAAACTATTTTCTATTTGTGAAAGTACAGACGATTTAGTCGGGTGAAAATGGTAAATCTTCATTAGTATTGTAGCACAAGATAAGGCAAAATGGACAACAGATATATTTGCAATACTATAAAATACGTAAGAAAAAAGTCTGAAAACCTCGATAGACCAGATTCACAGCTTAACAGTCAATGTATAAACTAAATAGCTTTGTCATCTCTCGTTTTATTGGGTATATTAATCTAGTTTAAAAAAACAAGAATCGTAAAACCATATACGGTTAAAGCGGATTACGACACGTATACGTTTTCTATACGATAGTCTTATTAATGTTTGACATACTGTTATGATTCTGGCATTTATAACTGCATGCGTGTCTTCTAAACATTCTTAATATATTTTTCTTTTTGTCGGATTCCATATACCTCATGATACCTGCACCATATCATGGCACTATCTGGACATTTGCTCCATATCCGTCCAAAGTAGTTTGTTTATTTATTAAAGAATCCGTTATGTTTTTGTTTGTTATTGTCATTAGCTTACAAGTTGCTAGACGTATAATAAGCAAACCGATTTACATGTAGACAATACTAGATGATCAGTGGTCCCCATATCTTTGTATTTGCTTGTATGTTGTTTGGCTTTTTTTTTTTTTTGTCATTTGTTTTTTAAATGGCGTGTAATTGCTTGCGTCAGCTATTCAGAAATACATGTTTTCAGCACATTTCTTCTTAGTTTGGAAGGATAGAAGGAATTATCATCAAGAACAAAATACTCACATCTTCTTATTTTAAAATATGTTCAAATAAAATTTATTAATCAATTATTCATCATAAATAGTGGCCAATTATTGCAAACTGTACTCTAGTATTTCTTACTCTTAATTTGCAAGCTTCAAAGTTTTGACTTTGCATTTCTAATGGTGATGTGAACATTGACCGGAATGTCTGTTTTTGATAAAATTTATCAACATCATTGTCCCTTACATTTGACGATATAATCTTATGCCCCACCCAGTGTCCTCGTTCGTGTCCATTAAATGATAACAATAAAAATAATGAATTTTTTTATACATGTGTATTATCATATTCCATAACAAATTTCTGTATTTAATGCCATTAATGTGTAAACGTCAATTAAGTTTCAAAGTACGATTTCCAGTTGCCGTTTTGGTCTTTGTGTGGGGGCTTAATAATTGGTTCCTTAGTATTTTGTTATAAAAACGCCATACTTCGGACTATTTAAACTCGGATGCATCTGCTGTCAAATTAATATAAAGCAAAAGTTCCTTAAGCTTTGCAATCACAAACTAGTTATTCAACTGTTTAAGTTGTTTTTGAGTCTAGTTTTTTCAGATATCGATCGTTTTAACACGAATAAAAGACCGTGGAATATAAACTACGGCCTGGAATTCGACCTTTTTCCATTCTAAGTTTGACTTCAATTTAAGGAAGCGTGTTCTATTTTAGAATTTTTATAATTAAAAATAAAGTCAAAAATAACATAGAGATGTATATGATGATAGTCATTATGATGAACCGGTTTTTCCTCAGTGTTGTAAAGATATTATACACATGATAAAGCGATCAATAGAATTTGCGGTATACATTCTTTTATCTATTTTGATATTTGTCAATATTTATGAACATAAAAATAAGAACAATATAAAAAAAATCAAATATCAAACTATATAATTATCTCCCTTTTTCTATTTGAACGCATGCAAGTTGTAAAAAAGCCAAATTACATCATTTATGAGTGAGTGAATTATTGTTTAAAGCCGCATCAACAATATTATATCTATTCGCATCATACATCATTTTTGAGATCTATATCATACTTAACAGAGAACTTATCATCTTCGGTTTTAATTTTGAATTTTTGAATATTCAACCATACTAACTCAATTTTAATTGCAAGACATCAGTGGCCGAGCGTTTACGGATAGCACCTTCTCTGTGCCAAGTTTCCTATCCCACTCAGGTCAAATTCTTATGTTAGAAATATAAAAAATTAGGTTGTCGAAGGTAGGCGTTTTTCTTTGGCGCAGAGATTTCTTCTAAACTCCCGGAACTCATCGTCTTGATTATATGAAAGAATCTTAAAACGACATTACTCTAATCCACTCTTAACCACTTAGCTTATTTTACCAACATTGCCTCATAAATAAAGAATGTATTTATGTTGGTTAATTTAAATGCTTGTAACAATAATAAATCAATGGTTTATATATAGGTATTGAATAAACTATCCGTTACCATTCAATAAGTGAAATAATCATTTAAAAGTTGATCAATATTTGTGAACTACCGTTTGTACAAAACGAGAAAGGTGTAAGGCCCACAACATCCACTCTGCCGGATACAACTTTCTATGCCATCAAAATAGACAAAAAAGATTTTCATAATTAGTGGTTTCAGTTTTGCGGTTTTATTGATTGGTTAGTTCCTTACTGATGTAATTATTGCTTCAATTTTAATTGAATTGGGCCAAAGCAAATGCTATCTGGCGGGGATATCTAGCTTAACAGAAAATTCTTACTCTTAAGGAGCACCAGGGCTTTCTTCTCTAGTGAACGTTTTTATGTTTAATTTACGAACTGCATAGTTTGTTTTAGGTTGTGATTAGTCAGAGGATGGTGAATAGGCTTGAGGCAAATTTGATAGTGAAGTTGTTTTAATGCTTTATTGTGAATGTTTCTCCTCGTGGTCTAAATATTTGTACACCTTTTCCTGTTCATTTTGCACGTTCCTTAATGTCATAAACTTGTTTCGTGTGTTATGTTGTCATGGTTGTTGCCATTAAATGTCTTTTCCTCTATTCAAAAAAGTCTGATATACAGAGGTGTGTGAGAAATACTATCAGTTTGCTTGACGAGGGTCGGTAGTTTTAGCCGAGCACCCCTCTTTCCTACATCACATCAGAACCTACCTCCTCTATATAATAGATTTATTGCCTCTGAGTGAGAGAGATATGAACATTTGTTCACCGACAACAAGTCAAATTTTCCGAGGGCAAAACCTTTAAACAAAGGTCATAAATTGTTTATTGTATCGAAAGAATGGAGGTAAGAAAGACATAACAAAAGAAAAACATATTTTAAAAAAGACTGTCTGGAAGGTCTTTCTTCGACTCATTTATTTTTCTCCTGTCTGAATTAATCAAATGGTGATACTATGTCTTCAGAGTGATACATGATGCCTGATAACATGATCCAAAGATACAATCCAATTACAGATCGTATAGTTTCTTTCTAATGAGGTATAATAATGGGGATAAACCCTAGTAGGGACATACAAAAACAAAGTTACTTAAATTGTTAATTGACGCAAAGCTTACATTTTTTACTAGTTAGGCGTAAAGTTGTCGACCAACTTATTCATATGTGTGTTAAAATGACGTACCCACTGATATTGTAAACAAATATTAATAGCAGGAAAAGTAATCAAGATGCAGATATAAATAATTACTAGAATACATTATGTGATATTTAATTCGTTGATATAGAAAGGTATATGTATATTATACAATGACAATCTGATAAAGTAACAAGTATTGATCGATTCCACATGATATTGAAATCTACATCCTTCCCTGTTTTGTTTGTTTTAATTTCTAAAGAGAGGTTTAATAAAATGTTTGATGCACAAAACCGTAAACATTATTTAAAATCATAATACCTAAATGTCTCTGATTTGATCAGATATGTTCATCGACTTAGTCATCATTTATGTTAACAAACATTCAACAGTGGGAATTAAATTTGACCAGAAATTTCATCACCTTTGCCAGTTAAACATTATTATAAACAAAGTAGATGTCTTGACTTTTCGACACTTCAAATCTGTATTGTTTATATGCATTAATATGGTTCAATCTTGGTGACCCAGTCTATTTACATAACATAATCTTCACATGTAAGAAAACACTTTTGACCTTACATTTTTTCACACTATACGTAACTAGCTAACTAGAACTGTTCCTTTACAGCAAAATAAATATAACCTAATTTTAAGATATGACCTTTTGATCTTGATTTTTTACCTATACACATATATATGGTATGCGACAGATCGTCAAAAAGTTTTGAGGGGGTATAAATTATGACCCTGTTCATCAGATAAAAATAATTAACGTAATAACGCTACACATGCTTTTTTACATATTATGTTTACATATCGTTCGCAATAAGTACTCTTAGATTAATTAAAACCATTTATATAACGTAACCCTGATTCAGTACAATCTTTTGTCCATTTCCAACTCGTACTTTTCCGGTAGATCTAGAATTATAAAAAATAACAAATAGCACGCGGTTTGGAAGCAAAGTTGGCTTGCACTCCCCGCTGATATTATTGTTTCAGATACAATTTCATGGAATGGATTTGTGCTGTTTAAGTCAAATTTATTAGAAATTAATAGAAACCTGATATCTCCTCAGTATCTATAGAGTTTCATGTGGGATTGATTTATCTATTATATGTATCAATTACTGCCAGCGATCACATTCCGTTTACCTGTATTTGTTCTACTGTGAATTACCTGAAAATGTATACGTATAATCTTGTAAACACTCATTTGAAAGATGAATTGTATACAGAAATAAGCTTTAGAAATGAATGATAGTCAGCAATGGTTTATTCTGAATTTTGAACTTTAACTTCAAATTTAAACTCATTTAGGAAAGATGAATTTTATACAGAAATAAGCTTTAGAGATGGATGATGTACAGCTGTGGTTAAGTATGATGTTTGATATTTAGCTTGAAATTTATGAGGAAGTAAAGTTGATTAGAGCTCTCTATGTCAAGTTAGAAAGATGAGTTTTATACAAAAATAAGCTTTTACAAGTGGACGATATATAGTTTAATTCTGACGTTTAAACTCTAGCTTCAAGATTTGGAGAAAGTGAGATTTATTTAGCTGGCTATGTCAAGTGCAATTATACAGGTTTTTATAGAGGGGAAACATGTTTGACGCTATAACCTATATAATCAGCGAGGCTTATTTAGTATTGAAATTAGAGTTCTGACGTTTTATTCTTTAATATATATGAGTTTTAGTGAAAGAGGATCGAATCTTTATACTGAAATCATGGGTGTTGTAAATTGTATGGATGTATAAATAACACGTGGGAAAAAGATACATCTCTGGACAATGATGTTTTTGTAGAGTTTATTTTTAATTTTGAAGAAAATGAAATACAGAATCATTGTACTAAAGCATTTAAGAGAGAGTTGAATTTTGCCACGTTCGTGAGCCTAATGGTTAATATAATTGGATTGGAATGACTTATGCAAGTGGAGAATGTTAAAGCTCTACATATGGAATATTTGTAATTTTGTATTTTATTGATGAATTTGGTAATTTTTTATACAACCTTAAATGCAATAAGGAGCGAACTATTCTACGCAGCAATTCCCAGGATCAAATTCATCAGTGAATAAAGTGGTATAATTTATCCAAGGATGTTTAGTATGGAAATGATGGAAAATTACTGGAAAATTTATCTAGTCGCTAGTAGGCTGAATTTATAATAAAATAATTATATATAAGTAGTAATATCCATTTGACTGTATAGATGCACAGATAAAATTTGACAAGATTGATAAATTTTCATTCTTTTAAGATACATTCGCTAAATTTCAATTTCAAATGGTTGGATACATTTGATGTTAGTCAAGATAACTTTATTTTATTTCGGACATTAGAAATGGAATTGTTGTCAGTCTCAGCAAAATTCAATTCAACAAAAAGTGACATAGTTTTGGAAATTTTAAAAATTCAATAAATTTCAGACAACGATATATCAATGTTCACGGATTTTGATTAGTTTACACCATTTTTGTATGTAAACAAATGAGAGTTCTTAAGAATTTGAATACCTAATGTTGCTTCGTCAATCTAATAATATTTAGTGACGGTTGTTGTGAAGAATATCTGTAGAAACAAATAGCAATAATTTGTGAATGACAACTTGTATTCGTGTGGTTTTGTTTAAGTATTTGTAATACTTTTACTGAATACACAGTTCATGGCATTTAAACACATTGATATTATATTATTGGTATAGAAATAGGCAAACTACTGTGTTGAAAAAGTGCAGGAACTATCTCTAAATCATAGATTTAGAGATACCTCTAAATTTCCCTGTGAAAAAAATATCATGACATTGCATGAGGGATAGCGTTACTGTTGAACAAGTGCAGAAATTACATTGAAATCCCATGAATTGTATCTTTAAATCGTTTTGAGCAAATGCAATAACTATTTGGATATAACATGATTTTATAAGGGCATAAAAGGGATATATTTGTTCAAAAAGTTTTTCACGATCTTTACGTATCTTATGCCGATATTGCAAACATCATATAACTGGATATCAAAATATATCTTCGTATATAAGTGGTGATACATCTTTATTTTCAATCTCATATTGATGAATTCTCAACATACCAAAACACAAACGGGATAAGAGTATGTCTCCCGTACATAGTTGAGTTCTTTGATTCCACGAAAATTGTTATCCATATTCACCCAATTTTTTTGTTTCACGACATTGATCTATTTACAACTTATGACGCAGGATATATCCCCAGACCTTGAACCATGCACCATGTATATCGCACTGCAGGTAGGTATTATATTATTACATTTAATCTGATGGCACTTTGAAGTACCACTAGTATGTGTTCCGTCCGTCAGGGATAATAGTACAAATCAATGCTTTGGGTATACCTTTCTTGGGTTAATCCTAGTTTTGCTGCTAGTTAAAATTTGAAGTCCCCAAAAACTAACGTATACTCCCTCACACAAAGTATTTCCTTAGCTACATTTGGTAAAATATATTTTTTTCAACATCTTGAAAAAAATGGATTCACAATTTTGATCAAAGTACTGGAGTGTCGCAAAATTACAGAAAAGATTAATTCAAATCTAGATATCATCTCCGGTGTGATTGGAAATGTTTATCGAGTCGTGATGATGTTGTAAACATAAGACAAACTGTCCGACATAGTGTTTAACCATTGTTTGGTAATCTATTTGTTTTTTTAAATGATCACTGCTTGTACAATAAGTGGGATGTTTCTACCACACCACCACGCCGCTGAATATTTCAGAATCCAAATGTAATTATTATTTATAATCTTGTCTTGATTGATTGTTCTGATATAACTCGTATTGTCTCATTTGTTGTGCATGTTGTTCAGTTGTTACAAATTTTGTACTTTCTAAAATGGAATGGCTGTACAAACTAAGACGTTAGTAACTGGGCATCCCAAAATGCTTAATACATTGGGTATATCCAATATATTTTTTCAGTTTGGCTGCGTTTAGATTCCAATGCAAGTGCAATACCTTTAATGAAAAGTTGATTTAGTTTTATTTAAATATTCATAGTTTGTTTAAATCAACAAGGCATGTGTGAATACTGCACCGTTGATGTTTGTACTTTATTCCAATGCAAGTGCAATGCCTTTAATGTAAAAGTTGGTTTAATTTTATGCAAATATTTACAGTTTGTTTAAATCAATCAGATATGTATGGATAGTGCACCGTTGATGTTTGCACTTAGCATAATATCCAAATGGGTTCTATTGAAGTCGAGTAACAGTTATCTATAACATTTAGGAAAGTTATTTTTTACTATACATTAGGTACTGGTGCACCGTTGTATGACGAATCATCTTTGTACTATACTATGATGCATTTTAATTCATCTTAAGTAAGACAGAAAATTGTATAATCCCATTAGATTTTCAGAAAAATTGGAATCTCTACTCAAATTAATGATATATGAATTTGTCCTAATATTGGGATGAATGCCAGTGTAACCGTAAAAGCTTGTTTTGTTGTGTATTCTAGTGGGAATTATTGATTTGCATGATCGTTTACTGCCGATCAAAATTAATTATATTTATTTGCTGTAAACGTAAACAGTTTCTCAGCGCATCAGTGGACCTAGTTAATGACTTTCGACGTTAAATTGTTCATCACAAATATAAATGTTATTAAGAAAGATAAATATTTGGAGTGGAATGGGGTATGATGTAACGGTGTTTTACGCCCCAGTCAATTTTTTATTTATACCGATGCGATCAGTTCTTGGGTACCAAGTGAAAACAATCTACTTAAAAACTTTCCTGACATTTTTGAAGTGGAATGGGGTGTGGCGTAACGGTGTTTTACGCACCAGCCGTTTTCTTCGCACTGATACGAGGTGATCAGTTCTTGGATACCCGGTGAAACCATACCTAAAACTTTTCCCACACAAGGATCTGCCTAAATGGGATCTGAACCCTAGGTGATAAAAGGAAATGTATTTTACAAGTCCGTTCAGTTACCAGAGGACCAAACATAATTGGTGCGATGGAAATTAGAAACTCAAATGATGTTGTTGACGATCCAAAAACTTCTTCTTGAAATCGTTCTGTGTTTTCTACATTTATTGTACAGAGGAATTTGTTTTACTAATCATTATTTGTTTTCCATAGAAAATGCTAAACTAGCAAGAGATTTGACCGCCCTGAAGTGGAATGTCCAAACCAAGGTCCCAAAGCATAGCAAAAACTTTGAAGCTGGCAAATAAGTTTAATCACGTGAAATTCCATCAGGAAAGGTTTTTGGCACGAATTGTTATTATATATATATATATATATATATATATATATATATATATATATATATATATATATATATATATATATATATATATATGTAGCAAAGTCTGAAAGTCTCCTCACATGACCATTTCAATTACCTATTACAAAAACATTGGTTGTGATTAGAAATTGTATCAAATGGCGTGACAAAACAATTGTTAATTTTATGTTATCAAAAGCAACGTCTGTCTTATGTCCAATAACAAGGAAAGGTTTCCATCAAACAGAAACATACTGTTCAATGTTAAAATCGCAATAACAAAAGCAAAGTAACAACTTTGAAAACTGACAAATTAAGTAAGACTTGGTGCTCCAGAAATGTAACCACCTTCTATTAAGCTATCTTCACCCGTCACGTGTGTAATTGAAACTGTGAAATAAAAGACACGAAGGTATAGGGCGTCATATATATCAAACCTTTTTTCAAAACATTTTTAGATCTCCCACTCTTTTCCTATTAAACGAACAAATAGATTTTAATTTGCTAAGAAGACTTTTAAATACCAACTCTTTCAAATTTTCTTTTATAGCATTTTTATATCAAGTGAAAATATCTCATATCATCTCTTTTAATTCTTAAACAAAGCCGTGTGTAATCAAAATTGGTATTGAAAGGAACATGGAACAATTAGACATCAAATATGTAAAACATTTTTATCAAAACCCTTTTAAATCACCAAAGATCTTTAAATACCACTCTTAAATATTTTTCTTTATAGCATTTTTATATCAAGTAAAAATATCTCATATAATCTCTTTTAATTCTTAAACAAAGCCAAAAGATACGTACGCTTATCATTTTTTTCAAGTAAATCAATGTCACTACAGAAATAATTGTTTTGTTTTACCAATGTTTCAGTAAAGGTTGATGATGTATAGAATGTAGTAGAATCATAAGTCATTATCTAGATAAACAGACTAATAGTTATCGATTTGTTTACATAGGTATTTTAACTTTTTTTAAGGACCAGGTAAAGTAGTACCCTAGAACTAAGGTAATTAATTGTGATCGTACACTGAAAAAAAACGTTATTGATCGAAGAAGTTTATTGGTGCAGTGCTTAAGTTTTTTTGCAATATTTGATCAAACATAACTCATCAATCTAAATATAAGAATTGATATTGTTAGAATGGTGTCATTTTGGTGCAGTTATTTTGTTTTAGCTCATCTGAGTAAATGCTCAAGATGGGTTATTTCAAATACCCTTTTATCCGTTGTCAATTATCCATCTTTCCTCTCCCTTCCTACATCACCCTACGTCTTTAAACATTTTACTTAAAAGATATTCTCTAGAAACAGTAAACCTTTGACAACGAAATTTTTAGAGGTATCCACTAAATCTGTGACATTTGCTTGTCGTTTGACATGATAATGATTATTATTGCTGTTTTGAAATTAGCTACACATACTCTTTCCGAAACAACGGTGATTTTTGTGTCTGTAGACTATACGATTTTAAAGTCCCATAATACTGAAATTACACTGTCCAAGACATATCTCCATTGAATACACCTACATACAATACACTTTTGTTGTTTGTTGAATACGTTGTTTTGAGATGTATATACTATAGTCTGTCAGCGATATTGTGGCAGAGTGTTTATAAACACGGGCGAGTTTATTATACACAAAAGGTATTAATACCGTGTTACCGTATACGTATATTCACGCCTTTATGCGTTCATTTGTCAACTCCACCTTTATACATCCCTATTCTAGGCTATCTATATTACATGGACTCCTCCATATTTATAAACACTCTCCAACAATATCGCTGACGGACTATAGTGAACCGTATGATATATAGCTAAAATGCATTTTCTCTTTTCTTACAGGAACTTACCGAAACCTTTGCCATGATGGAAAATCCCGGTATTCCTCTTGTGAAGGCTAATGGACAATACTCAAGATACGTTAGTACCGAACAATTAATACACGAAAGCAGCATCATGAGTTCAAGTAGCAAATTTGAAGAGGTCAAATCCAATCTGGGTTTCCGGTTGCGCACGCGCAAAGAACTGATAGGCAAAAGAACAAGTGTAGTTAATGTGTCTTTCTTGTTAAGCATTATTGGTATAGCTTTGGCTGTCTTAGATACAGAGTTACAATTTGCTAATGTAGTTACTCCTGATGACGTCATTTCTATAATTATTCGTTCAGTGGTTTCCGTGACAACATTAGCATTAATAGCGTCTGTATTAGCATATAATGCAATAGGTTTAAAATTAGATTTAATAAGTGCTGGTCTTGACAATTGGCGTCTAGTTGTTAATTATAGAGTGATTCTTAAAACATTAGCTGAAGTTGTAGTTTGTTCCTTTCACCCGTTACCATTTAGTTCAGGAAAAATCCCGATGGCAGTAGTGCGAACAGATGAGAATTCAGAAGTAGTTTATGAATTTGAAATGGTCCCTGCAAATTGTATACTAGCGATTTTAATGTTTCTTCGATTATACATTCTAATGCGGTTTTTAGTTGTCCATAGTAGTTTGTTTAGGGACACGACGGTCCAGAGTCTTGGGGCTCTCAGTAAAGTCAACATAAATGCCCAGTTTGTTTTTAAAGCTATTATGACAACAAAACCAATCTTGTGTTTGACCTCAATACTAGTAACGTGTCTGTTCATAGATAGCTGGTCGTTAAGACTGTGTGAATATTACGCCAATCCGAATGGAGGAAAGGATTACTACGCACAAGCTTTGTGGCTGACGACGGTTACGTTTCTCACCCTCGGGTACGGAGATGTTGTTCCAACCACAGTCTGTGGTCGTGTTATAGCTATACAAACGGGAATGATGGGCGTTGGAATTATGGCACTATGTGTTGCAGTATTAGCTAGAAAACTAGAACAAACAAGGGCAGAAAAATATGTTCATACCTTTGTCCAGCAAATATGTTTGGACAAAGTTCGAAGACATTCCGCTGCTGATGTAGTCAAACAGTCTTTCAGGGTATGGCAGCTACGACGTCGAGGTTTCTCAAAAGATGACAGGTGTGTGCTTAAGCATAGGAGAAAACTACTGGATTCAATAAGAACAATGAACGAGTCACAGTTTACTAAATCGGCTTTGCAGGATTTTACAGTAGGAACTGTAGAGGTTTCCAAGGGAGTTAATGAGGTCAGTAAAATAGCGTCTAATATAAAAGAAGACCAGGATACGATGCAGACCAGATTAGATTCACTTGAGAAAATGGTGACCAATATTCATTTCCAACTTCATGAAATGAAAGAATATTTCAAAGACAAGTCCAAAGAGAAGAACAAAGAAGAAGCCGCCGAATCAACTTCTGTTAGGGTTTAAACAGACTGTCTCCGGTTTCACAATCATTCCTTAACTATGATTTTTCAAAACTTAAACTACTAGAATTTCAAATTTTAATAATTTTGTTAAGTTTTAAGATATTGAATTAGTAAGATGTCATGTGGAAGATCATTTCAAGCTTATGATATTGGAATTAAGTTTTTGTTAAAAATATTACTTTGCAGTTCCGAATACAATTGTCAAAATTTGCGAAACTTTAAATTAAGGAAACTCTTAGTTGAAGAATGATTTTGAAACCGGGACCTGATAGAAAATGAAGACAACCTTCTTTCTAGTTATACCTTAATAAAGGTTAAAATTAAAGCCAAAAATGACAAAAATATTAGTATTGTATAAAGAAAATTGAATTAACTATGAAGAGAGAACGTAACACAGGAAGGATTAACTTTTTTCTTAGTTAATATTTAGACTAAATTCCATTCTATGATGATATGTCGCATATGATTTAGAACAAACGGAATTTCAGATTCTTTTTCAGAACAATGACCAAGTCATGGTTGTAAAAACCTGATCAGATTAATTAAAAACGAAATTTGTTTTCAGAACAATGACTAAGTCGTGGTTGTTAAAATCTGATCAGATTAATTAAAAACGAAAATTTTAAAATAAAAAAAGAAATAAATAAATAATTTTATTATGTAAAGATGGCCTTTTGAATAAGGCATTTTCATTTTTTATTATTATATTTTGTTAACTGTGCCAGCCATTTAAAAAAATGTCAAATAATCATCAAAATCTAATACATTGTCTCAATGTAACAATGGTAATTTCATCAAAGTCAGCCAAAAAAAATTCAGGGGAATGTTTTGAAATAATTGAATTTTACAAGAACAGGGGGAAATTAAGTTGACTTTTAAAAACACAATACTGTATTTCTATTACGTATATTAGCAGAAACAGCAAGGTCAACATGTAACTTTAATAACATAATTAATATAAATATGCAATTTTTTGAAAATGTCAAATTTATTAATTATCAAAATTGATGTTTCTTCATACAACATGAAATTGTGCTTTAGTTCGATCACCTAACATGTTTTGAGTGGGGATAGGCGGAGTTGTGCAAACTCAGATTTCTGACTTATTATGATTTCATCTAGCTTAGAACATGTTTAGAGTGGGAGCGGGGGAGTTTTCTGACTTATTATGACTTCACCTATCTTCGAACATGTTGTGTATAAATGTAGTTGTGTATAATTTCGGCACGAAGTATTATTATAAAAGGGTCTTTACGTCTCGTCGACGTGACGTCAAATATAAGAAACTAAAAAAACATTTTATGTTACCAAAAGATTATCTATTTTCTGATGCTCAATTACAGGGATAAATTTCAATAAAAACAAACATACTGGTACAGTCCAAACCTCCAAACCGCATCAACAAAATCTATGAAACTTTGTAATATTGTAATATTAGTATATATTGTTAAACATTGACCTGACGCAAATATTCATAAACGACGTTCCAACCACTGAATAGGCAGCGTAAGGGTTCGCAGTTAATACATGAAACACCTGTGTCGCCTATACATAAATTTATTGACCCGTTATATATATATTTGAGTTCTTTGAATATTTATTCAACCCTTTGAAAAAAAATTGGTTTCTCAATGTTGGTCAAAGTACATCTGATGAAGAATTGTATTCCGAAACGGCCGTCTAGTGCTGTAAATTTAAAATTGGTACAATACATAGTTTTTCAATACTTTCATAACACAGTGTAACAAAACTGTGCTCAATTCTCAACTCATTGTAATTTCGAATACCGTTATTGTTCCATAAGAGAGCTTGAACATACTGAGTAGCTTATCACAAAAATGTAAATAATATTGAATTTAAGTTATTATAATGAATGCAAAATTACCTGTTCTTGTTGAACGTAAAATTTATTATAAATACTATATGCAAGAACGTTATGTGTTAAAATGTTAAAAATTGTTGCACATGTAAAAGATTGTTACAAATGCAAAATTTATTGTTGAGTGTAATTATTTAGTAATATATTATGCAAGAGAGTTGTGTTGTTAAAATTGTTTCTTTCTCTTTACAGAGAGAGAGAGAGAGAGAGAGAGAGAGAGAGAGCGAGAGAGAGAGAGAGAGAGCGAGAGAGAGAGAGAGAGAGTGTGTGTGTGTGTGTGTATGTATGAAGAGAGAGAGAGAGAGAGAGAGAGCTAGTGTTTGTGTAGAGAGATAGTGTGTGTATAGATGCAAAATATTTGTTAATTGTATTTATCTATTTGATAATGCAAGGTTATTCCTCTTTCAGATTTTGAAAGAGAACTATTTTGAATGCATAATTATTGTTAAATGTGTACTGCAACTGTTTATTAACATGATTGTTGTTTTGTTGAAAGTTTTTCCCATCAAATATTGTTTTTATTTCTTGTTTCATATTTTTATTCCTGTTGTCATTTTATATGGATATACAATACTGACCTTTGAATGTTTAACACTGACAAAACGAAATAAGCCGAATGTCTGCTGCCAAGAGTTAGACAGCTAATAGCCGAAAAACTTCCAAGAGACAGATAGTGGCTGCCGAAAAGCTGTCGCAATATAGCTATCGAAAGCCTGATAATCTGTTGATTTGCCACTGATTTGTTAGCTTAAGTGTTAAACTTTTAACAGGTCATAATGTATAGCCAACTTTAACTAAAACTGTTTTTCATTTTACATTTCCAATTAATATTTAAGTTTATTGTTATATTAATATACGCAGTGCCTACGATGAGAAAGGCCTTTTGTTTTTCTTTAATTTTTCAAAACGATAAGGCATACTTATAATAAGTTTGTCTTTGTTGCCTTGGTAAACTTTTCATATTTCTGTGACGTAGTTTGCTCATTTCTATGACGTAATTCACTCATTTGTATGACATAATACACTTATTTCTGTAACGTACTTTACATATTTCTATGACGCAATTCATTCTATTAAACTATATGACACAGAAAAAATGAATTCTAGATAGAATAACATTGTGATTTCTTCGTGACGTCATGACGGAAGTTGGCGTCAAGTATTACCCATGATTCTGTGATAATGGCAGCCTCTATGACTGTATTCAAGAAACAATTACTTGTATTTGTTTTTATCATTACTTTTTCCGCGTATACGTGTAACCTTAAAAGCGGGCTGCGCCCCTATTACCTTTCCACAAATCTTGTAATAAAGATATATAATTAATTAAAAAAATTTCAATTGATTAAAAATAATAGATTTTTGGGTGTATTTTCAATAACCGAAACTAATTTGACACGCCCACACACGTTTTGAATGGCGGGAATTGTTTGTTCGCGTCTAAAGTCATAAAAACCCATAATACACTAGTGTAATATTACTCTGATCACCATGGTTACAAACGTCATCTTATTGTTGTAAAATGTAATGACGTCATCTTTTGCTTCGTATGACCTGTTTTGGTGGCGAAATTTAAATTGTTTTTTCTCTATACATGCAGCTATAAATACAAAATAATTGTTCTGGAATTTTACAATAAAAAGAATATTGCATTTCATTCATATTATAGTGACTCAATTAAACCAGTTGATTCGCACGAGGCTAGAGATCCACAATAGTCATTCACCTCAACATTACATTAACATTCGTGTAAGATTATCCACTAACATATTACAATACTGAGTTTGATGGTCTAAAATTGTACTATTATCATCTGATTCTAGGAAACAAATTGAATAAATTAAATAAACGAGTTGGTGTACATATTATTTTTGACGTATCCTTCAGAACAATTTTCTATATTTCGCCCAGCCAAGAGCACCATTGTGACCAGTATACGGTGCGGTATACATTATTATATATACACATGTATAACCAAAAATTTCACGAACGTTAACTTGTTTTTCATTGATTCCATTATTTTTGTCTCATTAATGCCAAATTATAACATATTCATCTACTGTTTCAGCAAAAATGAAATTAAATTTTTTTGTTATGGAAAAATGAAAGAATAGGACATTTTACACACTGTAGTTTGTAATTTTGTCAAATTTTATCATGTTTCATGGCTAAACATTTTTTCGTTTCTAATAATTCAATTTATAAAATTAAAAAAAAATCCTTCAATTTAATCATAAAGTCGTAGCAAATAAAATGATAACATCGCTATGGCGTAGAAATTCAAATGTCACTGTGCGTAGTCCATAATCATATGACGTCACCTGATGTCTATCCATTCATGCAAAAATTATATATAAGATCTGACCAATCTAAATGCACAAAACAACGGAGCATAATTAAATGCTAGTGTCTAGAAATTAGCATCGTATCTCATTATTCATTGACTTTACAGGGGTGTCTGATTGTTGAGACAAAATTTAGCTTGTTCAAAAAACTTTGCAACAACGGATGACAGATCATTAAAAGTGTATATACTTTTTTTTTTAATTTCCTAAATGCAATTTCATTTAAGTCCGTTACATTGACCGTAAGAAAAATTTTCACAATCATATCTTATAACTTATTTTTCTAGCTTAAATTTGGCAAATTTGAAATCTCGACAATTTTCTTAGTTGTTACGATATTCGATAATTTAATGTGTAGCAAAATCTGCTAAGTTAAAGTCAAGGAAAAACTAAGTTAAGGAATGATTGTGAAACTGGGGCTAGGACTGGGTCAGTTGAAGATATCTTAAGAGCTACTTGAAGCCTTATATATAAACTTAAGTGTTTGTTACCATTAAGATAGCTTCGACTTACAAGGGTCTTTTTTAAGTCTTAAATAAATACGTACATGGGCGAAATATTTATTTGTAATTAATTATTGTACGTGTTTGCAGATATGTTAATCTGTATCAGATCATAGGAAGCAAACACGTGCAATTTTAAAGCACCTGCTGTGTTGATATTTTTGTCTTGATTTATTATTCCGTGTTTAATCATCAGAGAAATTATTTATCAAGAGTTATTGCCTCTTGCCTCATTTTACCTCTGTCAACGGTAGAAAAGAAACGCATACCTGCAAAAACAACATTGTTAAGACCGTCGACCGTTGCACGCCACGGCCACACACGATTAATATTTTTAAAAGAAAACCCATATAAATATTTAACAATTTCATTGACTTAATTTTTCTATTTAATGGACGACATTTTTAAATTGTTGCATCTTGTGATTATCTATGTGGCATTTTGCCAAAAAAATAAAATAAAATAAATAAATTAATAAATAAATAAAAAATAAATTTGCAGCAATGTTGTCTAGTACATAATTTCAAACATAAGAATTTTTACAAGAAGAATCAGTTGATACAGGCGATAACGGCGAGAGAGATGGTTCTCCGTTAATGGGTAGAAACTACACACATAAACTTGACTACTGATTGTATCTATTATCACTATTCTATATATATCGCATTGTTATTTCTGAATGAGAAAAATAAAATGTTGACCCAAATTATGTTTTTGTTTCATTGTTATTTAACTTAATTTACTTCATTTTTAAGCATGCATTAAGCTGTTTCACTAGACCCAACAAGAGTAGAAGCAAGAAACAGCCACGAAAGAAAGTTTATCATTTTAATTGCCGAATTTTGGTAGTTTTCTCCAGACACTCCAGTTTCCTCTACCATCTAAGAACTAACTGTCGCAAAATAATTAAAGACTGATGACTTGAGTGTAAAACACGGAATCCAATCTCGGATCAAAAGCAGTTTGCAACCATACACCATCACGATTTATATTTGGAAAAACGCAAAACAAAAGATAACTTGTTCCATTTGTATATTGCTTTTTAGAATAAAATATTGTTAAAACAAACCCCTCTTCTTCGAATATCGCAGAAGCAGTCATTTCAGAAAACAATCTGAAACTATTAAACATTGAAATAAATATATATTTCCGTTTCGAAACTTCATAAGCAATATAATTGTACCCTCTATCGCAGTGGGAGGTCAGAGTTCGAACCACGGTTGAGAGTTGAAGAAAGGTCTTGCCTGGTTTAACAGTCATATACAACATCTGTTGTACAATATGTATTACTTACACTCTCGTTTTACTAAATGATGATGTTGTCAATTCATAAAACAAATAATCAATGAATGGTACTGTTGCTGGTAGCAATGTGAAAAGAGAAACAACTCAAGTTGTATAATTACAGTCGGTGTCAAAAACGAATCGGAATATCGCGGTCAAGATTTGTTAACTTTATCATTGTTCTGAAAATCAGATTCCGCGGAAAGAATAACAGTCCTTGATAGAAGTCGGGTTGAAATCTAAGATACTGATGTTAAATAGTTTCATTAATACGAGGTTTTAGACATCAAAAACCTACATCTTGAGGAATTTGTAGTAAAATATGATAACAAAAAGGGAAATAACTCCAGTTTTATAGCAAAAACGAAATGGAATGACCCTTATTGAAATTCCTTCACTTGTATCAAAGGCACTTAGCTAATAGTTATGACAACTATATAACAACAGTTCTTTGGTGGAGGTCGGGTGGAAATTAAAGTTACATACATGTATGTTAGAAATTTGCATCTTCTCGAGATTTTAACCATCACAAACCCACATCTGGAGAAAATTGCAGTAAAAATGACACTTGCTGGTAACCATGCGAAAAGGGAAACAACTTCAGTTTTATAATTACACTCAACATCAAAAACGAAATTGAATAAACCTTATTTAATTTCAGTCACTTGTATCATTTAGCTAATGGTATGAAAACTAGATATTACGTAGAAAATAATAGTCCTTTAGTGGAGGTCGGTTGGACATTAAAGAAACAGATGTTACAAATTTGCATTTTTTTCGAGATTTTAGCCATCAAAAACCCACATCTGATGGAAGTTGCAGTATAAAATACTACAATTGGAAAAGGGGAAATAACTCCAGTTGTATAATTACAATCAACATCAAAAACGATTTGAATGACACTTATTTAATTTTGTTCACTTAAATCAAGGCATTCCGCTGGTGGTTATAAAAACTAGATATTACGGAGAAAATAACAGTCCTTTGGTGGAGGTCGGGCGGAAATCAAAGCTACAGATGTTAGAAATTTGTATAATTTTATGATATTTTAGCCACCAGCAGCCCGTATCTAAAGAAAATATCAATAACAAATGAGTCAAAATGTATATTGTAGTTTTTCGGCAGTTTTATTCTGCTTGAAGAATCTAAATTCAAAGAATAACAGTAATTTAAATGCCCACAAAGAAGAATTAGCAAAGGTTAAGGAGAATACACTCATCTCTTTAGAGACTCTTAAAGCAGAGGAGTTTTTTTTATCTCATGAAAGAATTTTTATATTGATTTATTTTTAGTACGTTGTCTTAGAATGTGGCTTTCTAAAAAGGCTTCACTCTACCGATCACCTTATGACATAACTTGCAGACAAAAGCGGACATTTTGTTGAAAGTTAAGATATGATATCATTAAACATGCCCACGTACGGGTGACAACCCTTCTGTCGGGTGACAATTCTGGATGTCCAAATACCTAGAGGGCAATTATTTATTTCTTATCATCATCATCATCCTCATATATATTAAAGCACATTTCATTGGATGTTATCCAGTCACATAACATGTAACAAATGAGATATTTCAAACGCCAGACTTCGTTATCGCGTACAAATAACGTTACTTCGGAAAACGGGGACGTAAGTATTTACCAAAACGTCTCATACAAACGTTATGAGATATGCATAACTTGGAGTATTTGGGGTTTCAAGTCGTATTATAAAGTCCTCTGGATTTGTTTGTTTGAAAACAAAATTGGATAATGAGTATTTAACTGACCTTATATTTATTTCTTTTAATTCACTTTTTTTAAATTTTTGTTAATTTTGCAGAAATCTTCAGGAAAGTTTCAATCTGATAGAACATGAAGTTGCCTGACATAAGGCTATGCAACCAAGAAGACGAAAAAAACATGTACACGAAAACGGTTATTCCAAGCACATTCTGACCATTGATTATAAAATTTTAAACTTTGGACGGACATTATAGTACATGTCAAGTAATGTGGATATAGTATATGATTATGTAGTTATTAGAGGTAACCAATCATCCTATTTATTTTACAACTAGTAATTCATAAATACGCATATTAAAAACAATTACAAAATATTAATAAAAACATGTCTTATGTTACAAAACAATATAAAAATAGTGCCCAAACCACTATTGCGTAACAAAGTAGAAGTTTTGAAACCGTCAAATTAAGTTAAACATGTGAACTTCGACTAGAGAAATGAGGCCGGATGCTCAGGAAGAGTAAGAACCTCCTGTTTAGCTAGCTACACTCGCCACAAGTGTGATCAAGATTGGGATGAAAGAAACATAGAACTCTAGAGCGCGTTAAATGTGTACAGGGTAATTTTCGATACAGAGGCATCATGAACAAACTTTTGCATGTATACGTAATCGATGGAAACATGATAAATTTAAATGAAAAAACTGATACGTATATTCTTATCTTTGTTATTCATATACTGATATTTTTATTTTATTCGCTTACGATGTTGTTTAACGAGCGAGATGAACAACTCCAATCAAAACAAAGGCAGTTGAAATCGCAAAACAAGGCTGTGTCAGAGGTATATTGAACATAACTGACAAGATAACCATCTCTAATCAAACCGAAAACGGTTAGTTATTTCGTTTACTTGCCAATCAATTTTTTTCAGAACTGAACCAATTGTTTTTATTAGAATATAACCATATTGTCGAATAATACACGGGCAGGGGTTCTCATCTTGAAGAAAATATCAGGAGATGAAAAAGTCACAAACCATGTCTCAAAAGGTTGTATTACTTCATATTTCATATTAAAAAAACGCAGGTCATGGTAGAATAAAAATAACAAGCTTACCAACAAGATACATACCTCCAATAAAACTGGAGATGGAAAGTTGTTTTGTTATGTATAGTTATAAAAATCCTGATCTTTTAGTAACTATTGACCATTAAACAGAACCCGGTTATCTGACATACTGACTTGATGTAGAACGGATATAGCTAGCTAGACAGGAGGTGCTTACCCTTCCGGAGCACCAGGGCTTACTTCCCTGATGAGAGTTCAAAAATAAATATATCTTAATTTGGGAGTTTTCAATAATTTTAATGGGGTTCGCCGCTTTACCACGTGATACCTTCTAACGTGTCTGTGAAACGCTTGTTTCCAATGGAATCGCATAATATGACGCTTTCCCGTAAAAACGACGTTATTCCAGGAATTTGTAACGTTGACGTTTTCCAAAATGTTCCGCACAAACGTTAAGAGGTATTGATCACGTGGTACGGCGGCGAACCCCATTGTGATTTGACCGGTATGTTTGTTTTTGATTATCTAGATTTAATTTCTTTAGAAAAATGTTGTGCCAGTTTGTACAAATTGTTAATTAATACAAGCATTGATTTATGGAACAATTGCCCTCTGAAATCTGATGATCATCTAGACACAGATGTCCCATACGATTAGTGTAAGCAAACACAAAGTCAATGCTAGACTTGTTTGTTGAACATAGACATAATTTCATGATTCAATATCCGAGATAAACAATTCTTATAATCTTATAAAGATTGTATTGACATTTTTCTTATGACGCAGATAGACAACCCAGTGCATTAATGTGTTTTTGAAAGTTCAGAAAACAAATTGGTACGGAGCCCGCGAAGGGACATTGAAAAAATATATTGTTTGGTTTCCAAGCGTTTGAATTTACGTCATCACGCGCAATAGTATCCATTCCTGTTTTCGCGGGAAATAGTTGGCAGTGTACTGTCAAAGTATGTTGGCAGTACGGATTCAAACATCGGAGGATCCGGCCATTAGTTGAATGATGATATTGACTGTTCTTTCGCCAAGGTACTTAGAAAAGGAATTCAAGGTATCCTTCTGGAGATAACTTTAAATGATACACCATGTCAAGGTATGTGTGGAACACTGTCGAACCCTCCTTGCACTTTGCCCTCCACGCACTTCAAATGTCAAAAATCTAAGCCATTTCACTTAAAATGGTGTCGTCTCGATATAAGTGAAATATTCTTGACTTGGACATAAAATCTTTTTCAATTGATCTTTTTGCGTTGCGGGCTTCGTAAAAATTGTTTTATTATAAGAAATTTATATGATCTTTTTCGATCGAAAAAATCCATATATTTATACATGTATATGTATTAATAGAATAGACGGCAGATTAGGCGGAATAATCGTCATCCGTTATACTGGATGCAACAGATGTTTCCAATTAGGCGACAAAGGGAAAATTTATATATAGCAAAAAGTCAAACAGGCTTGGCTCTAGCAGACATCCTTGTCGAATTCATGGGGAAAATAATTAAATTTGGAGTTATTTACCAATGTAAAAAATTCCACAACCTTCGTTGTTACCAGACAATAAGCCAGTTTTATGACATTTCTGACTCCTGCTGTACTATTACAAATCGATAGGTATTGCTTGCAGCAAAGTCATACGTAATTTTAATTTCAGTGACGAAACGAACCTTGTGCATTAAGTACCTTCCAAAATTGAATCCATAATGGTCTGCCAGTAGTTACATGTTTTGTGAATATTGAAACAAGACTTATCGCTGTCTATGTGCTGATGTGAATTTGCATATACCCTTCCAGGGCCTTACTCAATAGTGCGATAACAAACACACTCAACAATGCTCCATAGATGATATTAAAGTTTGATTTTACACCAGTCATTTAAGCATGATTCTGGAGGAATGCCATCACTGTATTAATGATCTGGTAAGTCTTATAAAATTTAATATAAGTATTATACCCCCGCCTCAAAGAAGAAGGGTTATACTGGTTAACCTCTGTCCGTTCGTCGGTCCGAAACAAAAATCTTGTAACAGTTTTCTAAGCAACTACTAAACACAGCCACTTGAAATTTTAATTGCGAGTTCAGAATGAGGTCCTATGCCACAAGTACCGATTTCAAGTCTGCCTGACATCTATTTCATGTTCTGTTTATTTAGTTTATTATTCGACATTTACTGTCAATGGTTTAAGTTAAAATGGGGGTTTACTAAGTAACCAGTAGCCCACGGCTTTCTTGTTGATATTAAAGATTTAAAGTGTTTGAGCATAATAAAACTTTTCATATATGAAACATTCATCACAATATTATTGTAAAGTGTGATATCTCTGTGTCCAGGATTATACTGGGTATATTTCCATGTTTCATGTTTAACTCTCAATTTGTATTACACACGTGGCGGGTGTAGCTAGCTGAACAGGTGATAGTCACCCTTTCGGAGCAACCGGTCTCACTTCCCTGATGTAAGTTCACATGTTTAACTTAAATTGTCAGTTTAAAAGTTTTTACTTGCTTTGAGAATGTGATATGGATATGGATGAGTATGTGTCTTTTTTGACAAATGTTTCAGTTTTGTGATTAAGAGCTCCAGGACTGGGCATCTAAATTGCTAGACCTAATAGTATTTATTGTTTATTCAAGTGCCAAGTGTCCTGTACTTCTAAAACAGGGTTCGCACAGACATTTGGACTCCAAATTTAAGGACTTTTTAGGGTCTTTTCAGGGTCTTTTTTGCAAGTTTAAGGCCTAATCAAAGGGACAATTTTAGCAAAAAAATATTGGTGCAAAGCCAATTAAATCAATAAAACAATTACGTGTCCATAGTAATGATATTTGAAGTGGAGGTTGAAGTTGGGCGTTTCGGTTGGGCCAGGTACCTTTAAGTTCAAATTGCCCATTTCAACATAACTTATCAATTAATTATTTATTGATATCAGTCTATTTGCAACCACTTAATATCAAAATACAGACACCCAACTGGCCGAATGCAAGGGCTTTTTAGGGCCTTCAGGATAAATTCAAGGGCTTTTTAGGGTCAGACTTGTTTTAGGGTCTTTTTAGGGCAAACCTTAAAATTTAATGACTTTTCAAGGCCTGTACGAACCCTGTGAAATGCAAAACTAATATCCATACTTGGTGTGATTTTAACCATGTAAATAGCAGCGTTACTGCTAATTAACATTAGCTAAGATACCATTGTTTTACCAATATAACCTGTCGTAACTAAAAATGTCAAGGTCGGATAACTGGTATCAAAAAACTGATACATGGTTACGTGGTACAACAGCACTTTAACCACATACCAAATGGTCGTGGTTGGTTTTGCCATATAAACATCATTTCAAGCAAACAACAAATATTTGACGCTGATGGTTCCAGACAAAACACTTCAACCATAGAGCGAGCTGCTGTTACTGCTGATGACATACAAACACATGTACTTGGCAACAGATAATCCAAACAATAACACAACGCAATTAATACAGGTAAATGATAAGGCAACACACGACAAGCGCACATGGGATCACCCGGTTTTAAAAAATCGCCGACCTAGGACGGTCACCTGAGTAAGTTTAAATACCTCAAAAACTAAGGTATACTCCCTCATGCTAAGCATGTCGTTAGGTAAATTTGGTAAAACATATTCTAGTCCTTTGGTAATTTTTTCAACATCTTGAAAACAATTTCGGTTTCATAATTTTAGTTTAAGCACTACTAATGAGAAATTCTATTCCGAAACGGCCGTCTAGTGCCGGTATAATATGTAATTTAAGTGATGTGGTTATAATATTATTGAAAGTCTCCAACCATCTCACTTATTCTACAAACATTTTTCTATTAATTAACAGATTCAAAAAAAATGAAATAGCCCTTTTTTCAAAAAATAAAATGAATCAACAACCCGTGCATATGTATGAAATTTAAAATGTGATGATTTAGTACTACTACTATGTAATACTTATTGTATAATATGTTCAAAATACATTATGATATGGTTATGTAATGAAAATCGTTTTGAACCAGGGTAAGATAACTCTGATCTCTATGGTTACTGACTATTGCTGTAAAATGTAATGATACCATCTATTGTGAGGCTTTATTGCTGGCATTGTGTCTGTTTTATAAATCGATCGACATTTTTTTCATTACAAAACAGACATTTTCTAGGATTATTCAATAAACAGAATCTTACATTAGTGTTAATATGATATTGAATTTATCAAATTTATTGATGCAAACTATATTAATGCAACTTGCATAATTTCTCGTTGCATATAGGTTTACAAAACTCGTTTAATAAATTCAGTAATACATAAATACTCATGTAAAATTGATATATCGAATACATATTTATTTTCTAAAAAAATTAACAATGACATTTATCATTCTAATTGATATAAAGAATTGAACAATCTAGAAGATTAGTGACGAATTCATTCGGAACATCCTCTGGATGTGAAATGATAAAGGCGACAACTTTGCCCTTTTTTGCCGCATATATCAGCACTTTTTAGAAAGTTGAGAAAAAAATTAAGGATTTTGCTCAAACTATCTGAGCTTATGGAGTCTAATGCGATCTAGCTATCTAACGTGATTTAAATTTTGGGAAAACTTCAGATCATACTTAATTTTGGGGTGAAATATGCAAAAAATGGACTTTTCAGAAAACAATTACGTTTAACGCACTCCTGTTCAATTACCGTTCATTGTACGAAAAAGTCGTCCATTGACCGATAAAAGTTTAAGATCTGACGGTAGGTTTGGCACTTATCCGTTAGGTCTGTGTTAAACTTTTGAGTTGCAAGTTCTGTGGATGAGCTCTACTAATAGAAATCCTCTAGATCGTTCCATTCTTTCCCGCGAAATCCCTAAAGGTGTCGCCACACTAGTAACATGAACTAACCAAATAGTAATATCACTTTCTTTTTTATTTCAGCATGGAAATGACCGAGTTTGACAACCCCAAAACTCCTCTCTTCCTTAGCATGAAAGATAAAATGCGATATATGGGAAATAAACATTCAGGCTCGTCTGATATTCAAAATGGCGACACCGGAAGTAACAGTAATGATGTCGAAAGTAATGGCAACGGAGACAAAAAGATGACCCTGGGTCAAAGACTGAATTTACGGAAGAAGTTGATCCAGAAAAGGCGATGGATAGTTGATGTTGTGTTTCTTCTAGCTATGATTGGTATTATTATTATGATGATTGAAACCGAATTGTTTATTGTTCACGGTATCGAAAAAACTAGCATAGTATCCTTGACCTTAAAAAGTCTCATAACGGCGTCAACAATTTTACTACTAATCACGATATTTACGAACTATTATGTCGGGCTCAAATCCGTGCGCTGGACGCTGGGGTCAAGCACTGGACATCAGTAATGTCCACTTGGAATTGGATTGCGTTAATGGCCGAACTGTTCATATGTTCTCTTCATCCGTTCCCCGGGAACTTTAATAGCATATATGTATCTCCTGAAGGAAAAGTTCACGAAGTCAGTATTGACGCAGTTCTTTCGATTTTAATGACATGTCGGTTGTATCTAGTTGGTAAATTTGCTGTGGCACATAGCCGTCTACTGACCGATACGTCAACAAACAGTATTGGAGCTCTGAGCAAGGTTAAAATAAATACAATGTTTGTCTTTAAGGCCGCTATGACCAATTATCCGATGCAGTTATTGGCACTGGTGATGGCGACTACATTTTTGGTAAACAGTTGGGCAATGAGGGCATGTGAGCGTTATTATGAACCCGGAAATCGTAATATTAATTATTTAGAAACTATGTGGCTGGTTGCCATTACGTTTTTAACCGTTGGTTATGGTGATAAAACTCCTAGAAGTTACTGTGGGAGATACATATCCATTTGCACGGGAGCCATGGGCGTGGTCACAACTGCTTTATTAGTTGTCATCATATCCAAAAAGCTTCAACAGTCCCGGAAGGAAGTGTATGTCTTCAACTTTGTATCCAGAATGCAAATCGAATACCGGAAGAAGACGGCGGCTTCGAACGCAATAAAAGCTATTATCCGAATATGGATACTGAAACGGTATGGAAACGAATTCAAATCCGAAATCAGGAAATATGACGATAAATTAAAGCAAGCTTTAAAAGAAATGAAACTATGTAAAGAAGACATGGGTCATATAGGCGATGACGCTGTCAGCATAGTGGACGTGGCGCACTCGGTAAATAGGGTCAGTGATATCGTTGATAGAAACACTTCAGGTCAGGGGAAAATTGAAAATAACTTGTTTTCTATGGAACTTAGATTGAATACTGTTGAAAGAAAACTTAACGAAATACATAACCTTTTAACCTCTGGTCGTAGGTAGGAATGCGGGTAAATCAAACTACAAACTGTACAGTGATACTGTCGCAAACATATTATATATAATGTGTACTGATATTGTCTACCAATTTATGGGATGCAAACGTAATTCACCATAGCAGAATGCTTATTGTCATTGCAGATTAGAAAAATACACAATGTCCATTATACGCTTTCGTACAAATCCTCATTTTTACGTATGTGGAGCCATTTATGTTGAATGTCATCTTGAGTTATTTAACGTTTACTCACAAAATTGACAATATTCCTGTGAATTTCAAACATTGCTTATAACTATAGGGGAAATAATTCGCACAAACGTTAGAGGGCATGACGTGGAATTATGTTGTTGAACAAACATTATTGCAATGCAAATATAGAAATTGAAAACGACCGAGATATTCAATGTTCTGGTCAGGGATGAATATAGTTTAGGTATTTTCAAAATTGGGTAAGTTTTTAAGCTAGTTTTTGATGATTTGCACAAACAACCTACCGTGCAATTCTGAGTTTAATTTAATGTTACATTGATTATTTTTGCGACAAACACGTTTTTAACTTATCCAGTAAATATTAGACTCCAAATGTCCAGTCAACACAGTCACTTAGATCAATAATGCAAAAAGTTGGTTTTGGAATATTTGCACATACACTCTTACACCCGAAAATGCAAACCTGAGTTAAATTTAAAGTGATGCATTCTAATGGTACGTGCGACATACGCGTTTTAACCTATCCTGAAATAATATAGGTCTCAAATGTCAAATCAACGTGATTAGATAAAAAAAAGCAATATGGTAGTTTAGGCGTATTTACACAAACACCTGTACACCCATAAGTGCAATTCTGAGTTTAATATAAATGTAACATGTTGTATTTTTTTAAAACTTATGCAGTACATAACAGACCCCAAATGTCAAGTAGAAAGAGTAATTAACTGGTTTAGGCTTATTACACAAACACTCGTACATGAACTTCTGAGTTTTATATTAATGTTACATGCGAAAAATACGATTTTAACTTATCCTGTACATAATAATAAGTAAAACTAGAGATTGTAACTGGGATACCAGTTACGTATGATTCCCCACCATCCATAAATTATCTGGTGAAAGACCCTAGCAGGGTTAGCGCTGGGTTGTAAAAGTCTGTCGTCAAGGAAATCGCCAGTTGTAAAATTTTGTTGCCAATTTCATTACTGTGTCGCCAAAAAGGGTAAATCTTGTGATTTTCACGTCACATGCGTTTTTAATGTTGTGTATATATTGCCTTGATGAACAATTACATTTTAAAGGCAGATGTGTATAAAGAACATTTGTACCGCGCCGACCTGGTAAACTAAAAAAATCATACCTTGATTGTTTTTTAAAATTTCTTTGAAAGTTAAAGTAGATTTGAATTAAAGTTTTCGGTTGAGAAAAATCGTACATTGGAAGGCCTTCTCGGCATAGGAAGTGACGTTTTCAATGAATTTTATTGAATAAGAAAACTCGTAGAACCCCTCTCAGGCCTCTGATTTGGCGTCGCCGCGTGTTACAATGAATGAACACGTATGGGAGGGTTTGCGCTGGGCATCGCTTACTGCGATTTTTTTCTTTAACTAGCGACAAAACACGGCGCTTTGCGATTTTTCTGGCCACAAGTTTTCAAAGTTCACCGGTATCTTGGTCACCAGTAATTAACAGGTGGATACACATTGAAGCCAGTGACGGATTGGCGAGTGTCACTGAATAAACACAGTAATTAACGACTGAGTTAAGATCATTGTCTTAGGTCCGAATGTAAGACCTTCTAATGATGGGCAGGTAGATCCAAGTAATATTGGAGCGTGTCGACACTGCCTGAGGATATACCCAGGTGCCCTCCCGATGTCGTCAGACAGTATAAACACCCATGGACTCGGAATTATTGTAAAATCCAAAATAAAATATAATAAAAGTTACCCTTTGTGATGTTTATTTAATATTTTTTCTAAAAAGTTTATTGATTAATAATCGTGATTCAATGCGCAATACACATCATAGGAGGCCATCTGTTTGTATTTTAATTACGCGACTTATATCGGTTATTCCTATATGTTTGAGGTTCATGATCATAACGATACATCTACTCAGTCAAAATAGTAAAAGACGGACATTTTTATATGAAGCATGTATGTTAACTCTGTGTATAGTGTGTTGAAATAGATCGACGCTGTATATATAGTCCGATTTAAAAGACCCCCTCTATTGAAAAAACGTACTTTTCAACACGTTGAGGTACATATTAGTTTAGGTGTATTATACGGAATAAATCTCATATTGTTATTTCCAGCATCTAAAAGACTCAGATCTTCATTGCTCTATAGATTATTTAGGTGTTTTTGATGCAAAAGAAATAAAGTCGACTCTCGTTAATTCGAAATCGGTTGAATCGAAATTTCGCTTAAATCGAAATGATACAAATGGTCCCGTAATCGCTATGTATTTCTATGTAAATTTGTTAGTTAATTCGATATGCCGAATTTGAAGCAAATTTCAGTCCAAATTACGAAATATTACGAAAATTCCCATGTTTAAATCGAAGTGAACTTTCAGTCCAAATTACGAAAATTCCAATGTTTAAATCGAATAAAAAAGACACAAAAATATTTTATCTTAAACTTGAACAATACCTGAAATAATTGTCCATCTCTTATTTGAAAAGTGTTAATAGTAACAGAGTGGCGGCTTACTCGGAAGATTCATTTCCGACTATAACTACAAATTTTTGTACTCGACATACCGGTCATTAGGAAAGTGTCAGTCAGTAAAAGGAGACATTTCAATGGTGTAAACTTAAAAAAGTGGGCAGTCTTCTACTTCCACAGTCAGTGATTAACAGAAAACCCCCAAGCCATTTGATCTATCAAGGCAAATTGTATACACCATTCATCTCATTGTGTAAGGTTTTATGTACAGGCGTGTGACGTGACAAGCTGTGGTTTTAAAAATCGCCAAGTTTTTAACGGTCACTAATCGGATTAACTCATAGGTGAAAGCATTGGCTTTGTATAATTAAGGTGTCGTAACCAGCTTATGTCCATTCAGAATTGGTTTCCCCGGGTATTTAACTACGTATTGATTTACACCCACCCACCCACCTTCAAGATAACGAAAATGAACGCGTCTTGATTATCTACACAGACAACAGATTATTGGTAGCAAATTTCATCTAAATCCATCAAGCCGTTCCGAGATATGCTGCAGCATATGGTCTTGAGAAGAAGAATAATAAGAATAATAATAATAATAATAGAGATTGTAACTGGGATACCAGTTACGTATGATTCCCCACCATCCATAAATAATTTATGGCATATATCTGGTGAAAAGACCCTAGCAGGGTTAGCGCTGGGTTGTAAAAGTCTGTCGTCAAGGAAATCGCCAGTTGTAAAATTTTGTTGCCAATTTCATTACTGTGTCGCCAAAAAGGGTAAATCTTGTGATTTTCACGTCACATGCGTTTTTAATGTTGTGTATATATTGCCTTGATGAACAATTACATTTTAAAGGCAGTTGTGTATAAAGTACATTTGTACCGCGCCGACCTGGTAAACTAAAAAAATCATACCTTGATTGCTTTTTAAAATTTCTTTGAAAGTTAAAGTAGATTTGAATTAAAGTTTTCGGTTGAGAAAAATCGTACATTGGAAGGCCTTCTCGGCATAGGAAGTGACGTTTTCAATGAATTTTATTGAATAAGAAAACTCGTAGAACCCCTCTCAGGCCTCTGATTTGGCGTCGCCGCGTGTTACAATGAATGAACACGTATGGGAGGGTTTGCGCTGGGCATCGCTTAACTGCGATTTTTTTCTTTAACTTGCGACAAAACACGGCGCTTTGCGATTTTTCTGGCCACAAGTTTTCAAAGTTCACCGGTATCTTGGTCACCAGTAATTAACAGGTGATAACACATTGAAGCCAGTGACGGATTGGCGAGTGTCACTGAATAAACACAGTAATTAACGACTGAGTTGATTAAGATCATTGTCTTAGGTGCGAATGTAAGACCTTCTAATGATGGGCAGGTAGATCCAAGTAATATTGGAGCGTGTCGACACTGCCTGAGGATATACCCAGGTGCCCTCCCGATGTCGTCAGACAGTATAAACACCGATGGACTCGGAATTATTGTAAAATCCAAAATAAAATATAATAAAAGTTACCCTTTGTGATGTTTATTTAATATTTTTTCTAAAAAGTTTATTGATTAATAATCGTGATTCAATGCGCAATACACATCATAGGAGGCCATCTGTTTGTATTTTAATTACGCGACTTATATCGGTTATTCCTATATGTTTGAGGTTCATGATCATAACGATACATCTACTCAGTCAAAATAGTAAAAGACGGACATTTTTATATGAAGCATGTATGTTAACTCTGTGTATAGTGTGTTGAAATAGATCGACGCTGTATATATAGTCCGATTTAAAAGACCCCCTCTATTGAAAAAAACGTACTTTTCAACACGTTGAGGTACATATTAGTTTAGGTGTATTATACGGAATAAATCTCATATTGTTATTTCCAGCATCTAAAAGACTCAGATCTTCATTGCTCTATAGATTATTTAGGTGTTTTTGATGCAAAAGAAATAAAGTCGACTCTCGTTAATTCGAAATCGGTTGAATCGAAATTTCGCTTAAATCGAAATGATACAAATGGTCCCGTCAGATCGCTATGTATTTCTATGTAAATTTGTTAGTTAATTCGATATGCCGAATTTGAAGCAATTTTCAGTCCAAATTACGAAATATTACGAAAATTCCCATGTTTAAATCGAAGTGAACTTTCAGTCCAAATTACGAAATTCCAATGTTTAAATCGAATAAAAAAGACACAAAAATATTTTATCTTAAACTTGAACAATACCTGAAATAATTGTCCATCTCTTATTTGAAAAGTGTTAATAGTAACAGAGTGGCGGCTTACTCGGAAGATTCATTTCCGACTAAAACTACAAATTTTTGTACTCGACATACCGGTCATTAGGAAAGTGTCAGTCAGTAAAAGGAGACATTTCATGGTATAAACTTAAAAAAGTGGGCAGTCTTCTACTTCCACAGTCAGTGATTAACAGAAAACCCCCAAGCCATTTGATCTATCAAGGCAAATTGTATACACCATTCATCTCATTGTGTAAGGTTTTAAGTACAGGCGTGTGACGTGACAAGCTGTGGTTTTAAAAATCGCCAAGTTTTTAACGGTCACTAATCGGATTAACTCATAGGTGAAAGCATTGGCTTGTATAATTAAGGTGTCGTAACCAGCTTATGTCCATTCAGAATTGGTTTCCCCGGGTATTTAACTACGTATTTATTTACACCCACCCACCACCTTCAAGATAACGAAAATGAACGCGTCTTGATTATCTACACAGACAACAGATTATTGGTAGCAAATTTCATCTAAATCCATCAAGCCGTTCCCGAGATATGCGCAGCATATGGTCTTGAGAGAGAAGAATAATAAGAATAATAATAATAATAATAATAAGAAAACAGAACGAAAACAATATGATTCCCCACCTTCGGTGGTGGGGAATCATAATAATAAGAAGAAACAGAACGAAAACAATATGATTCCCCACCTTCGGTGGTGGGGAATCATAATAATATCAAGTCAACGTGCTTAGACAAATTAAGCAATATGCTGGTCTAGTCATATGTGCACAAATACCCGACACCCGGACATGCAAGTCTGAGTTAAATATTAAAGTAAAATACTATATTTTTTAAAAACTAATGCAGTACATAATAAACCTCAAATATCGAGTCAAGGTGATTAGAAAAAAGAAAAAAATAAGGTAATTTAGGCTTATTTTACATCCAAACATGAACTTTTGAGTTTAATATTATTGTTACGTGCAACAAACACGTTTTAACTTATCCTGTAATATAGGTATGAAATGTCAAGTCAATGCGCTTAGATCAATAAAGCAGTAAGCTGGTTTAGGCTGATTAATAAAAACATCACATCTGTTGAGGACAGCCGGTACACTTCAACATTTTTAAAATTCATATGAACAGTTTCACAACCTCCATCCACTTAGTAGCAGTTTCAACCGCTTTCTATAGAATTGTCATTACTTTTTCTACACGAATTACGCAGTCTCCTAAATGTCTATTTTTTTTTTCGTTTTTCCTTAACAAACATAATTTCATTTCCTATACAGTTATAACTGCCTTAAAGTTCACCCCTATATAAGAACCACTTGCTTTTTATTCCAGTTGCTCTTCATTCATGTTATTTGAACATGTATATGAGGACTAAATGTCCATAAAGGTCATTTTAATTACTGGTTTCCTTAGGTGGCATTTATAGACAGGTTTCACTCTATTTCGAAGAGTTTTTAAGCAACAAATCATCAGTTTAAACTATTGTAATTTTCCTGTACTTATTGCAATTATATATGCTATTCATCATAGAATAAAGAACGTTATCACCATACCATGTTTACTTTTTCGGAACACCCGGTCTCACTTCACTGATAGAAGTTTAGGTGTTCAACCTAATTTGCCAGTTTTCAAAGTATTTACTTTGTATCTTGAATTGTGATTAAAAAATGAACGGATACTGTTGTGTTCCATTTTAATTTTATTCTCTAACCAAAAAGTTAAGAAAAATAGTCGACGATAGTTTATGTACACATAATGAAAATGTTAAAAATGCATAATCAATGATTTTATGCTGACATCAACATGAAACAAATTCGATACCTCGATAAAAAACAATGTCACATTTAATTGTTTTTGACACTATTTGGCAGTTCTTAATAATTGGTTATTATAAAAAGCATTCCTACTGTTTAATCAAACTGTAAAAAAGAAAAATAGCTGAAGTTTCAACAAAAAAAGAGTCATAAATAACAGCAGCTGGTATTGATCTTTCAGAAGTAACTTCGGTGAAAACGTTGCAGCGTAACATGACATTTAATACTGCCACATCATTAATTTTCGAGGTGCTCAAATTTTCGTTGTTTTAAGAAAAAAAATCGATTTCGTGGGGTCGTTAATTCGTGGTTTGTTTTACCGTTTAAGGTAAATTTATAAAATATACATGCGTATACTATTCAGTTGACATTTAAATTCACGTTTTATAAAATGAATTAATGTCAGAGCAAAGGAGTTTGCCGTTGCACCAGGTGATCAATACCTCTTAACGTTTGTGTGGAAGGTTTTGGAAAACGTTGACGTGGCAAATTCCGGGAAGAACGTTGTTTTACGGAAATACGCCTTCATTCGATTCCATATTCAGTGGAAATATGTATTCCGCACAAGAATTAGAGGGTTTCACGTGGTACAGCGGCGAACTCCATTATTTTTCATGATATTATTATTAGTGATACTAAAATTTCGTAATTTTTTTTGTTAAAAGTGTAAATTGAAAGCCCCCGACTTAACGGATTTATTTTTTGAGCTAGTTTACCTATTTCCTCATTTGGAATAGCTCCTGGACCCTGTGTCGTCCTATATTTAAAAACATATAATAATCATAATAATAAAATAATTATAATAATAAGATAAATAAATGAATAAATAAAGATCTAATTCAGCATCCCTACTTTGTGACGCTCGACATTTCGAGGTAGGATTGCCTTCTTCACGGGTTGAATTTTTTTTTTTGTAATTTTCGTTCATGCTGTAAGTAGAGAAATGGAGATTAGAAAAAAAAGAAACCTATTTTAATATTTGTTATTAATGAATAGCAAAATGTAGTAGAGATTTAGAAATAGATACATCGAATATATATCACGAAATATTCGAGTTTTGTGAAAATAAAATGAGGGACATTGCATTTAATGAACTCCTTTTGGCCAACATGGTGTCATCTTTGTAAACAACGATATTTTGTTACATTAATGTGTATATTTTATGTTAGATACATATGTAAGGAATAAATTAACAATCTTGTGTATTAGTAAGAATTATCAATCATCGTCGACCCTGGATAACTAATATCGGTTATTTGTAATGTCGACTTTGATTTTTTTCTCTGTGTTATCGTATCGTTTTTGTTTTCTCTGTCTTTTAGCTTCTCCGTTGTGTTGTCTGTGTGTTGTCGCGTCTTTGTAGTTTTCCGTATTTGTTTGTGCGTCTTGTAGTTTTTCGTGTCTTTTATCGACTCTTCGTACTTTTCCGTGTCTGTTATCGAGTCTTTGTGGTTTATATCATTTTGATTTTGTTATCACATCTTAGTTGCTCTTCCTGTGCATTATCGGAACTATCGTAATTTTTCAAGTGTTCTTGCATCGTTGGTTCGCCTTATGTTCGTATTTTTTTTTATCTTTTAGCTACATGTCGATTTTTTTTCTTTTTTTTTTTTGGTTCACCTGTCTATTACCGTGCTAATGTTGGATGTAATTTTACTATTGTGCCTGTATGTTGACGCGTCTTTATCTTTTGCCTAATTGTGATTGCACCTTTGCTGCTTTGACTATTTGTTTCACATATCATATCATTTATGCCTATGTGTTATACATGTAGTTTTTTTTTTTTTTTTTTTTGATCGGAGAACAGAGAAATAGATATTTGGCCTACATACTGGACACCATTAGTTAGTGAGATGCATATTTAATTGTTAAAATATACTCAGTTATTTTTGATGTAGCAATTCTACTTAAACTAAAACGGTGGTCTATCTCTATGAATTGTGATATCTTCAGTTTTGATTAAAATGCTTACATAGTAATAGTCGTTGTTTTGTTTTTTTTTTTTTTTTTTTTTTTTTTTTTTTTTTTTTTCGAAAACCACAGGGTTTCATAATTAAGATACATGTTAAAGCTTAAGTGTCGGCGCATTGTTGACTATTGTCTCTTATCATACTTTAATTGGAGGATTTCATCTTAAATTTTTCGTTAAGTAGAAGTATCTGCTGATTCTTTTACTATTGTCTATATAACAAAAGTTTATTAATCATACTTTAATTTGGATGCAAATTCTGGAGAAAGTACCATCACAATATAAGTGAAATATACTAATTGCAGATATTGTCATTAAAGCACCATTTCTCCACACCCATATGACTTTGTGTTTCAAAACACGTTGTTGTAATATAGAAACAACAACTGACGCATATTGAAACTACTGCCTAGGAGATTACTTTGGATAGGTTTCGGAAAATTTAACTTATATGACAGCAGTCGGGGAAACTTGAGAACAAAGAGACAATTAGCAACTTTCGACAATCAAAGTGTCAGATTTTCTCACACATGATTTATCTAAATGGGTATTGAACCTAGACGTCCAGAGTGCCCGTGATCCGTAAATGAGCCACCACCTCTCAAAGGGCGTGGTTAACGCACTTTTGGGCACTAAAAAATTCCACTTAAAATACAACCAGTCGTCTAAGAAAATGTACCTTTAAAAATGGCAATGGTGAGGATTTTTGTCTTCATGTGGATAGATAATGATTCTCCAAGGAAGCCTTCAAATATATAATTTTGTTAAAAAATACAGCAAAATTGTCAAAAATAAAACAAGTGTCTTTTTGAAGCTACATTTATTTTATCCATGAAAATACTAATTAGCAGTCCAATAGAAAGACTATTAATGTTGTTTTAAGTCATATCAGTTATTAATGTTTTTGTTAAACTCTAGAATTTTATGTTGTCTGTGGTGTGTGAGTACTTCTGGACTGAGTAACTCGAAGCTCTCTTAGCAGTTACGATCACTTAATGCCTATATAACACAAAGGCGCTAAGTGTTCGTAACTGCTAAGAGAGCTGCGAGTTACTCAGCCCTGATCTGTTAAGTAGTAGTGCGCAGTTGTGCGAACTTTAGATTGCTATTACACCCGTCCTCAATTTAGCAGATAAACATCGCTGACAACTCTCAGTCCATATTCAGCCACCCAACAAAGGTCTACGGCAGTTAAAAATAAATGTTTAATAAAATATTAAATGAATATAGCAATGTTTCAAAACATGGGTTTTTTTTATTTAAATGTTGTAAGTTTATGACTTAGTTTTATACTTGCTCTATACGCATTTTATTGCAAACATTTTCAAAATTATTACCGCTTCTTTACAAGTTTAACGTTTCATTACATCTGTTACATCGTATTTTTTTTTCAATTTTCCGAACAAAATATTTAATAAAGATGATAAAACAAACTGTCATATTTACAATATTTAAGAATTGTTAGAAAATGAAATAATTTTTTCACATTGCATAACAAATTATGTATGTTACGTTTCATAATGTCAAATAATTTCGTTTTTTTTTCATAACAAAAAGAAAATTATTTACAATTCTTAAAATTCAATTTAGGGTATTGTCTTAACGACAAATTAAAAAGTTTAACAACAGTACAACCAGAGCAAGTAATAACATAACATTGATATGCTTGCAAATAAATGGTTGACTCAGGGATATTGCAATCATAGGCTAATCAAGGCCCTCAAAAAGTTTTATGGCCGCAGTATTGTTGATAAGTTTGATGTCTCTGTTTCGAGGATTGCGCTGGATATATTTGACGTCCCAAAGTCCCATGTTCCTTTCACACAATTTTGATTACACAGGTGGCGGGTGTAGCTAGCTAAACATGAGGTGCTTACCTTTCCTGAGCACCAGACCTCACTTCCCTGGCGGAAGTTCACGTGACTAACCACACTTGTCAGTTCCAAAGTTTTTATTTGCTTCTGGATTGCGAATCTGACATGGATTAGTATGTTTGTTTTTGATGATAACGCAAAACTGGCAAATAATATTAAACAAATAAACTTCCATCATGGAAGTTAGACCAGGTGCTCCGGAAGGGTAAACATCTCCTGTCTTGCAAATAACATCCCCGCCACATGTGTAATCAAAATTTAGACTTTAGGAACATAGAAATATGGGACGTCAAAAATATCAAACATTTTGGATAGAAGTACTATACAAAAACAACTTCTGGTTGATTGTACTTAAGCTTCGAACAACTGGGCTCTTTATTCAGTGTGAAAAAATATAATATTTCCATTCATACTAGTATCATAAACAGAATACGAGAGCGTGCAAGAAACAACTTTTAACTGATTGCATGTATCAAGCATCGAACAAAAAAGATATTTATTCAGAAGTGTAAAATGTACAATATGAAAAATGATACATTATTACAATATACAGTTCCCTTGTTCCACGTTTTATCAGCTGTTTATTAAAACTATGAACTGTTACAGAAGTTACCCACATGGATGCTGCTTAAAAATCGATAAAACTGATATGTGCTCTGTCATCTTTCTACCACATACAATGTAATACTATATACTGACAGTTGCAAGTTCACTCATATTTCAGCAATAATAATATTTATCATATTTCAAGAATATATATTTTAGATAAAGATGTTTTATGAGTTTAAAATAAATTCTGAAATAAGACTCTCATTTTAAACTCTGTCGTAAAAATGTTTTTAATACCAAAAACACACACAACCAGTACATGTCAATATCACAATCCAAAAACGCTTTGAAACTGGTAAAAACAAGTAAGCACGCAAATTTCCACCGGCGATATGAGACCGGGTGCTGCGGAAGGGCGAGCAACTCCTGTATAGCTAGCTACACCCGCCACGTGTGAGAACAAAATTGAGAATGAAAAGAATATGAAACTATGGTATGACAATTATATATGAAAATTTTTTTTTTTGACTATACAAGTTTTAGCGTTTTCAACGGTTTTCAGTAAGGTTACTCTTAATACAAAAAAATACAAATAATATCATGCTACTAAATTTTCTAACTTTAAACATTTAAGTGAAAAAAATTACGTAGTTTCCGGTAGAAACCGTGGACATTGTCTTGAACACATTGCATAGGTCAACATTTGTGCCACTTCATGTAAAGCTGATGGCGTCCCGATATCAGTAAAATATTTTTGACAGGGGCGTAAAATCCAAGTAATCGACATTACTTGATAATCTTTTGTGCATGCTTCTTTTTTTGTTTTTGTTTCAGGTCAAAATCGAGTCAACAATATGCACAGCGTGAATACGACTCTATATCATATTGAACATGGACGCCGACAGAAATCATAGATTTTATGCATTTCATGTTTTATACTTAAATACGTGTGATATTCTAAACGACTAAAATAAACATATAGCTGATGGCATAAATCAAGGGTTGTGGGTTCGAACTTCACTCAGGACTTGTAAATTTCCTGAGATGATTTCCATCTCCTGCCCATACTAGAGCTGTAGAAAGCTTGTTACTCAGTAGTCTTTCGGATGAGACTCAAAATCAAGGTCCCATGTCTCAGTGCACGCTAAAGACACCTGTGTAGAGTTCCAAAAAGAATAGACCACCTGTGGCCACTACAGAGGACGAATACAACTACAAGCGATCGAAACATACTGAGCAAAGTAGAATAAGGTACAACATAAATAAATAAGCTGGTAGTCCCCGATTGTATCGGACACAAAGATGTATCGGTGAGCAATCGTCTTGTTCTGTTGGTCTGATTAATTACTACTTGCTGTATTTCATTCGTTTGCATTTTGTCATTCAAAAATATGTTCCCACTACGGGGACTTTGTACAACGAAGTAGGCTGCTTGCAAATAAATTGTTGACTCAGGTACATTGCAAGCCTAGGCTTATAAAGGCCCTCAAAAAGTTTTATGGCCGTCATCACAGTTTTGTTGATAAGTTTGATGTCTCTGTGTCCAGGATTGCCTTGGATATATTTGACGTCTCGTAGTTCCATGTTCTTTTCACACAATTTTGATTACACACGTGGCGGGTGTAGCTAGCTAAACAGGAGGTGCTTACCCTTCCGGAGCACCCGGCCTCACTTCCCTGGTGAAAGTTCACGTGTCTAACCTAACTTGTCAGTTCCAAAGTTTTTACTTTGCTTCTGGATTGTGATTCGGAAATGGATTAGTATGTTTGTTTTTGATTACTTTGTAATAATCAATGTGAACAAGAACAGAAATAAACACAACGAATATAATAGACGAACTACAAATGCATTTACTTATTGAGATTAAATTTATTCTTTGAACATGATCAAAGTGCCTACCATCGTGAGCATTCTCGACCAAATTCCATTGTGGGAAGGTTTGCATATTGCTTGCCTTTTGGTGGTTGTACCCCCAGGCCCATATTGTTGATAATAATGACGTTCCTATAGTTTTATATTCCTTTCATTCTTAAAATTGATTACACGCGTGAAGGGTGCAGTAAGCTAATCAAAAACAAACACACTAATCCATGTCCGAATCACAATCCAGAAGCGAAGTAAGAATTTTGAAACTGACAAGTCAGGTTAGACACGTCAACTTGCTTTAAGGAAGTGAGGTCGGGTGCTCCGGAAGCACGTCCTGTTTAGCTAGCTACACCTGCCACGTGTGTAATCAAAATTGTGTGAAAGGAAAATGGACCTATGGGACGTCAAATATATCCAGGGCAACCCTTAGCACAGAGACGTCAAATTTATCAATAATATTGTAAAGACGGCCATAAAACTTTTAGAGGGTCTTGATAAGACTAGGCTTGCAATACCCCTGAGTCAACAATTTTTTTGGAAGCAGCCTGCTTTGTTGTATTTTAAGTTCCCGTAAGGGGGAACAAGCTCTTCCATAGCGTATTAATTGGGAAACAAATACACCATAAGCAGAAGATTGAGGTATATATAGCTGCATGGAAAAGGAAAGTTGACAATAGAAAAAAATCATTACGTTTAACATTAAGTGTCAAATTTAGACTTTCGAGGGTGTCATAATTCAGGTATAAGTCTAGATATGAAGCAGACGTTAAACAGGATGTGCTTACCCTACCAGTTTAGTAATATCATGTTATCGACGTTCACATGTTTAACCTAATTTGCTAGCTTCAAAAATTTTACTTTGCTTTAGACATGGATTTGTATGTTTGTGATTGATTTACACAACTAGCAAAAGTTGAAAACCTGTGTGTTTTGTTTAACACAAATGATATAAACTGTCATGACATGCAGTGTATTTTCTATTGATTCATTATTCCGCTTTTAGGTATCAAATTTATAGGTTTATTTAAATTTAGACATTTTGTGCAACAGCTGGGAAACAGGAAATTACAAAAAATGATAAAGTGGTGAAAATTAAATTATAGAAAACTGTTTTAGACTTTCTAATTTTAGAAGATGTCGTGGAAGCAGGAATGGCCTAAACGTATAGTAAGTATTTTGAAATTATCACATCTCTCTCTTGGTGTAAAGCAATTTTCGATGTAAAGATCTGGAGTAAAAATGGACCGGAGTATGCCCGCGGAAATGTTTAAAGACCAAACCAAGATGGCTATTTCTATACTATTCGATTACCACAGTTCACGTAACGGACATGAATGCTTTATATTATAAGTAATATAGTTTTATGGCCGTCAACACAGTATTGTTGATACGTTTGATGTCTCTGTCTCAAGGATTGCCCAGGTCCTTTAGTTCCAGGTTCCTTTCACACAATTTACACACGTGGCGGGTGTAGCTACCTAAACAGGAGGTGCTTACCCTTCCGGAGCACCCGGTCTCACTTCCCTTGTGGAAGTTCGCGTGTCTAACCTAACCAAAGTTTTTACTTTGCTTCTTGATTGTGATTCGGACATGGATTAGTATGTTTGTGTTTGATAGGTCTTCCCTAGGATCTGCAGAAGTAGTCGGACCAGTGTTTTCCAGCAAAAATATGTGTAACGACCGAGTTTACAAGGGAATTGTAACTTCTTCGGATACTATGGCCCATACAAGCTAAGCTAACACGAATCTGAGTAACAAACATTATGCTTTATCTACTAAACAGATCAACATGAAAAAATGGGTCGTGGAATTAATTCCAGAGGCCAACACTAAGAGGGCAATTGCAAGGTCGTGTCAATGAAAATAATTTATTAGTACATATATAATTAACAATGGCCATAAATATATGGACCTTGGTGTTGCCGCGGAAATATGTAGACAGAAACTAAGAGTGTAATTGCAAGGTCATGTCACTGATATTAATTTCTCAGTACATTAAGAGGAATCTGCTATATATCTGTCCTTGTATGGATTTTTGTAAAGTTTAAGAATTCAATACAAGTAAGGAAGGTCAATTTCTTCATCTATAAATTGATACTGCCAGACTCGATAACTCTTCTATGGTTGTAAAGAAATTCATCTTTGGTTTGGTAAAATTTGTTCTATTATGGTGCCCCGAGGATATCACAAACTCAGTAGGCAATAATTTCGTATTATTGTCAGAAATATACTATAATTGTCTAAATTTCCTGCAAGTTAAAATTTGAAATTTCCCAAAAACAAAGGTATACTCCCTCATGCAAAGTATTTCCTTAGCTTAATTTGGTAAAATATATTTGGTCCTTTGGTTAGTTTTTAAACATCTTCAAAATAATTTTGGTCCAAGCACTTCTGATGAGGAATTGTATTCTGAAACGGCCGTCTAGTGCTGTAAATTTAAAACTGGTATATATATATATATATATATATATATATATATATATAGATATATATATATATATATATATAATTCGTTTGAAAACTATCTAAACGAAGCTCCTTAATTAGACATTTAATGTACATTCTCTTACAAATGAGTATAATTATGTTGTGGGGAACCTTTGCAGACGGGACAATAATATACTTGTCGGGACAATAATATACTTGTTTAAATGTCTATGGGGATTGCCGAAATTGCATGATTCCCGAGTTCTGGAGGGAGTTAAGTACCCATAAACCCTTTAAGTTTAGCAAACTCTGTTTCAATTAAAGACCAAACAACCGTTGACCAGTCGAATAAGGTGTCAAGCTTCACATCTTAGCTTTAATTTAGCTCAACGTCAGACATATCTTCGCTATAATAATTCTAAAATTATATACCCAAGTAAAAGGTTATGCCTCTCTATATTAAGGACCTTTAAAAAAGTAGATGATTTAAGTCATTGCTCTTAATTAAATTCCATATTATACCAGTTTTAATTTTACAGCACTAGACGGCCGTTTCGGAATACAATTCCTCATCAGTAGTGCTTGGACCAAAACTATGTAACCAAAATTATTTTTAAGATGTTGAAAAGCTACCCAAAGGACCAAAATATATTTTACCAAATTTATCTAAGGAAATACCCTGCATGAGGGAGCACCTTAGTTTTTGAGAAATTTCAAATTTTAACTTGCAGGAAATTTAGACAATTATAGTATATTTCTGACAATAATACGAAATTATTGCCAACTGAGTTTTTGATAGTACATTTTTATTATATGCCGCCCAGCTGGTCCATAAATGTAACGGAGACGAGGAAAAAAAGGTAGGCGAACTTCAAACATTGCAATGTTTGTTTATAATTAAATGTTTTGGATGCAATGGGTTTATTGAAGAATGAAACTAGAGGGTGGCGATTGGAATTTGAAATAAGCAGGGGATTTAGATTGTACTTGTTTATTTTAAAGAATATTAGAATTATTTGTAGCATAGACATACTAATATTAATGGACTTTTTTGCTTAAATGAGTTTGATGATGGGCACATATCAATGGATTTATAAAAACTCTCCTGGACTTTTACTGTAGTGTCCGACCAAATCAGGAATTTGATAATTAATGGTTCCTATATATGTCATTTCTTGCTTTCTTTTATTAACTGTTTATTAACTATAATGACATGTACATATGTTGTATAGCATTGTGTTTGTAGTTGCATTGGTCGTTGCCAGGTACGTGCGTTTTCAGGTAATGTTTTTTGAAACACTTTTTATTATTTATATCTTAAATAACTTTATTTCAAAATGATTTTATTTCTTGCAGATATAAACTAAACTGATTTCCACTATGGGTCTTGGTGAGCGACTTACAAAAAGAAAAGAATTGTTTTTCTTCCGGAAGATGATAGTTAAAATCATGTTTACAACAGCAATGCTTGGTATAGTTTTAATGATTATTGAAACTGAACTTTATCTGCGAAAAATTACTACTAAGAATGGCTTCACATCGCAGATTATAAAATGCTTCATCTCAGTAACGACCGCAATGTTGTTACTGACAATCGGATTTGAGTATTATGTTGATGCTCAGATAAAGTCAGTAGACATGGGTGTGACGTCAGTTTTTACTGTGATGACGTCATGGACTTGGTTTCTTTTTTGTCTTGAAATTGTTTTATGTTCCTTGCACCCGTTTCCAGTAAATGTCACGATTAGTCACATGACACCAAAAGGCAAAATCACTGACGTAAGCATTGATGCAGTGATGTCATTCCTGATGATTGTGCGGTTATATTTAGTTGGCAAGTTCATTTCCGTTCATAGTTGGCTCATGAACAGTAGATTTGCTGTTAGTTTTGATGCAATTAGCCAGGTGAAACTAAACACCTTATTCTATGTAAAGGCTGTAATGCTTCGTCACCCGTTTTTAAGTCTTATTTTAATAATGACGTCATCTGTTCTTGTTAGCACTTGGGCGATGCGTGCGTGTAGGGTGTACCATATCGACGACCCGTATACTTCGTATTCGGATGCATTGTGGTTGGTTGTCATATCCTTCTTAACGTTAAGTTATGGTGAGGGCCAACCTCGGAGTTTTTGCCGAAGGTATATATCGGTCTCTTCGGCATTTCTTGGAATAATCACTACAGCATTAGTCGTTGCATTACTCGGAAAATATCTGGAACAATCGAGAATGGAAAAGTATTTGTTCAATTTTGTAACTCGAGTTCAACTGTCAACTAAAAGAAAAAATGCTGCAGCGGAAGTCATTAAGGATACTTTGCGCATGTGGAAATCAAAATGTAGGGGAGATCCGGTGTCTAGCAGACGTTCAGGTGATAAACTGAACAAATCATTAGAAGCAATGAAACAGATTAAAAGAGACATTGAGGATATTGACATGAACACAATCGGATTGGCTGATGTGTATCACGTGACTGAAAACGTTTACAGCAAGGTCGACTTAAATTTTAAGAGACAAACAAAATTACAAAACCGATTGTATTTGTTAAAAGAGAGACTTACAAATGTCGAAAACAAGATAATAGGGATTCATGGCATTTTATTTAACCCACCAGAATAATGACTTTTGTCATCAAAAACATTGCATTATGTACTAATAATTAATTACTTAAAATTTTGTATTCTGTGTAAAAACTTGATCGAATAAAAATAAAATTTCTGACTTTTTCAATCATGTGGTCTTTTGAATACTACGCTTATTTCACGTATTTATCAGTAAAAACTCAGAACGCAATCTGTAGCTGTACATGTTGTAAACCCTAAGCAAACTGCTTAATAATAATTGCTTACACAAGGATATTGCAGCCTAAGCTTATTAAGACCCTCAAAAAGTTTTATGGCCGTCGTCGCAATATTGTTGATAGTTTGATGTCTCTGTGTCCGAAATTACCCTGGATATATTTGACGTAAGATAGTTCCATGTTTTCTTTCATTCTCAATTTCAATTACAAATGTACACATGTGGCGGATGTAGCTATCTAAACAGGAGGTGCAACCGGCCTCACGTAAATGGTAGAAGTTCACGCGTTTAACTTAATTTGCCTGTTTCATAGTTTTTACTTTAATTTGGGATTTTGATTTGGACATAAATTGGTATGCTTGTTTTTGATTATACGTCTGGAAAAGTTAAAAAAATGTCTGTACCTAGAAAATACACACCGATGTAGATTGGAGATAAGTTATAATGTGTTTTGTCAATTTTCGATTTTCCCAGTAATCTTCATATACCACTCACTAAAACGTCATCAAATTGTTTATTTTACTGAATTATAAATAAACATCAACAGCAGCGCCTCGGACTTTTTCTTATTGAAGAACAATAACTCTTGTAGGATTTTGCATAATTGGGATATGCCGTAAACAATGATATACACAATGAGTTTGCCATCTCGGTCCTCGCATATTATGTTCTTACGAGGTATAGGCAAACATTATTGACCTGTCCGCTTAACCTTTCGTTAGGGTTATTCATATATGAGAATTTATCCATTTCGTTGCTAGTTTTAGAATTCGCAGTTAATACTAAAACGATGTTCGCGTTAAGTGTTTCTTATTACTACTGTGTACTATTAATACGCTATGGTAGAGCTTGTTCCCACTACGGAGACTTTGTACAACCAAGTAGGCTGCTTTCAAATAAATTGTTGACTCAGATACATTGCAAGCCTAGGCTTATCAAGGCCCTCAAAAAGTTTTATGGCCGTCATCACAGTATTGTTGATAAGTTTGATGTCTCTGTGTCCAGGATTGCCTTGGATATATTTGACATCTCATAGTTCCATGTTCCTTTCACACAATTTTGATTACACACGTGGCGGGTGTAGCTAGCAAAACAGACGATGCTTACCCTTCTGGAGCACCCGGCCTCACTTCCCTGGTGAAAGTTCACGTGTCTAACTTAACTTGTCAGTTCCAAAGTTTTAACTTTGCTTCTGGATTGTGATATCGGACATGGATTAGTATGTTTGTTTTTGATGTAGACACAATAAGTATGTGCATATTGTGTAGACAAAACATTTGTGTTCCTTATATAAAAATATACTCGTTCATAGTAAATATTAAATTCGAGGTCGAGGAGACAGGTCAATGATGTTTGCCTATACAGAATAAATAGACATGCGACCAAAAATATAAACCCCCGAAACATACATGTATTTAAGAGTTATCGTTAACAGACAATGACCAAGGCATCAGGATTCAACACTGCAAAACAAATGAAAAAAAAGTTAGCACCCTGAAAAAACACATGTATATTGGAGATAGGACACATCTGGAATGAGAAGAGAAATGTCAAAATAGGTTCCACCAATAGCAATAGCCAAAATTGCTCAACTGCTTCCTTTCCGGAATAATACCCATTTGGAAACTAAAAAGCTAAAACGAAATATCTGTGCTATAAGAGTGGAGTGATCCGGAGTGGAGTAAAATAATCGTGTTTTGCCCTCCTAGTCTAGATTCAGGTTTTTTATATTACTTATTGAAATTATTAATATTAAATTAATAGGGCGAATTGGCATGTAAAGTTTGTATGGGTTATTCATTTTACATCCTTTTTTGCAATTCCTTATTTTCTCGTTGAAACATTGTTCTTATGGTCCTAATATACAGGTGATATTTGTAAAATTGTATGTAATGCCAGTACAATATCGAATCCGGAGCACCCGGCCTCGTTTCCCTGGTGAAAGATCACGTTTTAAACTGATTAGTCAGTTTCAGAGTTTTTTCTTTGCTTTGGGATTTTGATTTGGACATGGATTAGTATGTTTGTTTTTGATGAAATAGTCATATGATTAAACTGCCTGAAAATAAAAATCAAATTTCGGGCTAGTGGATTCCTAAAATTGTGGACTGGAATTGTGCATTAGCTTCACAACAATGATATTTCAAGGTTGTTCCAAAAACAGACAAAGCCATTGTCCCGGTGACTAATATATATAAAACACACCTTTACAATGTCTGCAATAACTCACAGTACAGACCCGTCCAAAGTTTAACACTGGGCTAACGAAAAGGAAGTCGGATTTTGAATGCAGAAGAAAACTAGTGACCGAAAACCTATTGAGAGAGATAGAGACTTTCGAAAAGCTGACTGACGAGATTTTGAGGGGAAAAGACGAACTGCCACCAATTTATCACATATTCGTAATTACATTTTATACCAGTTTTAATTTTACAGCACTAGACGGTCGTTTCGGAATACAATTCCTTATCAGTAATGCTTGGACAAAAATTACGAAACCAAAATGTTTTTAACATCTAGAAAAGACGAAAATATATATTGCATGAGGGAGTATACCTTAGTTTTTGAGGATTTTAAGATTCTAACTAGCAGCACAAATTTGAGATATATCTAATAATACACAATTATTGCCAACTGAATTCGTAAGCTTATTGTTAAAATTTCGTCAGGTCTGTACTATCTGCATAGGCAGCTGTTACTTCTATTACTGTAAGTTCCAATGATGTAACAAGACAGACAAAAAAAATGTTAGTCATTTAATGAAATTATTTTTAAAACGACAATTTAAAAAAGAGGAATTTTAATATTCTGCAAACTCACATATTTTATATGTAGAATAGATGAATTAAAAAACAAACATACCTATCCATGTTCAAAACACCGTCCCTTAGCAAAGTAAAAGCTTGGACAATTGGCAAATTAAGTGAAAATGTAAGCTTCCATTAGAGGCGTGAGGCCGGGTGCTCCGGAACGGTAAGAGCCGCCTGATTAGGTAGCTACACGGAAACATCAACAGGAACCTAACAATGTGTATACATTTTTAATTCATCAATAGATTGAGGAACTTAATATTCAATTTTGTTCCCATGTTTAGCCATTATACGAATTCTAAGGAAATTCGCACAGTGACACAGACTGCAATAAAATTATGATGGCATAAAAACAGTCATGAACACATGATACAGGTAACAGTTTCAGTTGACGTAATACGAACATAAGTTTTATAAATAATTTAATACAATTGTACATAAATTACTTCCATTATTGCAGGTTCCAATGATGTAACAAGACAAAAAAATATTTGTTAGTCATTTTATATAATAATTTTAAAACGGCAAAATTTAAATAGAGGAATTTACAATATTCTGCAATGTTAATCAGTTAAGCCAAACATACTTATCCATGTCTAGATCACAGACTGTCTTTATGCAAACTATAAACATTCAAAATTAGCAAATTAAGTGAAGCATGCGAGCATCCACCATAAAAGTGAGACCGGGTCCTCCGAAAGGGTTAGCGCCGCCTGATAAGTTTGCAGTACCGAAACATAAGAATGAACCGAAGAAAGTGTATAAATTATATATTTAATACATTAATAGATAGAGGAAATTAAATTCCATATCAGATACAAGATACCATCCTGGAACTTCGAAAATATACGGGCGAATATTCTCTTTGTTCTTTGCTATTGTGAAAATTCAATGCTGCAACATATGATGACATTAAATTGTCATGATACAAGTAACAGTTGATGTAATATATATAAACACATGGTATATAAATAATCTACCATTTTATATATTTTTCCATGTTTAAACATATATGAAATGTATGTAAATGCGCATATGTGAACATTATATTTTGCTATTTTTGCTGCCACAAACAGTAGTTTATGATGATGTGAAAATTGCCACGAACAGATTATATAAGACACAAGTTCAATCGGCGTAATAGGAACATATGTATTAATAAGTTAACATATTATCTTTACCTGTGCTTAAACATACTTTCCAAGACATTTTTCGCATACCGATTGGTTAGCTTGCCCGGGTACATAGAACTATGTTTGGAAATCTGTCAGAGTCACATAAACGCACGCGACGTTTAGCGGTAGAAAAAAAGTATCTCGTACATCGCGAACGTCAAGTTACGGTAAACAAGCATGGCGATAACATACGCAATTCACACAAAATAGAAATTGAAGTTAAAAAGATCCAACTGGCTGGTAACGCTTTAAAGACTGACAAAAACGCTATACAAATCTTTGGCCGGTTACACTGCCCCATGTACCCCGTCAAAGATGAATGTACCCTGCCAAAACCCTATATAACTTATAATATATAGGACATCTATGGTAATGTTCATGCCGATTTTGCTAATTTTTCTGCCAAAAAACACACTTTTATTCATAGTAGTTTATGATGTAAAATTGCCCTTAACAGGGTTTCAATTGGCGTAATATGAACTTTTGTAATGTATATATCGGATGACATTATATATTTTTCATGTTGAAATATATGGATTCTATGGTCATGAGCATAAAGTGAACGTTGGATTTTGCAAATTCTGTAAACATATATAGTCGCGCACACAGTAATTTATGATGATGTAAAATTGCCTCGAACAAATTGTATTAGTTACAGTTTCAATCTGCGTAATATGAACACATATAATAAAATAATCCGATAAATAATCTGATAAATTATGTAGTAATTATTTCTTCATGTTTAAACACACAATGTCGTGGATTCCATATAAATGCGCATAATGTGAACATTGTGTTTTGCAATAAACACAGTCGCACAGACAATAGTGTATGATGACGTAAAGCTTATACAAGATGCATTTCATTTGGTGTAACATGTACATATTCAATACTCAAGATAAAAGTTAAAGACCACATTAAAATATTATTAAATTTTGTATACCTAATACATATCATTTCATATCCACACTTCTCGTAATTTCATTTAAATGAGATTAAATTTTTCTGCACAACATTTTACTTCATTAAATAATTTTAAACAAGAAGAGAACAAGAATAAAATATAGATGGATTTTATATAATTAAGGGTTTTTTAATTTTTGGTTTAGAATTCTAAATCGGTCCCTAACTTTATTGTTCAGTATGTAAATAATCTAATCTTTTCATGTAGATTCCTTGGAAATGCGAATAATGTGTACATTGGATTCTGCAAATTTCGCTGCCACAAACACAACCGTACAGACAGTTATCTATGAGTATGATCAGATTATATTATCTACAGCTTCAAATGTTATTTAAATAATATCATACAATTTTATTATTATTATCAGTATTATTTTTGCAGTGTTTAAATCTATATGAATTCTATTATAATGCAATTTCAGCTACGAGTGAACATTGGATGTTTGAATTGCAGTAACACAGACAATAATAATAGGGACAGTTTTAATCGGCGCAATACGACCATATGTTCTAAAAATAATCAGATATCATTTTTTCTGTATATTTTCCATGTTTTAACATATATGAATTCAATGGTAATGCGATTTCCACTACGAGTGAACATTGGATGTTAAAAATTTTGCTGCAACAAGCACAGTTACACAGACAATAATATTAGGTACGGTTTCAGTAATGAATATATGTAATATAAATAATCATATAACTTTTTTTATTTGTTTCGTGTGTTCCATGTTTAAATCTATATGAATTCTATGTTTTAACATAGGAAAATTTGAATTCTATGATAATGCGATTTCCATTTCTAGCAAACATTTGATTGTATTAATTTTGCTGTAACATGCACAGTAACATGAACAATACTATTAGTTATATTTTCAATCGGCGTAATATCAACATATGTTATATAAATAATCAGATTCAGATAACATTTTTTGTATTTTTTTTCATGTTTATATCAATATGAATTCTATTGCAAATCGATTTCCACTACAAGTGAACATTGATTTTTTGCAAATTTTGCTGTAACAAGCACAGTGACACGGGCAATATTATTAGGTACAGTTACAATCGGCGCAATATGACCATATATTGTAAAAATAATCAGATATCATTTTTTCTGTAAATTTTCCATGTTTTAACATATATGAATTCAATGGTAATGCGATTTCCACTACGAGTGAACATTGGATGTTACAAATTTTGCTGCAACAAGCATAGTTACACAGACAATGATATTAGGTACGGTTTCAGTAATGAACATATGTAATTCAAATAATCATATAACTTTTTATATTTGTTCCATGTGTTCCATGTTTAAATCTATATGAATTCTATGTTTTAACATAGGAAAATTTGGATTCTATGATAATGCGATTTCCATTTCTAGCAAACATTTGATTGTACTAATTTCGCTGTAACATGCACAATAACACTGACAATACTATTAGTTATATTTTCAATCGGCGTAATATCAACATATGTTATATAAATAATCAGATTCAGATAACATTTTTTGTATTTTGTTCATGTTTATATCAATATGAATTCTATTGCAAATCGATTTCCACTACAAGTCAACATTAAATGGTGCTATAGGTCGCGCACGATAACTTGGCACATCCGGGGTTTTTCAGTTTGTAAATAACATTGCAGCTCGTTCGATAACTGTTATGTTTTGGCCCATAGTGTATAACGGGGACAAGTGTTGAGAGTTCTATCCTGCTATAATACATTTTTTTTAACAAAAAAGTTTGATTAAGCCCATTAATAATAGTAATTTTAATAACAATAATGTCATTAATAATATCGTCAATATATTGTCGTGTGCTATTTTGACTCTATATTTATTTAATAAAAAGTCAAAATAGAAAATAATAATAATAATTTCTTATTATTTGCTGTATCAAATAATAAATTCTTCACCATGAAATGTATGCTGAATATATTTAAAACAAGTTACTGAATGGCTTTGCGAAAAATTTTAATTCAAAACTATTTATTTATTAATCTTATGTACTTAGTCTTATTCTGTTTTTGTTTTTATTTTGTGTCTGGAATTTATAATTGTGCAGCTCCATGCAAGTTGGTAACAGTAAAAATTTCGTCAGCTGTATCAGTCGTATCTTCTTCTGAAATGGTTGATTCTTCGTCGGCCGTCACTGTAGATGTTTCTTCTTCCTCACCCTCTTCTTCTTCTGTTGCTGTGTCTGTGTCTTCGTCGCTGAAATCGGTATCGTCCAAGTTTATTACAAATTTCTCTATTTCTTCATCGACTGCGATGTCATTTTTCCAGTAATCGGTTTCTATTTTCTTTACGTGTTCAACACACCTTTTCCATTTTTCTGTCGATATGTCTTTCAATTGTTTTTCTGCAAGTTGTTGCACGTCCGAAAGTTTAAATTTTAAATTTTGTGAAGCAACATATGATTTTAGATCAGCCCAAATTAATTCTATAGGATTTAAGTCTGCAAATTTTATGTCCATGTTCTCTTAATATATAATCAATTCTGTAGGAAGGTGGAATAATTTGTTGTTTGCATATTGTAAGTAACTGTGCGCGAACCATGTCTTCTGTAAATTTAATGTTGTGTTTTGTGAGCCATTCCTGAATGTCTTTGTTCTTCCACGATGTTGTTGGTTTTTTGTCTTCTTGGACGTTATGATAAGATGCATTATCGACTACCAAGACGGAATTTGGTTCAAGGTTTGGAATTAATTTTTCGCGAAGCCATTTAGTGAAATTTTCAGCATTCATTTCATGGTGATAATCACCTGTTGATGACTTGGCTTTATATATAAGGCTTGCATTAGGAACAAAACCCTTTTCTGAACCAGCATCAACAACAATCAGACGGTCACCTGCTCCGATTGGAACACTTAAACCGTTCCCATCCAGCTGCCAACACTTGGGTACAGTGTGTGAAGAGTTTATATACGTTTCATCATATAAATAATGTTGTGTCCAGTTTCTCTAAGTTTTTTAATTTCGCGAAGGTAATTTATTCTTTTTGATACGATATCTGGTTTTTCCATAAAGATTTTTCTATTTGTGCTGCATTTTTTCCAGTTAAACCCCATTTCTTTAAGCAATTTTCTGAGAATTGTTTTACCCCCCTTAAAGTCAATTTTGTTAATTATTTCCGAATGAATAGCATTTATAGTTGGAAGAACGCGTTTATTTAAATACATATTAATTATTGTTCTTCTAATTACGCAGATATCAAAATCATCAATAAAAAATTTATCTGATCTCTGTTTTCTATCAGCCTGTTTGGTTTCTATTCCGAACGATTTTAATCTTGATAATGTTCTCCTCGGCACACCCGTCATTGCACTTGCTCTCTCCAAGGGACAGCTGATGGGATTTATGAGACATTTTTGTTTTGCCTCATCAAAGCAATGTTTTACAACATTGATGGCAATTTGTTTTGCCTGTGAATTTAATACAATCTTTTTATTTTCAGACATCTTCTCGGTTATGAAAATCACACGTGTTGCCTCGTTTTCGCCTTATACCTATTATACTATATTCTCACATTTTTACGAGGGCGTGACCATTCAACTCGTTCGCATGTTCTAATTAATGGTCCAATTAACTTAATAATTTAATTTAACATCTCGTCCCTTTTAACTCTCAGATCCACCCAACGCCATGATATGTTGGAATTCATATCCTATTGTATTATATTATTAATTAGAACAAACACCTGCTGTAATCTCTTGCATCACAAATTGGAAACTGGTACATTTGATTCACTTTAATTTTGAATCTATTAATAAAAATTATAAATGAATGCATTAATATGAGTTGTGTTGTTGGACATAAAATATTTCACTTGTAAGGAGGAATTGTATTTTTATATTTCGCACAGCGTCATGTGGAGCATTTTGAATTTTAACAGAGAAAAATATTAAATTTAAAATTATGCACATGACAACAATATTAACTGTCTATTCCCAGATATGAATAAATAAAATAATAAATTAAAAAAACAATAATAATGAATAAACACAGTATAAAATTTATTGATGTTGGCATCCTTTTCCAAATTAATATAGGTTTACAGTTTGATTTTTTCGTATGACGCGGCGGTGAGGTACGGATTAATAATAGTGATTAGTCCCAAATAGTGCTAATATTTTGATTTCTGTATGAAACGAGACGTTAAAATTTTGCCCTGTGCTAATTTTAAATGTTATGTAGTTCTGGTAGAAATAATTTCCACAAGAATTTTTAGGTTGTTCATACATTTACAAGATAGAAATTATTAATTATTAGCCTGATAGCACATTTAAATAATTAGTATAGATTCATTTATTTCTTTTACTTTTTAATTGAAAAGTTTTTATAATAAAATTAAAAACAAAATTAGATAAAATTAAAAAATATATATGTATGGACCCGGTATTGTTCGAACTCACTTGTGACAAAATTATATAGCTGTCCACTAACAGTAAGATATGTACATACCACTGAGCCAAGGACGACAGTAACCTATCCTATCAAATTAAAGGTGTTAAGGACAAATACCTTGTTATATCTTCAGAGAATTCGTTCCACAGTTATGTGGAACTTCACAAAAATTATGCAGAAATGAAATAATTCATGTGAATATTTAAAAAGTTTCAAATAAAGAACATAAATGAAAATGTCCAAGATAAGTGGAATATGATAAATATTTATATTTCAACAAAAATATGTATGAAGGTGCAGCATGGACATTGGCGAGTTGTTCAATGTGCGTGTTTCATGAGTCCGAGTTACAATGTTTATTTACAAAATGAATAAGCCCGGATGTGCCAAGTTATCGTGCGCGACCTATATGTGCTATAACAAGCAGAGTGACACGGAAATAATATTAGGTACGGTTTCAATTTTCAAATTATAAACATATGTTATATAACTAATCAGATAATATTTTTTGTATTTTCTCTATGTTTTAACATATATGAATTCTTTTATAATGCGATATCCACTACGAGTGCACATTGAATGGTGCAAATTTTGCTGTAACAAGCACAGTGACACGGACACTAATATAAGGTACAGTTTCAACCGACAAAATATAAACCTGCAATATCAATAATCAGATATTTTCTCTGCATGTTTTAACATCGATTATGATTACAAACCTAGTCAAACTGGATTCTTATCACTTGTATTGACATCTATCGACAGCTGGTAACTTATTGATATTATACAAGTTCATTACGTCGAACAAAAAAGATTAACGATATCAGATCAGACTCTGAAGATTACGTTTGTAATTCCATAACAAAACCTGTCACACATTGTAACGCGTTGGTATTCATGGGTCTCTGGGTGATGGGGATCATAGGAACATTATGGCAGAATTGTGAATTGAACTGATGATGGCAAATCGTAAGTGTTTGAATCTCTCTCTCTCTCTCTCTCTCTCTCCTCTCTCTCTCTCTCTCTCTCTGTGTGTGTATGTGTGTGTGCGTGTGCGTTATGGTTAATTCATGACAAAAGCTATCACACATTGTAAAGCGTTAGTATTCATTGGCTTCTAGGTGATGGAGATCACAGTAGCGTAATTGCATTCAAGATCATTTTGGAGGGTCATGGCAAAAATGTTTATTCTGTGAACGGAGAGTGATAAAGCGTAAGTTTTTTTCTCTCTCTCTCTTTCTCGCTCTCTCTCTCTCTCATAGGTGGGTTTTTGCAATCAAGATCATAGGAGGGTTATGACCGAATTTTTATTCTGTGAACTGATGATGACAACGCGTAAGTCTCTCTCTCTCTCTCTCTCTCTCTCTCTCTCTCTCTCTCTCTCTCTCTCTCTCTTTCTCTCTCATAATTCCATGACAAAAAACTGTTGCACGCTTTGAAGCGCCGTTATTCATGGATCTCTGGTTGCTGGAGATTATAGAAGCACTATGGCAGATATTTATTCTGTGAACGGATGATGACAAAAAGGTTTTTTTTAAACACCGTCTCTTTCTCTCTCTCATTTCGTTAATTCCGTGACAAAAGGTGTCGCACGTTTAAAAGCGTCGGTATGTATTCATGAGCCTATGGGTGATCGAGATCATAGGGATATTACGAACGGATGATGACGTAAGTTCTCTCTCTCTCTCTTTTTTTTCTCTCTCTCTGAGGATCAATTCCATGACAAAGCTGATGTATATTTTGTAGAGACAATTTATATTCATGAGCCTCTGGGTGATCAAGTTCAGATAGTGTCATTATGTTAATTGAGCTAATGACGGCAAAGTGTGAGTATTTTAAACACTCTATCATGATTAATTTCATTAGTAAAGCTGTTGCACTTTTTTAAGCGTCGGTATTCATGGACCTCTGGGTGATGGAGATCATAGGATCACCATGGCAGATTTTTATTCTGTGAACGGATAATCGCAAAGCGTAAGTTTTTAACTCTCTCTCCTCTCTCTTACTCTCTCTCTCTATCTCTCTCTCTCTCTCTCTCTCTCTCTCTCTGAAGATTATTTCAATGACGACAGATGTTGCACATTTTGAAGCAATCGGTATGTATGAGCCTCTGGGTAATCATATGAACATAATGCCAGAAATTATATTTGTGAACTGATGAAGGCAAAGCGTAAGTAGTTTTAATTCTCTTAAAAGACTAAAAGAGCAATTATTATTTTTCTCGAAGCATAATACTTAAGCATATTCATATTCATATTCTTTATTTATCCATAACTCATAGACAAAACACAATATTTGAATGAAAAGTATGAACAATAAATAAATTACATTCATAAATAATAATAATAATATTATCATGGGGGGATTTACATTGATAAATATTACGTTTTAATATATAATTATAGCATATTTTCCTACTTTTCAACTTACGATTTTGTTAGAAAAATAATAGAAAAATAAAAGAAACATTATAATAATTATAATAATGATTATACTTAAATATATTTTATTTGATGAAATATACAAAGCGCGTCATGTTTTGACAAAATGATCGGCAATGTATTTCATTTCTTGTTGTCGTTGTTGTTATTACAATTATCTACTAAACTATATTTTCGATTTAAGCAAATTTTATTTGATATTCGTTTTAAAATTATATATAGAATGTATTTCAAATTTATTTGATTGGCAGTATATTTTCTCTCTTGTAGATACTTTTGTTTACAATTATCTACTTCTTAACTAAATTCCCTTTTAAACATATTTTATTGAGTTTTGTTTTCACATTTTATCTAAACTGTGTTTATAAGATGTATTTGATTGGCAGTTTATGATATTTTTTACAATTATCTACTTAAAAATATATTTACAATTTAAACCATGTTTTATTTGATTTCGTTTTTACATTCTATTTAAACTATATATATTTCAAATTTATTTGATTTGCAGTATTTGATACTTTTGTTTACAATTATTTACCAAACTTTATTTACAATATTAACCATGGTTTATATGATATTATTTCCATTTTATCTATACCGTATTTCAAATGTATTTGATTGTGTATAATTGGTATGGTTAATCGATATGATGTTAGTGTAATAATAAATCTATTATACATTATAATTAGGGCAACAGGTGTGTGTGTTTTCATCTATGGATTGAATTGGATTTAGCGGCCTAATCAAGTATATTTCACTCATATATAGACGTCACGAATTAAAGGTGAAGTGGCAGAATTTTTTTTGACCTGGATTGAATTGGGCATAGCGGCCTAAACAAGTGTATTTCACTTATATATAGACGTCACGAATTAAAGGTGAAGTGGCAGGATTAATTTTATTTTGGTTGAATGGGGTTTAGCGGCCTAATCAAGTTTATTTCACTTATATAGAGACGTCACGAATTATGGGTGATAGTGGCAATTTTTTTTAACTTGGTTAAATGAAGTTTAGCGGCCTAATCAAGAATATGTCACTTATATAGAGACGTCACGAATTATAGGTGAAGTAGCAGAAATGTTTTACCTATGTATCGATTGATTGAATGGGGTTTAACGTCAAAGTCAAGAATATATCGAAATATCAGCAGCTTTAAGTGAAATGACAGAAATTTTTAACTTTCCAATATGTTCAGGGCCTATGTGAAAGATGAGTCCTTCTATAGCTATCTGTCACGCTTGCTGTGAAAAGGGCCATCTGTTTCTAGGATCTCTTCCTAAGGAGTCATTTAATTTTATTTCTAACTGCTAATTGCTTAGAAAAATTACTGATTTTTATTTTCGAGACCCAGCAGGGGTTCGAACACTGACCTCCTATACTAGTTTATGGATTAAGAGAACGTCTCAAATTTCCTGACGTCATTTTCTCACATTAATTATGTAAACTTAATTGACATACATTTTATTTACTATTTAATTTTTCAGAAAACTGTTGATAAATTATCAAATTGATATTGATGTTTGAGAGAAGACATATTTAACATAATGGGACAACCTTCAATAACGTTAGGGGAACGGCTGAAGAAGAGGAAAATGTTATTTCATTTGAGAAAAAGAACGATAGATCTAATGTTCTTATTGGCCATGGTAGGCGTGGTTTTGATGGTAGTTGAGACAGAGCTTTATTTGAGGGCGGTGCTTAAAAAGACGGATATGACGTCAATCACAATCAAATGTTTCATTTCCGGTACGACTGTTGTTTTACTTGTTACAATATGTATGAATTATTACATTGGAGCGCGTATAAGAGCCCTTGATGCAGGGGTTAAAAGCCTTAGTTCCGTAATGACGTCATTGAACTGGTTCCTGTTCGGACTAGAACTACTTCTGTGTTCCGTTCATCCTATTCCAGGGGACTTCAATATCAGGTACTCGGATTTGCATGGCAAGCGTATTAGAGTAAGCCTGGACGCTGTTTTATCATTTCTAATGATCGCAAGATTTTACTTAGTGGGAAAATTTGTAGCCGCTCATAGCCGCTTGTTAACTGACCCTTTCCTTCACTGCATAGATACGGTGAGCAAAATCAAATTGAATACTTTATTTTACGTAAAAGTGACCATGATAAGGTACCCATTCTCAAGTCTGATTGTAATAATGATGTCATCAATTTTGATAAACACGTGGGCTATGCGAGCTTGTAAGCTGTACCACGAATCATACGACGAAGTTATAAACCTTTCGTATCTTGACGCTATGTGGATGGTTGCCATACCATTTCTGTCGCTTGGTTACGGAGAAGGGTACCCGACGTTTTTCTGTCGTCGATATATAACCGTGTTTTCCTCCATATTTGGGAAAATATCGACGGCTCTGATTGTTGTTTTTATTTGGAAACATTTCGCAAGAACAAGAATGGAAGAATTTGTTTTCACTTTTGTTTCTAGAGTTCAAATATCACTCCGGAAAAAACAAGCAGCTGCAAATATTATCAAAAAGTCTATATTACTCTGGATGTCAAAACATAAGGGAAAGACGATCAAACATAAAATATCCAAAATAAATGACGATCTAAACAGGTCATTAAAAGTTATTCAAGAAACCAAACGAGACATGGAAGACGTCAGTGATGACGTCATCGGTTACATCGATATATATCACGTGACGGAACGTCTTTTACATGTATTGGAGGTTAACTCTAAATGGCAAGACGATATGAATAAGAAGATTTCAAAGTTTAATCAAAGACTTCAGAATATAGAGAAAATGTGTGATAATTTAATTGAAGTTATAACGAAGGGAAGTTACATTACTTGATAACAAAAGTTTACGATATTTTGGTTAATAAATGCATTAGAATGGAATAATGTTTTACATCCAATCATTGTGATGGTGGAGGAACCCGAAGTATGTTAACACCTATAAATATTAATTTATCACCTAACACACCCTACATATACATCATAAAGCATGGACAATGGTCATTCATCGCCTAGGTTAGAATTGGGAAAGTTTATTCGTTAAGCGCCTTAACCAAGTGAGAGATTCGTTATAAGGGATAAACCATCATAAGTCGTTTCTTACCTCCACTTTCCCATCAATAATAGTTTCGATAGAATACGTTTAAAAATCAAAATTTTTGCACTGCAACACTGTAAATGACGAAGACGACGACGAAATTATACATATCGGCAATGGCTCTTAAATGCTTTAAGACAAGCGGCAAAACTACTAATTTAAATAATGTGATTGTTGAACGTTTTGTGTTGATTGCTGCTTGCTACCGGTGTATCAATGTTTTTTGTTTTTGTTTTTGTTTGGTTTTTTTTCATTGGACAAACAGACAAATCGCCTCCTGGTGGTCCTCATTTGTGAACAATGAATAAGACATGGAGTAGAAAATTATTCCGGAAGACGTGCTCTTAGTCAATAAGATGTTTTGTTTTTTATCCGCTTCTGTGTAACATGTAATTTGATATCATTATTAATGAGAAACCACGTGACGCAATTTAAGCCGATGGAAGTTATTAAATAATATGATTAAGTAGTGACATAGTTTATTTTGCTCTGTCGTTGAAGATGTTAAAGTAGAGTTGCGTTTATCAGTGCATCAGATAATAGTGAAATACAAAAACATATACAAGGGGAAATAACTTGCAATGGCTTAACAACGATTTTGAAATTATCATTTTAGCATTTCATTAAGCCGTGAGAGTCACTGTGATCCGTAAACAATTGGTATAAACATACTCATGTGCCGATAACATGTTAAAAACATATGATGTATAACACATGTGTGTGTGTGTCGGTATGTGTGTGTGTGTGTGTATGTGTGTGTGTGTTGAAAGCCCTCGCTTATAAATCGCAGCCACTCTAACGGTTTAAGTTCAAATTCCTTTCCGAGCAGTTTCTAATATGAGAAAAAATCGCTTGTCGAAGGCCGGTGGCTTTCTATTAATTTTAAGTCCACAACGCTAGTATTGACCATACAAGTCCATGCCAGTAAAGGAATCTTGACTGGAATGTCAAACACCGATTCTCCATCCCATTTTATTAACTTTTAGTGTGACAAAATGGAATGTCGAAGGTAGTTGTTTTCAGCGGTTACTCCGGTTTTCTTCACCATATCGGAGCTTACCGCATCGATGCAATTGATAGAATCTTGATTTGAACATAAAACGCCTTTACTCCACTCAGCTTTGGCTCTTTGTGTGAAAGTTTGCTTCGAAAAGACCATGTTTATTACCGGAACTTTGGGTTTCTCCAATTTCGATTTAAATGATAGAATCTTGGCCTGAAAGAAAAAAAACATTATTCTACTCTTCTTTAAGGCTTATATTGCCTGGAGATTTGCGTGTTTTAGGTAATTATTTTAACCTGTGTCACTTTGGTATTACCCCTGATATGTATCTATTGAAGTAAATAGTTTCAAATGGTTTAGTAACTAAATGTTGACAGTTTTAATGCTTTTGTTAGATACTAATTTTAATGTTTTTTTAGAAATGAAAAAGTATGACGCCTTTTGAAAAAAAGATTAATTGTTTCCCTGTGTGCTTTTCGCTAGTATATTGTTGTTTCAAAATGCGTTTGCTGCACGAAACTTCATGGTAGTTTATCAGTATACAACGATGTGTTAGTTGACAAGAAACTAAACAAAATTGTATCAGTTTACAACAATTTCATGAAATGGTAAATGAAAAAAAAGAAAAATAGAATGAAAACGAATAAAATTAAAAAAATTAAAATAAAAGATACCCGGGTTTTAAGTGTATCATTGAATTATGTCTCTTTAAGGAAAGGTAATAATGACATGCACATGAATAGTGCATTAATTCTTCTCAGATTTATTAAATGGGCTTTGACGAACCAGTCAAGAATATTTCACTTATATCGAGACATCACCTGCTTTAGATTAATTGACTGATTTTTTACCTTTGTACTGTGCTCAGTGCAATGTGCAGGGAGGGTACTTTAATGTGCCACGCCTGTTGTTATACGGTGCATCTCTCCCAAAGGACCAAAGGACCCCATGACTCATTTCTAAATGTCGAGTGCATGGCGAAAAAACAGTCACTATACTTATTTTCAATTCTTGGTCAGACACGGTCGGGGTTCGAACCCACAACCTCCCACATACGAAACGAGCACTTACCACTGAGCTACCGTAGTGGTTACGATCTCCTTATAGAGCGATCCCCGATAGTCTTGATAGTCGACAACTCGCATGTAGATTGCCACCGTATTTTGAAGTCGCAAGTTTCTCATGGTTTTCTAAGCTTTGCAAAGTCTCTGTCTCAATGAATAAATGTTTTTACTGTGTACTATTTCCTGTATTTTTTATGACATTATACAGAAAAGAGTGTCATTGAGATACCCCAATTTTAAAATTGAAAAATAGCACATGACAAATATATTTAGTTTCTCTACTGTGCTGTTCACTTGTTTACAACAAAGAATTCATTCAAAACAAAACAATCTAATCTTTTAAACTTTTCAAAGTGTAATACAGTACAAACCTGTCGAAAGTTTACACTTAGTTATGAGGAGGAGTCGGCTGAATAGCCGAGATTTAGATATTTCGTGACCTTTGACCTGCCGAGAGTTAGATAGCAGCTACCGAAAAATTATTGAAATCGACATAACGAGGGGACCAGATAAGCTGCCGATTCGGTACTAATTCGTTAGCTTGGTGTTAAACTTTCGACAGGTCGGTAATGTACAAGTAAACGAAAATGAAGGGTAAAGATTGCTGTTTAAAAGAAAATTATATACCACTTCAAACAAACAACTAACCGATTTCTTCACTTAAACATTACATAATGCCTGACTTAAGTTATTTTTATCCACTAAGATCGAGTTTCGTGTGTCTTTTTTCGGCTAAAACTCTCTTATCTTTTTAGTATCAAATTTTGTTTTTCTTTTTAGGTATTCTGTGCATTTTGTGTATAAAACCATAAAATTGTTGTCTAATAACGTGCCACGTGTTGTTCCATTTGATACACTATAATGTTTGTGCAAAATGTACGTTTATTTGCATTTGATGATATAAATATAAAACGGCATAGTTTTCCACCATGTCGAACCCCTATATGTTATAACTACGCTATATATATATAACCGTACAATTACTACATTTGACGTACAATTTGTTGTTACATATAACGTGTCCTTACTACATATGGACGAAGAGGCTGCGGTGGCCTAAAGGATAATAAAAGACGTCAGTCTACAAATCTAGGGTTTCCTACCGCTGTGAGTTCGAGTCTCGCTCAGACCACATGTAGGAAATTGAATTCTTCTTTCCATTGGCCTTTACTGGTTCACCTGGAATCAGTATAATGGACTGGGGGAGTGGTACGCTTGTCTGCGGCGTACTGACTCGGTGAGCTAGCACCGTAAAGTCGCCCTGAGTGTGTGCTAGTACAAGGCAGACCATACAGGACACTCTCACTTGACATGCGTACACAAAATTGTTCATAGATTTATCCATAGCGATTACTGAAATAGTTCTCGTCGCGAATAGCTAAAAAATTGCTGATGCGACGCTAAAAAACATTCAATTAACCAACCATATGCATATGGCGGAGATTTTTTACTACATATAACGTGTCCTTACTACATTTGGCGTATATTTCTTACTAAATATAGCGGTGTTACTACATATTGTACATGAAGTTACTACATACAGGGGCTCGACACACTACAAAGACTGTCAAGAGAATTTGTGATGATGATGATGATGATGATGATGGTGATGGTGGTAGTGGTGGTGGTGGTGGTGACGATGATGATGATGATTATGATGATATTAACGATGATGATGATGATGATTATGATGATGATGATGATGATGATGATGATGATGATGATGATGATAGTGATGATGATGATGTTGATGATGATGATAATAATGATGAAAATAATGATGATGATGATGACGATTACGATGGTCATGATGGCGATGATGATGATGGTGGTGGTGGTGACGATGATGATGGCGATGATGACGATGATGATGAAATAATGCTTATGCTATTACTTAAAATCTCAAAACACCACCAGACTTGTTAATACTTGTTATTTTTTAATACTGAAAATGTCTCACACAATATGGATACCACATAAAGTGATGTTTTGTAAACAGTTGCTTGTATGGTGACCCTCCTTCCGTTTTCGAGGGTGATATGATTTGTGATAAAGTATCATGAAAAACATATGTAAAACAAATCCTGGAATCAAAATCAATGTGCCATATTTCCAAACTCCGACATTATTTTCTTCCAGTTTTTGATTAAAGAACAAAATAAAAACGGCCATTATAATGTTCCCTAAATAGAAAAATATATAATAAAATACTGAGCTGAATCGAGTTTTCCCGCCTTTCAGATTCACAAAACAAAACACGCCTATGTAGCTGACAAGAAAACAAAAGAAATAGTCAAACATAGGCGTACAACAAATACCCTTTAATTTGGGTCTTTGGTATAGAAACAGAGCAAATATAACTAAGAGTTGAACACCTGTTGGTATGATCACCCAATACCGAAAACAGTATGTAAACAAAACAAGCAGATAGAATCGGGGACCCAGTTCACATAATCTCCACAGGAAGTAGATGGCGCCACCACGAAATCCGACATTTGGTTTGTACTTTTGAACTTTTCTGTTATTTTTGTAGAATGCTGTTTGTAGAAGAGCTGCTGATATAAATGACAAACAAATAGTTGCGACTGAAAATAAAACAAAATTAAAAAAAATTTAAGAAATATGCAACTGAAAACATGTATTTTGAGTTGAATTGAGTACTGGTGTTTAACGTCCTTGTCAAAAACTTTTCACTTATATCGAGACACGTAAAATTTGGCAAAAGCGAACATAACCAAAAACTCAACACAACACAAAATGATAAAACAACAAAACAATGCAAGACAAGAAAAAGGCACATGTATTTGAAATGCTTGATTTTGTACTGGAACTGGAGTAAATGACCAATGATATGGTTTTATTTCCAAGTGAATGTTCATGTGTTTTACTTAATTTCCAAGTACCAAAGTGTTTACTTTGCATTGGAGTTGTTGCTTGGACATGGATTGGTATGGTTTTTATATCCCCTCCCCCGCAAAATAGTTTGAGGGGGTATATAGGAATCATCATGTCTGACTGTTTGTTCGTCCGTCCGTGTAAAATCTTGTCCAGGCCATATCTCATTACTGCTTAGGACGATTGTCATTAAACTTCACATTAAGAATCATCATGTCCTAAGGTGTGTCATGACCTTGAACTAATTATAAGGTCATATAGGAAAGTATTTGTCTCTCACAAGACAAGTTTAATTGATTTAGTAGTATGAGAGGACCCAAGCCATCCATTCGTCTATAAATAGTAATTTTGATCCAGTGATACAGGTGTAGCAATATAGAGTGTCCCCATCCATTTCACTTTTTTTGCATAAATAGTGGTAATATCTTAAATTAGTTGTTTTGAAAAAAAGTTTGTTTGATAAGAACCATTTTTAATCCATTAAAGTCAAACCTGTCTAAAAAAACAACCAAGGGAACCAGTAAAAGTGGCATTTATAGGCAGGTGGCCTTTATATACAGGTTCAAATAATATGAATAAAAACTATTGTGATACAATTCTACTTGCCTTTATAAGCAAGTAGCCCTTTTATAGAGGTGGCCTTTAAGGCAGGTTTGACTGTACTAATAGTGGAACCGCATAGCTTATCGTCTCTAGTGTCATTGGATATGTTCATTTAATAGGTCACTATGACATTTCAAAGTATATTGGCCACTGGAAAGTTAATATTAACTACATATTTTTATCCTTACTTCTTGGAAAATCCATTTCTATTTTGTATGAAATAGACAGGTACAACTGCAACATAAACTGTGATGATGACTCAAGGAACCCGTCTACAAGACCAAGTATGGCCGCATCATGTTTCTGCTCGAGAGCTTTTTTCTTTAACATGTGTAATTTTCTTTTTTCTTCCATCGGTGTACACCAACTTCTGATTACATAGATGATGAAAACAAAGGATCTGTAAATAAAAAAGAAATCCATATATGATTGTCATTCGGATTGGACTGCAAAAACGATCTGGGTCAAGATTTTTTTCGCTTACTTCGACATGGCTGTCAGTTCTTGGATGATGAAGGAGATTTGAGTAGCCGGAAGAACTACCAAATTTCGGTAAGCGAACTTAGAAATTTTCTTACACTAACGTTATCGTCCGCATGAGATTCGAACCGAGGCTGATAGATGGTTGGTTGGTTGAATCTTGCTTAGCGTCGCATCAACATTTTTTCAGCTATTCAAGACGAGAACTATTTTTATTATTCTCTATGGATTAGTCTTTGAACAAGTTCGTGTATGCATCTGAAGTGCGAGTGTGCTCCATCGTCTGCCTTGTACTATCGCGCACTCAGGGCGAGTTTAACGTGCTAGCTCACAGAGTCAGTTCGCCGCAGACAAGCGTACCACTCTCCCAGTCACATTATACTGACACCGAGTGAACCAGTAAAGGCCAACAGCAAGAAAAATGCATTTTCTCACATGTGGTCTGAGCGGAGCTCGAACTCACAGCGGTGAGAGACCCTGGATTTGTAGACTGACGTCTTTCTTTATTATGCCACCGCGGCTTCACCCGAGGCGGATAGAGGAGATGTAATCCTTATACGCGCAATTGCGACCACTCAGCTACCCTCTTAAGTGTTTGTATTAGTAGTATAAATTGATGAGTATGCTGTTTGTATAATAAATAACTATTATTTGATATCAAGATTTTGATATATTAATATTAAGATATTAAAACAACACTTTAAACACTCGACTACCTTGGTCCTTAATTAGGGACAATTTGGTTTAAGAGGTAAGTTGTAATCGTCTTCTAGAGAGCTTAATAAATTTAGACAAATATAGGCTGAGCAATTAGCGTTTCCTCTTCATAATTCAGTCCATCTATTATTTAAACAGCTTTTGAATTCCATTATGTATGTTGGGTTCTTTGAAGGAGACCTTAAAAACCGATGTCCCGTGTCACGGCGGGTATGACATCCTGGAAAGAACCCCTTCTTCACATTGTCCTGCGCATACATGTGAAAATTTCTACCGATTCACCTTTAGCTGGTGACGTCTCGATATAAGTTAGATATTTTTGACTGGGATAGAAAACCCCATTCAATTAATCATTATGTATGTTGAATATGTGTGTACTTGCCTGAAACATCGACCAAGCTGAAAGATTGAGAACACGACTTTCAGCATCAGGATTATGTTGTCGCCAACTGTGTTACTTCTATGGACATGTCTAGATTTCTGGTTATGGAGGTGAGCTTTGTAAACCTGGTGATCCATTGCTGACCAAATGATTGTGATAACAGCAGATATCAAAGAAGGCACCACTATAAAAACCACTGTTAATGCAAACAAAGACATTTGATTGTCGAAATAGTAAATCACTGCCAATCTCCAATCCGAAACTACGTCAGCCAGGAAAAAACCAATACTAAATAATGCTAAAAATATATCCAAACACTTGTATTCTTTTATCCAGTAATCCTCTTCGCGGCATTCGGTGGATGAACGATTGTTGCTTATCAAGTTTAAAAAAGATCCAAAAGTGCTGGATGTTTTCATAAATCTGCTTTTTAACAAATCACTGTGTCCTGTCACATCTGAAGGTCTATGGATATTTAAATTTGGAGGTCGAAATAAGCTTGTATCAGAGTGCCTATGGGATTTATCAAAATTCCGAACATTCTCTGGGTCATTTCCTAGCAACGATGATTTTAACTGGGCAGTCGATTCGGGAATAATTAGACCCTCATGAAACTGGACACGGTGAAAATTTTCTAAATCATTCGGTTTGTTAAATCCGTTGATTTTTAAGTGAACCAGTACATTGTCAAAACTTGCCAAAGTATCTTGTGATTTGTGGCACTTGTCGTCTATAGACTTATCATCATCAACGGATAATGCTGCATCGGAATGTCCGAAAACGCTTCCGACACTAGTTTCAGTTTCTGATCTTGGAACTTGGAGTGGTTTTTCAGTTCCCTGGTCTGGGGATTCTTCTTCTTTGATGGTCTCTGGGTAAGGGAATTTATTATTCAGTCCACCAGAGGAATTGCTTTTAAGAGGTGATTCGGGACATTCTTCAGATTGTGTTCGAGACATCATCCGGTAACACAGCCGAACCGCTCCACCGTCATCATCGGCGTCAACAGCAGCAACATGTTCCATTTCTTAAAATAATAAATAGATGTCTCATAAATATTTGTCTTAGATCATAACTGATAAGTATATTCATTAAATCTCACACCACCTAGAACGAGATTAGAATATAGTGCAGCAAAAGAGTGGTAAAATGTTCTAAGGTAATGTGAACACCGAAATCAAGGTCAAATTGTTTGAAATCACAGTAAGGGAAAGAACGTTGAACATGTTAAAGTGCAGCAAAACTCCAAAAGCTAAATATGAGACTAAATTATGTCGAAGTTTCGCAAACGTTGAAAACGGAGGTGAAATTTACGTTAGTACACCAAAGCCGAAAAGCGATAACAAAAAAGCTGAAAAACGTATTCGTAGAACAGCAACAGCCGGAAGAAATTTGAAAATTCAACAAACGCCGAAAACACAGCAAAAATTAATTACATTTTTAAGAGCAGCAAAACTAAGAAAAATTTATTTCGTAAAAAGCTAACACTGAAGAGTAAGGCCTAAATGCTCACTCAAATTGCAGCAAAATGCGAAAACAAATAAAAAAAAAAAGATAAAACAAAAGTGACCAAAATGCTTTCATGTTACATAAAATACTCAACAAAAGCCGATAAAACGAAAAAAAAATGGACAAAATACACCAAAAACGGTCAAATGTTTGGAAAAAGAACTCCGAAAATAAATATTTAAAAAATGTGTATTATTTATTTCTCATTATTTTCGCGAATGCTACACTAAACAACAAATAGAGACACGGATAAAAGTATCACCCGTATTAATAAGCCTTTCTACTTTAATCAAAACATTTTCGCTTCAGTTATTTTTGCAGAAAAATTACCATTTTAAGATAGTCCATAGTTGCATTTGTCACTCCCTCGAAGGATAGTCAGTGCAGATGCAAGTGAACTATGTCAAGAAAGATGTATTCTCGTAGGTTTGTTTTGCGTCGTTACTCTTTCGAATTTATGCGAAAAATGAATTACACGCGAGAATTTGGCATAGACAGAGCAAGGTAGAAAACATGAAAACAAAATGAAAAATTAGAAAGCAAAACATGCAACACAAATATTGAAGGGAATAAAGGGTTCTATACGTTTTGGGTTTCATAACTATTGGAACAAAATAAATAATTTAAAAAAATTATCTTACGTTGAACAAATTCGCCTCTGTTTTCAGGAACAGTTAGGAATAACTCCGTAAATGGTAAACGCATGTTGCTTCAATTCAGATTGGATTGCCTATAGAAGTAAAGTTCCTCAACTTTACGTGTTCATCTTCAACTACTTTATTACTTCTTTTAGTGTTCTTGATAAAATCTTTATTTATAACAAAAAAGTTTAAAGTTCAGTCGATATAAACTTAAAGAATTTAGAAACGTTTAGAGTATTTAACTAGAATGAACTAGAGGGCAGACCTGTCGAAAGTTTAACACAGGGGTAACGAATAAGGAGTCCAAACTCAGCTGCTAAGTGGCCGATATATGGGTAGCTAGGAACCTAATTAACAGCTGCCAAGATAAGGTTCACAGCTGCCGAAAAGCAGTTACGATATAAGTTATTGGAGGCCGAATGATCTGCAAGATCCGCGCCAATTTCTGTAAGTTCAAAGTTAAACTTTTGACAGGTATGTACTGTGTTTAAAAAATCAATGTAAAACAGGTGGATACAAAAATTATTTAACTTTTGTAACTTCTACGATCAATATTACACTTTAGGTGGTCTGAGATATCAAAGATTAAGTCGGATAAATCTAGTAAATATGCGTTATATTATCATGATTAATGCCTTTGTTTGACAAATTCCAATTTGCTGTCTTTGTGTCTTGCGGCGTTTGCGATTTACATTGGATTATAAAATTTAATGTTCACATTCATGGAAAACGACATCATTTTTAGGGTTTATTTATTGACTGAATGGAGGTTAACTTCCTGGTCAAGAATATTTTCCTTATATCGGGATGTCACCACCTTTGTAATGCTTTAGGGTAATGTGCAGAGAGGAGATCTCTTCCAAAGGACCCCGTGACTTTTATTGCTAAATACAAAGTGCTTGGCGAACAGGCTCTCCCCTTTTCAAGTTGTGGCCAGATCAGGCCTGGGTTCAGACCCCAATCTCCAACATATGGAGCGAGCACTCTACCAACTGATCTACTGAATCGGTATAAGGTTTATTATAATTTTAAATATTGTTGCTAGCTGTTCTTGTAGTTTCTGCCGTTTGTCCGAGCTCATGGAAAAAACCCAATATCAATGTAAACAAATAGGTGCCCAATTTCTTTAATACTTGAAATTTAAAGGTTCTCCAAAATATGAATGCCGGGTACAACTAAAGCTAAGTGATATTACTTATAATGACTAATTCCTGTGTTTGCTTAACCCCGTCCCGTCCTGCGTTTTTAAATGATATCTTTATCATATATGCGCAGTAAGTCGATAAGGGGATGTGTTTACATCGTTTAATAGTGGATTTCGGGAGGGGATCTTCCCGTAAAAATCTATTCAAATAAAATTATATAATTGGAAAAATATGTGCATGACTGAAAAGGATAATTTAGTTCATTGGTTGATTCATAATTTTGGTTGCTGTGACTACACTATGGGCACGTATAACAACTCAAATAACATTTGTTAAAATTGTATTAATTTTGTATACGGCATATTAACACATGTATTTCAAACATAAGAATAGTCTTACATAGTTAAGAGAAGAGGAACATTCTCGTGTGAAAAAAATTGCTTTAGTGTGTGTGTGTGTGTGTGTGTGTGTGTGGTAACATCCCACTGAAGAATATTTCATATATATCGAGACGTCACCAGATATAGGTGAAACGGCAGAAATTTTTACTTTTGCAGTGCACTCAAGCCAATGTGCAGGGACGGTTCTTTAATGTTCCACGCCTGATATGACATGGGGAATCGGTTTTTAAAAGTATGGTTTCTTCCGAAGGACCCCGTAACTTTCATTTGTAGAAGAACAGTCACTACATATTGTCAAGTTTTGGTCAGTCCCGAACGGGGTTCCAACCCACGCCTCTCATATACGAAGCGAGCACCCTACCAACTTAACCACCGTAGTGATAAGAGAGAGAGAGAGAGAGAGAGAGAGAGAGAGAGAGAGAGAGTACATAAAAAACCCGTTGTATTACATTTTGTTATTTAAATTTAAATATTTAAACAGTCTCTTTAAGATTTTATCAATTGTGTGATGTGCTTGTTTAAAACATGTATATGGATATATGGATATATTGTAGTTATATTCACTTAAAGAAATGTTTTTATGTCGCCACTCACACTTACCTAAATAAATGTCTTCTGTTTAAAACACACATGTATAATATATTAATCCTCAACTCTCATGCATATTATTAATGACATATTTCCCTCTTCTTTGTCTTTTACATTGTCCTAAAACTTATACACGCTTTGTCCAACACAGAACACTGACCTTAAGAAAAGAATTGTTTGAAAAGTTTAGCGAAACTACTCGAGTGTAACGCTTCGCCTCTTTTTACATATTTGCACTCCTAAAGTTTAAAAACACAGTTTCCGTTCAATGATACCCTTAGCTACAAAACATGTGCAGTTGTGACGTAATTAATTTCTAATTTATTTGTTTTATTTCTAAAGTCATATGGCTATGTGTCATTTTATAAAAAGACGAACAAATATTGTTTGATGTTAATTTATGTAATGCTGGTCTCTTAGGGTCATATCCGTTTAAGAGGAAAAAGAATCATATGGATTAATATTAACGGGATATGACATAAATACATCCCCTCTATAATATGTGTTGTTTGAAGGGTTCGACAACCTCGATTCTTATTTGTCTTTTTAGAAAGGAAAAAAAATAGAAAATGAGTCACCTAATCCTTTAGCTGGTCAAGAGCAAATGCATGTTACCATGGAAACAAGCCATACTCGTTTACATTGGCATTACTAGCATTTTAAAAAGTTGTGTCCACTGATTATTTTATGTTAGTCTCCAAGTGTGAGACAGTTCCTGTGGCTTGATGTTCTGATAGAATGTTCTGGATACATTTACCGTCATATTATTTATCGTGTGAAATTTTCTTGAACACTAATTGGTTGATCATGACGAATCGTCATATGATGTATCTTACATCCTTGTTGATATGGTTTATAAAATTTTGCATCTATTGTTAGTGGCTAAATTTGGATTCAAAGTCTTGCTAACATTTTGTTTTCCAATAATACGCTTGTTCCCACTACGGGGACTTTGTACAACGAAGCAGGCGGCTTGCAAATAAATTATTGACCCAGGGATGTAACAGGCCTAGACTTATAAAGGCCCTCAAAAATTTTATGGCCGTCATCACAGTATTATTGATAAGTTTAATGTCTCTGTGTTCAGTATTTGACATCCTATAATTCTATGTTTCTTTCTCACAATTTTTATTACACACGTGGCGGGTGTAGCTAACTAAACAGGAGTTGCTTACCCTTCCGGAACACCTAATCTCAATTCTGGTGTAATGTCACGTGTCTAACCTAACTTGTCTATTTCAAAGTTTATGACTTTGCTTCTGAATTGTGACTCGGACATGGATAAGTATGTTTTTGATTTGGTCTTTCATTTTGCCTACTATTTATGTTTTGTTTGCTTTTTGGGGTGATTGAAGATATTTGTTATCGAGTCTGCCATTGTAATTGATTTTCTATAATATATCTTACCAATGTTATCAAACGAATTGTGTCGAAGCAGAAACGTTTAATACATAACATTAAATGTACACTGTATTTGTCTTTGGAGTTTTTTCGTTCAAAAGAATGCAACTGAAGCCATGTACTTGACAACATCCAACGCATATTATCAAAAACAAACGTACTAATCCGTGTACGAATCACAATCCAGAAGCAAAGTAAAAATTTTGAAACTGGCAAGTTAGGTTAGACACGTGAACTTCCACCAGGGAAATGAAGCCGGGTCTTCCGGAAGATTAAGCACCTCCTGTTCAGCTAGCTACACCTGCCACGCGTGTTATCGAAATTGAGTGAAAAGAGCGTGGAACAAAGGAACGTCAAATATTATATAAAAAATAAAAGAGATTGTTTATACAATACACATATTTGCAACAATTAACTACTACTTCAAAATACACGAGTTAAACCGATTCCGCAGGTGGTTAGGGGCCACGTGTCAATAAAGACGATTTTTACTGTTTCTCTTGGGTGCCCTTTATAGACGAATGTCTATATGGCTAAATTTCGTTTTGTTCATATTGCTTTTGATGCCCTTTTTAGTGTACCTCCGTTAATTAATAAGTTGGATGTTTAGGATAATCAATTTCTCTTGTATTGTTTCGTGTTCTAAATCTCTTAGTTGTCTTGTCTATTGCCAAATACATGATTTTTCAATTGCAAATTTCCATTTTCTATATTAACATATTAAATTAACAGTATGATATAATATTTCAAAATTGCCTAACAAACAAAAGTTAGCTTACTATAGTTCCAGGTAACTTAGATAGTCAATTTATCTTTAATATAAAATCAAGTATTGTAATATTGGTACTTATTTTGATATTCCTGTAAATAAAATCGTATCACCTATCAAACCTATGAGGTTTACTGACTTGAATTTGAATTACAAAGCAGGTATATACCGAAACTTTTGTCGTTTTTCATCACATGGAAAAAACAATGTGTTTATATATATATATACCTAAATGTACCTCAGATAGGTGTACATCACACCTGGTTGACCTGCATACTCATTATTATCACACGGGTAAAACAAGGTTGTCTTTCAGGTGTGTGGTTCGGGTTTTACTTATGCTCATGCATATGTATAATAATTACCCTTCATGCAATGCTTTAAATTTGCATACGAGGCACGGATAACGAGAGGGCATATGTGCAGTGTTTGAACAACAACTAATTTTCGGTATGTAGAGCAAACCCAGACAGCTGTAGAACACCAATTTTTTTACATTTAATTGGGCTTTTATATTTTAGATTCAAAACGTATAACATTGAATATAAATCATTAAACATAAAAGCTTAATTGATAAAAAAGCGACTATCTAAGTTCCCTGGAACAATCGTAGTTTAAGAAGTTTTCATGGTGTTACGTTATAACAATAAATCACATAGAAATATCCCTGAAGCGTGTCTAGCGAATTAAAGTTCATACTTATTAAGCCATTTCTCATCTGTTGAATCACGACCGAGGAATATAATATATATATATATATATATATATATATATATATATATATATATATATATATATATATATATATATATGCATATTTTGATATTTACATGCTAAATGTGTATTTAAGATATATAGCATAATTTACTGCTGTCATGTGGAAGGCATAGGTGATTTCAGTCGATTTTGTATTCCAACTTTAACCTAGGTATTCGGAGACGTTTGCAACATTCAAACGATTATGCTATCACTTCAACTTCATGACACACCACAAGTTAAACAGTCAAATAAGAGGAGAGAACGGAAGGAGAGCCAAATGTTTCCATCGCCGATTATAAAACCACTATCTTTGGAAGGTCAGAACTGTAAATATTCACTGTATTATTGAGGATTTTGTATTTTCTACCTATGCGTTGGGGGAAGGGGATTGTGTTTCCGTGCACCGGTGAATTACATTATTTGGCCACCAATGTCCATTTCTAACGAAAGAGCGATAGGACAAACGAACATGTTGATTGCAGCACATTAAAATATTTATTTAACAAAATAAAATCGCAATCTCATCAAAGATAGTTATTATACTATACTATCATGAGTATCAATTAGTAATAACGTGCACAAATATTATAACTAAAAAAAAACGTGAATAGGATGCCCAGTGACTAGAGCAAACATTATATTGTGCTTGCTCCTCTCTGAAGACGAATATATCAGCAATATTTTTTTTTTATTGAACGCATTTCAACTATTCATAAAATGAATTAAATTGTAATATGTAATTGGACAAACACAAGTCTTTTTAGTAAGAGGGCGAATAATCTTACCACCATACAATAAGAGCCGACAAGTGTTATGGATTTCATCATCGTCTCCTTTTTTTCTTAATCCAATAACCCATGGAACTGAAACACTGTATAAAAATTAAGAGTTTAAATTCCAATATATGACTCCATCCATTCCACAAAATGACAACGAGTAAAGAAGACGATTGAGTGTTGTAATAAAAGCCCAAAACGATTACTAAAACAAGAGTCAACGAATTATATCAGCGACTGTTCCATCCCTCTTCAGTAGAAGCAATCGACGCATGGATGTATTCACAGTTAATAAAGAATTTTTCATCTTTGTTCCAATATAACATTTAGCGGATATTTGGGAGTAGCAAATATCTGATACTCAAAATCCATCTCTTTGGCATCTGGAGGAAGTGAGAACTTGAAGTTTTGTATCATCTGTGAAGAAAAAGGAAAAGTATTAGAAAATGTACAATTGAGCCTGTCATAAATGCTACCTCTATATAAATACCACCTAGTTTTGAAGACCAGTGAAATTTTATCCAAATTTCCCTTTCTTCATGTTATTTGAACCAGTGTATAAGGGCTACCTACCCAAAAAGGTCACTTTTACGGCTTCCTTTGGCTGGCGTTTACATTTACAGTTTTATATCGTATCGATTATGTATTCTGTCGTAATAGACTCCTGTCTACAAAGTTGTTTTTTTTTCTATATTTTTTTTATTTTCTGACAAAAGTATATAAAGACATTTATAATCACAAAAATTGAAGTTATCATTCATTTATATACCGATTTGTTTCAAAAATAAATAATTAATATTATTAATTCTATGTTCTATATTGAAACCACTGAAGAAGTATAACGTGTAATGTAGAAAGGGAGGTAATACATACTTCTTATTTTTTATTCTAAGTTGAATGTATTCCACAATTTGCTTACAATTATTGTAATAAAGACAATACATGCCATTTGTTTGCTCTTTTTTGTGATTTTTAAAATTGTTTTTGAAATGAAATTGTATAAATCCAGCTCAGTCATTTATACAATATCATTCGTTAAAACCCGTCCTCAGTTCGGTAGTTTGTGGTTTTACTTACTTAATTTGTCGGTTTTCAATGTCTTTTGATTTGTTTATTTTAAGTTTAATCATCAGATGTTATGGCTCACAAGTTAAATGATAGTGACCTATATGTGTCCTCAAAAGTACTTCAGTTTACAATGGTCTCAACGCTTACCTTAGTAATATATTATATGTTTGTTTTTTAGTTTGCTTGTTTGTTTTTTAATTATGTTCTTGATTGCATTGGTATCGGTTAATACTTGACATCTCACAGAGATTATATGGCGAGTTTTTGGAGAGTCGATGGCCTATGGCATAAGTGACACAAAAACTAAAACCAAACAATGCACCCGGCCTCACTTCCCAGTTGGAAGGTCAAGCTTTAACATTAATTTTCCAGATTTCAAAGATTTTTCTTTTTTCTTTGGATTTTAATTTGTTCAATGACCAATATGCTTGTGTTTTATGCACACTTAATTCAATTTTGGATATCTTGTGCAATTCAATTGAAATTTGATCTATTACCTTTATCATTGCAATATAAATCTCATTTTCAGCAAATCTCTGACCAATGCAGCTTCGAGCTCCAAACCCAAAAGGCAACTGGCCAAACGAATTTATTTTCTGTTGGTTATACTCGTTTGAGTCTCTTAGCCATCTCTCTGGAACAAAATCTTTGGCATCTTTATAATACTTATCATTTCTAGATATCACAGATCCACCCATTACTATTACCGTCTGAAAAGATAATATTTATCACAATTTTTAACCGAGACAATGTATTTGGCATCACCAAACACTTACAATAATAAACATACTTACTAATCCATGTCTGAATTACAATCCAGAAGCAAAGTAAAAACTTTGAAACTGACAAATTAAGTTAAACACGTAAACTTCTACCAGGGAAGTGAGGCTGGGTGTTTCGAAAGGATAGCTACTCTTGTTTAGCTAGCTACACCCGCTACGTGTGTAAACATTGAGTAAATGGGAGGAACATGAAACAATGAGATATCAAATATATATTCGACACAGAGACATCAAACTTATCGACAAAACTACACTTAAAAACTAAGAAAAAGACATAATGCAAATATAGTGAAAAGAAGAACAGACAGGAAATACAAACATACACCAAAATCTTTTTATTGTAGGAAAACGAATTAAAAACACAGTGATGGAATGCAAGTATTATTGTCTATGCATAAAACCTTATTTGCCAAGCACTGAACAACTACCCCAGAGTACATATAAAAAAACACTCATGCCGAAAGTATATGTAACTTATATTTCTTTTTATTAAAAACAATAAAAAAATATATTTATACTTTTTTTTGATTTTTTGATATGTTTCAATAAACTATTTTGCCCTAGTATCCATTCATATAGGTACATATTAACTAATATAACTGCTTGCAAATAAATTGTTGGATATTGCAAGCATAGGCTTTCAAGGCCCTCAAAATGTCTGTTATCACAATATTGTTGATAAGTTTGATATCTCTGTGTCCAGGATTGCTCTGGATATATTTGACGTCCCATAGTTCCATGTTCCTTTCTCCAGTTTTGATTACACACATAATGAGTGTAGCTAGGTAAACAGGTAGTGCTTACCCTTCCGGAGCACCCGGCCTTACTTCTCTGGCCGAAGTTACGTGTCTAATGTAACTTGTCAGTTCCAAAGTTTTTGCTTTGCTTCTGGATTGTTACTCAGACATGGATTAGTATGTTTGTTGCTGATTTGATACATACAAGGTATAAGAAGTAGTTGAAGGTTGTACAACACATTTGTAATTCAAATTGATAAATTGTATCAAATGGCCTTATAAAAAATTTTCTTGTCAACATACAAATTCTGACAATTGACTTATTTATTATGTCTAGATAATAAGGGAATGGAGTTATATTCTTACATTCTTTGGTATGTTATATCCTCCTACTGCAATATCATGATCAAATACTCTAACACCGCCACCTGCAATCGGATGGTAAATTCTGTAAAATAAATTGATCAATGTTAACTAAGGAGATAATACGGTAATCTATAGTATCATCAAATAAACATTGCTCATAAAAACACCACTGCGGTAGATCAGTGGGTAGAGTGTTGGCTCCGTAAGTGGAAGGTTGTGGGTTCGAACCCCGGCCGGGTCTAACCCAAGGTTTGAAAGTGGGTAGTGACTTTTTTTCGCCAAGCAGTCGGCATTACTAAATGAAAGTCACGGTTCTCCCATGGGATGGGAACTTAAAATAAACGAGGTCCCGTGTCACGATAGGCTTGGCACGCTAAAGAATCCTGCTGTATAGTGCCATCAGCGCAACGCACAGGCAAAATTTCTGCACTTTCGTCTATAGCTGGCGACGTTTTGATATAAGTGTAATATTCTTGACTCAACTCAACATTGCTCATAAAAACTCTCTTTTCCGCGAATTTAAAATTTAAAAAAATACAAAAAAATAATAAATAACTAAGCTATGCTTAATTGCTTAGATGGATTGGTACAATAATAATAGAATCTTTCGATACTGGTCATATTAGATAGGAACTTTCAACCTAAGGTCTAATAAAGTTGGTTAAGAACGAGGCTTGCTGAGTTCCGGACCAAGTATGTAAGACCAAGGATTAAGATTTCCCTATCTCATATGACCAGTAGCGCTTGATTCTTTTTCTCAAACATTATTCCTTTTAACATCCTTAGAAAGATTTTGTGGTCACAGAAAACAGTTGGCATGTAACCTGTCTCAACACTAGGGTGATGCAAGGAAATCCTACATGGTAAAAACGCTTGATTTCCATGTCAAAGGTGTGAGAAATTTTGGTCCTTCGTTATTTTTCTCATTTCCACATCTTAAAAATTTAGAATTTTCACAATGTTTGTCTGACCACAAAGCATGAGGAATTTCATTTCGAAACGGTTGTTTGGTGCTTCGTCCTGCAAAATTCATACAGGTTAGTAATAATTGCATCACAACTTTATTTGAAAATATAATATTCAATGTAATTTTATTGAAATAGTTAGTGCATATGTTCGATATTAAAATGGAAGATTATTTTTATTTATGTAAAAATATTAAAGCTTTAAATATTGTTAAGTCTCGTAAGTCATTTTTAAATTTGGCTGGACATTTGATATTGAGCTACAGGAGGTGTTTGTTATTTATTGAAAAGCGACAACTTAGTTTTAAAAAGTAATACAAATAACAAACATATTCATTTTCAAACAACAATCCAAAAGCAAAGTTTGAAAACTAGCAAGTTAAAAGTTTCCACTAGAATAGTAATGCAGACCGAGTTTTTCAGACGGGTAAGCACTCTTATCTAGTTAGCTACACAAGCATAGTCTGAAATCAATATTAAGGATAAAAGAAAATAAGATATAATAGAATAAATACAACCACACGTAGTGGCTAGTCAAGTAAATTGACAATCAGTGTTTGTCTTACGTACCTGAATGACTCTTTTACACAAGCTTTTAGGTATGGCATATTTCCGAGTATTTCTCTGGTCACTGGTTCTCCTGGTGATAATTTACTGGCAATCTCTTGATACAAAAGTTCCTGTTTGTCTGGGAATTTCAACAGATTGTATAACAACAAAGTCATTGAATTGGCAGTCTAAAACATAAAATATATACCATCATTGAAGCTTTCACTTTTCTCCAAAATTACGTAGTGTTGATAGGATTTATGTCTGTCCTGGATATATTTGACAACTTATAGTTCCATGTTCCTTTCACACACGTACCTAGCTACACAGAAGTTATTTACCCTTCTGGAGCACACAGTCTCACTTCCCTGGTGGAAGTTGGTTGACGTGTTTAAACTAATTTGTCAGTTTCAAAGTTTTTCTTTGCTTATAGATTTATATGTTTGTTTTTGATTATTATTACACCTGTTTTAATTTTGCAGCAGTAGACGGTCGTATCAAAATAAAATAACTCTTCAAAACTGCTTGGAACAAAATTGTGGAAATTTAAATATATTAAGACGTTAAAATTTAAAAAAAAATAAATGAATCAAGATGTATTTAACCAAATCTACCAAAGTCATTTTACTTTTATTTTGATGATCAATGTTTATGTGACAATACTACTGTCGTACAAAGTGAGAATTACAATCAAAGCCTTCTTAATAAAAAGCGACCGATGTAAGGTTTGAGATAACAATCCAAGAATAGAAAGATATATAATCCATCTTGTTCTCGGTCTCTTCTTCTTTTAAATCATGTAATAAATAAAAAAATGTGCATGACATCAAAACTCGAGAATTACGAGAAGTGCGAAGATTAAATGATATGGTTTACTTTCTACAAATCAAAAACAAAAATACTTGTCCATTTCCGAATCACAATCCAGAAGCAAAGTAAAAACTTTGGAACTGACAAGTTAGGTTAGACACGTGAACTTCCACCAGGGAAGTGAGGCCGGGTGCTCCGGAAGGGTAAGCACCTCCTGTTTAGCTAGCTACACCCGTCACGTGTGTAATCAAAATTGTGTGAAAGGAACATGAAACTATGAGACGTCAAATATATCCAAGGCAATCCTGGACACAGAGACATCAAACTTATCAACAATACTGTGATGACGGCCATAAAACTTTTTGAGGGCCTTGATAAGCCTAGGCTTGCAACATCCCTGAGTCAACAATTTATTTGCAAGCAGCCTACTTCGTTGTACAAAGTCCCCGTAGTGGGAACAAGCTCTACCATAGCGTATTAATTGGGAAACAAATAAACCATAAGCAGGAGAAGCAGTATATTGCTGCATAAAAAAGGAAAGTTGACAATACAAAATTAGAAAATAATTTTGATGTGGCCCTCAACTATTTTAAGTATATTATTAGAATTAAGCACAAATATACCGATCAATGTATTTCTTGCAATCTTAAAAACAATATCTGAAAACTGTAAAATTAAATTTCAACATGTGAACCTCCAACAAGAAAGTGGAACCAGGATCTCCAGAAAGGTGAGCACCACATTTTGTTATGCTTGCGACAGTTATTACATTTGTGGTAGTTACTGCATAAAGGGTTCCCACAGCACCTCCTGTCTGTTCATCTAACTACGCCCGCTACGTGTAATGTATATTATCATGACGGCAATAAACTTTTTAGGGCCTTGATAAGCTTTGACAACAGCTTGCTTCGTTGTATAAAGTTCCCGTATTGAAAACATGGTCACTCCTTAAAATAGATTAATTCATAAGTTTTTTGCAAAACTACTAGCGTTGTATAAAGTTACTTACAGAGTCGACGCCACCGTTAAACAGGTCCTGTATAAGCCGAGATGTTTGCTCTGCTGTTAGTCTAGGGTCAGACAGTAATGTTTTCAATAGATTTGGTTCCTCTGTGCCTGGTGGAGAATTATCTGCGTTTGTGTTTTTATCTTCCAATTTTCTCTGTTCTATGTATGTCATTACTAACCTTAAATACGAAACATTTCATTTGTTAAGTTTTGTTGCTTAGGTAATTGACTGAGTGAGAAATAGCGTTTAAAGCCCCTGTCAAGATTCTTACGCTTATATCAAAACGGTCAGTTCTCTAAACTACCCCGAGAAAACCACTGAACGTCTTTCTCCTTTCTTAGCGTTGGTGACTATTGCATTTTTAAGAGTTTTTTTTTTTTTTTTTTTTTTTTTTTGTAAATAAAGTTTAAAATGTTTATGTTTGTGTGCATTTTAATAGCACTGAATAAATAGTTGAAAATCGTTAAAAATTGTTGGCATTTCACAAAAACTTTTTTGTAATAAGAAATAATTCACCATGACGTCTTTAATGAATATTAAACAAATATTTACCTTAACTGTTGAATTTATGCAGTTATCAATAAAGTCATTATTATAATATAGAAACGATAAGCATGAATGCATTCGTCTTAACTATGCCATATCTTACCTATTTGACCCAAATATATGTATATGGAAAAGTTCTGAGAAAAACTTGATGGACTAGAAAAATACCTTCTTTTTTTAAAAAAAGGCTAACAATGATTCAGTAGGTAAGTTTTAATATAAAGGATAATGGTTATGACTATTTATTTAAATATTTATCTACGTGATAGATTATGGTTGCAATTACAAAGGTTTGATATATCTAAATGAATACAAAATTACCCTCGATATATTTAACGTCACACAGTTCCATGTTTTAATTTCACTTTTGGCGGGTAGAAGAAGTGATTACCCTTCCATATTAACGGCCTCACTGCCTTGTCGGATGTGCATGTGGTAACTTCATTTGCCAGTAACCAGATTTAACCGTGCTTTAGAGATTGTGTGATTAGAAAAGGTTTGCATTTGTTTTTAATCGATCTCTATCTTTTTATCTTTATTTATTTATAATCCCCGTAAAGGAAGTGGGTGAAACAGTTTTTACTCCATTTCTTCCACCACTTTCCTCGACAACTGTGAAACAGATCTTCATGACACTTCACATGGACATTTATTTGATGGCGTAGACGTGTCATTGGCTATATGCTATATTTCTTCGTACATATTCTTTTGGGATTCCACAGTCGAAATTAGTTTGGGAGACGCATTGGAAAGGCGTCTCATTTTTTAACTTATTTATTTGTCAACATTTCTATTTTATCATTTTGATCATACTTTTGAAGTTCATTGGCAGCTGTCTCAAATTCTTTATACAACGGAGTGCGGAGATACTTGAATGGTCGTAGCTTGGAAAAAGTTGATGCTCCAAGGGTTCTGAAAAATTGTTTGATGCTGGGCATTATATTCACATTTGGATTGTCGTCAAGGCAACCAAGTCTTTTGTTAAAACAAAGCATACCAACACCTGAAAAATATACAAGGCGTATAAGAACATCAAAGCAACATCTAAATCATATTTCAATTGTTGAGTGTTTAGTGCTTGGTTAACACGTCTGGTATGTCATTGCTGTGATTACTATGTCCAAATGATCGTAGTTTTTTTTTTTTTTTTTTTTTTTTTTTTTTTATCCGGACTCGCGAATTAGCACGTCAGTGAAGAGAGTTTCTGTTACAAGTTAACCTTAAACGGAAGCCGCAAACCACAAATTGCTTTTTCTAGAGTCATGAAAATTAGACACCACGAGATTAAATGATTTCACAGTATGAGGAAAAAAGGAAGAAATTAATAATAAAAATAACAACTGGTTACGTATGTTACATCAGGAAGTTTTAGAAATTAGATCATCCAAATATAACTTTAAATCGACTTCAAGACTAGTTCATTTGGTACGTTATAATATAAACCAGCTAACGGAAACCGGAAATCTTAACATTATCTGTAACTTTTCATTAACCCATTTATGCAACAATCAGTGACGATATAATTCTGTCAACATAGCAACTTTTATAAAAGGATCTTTATATTACACTCCTATAATTAACACCAGGATAAAAATATCTTCTGATAGTTGAAGGCAGGTTGTGCTCAGCATATTTTGACAGAAACTTTTGTGATGCCATATTCATTGTTATTATTTAAACCCGATATTCAATCATACATGTACCTTGTATTCAAAATTGTTATTCTTGCTGTTCACTTGAGCAGTCTTTTTATTCCATTAACAAAAATATTTGATGTAGCAATTGGAAATAGAATAAAATAATCTGTAATTGAAAGGTTTGTCCAAAGCAATCAAAAACGAAGTATAAATGTCTGCAAAATCGTTTGATCAGCGTAAACCTGCGATTTCCAGGTACAAGAATGAGAAGAGTGGCGTCATGTAACAATCCATCTTTTGACGTAACCAACGGTTAAGTTTGTTATTCGAGGGAGTATTTTTATACAACGCTAAAAACCAAAGCCTGAACTGAAGTCAACATGTTCTTAAATAAACGAATGAAATATGAATAGAAAAAGAAATACAACTGAAAAGCGTGTACGTAACCCAAAAAACGACAAAATACAAGTACATCACATAACCCTCCTGTTTATTGATGGAATAAAACGGTTTAATATTTTTCGTATTACACAGTTACCCATGTAATATCACTTGATTGTGACGTAATCAGTTATCACGCTTCTGATTTACATAGCGGTCGTGCCTTATGACGTCATATGAAAACTGTGTCAGTCTGTTGTTTATTTTTAGACTTTTGAAGACTTTCTGATTCTTTGAAAAATAATTTTGATGCATTCGGAAAAATATTATGATTTAAACTTACATACTGATTATGTCTTTTTTTCTTCTAGGAGATTAATTTACTTTTACTATAACTAAATAGAACTATATTCTTACTTGCGCAGTTAATTTGGAGGTGATTTGTCTGACCTAGATAGAAATCGTCTGTTTCTATATGGCATCAAATAATATGTACATGTCATTATGCCTCGGTATTTTGAGTTATGTGATATATAGAATCTTAGACTCGTGGTGGTTTAATATGAAATTTATTAAACTCGTTCAATAATTAAATATGCCACTCGCCAAGGCTGGTGGCATATTTAATTATTAAACTCGTTGAATAAATTTCATATTAAACCCCCACTCGTCTAAGATCCTCTATATATGTTACAACACAACAAGAAGACAGTAAAATAGAAGTAAACAATAAACAGCAAACAATGAAACTAAACAATTAAAGTTAAACAGTTATAAGGGCAAATGATCAAAAAAGTACAAAAAATACATACTTTCTGTTGTATACTTGTAAAATTCATCCAGACAATTATCAATATGCGACATCTTTTTCAAATTCTGAACAAAATCGTCAGCCACATCATTAATCAGAGGCACGTAATTCGCAACAATGGTAGGTCGGAGAATTTGATCCTGAGCTGGTTTTCGAAACGCCGCCCATTCCTCGCCATTTCTGTTAAAAGCATAAAATTATATTTTTTATCATTCATTCCTTACAAAAATTCATTAAATATACCAGGATAAATATAAAATGTTCTATGTCTTGTTTCCATGATAAGAAAGTGTTAAAAGGTTTTTCATTTCATCTTAAGGTCTCAGTGATTTTGAACGGGTAACAAAACCAACCAAGTTGATATATTTTAAAGGGTTCATCAAACTTATAATAATCCCTATAAATTTAAATTATCGTAGTGTACTGATTATGCAAAAATAAATAAACAAATTAACAGAAAAAGATAACAGTGAAGCTTATGCATCCTTTTCTTTTCAAAACCATCTACTTGAATCTGAAATAAGCAAAGTTGCAAGCAACCCAACAAAAACATACCAGACTGTATTCAAATTGCAATTCTAAATGAAAAAGTCAAAGCCTTGAAATTGGCAAACTAAGCAAGGGGCATTTTTACGAGGGAAATGAGCCGCTGGGCGCCACGGAATAAGCATTTACTGACTAGCTAGGTACACAGACAACTCGTGAAAAGATCCTAATTGGGAAAGAATGAGGTACGAAAATATTGGACATCATATATATCCAAGATAATTTCGGATACAGAGACATCATACTTTTTGCCAAAATTGTGATGACGACTACATGATCAATTTACATTAACAGGGCGCTCATGGATACTTACAAAGTCCCTATACTTCCATGGGAATCGTTCCGTTTAAAGTATGTGACTAATAAATCCAAAGGCGGCCGATAAGGGTTCTTTATGGGCTCCATGCACACCCTTTGTACGTAGTCCGGATTGAACAGCATAACCATCCAGTCTTTTCCGGCTCGGAATTTAGTAATGTCCCCATGTTTTTCATAGAATTCTCTAAATAAATGGTGTAAAGTGGACGGAGTGTAATTTGCTAGAAAGAGAAAATTATATGTATAATTAACAATATGAAATTCTTTAATGTACATCGATATTATTTGAAGAAAAAAAAAAAACCAATGCATTGTATAAATGACCGTCGTCACAATATTGTTGATAAGTATGATGTCTTTGAGTCCAGGAATGCCTTGGATATATTTTACGTTCAATAGCGCGTGGCGGGTTAGCTAGCTAAATAGGAGCTTAACCTTCCTGAGCCCGCGATCTCACTTCCCCGGTTGAAGATCACGTGTTTGCCAGTTTTTACTTTGCTTCTGGATTTTGATTTGGACATTGATTGGTGTAATTTTTAGTATCATTATTTTTTTTTATTTATTAAGAAATTAAGTAAAGTATATTAAATGATGTTGATGGTTGGAAATTCATCATAAAATTCCAGAAAATAAAGTAAATTAACTCTTAATCAGTTTCCTTCCCCTTTAACACCCTTCAAATCAATTTTTCGCATTTTATTGACGTTCAACAGCATACCAAGTAATAGACTTGCACAAGTCCCTATGTTAAATTATTAATTTCAGTAGCTTGTCCCTTTAAAATTATTACAGATATCAACTGACAAAAGTCAATTTACTTTCCTGGAATATCACTTGGTTTTGAAAGTAGATTGACTTTTGTCAGTTGATCTGTGTTTTAAAGGGGCAAGATACTGAAATTAATAATTTAATATAGGACCTTGTGCAAATCTAATAACGTAATCATCCATATTGTTTTGCAAATCTATGATTCCATTTGTTCACACAAATCAACAGAGAAAACCTACCAAATATATTCAAACAACCATATGTTACTAAAAGCAGATCGGTATCACATATTGCAACCACAGGCTTATCAAGGCCCTCACCACAAAATTGTGTCAAGTATGAGGTCTCTGTATCCAAAATTAACCTCAATGTATTTGACATCCCATAGTTCCGTTTCCCTTTCTTTTCAATTTCGATTTCACAGAGACGCTTCCTTTCGGGGAACAAGATCTCATCACTTTTGTGGAAGTTCAAATGTTTAAATTTAATTTTCCAATTTCAACATTTTTACTTTGCTCTGGGTTGTGATTCGGACATGGATTAGTGTGTTTGTTTTTGATTATGTTAGTCACAATTAAATAAAATACCTACTAAATGGTTTAAACAACAGAGCTGTGCCTATCAACGGTACGTCATATATACCACCAGGGCTTGGTATTTCCTCGAATGGCCGGACCTTATCAAGTTCGAGTGTATCGGAAGTTGTGCTTCGAAATCTTTGGACACTGTACAAGTGTACCTGCCTGTATGCATTAGCATTGATCAACAACCTCTGTAAACTGTAAACAAAAGTTCTTCTTTTAAATAAATAAATATACAGTAGATCCTCTTTATCCAGACACAAGCGACATTTATCGGCAAGTGGCCTTTATATATATGTTCAAAAACACGAATAAAGCGGAATTCAATTGAGTTATAATGTTAAAACCAGATGGCCCTTCTCGTGCTCTTAGAGAGGTGGTCTTTTAAGGCAGGTTTGACTGTTATGGCAACTGATGAAAACTGGCGCTGATGTTTTGGTAAATAAATATATTTGAAACGGATTAAAGAATACACTTTTGGGAGAAATTGCAGTAATCTTCATGCAAGCATTATTATGTAACTGTTGCCACCGTATGGTTATGTGCTAATATTTATGTAAAAAAACTGGAATTTGTGATGTAAAAAATGAATATTTTACATCATAAAATTTTGAGAAAATTTGATAAGTAACACATGACAGCTTATTTTAGGCAATTGGTCACAAAACGTCTATTTTATACATCAACGTTGTTCTATTGCTTGTAAAGCGTTGTACCAAAAGCAATATTCAACCAGTTTTCTTCTTACACAAAATCCCTTTTCCTAAATGACCAGGGACCCAATGGTTATGTCTTACACATAACCATCTTCCCCTACTGACCAGCTGACCAATGCCATTGGTGACAGAATAGCCTGGAGCGCATTACTACGGACTACGTCTCTCCTAATGGCCCATTGGGACAAATCCTAACGCGAGGTTGTGAAAAATGTCACAAATTGTTTTATTCTGACGCAATCTGAGCTAAGCTTTTATTCAAAATACATGTACTAAATTCATAAATATACAAAACTATTATTAGCAACAAGAAGCGTACGTATGTCAACACGCTCCTTCTAAATCCGTCGCAGGTCTTTGACATGAAAATTTAAAACTAAAAGCTTCTGGCCATATGGACAGTGACATAAATACTTGCCTGCGTGTCGCCATCACCGCTGACTGTTTATAATTCCTTATTATGGATCGTGACTTCACATAACTGTCAGCCTGAAATAAAGCATGCATTATGTTACAAGTAACAGGCTTGTCTTGCAAACCCGATACACCGTACAATTACAGTACAGACCCGTCGAAAATTTCACACTAAGCTAGCCCAGCTCACCTGGGTCTCTTGTTAGATATATCTCAACAGCTTCTATCTGTCTATTGTTAGATATATCTAGACAGCTTCTATCTGTCTATTGTTGGATATATCTAGACAGCTTCTATCTGTCTATTGTTAGATATATCTCGACAGCTTCTATCTGTCTATTGTTGGATATATCTAGACAGCTTCTATCTGTCTATTGTTGGATATATCTAGACAGCTTCTATCTGTCTATTGTTGGATATATCTAGACAGCTTCTGTCTGTCTATTGTTAGATATCTCGACAGCTTCTATCTGTCTATTGTTGGATATATCTAGACAGCTTCTATCTGTCTATTGTTGGATATATCTAGACAGCTTCTATCTGTCTATTGTTTGATATATCTAGACAGCTTCTATCTGTCTATTGTTAGATATATCTAGACAGCTTCTATCTGTCTATTGTTAGATATATCTCGACAGCTTCTATCTGTCTCTTGTTAGATATATCTCGACAGCTTCTATCTGTCTATTGTTGGATATATCTCGACAGCTTCTATCTGTCTATTGTTAGATATATCTAGACAGCTTCTATCTGTCTATTGTTAGATATATCTCGACAGCTTCTATCTGTCTATTGTTGGATATATCTCGACAGGTTCTATCTGTCTATTGTTAGATATATCTCGACAGCTTCTATCTGTCTATTGTTAGATATATCTAGACAGCTTCTATCTGTCTATTAGATATATCTCGACAGCTTCTATCTGTCTATTGTTGGATATATCTAGACAGCTTCTATCTGTCTATTGTTGGATATATCTAGACAGCTTCTATCTGTCTATTGTTGGATATATCTCGACAGCTTCTATCTGTCTATTGTTAGATATATCTAGACAGCTTCTATCTGTCTATTGTTAGATATATCTCGACAGCTTCTATCTGTCTATTGTTAGATATATCTCAACAGCTTCTATCTGTCTATTGTTAGATATATCTCGACAGCTTCTATCTGTCTATTGTTAGATATATCTCGACAGGTTCTATCTGTCTATTGTTAGATATATCTCGACAGCTTCTATCTGTCTATTGTTAGATATATCTCAACAGCTTCTATCTGTCTATTGTTGGATATATCTAGACAGCTTCTATCTGTCTATTGTTAGATATATCTCGACAGCTTCTATCTGTCTATTGTTAGATATATCTCAACAGCTTCTATCTGTCTATTGTTGGATATATCTCAACAGCTTCTATCTGTCTATTGTTGGATATATCTAGACAGCTTCTATCTGTCTATTGTTGGATATATCTCAACAGCTTCTATCTGTCTATTGTTGGATATATCTCAACAGCTTCTATCTGTCTATTGTTGGATATATCTCAACAGCTTCTATCTGTCTATTGTTGGATATATCTCAACAGCTTCTATCTGTCTATTGTTGGATATATCTCGACAGCTTCTATCTGTCTCTTGTTAGATATATCTCGACAGCTTCTATCTGTCTATTGTTAGATATATCTCGACAGCTTCTATCTGTCTCTTGTTAGATATATCTAGACAGCTTCTATCTGTCTCTTGTTAGATATATCTCGACAGCTTCTATCTGTCTCTTGTTAGATATATCTAGACAGCTTCTATCTGTCTATTGTTAGATATATCTCGACAGCTTCTATCTGTCTATTGTTAGATATATCTCGACAGCTTCTATCTGTCTATTGTTAGATATATCTAGACAGCTTCTATCTGTCTCTTGTTAGATATATCTAGACAGCTGCTATCTGTCTATTGTTAGATATATCTAGACAGCTGCTATCTGTCTATTGTTAGATATATCTCGACAGCTTCTATCTGTCTATTGTTGGATATATCTAGACAGCTTCTATCTGTCTATTGTTAGATATATCTCGACAGCTTCTATCTGTCTATTGTTGGATATATCTAGACAGCTTCTATCTGTCTATTGTTGGATATATCTAGACAGCTTCTATCTGTCTATTGTTAGATATATCTCGACAGCTTCTATCTGTCTATTGTTAGATATATCTCGACAGCTTCTATCTGTCTCTTGTTAGATATATCTCGACAGGTTCTATCTGTCTCTTGGCAGCTTTTTCGTCACTAGCTATCCATATCTCGGTCACTCTTCTACCCCTTTTCGTTGGCTTAACTTTAAACTTTTGACAGGTCTGTATAAATGGTTAAGGGTATACACGAGGAATTGTTGTCCAAAATAAGATGTAATCAAAACAAACATACTAATCCATGTCCGAATCACAATCCAGAAGCAAAATAAACACTTTGAAACTGACAAGTTAGGTTAGATACGTGAACTTCCACCAGGGAAGTAAGGCCGGGTGCTCCGGAAGGGTTAGAACCTCCTGTTTAGCTAGCTATAAATTTGTCCAAAAGAAAATTGCATTTTCGTATTCTGATCTGTGGTCAACAAATGCTTATTTCTTTCTGAATAAGGCTATTTTAGTCTTCATTTTAAGCAAGTTGTACCTTAAACATCATTTCAACCGCTTGTATCAGGGTTTTCATTTCCATGAAATAAATCCTGAGATATTCATAACAATTGCCATGAGTTGTAAAACAGCTGACAAAGGCTTGTAAAAAGGCGACTATGTTTCCGCGAAGCACATAAAAATCACGGGGTCCCTCGAAAGAGACCTTAAAACCAATGATATGTCTCACGACAAACGTGGAACGTTAAATTACCCTCCCAGCAGATTGCACAAGGCGCACTGCAAAGGTATTTTTTCTACCACTTCAGCTAAATATAGCTGGTGCCGTCTCGATATACATGAAGACTAAAAGAAGATCAAGGACACGGTAAATGTTAACCAGCATGTATTTTGAACAAAGATACCAATTTATGTTCAAAAGGAAGTTAAAACTGGCAAATTTAAACACATAACTTCCGCCTGGGAGTGCGACCGGATGCTCCGGAAGAATAATCACTGTTTGACTACCTACATCCCGTCACACGTGCTTGTACTATACGAGATGCCATTTCTATATATCTAAAATATGATTCTATTATTATTTATATGAGAAAATCATTCATGTAAAAAAGTGAATAAATACAGTGCTCGAATACACTACAGGTGTACACACAAAAGTATATATAGTATTAAATATTGAATCATGCACTGAAAAGGCATAAGAAGAAAATTTTCCTATTTTCTTTGAGGACCACTGTGGTAGCTCAGTTGGAAGAGTGCTCGCTCCGTAAGTGGAAGGTGGTGGGTTCGAACCCCGATCAGGACCGTTCGACCCAAGACTTGAAAGTGGGTAGTGACAGTTCTTTCGTCAAGCACTCGGCATTACGAAATGAAAGTCACGGTTCTTTCGTATGGGAACTCAAATAAACGAGGCCCGTATCACGGTATGCTTGTCACGATAAGGAACCCTGCTGTTAATGTCATCAGCGCAACGCACAGGCAAAATGTTTGCACCGTGCTTCGCTGGCGACGTCTCGATTTAAGTGAAATATTATTGACTGAGACGTTAAACACCATTACTCAACTCAACTTACTTCTCTTTGAGGCTGGCCTATTCTAGTTGTTTCTAAAGGCCTAAAATAAGTGTGTTTCCTCTAACCCGGCCTATCCTATCCTACAGTTTTAATTAATTAATACGCTTTTGTTATATACGTCTCTGATTAATATAACATTATTTTGACAAGAACGGTTCAAGTTCGCACCCTTGCTCCACATAATTAATATGAAAATCATATTTCAAAAAATTGTCATGATCGATGTAAAATAAAATAAAATTAAATTAAATTAAATTAAATTTAATTTAATTAAATTTAATTAAAATTTAAATTAAATTAAATTAAATTAAAATATAATAAATCAAATTAAATTAAATTAAATTAAAATATAATAAAATATAATAAATACCTACCCTTGCAATCCTAAGTTTACCAAGAGCGTAAATACACACACACACACACACACACACACACACACACACTGTATATTTTACTTACATGGGCCGTGAACAGAACTTGTAAAACTACAGATGACCCTCAAAAAATCACTTGTCCCCTGAATCAGTCTCTATGTCGATTATGCAATGCCCAGTCAAATTCAAACAATTAATCACCAATCACAATGTTGATGTGGAACAATCGTAAAAAAAACTGGAGAAAAACACAACAAACTTTACCTACCTGTACCAGAGCGTCCTAAATTTGGAACTTATTTAAATATTTAGTACGAAGGTACTAAATGTAGACATAAGTCTGTCTAATCTAGGCCAATGAATGACCTATATATGCCTGCACACACGTGCCATTACGTATTAGAAACAGTTATGTAACAGTGATTTCTTTCCGTCACATAATTAGTTTAAAGAGGAACAAATCCGTCAGTGTTTTCTCCCCTTCAAATGAATTTCCAACGCAGTAAACACCTTAAGTAGGAAATTAAAGCTGCACTAGTAATTTACTTCCATGTTTTTCTTAAGGAAATTCTGCAAAACAAACACCAGTAAATACTGATAGATAGAGTATTTATTTATTTATTTATTTACAAGCATTTATTTTTTAAAATTAAAAAGCATTATATTAGGAAACCTGAATACATGCCAGAATTAGGATGGAAGGGATAAAAAATTGAAAAATCATTAAATAATTACTAATAATCAAGGAATAAATAAATAAATAAATAAATAAATAAATAAATAAATAAATAAATAAATATAACTTGAGTCAATTACTATATATAAAATAAACAATAAGCCCTCTTTAAAAATGTTACTAAACTCCACTTACACTGATTAAAACCAACTAAAAGTCCAAACCCGAAAACATTGATAGAAACAGCTAAAACTTAAAATGCGAGAAAGAATTCCTTTCGGTAGCCTCATAAATATTTGGAATAGGGATAACTTCTTCCTTACAACATTTTTCATGGTCTCCAGTATCTACATGCATTCAATTTTAGCTTGATTAGCAGGATATATAATTATGTATATTTCCAAATTTAACTGGATGATCCTGATATGTACTGAGTGTTGCATTGCAAGTTTGAACACTGCATATCCAAAATACAGGTTCATTATAAATAAAGTATAAAAAATACATAAGCCTAAACCCTCTTTTCCAAATTTGTTAGTCAGAAACCACCAAACTCTAGTAATTGACTCAAGTTATTTATTTATTTATTTATTTATTTATTGCTTGATTATTAGTAATTATTTAATGATTTTTCAATCTTTTATCCCTTCCATCCTAATTCTGGCATATATTCAGGTGGGCTAGTAAACTTGTCTAGGTTGACTGAAATAAATAAATAAATAAATAAATAAATAAATAAATCAATTAATTAATTAATTAATTAATTAATTAATTAATTAATTACTTAATTAATGCTTTTTAATTTTAAAAATTAAATGCCTGTAAATGAATTAATAAATGATAAATAAATAAATAAATAAATAAATAAATAAATAAGTTTGAATTAAGCGTTATTACATCTTTTGTTTATTTTTTATTTAAATTCAAAATAAAAAGGAAAAAGAACAACAAAGAAAATAAAGCAGGATTAAAAATAAATTAAAAAATAAATAAACAAATAAACAAATAAATAAATAAATAACAAAATTGCATTATCACGTTTTATAATTTATTTTTATTCGTTGACCTAATAAACTTTCCTACTAATAACACTGCACGTACTAAATGTAAAAAAAAAAATACTGTTTATGTAATAACAAGCTCAATTTATACAAAGGAATCATAAATACGTATTTCCACGTAAGGTTACTGTAAACAACTCATTCACACTCATTCGGATTTTCCAAAAATAATATGAACATGCATATTTCCCCTGTGTATGGATCGTTCATTAGGATTGGTCTCAAGAATTTGATGATTAAGGTAAATCAATATATTGATCATAAGTGTGTGTGTGTGTGTGTGTGTGTGTGTGTGTGTGTGTTGTGATATCTCCTAATCCTCAACATTTTATTAAACTTCCGTTTTAACTATACGCCATTTGCGATTAAAAACGACAGAGTTATCGTTCCTGCCCCAGTGCATTGCAGTAATTTTGTAGTATTTCACACAGTGCTACCAGTGGACTGCCCAGGGATTTATAATCCCAGACGAGAATATTTCACTTATATCAAAATATCGCCAGCTGCAGGTGAAGTTTATTTTTTGCAGTACGCTCAGGAAAAATGTACAATTCAATATTTTTATTCACTGAGCCGCCACACATATGGAAGAAGGGTTCTTTTAAACCTGGCCGTTACACTGAACATCTGGTCTTGAGGACTCAGTGACTATTACTTACGAATGCCGAGTATACCTATTTTCAATTCCTAGATATACACCAGTCTATTATCCTGGCACCGGGGGCGTCATAAGAACTGACTTGTCTAATATCACACCATGTCCCGTTTCGGCTTCGAACAGCCAGTCTGAAGTCTGATGCGTTACTGATTGCGTTTTATGTTACAAATACTTTCGTATACAGACCACCTCTAACAGCCCAAGTTTGAATCCCACCCGCGACAAATCCTAGTGCGAGAAATTTCGACAATTCGCATGCCAAAGGTAGGTGGTTTTTTGGGCACTGCTCTGGTTTCCTCTACCATTTGATAACTTACCGTTTCGATATATCTAAGAGGTTTGACTGTATAACATGCTGAAGCCGTGGTTCACATCTCATTTACATTTTCCTCTGGTACGTAAACCTGACGACGGAGTAGCAAAATAGTGTTCAATGGTTCGTTGCAGTCCTGCATGAGCCTTAAAGCATGAAATGGTTACAGTAATGTGTAAATGTACGCCCTAATCAAGATTCTAACACTGTTTTCGAGGCAGTCAGTTCTGGCTAAAGAAACCGGGGTACGTGGAGAAAACCATGGACATTCAGCATGCAAACTGACTTTGATGGTGGGGGACAAATGCGATTATAGTACATGTCTTGAAATGAGTGATGTGAATATACTGGCTAACGTTCCTACCCCTTTCATGACTACTTTGCGATATACAGAGTTCACGTTATGCGTTGTTTTGGAGCTTGAAAGCCACCATTGTAATAAAAAATACAAAGCGGTTAATGGAACAGAACTTAGTGTACTGACTAAATGAAACATCAAAGAGTTGAGTAATGGTGCTTAACGTCTCAGCCAAGAATATTTCACTTATATCGAGATATAGGCGAAGGTAAAAAATTTTGCCTGTGCGTTGTGCTGATGACATTATACAGCAGGGTTCTTTATCGTGGAACGCCAACCGTGACACGGTACCTCGTTTCGCATCCGAAAGAACCGTGATTTTCATTTTGGGTCAGACCCGGCCTGTGATCTAATCCACAACTTCCTACTTACGGAGCGAGCACTCTACCAATTGAGCTACCGCAGTGGTTAGAACATCGAAGAGTGAGTGAGTAATGATGTTTAACGTCCCAGTCAAGAGTATTTCACTTATATCGAGACGTCGCCAGCTATAGCCGAAGGTGCAGAAATTTTGCCTGTGCGTTGCGCTGATGGCATTATACAGCAGGGTTCTTTAAAGTGCCAAGCCCACCGTGACATGGGACCTCGTTTATTTTAAGTTCCCATCCGAAAGAACCGTGACTTTCATTTCGTAATACCGAGTGCTTGGCGAAAGAACAGTCACTACGCACTTTCAAGTCTTGGGTCAGACCCGGCCGGGGATCGAAACCACAACCTTCCACTTTTGGAGCGATAGAACATCGAAGACATAAAGCCAAGAACATGCCCAAGTGAGTGATTCAGGTACTTTTGTAGGCCCTACGTAATTCGAATCTTTACAACAATAGTGCTCTGATAACACACTGTGTTGACATTAAAAAAATTGTTTTATTTCAGTTGGTATGAATGAAAAACAAAGAGAACATCTACGAAAGCTACGAGTCGAAATAGCGAATGACTTAGAACCAAAAGACATCTTAAACGAACTGTTTGAGGACGGAATTTTATCTGAAAACGATCATGAAAGGATATCTGAGAGTAAAACTAGAAAAGAACGATGCCAGTTATTACTGTCCCTACTACCGACACGTGGTCCAACCGCGTATGGAAGTTTTCAGAAAGCTCTTAACAAAAATCCTTACACGCATCTAGGGACGAGGTTAAAGCAACTTCCAGAAGAAAACGAAAACTTGAATTCGAACACAAATGTAGAACAGCAGAATAATCCTTGCAAAAAGTGTTGTCCTTTTATTCCAAAATTCAACAGCGATTCTTCGTATGTGTCAAACCTCCTGAAGAGACACTGTTGTCTTGTATATGATATAGAACCCGTTGACCTCTTGGACTTTTTATTCAAGGAGCATCTATTGGAAGAAGATGATTTTGACCGGGTTCGATCAGGTGTCACTCGACGAGATCGGTGTATGTTGCTCTTTTCAGCATTGGACAAAACTGCATCCGACAATGCATACAGTGTTTTTAAACGATCTTTAGTTAAAAAGTATTCATTTATTAAAGAAAAACTTGATGCTGATGATTATGAATCAAACGCTGCGGGAATAACTCAAAGCAAACCAGAATTAGAACATGGATCTGCTTCTAGTTTACCAATTGAAACCTTGACAACAGAAATTGATGGCAACAGAGATGGGAATTCATGTTCTGTTGATTTTGATAACATTTCTAACGAACCATTTCTTTCAAAAAGTCGACGTCATGCGGCCACATATTCTTCAAGTTCCAACCGGAAAAAGAAAGTGAAAAAACAACGCAAGTCAAGACAAGAAACCGGAAGTGTCTCCCTTGATGTAGTACCTGTAAACCCTGTAAATTCATCATCACGTGGCATCCAAAGTAAAATGTTACACGCGACATTTGACTTTTTGAGTACCCTTATTAATCAAGGGAAATACGATAAGTTTGAAAGTATGACGTCACAGCTTAGACTGCGGTTTCCAAATAACTTTGATATGAGTTGCATGTTTTCGTACTTGCAAGCGAGTAGGTGTTTGTTTGAAATGGATACCGACACAGCTAAACATCATATAAATTTAGCATTTTCATCCGCCGGAAAAACTACAAATCCGAAATATTTCACAGTTGAGTTGATCACAGCAAAAACTAGACGATACCTTGCCCTGAAAAAATATGGTAAACTTAAAAACACGTTAGACGATGTCAAAATGATCATAGAATCTGATCCTCTGGGGTGTACTGGAAGGGCAGCAGGGTGGATGTATTTGAATGACGGAAAACTAAATACATCCATAATTACATCCATTAATTTTGATAGACCTAAGGCCTTAGAATTATACAGACAGCTTTTTAGAGATGCTAAAAATAGCATTGAACTTGCTTTATCCCATTTTCAACAGGATGGCGGGAAAGATGGACCATTTGGGTTCGGATATGGACTATGTAGATTGGCAGTTCTTCTTCTCCGGTGTGGTGACAATGGTCTAACTATGGATGTGCTTGACCCATCGGCAGAAGACATAGAGCTTGCTAAAGGTTACTTGGATCAAATGGAAAATTTGAATATCCGTATTCCAAAAATTTTAAATGCTCATTTTTTGTTAGCAAAATGTGATTACCAATATCGCATTAAAAATACGTTCAGGGCACATCAGCATGCCGAATCAGCTCTTGTGTTATCACAGGAAATCAACATACTAGAGTTCGATTTCAAGGAAAATGTGAAAAATAGAATTACATTTTTAAAACACAGAAAGCCGCTTGAAATTGAGGAAATTAGTGACGTAAATGTTTTGCTTGATTTATTGAAAATCGACGACCAACCAACAGAAGAGATTGATGAGTTTTGATATTACATGTTTTTTCTTTCATGCGAAAATGAAAAGAACACGAAAATTTCAAAATTAATAGTTTCTTATGGCAGCTAAACGTTTGCTAGCATGCAATGGCCGTCGATATTTTTTATAATCGTCACTGGTTCCAGACCAGTTTTCAGTATTGCACAAAATTGGTATTATTATTCTTATGTTGTTGTTTTTTTTACATAGACACAGATATTATGATGTTATCTACCTAGACACAAATAAACTTTACATGTTTATACATATTATTCTCTTGTAAATTATTACCATATGGTTTTTTATTGATCTCTCTCTCTCTCTCTCTCTCTCTCTCTCTCTCTCTCTCGCACACACACACGCACACACTTGTGTCTGTTATTGTTATTATTTACGTATAGCAAACAACACTGACCTTTCCGTTTGACCTTTAATTTATAAATTAAATATTTATTATGGATGAGCGCATTTAAGTATAGAGATAATGCGTACGTAATTCAAATTGTAATCAGTTGCTTGTGGATATAATAATTTAATGCCAATCCTAATTCTACCCATGTATTGGTTGGATTCTTCAATTAAATATTTCTAATGAAAGGTCAGATGAACAGGCCAGTGTTGTTTGCTTATATCACTATATAAATAAATAAAATTAAAAACCAAGCATATCGATTTATGTCAATTTACAATCCCAGATCAAAGGAAAGATATTGAAACTGACTAATTATGTCAAAAAAACGTGCACGTCCCTCATGACAGTGAGGCTGGGTGTTCACCTTCCACACCTCTACACAATGAGTAAAATAAAAAATGAGAATGAAAGAAAATTGGAACGCTTAAACGTGCAGCATATCCAATTTAATGTTAGATACAGAAAAGTTAAAGTCTGTCCCGAGCCATTAGGCCCTTCAGGCCGGAGCTTATCCCGGTTTCCGTGGCGTTAAGCGACTGAGAGTACAAGACTCTCCCCTGAATGGGACGCCGGTCCATCGCAGGGTTAACCCCCAGCATTTTGCTGGTACTCATTTATTTTTCAGCTGAGTGAACTGGAACAACGTGAAATTAAGTGTCTTGCTCAAGGACACAACACATCGCCCGGTCCAGGGATCGAACCCACGACCTTCGAATCATGAGTCCAACGCCTTAACCACTAGGCCACGCGCTTCCACGTTAGATACAGTGACATCATACTTTTCAACAACATTGTGATGATGCCCATAACACTTTTTGATGACCTTGATTAGCCCACTTAATTTTGCAATATCACTGATTATAGAATTTCATGTTTTTTCCACAAAAACGGCTAAAACAACTAAGGTTTATTTGCAAAAAATGAAAGCGTAGGAAGTGAAGCTTAAGTAAATGTTCTCAACTGTTTCATGAGCAATATTTTACTACGACAAAATTTGATTATTGCGTTTGCTTCTTTTGATAAGGGAGAAAAAGTGATCAATGTTAATCTGTAGCATTGTATGATGGTGTGCTAGCACTCTAAAACAGCAATTCAAGATTAGATATTGTACCACAAAATTTGCGTCGGAAACTCAATTCTAAAATGACACTGCAAATATCATTGACATGTGGGCTTGGCCTTTTCTTCATTAGCAATATCCGTGTAGGAGAATCCACCCAAAACGTGGGTAGTGTTAGTATTGGCAATTATTACATAAATATAAACAATTTATGATTCCCATGATGGAGACGAAATATACACCTGTGTTACCTATAAAATAATCGAATCGTCCATAATAAATATTTAAAAAAAATGTCAACGGACAAGTAAATGTAATTTGCCATTACGGTCTTCCGAAAACAGAAATTTCAAATATCCAAAGTACGAGCGTTCTTTGACAATATGATTGTCATATATTACGTTTTATACCAGTTTTAATTTTATAGCACTAGACGACCGTTTTGGAATACAATTTCTCATCAGTAGTGCTTGGACCAAAATTATGAAACCAAAGCTTTTTCCCCCAAGAAGTTGAAAAGAAACCCAAAGAACCAAAATTTATTTTACCAAAATTACCTAAGGAAATACTTTGCATTAAGGAGTATATCTTAGTTTTTGAGGAATTTCAAATTTTAACTAGCATATCTATATATCATATATCTATGACGTCACATCCTTATTGACAGCTGTTACGGAAATGTTTTTTCTCCGGTTGCCGCTTACGAAAAAGATCATTTGCCAGGTCAAATCGCTTCAGACATAAATAACTGGCAAACTACAATGCGTTGACTACAATGATAATTTGTATGTTTATATTAAAGATAAAATAACTTATATAAGCACACAGTTGCACGTTAATTGACGAATCGCCGGCCACGCCCACAATGTTCCGACAAAGGCCATGCATGCTTGAATTACACAAAAAAGAACGAAAACTCGGCCTGAATTGTATTGTGCCATTTAATGACGTCACTGATACTAGTACGCCATTAGTTGTCGTGGCGCTGCTTTAATACCGCTGATGGTGGCCTTTGTCGGAACACTGTAGGCCTGGCCGGCGATACGTCAATTAAAAAAAAAACCCGGAATCCAAGAGGAAACACGTAAAAAAATTCAATCCTATTTATTTGTGAATGATAAACAATATCACGTTTTTAAAAAAATGTAAACTTAAGGCAAACAAAATCTAGCTGTACCTTATATTAGAAATATTCATACTCGATCATTTATACCTAATATATTAGTAATTTTATATTCGCAGGTCATAGATACGTATGCAAGTGTTATCCTTATTGTAGAGACTTTTAAACCCTTGTGTGCCTATAAACATACAACTCGTCTATAATAAATATTTAAATCAAAGGTCAAGTGGAAATGTCAATGTTGTTGTTTATTTTTACATGATGTTTGTTCTGTACATTCTACAAGAAATAAATATAAATTTAGTTCAATTGTTAAAAAACAACATTATTTGGTTTATTTGTATCACCACATGATTGTTATTCAAGCATCCTGATTGGAAGATGAGAGAGACAACTGTGTTACATACATTTGCATATTAAGTAGCATTTCCCGAAACTCGATTACGTATGTGTCGGGTTTCCCAGTAAGGCCATACCAGTTTTTTTTCTTTGTTAAGCGTCCACCACTAATTTTAAAAACCTTCCTACCTATCAGGTTAAACAACCAGAAGCAAACATTAGAATAAAAAACTAACCACTTGTTTTAATGCCATTTGATACATAGTCCAAAAAGCGTGCAAATACAGCATTAATCATTATAAAAAAATACAAACTTGGTAAAATTACAATTGCAATGTTAAAAAGATCAAAATAAAAATAAAAATCATAAGAACTTTGACATCATTCATATTTTACCCTAAAAGAAACAAAAACAAAACCAACTCGTTAAAAAGTTATGCGCTGTTTCACATAAGAAGTCCTAAAATCTACGCTTCTGTGGACGTTTAACACAGTACAAACTGGATAAGCCTAAGTTAAAGTATAAAACGATGGGACTGACACGTATGTTCGCTCACATTGTATGTTGTAAATTGATTCACAGGATGGTAGCAGGCACAAATTAAGATGGAATTAGAAAAACACAATAGAGGACAAAATGTGTTATATGGATAATTGATTTCTTATATGGATTATCATCTGTAATTTGCTGTTACAAATACTGATGTTGACTACCTGGTAATTAATCAGTGTTCCAGACTTAGATTTAAAGGTAAATAAAATTAGTTTAACCATAGTGTCGTTAATAAGTCCATGTATAATCGTACAACTTTGACCCGTCTGCTTGCCATTTAATTTATTTTTTTAGACTTTGATGTTTAGGAGTCACGTGGATTTATTTTGTCTACAAAATGCGAACATTACTCGTGTATCTTTGGTTTATTATGTGAATCCTTCCATATGAATATTCATAATGAATGGTCAAGCGAGCAAGTCAATGTTGTCAAACTTTATGATGTCTAGATAATAACAATATAAACCATAATATATAATAATAATAATAATAATAATAACAACAACAACTTATTATACCAGTGTTAATTTTTTTGGAATACAATTCCTCATTAGTAGTGTTTTGATCAAAATCATGAAACCAAAATCCTTCAATGGGTTAAGAAAAATACCAAAATTATCAATGTATTTTTAACCAAAGTTTACTAAGGAACTACTTTGAACGAGGGAGTTTATCTTAATTTTAAAACATTTTTATATTTTTGTTACCAAACAACCAAATCAAATTATTCATTATACAATATTTTGACTATGAAAAACAAACATACCAATCCATTTCCAAATCGCAGTCCCAAAGCTAAGTCAAATCTCTTAAAACTGGTAAATGAAACCAAGTTAAAAATGTTTGATATCTCTGTATCCAAAATCATTCGGGATATATCTGACACACAATAGTTTATGTTCCTTTTAACTGTTTAATTTTACACGTGGCAGGTGTAGTTAACAATATAGGTGGTGCTTGCCCTGCTTTCAATAGTTTATGTTCCTTTTAACTGTTTAATTTTACACGTGGCAGGTGTAGTTAACAAAATAGGTGGTGCTTGTCCTGCTTTCAATAGTTTATGTTCCTTTTAACTGTTTAATTTTACACGTGGCAGGTGTAGTTAACAAGATAGGTGGTGCTTGTCCTGCTTTCAATAGTTTATGTTCCTTTTAACTGTTTAATTTTACACGTGGCAGGTGTAGTTAACAAAATAGGTTGTGCTTGTCCTGCTTTCAATAGTTTATGTTCCTTTTAACTGTTTAATTTTACACGTGGCAGGTGTAGTTAACAAGATAGGTGGTGCTTGCCCTGGCTTCAATAGTTTATGTTCCTTTTAACTGTTTAATTTTATACGTGGCAGGTGTAGTTAACAAGATAGGTGGTGCTTGCCCTGCTTTCAATAGTTTATGTTCCTTTTAACTGTTTAATTTTACACGTAACAGGTGTAGTTAACAGGATAGGTGGTGCTTACCCTGCTTTCAATAGTTTATGTTCCTTTTAACTGTTTAATTTTACACGTGGCAGGTGTAGTTAACAATATAGGTGGTGTTTGTTCTGCTTTAAATGGTTTATGTTCCTTTTAACTGTTTAATTTTACACTTGGCAGGTGTAGTTCACAAGATAGGTGGTGCTTGTCCTGCTTTCAATAGTTTATGTTCAGTTTAAATGTTTAATTTTACACGTGGCAATTGTAGTTAACAATATAGGTGGTGCCTGCCCTGCTTTCAATAGTTTATGTTCCTTTTAACTGTTTAATTTTACACTTGGCAGGTGTAGTTCACAAGATAGGTGGTGCTTGCCCTGCTTTTAATAGTTTATGTTCAGGTTTAATATTTAATTTTACACGTGGCAATTGTAGTTAACAATATAGGTGGTGCTTGCCCTGCTTTAAATAATTAATGTTCAGGTGTAATGTTTAATTTTACACGTGGCAGGTGTAGTTAACAAGATAGGTGGTGCTTGCCCTGCTTTCAATTGTTTATGTTGCTTTTAACTGTTTAATTTTACACGTAGCAGGTGTAGTTAACAAGGTAGGTGGTGCTTGCCCTGCTTTCAATAGTTTATGTTCCTTTTAACTGTTTAATTTTACACGTAGCAGGTGTAGTTAACAAGGTAGGTGGTGCTTGCCCTGCTTTCAATAGTGTATGTTCCTTTTAACTGTTTAATTTTACACGTGGCAGGTGTAGTTAACAAGATAGGTGGTGCTTGCCCTGCTTTTAATAATATATGTTCCCTTTAACTGTTTAATTTTACACGTGGCAGGTGTAGTTAACAATATAGGTGGTGCTTGCCCTGCTTTCAATAGTTTATGTTCCTTTTAACTGTTTAATTTTACACGTGGCAGGTGTAGTTAACAAGATAGGTGGTGCTTGCCCTGCTTTCAATAGTTTATGTTCCTTTTAACTGTTTAATTTTACACGTAACAGGTGTAGTTAACAGGATAGGTGGTGCTTACCCTGCCTTCAATAGTTTATGTTCCTTTTAACTGTTTAATTTTACACGTGGCAGGTGTAGTTAACAATATAGGTTGTGCTTGCCCTGCTTTCAATAGTTTATGTTCCTTTTAACTGTTTAATTTTACACGTAACGGGTGTAGTTAACAAGATAGGTGGTGCTTGCCCTGCTTTCAATAGTATTTGTTCAGTTTAAATGTTTAATTTTACACGTGGCAGGTGTAAGTAACAAGATAGGTGGTGCTTGCCCTGCTTTTAATTGTTTATGTTCCTTTTAACTGTTTAATTTTACACGTGGCAGGTGTAGTTAACAAGATAGGTGCTTTTCCTAATGAAACTTCGCAAGTTTAACTGAATTTTCAAGTTTTCATATAATTTACATTGGTTTTTAAGATGGACCTGGTATATGTGTGTTTGAATATATACATTTTACTCGGCAGGACGATTTTCGTTCGAGTTAAGTGAAAAAAATAGTTGAAATTACTGAAAAAATTAGTTCGATTTTATCAAAATTCTTTTATTTAATATTTTTAATAAAGGTATTAAATGTTTATAAATGTAGTTTGCATAAACATATTTACAAAGTTTCTAACCAATAAAAGTAAACCATACATTATTTCTTACAATATATGAAGTCAGCGATGTACATTTGGCGTAAGACTTCAATATTTCTTAATTATTTATGAGATTTACATAAATATATTCAGAAGTCCCCAGCTAATTATGCGAACCTGATATCGATGTTTTACATTTAAAAAAACTATAGTTTTTTGTAATTTTTACAATGAAAGTTGAATGAACATATTAAAAAATCCCTAATTGATAAATACATATCGAAACTATAATTATGATAAAAGCCTGCATTTTAGTTCTAGTCAATTGATAGTCTTTAATTCTAGCTAGTTAATGAACTTTTCGATCTCTGGACTCCGATGACCGAACAGTGTAAAGTACTACGCATTATTTATTACATAGCCTCTCATCGACTATATTCTACTATCGTTATTTTGTTCGTCGAAGGTAGGGTTTCCGCCAAGAACAGAAAACCTCGGTATAAGTGAAAGAATATTACTGGGGAATTTAACCACACTGATTCACTCTTACTCTCCATTGACACTCCACACTTAATAGCAATTTGTATCTAAAGTATGTATGTGTGTAAGAAGTACTCAGGAATAGATTAAATGCGACCGTGAACAGGAAACAGATGATAAGAGAGAGAAAACTGATGTTGATTTAGTACTTGGATACTGAACTTTACGCTTTCATGAATGTTGTCTGATGCTTTTGTCGCTGGTGACAATTATTACTCAACCTAATTAAATTAGCAGCACTAGACAGTCATTTCAGAACGAAATTTCTCGTCAATAGTGCTCGGACCACAATTGTTGAAATCAAAATATTTTTAAGATGTTGAAATGAGATTAAAAAAACCCATACTAATCCATGTCCGAATCACAATCCAGAGGCAACCTCGACAGTGACAAGTAAGGAACAACAGGTTAAGTTCCAACAGGGAAATGAGACCGGGTGTTCCGGAAGAATACGCACCTCCTGATTAGCTAGCTACACCTACCACATGTGTAATCAAAATTTAGTGAAAGGAACATGGATCTATGAAACTGAAACTTGAAACATATCCAGGACAATCATGGGCAGAGACTAACATACTTATCAACAAAAAATGTGAGGATTTAGCCTGGTGTCAACATTTACTGAAACCTGTTTAAAATATGCAACACAAGAAAGCCGTAAATATCTTTAAATTTGAATATTTTTAAGATTTAGATATGAGCAGAAATACATATGGAAGTAGAATTTATTTTACCAATCATGTTTTTAAAAAAATAAAAGCCCTGAACGATACCAAATGAGGGACAACATTGTGGGGGAAAATCAGAGCCAACTTTATAAAATGTCATCAATATTCTTTCCTAGTATATAATTATCACTAATACTACTATACAAGAAACACTTCCTGGTATCTCGCAAATCTACTTCCGACCGACATCCGGGCAATACCATACAGGACGGTCAACTTCCCACATTTGACATGTTACTGACACTGGTTTTATATGCAATTATGAAAAGTACATACAAGCCAATCGACAAGGTAATTCTCTCTCTCTCTCTCTCTCTCTCTCTCTCGTGCAAATACTGAGATCATAATTATTCATTATATATGTTTATTTATTCTCTCTCTCTCATTGGACTTTTTAAAATTTATTATGAAGAGTACAAACTAGGTATTTGACAAGGCCATATCTCTCTCTCTCTCTCTCTCTCTCTCTCTCTCTCTCGTTGTACTTGTTTAAATGTATTACGAAGAGTACATACTAGCAGATTGACAAGGATATCCCCCTATCATTCTCTCTCTCTCTCTCTCTCTCTCTCTCTCTCTCTCTCAAATTTGTCATGAAAAGTACAAACTAGCTATTTGAGAACATATTTCTCCTTTCTCTCTTTTTCTCTTTTTATCTTTCATTTTACTTGTTAAGATAATAGATTTGTTATGAATCACCAAAACTAACCAACTGACAAGGTAAACCCCTTTTCTTATCCAAATACTTAGAGCAAAAACATTCGGTTTTCTACATTATATTTTTTATGGTTCTCATTCAAAATGTATATTTAAAATTTAATCTAACAAAAGTTTTATCATATATACAACATTATACACTGTACACGATATAAGACATGATTACATACTGTTTTAATTTGCTCAACCAAACTTTTAAATGGTGTTATGAATTACATATATTGCTAAACCTGGTTTAATATTGCAACACTAGACGACCATTTCGGAATAAAATTCCTCACCAGTAATACAAAAAATTTGGAAATTAAAAAATTCTAAAATTTAGAAACGAGAGATTAGAAGGATTAAAATTAGTTATAATTACACAAAATCCATATAACTAATTAATCTTAACATTTAAGCATGTATTATTTTTATAATTATTAATATACATTAATAATTAATTAATAATAATAGCTCAGTTGGAAGAGTGCTCGCTGTCTGTGCTCCGTAAGTGGGAGGTCGTGGGTTCAAACCCCGAACGAGTCTGACCCAAGAATTTAAAGTGGATAGTGACTATTCTTTCGCCAAGCACTCGGCATTACGAAATAAAAGTCACGGTTCTTTCGGAAGGGAACTTATAATAAACGTGTCACGGCGGGCACCCTGTTGTATAATGCCATCAGCGCAACCCACAGACACAGTTTCTGCACTTTAGCCTATAGCTGGCGACGTCTCGATATAAGTGAAACATTCTTGACTGGAACGTTAAACACCATTGCTCAACTATTATTATTATTATTATTATTATTATTCTAGAGTCTTTATATAATTGTAGTGAAAAGTCAAGAAATAAAGATATCTTTAATTTTGATAATGTTTATTAAGGTGCATTTTGTAAGTACTAAAAAGCCCTACATGTCATACAACATTAGCTATGATTCATAATTTTCTGAAATTCAAAATATGCTATATGCCTTTTTGAAAACCTGAAAGCGAATAAAATCATTACAATAAAACATTTAATGGTTTCTGGGATGCCCTACTTACTTCTGGTGGTCATAGAAAGATGAAATATGCTGGGGTGGTGGAAGACTTTCGTCATTGTGCTTGTCACAACTACAGTTCTAGTTATTATTATTATCTAAAAAAATCAATTTTATAATACACTGATAGAATGTGATGTAATTTGGACACAACCTGGTATACAGTAAAAATACAATGTCATGTTTCGTTGACTCATCGGCAACTCATTGCCGGGAAGGTTTTTAATTTATAAGATAAGCTATTATGACGATAGTGGCAATTGCGTCTCTCAAATGCAAAATTTTATCTCTTTTTTCTCTCTTTCTCTCTCTCAGAAACAACAACAAAATACCGTAGCAGCTCAATTAAAGTGTGCTTGCTCCGTAAGTGGGTTGCAACCCACGATCTTGTCTTACCCGAGACTTGAAAGTGGATCATGACTATTCTTTCGCAGAGTACTTGGCATTGAGAAATGAATGTCACTGTTCTTTCGGATGGGAACTTAAAATAAACGTGGTACCGTCTCACGGTAGCCGTGACACGATAGAAAATGTCTGCATTTTTGCCTAAAGCTGCGCGATATAAGTGAATTATTCTTAACTGGGACGTCAAACACCATTACTAAACTTCTGTATCTCTCTCTCTCTCTCTCTCTCTCTCTCTCTCTCTCTCTCTCTCTCTCTGTGTGTGTGTGTGTGTGTGAGTGTGTGTGTGTTACACTATAAATTTGCTTTGACAGCGAGATTAAGGAGAAGGAGAACGCAACAACGTTTTTTGTTTTTTGTTTTTTTTTAAGTTAGATTAACCTAAAGGATTATTTGAACAAACACAAGTAAAGTACCTTTGAATGAAATCTTCCCAGGTGAAGTCCACCTTAAAATGATTTAACAGATAAAAATTGTAATGCAGGTGTGAAAATTTATTCAAGTACGTCACACATTTTCATGTACGTGACAATATGCACTAAAATTACATATTAGTTTTTATGCCAATCAAAGGCTACATTTGAAGCTGTAAAGCAAGGGTGATGACTTCAATTTCCCTATTGTCATTTTTCCTTCCTTTACTGTACAGAAATAATATACCTGCTTCTACTGTTTATGATGTATTTGTTTCACAATTAATACGCTTTGATAGAGCATGCATGATCCCTTATGGGGAATTTATACAACATAGCAACAGCTGCTTACAAATCAAAAACAAACATATTGATCAATGTCCAAATCACAATCCAAAAGCAACTTTGAAGCTGACAAGTTAAGTTAGACATGTGAACTTTTACCCTGGAAGTGAATCCTGGTGATCCGGAAGGGTAAGTAGCTTCTGTTTGCTTAGCTACACCCGCCGCGTGTAAAATCAAAATTGAGTGAAATGAACATTGAATTGTGGGATCTTAATTATATCCAGGGCAATCCTGGACATAGAGACATCAAACGTATCAACAAAACGGTGATGACGGCCATGAAACCTTTTGAGGACCCTGTTGAGCCTAGGATTGCAATAAATTGTTGAGACAATGATTTTGCAAACCTAGGCATATCAACCCAATCAAAAAGTTTAATGACCATTAACAAACTATTTTTGATAAGTCTGATGTCTCTCTATCCGACATTACAATAGATGTATTTGACATTTCGTATTTCCATGTTCCAATTTCCAACAAATAATTGGTTTACCAAAACTGTGAACCATTGAAGACTAATTTGCTTTTTTATGAATTTAGTATAATGTATAGTCTATAACAAAACCTTGTTAAATATGGCGAGAAAAGTTAGCTAAATCAATCAATTAACGATTGAACTGTCAAGAAATGACATTTATAGTGTTAAAACATCCATTGTCATACAATTGAACTGAATAACGCGCGCTAGTGTGTTGTGATTAGTTTGCTTTGCGCGACAATGGAACTGTAAGTACTACGTCATTTCTAAACAGTTCAATGGTTATATTTACATTTCTAATTTTTTGAAAATCTAAATTTGGTATTTCTGAAATAAATTTAAAACACTGTCTGGTACGCCATGCATTTCCAATCGTTGTAACAGCCCATGTTTGACGTGACGCGTATAGACAAAAGCAAGACAAGAGTGACGTCATTTGAGCAAATTTAAATATGGTCAAATAATTACATTTGATCTCAAACAGAGTTTAAAATTAAAAACATCACAAATGTTAATATTTAAAAAATATACTATGATGTTTGACGTACCCTTCCGGAGCACTCGTGATGTACGCCATGCATTTACAATCAATGGAACAACCAATTTATGGCTTCACGCATATAGGCAAAAGTAAAAGATGAGTGATGTCAAATTAGCAAATGTAATTATAGTCCTATAATCACCATTTGGTTTCAAATCTAGTTAAATACAATTAAACATCATAAATGTAATTATTGCAGAGGTGTGAAGAATAATCTACGTAGAACCTTGTTAAATGCGGAGATAAGAGTATCGCAAAATCATTTTGCTGGTGCCCCGATGATATCACCAAGTCAGTAGGCAATAATTTCGTATTATTGTCAAAAATATACTATAATTGTCTAAATTTTCTGCAAGTTAAAATTTGAAATTTCTCAAAAACTAAGGTATAGTCCCTCATGCAATATTTCCTTAGCTTAATTTGGTAAAATATATTTTGGTTCTTTGGGTAGCTTTTCAACATCTTCAAAATAATTTTGGTTTCATAATTTTGGTCCAAGCACTACTGATGAGGAATTATATTCCGAAATGGCCGTCTAGTGCTGTAAAATTAAAACTGGTATAATATGTAATTAATTAACAAAATATACAGTGTATTTGACGTCCAAATTTCTATATGGTTTTATTCACATTCACAGTTTTGATTTCAAACTTGGAGTGTATAGATATATAATCAGGAAATGCTTAGCCTTCCGGAGCACCCGGTCTCAATTTTCAAACGGAATTCAAATTTACAGCTTCATTTGTAAGTTTTAGCTTTATTTTCGGATTATTATTCCACCACTCATCGATATTTATAATTTTCGCGTTTTGATGGCAAATATTAAGATAAATTTTATTGTTACGTTTTGTAACAGTTTACATTTTATTTATTTCTGTAATAACTTCACACGTTAAGTCACAATTGAAAAGCCAAGAACTCAATATAACAGAATAGTCCATATTCAAATGCATTGGTATGCTCGTTGTGTTTTATTATAAAAATCTGAAAATCCGAAAAGTTTGTGATTCGGACATGAATTAGTATGTTTGTTTTTAATATACGACTTAATGCAAAGTATTTCCGTGGATAAATTTGTTAAAATATATTTTGATCCTATGAATATTTTTCAACGCCATAAATAAATTCTGGTTTCTCAATTTTGGTTTAAGCACTACTGATAAGGAATTGTATTCCGAAACGGTCTTCTAGTGATGTGAAATTAACACTGGTATAGTATGAAAAACATAGAAGAAATAATTAATTACTGGTTTTATAAAGATTATAAAAAGAAATAAAAGTCATGAAATATTTGACCTTTTATATAAACATGTATTTTATAAAAGCTTTTTAAAATAATTTTAATTGGATATCTTTGTGATTCGGTTTATCTTTATTCTTAAGTATGAAAAAATTAAACGTGAAACGTAAAAATCGCCCCCAATCGTATCAAAATTACCGACTCGTTTCAATTTATATCTATTTATCATTTTTTGAATTAATGCATGTAAATTGTCATTTATTATTCCTAAAATATTTAGGGTAAATATTTATGATAAAAATTAAGAAATCCCAAATTAAAGTTGTTATCGGAGTTTTATAAATTTCAGAAGCACGATAAACTGGTTTTTAAAATTCCTTAAATAGATTTTACATTATTTCATAAAATACATTTAAACTATAGATAAAATTATATATCCTTATATCCGGAATATGTGCAGATCACCAATATAGCACGTGCTGTGTTGTCACCGTATGAAAGGGATTATCAAATAAGTCGTGTTCAAATAAGGAGTTTTACGTCTTCTGGACTACACGTGACATTTCAGCCAATTACCAGTCCGTTGAAACTGTGATATATGTACTCGGTCTTAATATAATTATGATAATGTTTCTTTTTATAGATTATGTGCAATGCTACTACTTAAGCTCTTTAACACCAATTCGACTGTTCACAGTCAGTAATGAAAGGTGTGCTGATAGCATTAGGTAACAAGACTGAAACAGTGATACAATGGATACGTCAATAATATCTTAAAATTTACTCAAAGGTATTTGTTTTAAAACTTTTGACTATATAAAATGACAAATATCTTTTAAATGTACGTTGTTTTTTTTATTTATTTATGTAATTTTTTTTTGAGTTTATGAGTCTAAAGCAAGCATAATTCTTAGTTTCCTTTAATTTAGATAATAGGTCTTATTCCATTTTCGTATGATAAATATATTCATTGTACGTTGTTTTATTTCTGGAACAAATGGCTGTAAAACAAGCTAGATTCTTAATTTCGAGCATAACAGTTTCTTAGTTATTTTTAAAATTATATAACTGAAGTTTATTTCAGTTTAAGTGATAAATATTTTAAATGTTGGTTGTTTTATTTATGGAACCACTGTTTGTAAGACATGCATAATTTTTAGTTCCGAAAAAATGCTTTTTTGTTATTTTTAAAATAAGATGAATAAAATTAATCTTATTTTAGTTTGTAGTCAAAATATTTATTAAGTCTACGTTGTTTTATCTATGACATCACTGATATTAAAACAAGTAGAGCTGTAAGTTTTAAACAAATTCACTTTCTTTGTTATTTTATTTTTTAAATTAAATTTTGTTTCATTTTTGAGTGCTAAATGTCTTTAACTGTAAGTTGTATTATAAAACTTGGAAGTGAATGATTACTTTCGAACAAAAGTAGTAAAACCACGGCACTGGGTACAGCTGTATGATTTTGTATTCTTCTACCAATGCTTTTTAAAAACGTTTATGAAATTAATTATTCGTGGATGCAAAGATTAGTTATTATATGATAAATACTCTTTTTCATAACATTAAAAAATTAGCACATGCTTACCGATACTCGCACCCAAGAATACTTTATTTGATAAAGATTAACATTAATGTTGAAATTAGTTGTGAATAGGTTAATTCGTGAAAAAATATCAAATGAAAAATTGAGGACCTGTTCATTAGCAGGTTAATTTATCTGTTATTTGTTTTTCTTTTCTTTCCTTTTTTTTCTTGCTTTATATTTAAATGAATATATCAGTCTTTTTTGAGGATGTACTTTAGTATGCGATTTTGGACATGTAAACTGCACACTTTGGACAGAGCTTTAAATTGTCTTGTCATTTGCTAATTTGCGTCTTTCAACTCCAGCTCTAAAATTAATCAAGATATTTTGATATGCGATTTGGGGAAAAGAAAAATTTAACCTACACACTTTGGACGTCATTGCGTCTTTCTACTCTTAAATTCATAATAAAAAGGGAAACAAATGTGTTAGTATGAGTGCAGAAAATAGTATATAATATTTATAAATTTATTATATTATTTCATGGTGTAATTTAAGAGTCCCTGAGAAATTATCCGGATGTGTAATTATCTACTTTACTTGACACCTCCGTAAATTACGTCTTCTTAAGATGATTTTATTTTTCATTGTACTGATAGTTACGGATTTGGTTGTGCATATACGACACGTAGTATATCAGATACATGTTTAAAATAATGTATAATAGAAATACCCCACAACAAGGTAAATACATTGAAACTGGCAAACAAGTTAAATGTATACACTTGTATTATATTTATGAATATTAATTTTTAGTTGACTAAGTACCTATCTACACTGGGTGTACATTTACTTATATACAATTTAAAAAACTTTATCTAGACTTAAAGTTATCAATTGATTGGGCATTGCAACTGAATCCGGAAGCCTTAGAATTTTGCTTTTCATAGATGTCATTTTAATAATCTTAATCAGGTGCTTACCCTTCGGGAGCACCCGGCCTCACTTTCCTGGTGGAAGTTCACGTGTATAACCTAACTTGTCAGTTTTTACTTTGCTTCTGGATTGTGATTCGATATGGATCAGTATGTTTGTTTTTGATCAGTATTTTGTCTCTGTATCTTAAATTGCCGTGGATATATTTAACGTTCCATGGATACATGTTAATTTTTTATTCTCAGTTTTATTAACACACGTGACGAGTGTAGCTAGCTTAACAAGAGGTTCTTATTACCCCTCTGAAACTGCCGGCCTCCAGAAATCCATGTTCCACGTCACAATTGTAGCTAGCTAGAGTTTTCTCGGTCTTGCTTCCATTGTGGAAGTTAAATGTTTCACTGTTTTATTTAATTCGCCAGATTTCAAAGTTTTAACTTTGTTTTTGGGATTACGATTTTGTCGTTGTTGTTGTTGATTTTCTAAAGAATACAAAATGGGTTCTGCATAAAAGCAGTACAATGTATGTGTTTGTCGGACATTGATTAGAAGTGTTTCCTCTTTTTTCTTTATTTTTTTTCACCCTTTCGTATTTGTTATGGTTATTGCAAATTGTTTGGTAATCCGCTATAAGTCTCTTTTTCTCATATGAAATATTTCTCACTTTATTTTCAGATTATCTAAGATGGATGCGCGGCATAGAGAGATACTAAAGAACATTGGGTAGAAATCATATATGATGTAGAACCGACAGGTGAAGTACTCGATTATTTATATGGAGAGTCAATTCTAACCGATAATGACTGTGAAAAAATAAAAAGTTGTGAAACACGACAAGAACGTTGCCAAAGTTTTTTGATCATTTTGACAAAACGTGGCCCGCAAGCATTTGACGCATTTCTAACGACACTTGCTAAATATTATCCGCATATTCACGAGTCAATTAGCAATGAGATTGGTGTCTATAAAATCTCGGAAAACGGCAAAATGTGCACAAAATGTCGCAGATTCTTTCCGGATAGAATAACCTCTCAGTTTGTTCGATCACTTCTAGATCGATATTGTTGTGATTTATTTAACAACATAGATCCCATTGATATTATTGACTTTCTTTACCAAGGTGACATCCTAGAATTAGATGATTGTGAAAGGATAAAGTCTTGTATTACCAGTCGTGATAAATGTAAATGTCTTTTCCAAGCATTAAATGACTGTCCGAAGAAAATTGTTCCTCGCGTTTTTATGCAATCATTGGAACGGAAATACGGATATATTGTTCGAAAAATTGAAAAGACTGTGGAATCCGTCTCGAGGCATTGTGTAAACGACAATAATAATAATTGCTCCGAAATCGGAGACATAAAGTGTTGTGTTTCGTCTGGCATGGATAAAAGTCTTACTTATGTTAAAACTTATGCCGATTCTTCATCCGATATTGAACACAACATTGTATCCAATCGCCCGACAAATCGAAACATGAAGGAAACAGGAGTTAATAACGAACAAAGAATTGACCTTCAATGGGATACGCTGGGGTCATCTTTATATTCAAACGTAACCAATCGCTCGACAAATCGCAACATGAAAGAAAAAACAGTCGATATTTACGAACAACGTATTGATCTTCAAAGGAGTACGCTGGGATCGTCTTTATATTCATGTGATAAAACCATGGACATTGACACTCCTTTGGATAATGTTCTTTTCGAACCGAAAGAAAGCCGAAATTATTCTGAAATATCATTTGCAAGAGAATTAAGTCTGTCCGTACTTTCTACAGACAACGAAAATTTGACACAGGAAACGACACGCGTCGAAAACGAAGAAAACGTGACCATACAATGCGAAAAGAGCCAGATGGCAAATCTTTCCAAACGTCTTTTGTACTCAAATTTCATAACCGTGCCTTTCTTGTAGATCCAGGGAAAATGCCTAATTTTCAGTTCCCTAGCAGACTTTTAACGATGAAATTTGAGCAACTGATTCAGTTAATATACCAAGGTGACTATTTAGAATTTGAAAAGGAGGCTTTGCAATTGTGGGCAAAATATCAGGATAACCCGGACATGTGTTGTATGTTAGCGTTTTTACAGGCATCTAGATGTTTGTTTAAAAAAGATTTAGACAAAGTTAAAAAGTACTTAAAACAGGCTCGCAATCTTATAAGTAGAACAAGCAATCCTAAGTACTTTGAAGTTGAATTACAGTCTGCTCTAGTAAGACTGAACTTGTCGGAGAAGAACTTTGGAAAAGTCGAAAGAAATCTTCAAGATGGTATGATGATGATAAAAGCCGATCCTATCGGATGTCGTGGTAGAGCTGCTGGTTGGCTCTATTTCTTTGACTCGCGGTACAAAACAACATGCATGACTGTAATCAATCCTCAAAGTTGGAATAGTATCCAACAATACGAAATGTATTTGAAACAAGCAAGTGAAAGCAATCAAATTGCCCTGCAACAATTCCAGGAAGATGGGGGGATCGACTCTCAAATTGGGTTAGGTTACACTCTGATAAGGTCCGCTATGCTCCTTCTGAAGTGCGGTGATAATGGTTGTGCGATGGATGTTTTACAACCGTCAGAAGACGAAATAGCCCGATCAAAGAATTACCTGGATGCGTTGGAAAATTTAAATGTTCAAATTAAAAAAAAGTTTCTTGAAGTTCACTTCTTGTTGGCAAAATGCGACTATTTTTACCGCCTCAATAACATCATTAGGGCATTAGAATACGCAGAAAGTGCGCGTGTGTTAGCTTTAGAAATGAATCTACAGCCCTACACCGAACAAGCCTATACAAAATATGAAATTTTAGTTAAACAGGCCAAACTAGCCGCAACACTTTGAAGCAATGACTAGAACATAGTACATTCTTTGGCAGGTTACACTGGCCAAATTGACCTTTATGAAAATATTTGACAAGGTCTGTGCATGGAATCATGAACATTTAAAACAATTATAACTTAATATGTTATATCATGTACACAGATTTATGTAATTATTTTACAAAATGCAATTAAAATGAAGTTTTATTATATTAATGACTAACTGTAGTTTAATTTATTGCCAATGGACATTTTCTAGAATTTCCCCGTCATTAGTTTCCGATGCCTATTGTGTATATCTTCATATCCAATACGAGGGGAGGTAAAAAAGTTCATAGAACGGGGTATATATTGCCGCAACGAACCATACATTTTATTGTTATTATTATTCAATTTAGTCCCCATTTACTCCAATGCACTTAGCCCACTGTTCTTTCAGACTGTCTATACCTTTGAAATAGAAGTCCTCGGTTTGGTCGTGATACCATGCCTCTGTGGCAACCTTAAGTTCATCATTATCAGAAAATTTGATTCCCCGTAAATGGTATTTCAAATTTCTAAATAGATAACAATCACTGGGTGCTAAATCGGGACTGTATGGTAGGTGATTAAGTTGTTCGAACTTGCATTCACGAATCGCTGCTTGTGCAATCCTTGACTTGTGCACAGGAGCATTGTCGTGAAGAAGCAATACTCCTCCTTTTTAATTTAATAGCAGCTTTCAGCTGCTTCATTAGATCAAAATGGTAAGCCCAAATGATAGAGATTACAGCAGGTTTATAATTGTTTAACAGAACACCATTAGAATCCCAAAACACAGTGACCATGACTTTGCCAGCTGATGGTTGAGTTTTGAATTTCTTTGGTGGGGGTGAGCCAGGGTGCTTCCATTGCATGGACACTTTTTTGTTTCTAGGTCCCAATGATGAATCCATGTTTCATTACCAGTTACTAAACGTAAATGGAAGCTCTCTGGGTTATGATTATAAATGCCAAGAAGCCCCCGACTTGGCTGGAGTCTTTGGAAGCGATCCTGCACATTAAGGATCTTGCGGACATTTTTGACATCCCAAGATGCTTGTGGATAACCGTGTATACACTTCCATGTGAAATGTCACACTCCCTAGCTATGTCATCAATCCTAATTCGACGATCATGATGAGGGTCTCCACAGACGTGACAATGTCCTTTGTGATGGCATCAGCTGGCCGACCTGACCGTGGGTCATCCTTCAGTGAGGTGCGCCCACGTTTAAATTCAGCTGACCATTTCGCCACTGTGGAATAGGCAGGAATACTGTCACCGTACACCTCGGCCATTCGCCGGTTACTTTCTTTGGCATTTGATCCCTCTACTGTGAGGAACTTTATTACTGCCCTAAACTCAACATTTTGATTTTCCATCATTGCTTGATGGTCACCAACTTTCAATGCTTTTGAGAATTACACAAATATGTAGTTACAAATAACCTTGATATGTTTAAAATAGCAGAATGTTGTGTTGTCTAAAAAGGTAAAGAAAATGTGTTTCGATTGGCTGATTCGTTGTTCTATGGACTTTCTGATTTCCCCTCGTAACTACTACAACTAAAAAGAACCTTAAAAGGCGTTTTCTCTGAACTCGATGGTAAGAGATAAAACAAAAACATAGTAATCCATGTACGAATCACAATCCAAAAACAAAGTAAAAACTTTGAGACTTACAATGTAAATTAAACTAATCCATGTACGAATCACAATCAAGAAACAAAGTAAAAACTTTAAAACTTACAAGGTAAGTTAAACTAATCCATGTACGAATCACAATCTAGAAACAAAGTAAAACTTTGAGACTTACAAGATAAGTTAAACTAATCCATGTATGAATCACAATTCGGAAACAAAGTAAAAGCTTTGAGAATTACAAGTTAGGTTAAACTAATCCATGTACGAATTACAATCCAGAAAAAAAGTAAAAGCTTTGAGACTTACAAGGCTAGTTAACTTATTTATGTGCGAATCGCAATCCAGAAAAAAACAAAAGAAAAAAATTGAGACTTACAACGTAAGTTAAACGTATCCATGTACGAATTACAATCCAGAAACAAAGTAAAAACTTTGAGAATTACAAGGTAAGTTAAACGTATCCATGTACGAATTACAATCCAGAAACAAAGTAAAAACTTTGAGACTTACAACGTAAGTTAAACGTATCCATGTACGAATTACAATCCAGAAACAAAGTAAAAACTTTGAGAATTACAAGGTAAGTTAAACGTATCCATGTACGAATTACAATCCAGAAACAAAGTAAAAACTTTGAGAATTACAAGGTAAGTTAAACGTATCCATGTGCGAATTACAATCCAGAAACAAAGTAAAAACTTTGAGAATTACAAGGTAAGTTAAACGTATCCATGTACGAATTACAATCCAGAAATAAAGTAAAAGCTTTGAGACTTACAAGGTAAGTTAAACGTATCCATGTACGAATTACAATCCAGAAAAAAAGTAAAAACTTTGAGAATTACAAGGTAAGTTAAACGTATCCATGTTCGAATTACAATCCAGAAACAAAGTAAAAACTTTGAGAATTACAAGGTAAGTTAAACGTATCCATGTACGAATTACAATCCAGAAACAAAGTAAAAACTTTGAGACTTACAACGTAAGTTAAACGTATCCATGTACGAATTACAATCCAGAAACAAAGTAAAAACTTTGAGAATTACAAGGTAGGTTAAACGTATCCATGTTCGAATTACAATCCAGAAATAAAGTAAAAGCTTTGAGACTTACAAGGTAAGTTAAACGTATCCATGTACGAATTACAATCCAGAAATAAAGTAAAAGCTTTGTGACTTACAAGGTCAATTAACTAATTTATGTGCGAATCACAATCCAGAAACAAAGTAAAAACTTTGAGAATTACAAGGTAAGTTAAACGTATCCATGTACGAATTACAATCCAGAAATAAAGTAAAAGCTTTGAGAATTACAAGGTAAGTTAAACGTATCCATGTACGAATTACAATCCAGAAATAAAGTAAAAGCTTTGAGAATTACAAGGTAAGTTAAACGTATCCATGTACGAATTACAATCCAGAAATAAAGTAAAAGCTTTGTGACTTACAAGGTCAATTAACTAATTTATGTGCGAATCACAATCCACAAAGAAAAAGCTTTGAGAATTACAAGGTAAGTTAAACGTATCCATGTACGAATTACAATCCAGAAATAAAGTAAAAGCTTTGTGACTTACAAGGTCAATTAACTAATTTATGTGCGAATCACAATCCACAAAGAAAAAGCTTTGAGAATTACAAGGTAAGTTAAACGTATCCATGTACGAATTACAATCCAGAAACAAAGTAAAAGCTTTGAGAATTTCAAGGTAAGTTAAACGTATCCATGTACGAATTACAATCCAGAAATAAAGTAAAAGCTTTGTGACTTACAAGGTCAATTAACTAATTTATGTGCGAATCACAATCCACAAAGAAAAAGCTTTGAGAATTACAAGGTAAGTTAAACGTATCCATGTACGAATTACAATCCAGAAATAAAGTAAAAGCTTTGTGACTTACAAGGTCAATTAACTAATTTATGTGCGAATCACAATCCACAAAGAAAAAGCTTTGAGAATTACAAGGTAAGTTAAACGTATCCATGTACGAATTACAATCCAGAAATAAAGTAAAAGCTTTGTGACTTACAAGGTCAATTAACTAATTTATGTGCGAATCACAATCCACAAAGAAAAAGCTTTGAGAATTACAAGGTAAGTTAAACGTATCCATGTACGAATTACAATCCAGAAACAAAGTAAAAACTTTAAGACTTACGAGGTAAGTTAACTAATTTATGTGCGAATTAAAATCCAGTAACAAGCAAAAGAAAAACTTTGAGACTTACAAGGTTAGTTAAACACGTGAACTTAAACAAGGGAAGTGAGGCAAGGTGTTTCAGAAGTTTAAGAACCTCTTGTTTAGCTAAAAACACCCACCACATGTGTAATTAAAATTGAGCGAAAGGAACATGAAACTATGGGACGTCAATTTTATCAGGGCAATCCTGGACAAAGAGAAATCAAACGTATCAATAATACTGTGATGGTGGCCATTTAACTTTTTAAGGGCCCTGATAAGCGCAGGCTTGCAATATCCCTGAGTCAACAATGTGATATTTAATTTCCAAAGACCTTTAAGCCTATATATGGAATTCGAAAGTCTGAATCATTACAATACAAGCTATGGTTAACTTGTAGATACATCAACTTTCTGCTTTTTTGATAACAGGCATGGTAAAAGTAAAGGGTTGAGCCATCTATGGGCTTGCTCAAGGATAATTTTTAAAAACAACATCAAATATTGGTGTAATCTGATGCAATCTAATCTGCATAAAAAGACTATTATTTCATTAAGGGTGTCTGAAGCATAAATAAATGGGAAAAATATCTGTGGGTTGGTGCGTATACACACCGAAATAAAGGGGTTTGAAGGGGCAACTTCTCTTTAAAAACCCAGGCAGGAATCCGTGAATAAAACGGTATGCATTTATTTTCTACAAATATAAAACTACGATGCGAACTTAACGTTTCAATTCAACTGAAAATTCGGTTATCATTGCCCCAAAACGTTTATGGTCGTCATCACAATAATGTTGATATGTATGATGTTTCTGTTTCGTTTGAAGTCCCAAAACCCTACCCGTCCAGCGGGCGATTAACAAAGAAAAACTGGCATGGCCTAAGTTGTGTAACTTAACTTTTTCATGCGTGCACCGATCATAAAAAAAAATTACACTACCCGCAAACAAAGTTTAGTGGTATATTAAAATAACCGTCTGTCTTTCGTTTATCCTACATCATGTCATTCTCATATTGATTGGTTTTAAACATGTATACCCTCAGAACACGATGTGTCGCATGCCAAATTTAAATGCATAGTTCAAGCGTCAAAACCTAGGCGGGGTTACTGGGAGATTGTATAAATCAGCTTTACTGATGGTTCTGATGTTTCTGTTATTACATTTATTATTATTATTATTATTATTCCTTTCACACAATTTTGATTACACACGTGGCGGGTGTAGCTAGCTAAACAGGAGGTGCTTACCCTTCCGGAGCACCCGGCCTCACTTGTCAAACCTAACTTGTCAATTCCAAAAGTTTTTACTTTGCTTCCGGATTGTGATTCGGACATGGATAAGTATGTTTGTTTTTGATTATTATATTAATTATTTATGTGACTGCATATGTGTGTGGTGAGTACCGGAATAAATTGCTGTCATTATTGCAAGGCCGTTTTAAACAAATTCAAAAGATATATACTTTACAGTTTTTGTAAAATTACTTATTTTATATAATAAAATGATTTTTTTCTTTTGCATCCACATCAGAATCACAAGTAACAGACTGAACAAAACAGTCAAATCTTATAAAGTGGGTAATTAAGGGTCCAGGCCAAATTGACCACTATAGACAGGTTTTTTTATTATTATGTTAAGGTGTTTTTAAAGACAGGTATATGGGCATATAGATCTTTGCATTTTACATCAGCAGGCATAACTGGCCAACTCATTATTTGAGCATTTCGTTTTTTTTTCTTTACTGCTCAAATCACTGTGTATGTGAGAGTGAATGACGCTTAACTTGTTTCGAAACAGAAAATCTGTAAACACATCCATGATCAACCTAAAATATATCTGCATTGTGTAAAAGTTTTCCTTTCTACAGAAATATTATTATTATATATATATGACAATTAGGGACGAGCATATAGATCTTCTTATACGACTAGACACAAAACGTCAACAATATGAAACATTATTTCATTATCTATGGGAATAAAGCGTAACTCATTGTCACAAAAACAGTGGTTAGGACATTACTACGGTAAATTTAACGACGACTAGTGTCATGTCCCTTGCAATTTTGATGTCGCATGAAACGGGTTTAGCTATAGCTACCTAGACAGGAGATACTTACATTTCCGGAGCACTCGACCACACTTTCCTGGTAGCAGTTTGCGTGTGTTAATTAATAAAGTAGTAAAAACCTTTACTTTGGTTTTAGGATGGTAATTTTGACGTGGGCTGTTTGGGTTTAAATTGTATTATACACATAAAAACATTACTGATACTATATACATCTAACTAGAACCTTGTTGAATCTGGAGAGAAAAACTGTCGCCAAATCATTCAACTCAACATACAGATATAAAGATGACGTTCTGTCTCTTAACAATCCTAAATTTGGAGACTATGTAAATGTCATCTATCCAAGTGAGCTTGAAATGAAAGACACGACTAATCCCTAAAGTTCTGCTTCATATTTAAACTTATACGTGAATTATGACGCACAGTAAAGGCTACATTTGAAACTTTATGACAAACGTGATGACTTCAATTTTCCTCTTGTCAAATTTTGTTTTTGAAGCAGCAATATACCTACTTCTCCTGCTTATGGTGTATTTCTTTCCCAAATAATACGCTATGGTAAAGCTGGTTCCCACTACGGGGACTTTGTACAACGAAGTAGGCTGCTTGCAAATAAATTGTTGATTTAGGGATACTGCAAGCATAGGATTATCAAGGCCCTTAAAAAATTTTATGGCCGTCATCACAGTATTGTTGATAAGTTTAATGTCTCTGTGTCAAAGATTGCCTTGGATATATTTGACGTCTCATAGTGCCATGTTCCTTTTTACACATTTTTGATTACACACGTGGCGGGTGTACCTAGCTAAACAGGAGGTGCTTACCCTTCAGGAGCACCCGTCCTCGCTTCCCTGGTGGAAGTTCACGTGTCTAACCTAACTTGTCAGTTCCAAAGATTTTACTTTGCTTCTGGATTGTGATTCGGAAATGGATTAGTATGTTTGTTTTTCATTGTACCTATCAATTTCTTTTTCATATCTTATATACTGTTTAAGAAAAATCATTAGCTATAACTTTCGCGATTTTGATCTTCTTAACTATTGACGGCAAGAAATGTTCATGGTGTCGACTGTTAGGAGAGTGTGCGAAGGAAAATAAATAATATTCGCTGAAAAGATATATTCGCGGTACAAGACTGTTTAGCTAGCTACACGCGCCACGTTTGTAATCAAAAATATATTCAGGGCAATCCTAAACACAGAGACGTCAAACTTATCAAAAATTGTGATGACGGCCATAAAACTTTATTTTATTTTATTTTTAGATGACAATCTTCTGATATATATATATATAGCAGACATATTTTTTGTTGCACGACGTTTGCTGATTTATTATCTGAAATTAAATCCGAAAAAAATGTTTTATCGAATGTGAATATAAGTACCTAATAAAATAAAGAATATACATTGTGGTACTTTGATAAAATTATCATATAGCTCGGGCATTTTATTCACTAGAACATAAGAATTATTTATACTTTTTAATTGCTTGGGTCTGATACAGTCTTTAATAAAGCATTGATGAAAAATTACAAGATATCGTTTTTATAAATCACCAATTGAATCTGAATTTGAATTTCATACGTAACGGTTGTGTCTAATTGACATGATATGGAACAACTGGCTTCGCTTTTCTGAAGGAAGTTCGAGTGTTTAAGTGTCAAGTTTAAATTTTTTTACTCCACTAAACGACAGCGGTAGCTCAGTTTGTAGAGTTCTCGGATCTGACTCAAGATTTGAAAGTGGGTAGTGACTGTTCTTTTGCCAAGCACTCAGCCTTATGGATTGAAAGTCACGGTTCTTTCCGATGTGAACTTAAATTAAACGAGGTCCAATGTCACGTTAGGCGTGGCAAGAAAAAGATTTTCTGTGGTATAATGCCACAAGCGCAGCGCACCTACAAAATTTCTGCACCTTCGTATATATCTGGCGACGTCTCTCTATATATATAATATTCTTGACTATACGTTAAATACCATAACTCATCTGAACTCGCTTTGAGAGTAATTTGTACATTATTTGATACGTTTAGTCTTTCGATCTGACCCAGTCAAAAATTAAACATTGATTGAAAATAACGAGGCTTCTTTCACTTACCCCTTAAATTAAAAACGAACCTGTGAAATAGAGGACAATTTAATACAACTAATTTTGTAATTGATAACGCTGATAATATTTATTTTTTATGATCATTTAGAGTAGGATGATATATTCATTCAAAGACATGAAGAAAGCTATTTTTTCTCTTTAATTGTGCATTTTTCAGGGAGCAACAATGCGAATACTCCCATCATGTCTTAGTTCTATTTTGATAAAATACGTATTCACTCCAGATTTACGACTCTCACTCTTGAGCACAAAATTCTCATTTATGGCTAACCATCTTTAGCTTTCAAACTTTATGATATAACCATAATATTTTTCAGGCGATTTAACAGTGATTAAGGTATTGGTGTCAAGTAATTTGTTGATTCGACATCTTCGTAATCTATCTGATCCTCCTCCTCCTCCTCCTCATCATCATCATCATCATCACCATTATCATCATCATCATCATCACCTAAAAGCTCAATATATTTTAAAGCATATGCACTGGATGCCGCTTTGTTACATGTACTCGGCTCATAACGCTCGTTCTTTTGTAACGCATACTGATCGCTATCTGTTGAAGTGTCATTTACAAAGGATAGTTTAGTCTTTTGTCTACATGAAATACGATTAGTTGATGTATCAGCTGGACTTCGAGGACACGTACTGATGTTGTGAGTATTTTGTGAGTTATATCCCGATATCACATTTTGAGTTATTTGTGGACTTGCACCCTGGCTTGACCTGGTGGTGGTTCCTGTACTTATGCCACTCGTTGATGACATGTTCCTACCTTGGCAAATGTTTCCATCCGTATCTTCGCTAGATGAACTATTCATGCATTGTATTTTAGATACGGCGATTGCCACAAATATTATCCTTTGAGGAAGAAACGGGTTTACGCTCAAGATTTAAAGTAGAAGTAAGGGATAACACGGAGCAGGTTTGGAATCAAAGCCTTGTCCAGAAGATTTGGAGGCAACGCCATTTGATTCTGGAGGATTAGAACTAGGCTCATGGGAAAGATTAAATGTTTCACTATCACTCTGAACACTTAATGTTGAACCAGCGCCGGGCACGACAGGTTCATATTCTGAATAAGAAGAACTGTCGTTGATACAGACAATTGAGTCCTTTTTCATTTTAGGTCCAATGGTGTCATCCTCTTTACGAAATACTGTGTCTTTTCTCAATCCGTCTTCCGTTTTAGTACTTGTGTGTGTTTTTATCTTGTCATTATGTGCTATGTTTTTATTTATAAAATTGTGCTGTCCGGTATTTTGAACATCTGCATTCGTGTGTAGTTGTAATTGTGACGGAACATGTGAGCTACAATTCTCATCAAGATTTACAGGAATTGTTTCTACTGATCTGCTACATTGTTCGTGTATAATGTTTTTCTTATCAGTATTTTCTTCATCAGAGTGTCTAGGCAATCCTTCCTTAAATTCATCATCAAGAAACACTGGATTAAATGTCACACGTTTTTCAGACTTGTTGCTTTTTTGTTTAAAACAGCTTGCGTTTGGCACACTTAACGCAGCGTTTGGTCGATATTGACCCCTGTCATTTGAAGATTTGTTTCGTAACGATTTGCTTTCCGATTTTATACTAGGATTTTGAGAAAACCTTCCAGTGTCGCTTTCACTGGAATCTTCAGAAAAATTCACAGGGCTTCTAGAGTAACCAGCTGGTGACATATCCACTGTTGATTTTGAACGATAAGAACCCAATCCTGGTCTACCAGTAAACGATTTTGGGATGACAATTGGAATGTTAGAATGGATATTTCTATCATCTGAAGAACTGTAGCCTATTTCATCAGTGTCTAATTCTGATTCTGATTTTGGGTAATCATCCGAAGAACTTGTAGTACAGCTTTTCTGAAAATCTTTCAACCTGAAATCAAATATTTTTCAGAATTAATTTTAAATAAAAAATTGATTGATAGATTAATTCATTGTATGGGATTTATATCTCGGACAAGGCTATTTCACTTATATCGAGACTTCACCAGGTGAAGTGACAGCCATTTTGACATTTGTAGTGCGTTATGTACAATTTGCAGGGAGGGTTCTTTTTGTGCCATGCCGTGAACCAATATCGCATAGCGAACGACGGAACAAGTCTCCCTTTTTTGGTCAGACAACAGACCATGGTAAGTTTATCCCTGGCATATTTATACCTTTCATTCGCATTATTATATTTTTTGCGGAATAACTCGGTGTTTTAATCTCCACGTGTCTCTGTAAAAGATTACAGCGTTTTAGTTTTTCATTAGCGTGATTTTGAGCAGTATGTAAATCGATTTATTGAAGGATGATGTAAAACTCGGTTTTATAATTTTTACTCACTGTTTATTGATTTCTTGTAGAATTGATTTCATTGAAGGGCGTCTTGTTCTATCTCGATCCCAGCATTTTGTCATTATGTCGTACAACCAAGATGGACAATGTTCTGGTTGATAAGGTCGTTCTCCACCATACAGATACTCTAAAAGCTACAACATAATGCATTTGTATACAGTCCAATCTGCCTTAAAGGCCACCTCTATATAAAGGCCACCTGTTTGTCAGAACCAGTAGAATTGTATCTCAACTGTTCTTTAATCATATTATTTGAACATGTAAATAAAGGCCACTTGTACTGGTTCTCTTGGTGGACTTTATACTGTATACATGTTTCACTGTAATACCATTATATGCATAGATTAAACGATTGTATAGTGAAATAGCGAAATTGATTTTTAAAAAATATAAAAGTTAAACATATATACAAGGGCATATTTGCTCACAATTGCATAGCCACTATCTGTATTTTGATGTATTTTGTAGAATATTTTTATAATTCAAAGGGGTCCTACATATTTTTTTCATTTCAAAAATCAATTTTAACCGCGAACCCCACCCTCGTCACTTCATACAACAAACAACAAGGTTTTTGAAATATATATTTTATATGTGTTTGGCAATAACCATTACAATCAAGAATACAACAGAAACAAGAAAAAAGCCACTAGAACTGTCTCTTGAGAGCAAATACCCCCACCCCTACATCTATAAAGGTTTAACGTTTCCCCCCGACCTTGACCTTTTCGATATGACTTTGGTTGCAGGTCAAGACATACCTTTGGTCCATAAAAATTATGCATGTGATATTTTGTTACAGTCCACAGCAGCCATGAGATATGGCCAAGACGCGATGTTACACGGACGGACAGAGACAGACAGACATACGTAGAAAGAAAGACAGATGGACAGACGGACGGATGGACAGTCAACAGATAACACAACAAATAAACGAAATAGAACAAGTACATTCAAACCTGTCTAAAAGTTTACATAAATTAACCGTAAATCGGACATTATGGGTCACTCTTAAACGCGGATTCAAATACCATGCATAGAGAACAATAGGAATGGGAATTTACTAGTCTTTAAAAGGGGACAAGTTAAACACTTATCAGTATCGTATATTACTAATACTGTATTCGATTTATGATAAACATACCATCAAGGGCATTAAATTATCTATACCACATACTTTAAAGATGTGCATACAGATTACAAAATCTCCTTCAAATCTATCAACTGATAACCCCGCATTTATAGGCTATCCTAAAATCGTCAGAAAATGTTATATTTTTTCAATCTTTATTATTTTCATTGTATAAGTATAAGAATTTGTATTCTGAAACGGGCCTCTAGTGTTGTAAATTAAACATTGGTATAATATATAATGCACCCAAAATACAAACATGCGTGTAATATCAGTCATGTTGTCTTGGTTAAATACGTAATACGATTGCTGTACTTATTTTATCCAGAGTAACTTTTAGTTTTTCAGGCACATTGTTTTGTTTTAACTACAAAAACCCATTTAAAGAATGAAAATCGAGTTTACTTATAATATAATAAACATGATCTTACATTAGTGTTTTTGTTATATGGAATTTATAATTGACTTCATTTTTTCTATTGTCAATTCCCCGGTTCTCCTGCTTATGGTTTACTTGTTTCCCAATTAATACGCTATAGTAAAGCTTGTTCCCACTACGGGGACTTTATACAACGAAGCAGGTTGCTTGCAAATAAATTGTTGTCTCAGGGATATTGCAAGCCCAGGCTTTTTAAAGCTCTCAAAAAGTTTTAAGGCCGTTATCATCACAGTATTGTTGATAACTGTGACATCTCTATGTCCAGGATTGCCCTGGATATATTTGACGTCCTATAGTTCCGTGTTACTTTCACACAATTTTGATTACACACGTGGCGCGTGTAAAAAGCTAAACAGGAGGTGCTTACCCTTCCGGAGCACCCTGCCTCACTTCCCTGGTGGAAGTCAACGTGTCTAACCTGACTTGTCAGTTTCATAGTTTTTAATTTTGCATCTGTGTCATGATTCTGACATGAATTAATATGTTTTTTTATTCAACTTGTTGAATAAATCCAATATAACATAAACATGAAACATCCTCTATTTATAAAATAAGTTATGTTACAGATTCTATTCAACATTGTATTTAGTTTACATAAGTTATATATTATACCAGTTTTAATTTTACAGCACTAGACGGCCGTTTCGGAATACAATTCCTTATCAGTAGTGCTTTGACAAAATTTTGAAACCAGCTAAGAAAATACTATGCATGAGGGAGCATACCTTAGTTTTTGGAGGAATTTCAAATTTTAACTTGCAGCAAATTTAGATAATATACTTACTTGTTCTCTCTTTACTTTACAGAATGGGACACATTCAATGTCACTGGCCATCGGATTATCGTTATGAATGCTTAAAGCAGTGTAGAATTCATAAATAGCCATTCCAAACATGTAACTATCACTTTCCTGTGAATACTGACCACCATACAAAACTTCAATCGGCATCCTGCAAAAATATATATCGCTTAGTAACGCATAACTTAAGTTTATTTTGTACAAACTTAGTAACGCATACCTGAAGGACATTATGTACTAACTTAATAAAATCATTTATTTTGCGTAATATTTGTACTGAAAGAGCACACCCATTGTATCGACAAAGGGTTTAAAAGAAAATTACTAATCAAAAATGATGCACTACAGTCATGCATTCAGTGAAAATGCCGTCCTCTCAACTGCATTTTGTAAGGAAGAGGTTTCGTTATACAAATTTATAGTTACAATTGGAGTTGATATTCTGTAGAATACCCTATTTGTTTTGCTTGCATTCAATTGCTCATGAATGTGATATGACGTATTTGCACACACACACACACACGTATATATATATATAATATATATATATATCAGAAAATAAAGTAATTCCCAAAAAGTAAACTGATTTAATTCTAACATTTTCATCCTTCAGGGGAATTTTCAAGAGTGAAATTTCGCAATATAATTGAAATATTCTTGACTGAGACGTTAAACACCATTAATCACCATTAACTCACCTCAACAATATCGTTGATAATTATGATGTATCTGTATATATATATCTGACGCCCGAAAGGCGCACGCCCTTTCGGTATCAATACTGATTTCTTACTTGCCGAGAGAAGTGCTTAACTTTCCGGATCACCTGACAAAACTGCGATGGTGGAAATTCACTTCATTATCCTAATTTTTCACGTTTCGTAGCTTTGTACATGGATAAGTTTGTTTAGGATCGATACATTTTTTGATAAACGGCGACACTGATATTTCTATTATTTATTTTTTTAATTCATAGATGAATGCGGATCTCTTAAATGCAAAGTCATTCATTGGTAATGTTCTATACGATAAATTAAACGTGGAAACTCACCAGTTTTTGTTGTCTTCAAAAACATGTTCAAGTATGCTATCGTCAATTGATGTATGTGAAATAAACAGCATTCGGCCAAGTCTCGGACAAATGATCTGAAATAATATCAATAATTCAAAAGAAGGTTCTGAAAATCTCACAATTCAAGGAGTTTTGAAATGTGTCTAATGCCAAATGCATTTGGGGACCAATTGTTGCAAAACGAGTGTAATTGTTACGAGAAGTCAGAAATATTTTACGTGCAGGACTTCATTTTACTATTAAATTAATATTATACCAATTTTAATTTTACAACACTAAACGACCGTTTCGGAATATAATTACAATTCCTCAGCAGTAGTGCTAGAACCATAATTATGAAACCAAAACTGTTTTCAAGATGTTGAAAAATATACCCAAAAGATCAAAATATATTTTAGTAAATTTAGCTAAAGTAATCGGAAAACCATCGGCAAACAAACTGACTAACGTCCTCACGCTAGAATCTACCCGAGCAGATTCCTCAACCATGCTTGCAAAAGTTTTGTGATCCAAATGCGCGAACATAAGATAATTACAGCACAGAATAAGAAGCAAGAGAACAAAAGATACCGTGGGTTACGTCAAGGGACTAATTATTCTGTTAAACGCGGTTTCTAATCACACCGATAGTTTTTGCAACTGAAAATTGCAAATTCACGCTGACCACAAAACGAGATTTGCAGATTAACTTGGTGGTTGCATGGTTTAAAGAATTTCCTACCTTGTTTTTCTCCCAACTATAATAGAGAAATTTACACTGTATATCCCTATGTATATAGTTCAGATCATGTAACTTGCTGATATATTCCGCCAATCCGTAAACAACTGACAAGTACTTTATTTCATTTGTCTTATCTGACGGGTTGCCAAACTGATGCTTTGAAGCGATGTCATAAACATTCATTCCATTTGTACATTTGTAACGCTAAATAAACAAATATAATATTCGTATGAGACTAAAAAATATATCAATAAACAATACCAGTGTATAAAAACACAAATTTTATCAAGGCAAGAAAAAACAAAGTTAAACATAATCACACGCGGCAGATTAGGTAGATAAGCAGAAGGTATACATGCGGAGCGCCTAGCAACACTTCCTTGCTTAGTGGCAGTTCACGTTTGTTTACCTACTTTGCTATTATCAAAGTGTTAACTTTGGTTTTGAGATTGTGATTTAGATATGAATTGATACGTGTGTTTTTGATCTCTAAAGCGAAAACATCTTCCGAGCAAAACAAAACAAAATATAATACCCGTTTCCAGCAATGTCAAACATGGAAAAATCTGGAAGGTACTAAAAAGGAAAGCCAGTTAAAATAGTATCAAAAATCTCGAAATGAATTCATTGAAATATATAAATTTTGAGTCGCTTTTGTATGAAATCAAAAACAAAAAAATATGCAGAGTTCAGGTCCAGTAATAATACACAAGATATCGATCAAAATGTGTTGTCTTATTAATTACATTTTCGGTTTAATTATGTCCATACTGAATGCTTAAAACTAATTTTGAATATTTTTATATCCGACTGGATACCTCCTTATGCTTTCAAAAATTCAAAAATCTTAACTACGTATTTACTTACCAATGTCAAAAATATTTCTTCTGTACTTCCATGAACACCAGTTACTCGCTCTATAGAACCTTTAATTTGTAATTCTGTCTGCAAATTTTCATTAAGTTTTGGTAGCATTGTTTCCACATAACGTTTTGAAACTGGTTCTGTAACCTTCAGAAATACGCCACCCTGAAATATCACAAAAATCAGGTCTTTTATTTATATACTTATCCTTTGTATAAAAAAGGTTTCTTTGAGTCATAGTTGATCTGGCAAGTTGTCAAGCAGCAGGTGTTTGGTAACAATTCGTTTTTAATGACAGTATTGAAAAACAACATTGAACTCTCCGCTTGACCTATCAAAAGGAACACTGTTTCTCGTCAGTAATGCTTGGACCAAAATTATGAAACCAAAACTTGACAATAATAATTGTCATTAATTGATATTAAATTATATAATTACAAATAAACCCAGGCCTCAAATAGTTTTATTGACGGCAAGCATGATATCTCTGTATCCAAACTTATCCTAGATCTTTTTACATCCCATAGTTCCATAATTCTTTCATTCTAAACTTTGATTGCACAAGTTGTGGATGTAGCTAACTAAACAGGAAGTGCTTACCTTTCGGGTTTCTCTGGTGGAAACTGACTTTTTTAATTTAATTTGCCAGTTTGATAATATGTGATTTCAAAGTTTTTACTTTATTTTGACATGGATTAGTATGTTTAAAATTTATCTTCAATGTATATGTTTTTTTTTCATTTAGATATGAGTAAGTGTTGCAGCAATAGTTAACTCTAAGGTAAATTACATACATTATATTATGGTGTTTTTATTCATGGAGAAAACTCAGCAATTTCCAGCATGTCAAAAAACCTTTAGATATGGGTTTTGCTTTATTTGACACGGTTTTTGACGGTTTCGTTCAATTTCTAAGACTTCGTAACACCCGGTTCTACTTCCTTGGTAGAAGCTTACGTAATAATCTTTGTTTGTCAGTTTTCTCATTTATTTTTTTTTAATTAATTGAATTTCCACAATTTTGTTCTGAACAGTACTCATAAGGAGTTTTAATTTTCGACACTGATGTTTAGTAATGCAGAATCTAATAAAAGAAAATCATACTAATCCATGTCCGAACCACAATCCAGAAGCAAAGTAAAAACTTTGCAACTGACAAGTTAGACTTGACACGTGAACATCTACCAGGGAAGTGAATCCGGGTGCTTCGGAAGGGTAAGCAGTTCGTGTTTGTTAGTTAACAAATTCAGTAATTATTACTTACTGATTTTACGCTTGGTTGATCAGGAGACAGCAGATCAGCCTGATTTAGCTCCATTTGCATTTTGACTTTTCTTTGGGACTTCTTTAAGTTGAAGTATGATTTCCTAGGATCTATATCAACAAATATAAATATTATTTTATTTTACATTGCGTAACTGTTAAAATTATTTGGTTCCTGGGATATTAAACAACAAATCAAAACAAACATGAATCTATGCCAAAATGACCACCCAGAGGCAGTTTTTGTTCAAGATTTTAAATACTTTTGTATGTGAAAATACTGCACGTTACGCTTCAAATTAATTCTAAGTATATAAAACGTTAGGACTTTAATGTTTCTACTGTCAATTTTCGTTTGTTTTTTTTTTTTTTTTGCAGAGATATCCCTGCTTCTCCTGCTTTGACACTAGCAATTTAAGTTAAACACGTGAACTTAATATCCTAGCAATAATAACACACACACACACACACACACACACACACACACACCATCTAAGGATTTTCTAATAAAAAGTTGATATCAATGCCACACTATGTGTGAGTAAACGATCTTTTCTCAAAGGCTTTTCAAATGTTTTGATTGATAACAAACTGCTCTGAAAGTATGATAAAAGATTAAATTCAGAACTACATCATTTAAATATATACACTGAGTGATAAGAAAGCAATACGAATTATGGCAATAAATGAAAATACACAAAAATGGTAAAAATATGATTTTCATCCTTGTTCACCTGCAAATGTGTCCTGTAATATGTTCAAAACAATTTCTCTAAGTAAAAATAAAAGAAACAACTGTACTCGGTAACAATTAACGCAACTTAGAACACAAAATAATAGAAGTAAATGATAAAACATACTAACAAGACAAAGAAAATAAAATACAAATCAAAACATTAGAATTCTGATTATGAAACGTTCAAACGTTTAACGATGAGGCACTGCAGTGAAACACATTTATCAGTGGTATGATTTTAGTAATGTTAGAAGGCCTAAAGCAGCTTTCATACATTCAAACATACATAAATAAGAATAATTACAAAGTTAAAACTTCTGTCTTGACATACTCTCAAACTGTTCTTTGCACTTTGTTTTTCTTATCTTATACCAGCGAGTTTGTATGGACTTCCAAAGAATAAAATTTGATGTAAGATTATCCTTAGGAACTTCCAACTTTGTTCTTAACCAATTGCCCATGAATATATTCATTAAACAATTATCCTTCTTTTACTAAAAAGGAAGGTAAACTAAATCCGTAACTATTCCAAATGAAAATATATTTAATTTGAGATTCTAATTGGGTAATTTAGTGGAGAGGAGAACTATACTTCAGGGTAGCTGGTCTAGCAACACAGTTTGTTCAAGTCCGACGAATATGCAGTACAGAGAGAATACTTAAGAGGAGCCACCCATCTCAGATATTCAGGTTTGACCCGTCAATGATTCCGTCAAGTGTTATCAGTTAGTGTTTAAGTTAAGACGTAACTAAGATTGCTGGATGTATGAATTTATTCCGTAGTTGGCATGAACTATTATGCAAAAGCATGAAGACCACCATCCTTGTTCATTTTAAGGAGCAATGCCATTATGGCTGCCACAAAGACCAGTGTGCCAAATGCACAAACAACTGGGACGAGCACTATTTTCTACAACGTATCATTGGTAATGACCCGACTTGAGCCTATAAGCATACCCGGAGTGAAAACCATACATTTGGAAAAATCATGAATTGAAGTGTGCAGATACAAAAGCTAGATCAAAGGAATTTTAGAATCTAAAATCCAAATCCATACTCTTTATCGCAGACAAAGCAAGATATCTAATCTCAGAAACATTATATATATTAATATTATGCCACACAAGTCTGTTAATAGCGTCCCTGTCCATGATAACGTGAATAATGTGGTTTGATCAGTCGTACTACATAGCGCAGCGTGTGCATGTGCAAAGTTCATCTTAGAAGGGAAAAATTGGACCATACATCCGTTATTTCGCCAAATGGCCTCATTGTTAAGGCTTAGAGGGCTACATTTAACATTATATCAATTCAAAAACATTATATTATGGTGCTTCAAAGTAAAGTTTTTCAAAATGATCCTCATAAAAATTCTAGAATGAACTCTGTATGGCATGTGCTTTGTGTGCTCGATGATGCATGCGTTTGAGCGTGTGAATTCGTGCATGCGTTGTTAATGTGCATGTTTGACTATGTTAGAATTCAATGCAACTTCGTCAAAAGCATAAATAAGCCATACAATTCAGGTTTGTATATGCCACTGTTATGATCAGAAAATATGTCATAATGACCTTGGAATAGAATTTTATTTAAAAAAAATTCTTTTCTAAAATTGACTGTTAGAAAAATTAATAATCTTATGTGATCTCTAGATTCTTAAGACTAATAGAGTCTGTACATTTTGTGAAACGTTGTCAAAATGAATTTTTAAAAATCGCAAAATCCATTGAATTGCAAACAACTTATAATGACATTGGGTTTTAAGTTTTGATATTTATAAGTAAAAAACAAACATATTAAATTATATTTATAATCGGTCAGGGTCAATTTCTTCGTGCTATATAGTTATTTGTGATTAATTTTCAAAGTAGTCTTTAATTTTTTATGTTTTGTAAAAATCGCTTGTCTACATGAATCCAATGTCAAAGGTCAGAGACATGCACTGCTTTAATGTGCTATATCTAAATTTGTAGCAATGATTTTTACATTTTTTGAAAAACTATTTTCATGAAACTGTCTTCAAAACTGAAACAAGATATTGTTTTGGCTGTGTAATTTTGCTATTATTTTCACAACGTTTTATACTTTTTATATATTTCATTGTGTACACTATTTTTGGATGTTTTGAAACATCATATGTTCTAAATGAAGACAAGATCAAGGTATTGAACATACCGATAAGGATGAAATAAACTTTTAATTATTACATCTAAACAACAATACTGTATGACACGTTTCTCTTTTTAAATAAATATATTTTTGGAATTATCTTAATTTCAACTGGGTTTTTGTTATTGCGAATTTAACACATAAACTTAACCCAATGAAGTGGGTCCGGGTACTCAAGATAAGTAATCTAGCCACAACCACCATATATATGTGTATCAAATTGATGATAAAAAAAGAAATGGAACTATAGTCATGAGTTGCAAAATAAGCTTTTATTTTACATTAATCTAATGTTCCGAATGTATTTTCTTTAAAGATCATGTCCACATTAGTCAAGTATATTGAACAGGTTTTGAAATCCAAACAAACTAGTTATATATGTATAAATATAGTCACTATATTTGTTCTCTGAGTAATATGTGCGCTGTGCATACTTACTTTCATTTGATTCTTTCAAACCAATGAACATAGGGGTCAAACCCTTTAGAAAAACATGCATACAGAATACATAAAATCATGCAGAAAAATGATCAAGGTTTCAAATTTTAATACAAAATTATATCATTACACAAACTGAAATTTGACATTTCATTGATTTATTACCCTTTTTTAAATTAGGAACATTTTGATGTTTTAAATCTTTGAATAACGAAAGTACATAGCGTTGGCATTTCTTAACATGCTTTTTGACACTATTGTGTTTTTTTGCATTGTTTGATGTTTTTGTTTCTGAAATAATTTTCACATCAAAACATTGTCATTTTGTATAACGTCGTCGTATCCTTTAAAAGAAATGATGGAATAATATTTAACCATTAAAGCTAGGACAGTCGAAAAAATTATCTACGTTATGTCCAACGTTCTAAGACAAAAGACAAAATTGATGAATTTAGGATTTCTGATTGCCCTTTTATGGCACGTGTAATCATCAAAAACAAATATACTTATCCATGTCCCAATCACATACGTAAGCAAAAAACAAACAACTTTGAAACTGACAAGTTAGGTTAAACGCGTGAACTTCGACTTGGGAAGTGAAGCCCAAGTTCCGAAAGGATCAGCAACTTCTGTTTATCATTTATGAAGCCAATAATTGTAAATCTTGATTTTTTTCACTTAAACCTTCAATTTAACAACAACGCTGATTTGAAACCTTGACAAAACACCAACACATGCATCTCATTCAACCATTAATACGTGCGGTTAATGAAATAAAAAACATACTAGTGCATGTATAAATCAGAATAAAAAAAAGTAAAAACAACTTTGAAACCGACAAGTTATGTCAAACACGTGAACTTCAACTTTGGAAGTGAGGCCGGGTGTTCAAGAAAAGTGAGCAACTAGCTACATCCCACACGTGATTTTAAAATTGAGAGTGAAAAAAACATGGAACTATCGGACGTCAAATATATTAAGGCAATCGAGAAAAATATTTAAACTAAGTTTTAGAGTCGATATCATTGCTATCATTTATTCAATGTTATCTAGAGCGTTTTCGTGATATAGCTTGGGATTTTGAGATTTTTCCACTGTTTGTGTAATCACGCAAAAATGTATTTTGCTGTAAAATTACATTATTTTGGGGAAGTATATGTTTTTTTAAATCTGTAAATAATTTCAGTTTTCAACTCAACTTTTATAGGGTAACAAAATGTGCTGAAATAGTATATGGACACATTAAACAATGGAACAACTGCTACATGAAGCTGTACATAAAAACTTTCTTAGCTAAAAGATATGGGGACAAAAGAATAGGCAAAATTGCCTTTCACAAATAAGCTGCCTTTTGCAAAGAAATCAGCGAACAACAAGGCCAATAAATTTATACTCACCCTCTCTGGATTAGTCAAATCACTAAGTCGTGGGTGGATTTTGTCTTCATCAAACGGCCGAATAGGCTTACGTCTATTATCTAAGGAAGACATCAAAGTTTTGAATATTTTAAAACATTTAAAATCTATGTATCGCTTTCTATATAAACTTCTTTTCTACGACTGGCTTTTTACCGACGAACTGTTAAAGTATAAATAGATCGTATGAACGTTAGAATATGCAAAATTTACAAACAGTTCCAATTGGTATTTGTAATTCAAAGTCTGTGGAATCTGGTATTCTTTAAAAATCATAATTTGCAAAACAAAAACTTTCATGGTTCGCGTTTAATATAATTGGCAACGTTTCTAGTACAATAATAACGTCGACGGTACAATTATCATAATCATCATCTTCTTCTTAGAAATACGACCAAACGCCTAGGCTTATCAAGGCCCTTCAATAGATTCATGGCCGTCATCACAATATTGTAAGTATAATGTTTCTGTATCCAAGCGTACCCTGGACATAGTCTATAACCATGGTTTCATGTTCTTTTCATTCCCAAATTTGATAACACACATGGTTTACTTTACTGGAGGTATGCTTATCCTTTCGAAACAACCGGCCTCGCTATCAAAGTGGAAGTTCGCGTGTTTAATTTAATTTATCAGTTTCATAGTTTAACTTTGCTTTGGTATTGTAATTAGGACATGGGTTTGTATGTTTGTTTTTTGTTTGATATATTATAATGTCAATTTCTTACTGGTGCCACAAGCAGATTCCATAAAATCATTCAACATTGCGGGTATAGTTTCGAGGAGAAGTCTATCGCTTGGGTCAGGACTAACACAGTTCAGACTTATTTCATGAATTTTCTTTGGAATGCACGGCCATTGCCTGGGTGGCAGATTATGGAAAACAACCTGAAACAAACAATATATATATATATATATATATATATATATATATATATATATATATATATATATATATATATATATTATGGACAGCAATCAGTTACCTAACACACGCTAACAAAAACAAACACACATACACAGACAAACACCTTTTGGAGACGTTAAACTTTTGCATTTTTGAGAAATCTATTACATAAAAAAATTAGGAAAGTGTAATTGTGGTTTTCGAAATTTAGATGTAAAACTACATTTAAAAAGTTAGTAAGTTTGTCAATTCGCTTCCTGAAGGTTTATTCCGGATACATAGTTTTCTCAACCAATCCCATTCTAACTGTCTACTATAATTTGTAAAATCTCTCCTAGGGAGTCATTTTGTCAACTAGAAAAGGCGAATATATCACATAACAATATGAAGCAGATAAAATGCAATAAAATAAAACAAGACAAATATTATAATTCATGTCATAATCACAATTCAGAATCAAAGTAAAAACTTTAGAACTGACAAGTTATTGTTAGACATGTGAACTTCCACCAAGAAAGTGAAAGATGCTCCGGAACGGTAAGCATATCCTGTTCAGCTAACTACCCTCGCCATGTGTGTAGTCAAATCTAAGTAATTGTCTAAATTTCCTGCAAGTTAAAATTTGAAATTTCTCAAAAACTAAGGTAAACTCCCTCATGCAAAATCCCTCGTCCTTTGCGTAGCTTTTCAACATCTTCAAAACAATTTTGGTCCAAGAACTACTGATGAGGCATTGTATTCCGACACGGCCGTCTAGTGCTGTAAAATTAAAACTGGTATAATATGTAATTATCATATTGGAACCTCTCCAAACCACAATCCAAAAAGCATAGTTCAAAACCTGTTACCAGGGAAGTAAAAATTGACAGAGTATTTGAATTATAAACTTCTACCTTTTTCGATAGAATAAAAACACCAATCCAGGACCAAATCACAAACCGTCAAACCGTAGCAAAGTTAAAATTTTGAAACTGATAAATCAAGTAAAACACGTTAACTTCCCCTAGAGAAGTGAGACCAGATACTATGTAGGTGAAAGCAGCTCCGGAAGTGTATACATACCCAGGTCAGTACTTGTTCAGTTGGAATGTTATAGAGTTCTGTAAAAGGTTGGCAGCCATGTGTGAAAATCTCCCGTAAAAGATGCCCAAACATATACGTGTCGGATTTTGTGTCGTACATATCATCAAGTATTGATTCAGGTGCAGACCACCGAACAGGTATTTGATTATATGACAAATCTGAAAGCAAGACCAGATTGCATTAAGTACCTAAAACACGTATATTGCAATAGTCATTGAAACAGAAAAAGATAAGAACAACAACAAACCAATCCATGTCCATCCGAAAACAAAACATTGAAAACTGTCATGGCATATATAAATTCACATTTTAACTTACACAGAATATTCTAAACCATTTTTAGGAAGTTGCGATGATTAAAATTTAGATTAAGAAATTTTAGATGTCTGCAATGCAGTAGGAATATATTAAACGTTTATTTATTTTACCTCGTCCTGTTCCATCTAACCGGCTTGATGATGATGTTTTAAATGAAGGTTTGCCAACAATGGCTCTATAAGGGGTTTTATGTTATCATCTTGTTTTTAACAAATTTTAGCTGATGTAGCCTCCCTTTGGCAGCAAAGTAAAACGTGAAATTATAATTTTTACAGGTTTTGTTTTAAAATTGCAGACAGAAAGTTTTTCAAACGCTACGAAACAAGAAGAGATAAGCCTATTGTGACTTACCTGACACATGTGAGTGATCATTCCTGGGGTTGTTATCAAGAATTCTTGCAATGTCCAGGCTCGTTAGAACGACTTTTCTCCTGTTAACATTTTCTACAATGTTAAAACTGTGCGTCGTAATATCACGATGGATAACCTTCCGCTCGTGTAAATATCTAATAGCACTCAAACAGTCTGCTACTAGGGGTACAAGTTCAGTCGGTGATAACCATTGCCGTTTATTTCTGCGTTCAATCAAAAATGAATGCAAACATTTGTCACCTGCGAGGTCAACGACATAAAACAAAGGCAATGGCCGCACTTGGTAGGCAAGTAACTCTATCACATTTGGATGAAGACTAGATTCCTGTAAATGTCTTAGAGTTTCCAAATTGTTTATCTCGAGTTTCGTTTCATCCTGGTTGGCTTTCACTTTGTAATCCTCACTGCTGCCCTGTGTTAAGCAATGAAGAGTTGGGAGAAGTGCATGTAATACCACACTGCGTGATTCACATAATTTTGCATCAAAATGACACCATTGTGGTTTTAAATTTGTAGATAGTTGGTGTTTTTGACTTGTAATTTTAAAACAAGTCAATTGTAGGATATTTTCAATGTGCTTTTCCACTTTTTGACGTATATCGTATGCTTCAACTCCATTTCGCCGTAACAAATAAATGATCTTTGTGACTACAGATCTGTCACTCAAAAATAGAAGATTGTCCATTTCTCCTAGAATGCTTGTACGTCTAATTTGGCAAAACTTTGGATTGTCGAGATAAATATCTAAGATATCAAAGATCTTTTTGGAACCTCCTGTTAAATTACAAATCATAATAAAGTTAATATAGAATAGAAAAATAAAAATAAAAAACATCACAATCTAGAGGCAAAGTAAAAACTTTGAAACTGACAAAAACTTAAAAGTCCACCAGGGAATAGAAACCAGTTGCTCCAGAAGGGTGAGCCCCTCCTGTTTAGCTAACTACACCCGTCATGTGTGTAATCAAATCTGTGTGAAAGGAACCTAGAACTATGGGACGTCAAATATATCTTGGAGAATCCTGGGCACAGAGACATTACTACTGTGATGACGTCCTTATAACTTTTTGAGGGCCTTAATACGCCTAGGTTTGCAATATCACTCTACAGCCATTTATTATGAGGGAAAAAAGAATTGGGCTGCATGTGGAAATCATGTACTTGACAACTGCAAACGCAAAAAATACAAATAAATGAGTAAAATAACTCGAACAAGAAAAGACTAACATTATGAAAAATATTATGCGAGTGATAACTATTCTTGATTTTAAAGTTAAAGGCACTACAATTTTTATGTAAATCGGTGTAGGTATAGTAATATTAAACAAAACAAAACCAAAACAAACACAAACATACAGGTCAATGTTCAAACCAAATTAAAAAAAACTAAAGTAAATGCTGGTAAGTTTAACATATTAGGTCCCACCACTTACAATCATTTTATCAGTTTGTCACGATAGAAACGAAATTTCTACGTTTGCAAATATAACTATAGGTTTTCTCCATTAATCTTGTCTAAAATTCCAGATACAAATATACCTTCCAGTTTGATGTCAGAGTACAAACGCTACATTTCAACATTTAACACAAATTTTTAATTACGTCAATTGTTCTTGTACCCGGAAATCCAAAGTCATATGACCTTATAGACCTGTGCTTAGTAAATGGTGTCTTAATTGCAACATCAAATGCGATGTTAGGAATGAATTTCATTTAATCAAAAACAAACATCCATGTCCGAATGGCAATTCAGAAGCAAAGTAAAAACAGTGGGACAGACAAGACACGTGAACTTCCACAAAGAAAGCGATACCGGGTGCTCCAGAAGGGTATGCACCTCCTGTTTAGCTAGCTACACTCGCCATGTGTGTTATCAAAATTGTGTGAAAGGAACATTGAACTATGGGACGTCAAATATATCCAGGGCAATGCTGGACACAGAGACATCAATCTTATCAATAATACTGTAATGTGACGTACCAGGAAGACGTTTCGACTGCAAAAACCGACAAAGTCCTCTGGTGGTTAGAAGCAGTATAGGGTATAGTGTTGTATCAAACTTAAATTTTTTTCCAACTGCAGCGTCAAAGAGTATCTGTATGGCGTTTCGTAATAACCCATTTATATCTGGACTATGAGAAGAGTCAACTTGTAAAAGCTGAAAAAGAAAAATGCATTGATTTATTGTTGAGTATTTCTTATCTAAAAATAATAAACAAGCAAACATACTAATCCATGTACAAATCAGCACTTCGAATCCAGACGACGAGAGGTGCTGTAATCCGCATGATTGTGTTTTTAACCAATAGCTCATAGACGCATCTTGTTAGATAACAAATTAAAGTTCGATAAGAATTTGACTTACGTTAATTATTTATGGATTTAGGTATAGTACTATAAGCACCAACAGTAAGTAATACCGAATGTTTTAAATTAGGCTAATGATAATATCTTTTTACCGAAAATAAACAAGAATTAGTAGTGTATTCTTGACAATAGCTTATGCAAGCAAGAACACAAAGCACAATGCAATGTATATATCACTCTTAACACCCTAGAAACAATCTGGTTGCTGAATGGTAGAGTGCTCGCTTCGTATGTGGAAGGTCTTTGGTTCGAACCGTGGTCGCGTCTGACCAAGACTCGAAAATGTGTAATGAAGGTTTTTTGGCAAGCACTCTGAATTTAGAAATGAAAGTCACGGGTTACATCGGAAGAAACCTTAAATCTGATGCCGCGTGTCAAGACAGGCTCCCTGCTCATTGCCCTGAACGCACGGGAAAGATAAAAAATTCTGCCACTTTACCTATAACTGGTGACTTGATAAAAGTGAAATTTCTTGACTGGGACGTACAACCCTATTGAATCAATCAATCCTAATACTTTAACATGACACCTGTAAAAGGACAAGAACATTTAACCGTATAAAAACGATTATAGATGTAAATTGTCGAAATACTAATCTAATACCTGGTTTATGACTCCTAAAATGCAGGAGTATTGCTCAACGTAAGACATACTCTTTATGTTTCTTCTGAGATTTTCCCTATTTTCTTCTACACCGAGAGCTTGTTTCCAATTTCCCATTTGCAACCGACTGCGTTGCCCAATACGAGAAATAATGGCACTGAGCAGTCGATAAAGGGATGCTAAAAGATCGTCTATAATGACATTTTGGTGTGTGAGGCTCTTCAAATCAGAGGTAAAATGCAGGTATCTAGTCGCCAATTGTAGCAGGCTTTCTTGAAACTTCAACCCTCCTTCCTTGTTTGTTGTTTTCAGAAATAAAATTGCAAACGCCTTTAAAATTACTGGACACAGTTCTTTGATCAACAATTGGTCAGACGATATCCGGTCTAACAAATCCAAACAGACTCCCAGTCCATCGTAAATGATATCAGCATGTAATTTTCTGAAATCGGACTCGATAAGTAGTATATTCAATGTTTCTATCAACGGAAATTGTATTCGGTAATCTTCACAACCGACAAATACACACATGCAATGGAAATCATGTTGTTCCTTCAAAGATGGAAGAACTGAAGTCAAAATATATTTCCGTATTCCAACTTGTTCCTCGTCTGATGATTTGTTGAAGTATTCAGTAAGTGGAACTGGAGACAAGCCAAAAGTATCTGAAAAAAGATATCAAGATATTATCTCTTTTTTAGTAACACAGTAAAAAAAATGCTCAACAGAAACTTCTATGAATTGATGGTTTTACTTTATTTCTATGGAGTTTTACGTCGCTTGTAAAATATATTTCACTTATATCGAGACGTCACTTGGTTAATGCGTGAACTTTCCATAGGAAAATTAGATAGGATGCTCCGGAATGGTAAGCACCTCCTGTTTATATAGCTAAAATCGTCACGTGTGGTTCTTCTATTTTCTCGTTTCACCATCTTAAAAAATATTTGAATTTCTATAATTTTGGGCGAGCACTTCCGATGAGAAATTTTATTCTGAAACGAATGTTGCAAAATCGTTTTATGTCCGTCATGTAAATATTTATCATTGTATCTAAAACTAAACTGGATATATTTGACATGAAATAGTTAGATGTTTCTTTCTCAATTTTGACTACGCCCATGGCTGGTATTCATATATATATACAGGAATGCAGAAATTGCTTTTCCTTTCAAAGCAACCGGTCTCACTTCCTTGGTGGAAGTTGATGTGTTTAACTTAAATTCCCTGTTTTAAAGCTTTACTTTTCTTTTGGATTGTGATTTGGGTGAAGAGTATAACATGTGTGGTTTTTTTATAAAACAAATTAAATGTTGCAAATACCTAAAGAAGATTACTTATTAAGTTCATTTTCAGTTTACCTACTGACATTGGAATAGAATTTATCTTAAACTTACAATACCTTTTGACTTGCAACAGCTCTCTAAAGTGTATGCACCATGATTGTCTTCATAAGGATCTAATGTCTGTGCATTGATAAAAATGTCAATCAGTGGTTCAACATTAGGCTTCGCAGTTGATTTTTTAACGTCTTCACATGCATCCTCGCCTGCAAAACTAGCTGCACTAACACACTTTAATTCTGTTTCGTGAAGAGTTCTTCTCCGATGTCCAGATGTATAAACAGATGAAACGCTACCGATCTCATCGTATTCCTCGTAAAGGTTTTGGGATTTCTCGTGTTTAGTTTGGTAAACTATTTCATAAATCGCAGGAACACATGCATCAATATTTTCCCGGTTCAAGGTTCGATATTTCGATAAATCTTTGTTTCGGTGAGAACCCAACACAAGTATTTTATCGTGGCTATTGATATAAGATAATCGGTGGATGTTTTGGACCAGTTTAACCAAATCTTTAATAATATGAGTACAGGTACACAGCACTATACACAGGCTGTCCTGAATTAATTCATACGGAAGTCGCTTTCGTGAATTTGGCAGCACTATACTGCATGTGTGTCCAGTGATTTTGGTCTTTAAATCTTTTGCAATTGCGAAGCATCTTGGTTTTGCACAACATACAATTGTAATATCTGCTGTTGACATTTTTAATACATTCTAATGACATATCCTTTATACATCTGCAAAGATAAAACAGTTTGGAAAATTCATAAAAGGTTCTGAACAATATAAGATAGAAACCATAGTTAATAATATAAACAGGAGGTGCTTACCCTTCCGGAGCACCCGGCCTCACTTCCCTGCTGGAAGTTCACGTGTCTAACCTAACTTGTCAGTTCCAAAGTTTTTACTTTGCTTCTGGATTGTGATTCGGAAATGGATTAGTATGTTTGTTTTTGATAAACCATCACAATATTGTTGATAAATATGTATTCAAAATTATCCCTAACATGTTTGACGTCCAACAGTCGGATGTTTTTTCATCTTTTTTTTTCTAATTTAACATATGACCAAGTAGGAGTTGATAACCCTTTTCGGAACCTCTTTCGAAGCCCCTTTCGGAGCATACAGTCAAACTTCCCTGGTGTGAAAGTTTAACTGCTTAACTTATTTTGCCAGTTTTCTAACTTTTAACTTTGTTTTTAAGTTGTAATTATAAATATGAAAAATATTATTTTTAACATGGATTAGTATGCTTGTTTATGATTACAATACATTCAGGAGACAAATGCACACTAGTAAAAAATCGGAAACCCAGGGGAAACACTCCTCCCAATTTTTTTTTTTTTTTTTTTTTTTTTTTTTTTTGGATTATGATTTGGGCATGAACCCGGTATGTTTGTTTTTTTAAATCACAATTTTCGGCTTAATTTGAAATTTAGGCACTATAAAATTTATTTATACACGTGAATTCCATCACGATCACGGGTATAGGCGGTTTGGATATAAAAGGTGCCTGCACCTAAGAGGAGTCCAAAATACAAGGAAACCAGATTAAAAAAACTTTAAAACTGACAAACGATGCAACGGAGTAATTGACTAAAAGTGGGGTTTTTTTAAATTGTTTATTGATATATTAATTTATTTTTTGGTATTTCAGAATTAACAACAGTTTTTTTTCTAATTCAATATTCAACAATCGAGAGGTTGATAAGGCTATATTCCGTGTTTTCTCAAACACAATTTTTTCAATATAGAAATATTGCAATGCTTTCACATTGGCTTTTACCTCAGTGTAGGCTTGTGTTAAAATTTACATTTTAGTGCCGCATTAATGTCGAATTGGCGACTTATCTCGGTCGCTCGTCAGTTATATCTCGACTCCTTGTTATCGGCACCTTTTCGGCAGTTGCTGTACACAGCTCTGTAGTTGTTTTCGGCCACTCAAGCACTCGGTACTCGGTCGCTCGTCAGTTATATCTCGACTCCTTGTTATCGCCACCTTTTCGGCAGTTGCTGTACACAGCTCTGTAGTTGTTTTCGGCCACTCAAGCACTCGGTACTCGGTCGCTCGTCAGTTATATCTCGACTCCTTGTTATCGGCACCTTTTCGGCAGTTGTTGTACACAGCTCTGTAGTTGTTTTCGGCCACTCAAGCACTCGGTACTTGGTCGCTCGTCAGTTATATCTTGACTCCTTGTTATCGGCACCTTTTCGGCAGTTGCTGTACACAGCTCTGTAGTTGTTTTCGGCCACTCAAGCACTCGGTACTTGGTCGCTCGTCAGTTATATCTCGACTCCTTGTTATCGGCACCTTTTCGACAGTTGCTGTACACAGCTCTGTAGTTGTTTTCGGCCACTCAAGCACTCGGTACTTGGTCGCTCGTCAGTTATATCTTGACTCCTTGTTATCGGCACCTTTTCGGCAGTTGCTGTACACAGCTCTGTAGTTGTTTTCGGCCACTCAAGCACTCAGTACTCGGTCGCTCGTCAGTTATATCTCGACTCCTTGTTATCGGCACCTTTTCGGCAGTTGCTGTACACAGCTCTGTAGTTGTTTTCGGCCACTCAAGCACTCGGTACTCGGTCGCTCGTCAGTTATATCTTGACTCCTTGTTATCGCCACCTTTTCGGCAGTTGCTGTACACAGCTCTGTAGTTGTATTCGGCCACTCAAGCACTCGGTACTCGGTCGCTCGTCAGTTATATCTCGACTCCTTGTTATCGCCACCTTTTCGGCAGTTGCTGTACACAGCTCTGTAGTTGTTTTCGGCCACTCAAGCACTCGGTACTCGGTCGCTCGTCAGTTATATCTCGACTCCTTGTTATCGCCACCTTTTCGGCAGTTGCTGTACACAGCTCTGTAGTTGTTTTCGGCCACTCAAGCACTCGGTACTCGGTCGCTCGTCAGTTATATCTCGACTCCTTGTTATCGCCACCTTTTCGGCAGTTGCTGTACACAGCTCTGTAGTTGTTTTCGGCCACTCAAGCACTCGGTACTTGGTCGCTCGTCAGTTATATCTTGACTCCTTGTTATCGCCACCTTTTCGGCAGTTGCTGTACACAGCTCTGTAGTTGTTTTCGGCCACTCAAGCACTCGGTACTTGGTCGCTCGTCAGTTATATCTCGACTCCTTGTTATCGGCACCTTTTCGGCAGTTGCTGTACACAGCTCTGTAGTTGTTTTCGGCCACTCAAGCACTCGGTACTCGGTCGCTCGTCAGTTATATCTCGACTCCTTGTTATCGGCACCTTTTCGGCAGTTGCTGTACACAGCTCTGTAGTTGTTTTCGGCCACTCAAGCACTCGGTACTCGGTCGCTCGTCAGTTATATCTCGACTCCTTGTTATCGGCACCTTTTCGGTAGTTGCTGTACACACCTCTGTAGTTGTTTTCGGCCACTCAAGCACTCGGTACTCGGTCGCTCGTCAGTTATATCTTGACTCCTTGTTATCGGCACCTTTTCGGCAGTTGCTGTACACACCTCTGTAGTTGTTTTCGGCCACTCAAGCACTCGGTACTCGGTCGCTCGTCAGTTATATCTTGACTCCTTGTTATCGGCACCTTTTCGGCAGTTGCTGTACACAGCTCTGTAGTTGTTTTCGGCCACTCAAGCACTCGGTACTTGGTCGCTCGTCAGTTATATCTTGACTCCTTGTTATCGCCACCTTTTCGGCAGTTGCTGTACACAGCTCTGTAGTTGTTTTCGGCCACTCAAGCACTCGGTACTTGGTCGCTCGTCAGTTATATCTTGACTCCTTGTTATCGGCACCTTTTCGGCAGTTGCTGTACACAGCTCTGTAGTTGTTTTCGGCCACTCAAGCACTCGGTACTTGGTCGCTCGTCAGTTATATTTTGACTCCTTGTTATCGGCACCTTTTCGGCAGTTGCTGTACACAGCTCTGTAGTTGTTTTCGGCCACTCAAGCACTCGGTACTTGGTCGATCGTCAGTTATATCTTGACTCCTTGTTATCGGCACCTTTTCGACAGTTGCTGTACACAGCTCTGTAGTTGTTTTCGGCCACTCAAGCACTCGGTACTTGGTCGCTCGTCAGTTATATCTTGACTCCTTGTTATCGGCACCTTTTCGGCAGTTGCTGTACACACCTCTGTAGTTGTTTTCGGCCACTCAAGCACTCGGTACTTGGTCGATCGTCAGTTATATCTTGACTCCTTGTTATCGGCACCTTTTCGGCAGTTGCTGTACACAGCTCTGTAGTTGTTTTCGGCCACTCAAGCACTCGGTACTCGGTCGCTCGTCAGTTATATCTCGACTCCTTGTTATCGGCACCTTTTCGGCAGTTGCTGTACACAGCTCTGTAGTTGTTTTCGGCCACTCGAGCACTCGTTACCTTTTGGGTTACTCGTTAGTTAGAGGTGGTCACACGTTTATAATCATATTTTAGAAATTACCTAACGTTAGTCAAAGAGGGAGTATTAGGACAATTAGCTTAGATGATAATATCGGTATTGTAACAGTGCCAGGTCCCGGTTTCACAATCATGCCTTAGCTAAGATTTCCATTAACTTAAATCTTGCAATATTTCAAATCTTTACAATTTTGTTAATTTTCAAGATATTCAGGAATTTAAGGTATCATTTGTAAGGTCACTTCTAGAATAAAACACCCGCATTTAGTTTTGACAAAAATATTCATAAGTTGTTCCAAAAGAAGATTAACAAAATTTGCTAAAAAGTTAAGGAAAATCTTGGCTAAGGAATGATTGTTAAACCGTGGCCAGGGAACATCACCGAGAATGTGGTGAAAGTCGTGTATCAGTACATTGAAGCCAGGTAACTGATGATTACAACAGATTAACAGATTAGGATAATAACACCTTATATTTACCTGTTAACGTACATGAATGACGTAATTAATTAAATTTATATTCTGCTTCACATATTTAGACTAAATATAACATAATTTTGAAGCCCACGAAAGGCTACATGTAAAGTGTATGACAAACGTAATGACTTCAATTTTCTATTGTCAACTTTCCTTTTCTTTGCAGCAATATATCTGCTTCTTTTGCTTATGGTGTATATGCTTAAAAACACAGAATTATTGCAAGCCTAGGCTTATCAAGGCCCTCAAAAAGTTTTATGACGGTCATTACATTATCGTTGATAAGTTTGATGTCTCTGTGTCCAAGACTGTCCTGGATATATTTGACGTCCCATAGTTCCATGTTCCTTTCACACAATTTTGATTACAAACGTGGCGGGTGTATACGTAGCTAGCTAATCAGGAGGTGATTACCCTTCCGGACCAACCTGTGTTACTCTTTAGGTGGAAGTTCGCATTTTTACTTTACTTCTTGATTTGAAAAGTATGTTTGTTGTTGATTAATAAAAACAACTGCATTTAGCCATATTTTTTGTTTTTAAAACCCACTTCATAATGGAATGTAAAAAAATTAGGAAATTCTGAAAAAAATAAAATACCCTAACGCCCATTTAATTTCCATTTTTTTAAAATTAATTAATTTTTTTTTTATTTATTTAAAATTTAAATTTGACTTCAAGTCCTGGTCGTTACCCTATGAGCTGCCGAGCTGTAAGTGCCGAGGGGCGGAATGAGTTACCGGGTTGTGAACAGATCCAGTTCCCGAAGGGCTGAAAGGTAAGCAGCTTTTCGGCCACAACTTGTCCACATGTCGGCTACTCGGCAGTCGAATCTCGGCTTCAAATTCTTTTCGTTACCCGAGTGTTAAACTTTCGACAGATCAGTACTGTACAAATTGCTATCCATGGGGCCTCCATAGACGAGTTGTTTAAAGAGCGCGTTTACAGATCATAGCACCTCACACCGCATGAGTTTATCAGTGGGGGAATAATCGAAATTTATCACAATCTTAAAAACTGTACCCTCTCGATTACAGGGTCAGTGCATGATTGAAGGACGTGATGCTTATAATTATAAGTAACCTGTACTTCCAATAAAACTTGAATAACATTTATAACATTAAACAAATCTGCAGTAAGTTTAGATGTTTTGTGTTAAAATATTTAAATAAATTTAAAACGAAAACGAAAAAATTACAATTAAATATGCTTATTCACGATTTTATCATGACCCGGTCATGCCGGTATTTTAAGGGGATTTCTATGACGTAAAATCCAGTTTACTTCATTTATTTAAATGTGCATGTGTTGTTTTTCAGATTGTTCTAATAAGATAAAGATGTTTATTAGTTTCGAACAAAACATGAAAATCCCCAAAGACACATATCTCATTAATTCTTTGTTCTTAGTGCAAAAATATTTTTAGTATGAATCTACATGTATCAGCGATATAAATGTCTTGTATCATTAGTGGAGTACGTACGGTAATGAAGTTGAGTTGAGTAATGGTGTTTAACGTCCCAGTCAAGAATATTTCACTTATACCGAGACGTTTCCGGATAAAGGCGAAAGTGCAGAAAGTTTGTCCGTGCATTGCGCTGATGGCATTAATTATACAGCAGGGTTCTTTATCGAGCCCCAACTACATGTACCGTGACATGAGACCTCGTTTATTTTAAATCCCCGTCCAGAAGAACTGTGACTTTCATTTCGTAATGCCGAGTGTTTGGCGAAAGAACAGTCACTACCCACTTTCAAGCCTTGCGTCAAACCCGGTCGGGGTTCGAACCCACGACCTTCAACTTACGGAGCGAACACTCTAACAACTGAGCTACCACAGTGGTCTAGAACAGCAATGGAGATAGACACTAATCACGATTGTTTTAATTATACCCAGGCCGTGATGTTTGCGGAGATAGCAGCTAGTACCCTGATAAAAATACTGACCTTCGGCAAGCGAACTAACAAATTTCCGTTAAATCTTAACCTCTATGATTCATACATACACAGTGACAAGCACGTTGAGCGCGCATTTGACGACCCGATCATCAGTTCACCTACATGCGGTACAGGCCTGTTGAAAGTTTAAAATTCATTAAGCTTACAAATTAGTGCCGACTCAGCACCTCATTTCGGTACCCTGTTCCCTTTATATCGGCAGTTGTTATATACATATTATATACACAGTGTGTATGTACAACACTCAGTATAAGGTCGAGTCCTTTTTTCGTAGCCGTATCACTACGAGTCGCGCTTGCGCGACGAGTAGTGATACAGCTACGAAAAAAGGACGAGACCTGATACGAAGGGTTGTATATAATATTTTTATCTAACATTTCCAATTAGGTTAAATAAAATAACGAAAAAAGCAATACTTTATGTGAAAAAATTACATTTTACCACAGAAAACCACCGAACTATGTTATGACCGACAAATCCAAGACCCCCTGATGACGTAACAATGAGAAAGTGCACGTGCGCTTTACCGCTAATGTTGTATCACCACAGTGTGGTGATACAAGATTCTGTATCATACGTGTTCGATAAAATTTGTATTTCGTCAAATCAGATAGGAAAACTAGTCTAATGTTAGATAAAATTATTTATCGCTAGACAGCATTTCTAGATCTGTCACTATTGACCGCTCGGTAACCGATTTTCAACTCAAGTTCGTACGATCAGTGTTAAATTTTCGACAGGTATGTACTGAATGTCGGTATCAACAAATTATTTATATATGTTTTACGTATCGAATATTTTATTTATTTATTTATTTATTTATTTATTTATTTATTTATTTTTTATTTATTTATTTATAGTTAATATAGTGTTTCACCGGCTTTTCTTTCTTCGGTTTGTTTGTTATTACAATCAGCGATGTGTGTGTGTGTGTCTGTGTCTGTGTGTGTTTGTGTTTGTGTGTGTGTGTTACGCAACATACTTCTATCACGGTGTTTGATAAATCACGCAGTTAGTAAATATCCTACAAACTTATTCATATAAAAAATTTAAAAATATAATAATAATTATTGAAATTGATGATAAAAATAATAACACTCACCTGAAATCTTTAAACACTGCGCACTATCTAAACAATACACATGCACGTTCTCTTTGGACTTCCTAATTTGATATATGGGTAGGGAAAATCCATACTGACGTGTGTTCTAAATATAGATACTATTCATACATAACTATTGTCATTTAATCTCTGACTTACGCAACTTCAGTTGAATGCATGAACTATTTGTGACCTTAATTATTTTAACTATCTATATTCTTATCACGTCTTATATGTATATATATCTTGATTTTTAAAAAACACCTTTTTTCGTATAAAAATTAATTATAATATTAATAATAATGTTTACATTTCAAAAACCTAGCATGACCTGTCATCTTGTTTCAGCGTTGTTTCAGCAGCAAAGAGGGCGGGGCTAAATCCGTGGAAGGGATGAAATGACGTCAAAAAGCGAGGCTAAATTGTCTGAAAAGATGAATGGTGGTGTACCATTTATTGACAAAACAAGCGAATAAAAAATGAAAACCGGTGTTTTGTAAAATTGAATTATTGACCTTTTGGAAATGCTTTTGCAGATATGTCAACGATTATGATCGTATTTTATGATAATTGTCACTTCCAAAGTCTTGTTAATACTCCGTAAACCACAAAAAATTGAAAGTTATTTCTAAAATAAAATTAAATAACGACAGAGTTACATTTTGTCGTGGAAGCGCGTGACCTAGTGGTTAAGGCGTTGGACTCATGATTCGAAGGTCGTGGGTTCGATCCCTGAACCGGGCGATGTGTTGTGTCCTTGAGCAAGACACTTAATTTCACGTTGTTCCAGTTCACTCAGCTGAAAAATAAATGAGTACCAGCAAAATGCTGGGGATTAATCCTGCGATGGACCGGCGTCCCATTCAGGGGAGAGTCTTGTACTCTCAGTCGCTTAACGCCACCGAGACCGGGATAAGCTCCGGCCTGATGGGTCTAATGGCTCGGGACAGACTTAAACTTTTTTACATTTTGTTATAATCACTTTTTTGTTTAAACAAATCTCTTTACATAGAAACTTATCAAATTGGATATATGTAAACGTAATTCATACATGTGTGAGTGTGTACATGTGTGAGTGTGTACATGTGTGAGTGTGTACGTGTGTTATGAGGATGTTGGTTGGTTGGTTGAATGTTGCTTAACGTCGCATCAGCAATTTTTCAGCTATTCGCGACGAGAACTATTTAATTAATCTCTATGGATTAATCTATGAACAATTTTTGTGTATGCATGTGAAATGCGAGTGTGTTGTATGGTCTGCCTTGTACTAGCGCGCACTCAGGGCGACTTTACCGTGTTAGCTCACAGAGTCAGTACGCCACAGACAAGCGTACCACTCCCCCAGTCCACTATACTGATACCAGGTGAATCAGTAAAGGCCAACAGTAAGGAAAATTCACTTTCCCACATGTAGTCCGAGCGGGACTCCAAGTCGTTATGAGGATGTGCCATGTTGAATGTTGGGTGTTGGTTTATGTGGTTTTACGACCCAGTCAAGATTTTTGTACTTTTATGGAACCGACCAATTTATGTTTTGTGAGAAAAACCAACTACCTTTGTCAAGTAACAGAGTCAAATGTAAGGACCTCTCTCCAGAAGGATTTACCCGTGGTTACATAATCAACATCAAATGGTCATACTCGTTCGAGTTTTTAATTAATTTAAATAATAAAATTTTGGTTATAGAATTTTGGTTCGAACACTATTTATGAGGAATTGCATTCCAATACGACCGTCTAGTGCTGCAAAAATAAAACTGATATAACATTTAAATTGTACCCTAACATAAATACTGCATTAGTATCACATCCTACAAGTGTTCTATCTATACCTAGGTTCGATCTCTACTTGGGTAGACCCTATTTAAAGAGAGTTTGTTAGATCTGTTCCTGAAAGTTGAGGGTTTCTTCTCTGGGTATACGTACTCCGGTTTAATCAACCATCCCAGAACTAGACCACTAGATACAAGATATAGAATGTTAAATGGAACTTGAAACACAATTTATTCTTGCTTTCACACAATTTGATTACACACGTGACGGGTGTAGCTAGTTAAACAGGAGGTGCTTACCCTTCCCAAGCACCCGGTCTCACTTCCCTGTTGGAAGTTCACGTGTATAACCTATCTTGTCAGTTCCAAAGTTTTTACTTTGCTTCTGGATTGTGATTCTGACATGAATTAGTTTTTTTGTTTCTCCTATCTAGTATCCACCTCACCCCAAGTAATTAAAGCACAGATAATTATGATATCAATCAAAGACAGTTATTGTTGTTTATTTTAATCTTTTTTCAATACATGTACACAAAATAAAATAAAAATTGTCAAAAAAAAAAAAAAAAAGTTTAATGCGAACTAATGTCGTTGTTCGAAAATATGCAAACGAGCCAAAAATATATAATTACCTCCAATATAAAAAGACGAAAATCAAAATATCAAAATAGATGTATTTTGTGTAATTAACATGTCATGGTAAACTAACATAATTACACAGTATAGACAAACAATATTGACCTGTCCGCTTAACCTTTTATTAGGAATATTGATATAGGAGGATCCACCCAATACATGGGTAGTGTTAAATTCCAAGTAAATATATACACAGTGTACAAGTATACTCTATGAGGTGAGTATATATCATGATTTATCTAACATTAGACTAGTTTTTCTATCTGATTTGACGAAATACAAGTTTTATCGAACACGTATGATACAGAATTGGCGGTAAAGTGCACGTGCACTTTCTCATTGTGACGTCAATAGGGAGAATGTAGAACAGATGCCATAACATAGTTCAGTGGTTTTCTGTGGTAAAATGTAATTTTTTCACATAAAGTATTGTTTTTTTTATTATTTTAAATAATCTAATTGGAAATGTTAGATAAAAATATTATATACACAATGTGTATGTACAGCACTTCGTATCAGGTCGAGTTCTTGTTTCGCGCAAGCGCGACTCGTAGTGATACGGCTGCGAAAAAAGGACTCGACCTGATACTGAGGGTTGTACATACACGCTGTGTATATAATATGTATGTATGTATACAAAATAAGCACCTGTGCTCCCTATACATGGATTTACAGGGATGAAGATTAGCAGGGGCCCAGTAGCCATTGGCTACTAAAATCAGTCTGGGCTCCTTAATGTTTACATATTTTAGCTATTTATTACCATTATAACTTCTTTTCTGTAGTGAGCTGAGCCCCTAACTCAAAATATTTAAGCTTCATCCCTGGATTTACTGAATATATGAATGAAAGGTCAAGCGCACGGGTCAAAGTTGTTTGCCGATAACCATCTATTTAAATTTACATTCCTTTTTACCATGGCACTTTTTTGGCAATATTAAAGCAAGGTTAATGCACAAATAGAGATTAAAATAAGCTTACAATGCTAAGAGCGAAATTTTCCTGAGTACATCTTGTCTGGAATGATTTTGTGAATTCTAGAATTCAAACCAAATCGACTTCACACAAACGACATTAAAACAGTTTTTTATATTTACTTACTATTTTTAAGAAATGTGCCAGAACATAACCTTTAAGTTTTACTGTAGGCATAAGGGAGAATACTCTAGAAAAAATGTTGTACATATAACTGTAAAATGAACTAATGAAATCATTTCTATATGATAGTGTTCATTTCAGTTTTAATCATTCCCATGTAAAAAGTTCCTTTGACTTTTAAATTACGCAATGAAATCATTCCCATGTAATATTGTTCATTTCACATCTAAATAACACCCTGAAATCATAACCTTCTTGAGTCCAATAAATATATTAGTTGATTTTAAATGCATGTTTAATATAATACACTTCGCAAAAAACAAATTCAGGTCTTCCGAGAACGCACAAATAAAACATATTATTTCAATAAATGTTGTACAATCAACGGAACTTTTCCATTTTTTGGTTAAAAAATGCCAATATTTTTTTTTTGGTATTTGTTTCTCAAATTAAATGCACTAAGAATAAACAAGAAGATAAAAGATATAAAAACTCTTACAAATTCATCAAATGTCATTCGAAAATATGATATAATAAAATTAAAGAAATATAATAAAAAGTAAATAATATTTAGATTCTGTGTAAAGATGACAGTATTAATTTTGCAATTGTATTCAGTGAATGTCAGCTGTTTTAAGATAAACTCTTCTTTGTCTGGGAACAAATCTCAGGGTTGTGTCTCCATCCGATACGTACTGGACATCAGTAGCGACAATTAATGTATCCTGAAGAAAAAATATAATTTTAATCATAACAAATAAATGAATAAAAATGAAACAAATCCATCAAGGTACAAATTACAATCCACAACTAATAAAAAACACTTGAAAACTGGCAAAATAATAAAACCGTAAAATTGCATCAAGGATGTGAGGCAAAGTGCTCTGGAAGGTTGAATCCCTCCAGTTTAGCTAGCCACATCCAACACAAATGCAATTATAAACGAAGAACTTACAAAATACGTCGGTATGCCAAAGAGCCAAAACATTGCTACATTATATATATATTTTTTACAATTTCGGAATGAAATATTCAAAATTTTATGATATGATGTTTTTAAAGTAAATATAGGAAGAAATATCTTTAGCTCAAAACACCTACTTAGCAGCAGTTACATAATTAGGGTGTAATAACCAACTTCAAAAACAAACATAAAACACATACAAGTTCATGTTAAATTCAAAATCTCTAAAGCAAATTAAAACTTTGAAAGCTGGGAATATATGTTTAACAAGTGAACTTCCACCAAGGAGGCGAGGATCAGATGGGTCTTGTAAGGACATCTCCTGTCCAGCCAGCTACATGGCCTATGTTTAAAATGAAAGTTAAGAAAGGTCATGGGAATATGGGATGTTAAATATATCGAGGATAATTCTTGAAAAGCGACATCAGTGATTTTGTTTGCATAAAATTACTGCCGCCAAATATACGTAGATTCCCCTGGTGACAAATAATTAAAATTTCCCAGTTCGACGACTGAAATTCCCAAAACAGTGATGCAAAGGCAAGTAAGAGTTGTTCTTAGCCACAAAATGTAAGATATTGTATCAATTTCAGATCTGTATATTGAGGAACCTAGCTATTGCAATCATGACATAATGCAGTATGCTGTATTTCAGAACTTCAAATGTTCCCAATTTTAAAGGCAGAAGGTAGTTTTTAAAAGGAGTGACATAATTACTGAACATAACAGTTAACGACAATATTGTGATGACGGGAAATTAAGCAAGGTACAACAGCAATCGGGTGTATAATAACCATACAATATGCCAAATGTTAATGTAATATACAAAAAACTATTTTTATTAATTCTAAATATTTCGTCAATAAAATTTAAGATTTTCTGGGTTTCCTTTTTATTATGAGTAAGGTCCAGGTCTATTAAATATTCTTTATCTTCCTTTTTATGATATATACCTGAACTAAAAGCAATTCTGTATTCACAAATTAAATATTCTTTATGTTCCTTTTTATGATATATACCTGAACTAAAAGCAATTCTGTATTCACAAATAGGATGTTCCCGGTCGTTGGTAGAGGAAATCCGTTCTTTCCAAGTTCTAAAACAAATAACAACATCTTAAGACTGATACATTTGCAAACCTGGGTCACTATGAGGCAATAAACATCGACAAGAAGATAACAAAGCCTGTCATCTCCAAAGTCGATTTCAATTCCGCTTGGTACAGGTTGAGTGTGATGTCGTTCATACTTGTAGAAAGCACTAAGATTTTTCCGCTCACTCAGTTCTATCATATTATACCTTAATTGTCCTATATGAGTAAAATAATCTTGATTGGTAAACTGTAAAACGCCCTTCCACACAACAATTCATATTCGAATTTGATTTTATATTTTATGAAAAATAAAATTAACACTAGTATAATACATGTATGTAATCAAAACCACTGGGCCTATATCTTTACTGGTAGACAAAGCATCCCAAAAGATATTATAAACTCAATAGGCAATGGGTTTAAATATTGTAAATAATATACTACTGTCTGTCTTGATTTGCTGCTGGTTAAAATGTGACATCCTTAAAAAACTAAGGAATAGTCCCTTATGCAAAGTATTTCCTTAGCTAATTTGGTTAGATATAATTTGGTCATTTGAAATTTTTTTCAACCCTTTGATACATTTTTTTCACAAATTTGGTCCAAGCAATACTGATGAGGACTTGTATTCCGAAACGGTCGGCGGTTACAGTTGTAAAATTAACACTGGTAAATATGTAGAATTTTGGAAAAATACTTACTGTTTAAAGCTGGCTCTACAAATATTCTGATGGCATTTGTAGTCACAAACTGTAGTGCTTTATCCTAAAGAAGATAAATATAGAAAAAAATCTTTGTTTAATCAATTTTGGTACGACTGTTTTTCTCAAAATCTTAATTTTTTTAGGATTTCCACAATTTTGGTCAGAGCATTACTGCAAAGGAATTGTATTCCGAAACGGCCGTTAAGTGCTGCAGAATTAAATCATGTTTAAAGTAATTATGCAGATATGTAGATAAACACAAAGCTGGAAGATGGGCGATGTTTTAAAAACTTTCGGGCTAAAACGCAAGAATTGAGTTGCTACAAAAGCCCACGAGTTGGTATTGAAATGTAAAATATGAGAACGAAATGTTTTCGAAATATAAAGCTACCAGACACCAGAAAGTGTAAAAACAATATAAATCATACCTAATCATGCATGTGATGATTGTAGTCACGTTAAACTCTTCAACAATAATATCTGCAATCCAACAGCAACAGTCTAGACGCTTTATATCCTTGTAAGTTTAGTCAATGCATATGGTTAATGCAGCATGTAAATTGCTTAACAGTGAATATTCAACCCAATTGTAGGTCAATTTGAAAACTGGCACCAATGCACAATTATGGCTGTTTTTCGCTTATTCCACATAATATAAGACTTATTTTTCTTGACAGAAAGCAATGTACATGTATAACAGGATGATACACCTATACTGATTGGATAACAACTGTATGTTATACTTACGCTGATTCGTCCGACAGCAGAGTTGAATGCAGAGATGTTAAATCTGGGTAAAAACAAAAAAATAATACTAAACAATAGATTTAAAATTTTTCGTTTCGGGTTTTAAAAAAGGCATGTTAAACATACACACAATCAAACGAAGAAAAGCAAAATATAAGTTACAAGTTTGAAAATATACAATAGTAAGTTCGCACCATCACCTTTAAACAGAATAAACGGATTAAATATTATGACCCACAGGAAGCAATATAGTCAAATTAGTCCATCATACAAACAGTCGAATTAAAAACAATTTAAAAAGTTACTCGAGCGAAATTTCAAAACTTATTCTAAGATCTATATTATATAAATAGCTTTGTACTTACAGGTAACCTTAAAGTTATTTATTATACCTCACAAAACATCTTCAAACAATTATAAGTTAATTTCTAAATTTCAAATTTCATTTGGTATTAAGCAACTTACTGTTTGAAATAGTGGTCAAAATTGCCATTGGATATTACAATGTTGGCCGCTAAGCACGGAAAATCACAGAAACTACCAACATTTGTTTGTATATATCCCTACTTTATGATAAGGAGCACCCTAACATGTTTTATGTCTTTTAAAGCAGCATTTTAAACAAACATTTTCAAAATAAAAAGTAAAAGAGAACCGCTTTTTTATATAATGAACTAAATAGTGTCCTTGTTTAAGAGAACTTTATCTCCCGAGCATATATATAATATATATATATATATATTATTATATATATATATAATATATATATATTATGCTTTACAACAGGCTAATAAAATAAATAGGCTAATAAATCAATAAATTGGCAAAATTTCCAACAAAATTTCAAATAACATATTGATACATTTTATACTTACACAAGTTGGTCAATTTTACCATATATTTTCTCATTCATGATTGACAGGTTCACTGTTGCATTCATTGACTAAAATTGAAAAGTTAAATTAATCAAAAACAAACATACTAATCCATTTCCGAATCACAATCCAGAAGCAAAGTAAAAACTTTGGAACTGACAAGTTAGGTTAGACACGTGAACTTCCACCAGGGAAGTGAGGCCGGGTGCTCCGGAAGGGTAAGCACCTCCTGTTTAGCTAGCTACACCCGCCACGTGTGTAATCAAAATTGTGTGAAAGGAACATGGAACTATGAGACGTCAAATATATCCAAGGCAATCCTGGACACAGAGACATCAAACCTATCAACAATACTGTGATGACGGCCATAAAACTTTTTGAGGGCCTTGATAAGCCTAGGCTTGCAATATCCTTGAGTCAACAATTTATTTGCAAGCAGCCTACTTCGTTGTACAAAGTCCCCGTAGTGGGAACAAACTCTACCAACGCGTATTAATTGGGAAACAAATACACCATAAGCAGGAGAAGCAGGTATATTGCTGCATAGAAAAGGAAAATAGTCACAAACAATCAAACCAGCCACTGCTCAAATCATAAAATTCAAGGCAGAGAAGAAACTTTGAAACTAGCAAAATATATCAAACAAGTGACTCCAACCAAAGGAAGTAAGTGGTCTGGAATTGAAATCAAGGATAAAAGACGAAATAAATCGAATTTGAAACATTGCGTGACTAAATACTAACACACATCAGTTGTTTTAATTTATAACTATTTTCCAGAAGAAAAGTGGTAATGGACCTTTAAATGATATTGGACCACAAAAATGTTCTTAATTTGACCGGTATCCTCTAGTTTGGCGTGTGTTGTGGGCATTTAATAAGGTGTTTCAATTAAGGATTGAATGTCACTTTGAATGCTGTCATCGAGGTATGACTGCATCAGCTCACGTTCAAAGTAAGCGAATCGCGAAGCGATTCATGTTAACTTTGAACGTGAGCTGATGCAGTCATACCTCGATGACAGCATTCAAAGTGAAATTCAATTCTTATGTTTACATTATTTTTACCCACAAAAAGGTATTATTAATTTTCCGAAAGTCGGTGTACTAATGTGATTGGAACACTTAAAGCGAGATAACTCTTATTGTAGAACCATATAAAGAGAACAGCCATGTTGATTTGTCTCGTTGCTTGGCGATCGTAAAATATAGTTCCGTAAAACACATTTGAAAATTAAATGCGATTTCTCCTTTTTTCACTAAACAATAATCTTTTTGGTAAGATATTACCATGAATATAATTATTTAGTCGAATAACAAACAGTTGTTCATAATTTAAATGTGGTGTCCTCGGACTCACTAATTTTTTCACTTCGTATCTTTATCAGTTTATAGGCCATAGGAAATGGTCATTAATTATTAAAAAATATTTTGATATAAAAAGACAACAAATATTGTTCTTTTTTATTTTCAAATCATTTTTAAAACTGGTGCAGTATGACAAATTTCTACGTTTGTTACCGCTCGTAAAGAGCGTCCCTGCAGTCGCCGGATAGATTTATGAATGAACCCGCAGGAAATTATGAATGAATAAATAGTCCCTTGGTGGTATGTATTCCTCCGCTGTACATCGAAAGCGGATTGGCTGAAGATATTAACTGACGTATCGCTTTACACAGAGCGCGCGACACACTGCTGTCATCGAAAAATTAACGCAATGGTTCCAAAGAGATTCATATAAGGCAATGCATTTGTAATGTAAACATTACCTTGTGCATTGTTTCCGATCGCTTTTTATATTGTTATAGTTCCTTTGGTAACAATTGCTGTTGTCAAGTCAAGCTCACGGTCTCAGCATTAAACTCAAGAAGAAAAGAATAGACATAGGTAGATATTTTCAACATATTGTTGGCTTGAGGAAATGGGACACAGTTTTATTTGATTATAGAAAAAATAGCCATACGTACCACATTGAGGTTGACAAGATAGATTGATGGTTTGTTTGGTACTGTGGCATACATTCCTATAATTCCCCTACAAGATACGCTTACGGCATTCTTCTGTGACGTCATCATAGGCGTTTGTGTGCTCATCATGCGTAGTTCTACTTGTTTGTTAGGGTATTTTTGTGCAATCTACAAAAAACAAGACCATTGTAAATCCATATGTATGACAAATTTTTCAATTTTTTGTTGTAATAGAGTTTCAAATATATGAATTTAAGGAAAAAGATGTTTTGTCCAATTTAGGAATCAAAGTTTGTTTTTTCTCCCGGTCTTCAGCCATAGGCGTAATTCTTCCCGGTTCATCAGCATCTCCAGCTTTTGATTTATATTATGTTTCATCAATTAGCTGTATATCTCCAACACAACTATCTAAAGGTTACCAATCAACCACAAACATATCAGCTCTTGTCCTTGTCAAAAACACAATTCCTAAAAGCAAAGTAAGCATTTTCAACTCTTGCAAAATTTGTTGAACACAAGGAAAGTTAGACCGGTACTTTTGTAATGGTTAGCACATCCTATGATGTAATGCATCCAGAATTAAATGATTATGCTACGTGTGCAAAATAAAGAGGAAAATATATTTCATAAGGATATAAAATGTGGAATGGTGTTTCACACTTAAGTCAAATTTTTCCAGTAAGGCCGACTAGGTGACAATTGTACTAAAACCGGACATAATAAGCTATTTGGTTACATTATCAGTAATGGTTCTGCTCTATCCATCATTTTAGAACCTTCTGTGTTAATTATTTACCTACCTGTGGTATTAATTCACCAATACAAACTCCCTGAAGGCACGTTGTGTTTAAAACTGCCCTGTTTGATGGTGGAAGCTATAAAATATATAAAATAAATACCAATTAGTAAATTATAAACACCATGTGTTATGCTCTAAAAAAAACCAACACACCAGTTAATGTTCAAATCACAATCCCAAAACCAAATGAAAACCTTGAAAAGTGACAAATAAAAGAAAACATGTGGACGTCCGCCAGATGAGGCCGAGTGCTCCGGAAGGGTAAGTACCTCCTGTCTAGCAGCTAGCTAGCTACATCCGCCACGATAATAAAAGGAAAATAAAACTATAGGAAAATTTTTAATTTGTCAAAAACTAAGGTATACTCCCTCATGCAAAATATTTCCTTAGCTTAATTTGGTAAAATATATTTTGGTCCTTTGGGTAGCTTTTCAACATCTTCAAAATAATTTTGGTTTCATAATTTTGGCCCAAGCACTACTGATGAGGAATTGTATTCCGAAATGGCCGTCTAGTGCTCTAAATATAAAACTGGTATAATATGTAATGACACACGTATCCAGGTAAATTTTGAATACAAAGCCATTATGATTATATAGAAGAAGGGCTTTTACAACATGCAGTTGCCAACTACCAACGCATCCAGATACACGAATCAATACAATCAAAAACAAACGTACTAATCCATGTCCAAATTACAATCCAAAAGCAAACAAAATCTTTGATACAAGAAAAGTATGTTAAAAACACGAACTTCAACCAGGGAAATGAGACTGTGTGCTTCGGAATATGTTGCACTTCCTGTTTAACTAGTGACAACATAGTCAAACAAATCGGGTCCTGTTTAAATACTCAAAATTAAAGCGTTGAATCTTTTTTTAAATAAATCTACATTCCATCTAGAAAAAACAAAGTTATTGAAAAAGATTCGTTGTTTAAGTGAAAAAAAAAGTTTGTATTATCAATACTGTAACATTTGTTTTTACATATTTGAGTTTTTAGTTCCTAATTTTGATCCGAGCGCTACTGATGAGGAGTTTTATTCAGATAAGGTCGTCTAGTGCTACAATATCTATTATATTGAAATTTTAAATCTTATTTTTGGTGTTTAATGAATAAGGAGAATGCGTTGGAGATGAATTTTTCTTTATCCATACAATTTATATGGTTGATTTATTGAATTAGGTAGAACGTACGTACATCTTTAGCTGTCAAGTTGTATCTGAGCACCCCGTGAATCTGTGACTGATATGACAGAGAGTTGAACAGATAGTCAGACACAAACAGATACAACATCTTCTGAGCTTTAACATTGTCCGGCATAGCTGGTACTGGTAGTGGAGCATCTTTCATACTACTAGCCCATAAGACTTCACCCTGAAATACAACGAATTCAATGTAAAAAAATAAGATGTATTTGACAACAACCAGATCAACTAGGAATACACTGCAACTAACAGATCATATGGCTTTACAGAACATTGTTACATCAATAAGAATGTTATTTATTTGATTTCATGCAAGTTATATTTTTCAGAAAGACAGATCTGCAAATATTTTGACAAACTAGACTCATCACTAATAATGTGAACCAACTAGCTTACCATCTAGTCAATATATGAAATACCAGTCAAAAACAGACAACTTACTAACGCATGTCCAAATCTGTAATTAATTGTATGCAAGACTTAAGAGCTTCAGAGCAAATCAGAAACGCCTTAATGCATAACAAAAATATTTTCAAACCAAAAAAAAAAAAAAGACACTAGCAATGTTAATGAATGAAATGCGAACGCCCAATTCATACATGAAATACTTTTGGGGTGATCTATGGCGGTATTCAACCAAATTTCAGAAGACTGAATTTACTCTGGAAAAATGTTTACATAATCGATACTGATCATGAAAACGTTGAGTACCGGCATGCATGTCAGATAATTTTATTTATATACTGGTATATAGATTTGTGAATACCCTCGTCCTATTAAATGAATATACCCAGTGATTATTACAAGTAAACCTGAAATGTATTACACAATGGCGTTTGGTTTCAATATCTTAAACTGGGCAACACAAACGACATAATCCAAATAACTGGGCAACACAAACGACATAATCCAAATAACTGGGCAACACAAACGACATAATCCAAATAAAATTGTATATTGCTCGCTGGAGGTGTTTTGTAACTTTATAAAACTAGAAACACTGTGAGCCACAAGCTCACAAATATACCCCCCCCCCCCCGCTCCCCCCACATAAAAAAATCCATCGGATCAAATTTTTAAATAGGAGGTGCACATCTACATTATATCACAAAGATTGTGTGAAAGTTTCATAAAAATCCATTGAAGGGTTTAGGAGGAGTTGCGGATAAGAGGTGTAACGGAAGGACGGACGTACATCCCTATCACTATATACCCCCACTTTTTAAGCGGGGGTATAACAAGTACGAAGATAAGAAAACCAAGCTCAACAACCTTTCGACACTCAAACTTTTCACAGGAACGTTTAGCAACTTGTAGTGGCGGATTTAAGGGGGGGTTGCAAGCCCCGCAACCCCCCCCCCCCCCTTTGAAAAATTAAAAAAGAGAGAGAAAGGGAGAGAGATATTGACTAATTAAAAATTTCTTGGCCCCCATCAGGGCTCTGCCCTAGACCCCTCGTTTCTGGAAGCTTTCGCCTTCGGCGCTCGCACCTAGCATTGATATAATTCTCACCCCCCTTTCAAAAAATCCTGGATAATTCTCAACCCCCCTTTCAAAAAATCCTGGATCCGCCCCTGACTTGTATAAGGTATTTTAAAGTATAATACTTGTACATGTTTTAATAACACTTTAAATATGCTGTACCTTGTGGAAAGTTTCCATGTATTGTGGTGTGAACTTTGGATTTGTTGTCAGCCTGTAGTCTAACATAAACTGCTTAGCAATTCTCGTCTGTACTGTAATGACAAAATTGAAATATTTATCTACAGCTAGAAATTGAATAATAAGTTTTTGTTTCATAAAACAGATAATTTTCTATTTTAAAAAATACTATTTTTAGCTATTTTTTAAAGAAAAAGCCTTTAATTTCATACTGTTATCAGAAATTTTACATAAAGTAAGTCATGTGCTTGAGAGCACGCCAAAAGTACTATAAGCACACGACTATCCAAAACCCTAGATTTTATAATCATAGCATGTTTATGTACCACTGAGTGTAAAATTAGTGACTTCGTCAACGAACTTCCAATAATGATGAAATCACAATACTGGATATTTGTTTCAATGCACAACGAAAGTCCGCAATTTTAGTATAATTGCACATTCATGGACAACTAATTGAAAAAGTAGAATGATCGAGAAAATTCCAATGATGCTATAATCAACTGGATGTTTGCCCCAGTGTCATCCGAAGCCGACAAAGTTTATATTCAGCTCAGCAGGTATTCATATTCTGGCAGTAACTTACGGATCACAGTGCTTCTCGATGCTTAAGAATGAATCCTACTCAGAAAGAACCTAGTGCAGATTGTTCGACGGTGTTTTTTTTTTTAGTTTCTACCTCTTACCAAATTAAATTTCAGAACTTGTCGTCATCGACATCAAGTGCTGTGTAAAGAAGGATTTGTATCCGATTACCAAACTCTCTGTTAGCTTAATCCAGTGGTATATCATAGAAATATTTTGTAATATATAAAGTCTGGACTTTTGCATCGTTGCTACTTGAAAGTAAATATTAACTGTATGCATTTCAGTCGGAACGCCAACCCCGTCGGCGTAGGGATTCATTAAAATGTGTGAACTTGCAAATGTGATGTAAAATTTGTCAAAAAATGGCGAATTTTTGAACGACACAAAATGAGGAACTGTGTTGAATGTATCACAGATTACCATAGATTAGGACGCAAAATAAAAAATTCAGAATATTTGAAAACCGACAAAATCTATTTTTTATAATTCCGGTTACAGTTTAATTTCGTAATTTATAGTGAAACGTGAGCCACAGGCTAAAACTCAAAATGTTATCCGTCACAAGATTCCTTCCCATTTCTCACACAGCTCGTGCTCAGAAACAATATTTATACCAAATGAAAGACATTTTTACAAGGTACAATTCCATATATAATACATCAAATTGCCGACTTGGCGTTCCGAGTGTTAAGGTTTAAACTGAATACACAAGATTCAACTAGAGCTTTGGAAATTGGAAATTTGAATACTGGAACATACCTTTGAGCTTTTTAAGAGCATTTTCTGCATCTTTGTTGATAGCGTCTCCAATCACACCACACATCTGTTTAGAAAAAATACGTTTCATGAATAACTATCCATACAAAAAGACAAGGTGAAATATTAATATTAAATATAAAATATCTTTATTTACTTGTATTAATTTAGTTGTCGTTGTCAAATAATATTAAAAATATATATTCCAAAAAGAAATTCGCTAAAAAATTAAGGGTATTATGGTCGTGATGAATTTGAATACTCGCACACAAATAGGGAGAAAAACTGGGTGTGCTTAATGACCGAAGCTACGAAAGACCCCGCGGTCAAAATTAAACATCCATTGCATGTAGAGTATAAGAAGCAAAACAAAATAAACCAATTTTCAATTTGTTTCTTTCACTACTGATGGCGACTTGTATTCCGAAACGGCCGTCTAGTGCTGTAAAATTAAAACTAGTATAATTTGTAATTAAAAACTAAACCCTCCTTAAGAACCCGGTCCCACTTATTTGGTGAAAGTGCACATATTTGAAATTTGCCAGATTTCAAGGTTTAACTTTGCTTTTTTGGATGGAATGAAGATATTGACAGGTATGTTTGTATTTGATTATAAATTGAATAATGCGTATCAACGGAAACACAATAAACAACCAGAAACACGTCACCAACACAACAACAACAACAAAGAAGTGTTCCTTTGACAATGAGATCATAGGGTTGTACCGATTGAAAACTACGATTTTTCAGGAATCTTTAGTTATCTTTAAGGTATCAAATGTAAAACAGTTTACCTTATCTCTCAGCAGATCTTTGATTTTGTCACCAATTACACCTTTGAACAAATTATAGATTATTTTTAATTTTCCATGAATTTTTACATCAACACTACCTATGTCGCAACTACAACCGCCAGATGATATGGCTGGTCGACCATCTGTATCCGCTCCTGAAAAGAATTGTAAAATATATTGGTTCATATTTCAATCAACTGTCCCAAAAAGAAAAACTGAAAAATAGCAAAATAAGTCGAACACGCGGAATTCAACCAGGAAAATGATGTCATGTACCTAGGAGTGAGTGAGTTAGTGAGTAATGGTATTTAACGTCCCAGTCAAGAATATTTCACTTATACCGAGACGTCGCCAGCGATAGGCGAAAGTGCAGAAATTTAGCCTGTGTGTTGCGCTGACGGCATTATACAGCAGGGTTCTTTAGCGTGCAAAGCCCGCCGTGACACGGGACCTCGTTTATTTTAAGTTCCCATCCGAAAGAACCATGACTTTCATTTCGTAATGCCGAGTGTTTGGCGAAAGAACAGTCACTGCCCACTTTAAAGTCTTGGGTCAGACCCGGTCGGGGTTCGAACCTACAACCTCCCACTTACGGAGCGAGCACTCTACCGACTGAGCTACCGCAGTGGTCTCATGTACCTAGGAAGGGTGTACCTAATTACATCTGTCATTGATAAATTTACAATTAAGAACGAAATGATTGGAATGACTTTGAGAACCCAACATAATTTTAGATACAGAAACATCATATTTAACAATATGGAGATGACGATCATGACAATTTAAGTGACTTAATAAGCCTAGGCTTGAAAAAAATAGTTCGAAGGTTGTAAAACATCTCTAAAGGATTTAAACCACGGTTATAAGGTGTATATAAACAAGTTTAAAATCACTGGTTTGATTGTGGATGCATGTTCATCAAGTCAGGTAATGTACAATAAGTACATTCTATAGCAAGAAACTAGACGCACCTAGTCATTTTCAATTGTTTCAATTGGTATATAATTGTTAGAAATATACCATTGAGTAAATATGCTGCTAGTTGAAATCTGAAATTCCTCAAAAACTAAGGTTTACTCCCTTATGCAAAGTTTTTCCTTAGCTACATTGAGATAAGATTTTGAAATTTTCAGAGTTCACCAACTTCCACCGGTCCACCCGTTCGCTTGTGTGAAACACTACAGACTTACCTAATTTTATTCCAAGATTAAAAGATAATCCACTAACAGTCACATCAAATCCACCATGATCTGATATTTTAATGAACCTGTAAAACCAAAACAATAGTGTTTGCTATTCAGCTAGTATTTCTTAAAGAAAACACAGGACTTAAAACAATACAGTACAACCTGCCTGAAAGACCACCTCTATATAATGACCACCTGCTTATAAAGGCAAGTAAAATCGTATCCCAATTCATCTTAATTCATATCATTTGAACCTGTATATAATGACCACCTGTCCATAAAGGCCATTTTACTGGTTCCCTTGGGTGGCCTTTATTGCTTTATCGACAGGTTTGACTTACAATATACAGTTGAATTCCAACGTTGACAGTAAAAATAGCAACGAACTTACTACAGTGACTTTGTAAATCGTCTAATAGAAATTTTCTAAGTCTAATGAAAATGTGGACTTTCCAATAGCCATGGAAACCAAAAACATGAAAGAATCAATGCAGGTAGTGGTCTACATTTGTGATTACTAGTTAGTTGTACTACTGACGATTTTACACGACAAACACTTGATTTAACTTGATTTCTTCAGTGATATCCTAACAGTAATATAGTAACAAACCAGTCCATTTAATACTGTATGACATTACTGTAGACACATATTCGGAAGGAAAAAGAAAGAAATAGTCATGCATTTAATAAAAAAAGGACCCGATTGGTTTGATTTTATTAATGTTGTTTTACGACCCAGTCAAGATTGTTTCACTGATATTGAAGGATCTAGTTCTTGTATTTTGAAGAAAACTTGAGACACAAAGAATATCGACATAATGGCAAAATGACATGTGCGATTCGCAGTTACTCAGAGTTGAAAGCGCCTCGTTTTTAACACATATTTGCTACCTGTTCCATGAGAACATTGTGAAAATCTTACCATTTCTTATATCTGTAGCGCCAGTCACCTTTAAGAGATATGACTGTACCACTGGCAGTCCATCTCAGTCCTGACGGTGGATTCATTGTAATCGAACTCTGTGGACGTTGAAATCCAGTAATCCGTGAACTTAAGAAATAAAACAAAATAAAATAAATTATGTACATTTTTTATTTTTTGTACATGTATGTTATAGATGTTCTATGCAGGAAATGTATCATTAAAAACAAACATAACAATTTAAGTCCAAATCACAACCGAAAAGCAAAGTAAAAACGGTGAAATGGGTAAATTTAGTTAAATTAAAACACGTTAACTTCCACCAGGGAAGTGTGGTCAGGTGCTACGGAAGGGTAGGCGACTCCTGATTATCTAGTCACACTGCTATAAACAATGCAGATACAATACAAACCAGAAACATGTTACCTCGTCCTGAATGAAATAATTTAAAAAATTTGTCGAGTGAATGCAAAAGTTTTAATGGTGGAATTCTGATTCAAATTACGAAGCAGCAATATAAGAAACATGAAATTAAGCGACGTGAAATATATCCAGAATCATTTTATTTATTTGGCTACGAGACATTATGCTTTTTTCTGATAGTCGTTAACAATACCATAACGTTACTGAGGAAACCCGATTTAAACAATGTCAAGTATTTTATAAAATGTTGTAAAATTAAGAAAAATCTTGATTAAGGAATAATTGTAAAATGGTGCCTAGTACTCCTATTTCAAAACTTACTTCGTAACATCATAGGACACGTCTCCTGACCTCCCATGCTGATCCGGTATCTTAAGTCCAACGACTTTTGATGATAAATTGTCTATGGCAACTTTGGTTGCTGAAACATAAAGATACAACACGCATAACAAATCACATAATCACATTTTACCGCTCAACATATGGCGGTGAAGAAAGGAAGTTTCTCACCATTATCGCTCATATCGGGGCGGTACTTTTTTGGATATTGGGAAAATACTAGTTTCCAGAAAAAAACACCGAACTTTTGTAAGCAAACTGGCAAACTTAATCACACAAAGATCTGTCCAAATTAGGATCGAACCCTACGCGGTGCGAGGTGATATGAATCGTAGGCGCTTAAAATTTCTCGGATACTTATGCATCAAAAAAGCTTCAAAAAGATAAATAAGACGAACGTTTCTCTAAGACGGAGGCATTTGCCTTACTGCGACATCAGTTTTTAAATAAGGTCGCTTACGAAGGACTTATGGCTTTCATTTCTAACTATCGAGTGATTGTCAAATTCTTCGGTGACAAGAAGCATTGAATTTAAAGTCGCTTACGAAGGACCTATGGCTTTCATTTCTAACTGTCGAGAGATGGGCAAAAGAATAGCCACTATCTTTTTTCCTGATAAGAAATTACCTGCTCTTTGGTGACAAGGAGCATCGAATTTAAAGTCGCTTACGAAGGACCTATGGCTTTCATTTCTAACTGTCGAGTTATTGGCAAAAGAATAGCTACTATCTTTTTTCCTGATACGAAATTATCTGCTGTTTGGTGACAGGGAGCATCGAAATTAAAGTCGCTTACGAAGGACCTATAGCTTTTGTTTCTTAATGCTAACTACTTGGCGATTAAGGAGTCACTATCTGTTTCCAAGCCTAGGTCAGACCCGACCAGAGTTCAACCCCGAACACCCCATCTCGCACATATGATGCAAGAACTGTACCTACTGCGCTATGGTAATGGTACTCTGTGGTAATATAAAATGATTGTACAGTGTACAGTCCAAACATGACCAGAAATTTTCATATTTAGTCAAGTTACGAGTGGTCAAAATCAGACTTAGAGTGTCTACAATTGAGTCCCATTCAGGCAGATACTAATTATAAGGTGATAAGGTTACCAAAGGTCGGCAGTATTCTATGAGCTCTCCAAAAAATCATACTGATTATTAATTATGAAGCCGATTTAATCTTGTACATGTATGTAAGACGGAGTGTTTATTCTAGAAAGGGCCATGGGACCATTGGTCTTTACAGACAGTACCATATCTACTGGTCTGACAGTCATCACTGGTAAAATTGCCGTCATATTGCCATCATTTTCAGTACAATCAGACTGACTGTCCGGACCTAATCCTATTTTGATATCACTACATTGTAGTTACACGTCCATTTTACACAGTTTTGATTAAACGCGTGGTGGGTGTTGCTAGCTAAGAAGGAGGTGCTTACCCTTCCGGAACACCCGGCCTGACTTCCCTGGTGGAATTTCACGTGTCTATCCTGACTTCCCAGTTCCAAAGTATTTACTTTGCTTCTGGATTGTGATTAGGTAATGGATTAGTATATTTACTTCTGTGGCATACCAGAGTAATTGTCTGCACTTTCCAACCAGTAAAATATCAGGGGGTACCAGTTAATTTCTGAAACTAGCTGGTCCAATGACACGGTATTAGATTCTGGACTCTCGCGTTATCTGTCCCGATTTTGCCAAATGAACCCATTCTTAAAGGCCTAGGTGGATACATACTTAACATGAATACAAAATTATTGATATTAACGGCATGAAATAGACGCGAAAGTCTAAAGAAACGACAAATATTGGATTTTTTTAGACAAATATTGGATTTTTGAACCCATTCATTATAAAATTTCAGACTTTCAAGGATACTAGAGCGAAAGTCCAATTGTATGGTTATATAGTTCATGTACTATTGAAAAACGCTTATTCCACTAATTTTACAATTAATGTTCCATACGAACATTTAAAAATTAAAAATAAACCTTATATTACCAAACAAGAAACTAACAACACTTCCGCGTATATGTAATCTAATGAAACATATTAAATTTTTATTTTTATTTCTTTTATAAAGTTTAAGTCTTGCAAACATAATGGGCGCCGAACAACTATTAAATTTCCGACTATGAAGAGGAAGTTTGAAAGCTGAAGTTTTTAATCTGTTGTTAACATTTTAAACCTTGGTAGATTGAGTTTAAATAAGAATGAATTAATAAACAGCTCAACTATATTTTCAGGCTGTTGTATTGATTTTGTCCGATACAAAACAATATATAGATCTACTGCGTTTCTATTATTCCTGGTAGCCACAATCGCTAATAGCTTCCTGTTCCAGTGAAGATTTTAAAAAAAAAAGTAACCTATTTTAGCAAATTTGTGAAAAATACTTGATAAAATAACTATATTTTCACAAATTTGGAAGTTAGACTACAAATAATTGTATCTATTATTATTATTATTATCATTATTATTATTTTTTTTTTTTTGAAAACCTTTACCTAGCTACAGTGTGCCTAACTTCTTTTGTCTTACTACATGCGTTTACTATTTCGTGGTGTTGGTTGCAATTCTTATTGCAAAACATTGTATTGGCTTTTGTAAAGCACATGTTTTTTCAACAATTTAGTTTTATTACACTTACTTAAAGCTACACGACTAAACACCCCCACCCCCGCACAAACAACTGCTTAGGCATGTCAGGAATACAGGATTACACTGCTGTGGATTAATAAATAGTGCATTGACAATTGGAGATCAGCGTAACGAAATCGAACCCTATTCAGGTCTGATCAGAAGCAACTACGGTTAATGTTGTTGTAATGCTGTTTAACATCACACCAGTATGCTTTAAACTTTCCGCGACGAAAGGGATCAAGTTTACCAATTCCAAAGGTTAAATTGAGTATTGGGTTCTTGTATACGCGGATGTGCGAATGTTTTGAGTTATGTCTTGCCCTAGTGAACACACAAGGCGACTTTAATGTGATAGCTCACTAAGTCAGTATGTCGCATACAAGCGCGCACACACACAGATAGAGAAGAGAGAGAGAGAGAGAGAGAGAGAGAAGGAGAGAGATACTGAATGATTGAATGATTCACAAGTGATGTGGATCGGATCCATAAGTAAAACAAAACATATTTACCGTAATTGAGTCCAGTTTGTGTTATTCTAGCCTTGAGTCCAGGATTAGTTGAGGAAGTTTCCGAGAGTATTCCAACTATCAACACCAGCAGAAAACAATAATAGGCCACCATTTTGTAAACAACTATATTTTGGTTATGACGACAGATAGAAGAATTGATCCATCAAAAATGATGTGTTGGTGGCATGAATTTCATCGAAGTTATAATATTTACACTGTCATGAAAGTTTTGGAAGTTCCTTGTCTAAATGACAAAGGTCAAGAGCCCGTATTGGGTTTTTACAGATATTTCCTTCCTTGTCACATGGTGTATACTTATAAAACTCTTTAATTTGTATAGAGGTCAGTTGTTACTATAAATAGCACGTTAAGGTTCAATTATTGTACTTAATATAATACATGTGTATATATCGATCATACGATGGCCGATACCAGCCGTCAGGTTTCATTTACTTGTTTTAGCATTGACAAGTTTCTGTTAGTTTTTATCATTATCCTTACCATTTTAGAAAGTTGACAACAGAATTGTCAATATTATTATACCCCCGCTTAAAAAGTGGGGGGTATACAGTGATAGGGATGTCCGTCCGTGTGTCCGTCCGTCCTTCCGTTACACCTTAGGGTACCTATCTCTTATCCGCAACTCCTCCTAAACCCTTCAATGGATTTTCATGAAACTTTCACACAATCTTTGTGATATAATGTAGATGTGCACCTTCTATTTAAAAATTTGATCCGATGGATTATTTATGTGGGGGAGCGGGGGGTATTTTTTGTGAGCTTAATTGTGGCTCACAAATTTTCTTGTTATTGTTACATGGAGTTTGTATTTTGTTATTTTGTTATTTTGACCAGTAAAGGTGTTCTATATAGAGGTTCACATTATAAGAAATAAGACCAATTAGGATGAACCATTTGGTACTTCATGAGTCACTACCCACTTTCAAGTCTTGAGTCAGACCCGGTCCGGGGTTCGAACCAACGACCTCGCACTTACAGAGCGAGCACTCTACCAACTGAGCTACCGCAGTGGTGTTGTTCTATATAGAGGTTCACATTATAAGAAATAAGACCAATTAGGATCAACCATTTGGTACTTCATGAGAAATCAAATCTACAAGATATAGTCCAATTTGAATCAAAACTCTTCACGATACGATAGAGTTGAGTAATGGTGTTTAACGTATCAGTCAAAAATATTTCACACGTAATCTAGAATATATCGAGACAACGCCAGCTATGGAATTTTGCCTGTGCGTTGCGCTGATGGCATTATACACCGGGCCAAATGTTCTTTATCGTACAAAGCCCACTGTGACACAGGACCTCGTTTATTTAAGTTCCCATTCGAAAGAAACCGTGTCTTTCATTTCGTAATGCCGAGTGCTTGGCGAAAGAACAGTCACTACCCACTTTCAAGTCTTGAGTCAGACCCGGTCTGGGGTTCGAACCCACGACCTTTACCCTACGGAGCGAGCACACTGCCAACTAAGCTACCCCGCGAATGATGTATAATGCCGCCAAATGATAACCTATAAAAATCACTTACTCCAGTTTCACAATTATTCCTTAATTAACTTATTACACATCATACCTGTTTTAATTGTACAGGGGCAAGATATATACCGGCTTAGTGGCACTTAAATCAAGATCTGGAAAATTTGGGCAAAACTGTGGTACTACAAATAAGAAGTTTTGACCAAACATAAGCCTAACTCTCAAACTGAGACCTTACTTTCCAGAATATTTTAAACATAAAAAATAAATGTATTACAATATCAAATGTGCCAAATTTAGTTTTGAAAAATCTTAAAGTTAAGAAATTATTGTAAAACTGGGGCCTGTCTATCTAATACAAAGACAAATAGTTTATATATACATCAGTAAAAAAAACATATATAATAATTAAAACATATAAGTACTAGTATACCCCATTCTTAATTTTTTTATAAAACACTATAAAAATAAATAAATAAATAAATAAATATAAACAATTATATACATAATATTATAAAAACAAACATACTTATCCATGTCCGAATCACAATCCAGAAGTAAAGTGGAAACTTTGGAACTGACAAGTTAGGTATGACACGTGATTATGAACTTCCACCAGTGAGAAAGTGAGATCGGGTGCTCCGGAAGGGTAAGCATCTCCTCTGCAGCTAGCTACTTCCGCCACGTGTGAAATCAAAATTGTGTGAAAGGACGATGGAACTATGGGACGTCAAATATATCCAGGGTAATTCTGGACACAGAGACATCAAACTTATCAACAATGCTGTGATGACAGCCATAAAACATTTAGAGGGTCTTGATAAGCCTAGGGTTGCAATATCCCTGAGTCAACCATTTGTTTGCAAGCAGCATAATTTATATTCTGAAATAGAATAAGAATGGAAAATTTATAAAATAATTTATCACTGCTTATGTAGATAAAAACGACACCTATTTTAAATACTATTGCAGAATTTAGCAGATATTTTAACTAAAACTGGATGAGATAAAATCACCTATTTAATAATAAAAACAATCTAAAATACCAGTGTTTTATCTCCTTTTTAGGCCTCATATCAAATTTAAATTTCGGTGTAAGGTTAATATTAGATAAGATTGTGAATGTTGTAAAGTACGGCAACTTTGACCTGAATGTTTGATCTTTAATTTGACTATTAAATTTGGCTTACATACTGTGTGAGTTAGGAAAGACAACATGTTTCATTAACATAAACACTGGGTAACCAGTAAAACTATCATCTATCATATATCAACTTCATATAACCCAGTGAATATGTCTGTTTAAATGTACACATTAAAGGTTATACGGCCAGGTCAAACTTGCAGCACTACATGTTCCATGCTATTAGATCCCTGTATGTTGATTTTACTCGTCACTTGGCGCAATGGACAGGAACGAAACGACGTAAGTTTTGCATTATAATAACATATGATTTTATTTTCTGTATTTTGACACCATTTTTATACATACAGTCCAAGCCTGTCGAAAGTTAAACGCTAAGCTAACCAATTTTTTCCGAATCGGTAGCTCGTCTCTGCCCTTCGTTATCCGTCTGTCGATGTCGATAGTTCATTACTTTCCCTCGGCAGTATATTCGGCCACTAGCTATGGATAACTCGGCCACTCGGCAGTTTAGCTTCGACTCCTTTTCGTATGCTCAGTGCTAAACTTGAACCACTGCTGTAGCTCAGTTGGTAGAGTGCTCGCTCTGTAAGTGGAAGGTCGTGGGTTCGAGTCCCGACCGGGTATGACCCAAGACTTGAAAGTGGGTAGTGATTGTTCTTTTGCCAAGCACTCGGCATTACGAAATGTAAGTCACATTTCTTTCGGATGGGAACTTAAAATAAACGAGGTCCCGTGTCACGGTAGGCTTGGCACGAAAAAGACCTGCTGTATAATGTTATCAGCGCAACGCATAGGTAAAATTTATGCACCTTCGCCTATAGTTGGTGGCGTCTCAATATAAGTGGTGATATTTGACTGGGACGTTAACCCAATCATTCAACTCAACTCACGAGAAAAAAGATATAGAATCAAAACAAGATTGATCTTTGTTTAGGGATATTCGTATAGGAGGGTCCATCCAATACACAAGTAGCCCAAGGATTCGCAGTTAATACATATACACATAACCCATGATTAGTTACGAAATATACACGCATGATCCCTATTACTTAAATGAACTCGTTCATAATGAATATTTAAACCAAAGGTCAAGCGGACAGGTTAATGTTGTTTACCTATACAAACATAACGATCAATGTCAAAATCGGAATCACAACGCTAAATAAAATTCGGAAACTGTCTAATTAAGTGCTTCGGTAGGAAAAGCACTTCCTGTATAGAAATGTGTGTTGCCAGAATTGAGAATGATAAAAATATAAAACTATGGGCATTATGTATATCCATGGTAATCTTGGACACAGAAATGAAATGGAAATGTTAAAAAAAAACAATCCATGTCTAAATCACATTCCCAAAGCAAAGTGAAACCGTTGAAACTTAAGTTAAATAAGTACATCCACTAAGAAAGTTTAGAGGGCGAGTTATTAAACTGGCTATACCAGTCACGTTTAAAATCAAAATTGTGAATGGAAATAAAATTGAACTTTGGGACGCTAAATATATTAACTAGATAATTCGGGGTATAGCAACATCATGCTTTGAAATGACGGCCATAAAACATATACGGGTTATGTTAAGTCTATGCTCGCCAGAAATGGCCCTATAACCTAACAAAAATGGTATCGCATTATGTCTACAAGACACCGGATAATTTTCACTCTTAAACATATGTAAAAAAATTGATCACTGATAAAGAACGGTCGATATGCGGGAGCTGATAACAGGCGATACTTGTCACGTCTACTGTTGATTTGTCAATCACTCCAGTTTTTTTAAGAAATCTACCTCACACAGGTAATAGTGCAAGACCCTTCTTATCACTGCAATTTTGATTAAAAATATAAGAGCATGACCGTCCGTTTCACGTGTACGGTGGAAGGGAGACTTCTTTGTTTATTTATATTAACCATTTTTATGTATGATGACGTTATGAAGCCACGCTTCTGTGTTTTATGTTCACAAACGTTACTCAGATTTTGTAAGATGAGGTTATGACGCCACGCCTCTGTGTTCTATGTTCAAAAACTTTCATCATCGTTTCCCGTAAGGTGACGTCATGTATTCACGCCTCTGAAGATAAATCCGAAACAACCGCAATTTCCTGGAGCTTTTAGAGTTCTAACTATCAGAAAAAAAACAAGAGGCCCATGGGCTTTAACGGTCACCTGTGACCTTGACCTTTGAACCCATAAGCTTCATTCAAATATCAAAATGATGATTAGGCCAATATTCTAATATACATCCCTATACAAAAAGTTTATAGTTTTGAGATAAATAATCATTTCAGAACTTGTTTGTATCTGTGATCTTGACATTTGAACCCATGCCCTTCATTCATATATCAAAATGACCATTGTGCCAGTACCAACAATATTCTAACAACATGCCTATACAAAAAGTTAATAGTTTTCAATATAATTAACCATTAAGATATTTATTCGCATCTGTGACCTTGACCTTTGAACCCAATACCTTCATTCATATATCAAAATGATCATTAGGATAATACCTAAATATTCTTATATACATGCCTACACAAAAAGTTTATAGTTTTTGAGATAAATAATCATTTCAAAACTTGTTCACATCTGTGACCTCGACCTTTGAACCCATAACCTTCATTCATATATCAAAATGGTTGTTAAGCTAATAACTACCATATTCTAATATACATGCATATACAAAAAGTTAATAGTTTTCAAGATAATTAACCATTCAGGTATTCATTCACATCTATGTCCTTGACCTTTGAACCTATACCCTTCATTTATATATCAAAACGATCTTTAGGAAAATACCTAAAATATTCAAATATACATGCCTATACAAAAAGTTTATAGTTTTTGAGATAAATAATCATTTCAGTACTTGTTTACATCTGTGACCTTGTCCTTTGAATTCATGACCTTTATTCATATATCAAAATGACCATTGGGCCATTACCTACAATATTCTAAAATACATGCCTATACAAAAAGTCTATAGTTTTTTAGATGAAAAATTATTTCAGTACTTGTTTACATCTGTGACCTTGACCTTTGAACTCATGACCTTTATCATATATCAAAATGACCATTGGGCCATTACCTACAATATTATAATATACATGCCTATACAAAAAGTTCATAGTTTTGCAGATAATTAACTATTTTGGTAAACTTGTACATCTGTGACCTTGACCTTTGAACCCATTACCTTAATCGATAAATCAAAATGATTGTCATTACAATTAACCAAAAATCCTACGTCATTATCACCAGAAATGTTTAAAAAATAGCATTTTTTATCAAAGGTCAAAAACTGGGACATGACCTTGACCTTTGACCTTGACATCAATCGGAAGAAAATCGCAAGACAAAATCAACAGTGAAAACTCCATACAATTATCTCAAGCCATTATAAAGTTATAACAATAAATGTCTCATTTTAAAAATTACATTATTTTACGCAAAAAACGCGTAACCTATTTTTCGTCCAATTTTCATGAAAAACACATTTTTAATGTATCTAGGTATCCTGAATCCAAAAATCTAATCAAAATTTGCCTACACCTTTTGGTTTCAGAGAAAAAGATTTTTTTGTCTTTTGGCTATTTATAGTAACGGCAGCCATATTGTTGGGCGTGGTCAAATCCCGAACACAATTTTGAAAGCCTGTTACCAAGGTATAATAATCACCAAGTTTCATCAAATTTGGCACAGTAGTTTTAGAGGAGAAGATTAAAATGTAAAGTTTACGCACGACGCATGACACACGACGGACGACGAACGACGGACGGTGATAGATAGCAAAAGCTCAACTGAGCCTTTCGGCTCAGGTGAGCTAAAAAAGTTTTTTCTTGTTATCCAACTTAAATCGTAACGTGAGATTAAACAAATTCTGATACCAAAAGGGAACATGACACCCTTGTCTTATGACTTACTTTTCTCCTGGTGGAGAATTGGGTAAATGCTTCCTATCCAGTCACTCCTATAATACTTGCTAGTCTGGCTGCCTCTCCCCATGTCTTCATTCCTAGCTCTTGCCTTTCCCTTCATATTGTCCTACGCCAGGTCTCTTTTTGCCTTCCTATTTTCCTCTATCCATTAGCTTTTTGCCACGTTAAAGTGATCCTTGGATGTTTGATGTCATGTATCCGCAACACATGACACAACCATCTCCATTTGCGAACTTTTACTTGTTTACTAATTGTTATAATTGCTGTTAGTTTCTGATCTCTTCATCCGTAACTCTCATTGGTCAATGTATTTTAAGGATCCTACGGAGACATTTGTGTTGGAATGTATCTAGTAGGTCCTCATCCATCTTTGTCATTCTCCAGGATTCACACCCATACAGTAGCACTACATAGTACAATTACGTTGACTTTGTATATCCGCACATAAGTCTGGTAACTGCACTGGATGCTCTCCCATACTTTCCTCAGTTTGTTAAATGTCACCCTTGTCTGATAGAAAGAATAAAAGAATCTGAAACTGACAGATTTTTCATTTCTGAACACAAACGGAAACATTTTAAAGCGTATATAGGTTTAATTGAACTTATTTGATAACTTACTATCTCTAATTCATCTAGTCGATCCAATGTGAATTCGTCTGTATGCGACTCAGTACACGTCACGGAAATTGATAAGACGATATGGCCTTTAAAAGGAGCAGTATTTTAAGCGAAAAAATCGTGTAACATCATAAAAGAATTGACTTTCAGGTGTTTTTTTCTAAAAAATTATAACCAGTTTTTAGAAATAGCAAAACTTGTACACTGCGAATTTTACATTTTTTCTTTTTAAAAAATAATGCAAAATTAAATTGATGATTTCGGTTAAATAATTGCACTTTTGCGTCCTCCGAAATTTTGTTTATCGTGGTTAATTTAATACTTGGAACAACCGAACTTCAGCCAGGCACCTAAGAAACAAGACTCTAATCTATTAACATTGGTTTGTCCGCTTGACCTTTTGTTATAGGAGTAGAAATGCATAGGTATAGTCAAACAACATTAACCTGTCCGTTTGACCTTTCATTAGGAATATTCATATAAGAGGGTCCACCCAATGCATAGGTAGCGCTAGGATTCGCAGTAAATACATATGCACATTGGCCATGATCAGTGTTCACATCATTGTAGACGAAATTTACACGCGTGATCCCTATTATTTAAATTTACTCGTCCATGATAAATATATAAATCAAAGGTCAAACGGACAGGTCAACGTTGTTTGCCTATACCACGTGTGTTTATGCGAAGACTAACCATGTGTATTGCGTATATACTATAACGAACTGCAAATCGTAACACTATTTATGTATGAGGGGGAACCTCATATATAAATGTTCCTAATGAAAGGTCATACGGACAATTGTCGTATAGCCGACCATGGTTTTTATGTTCCGACACTGGCCGCCATCGCGGTACCAAAGCAGTAGCATCACGGCTACTATTGGCGTACTGGTGTCAGTAACGTCATCAAATGGCACAATGCAGGCCGAGTTTTCATTCTTTTTGTGTGTAATTCAGGCTTGCAACATTGTGGGCGTGGCCGGCGATCCGTCAATTCAATGTTGTCGATTTGTTAAACACGCTTTACATAATAGTGTAGAATAACTAAAATATCGAGGGTTTGGTCTTTTTACACAACACAGTCATCTAAGCGGCGATATGATAACATTATTTAATATTAAAAGTAAATATTCTGTCATGTGAAAAATTTAGTCTAACAGGGCTTTTGACTTGCGTATTTATAACAAAGTACAATTTTATCTCATTTTCAGAAATTCAACAACAACGACTTGTACCTCCTTGACAGATAAATATTTAGGTGATTACACATTGCTGATAACTGCGGTATGTTGTCATTTACTTCATATTATTAGTTTTACATATCTTTATCAATTTATTAATCTATTTATTTACGAATTTTATTTATTCAGTTTGTAACGAAGCAGGCTGCTTGAAAATAAATTGTTAACCCAGGGATATTGCAAACCTATCAAGGACCTCAAAAAGTTTTATTGACGTCATCACTGTATTGTTGATAAGTTTGATGTCTTTGTGTCCAGGATTGTCATGGGTATATTTGACTTCCCATAGTTCCATGTTCTTCCTTTCACACAATTTTGATTTCACGCGTAGTGGGTGTAGCTAACTAAACAGGAGGTGCTTACCCTTCCGGAGCACCCGGCCTCACATCCCCTGATGAAAGTTCGCGTGTCTAACCTGACTTGACAGTTCTAAATTTTTATTTTTATTTTGGATTGTGATTCGGACATTGATTAGTATACTTTTGTTTGATTAGTTAATAAGTGCAGTCAGTACAAATACTTATTTACTAGTCCACATTGAAACAAAGTAAAAACGTTTAAGCTTGTCAAATATGATTAAACACGTGGACTTCTACACGGACGTGAGAGTGGGTGCTCCGGAAAGGGAAGTACTTCCAATGAAACTAGCTACATCCGTCATGTGTGTAATCAAACCATTATTGCATATATTCTAGCAGAAGCTGTCGAAAATTTAGCATTAGGCTATCGAACTAATACAGAATCGTAAACTCATCTCGGTCTTTCATTATCTATATAATATCGACAGTAGTAAATGTCTGTTGACAGTTTTTCTGACATTATCAATCTGTATTTTTGTCACTCAATAATTAAGCTACGACTCCTTAATTTTTTGTTAGTCCAATGTTAAACTGTTGTCGAGTCTGTACTGTATTTAAGGAACTTATAAAAACGAAGATGCTAATTCATGTCCTAATTACAAACCAGAAGCAAAGTAAAAACTTTGAAACTGACAAGTTAGGTTAAACACGTAAATTTCCACCAGGGAAGTGAGGTCGGGTGCTCCGGAAGGGTAAAAACCTCCTTTTTAGCTAGCTACATCCGCTAAGTGTAATCAAAATTGAGTGAAAGAAATATAGAACTATGGAACGTAAAATATATCCAGGACAATCCTGGACAAAGAATCATCAAACTAATCAATAATACTATGAAGACGGATATAATTTTTAGGTCTTATAATATCCCTGAGTCAAGAATTTATTTGCAAGCATCTTGCCTCGTTGTATAAAGTTCCTAGTGGGAACAAGCTCTATCATAGCGTATTAATTTGGAAACAAATACACCAAAGCAGGAGAAGCATGTATTTTGCTGCAAAGAAAAAAAGAGAATTGACAAATAAAAAATTGAAGTCATCAGGTTTGTCATACAGTTTCATTTTTTTTATTTTTACTGACGACTAATTTTTTTTGTATACAGGTGGGGATAATCACTCTATTAAGTTTTCTGGAGAAGCGAAAAAGTCGACACTGTAAGCCCTGTGGAGCTAGACCAGGAATCTTAGTGTAAGAAACATACTACAGTTCTTAGTGTATGAATGTTGTAAATTCCCTTGGCGTCAGTAGTTGTTTATAGTCCTAAACTAAACTCTTCTTACTCCTATGTTATATAATTTTAGGGTTTTTTCTCATAAGGTCGAGAGAATATATGACTGTTTTATTTTTTATTTTCACAATATATATTTTTATACTTGAGGTACCAGTTATTTTTCAAATGAGGCATTTGACACATTGCCAGAGAGTGCATGAAATACATCATTAAACTAAACCATCCCGGTCCTTGTTGGAATTACAACCTCAAAGGCAATGTAAAAACTTCAGCTAGGTACATCTGCTACGCGTGAATTAAATTGAGGATGGATAGAACTATGAAATGTTAAATTTATTGAGGGTAAATTCAATACAGAATCACCATACTAAGCAACACTTTTGTGATGACGACAATAAAATGTTTGAGGGTCCATATGAGCCAAAAATTTAATTGTTGTAAAAAGTTCTATATTGGGACCAATCTATAACGTATTGTATAAACCAAATAAGCAGGTGAACGAGTAAATTGCTGCATAGAAAAGGAAATTTTACAATTGATACGCATCCCCTAGGATATCATAAACGTAGTTTGCAACACGTCTGTATTCTCAGAAATATAGAATTATACTATTGTCTAAATTATTGCTCTCTTAAAATCTTAAAATCCCAAAGGGATTCTTTCGCGTGCAAAGTACTACTTTAGTATAATTTGATACTTTTGGATATTTTTTTAACCCCGTGAAAAATTTTGGTTTCATAATTTTGATCAAAGCAATATCGATGAAGATTTTTTATTCGAAACGACCGTCTAGTGCTGTAATGCCGTAAAATTTAACACTTACATAATAATTATGTAATGATTTTTTTTTATAAATCTATGCGAAGCATATCACATTTATGACAGTTTGTTTTCAAAAATAAAAATAATAATAAATAAAACAAGCCCTAAGCCTAAGAACATTTAATATCTATTTTTACAGACCAGCCAATCTTTTAGATGGACGAACAGATCCCTTTTCATTTGCAGCAGCGTTCGGTTGTACAGCTTCGACTTGTCTAATACTGATACTAGATGAGGGTAATATAACAAATATATCAACAGACACGAAAGATTATTGGCTCATAGGTAAATACATTCCCTCAACAAAGTAAAGTAGGTAATATTAGTGTTGCAGTGTTTCTTCTTCTTCTTTCTCTTTTAACTTTATCAATTTTCCAAAGTTGTGAGCAGCGTTAAGGGATGTGTATCATGCTGCATTTTATTCGTTTCTTCAAAATTGCAATTGCAACAATGGACATGTCCTTATTTTTTTAATAATAATTAATACGATAAATCATCAAACACTAACGGACTTATTCCCAGCACTTACCGCTGGAACTAAGACTGGTAAGTTGTACTATTGCACGCTACATTTGCGGTATGAGTCGCTGTTGTCTAAATGCTCAAGCTTGAGTATAAATACAAATATTCAATATAAATATACATTTACATAAATATAAATATGAGAAAAACCTTGAAGTATCAGTCGTATCTTTTATTCAAGCTCACTATCTAGAAAATATAGCTTTCACATAATCTGCGCATTTATGAGATATAATGTTATCTATAGGTGGAGTTGAACGATTTGTTTATAGTCTCTTCTCCAAATTCAACAAGGTTCTGCATATTTCTGTTATATATGAATGAAGAAAAAAAATCAGCAAGCAATGATGCACAGTTTGTGCCCATTTGCAGGGTGCTTGTTTGCTGGAAATTATACTACCAAGCACGAGAGATATGTTGTCAATCAAACACTCTTAACATTCTCTTGATAGTATCTTCAGTATAAAATGATTTATTAATCATATCTTTCACATATTTTCTAGTATTTATATGGTTACAAACAGTGTTAGAGACTGGAGTGCTTTATTATCCGTTTTTTGCATGTTTGTCATCCAACTGCCTCGTCGTTAGCTCTGTTGTTGGATTTTGTTATTCAGTATTCTGGTAAGCATCATATAGGTAAACAACATTAACTTGCCGTTTGACTTTTTTTGAAATATTCATATATGATGATCCACCTGATGGGTAGTGTTAGGGTTTGCAGTTAGAACAAACGTAATGCATTGTTCCCGCGATGTATACGAAATACACTATGTTATTTATGGATTCGCTAATAGACTTGTGTTTTTATCATTTGAACATCTGAGAAATATCAAGATTTCCACAATTTTGGTCCACAGTTGAGTTGAGTAATAGTGTTTAACATCCAATTCAAAAATATTTCACTTTAACCGAGACGTCGCCAACTATAGGAAAATGTGCAGAAATTTTGCATGTACGTTACGCTGATGGCGTAGGGTTCTTTATCGTGCCAAGCCTAACGTGACACGGGGCCTCGTTTATTTTAAGTTCCCATCCGAAAAAACCATGACTTTCATTTTCGTAATGCCGAGTACTTGGCGAAAGAACAGTAACTACCCACTTTTAAGTCTTGGGTCAGACCCGGTCGGGGTTCGAACCCACGACCTCTCACGTACGCAGCAAGCACTCTACCAACTGATCTACCGTAGTGGTTTTAATTTTTGTCCAGACAATATCGATTAGAATAGGTAACATTTTAACTTATTTTTAGGTTTGAATATATAACTTTAACACAGACACAGAATAATTATTATCAACATACTTGTAAGGGGCGAATAGTCCCTCGTGATGACGAACACTGTTTTATGTTAAGAGGGTCATTATGATGGTCTAGATGAACATCTCAAATCACACGACAGGTAAAATTTATCTTCAACAAGCCCAGTTGACGTGATTAATTTCAATTTCGTTTTTCATTTATCTTGCCCTTTACACATATTATATCAGTTGTTTTACTATTTCGAAGTAGATGTTTTCAACAAATAATTAATTTCTCACTCTAATTTGTATTAATTGCAGGTTCCTTGTGCAGTTAGATGGTGTAATTGACTGCCCTCCACCGTCTAAGGTATGTATTTGAAAAATGAGGTTTTTTGGCTAAAATATAGCATTACGTTAATAGGGAATATGTGTAACTGTTACTTAACCAGTTTAAATTTGCAGTAATAGACAACCGATTCAGAATTTAAAAAAAGATCCAAATATATTTAAGTTATTAAAATGAGAAGCAAAAAGAACTCCAGGTATAGTAGAGGATTTTATAGATAATAATAAAATAAAAACTAACGACAGCATAACTCTTCATATCGCAATATATTTCGAATACACAGTATTCCTTATCGAACTGACATTTCAACTAACCTAAAATTATAAATACAAGATATATGTATAAAAATTATTTACAGATTATACAATATAATTACACAAAGGTGTCACCTGATTAAGTGAAAAACCGATAAGGGTTTAGCCTAGGGGTTATTGGAACGCATTCAATAAGAAAGTTGTCTAGTTGTTTATTTAGAGAAGGCTTTTCATCTTTGATATGCCTCTAGGATCACCAAGTCAAAGTCTGAATTACCTTTATTCAGAGTTTTGAAACACTTGGTGATCCCGAACTCTTTACATCTCTTACGAATTTCTACGTGACTAAATATGTCACTGCCGCATTAAGGAACTTAATAAAACGGGTAGTGCCATATTTAGTTAAGTTTCTGTTTGCCGGAATCCTATGATTTTGAGTTAAAATAGTTAATATTATTGCTTTTGTAAATAAACGATTTATGTCTTCTTTCAGCTTTTTGAAGGCGAGGATATAGTGATGCAGCTTCCGGTTTTTGTATGTTTGGTTTTTCTGATTTTTAAATTTGGGCACACGTTTTGGATTGAAATTTACCGGTATTTTATTGGGAAACTTAATGTGGTAAGTATTCACGTCAGTCTGCAAAAAAATATTTCGACACGTTAAAAAGAATACCATCAACCACAAACATACATAAAAATTGCCAAATTCAATAATACAAGTGATCTTCCACTAGGGAAGTGAATAAGTGAGGTTGGTTGCTCCGGAAGGGTCAGCACCTCCTGTTTAACTAGTTACATCCGTACATGTTAAATCTATATTGAGAATGTAAGGAATATGAATACCCAGAGACATCATTTTTATAAACAATATTATGATGATGACCATTTAACTTTTTGAGGGCGGTCAAAAGCCTGGGCTTGCGATTCACCTAGCTAAACAATTTATTTGTAAGCAGTTTGATTCGTTGTATTAAATTCCCGTAGTGGGAACATAATTTACAATTATTATCTTTATTATAAAAGCTGGGGAACCAAACGTTTTGGGTTGGACCAGCACATTATAAAGTGTTTTAAATACTATTTTTCCAGACAAGATGTTTCGATATGGATTATGTATACTCATGACACTGTATGATTCTGCAACTGGGTGTTTACGTCACATGTACAGAAAATTTACACTAGATATTCTAGTTTATATAGTTTGAATTTTATGATAGTAATAACGTATGCAACATTCATGTTCACAGAGAAAATATGGAACTTTTGACAGCCAACCAGAATCAACAAGACAGGTAAATGAGACTCAGGTAATGTATTACACATTATACCAGTTTTAATTTTACAGCAACAGACGGTCGTTTTAGAATACAATTCCTTCTCAACAATGCTTGTACCACAATCATGAAACAAAAATTTTTCAAGATGTTGAAAAGTTACCAAAGAACCGAAATATATTTTACAAAATTTAGCTAAGGTAATTTTTTGCATAAGGGAGTATGTCTTAGTTTTTTTTTTTAGAAATTTCAAATTTTAACTAGCAGCAAATTTAGACAATAGTACATTTCTGACAATAATACACAATTATTTCCTGCTGATCATGAGTGTGTGATATCATCGGGGAAACATCTTCTAACAAAGATGCCGGCTCAGTGGTTTAAATTACATATTACACCAGTTGTGATTTTCAGCTCTAGACAGCGTTTGCTGTTGCCTAGTGCATTTTTTCATAGACAATATAAATGTTATTTATTATGAAATAATAAGAAAATTCAATCTTTCAACATCTACTTAATGCTTTATATATTTTTAACTAAAACATCACTACACATGCAATGCTAAAGGTATCTAGTTGTTTCCTTTAGAATGCAAGTATCTGCATTGATTTTTGTTGCAAAAATGACCAAGAAGGGCTTTTTATTTGACCCAATGACAAATTAAGAGTTGACATTATTTACATGGTCAAAAGTCGGACAGGGTTAGCTCTATTTATGTACGCCGTTTACTTTAGTTTTTTATAATTTGAAAAATGTTTTTTTTTAAATTATCAAATCAAGTTGGGCCACATTCTTACACCTATATCAATCTGACTTTGAACTGCATTCAACTGTGTGGATAATTAATTTTTCCATCAGTTACCATAACTATTACTACACATGTTAAAACTTATAAAAATAAGTGATAAGTTTGATGTCTCTGTGTCCAGGATTGCCCTGGATATATTTGACGTCTCATAGTTCCATGTTCCTTTCATACAATTTTGATTACACACGTGGCGGGTGTAGCTAGCTAAACAGGAGGTGCTTACCCTTTCAGAGCACCCGGCCTCACTTCCCTGGTGGAAGTTCACGTGTCTAACCTAACTTGTTAGTTCCAAAGTTTTTACTTTGCTTTTGGATTGTGATTCGCACATGGAATAGTATGTTTGTTTTTGATTATATAACAAGTATGGTATCTAAAAGGTTTTACAACTTTTCGGCTAATAATCGAATCAATAATTTTGACAGGTATTATTGCAACTATGTAAAATATGACACCGTTTACCATTACGGTAGCTCAGTGGAAGACTGCTACGAATCGTTGGAGGTCGTGGGGTCGAAACCCGACAGGGGTCATACTTGAAAAGAGGCAGTTACTGCTATTTCACCAAGCAATCGATATTAAAAAATGAAATTCATCGGGACCCGATTCCCCGTGTTACGGCAGGCGTGGCACGTTAATGAACCCTTTCTGCATATTGCCCTGAGCGCACTGCAAAGGTTTATATTTCTGGGTAGACCGGAAAAGGATTGACTAGTTATTCTGACATGTAAAAAAGTGAGACGCTTCTATTAAATGTATTCAAAGTATATTAGACAGATTGTTATAAGTTTATGTATATATGAGTTGATTTGAATTATATTTTAGCATGATGGTTTAGCACAAGAATACCAGTTGAGATATGTCCGTAAATTATTACAAAAACCAAACGACATTTCAATAAAAGACGAGTAAGTACTTCAAGTAAGCTTTTGTATAAACTAGGTGTGTGTGTGTGTGTGTGTGTGTGTGTGTGTGTGTGTGTGATGACGCCATTTTGTAACAATGCCCACCAAACTTGTTGCCATTTGATGTAGTTTGAAACTTTATTTGGAATTTGTTCGTAGTGACCCTACTCACGCCATAGATATATAAATTAGACTTTATTAACTTAAATCTGGCAAATTGGATTTTTTTCAGTGATCAAGATTTTGTAGTGTTATTGTAAAGATCACCATAAGCATATAAATATGTCTCTGAGTTTAGTTTTGTAGTCCAACAACATTAGCAAAATTATTAAAATATTATTTGTTATGATTTATACCTGGGTCGGTATTTTTGTGTTTGATAAATACGCAAAACCATATATGTGTGGTTTTGTATTTATCACATACCCTACCAAACTAAATAAAAAGCTTTCTTTGGTTTAATTTGTCATTGATCGGTTGCTAATTATAACCAATGAATGACGTAAAATTATTGTTGTCGGTAAAGGGAATTCCCCTAAAAGGAGTTTCGGCTACTATGGGGATATGGAATATTGTATTGTACATGTGCGATACGGACCTTTGTATCACATGGCAAGAAAATGTAATGTATCGCTATAGTAAGATTCAATGGGTATGTAACAAAGTAAAATCTTAGTAAAAATAAAAAACAACATACCAGTACATGCTCATATCACAATCTAAAAAACAAAGTAAAACTTTGAACCTGAGGTCAGAATCAAAAACAAACATACTAATCCATTTCCGAATCACAATCTAGAAGCAAAGTAAAAACTTTGGAACTGACGAGTTAGGCTAGACACGTGAACTTCCACCAGGGAAGTGAGGCCGGGTGCTCCGGAAGGGTAAGCACCTCCTGTTTAGCTAGCTACACCCGCCACGTGTGTAATCAAAATTGTGTGAAAGGAACATGGAACTATGAGACGAGATGAGAATCTATTTTATTCCTAGCATCTTTGGGATAGTTATGCAAATATTTACTATGTTCTCTGCTGGAAATCAAGATAAGATATTTATGTTAATGTTTTATGTCGAAAATACACGTGCTCATTCATAGATATAAAATATTTTGCATCTGTTTAGTCTCTTTGGTTTCAAAACCAGAAACGAAAAAGGGCTCTCAAAAATATACTTTAGCTTGATATTGAGATATTTTCGATTACACAAGATTTAATTTGCACAAATCTGTGATATACCCATTGGCAAAAACTGTAGAAAAAATGAATAATTTAACAAATATCTTTGGATAATATCGAAACAAACATACCAGTCCACGTTGAAATTGCATTTTCATAACAAAGTAAAGTCATTGAAGCTGGCAAATTAAACTAAAACACGTGAACTTCACCAGGGATGTAAAGGTAACGTTTAGGGAAAATTTGTTTACCACCAATAAAAATGAGAGCTACAAAACGCATTTTATAACTTGTTTATGTCAAATTTAACTCATTAAACTCAGATTAACTCAAATTTAGGATACAGTTTTTTCAAACAAATAAATTCTGAAATGCAATGTTCTCGTAGAAGACTGAGCAAGTCAGCTTCATAAAATATCTATACTTTCATAAACATGGGCAAAACTTTTTATGTTTCTGTTAGGTATTATGGAGTGTCGTATATACAAAATGCAGCTATATCGCAGTGCCGTCCGAGTCCAACATTCAGATACTCGCCAAAAATCATTGCCACATTTGTTGTTGCAGTTGTCTGTGTTTACGAGGTAAGTAAGGCAAAAGGAAAAGGAGTTCCGAAAAGAAGTAATGTTTAGCTTCAATAAATAAATTCAACCTTTTAGCTTGTTTCTTACTCTTGTTCTATTTAAACACGTCCCTATAAATAAATCAAGGGCACTTCCGTAAATGGATTAAATGATCCCTGTTCTCAAAATGAATTTTCTCTCGTCAAAGAACAGGTTTTTTCAGTCGATTTGGTTTGTCAAAATTACATGTGTTTTAAAAGACCAAGAGTCATATCATTTGTTCTTTACAGTTCTTAGGAATGCATACATGTACATATGGTATTTTTCTTTCAGATGGGGTTTGTTTTACTCCTCCGATTCTCTTCACTTCTGAAAAATGCCTATATTATTATAGACAACTATGAGAAAAACACAACGTCAACATTTTATGTACAGGGAAGACTCTTTCTGGAAGTGACAACAGGTACGAATATATGTAATGATAATAAAAAAAATACCAATCAATGGCCAAATTACAATACCAAAGTAAAGTAAAATCTTTGAAAACTGACACATAAGGTGAAACACGTGAACTTCCAACAGGGAAGTAAGGCCGGACGCTCCGGAAAAGTAAGCACCTCCCTTTTACCTAATTTATACCGCCAAGTGTATAATAAAAATTGAGAAAAAAGAACAGGGAACTATTGGACGGGAACTATATCAAGAATAATTTTGGCTACAGAACCACATCATACTTATCAAAAGTTTTGTGATTACGGTCATAAAACTTTTTTGAAACCCTTGATATGCCTAGAGTTGCAACATCGCTGTGTTAGCAATTTATCTTTATGCAGCTTATTTCGTTGTATAAAATTCTCGTAGTGGGAATAATCTCTACATGGCGTATTCTTCATATAGAATATATGGTAAAGACAAACGGGAATAAGTCACTAGTACAACATTTCTGTTCGAATTTTAACACTGGGGTGTTTGTTACATTGGAAGAAAATAACAAGTACTAGTATAACGTACAAATATGTTATTTCTATTGTCAATTTTTCTTTTCTATGCAGCAATATAACTGCTTCTCTTGCTTATGGTGTATTTGATTCACAATTAATACGTTATGGTAGAGTCGCTACCTATTACGGGAACTTTATACAACGAAGCAAGATGCTTAGATATAAATTCTTGACCCGGGAATATTGCAAGCCTAGGCTTAACAGAAGGTGCATACTTTTCCCGAGCACTCGGCCTCATATGTGTGGTGGCAGTTCATGTGTTTGATCTTTTTTGCTATCTTCTATATATTTTAACTTTTCGTTGAGTTTGTGATTTGGACATGGATTAGTATGTTTGTTTTCGATTTATTAATTGCAAACAACAGGTGTTGATTTCTCATTGTCTTTTTTTACCGCATGTTGTTCGTGCTATTTGTTGTTTTGCTGATTGACAAGAAGGTAAAAATAATTTTCTGTTAAATTAGATGCCCAGTTGCATAATTCACCTATTTACATCACACTGCGTCGAACAATCCAGCTTCAAATCACATTCGGGATTATCCTAAGACTGAGAAATTTGCTAGATAGATTGATGAAGTTCGGTGTTTTTTGGTTCTCGAGCCAAAAAAATGGCGCTTCGATATAAGCGAAATAAAGTTAGACTTTAACGTATTTCACTCTTTATAAAACTGCTATGATCAACTAGGCCACAGAAAAAGTTGAGTTGAATTGAACAATGGTGTTTAACGTCCTAGTTGAGAATATTTCATTATATTGAGACGTTGCCAGCTATAAGCGAAGGTGCAGATTTTTTTCCTGTGAGTTGTGCTGATGACATTATACAGCAGGGTTCTTTATCGTGGCAAGCCTACCAAGACACGGGACCTCGTGAGAAAGAATCGTGACTTTCAGTTCGTAATACCCTATGGTTGGCGACAGAACAGTCACTACCCACATTCTAGTCTTGGGTCAGCCCCGGTCGGGGTTCGAACCAACCACCTTCAACTTACGGAGCGAGCAATATACAAAGTGAGCTATCGCAGTTGTTGCGACAGACAAGACACTCCTGATATATTACACAACAAATAATCGATAAGAAGAAACGAGAAAAGTAACCAAATTCAAAACACGTATTTTCTTTAAAAAAATATTAAGGTTGTCAAAATCTTGGTATATATATATAATATATATATATTAATATAATATATATATATATATATATATATATATATATATGATTGTATCAAGTAGAAATCGGTCAAAATCTCCATGTCAACATTTTAAGTATTGTGACGTAACAGTAACGACGTCATCATTATACAGCGTTAATGCCGTGAAACAGGCACTTGTGCACATTTATCCACCACACAGCAACATGGAGGAAGATATTTTTATACAAAAAAACAAATTAATACTAATTATACTACGTGAGACATAAGGCCCCTATATTGTTAGAATTTCTGATAATTTTTGTAAATTCAAGTAGTTTTGCACGCATTTACAATCGAGTAATACATAAATAGCTATGTCATAAATGACATCATAGCTTTGGTAGTTGTTAGAATTTTTAATAAAATGTTGCAAAAAAATAGACAGTGAATTTGTATATATTTTAAAGACAAAAATGTTGTTGAGAAAATTTGAGATTGTAACCAATTTCTACTTGATACAATCACATATTTATATATCTAACATATATTTTAGGAAAGTTCACTCCTTTTTATTTTACCTGTTATAGTACACATTGCACAGCGCTAGACGGCTGTTTCGGGATACATTTCGTCATCAATAGTGCTTTAACCATAATTTTGAAACATTTTTTAATTTTTTTTTCAGTTAGTGGAACTGTTGCATTAGCGTTATCAACATTGATAATTTCTTATCACGTATTTAACATCCTCCGAAATTATCGTGACCACTTGCAACGTCTATACAAAGGCGATTACTCACAACTGTCAACGAAAATGTGGAACATGTCTGCATCAGAAACCATGGTAATATACTATCATTTTGGATATTATATAACAGTGTTAATTGTACAGCACTAGACGGCCGTTTTGGGGTACAACTACTTTTCAGTAGTACTTTGACCAACATTTTGAAACCATATTCTTTTCAAGGTGTTGAAAAACATCTAAAGAATATAAAATAATTTTAACTCATTCAGCTAAGGAAATATAAGAAAGTATACGTTTTTGATTATATTTAAAAAAAAAAAAGAATTATGAATTCACTGTTAACTTATTCATATATGCTTATTTAGGTACGCCCTGACGCTTGAATTAACATGTCAATGAACTGGTATATGGCAAATCTAGGTTAAAAGTATTTATGAATTTTAATCACAACAAAATGACATTTATTCATAGCTCCACGAAAATTGGACGCCGCTTCCGAAAATAAATAATTCTAACGTAATGTTATCTTCAATTTTAGACATACAGTTTACATTATGCTGGAATACAGATAGCAGTTCTTCTTTTTGGTAGGTTACTTTTGATATTTTTTAATAGCAACTACCTCTAAACAAAGTAGGATAATAGGGAATAAAATGAGAGCTACTTAAAAAAAATAGAAATAGAAGGGATAATCTTGTAAATGTAAAGCACCTTCTTGATTACTATCAGGCAATCAAGAACGTGTCACAAGAAAACCAATAAGCGAAACAAAACAAGAAAAAATATATTGGAATTACTGTTTATAAACTTCTTTATACTTACAAAGGAACCACTGCGGTAGCTCAATTGGCAGAGTGCTCGCTCTATAAGTGGGAGGTCGTGAGTTTGAATCCCGACCGGATCTGACCCAAAACTTGAAAGTGGGTAGTGGCTGTTCTTTAGCCACGCACTCGGCATTACGAAATGAAAGTCACGTTTTTTTCTGTGGAAACTTACAGTAAAGAGGTCAAGTGTCACTGCAGGATTCGTATGATAAGGAATTCTGTTGTATAATGTCATCAGCGCAACACATAGGCAAAATTTGTCCGCTGTCCTCTATACTGATTAGTATGTTTGTTTTTGATTTATAAACAGTTATAGGTTTCATTGATCCATCTTTACTTTTTGGAAATGGAATACGTTACAACATGTACTTGGCCACAAACTTACGGAAATAAAGAAAACATGAAATGAATACATACCGAAACCAGTAGGTATACAGCCTCCGACTTCAGATTTAATTTGGGCAATCACTTAATGAAATCAGAAACAAGCATACTATTTTATGCAAATCGCAATTCAGAAGAAAAGTAAAAACTTTGAAATTGACAAGTTAGGTTAAACATGCGAGTTTCCACCAAAGAAGTGAGGCCGGGTGCTCCGGAAGGGCAATCACCTCCTGTTTAGCTACCTATACAGGCTAGCTAAAAATGAGAAATTGGTATCCAGTGGTTTAGTTTAACTGCATTTTCAATTATTGAAAAGAACATAACACAGTAATAAGATTAACTTGTGGCTTATTTACTTTGTAGGATACATTGTATTGGTACTTGTGATTTATGTCATTGGCTTAATATTAGCCTATCTTTTAATACTACCGTTTATGGGCTTGGTACCATCATGGTTACTCCAGCCATTTTATGCTATTGTGTAAGTATCATTATAAAAATAATGCTACTAGAAAACGATTATTGTGTTATTTGTATGTTTAAATTCTCAATTTAACGAAGCAGGTTGCTTGCAAATAAATTGCTGACTCGGGAATATTGCAAGCCTAGGCTTATCAAGGCCGTCAAAAAGTTTTATGCCCATCATCACAGTATTCTTGATAAGTTTGATGTCTCTGCGTTCAGGATTGCCATGGATATATTTGACGTTGCATAGTTTCATGTTCCTTTCACACAATTTAGATTACATACGTGGCGGGTGTGGCTGGTTAAATAGGAGGTGCTTACCCTTCCTGTGCACCCGCCTCACTTACCTGGTGGAAGTTCACGTATCTAACCTGACTTTTCAGTTCCAAAGTTTTAACTTTGCTTCTAGATTGCGATTCGGACATGAACTAGTATGTTGGTTTTGAATCATATTTCACTGTACCCAGTATAATGTCTTACCAAATGATGGCGAGGAAAGTGCCATATGAATGGCTATGTGTTGAATCTGGAGGTATCTCAGTACTAATATCCCATTACCTTCCGCATTGGTCAGAAATAAACTCTATCCATCGTTCGTCTTTGTCCTCCTTCATCTTTCCAATCCTTGGAACACCGTCACTGCTAAAGAGGTTGAGACCTCTGTTGCTAATGTGATAATATGTTATAATTATCTGCTTCTGTAATTTTAAAATTCCCAAAAAAAAGAATGAGTTGTGCTTAATCATTCATAGTATTTTCTTAGGTGGATTTGGTACAAAACAATTTGGTCTGTGTTCTCATTTAAACATCAAGCCTGTCTATAAAGGCCACCAATCTAGTAATCTATAAAAATCATCATTGGTAAAAATGAACACAAATATGATTCGCAATTTATATGGTTTCGAGGCTGTTCATCATTACATACTTTGATTAAAAAACAATCGTCAATCTTAAAAAACCAAGTAGATGTCTGTAGCCTTTTGAGCATAATTATGAACAAAAGTAGTAAAATTTACTATTATAATTCATTGTATACCGAATCATTTTAAGTGTATCACAATCGATTTTTTAAATTTCAGACCTATATGGTTAATAACTACGCTATTGTTCTACATACAAAAGTATATATGTCACAAGCTTCTTTTGGACCAGACAAAAGTAGACAAAAAAGATGGCCATGAATGCAAACCATACCAAGTATTGGCAGTTGATAACAGGTTTGTACATGTTACAATATAATCCATATGAAGGGACAATGGTGGCCATTTGATTAATTCGATAGCCTTTAAATCCACGGCGTCTCATCGCTATTGATATGATCGTAAGAAATAAACTATATTTACGGGAAGCCTCTACTGGCTTGGTACCAGTATAATGGCCGGAGTCATGATGTTGAACTGCGACAATTTCAGGCGAATGTTCTGTCATCCTAAAGGTCGCCATTAGCGAGTTTGATCGCAAGTAATTATAAAAAATGGTATTTATATTACGGTAAGTCTTTTCTGTTTTGGTACCATTATAGTGGCCGGAGTAGTCCTCGATATTTCTATGCGACATTGCAATCGATTGTTCTGTCACCCTTATGGTCGCCATTAACGAGAACTGACACAAAACTGGTCTTAAAAGTAAATAAAAAAAAACCAAAGGAATTTGCCACATTATTAATGATATCGCTTAACACGGTTTTGTGGTTTTTTTTTTAGAAAACATGCAGCTTTAATATTTACTAGTATTCTAGGAGACGTTATTTCTGTACAAAAAACATTTTAAATGGTTGTTATGTGATTTGTATGTGTATACTGTCAAATTGACGTTTTATTCATGTGACTCTTAAGTATTCATTTTTTGTGGGATCCAAATCACTACAATTTAAAATTTATATCAGCAATCTCAAAACATGCACATTTTGAAACAATTCAGACCGAACTTTATAATTTCAATTCGAAATGTACAATCAAAAGTCTTAATTTGTTATTTACAGGAAAACCTACCACAACTTTTCTTACTTTTTGTTTTTCTTGTACATAATTTTGGGAGCATATAAAAGCTTTGAGAGAATTACCAAAGGTATAGTTCTGGGGACCTTCTTCTTAGCCAGGATGGATAGAAGTGCTTTAATGCAAGGTTTTGAGAATAAGGATAACGGTATGTTAATCTTTATATAATAAAATTGTATCTTAAAACACTGCAGTAAAACATGCTATTGCCACATTTATATAAAGTCAACCTGTGCATTGAAGCCACTATTTCAAGCTCCCTGCAACCTTTTATAAACAAAACAGAACGTATATAAATATAAAGACCACTCATGCAGACAACTGTAAATTTACAATTACAGCTGCACAAACTACCACATACCAATTTAGATAATTGCATTATAATGGTCCTTTGTCTCGTATTTCAACGAAAAAAAATCTTTGTATAAAGGTAAGTTGCCCACTAATTTATTTGCTTTCAATCCTCTTTGGTTAATATTGCAACTAGAAAAAAACCCTTGGTGTTAAGACCACATCCCCGTTAAGATTTCTGTATCAATGCCCGTTTGCTGATTTCAAGACAATTCTAATGAAGATCACCTATCCATTTAGGTGATTTGGTTCATTTTTCACAGGACCATAATCACTAATTTAAGACCACCTGGCCATTAGGACAATTTGTTTTAAACCCCCTTGTGACGCCAGCGAAATAATATGAGGTTTCATATTTTATGTGACAATACAGAAATAAATATATGAAATAACGCAAACAAAATCAGAAAAAATATCTTATTGTATTTAGAAAACTATAAAAAATATATTTAGGAAAATTTACAAAAATCAACTTAATTTTGTTTCAGGTTACATGGCATACATTTGTTTTCTAAAAATGGAGTTAACCCACTGCCATCCCGTACTTGTTACATTCTGTCACTTGATGAACAAAGTCAAAGAAAGAGAAACCAGAAACTTGGCGTCTGTTGATACATCAGCGCCATCTACTTCCGCTGCTAATCGTGCCATTTCCAGGTATCAGTCGCAAGTGTCCGCCAGTGCGTATGATAGACAAATACGGAACAAGTGGTTAAAGTGTTATACCCTGGTTAGAAATCCTAGCGTAGCTCATATGTGTAAACGGTGTCTTAATCAGAAAAGCTCAATTTGAATTTGTTATCTGTTTTAACTGAACTGATTAAGTGAAATTAGCTTTTATGTCACCAGTTATATAGGAGTTCTGTAAACACTCAAATACATTCCAACTCACTGATACTAGTATAAAAATTCGGATATATTGAACTTTGAATTCAATATTCGTTATCAACGCCCTCAAAATGTTTTACTATCGTGCCGATAAGCATGATTTCTCCAAAATTATCCAGGATATATTCATATTTGTATTTGACGTTCCATAGTTCAATGTATCTTTCATTCTTAATTTTGATAACACAGATGTCGGCAACGAGGTAGTTACACATCTGTGGTACCCTGCTTCCTTTCCTTTGAGGAAGTTGATATGTTTAACTAAATTTTCCAGTTTCTACCAGTTTTTACTTTGTTTCTCATTTATTGTGATTGGAGCCATGCCCGGTGCATTCCATTTTTGTTGTATTTGTTTGATAAATATTTTTTTAATTTTTAATACCAATTCATTTTGTAATATTATCATTTTATTCTTCCTTGTGTAAAAAAGGACTAATGATATTGTCGCCCAGTCAAGTTGTTTTCATTGATATCGGTGCGATCCGGTGAAAGAAATCCGAGTATAAGGAAGAATGGACCAACCTTCGGCAAGCTTTCTACATTAGGATCTGCACAATCGTAGTGAAACCAAAGGCAATGGGCGTTGTGATCCTAAAGTAGTACTTTAGACCAGTTGCCAAACGAGGGTCCCTCTGAAACTGAAATAGCATAATAATAGGCTATAACCAAAGCCAGACATGTGTATATAATTTTTTTGAATTGATATCTTGGATATTGTGAATACTGTAGATAATTTTATTACATTAAAAACCAAATACATTGTTTGTTATAATCGCACATCCTTCCTTTTTATGCCAACTTTTCGCTCTACAATTTTGAAATTTTTCTTATCTTTACAAACATTAATCGTTGTTTATTTTAGAGATTCATATATTTTATGTTAATGCTTTTTTGTTTTTGGTATTATATGCAATACAGGATAAATCCAGGTTTGAAAACCATCTTTTAATATAGCTTATATTTGGAGACCAAATGTCAAGAATAGGAAATGTGGCATCTTTAGCAAATAATGACACCAAGTGACAAAAAAAAAAATCATAATTACTAAAACGTTTTTAGAGACTTTTAGCCACTTTTTGCACACATTACCGACTAACAATTTTTCTTGAGTAATATTTGGCTAATTTAAAATGTCCGCTTCCCAAATCTTATTTCAAAAAATCTGCGCAAAATAAAAAAGGTAGAGATGTTAGACATGGAACATTTTTTTCAGTTTGTAGTAAAATGCAAAATTTTATGGATAGTGCAGACATTTTAAAATAAAATTTTCAGCAGTGATTAATTATGTGACTCGAAGAAAATTGTTATGGTTGGTAAAAGGCAGCTAGTCTCTGCAAACTGGTTTTGGTAATAATGAATATCATTTAATATACATGTATATAAAGGTATATGACAAAAGTTTGAATGTATTGATTGATAACATTTAAAAAATGGTCAATGGAAAGATTTTCTATACCTTAAGTTAAGCAATCTATTTTTGCATTAAAAATGAATGTGTTTATAAAAAAATAATACAAATGTTATAAGTATGAAATGATTTTTAAAATGATATCTTATATCCCTGAATATATAAGGATTTAACAAAATAATTTAGATATAAATTTGCCAAATTTTAGGTGATAAAAACTTAGTAGAAAAATGATTTTAAAACTTATGTTTGTACATATAAAGTGTAAGCTGTTTTCTTTTCCATGTCATTTAAAAAGTCAACATTAATAGATGTTATCTTTACACATAAATATATTTACACTCGTCAAACTTTACATAGCAAGAACGACAATAATGTGGTAATCATAGACATCAGTTGTCTCCCTTGTGTCACCAGTTCGTTTATTCATGACATTTATATTTGTGAGAAATGTTTAATGGTTAACATATTTTTAATTCTTATGTATATTTTTGTTGAAATAAAATCAATGCTTTTTTGGAAAATATATTTTGTCGTTGTTTAAGTTTTATGGTCGTCATCACAATATTCTTGACAAGTATGATGCCTCTGTATTCCAAATTGCCCTGGATAATAATCCTTTCATTCACAATCTATTTCACACGTCGTGGCTGTAGCTAGTTTAACAGGAGGTGCTTACCCTTTCAGGAGCACCAGGCCTCACATTCTTGTATAGAAGTTGGCGTATGTAACCTTATTTGTCAGTTTTTCGGATATGGATAGGTATGTTTGTTTTGATGATGTTATTGACATGCTGATTTTACTGTCCACACATGTATCAAGTTGGAGTATCATTATTGTTGTAACGTATGCTACATACACATCTGCAATCATTTCAGCTGATTGTGGTTTAGTACTCCACTGAAGAGAAAAATACTTTTTATTCACGAGTTCTATCAACTTGTGACCGTTTTCTTTGTACTTATGTTAAACGTTTTCATATTTGTAATACATGCTTTTTATTTTCAAATGAGTTTTTTTAGGAACTTCTACCTTTAAAATGTTTAGGGGACCTTCAATAGAGCTGCATATAGTATAGCCACACCACTGGACCTTTATATTTTACAAAGTCGGTTAGTTACAAACAGTGGTCTAAATATTTTCTTGTTTTTTCCTTTTTACCGTTTTATCATTAGTTGTTTTAGTAGCGTGCTTGCTTTGGTTAGTTAGCAGTACATGTTTTTCCATTGTAAATTTATTTTATTTTAGACGTTAGGCATTGGTGCTTTTGTATGGATTACTATGGCAAAGCAGATGTCCAATATTCTATGAAATACCAGTGTCTTTTCGTTAAAACAATTCAATTACAGTTTCGTTTTTCAGGTCACCCAAGTTAAGCTGGCATCTAAGTATGTTTAATTCCAGAGGTTCCATCAATTCCGGAACTTACCAGCCAGAATTTGAAGGGAATAATTATGACAGGGTTCCTAATACGAAAACTATACAACAAACCAAAAACAAATAAACTATTGATTTTGGAATATCGCAAGCCTAGGCTTTTCAAGGCCATCAAAATGTTTTATGGCCGTCATCACAATATTTTTGATAAGTATGGTGTCTTTATATCCAAGGTTATCCTGGATATATTTGACTTCCCATAGTTTCTTTTACTTTCATTATCAATTTTGATTAAACACGTGGTGGATGTAGCTAGCGAAACAGGTGATGATTACCCGGCCTCACTTCCTTAATGGTACGTCACGTGTGTAACCCAATTTGCTAATATCAAAGCTGAACCTTTGCTTTTGGATTGTGCATTTCATATTTGATATGTTCGTTTTTTATTGCTTTATATTAAATAATATTGAGGGTTATAGTAAGCTAGCTCATAATATTGTAAATAAACAGAGAACAGTATTATATACTTTAAGTCGGTTGTGATCCCTGGTCATAATAAACTGCACAACAAATTGATATGAAAGCAGCTTAATAACATGTATTTAGGTGAAAAACCATAATGCACACATACTATGAGGCTGACCAAGATAAAAACAACAAAAAGCTAGCATTTAAAATATTTTTCTCGTACATACAAAATTTTTATTGATATTTCATTTTATAAACACGATTTCTTGAATTATACGCGATGGGTTTTCTGATGCAACATGGTGTACAATCTGGTTCAACTGACTATGCAAGACCATTACAATGATGTGGTAAATACCTGTTGATAGCATAACCAGCTGCTTTTGAAAAATAAAGTTTTGAAACTATGGCGGACCCAAAAGGGGTGTTGGTTTCGGAGGTAAGAGTCCCCTTTATATCTGTCCATAATATTATGTGTGTCACTTGTTATGATTACAGGACCTTTTTATGCTATATTTCACAATTTTTCTTTGGAACCATCCCCCCCCCCCCGACTCTCATTTTGGCACCTAAGAAGTCGGCCATGTTGCAGATCTACTATTGGAGTCTTAGTGAACTTGCACTTCATGCATTTGAAAAGTGACAAAGCAGCCTTTAAAAAAACATATAATGATTAAGTTCAAACATAACAATCCATGTCCAAATCACAATCAAAGGTCAAAGTTCAAACTTTGAAACGGCAAATTAAGTTAATCACGTGAACATCTTTCGGGACTGTGAGACTGGGTTAGAAAGAGTAACCCTGAACTGTTTAGCTAGCCAAACCCACCACATGTAAAATCAATTCAGGTTGAAAAAAAATATGGAATTATTGAACATTGATTATATATGTAGGGCAATTGTGGATACGGGGCGTGCAGCAGTCCAAAATTGCCTAGGTCCAAGGTCCGGGGCCTATTGGTTTTACATTGTGGCACTTGATATTTAAACTGTACAAGTCCAATGAACCTGCAATTTTTATGAGAATAATACTACGATTTTGCTAACGTCCATATCGGCCTTTCAATGATGATATTCTACTTTCAAAACTTAATGTCCTAGACCTTTTATTATAAAACATAACTTTGAACCCTGGAGTCATCTGTAGATTAAGCTCCTACCAATCTTTAATCATTTATTAAAAAAGTCTAACTTAATATTTGGTGAGAATACATTTTTGTAGATATTGGAAGTGAGCTTATATTCAACAGTATGGTCACAAGATATTACTATGACCAAGTATACTCCCTCAAAGTATTTCCTTAGGTGATTTTGGTAAAATATAGTTTTGTCCTTTGTGTTTATTTTTAACATCTTGGAAAAAAGTTTTGGTTTCATAATTTTGGTCCAAGCACTACTGATGAAAAATTGTATTCTGAAACTTGTATAATATTTACAATAAATAATTTTTTCGCTCTCTGCACCAATGTCCATGAAGGTTTATTTCACAAAATGCAATTCAGATGACAATATAAAAATTTACAAACATTTTATACATATACACAGAATAAATAAGAATAAAATATAAAATTGCTCATCAAATTTACACTGAGGTATATAGAAAACAATTACTATCACAAATAACGAGCTCAGAAAGCTGCAAAAATTTTTTGCGGGTCGGGATGAAAACAGAAAAATTACATTTAAATTGAACGTTATTTGTTAATACTTCACAAAAATTGAACAAAATGTTAAAATATATACATTTGGTCCATGTCCAATCCACAATCCAAAAGCAAAGTCAAAACTTTATAAACTTGAATTAAACATTTAAACTTCCACCAGGGAAGTGAAGTAAGGGTAGAAAACTCCTAGCTACACTTGTAATGTGTGAAACAAAAATGGAGAATGAAAAGAACCTGGAACTATGGAACATCAAATATACCCAAGACTATTTTAGATATAGAGGCATTGAACATTATTTGAAAAAAATCTTTGAGGTTCCACTGTATAGAGATATTTTAAAATTGCATCAAAAACATTACAAAATTTTGAATGAAGTATTGTTTCATAATTAAAATAAAATTGGCAGATTCATTAAAAAGTTCAATTTAATTTTAAATAAACCTTTAAAACAAGGTTTCTAAATATGAAAATGAATTAATTTTCTTAAATGCACTGGATTCTATGCATAAATGAAATATACATTTTCATGATTTCAATAAAAATTATTTGAATCATAAAAATTATCAAGATTTCATAACAAGAGTTCTTCATAACAGTACATTATACACCTGTAACATGTTTGTCCACATGTAGATGTCCTTGTGTATTTATTAGATTATTAAAGTAAAACACGAATATAACAAACACACTTAAACGAATACAGGGATAGAACGAAGTCAATTATTTGGCCCGACTGATTCTCTATATAAGTCTATATATAACAATATAACAAAGTTGCTTTATAACAAAGTTAAAAATAGAGCTATGGCTCGTTATAAACGTGTTTTACTATACATACTATTTTGCAATTTCCTTGCAACCAACATACAGCACAGACAGACCAACATCATTATAACGCAAATCACGCTTGTATAGGTAACAGACATTGATCTGTCCGCTTGACCTTTCATAAGAAAAAAATATAGATAGGACAGCTGAACCAACATGTGGGTAGTGTAAGAATTCACAATTAATAAATACACACAGTATAAACTTGCACCTTTGGCAGACAGGGTTCATACAAACATTTGGACTCCAAATTTAAAGACTTTTTATGGTCTTTTCAGTGTCTTGTTTGCAAATTTAAGGCCTAATCAGAGGGACCATTTTAGCAAACAAATATTGGTGCAAAGGCAATGAAATCAATTACTTGCATGTCAATAGTAATGACACTTGAATTTGAGGTTGAAATTAGGCATTCAAGAGGGCCAGTTACCTTTAAATTGCTTATTTCAACGCAACTTATCAATTAATCACTTAATTTAATAATTCAAACACCCAACTGGCCAAATTCAAGGGCCTTTTAGGGCCTTTTGATAAATTCAAGGGCTTTTTAGGATCAGACTTGTTTTTAGGATCTTTTTAGGGCAAACCTCAAAATTTAAGGACTTTTCCAGGCCTGTACAAACCCTGGCAGATAATTTCAGGTTAATGCTTTCCTCACAGTCTAAAACTCTCTACTTCAACTATTGATTTAATTTACGGACATGTATTTGAATTCTGTGTTTCCAATGATGCAGGCCAAAATAAACACTAACTTGATTTTCATATATTTACAATTGCGATATCTTTCCTTCAATAAAGTATTTGATCTACTATATTTTGCAATTTCATAAAAACAATGCTCCACGTGCTCCATTATGATGTCAGATGTCAAATGCTCTCGTTGACTGACAGGAGCTGACCCATTTTTATGAGAAGGGGTACCAACATTGTATTTCAAAATTGTTTTCAAATAACATGGAAAATGTAAGGCGGCAATAGATTAATTTTATAAATATTGTAAATATAAGAAATAAGGTAATTTTCAATGTCTTTATGAACTTGCAAAGTATAATGGTCTGTCTCAAATATCATAAAAAGTGAAGCCTTTTATGGAAAAATTTGAGACAGCCGATTATACTTTGCAAGTTCATGAAGACATTAAATAAATAAATGTTTTTATTCAAATCAAGGGTCAAGCGGACAGGTCACTGTTGTTTGCCTATACACAATTGTAAAATATAAATATTTTGATTTTCATGTCACAATATCACATTGAATGAAGCCATTTTTAAGCTTGAAAACTCAATACAGCACAAATAAAGCAATATTGGCGAAAACACAACATAGCCTGGTTCATAAAAATAATTTAACCCTAATATTAAACACAAAAGCTGATACCCATAACAGGAGAAGGGCGTTAGTCCTTAATTCTGTACCAGGTGGCCGAGTGTCCTATTAAAACATTGGCTTACTAAATACAATACCTCTCCCTACCTAGATTCAAAACTTACCCAGGCATATGATTGTGTAATAAAATTTGCAACTAGCAGAATTTTCTATTGACACTCCAGTTTCCTCTACTTTACCATAACAGACTGCCTGGATTTAAGCAAAACCATTGACCACCTTTTACTCCGTAATGGCAGGATTAGAGTAACTATTTTCACTCTAGATGTAAATTAGGAGAAATAGTGAACATTAAACAAAAATCTAGCACTTATTAAAAGAAATGTTATCTATCATAAAATATTCAAATTTTAGAATGAATCACAATGCTCATGGAAACAAATCATAACAAAAACAACATATAATATATACAGTTTATAAATAACATTTCTGTTAGCACTTTTAAAACTTAATATAATAATAAAAATGCTCGAATTAAATAATTCTGATGCACTTCCATCTTTTAAAGTCCATCAATAGCCTAATTATCAATCTAAACAAGAGCTTACAGATGGAAAAAATTTAATTTATCAGGTTCACTCGACTGAAATTGGGAAAATAAGTTGACACAAAACTGTCACCAAATGTCTTCCCCTCTTTCTCTTGCTTGCTAATTACAGCCATTGGTTTAAGAAGAGCAACACTAAATGCCAACAACGATTGTTTGTTTGTTAACAACATCAAGTTGGGATAGGCAAACAAAAAACCTCTCACTTGATCTCGGAGTACATTTTAATGTTTTTTGCCTATAGCCTTTATGACACTATTCATTTATGATCATGTAACAGTAATAGTAACAAAACCCTGAGACTGGACTGCTGTGCATAACACAACCTTATTTTAGGTTCACTGAACCTTTAACACATAGAAACTGCATGAACGGAATCATGAATTATCACATGGTGTAGCACAATTTTAAAGAAACTGCATGTACTAAATCATGAATCATGAATTATCTCCCCTCTCTGCACAGGCAACACTATTTTAAGGAAAGTCAATGTACTAAATCATGAATTATCTCCCTTTTGCACACGTTACACAATTTTAAGGAAAGAGCATCCAATAAATCTTGAATTATCTCCCCTTCTCACATATAACAAAATTTTTAGGAAATAATCATGTATTAATTCATGAGTCATCTCCCTTTAATTTGTGCATGTAACACCAGGTTTATGAAAGAGTATAGATCAAATCATGATTATTTTCCTTTCTTGCACCTAAAATGTGTTGAAGTAGGCGTGTACTCTGGAGGTTATCTCCCTTTCTTACAGGTTACACAGCAGTTTATACCGTAGAAGTCATGATCACAGACTTTATGTTCTATAACTAAATGACACCAGTTATACTTGTCTTGACAATCAGTTGTTACATCTGAAAAACAAAAGACAAAATATAACAAAACTAGAACTGTCTCTTGAGAGCCAAATACCGCTGCTCCCAACATTTAATGTTTTCCTGTGAACTTGACCTTTTAAAGGATATGATCTTGGTTCGAGGTCATGACACATCCTCGGACCATGGAGATTATTCATGTGAAGTTTTATGACAGTCGTCTGAAGCATCTATGAGATATGGCCCACAATTTTACACGGACAGACAGATGGACAGAAACAGATGGACAGAAAGATATATACCCCCTCAAACTAGTGGGAAGTGTGTGTGTGTGTGTGTGTGTGTGTGTGTGTGGGGGGGGGGTTATAAAAAAAAACATACAAATTTAATCCATGTCCAAACAAAATCCTAAAGCAAATTAAAATTTTTGAAACTAGCAAGTTAAGTCAAACATGTGAACTTCCACTTGGGAAGCGAGATTGTTTCCTCTGGAATGGTAAGAACCTCCCCTTTACAGAGTTACTCCCATCATGGGTGTAAACATAAATGAGAATGAAAAGAACATGAAACTATGGGATATCAAATGTATTTTGGGTAATTTTAAATAATCAATAAAAAAATTTCTCCCAGTAATTTTTTTCTACATTACGGAAACACAAATTTTTAAACCCACAAAAATTTTACAGTTAATCTTTTTCATTCACAATGGAAAGAGATATATTCCACCATACCTTTGTTGTCTAAGAGCACATGGGCCAGTATTGCAGGGCTGTGTGGATACAGGCTGAGTTTTGTTATCACACCCAGTCACTGTGTCACCTACCTTGTTGTCTTAGAGCACATGGACCAGAGTTACAAGGCTGTGTTGATATAGGCTGAGTTTTGTTATCACACCCTGTCACTGTGTCACCTTCCTTGTTGTCTTAGAGCACATGGACCAGTCTTGCAGGGTTTTGTGGTTATAGGCTGAGTTTTGTTATTGCACCCTGTCACTGTGTCACCTACCTTGTTGTCTTAGAGCACATGGACCAGAGTTACAAGGCTGTGTTGATATAGGCTGAGTTTTGTTATTGCACCCTGTCACTGCGTCACCTACCTTGTTGTCTTAGAGCACATGGGCCAGTATTGCAGGGCTGTGTGGATATAGGCTGGGTTTTGTTATCACACCCTGTCACTGTGTCACCTTCCTTGTTGCCTTAGAGCACATGGACCAGTCTTGCAGGGTTTTGTGGTTATAGGCTGAGTTTTGTTATTGCACCCTGTCACTGTGTCACCTACCTTGTTGTCTTAGAGCACATGGACCAGAGTTACAAGGCTGTGTTGATATAGGCTGAGTTTTTATTATCGCACGCTGTCACTGTGTCACCTACCTTGTTGTCTTAGAGCACATGGGCCAGTATTGCAGGGCTGTGTGGATATAGGCTGGGTTTTGTTATCACACCCAGTCACTGTGTCACCTACCTTGTTGTCTTAGAGCACATGGACCAGTATTGCAGGGCTGTGTGGATATAGGCTGGGTTTTGTTATCACACCCTGTCACTGTGTCCCCTCTAACATTCACACATTTAACAGTTCTCTTCTGTTTTCCATCACCACAGCTTGATGAACACTGTAATTAATAAATTAAATAGAAAATAAATTAATAAACTTTCAGAAGGCACAGTAAAATTAGAAGATAAATGTTTTGCATTTAAAGAACCTGAGATCAAGCTTAATATTTTGAGTGAGGGCTCAAATGAGGGATTGCCGGTCAGGCCCACAATGTTCGGACAAAGGCCTATCATGCTTGAATTACACAAAAAAAAGAATGAAAACTCTGCCTGAATTATGCCATTTAATGACGTCACTGATACTAGCACGTAATTAGATCCTGTGATGCTGCTTTGGTACCATGATGTGAATTGAAGTCTACATGGCAAGTCTTGCGTTTTGAAAAATTGGTTAGAGTAATTGTAATTTATACCCAAGTCAAGATTCTGTCACATATTTTGAGGTGGTCAGTCCTGGTGAAGGAAACTGGAGTGCCCAGTGAAAAAGCCTTCTAACCTACAGCAAGAAAATTTAAAAAAAAAACAAAACTAATAACCTTCTAATAAAATCACAATAGCTGATGTTTAAGACAGTTTTTCTGTAAAAACGACATAATTTTGGGATGTTAATGTTTTCCATAAGGTTCCATACAAACTATGTGATGTATTGACAATAATGGAACAAGAATTAAACTGGTTATAATCGAGATTAAAGCTATTGGTGGGAGGGGATTATAAAGGTCATTGCTATTGTGGAGTTTATTGCACTTTTAAGCAAACTAAAGGCAAATAGATTTGAATTGACATATAAATGTCTAGCTCTTAAGCTCATTTACTTACAGTTTCAATTTATGGCATTTTATACTTATATATATAATATATATATATAATATATCATACATTCATACAGGGCATGCATGTGTCATTGTTTTCTATGTTTGTTATAAAGATATACATATAAGTGTATATATATATATATATATATATATATATATATATATATATATATATGCAATAATACTGTTATAATGGTTATCCTGGTTACCATTATTGAAACATTTGAATTTTTTCTTTTAGATATTTATTGGAAATACTTAAAATTTGGGGGAAAAATTAAAAAAAAAAAAACTTAATGAATTGGTACATTACATCATTTAAAGCAGTTTCTAAATTTCTTCTGAAAATTTTAATGGTCACACGATTCAATTTACAGGCCCTTTTGAAAATCATTTCAGTAATCTGAGATCTCCAAGTTGCCAATTTTGTCTAAATTATCCATTTTGCCAAAATACAAAAAAATGATGATGGCAAGACATAAAAACCCTTAACCACTTTTCCTAGGAAGACCTAAATTCTAGGGCTAAAATAGATAATTTTTTTTATTTCATCTGTAAAATTCAGCTGTTCCCATGGAAAATTTCCTAGCCTTGGTGATTCAAAGTTCTCCTAATCAGGTTACAAATACTAAATGCCTATATATATCAAGGCATTATCTGTATTTGTAACTGTAAAAAAAAGCTTTGAGTTGGCTAGACCTGATCATTATATTTATAAATTAATGCAAAATAATTTTCATCAACTTAAGAAATAATAAAATGCTTTCTATAAAATGAAATAATATAAAAATAGCAATATATAAATCTATATACTTAGCTATTTAGCAAATATATTTAAAATACATAAGCTCTAAATATCAGCTCTGAGCAAAAAAGCAAGCACACCTGGGACCACTGCGATGACTGCCACTGTGGCTCCCATACATATGATTCAGGACATGGCATTGGACTGCAAGATTCTTCAGCTGTGATGTTTGGCTTGGTTGACCTTGAACACATGCTATCTCTGACGGCTCGGTGTTTACGCCTTCCGTTGATCTTCCTACATCTGATGCTGCGAGACCGTTGTCCGGTACCACAGGTGACGGAACACTGAATTAAATGCCGAGCTTTATTACATGTTCTTGTTATAGCTTTGGGTTATTAATGATTACATATATTTAGAAATTATGCTTAATAAAGTTACTTTGGTTCTCAGGAATATTGTGAATAAAAATGTTATTTTTTTAAAAAAAATTCAGTGCAAAAGAACCTATAAAATTACTGCCTCTGTGAATCTGTATAATCCCATACATTTTTGCCCAAAAAGGTTGCCATTTGCAGTTTTACTAAAAATATTTATCAAAATGTTCAAGGAGCTTAATATGTAACTGGAAATGAATTAAAACCTTATGATAATGCCCCTAAAGAACTACAAGATGACTCAAGTCCACAACAAATTGTCGATAAATTTGCCATTTCACCCCTAGCCACAGCATTTTGAACCCCTAAATCTTTCTCATTTATGCTTTTCTTCATAAGTCTTCAAAATTTTATTGCCAAACCTCTTTATAATGCCAAATTGTTGGATCGCCAGCCATGCCCACAATGTTGAGATAAAAGCCCCACATGCTTGAATTACACACAAAAAAGAAGGAAAACTGTTGCCATGACACTAATTTGATACTTTGATGGCTGCCAGTGTAGGAACATAAAAGGCATGGCTGGCTATACGTCAATCCTGACTAAACTAATAGTGACAATGAATTGAATTGTTTCCTGACCATGTCTTAGTAGTCTTGAAACCTTATTTCAAATTTTTTATAAAACTCTACAAAATTTTATTATATTTAGTAATATGTCCATCTTGTCTATAGGTAACATCTTTATTTTGGACAAACGGAAGGACAGAGAAAAACCTGTAAACCCTCCTCTTCTTCGAAGCGGGGGAATAGTTAATACATTACTAAGGTGTGTGTGTGTGTGTGGGTGTGTGTGTGTGCATGTGTTTGGTGTCCTTTTAAAGAACCAAAGTAACTTATTTTAGTGACATTCATTTTATGTTGTTTTGCTCCTTACAATCATGTCTCTTTATACTTTGTGAAGATTATAATGTTACTATGTTCAGTTCAGAATGCTGAATCTACAATTGTGACACAAGACTCCATGTTTTCTTATTAGCTTGGTTTTCAGAATATTTCAATACTGAACAGCAGTAAAACCTCATTTTAACGCCATTTTGTGAATTGCCACTCTATTTTGAAGTCCCATATTTCTTTTATGTTTGTACCACTGTGGTAGCTGAGTTGGTAGAGTGCTCTCTCTGCAAGTGGGATGTTATGAGTTTGAGCCCCGACTGGGTCTCACCCAAGACTTGAAAGTGGGTAGTGACTGTTCTTTCGCCAAGCACTCGACATTAAGAAATGAAAGTCCTGGTTCTTTCAAATGGAAACTTAAAATAAACAAGGTCCCATGTCATGGTAGACTTGGCACAATAAAGAACCCTGCTGTAGCATCAGCACAACCCACAGGCAAAATTTCTAGACCTTTGCCTATAGCTAATGATGTTTCAATATAAGTGAAATATTCTTGACTGGGATGTTAAACACATTACTAAACTCAACTAAACTCATCTATGTTTGTCTTGATAGATCTGACAGTCTATCTATGTTTTACCACACTCACTGATAATGCCACGTCTGACTGCAACAACAAATGGAAGCATTAAATCAAGGTTTTACTGAATCATTAATGTTCAAAAATATATCATTTTTTAAATTAACTATTGACAAATGTGCAGTTTTCTGAACTGAACAGTATTAATTTTAATGACCGAATATCAAGTTATTTTTATTCTCTGAAAGCATATAAAAATGGAATTCATGTTTTCAAGCCTCAGACAAATACTGGTAGATTATAATTAAATATATATATATAATAATCTGTTAAATTTCATTCATTTTTTTTAAATGCTTCAACTCTAATATTAAATGCAATGTTCTATAATACTACATGTTTGTATGGGTGAAATGGTTACAAGCAGTGAAAAAAACTACCCTTTGTATCTAGGGTGAAACGAATGATAAATCTTTATTGCTTTTATAAAATTTAGCACTTGCCTACTTTTGATTCCAATGTGTTTGTGACGGCAAATTAAAGAAAATTTCAAAGAAAACACAATGAAATTAAATAAAGTTTGGGTTTGTTAACTAGCTTGAGGTTTAGAAGTTGTAACTGAAAATCATTATGAACCTTCTTGATGACCATAAATTATGTGTTTAAAGAAAAATGTTGTTGCTATGGCGATCTTATAAATTGAAAATGGCGCTGTTTCAACCAAAAGTGATGCAATTGATACATGTGATACATATTATATGTCTTATGTGTGAATTAAAGGATCTGCCATTAGCATCAATTCTTCACCTAGTAAAATCACCATAAGTGGCAATGTTTTCCTATGTGCTGAGATATGACTCCTATTTCAAATATGGTTGCAGACTCCTATATTAAACAATGGTTGCAGATAATGATTTTCAATTTATGACTGGATTCAAGAAGGTGAAAATACCAAACTTAATATTCAAATTCTCTGGGATTTTCTTTGAAATGTTCCCCAGGATCCACCATCAAATAGTTAATTATAAAATCAAACTTTATTGGATATTCTATAAAAAATTTCCACTGTCACAAACACAATCACTCAAGACTCCATCAGTAATCAAATTAAACTTCAGGGTCACCATAGCGATGATCTTGTATACTTACGGGACCCCATGGGGATATCCTCCACTGGTAATTTGATGGGGAGGGGCATCTTCTGACATTACAAGTTTGTGCAGCGATAGGCTTTGTATCTTGACACATATTATCAGGCATGACCTTATAACCTTTGACCGCTTTACTTCTACACACGACCTTTCTCCTTTGTTGGCCACTCCCACATGAGACAGAACACTGAAAGAAAAGTACACAACATATCTACTTCCTGTCTAAGGTCAAGGTCAAAACTCAAAAGACCATAATAATAAAATACACAAAAATTTATAAATCCATAAAAGATTCTAAAACCGTAGAAAGTGTGGCCTATTGTCAGGGTGAAATTTTAAAGAAAATCTGAAAAAAATGTTTACAAAATAGTAAAAATCTTTGCATGCTAAATTATAGAATGCATGGATTGAAGTGTACCTGCGGTGAAATGAATCAGAAGGTAGCAATTAATTTATTTAAACCAATAATAATCCAAGCACTTTTGTCTAAAAAGAATTATTTTCAAGCTGGCACTTGCAGAAATGAATATGTCTATATCTTAACTCTAAGTCATGTGACTGCAAAACAAAAACTTAGAGTTATAAAAAAATAGTATTGGCATCATGAAATGAAACAGTGGAACAGCATTCACACAGCCTTTTCTTTCATCTTCTTTCATAGAAAGAATAAAAACACAAATTAAGGATTCAATGTCATCTATAATTCTGAAACATACAATCAATTTAAACTATAATTGTCAGAACTGATCAAAAGTTGGACTTAATTAATGCTGTTAGACCTGAAATAGCAAAATTAAGTCATTTGCATGTTTTATTTCAAAGCATATTTACAGCATTAAATGCAGACAAAAGCAGTTTCTAGTCGCTAGTTTGACACAATGGCAAAAATGAGTTATAAGAAAATTTGCAGGACAGTGTTACTATATTTAATAATTAAAGACATTTAAGCTTACTTAGGTTCAATAGAGTACCACACGATACCTGCCAATAATTCAAATCAAACCTTTACTTTTTTTTTAAGTTTTTAATTATTTGCTGATGTGATGTCATGTTATTATAGAAGATGCTATGCCATAGAAATGCTTTTTTTTAACTTACTACCATTTAAAGGGCACAAACTCTTTAAATGGGATTATTGGAAATGAAAAAGATTACTTATGCTTTTGAAAAATGAAAGAACATAGAATTTGTATAGGGAATTATTTATGTAAAACATTTCCATAACAAAAAGAAACTTTATTTCTATAATAAATGCTTTTAGGGATACATTTTTCCAAATTTTCCGTTTTCTATGGAAAATATTTCTATTTCAATTTAATAAAAAAACATCAATTCATATATAGGAAAATGTCAAATCATGCATTGGAAATAAGAGTTTCACAAAAAATGTATGGGGTATCACATGGTACAACCAGTTGAACCAGCAATGTAACCTGCTCAACCCATCTACAGTTCTCTAATAGGTCATCTTTATCGTATTTAAACTTTTGTATCAAATTAAATATACCTTTGTCCATCGTCCAAAGTGCCATGATGGTGGACATTCATTTTCGCTGCATCTCCGAACTTTAACAGGTTTTGCCAAATGTTTGCAAAATTTTCTTCGCAGTTTTCTGTCTCTGCTCTGGGAAATCCTTTGCCGACAATAAATTTTCCTGCGTTGTTTTCCGCCACCACATTTTTTGGTACATGCTTGCCATTCTTCAGGAACCCATCTAAATTAGTAATCAAAAATACATCATTAGTAAATAATCTTGCATATAAAACAGTGACACTTGTTATAGTGACCACCTCTGGTCCATTAGAACTCAAGTGTTTTAAGGTCCATTTGCTTCTTAAATCAACCAAAGAGAACCTCTATATACACCACCTGCTTTAATGAAGTCGAAATTGCTTGGATCCACTAATGGGATCAGGATACATGATTTTTTCGTATATGGCATGCTTTATTTGAAAATCTCTATTACATATAACCTTACAGAGAATAGATGTCCATATATGCCAATTACACAATTTCTCCAAGGTCTTTTATGACCAAGCATCCATAGTTGCAAAGTCTTTAACCTCATAGTGGCTTCAGACAGACATAGAGTAAAATATTACTACAGTAATTGAAATCCCAAAGTATATTTCTTTCATATTTATCTTGTAAGTCTGATCCCTTGATTTATCACCAAATGGCGTAACTTCATTGAACAAATTCTGATGATGAACCTAGATTTTACTGTAAACGTCACCTGTATCTAGTGACCTCTCTACAGTGACTTAAGGCTAATTTCATCCTGCCTCTCAATCTTGGCTACTTACCTTGGAGGACAGGGGTTTTCATTACAGGGGAAGATTCCAGTTTCTGGTTTTTCTGTTCCTTTGCAGAGATCTGGGTTAACTTCTTCATAAAGGTTTCTATTACAAGTGGCAGACACCGTTTTCTGACCTTGAAAAACAAACATTGGATAGAATGTGATTGGCACTTGCTTGATTTTTTCATAGTGTTTGTTTTATTGTTATTGTTATTTCTTTTAAGAATCTATGACCCCTAATCAATTCAAGGATAATAGTTTCTAGGGCTGAGGATTGTTGAGCAAGTGGCGATCTGATCCAATCCGCGATTCAGTCCCCATGAATCACAGATCGAACCACAAATCTGCCACACAAGAAAAAAACCATATAATCAATAACGTCTAATACAAAATACAATAATTTTAGTCTTTTATTTGTACAGTTACCACTGCAACTGTGTTACAGTTGTTTATATTTGTTCCGTTTAATAATTCAAATGTATTCTAGATATTTTAAAAAGAAATTAACGATGAATTCGTAATGAAATGAAAGTGCAGAAAAATGAGTCTGGTCTATTTTGGAATTATTTGGTCACTTCTATAGCAAAATTACACAGAGTTAATGACTTTTTCTCAGGGATCGCGATCCACAAATTTCAGGAAAGACAAATATTCATATCCGAGTTTTCTCTTAAATTCGAGAGTACTCTAGTACTCGGATACTCGTTGCAGCCCTAATAGTTCCCAATAACCTTTGAAGACTATGATGGTTCAAGTTGTCAGTTTGACAGCTGAAAGTCTGTGCTTGTTTCTGGGAAATCTGGTTACAGTATATTAAATATTATTTCAACACATTCCAAGTAATATAAAAGGGAGCCTCAGTAACCTTAAACATATGCTTAAAAATCACAGAATCTCTGAAAACCTAGGTTAAAATTCCACTCAAATATATCTTAACATGAGACCGTTTGTCAGTTCATGAATTTCAGCAAAATTTAACAACATAAGGTTGTCGGAACGAATGTCTTAAGAACATTTAATGTGTTTCATTGTAGAAAGTGAAAAACAGTAAAACCTTTCTGAAACTCATTATTGGTTTTGTAACCTACCACCAGCACATGGTTCTGAACAGGAGGACACTGATATACTCCAGGTGTATTCATCTTGTTTGGTCTTGGGTTCTGGTTCCAGCTCACTTAGGACTTTAGGTACTGTGTATTTGTATGTGACACCTGGGTTTTTATCTTGTACTAAAATCTGAAAATGAAACCAGGAAATATCAATGTCATTCGTACAAAACATTTGGTAGTAATGAAAGAGTTTTTGTCAAATCATATATCATTTTTTTGGAACAGGAGTTATCTCCCTTACAATGCATTGTCACTCCCAGGAAAAAAATAGGAAACAATTTAGGAAGAAAATATTCTAAAAAATTAGCTTAGTAACACGAGTCAAAAATATGGATCAAACCCTTGATCATCTCTAGTTTGATTGAAAATGTTCATATAGTCAGTCATGATGAAGTCGTTTAAGTATCGCACAAGGTGCTTCCAGCATTATAAGGGAAAGTTCTCTAGCACATTAAAGGTATTAACAACTTCACACAAGAATTACTCGTAATCATATGTTGTCCATCTTCATCTTGATGAAAAGGTATAGAATTATTTTTTAGAAAATCAGGTACATGAATAACCATTTTCACATATAAAAACAATTCATCCACTTACCTAGATGCTTTGTACAGTTTATCATAAGTTAATTAAAACAAGCATGGTAGAGATGTATACAAAGTTTTTTTAAAGCAGCATTTTTTATTATGTCAGTCATTTCTAAGAGTCATCATGTAATGTCATATTGTGGTGTATGACTTTTTGTTTATCTATGTTAAAATCACATGGCAACATGAAATTTTACCAAATACTTAATTATTAGCCAATCAGATTTCAAGAATTTCATAAAAGATATAAAATATTCAAATAATACAAGTACCTCCACAACTATATCCTCCAGTAGTGGTCCCTCACTCTCTAGCGTCTCTGGAACATTATATGGTCGATTGTATCGGAACTTAGCCCCACCTAGTGTGTACTCTCCTGGCCAGGCTACTTTGTGATTGCCATTTAACGTATATTTACCAAATATGTCCCTTACGGCTATATAATTTGAAGTAATGGCTTTCTCTGCTATCCTGATTGATCTGGCAGATTTTGGGATTATTGCAACTGGAAAATAAGCTGAAAAAGGATAATAAGTCAAGAGTTACTTGTAATCATTCATCTTTGATGTCAAAATTGCAAACATTTGAGCAAGTTAAATAAATGCTGACAGATGTGGAAACCTCATGTCTGCTTTTTCATCATTTCCGCTCTTTTTGTCATTTGTTTCATTTTATGTCACCTTTAAAAATCTAATCTCCAATGCCTGTTCATAGTTTGGAGTTTTATAGTCAGTCATCCCAGTATATATTTACATTTTGTCTGTTTTCTGTCTTCTATACAAGGTTTCAGAGCAATTGCTTTCATATCGGCTATGAACTGCAAGATCTACCTTGGTGACGTCACGGGAATTCCATTCACAACCATTGGCGTATGAATACACAATATGAAATACACAAAACCGGAACTATATTGACATAAAAATAATGTTTGCATAATTGTGATTATTTATTACCGAAATAATTGTATTTAATAAAAAATTGAACAATTTAGTAGAAATTTTGTATGCAATTTGTTTTTTTGTCCACGCACTATTTTGTCCTAGAATTTCTGGTGCCAAACTGCACAGCTGATCAGTTGGATCTGCTGTTCCATCAGCTGTTCCGTTAATCGAAAATCGTTGTTGACAAAGTGCGAAATTAAAATTTTCTAAAATGATTTTTAACCAAGAAAAAGAAAAGAAAATAGTTTTAAACGTAAATATAACAATTGAACTGTTTAGAAATGCGGTTCATAGTCGATATGAACGCAATTGATATTCAAGGCAAACTAATCATAACGCGCGTTAGCGCGTTATTCAGTTTGCTTGCATATCAATTGCGTTCACATCGACTATGAACCGCATTTCTAAACAGTTCAATTATTATATATATCTTGTTTTATCATTTGCTTTTCACTGTATTGTATTCTAGGGAGTGATGGGAATTAATTCTATTTTCGGTGTCAAATACTCTTTCTTCATATCAAATAACTCACCACTGGTTACCATTGATGATCTGTAACTCAGCTGGTAGAGTGCTTACTCCATTTTTGGTAGATCAAGGTTTGAACCCTTTTTGAGAGAAAGCTCATTATAAGGGAGGTATAACTCCTTACATAATTACTATTTAGTTCAGGCCTTTATGAGTATTCTCCATCAAGTACTGTCACCATTACAAACACCACATTTTATCATCAGTAGCATTAGATCCTGACAGGGAGGTAAAACAATAAAAGAGAGATAATTTCACAAAAGGGAGATAACTCCTAATACTTACTATTAAGTTCAGGCTGTTGCGAGTATTCTCCCTCTTAGTTTACATGAAGTATTGTCACCATTACAAACACCACATTTATCATTTGTAGCATTAGATCCTGACAGAAAGGGAAATAACTCTATACAAGGGAGGTAACTTACTATTTAGTTCAGGCTGTTGTGAGTATTCTCCCTCTATTAGTTTACATGAAGTACTGTCACCATTACAAACTCCACATTTATCATTGGTAGCATTAGATCCAACTATCCAGTCACAGCCTATTGGCTACAAGGATAAAAATAATTTATATATATCCACATAAATAAAATATTTTAATTAAAAGATAATATGAAAATGTAACTTTGAATTTGGACATAAAAGAAAATATACAGCAATGGCATTTTACCATAGGGCTTGCAAGTTTGGTCATTTGACCTGCACTAAATTTTGGATTTCAAGATCAGTATTTATATATCACAGCGTTTTTGTTTTGTTTTTTTTTGTTTGTTTTTTATTCTTTTGAATTCAAGCATTCAATAGGTGAATAGTTTTCTCAATCAATCAATTTTATATTAAATCTGAATGGGCCACATGTTTATTGTACTCATCAGAATGTATTTTTCATTGTAATTAACCAATTAATCAATCAAAATGTATGTAACATATTGTCAGTATATCTTTATTCATCTTGTTAATCGCTACATGTTTGATTGCAAACCAATCAGAATGCATGATTTATTGTAATTAACCAATCCAACTGTACATAACATATTGTTGACCTACCTTACACACACCATCTACACATATACTGCTATCATCCATACATTTCATTCCGTTAATGGCTGCGTGTTTGATAGTAAAGACATAGGTATAAGTCTCTGCTATACAATATAACTTGCACGGCTCTCGTACTGAAAATTTCAAAAAAAAAAAAATCTTAAATGCAGATCAAAGGACAAATTTCAAGAATGATAAGTTGGTCATTTTAAATCATTATGTTGAAAGGCAAACATTGTATTTGGAAAGAAAATGTGTAATAGTTTAATTGCGCTTATTTCTATAAAGTTTCTGTCAAGTTCTTCTAACATTTTCAAGGGGAATAACTATTTTATAAAGCCCATTTACTACAAAGGGAATAACTCTTCTTAAGACTATTAAGATAACTCTTGTCAATTTTTTTTAATTTTAATGATTTTGTTTTACTTATTTTATTACTTTTATTTATTTTTTTCTATTCTTTTAGTTTAAACAATATTTTATTTAATTCATAAATACATAAGTATATACATAAGTAAATAGATAACATATACAAATGTAGAAAATAGAATTCGGGAACAAGCCATGTGCTTATATTCTTTTGTTAATTCCAACTGTTACAGAGTCTCAAGGGGGATAACTCTTTCATAATGTCTGGTACTGATATAACTGCATCAATTGGACTAATACAAAAACAACATTACCATTATAAAGTTTTTTGTGAGGTTTCCAGTTAAGGTACCACCCTCTGAATGGCTTTTTGTCATACGATGAACATTGTACTTCATAAAAATCTTTCTCTCCATTAGGACATTCCTGATTTACAAAAAATAAACATATTTAATAAATAAATAAATAAATAAATAAATAAATAAATCCAATATACAAGTAATCAAATAAATTAATTATAATTAAAAAAGATATCATAAGTATTCAACACAAGTATAATTTTACAATTTTCAGAATTTAAAGACAAATAACAAAGATGACACAGTGCTGCAATTTGGGACTTAAATTGGTTTAAAATCTACATTTATTCCAAATTAATAAAATGAGTAAAAAATGAAACTTATAAATTAGTTTTTTTTTTTTTTTTATTTAATCGGTAAAATTTGTAACTATAAGTTGGAACAATTTTGTGACCATTATATGTAAAAAACATCAACCCACAGCCAAAATCATGGCACAACCCTCCTGCAATTACGCATGGGTCAATAAAAATTTGAATTTTTTGATATGCAAAACACAAAATATAATTATTACCTGAACATTACACATCTTATAAACTTTGTCATTTCCAGTGCAGTGTAATCCACCATATTGCGGCCTGTAATAATAAAATTTCATTTTTTATTATCAAAATCTCTGTCACAATAAATCTTAATTTTAACAAGAACAGTCTCTTATTGGTTATTTTAAAATTTGACCCCGTGATGTTGACCCATGATCTATGCATTTAAATGTAGTATGAAACACAGTCTCATGGTGGTTTACATAAAATTTTGTTCCAGGTTTAATCAAAATCCATCCATTAATATAGAAGATATGGAGCGGACAAGAAAGATAATGGGATGGATGGACAGGGTGATTCCTATATACATGTACATCCTTAAATTTTGTTTGCAGGGGTATTATGACAAAACTCAAAGTTTTACTTTAATCAAGCAGGTCCTAATAAAATGTAAGAAAGTTTGTGTTTTGCTTGCCGAAGTTTAAAAGTTTTCTCAAGGCATTCAATTTGTTCCACCATCCCAGAAAGCCCACCTAGATATATCTTGTGAAAATGTGTTTACTCGGATGTAAAACACCATTTCAACACTATACCTTAAAGCCTAGCTGACATATATAAAAGACACTAGATTTATTCAGCAATATGAAGTAATTCATATGGAGTTTATAGAGCTTCACATGATCTCATATCTCTTACTTTCAGTGCAGTTCCACAATATGAAAAATGTTTAGCCCACATACATGTATCTCCCTAATAATGATTACAAAGAATTAGTCTTGGTGTTGCCAAGTGGTATAAAATACTACCTTATGGATAACAACCTCTCTTGAGGCCTAGAGTCAGAAAGTCAATAGTTTTATCCAGGTACGATGGTTGAATTCTTTCGAATTTTCAGAACTGACCACCCTGATATACATGAAAGAAGCTTGACTGAGGAATAGAACACCCTTATTCCTGACTCTACAAATTATACTTACAGTGGTCTATTACATTGTCTTTCCCTGACCCTTATACCTCCTCCACAGGTCCTAGAGCAATCTGACCACTGCGTCCACTCTGACCAACCTCCCTGTATAGGGACTGGACCATCATCTCCGAACTTCACACATTCACCTTGACGACACCACTATAAAAATACAAATTTGACAATGTTTCAGCCTATTTTGGACAATCCCTAGTTTTTAATTTTATTATTACATTTTATTAATATGAGTGAGAAAAACATATGATAGAGTTCTGGTCCCCTTTACGGAGGGAACATTATTTTCACTTAATTTTTAAATTTCAAAATTTGATAATGTGTAAATATTTTTGATATCCAATCAAATAGAACTGAAAATGTATTTCCAAAACCATAGAAGTCTTAACTTACAACTTTTTACAAACATTTAATTTTTTACAGAATTCTAGAATAAGAATTTTTAATATACATTTGATCATTTAGCATAACTTGTTTGAAAATGCACACAAAACTTCTCAGACACTAAAGGGATCTAGATCTATGACCAAGTTGTCTAAAGAATGCCCTACACTTAGCATGCTAAAGTATCACAGATTTTTGGTTCCATTCCCACTCTGGCAGATTCTAGTGCTAGAAAGTTTGCTAATGTCAAAAGGTGAGCAGTTTTTTTCTCCAGGACTTCTGGTTTTTGTTCAACATACCAGAACTGATAATCTTGAAATAAGTGAAAGAATCTACTTGACTGGGGCGTAAAACAATATTAATTCATTACTTCTGTAGACATAGTAAATCTGTGCCTACCTACCATACCATTACCACATGAGGTTCCTTCTGCTGCTGGTAAAAACTTGGTCTCGCATCTCTTCTTTCCTCTATAACACCACAGTGATTTACAAATATCCTAAAATATCAAGAAGAAATTTGAACTTAGAAATAGCAAATTTCATATCATGAGTCCTTCTACAGTAAGTGCCATCTTCAATATTGAGTCTATTCCCATTGGCAGATGACAGAACAGCTATTATATTTACAATTAAAATATACTGTACACATGGTACGGTGAGTAAGCCCTTTCTGTCATTCAGCATGCATTTTTTTCCAAACAAGAAGAGTTCTTCTTAAGGGTATTGTATTATTTTAATTTCAACAAAATAAGAAATACACAAGCCACCAAAAGGTTTGCTGGTTTAAATATTGAACCACCTTACTTTTAAATTCAAACTTTCAATTTCAAGAACCTATCTATAAATAACTGTCAATGAACTTTATATTTCTTGAGTCCCTTGGATGGTTTTCATATACTGGTTTCACTGTATTTACATTTTCCACGAAATCGAAAATTCAAACAGTATACAAATTCACAAAAAAATTCACACAGTATACAAATTCACAAAAAAATTCACACAGTATACAAATTCACAAAAAAATTCACACAGTATACAAATTCACAAAAAAATTCACACAGTATACAAATTCACACAGTACACAAATTCACACAGTACACAAATTCATTAAGTATATGAGTACCTACAATTTACAACTTTCACAAAAACTGTTATAAACAAATTGTACAAACCTTTCCAAAGTCATATGTACAAAGCTTTGCCCTGTGACCAAACTGCCATTTACACTGGATGTCAGCGTCATACAGTTCTCCGGGTAATTTGTCTGGGAATCGTAAAGCTGCTACATGTTTTGGTTTGTCGGCCAAACAGTCAGACTGAGGGGTACTACAATAAAAAAAATACTGTTAACTAGAGCAGCCTCTTGACAGTCATAGTCACCCCCAACTTCGACTACAGAGACCAAACCTTAAATTTTGACTTCATGATCTTGACTTTTGATCTACACACCTAAATTTCATGTCACAAAAGGTTTTAGGTTAAGATGCTTTTGCTCCAAATTTAACGAAATTCAATCAAAAGATGGGGAAGTTATGGTAATGACATGTTCCTATTTTTTAATTTGGTGTATAAAAACTCAAATTCTTCCAATAAGATTGGTATTTATCATATTTAAGGTAGTAAAAAAGAAAAACCAAGTACATGACTCAAAATTGGATTGGTATTGGTGAAATTGTGTTTTATGCCCAAATCTAGAAAATTTCAAAATTTCAATTTTGTTGAGTTGGCCAGATCTGTGAATAGTGGATTGGTGGATAGAAGCAAGTCACATTGACTGGATACTTCAGTAAATGTGACATTCATAATTATGAACTATTGTTAAGCACCATATCAAAACAATTCAATCTTTAAATAAACTTACTTCAGAAATCTCATAAGATAAGCTTTACTACACAGTGACCAGTGAAACTGTCCATCTTTACCCATCAGGGTGGGTGACATGATTTTACCAGCAGATTGGGTACAGTAATTACCCTCACCATCATGGAACATTCCAAAACTGCAAAATATGAATTCATTATTTATTTTAATGAAATAATATGTTGTCGATTCATTGACTGACATTCTATGGTTGATTCCTGTAGTTTTTATGTATCTATTTGTAGGATTCAGAAGTCATTTATATACATATCTACCATATACACACATTAAAAAATACAATTCAACTTAGGTGACACAAAACAAACAATAATCAGTTGGAGCTGTAAATGTACTTTATTTCACAGCTTCAAATGGTTGCTGTTTCTTAATTTCAGACATTTTCACAGGTTGTAATATTCACATATTTATTTAAAATATAGAGAATCTATATTATTTTACATATGGTACAAATATGCTTTGAAATTTTTGGATAGCCAAAATAGCGAAAATTAGTGTACCCCCAATAAAACTACACTTATAGTAAGTGAAAACAATGAAATTTTTTAATTGTCAAGGTACATACTTGGTATTAATAATTTCTACAAAATTTCACAAAATTTTTTCACAAAAATGGTGTTTTTTTAAACCACAAAATCATGATATTTAACTCTACAAAGATAAATGATTCACAGGCGTTAATATTCAACATACTTATGTCCCATTTCATGTGCTATTGTAAATGCTGTAGATAAACCTGTGTCTTCGTTAATGGTACAACTCCGAATTCTGTTACACATCCCTTCAATTGGGGCAAAACCTGAAAACAAAATAACAAGCAAATTAAGAAAAGATAATCTATTGTGATTTGCACATATGTAAAAGGCTAAATACAGACTTTTTAAAAGCCAAACACCATTCTTTTGAAAAAAAGTTGAAATTTGGTTGAAAAGTGACCACAATATGGATAGCTATAGTGACAAAAATAGCCAAAGAGATAGAGGTAGCAACTGATGAAAGACTACTGAGATATAAGCAATATGGGGACAAGATAACTGCCAATATGGAACTAGAGATATTTTCAAGGTCCACTACTGTATATAATAGTATTTTAGAAAACAAAAATTATTAAACAAAAATAAACCAAATCATTTTTATTTTTTTTTGACCACTATCCAAAACTATGAGATGGAAAAAAGCCAAAATTTATACTTTCCAACAAGTTTTATAAACTTTGAAAAATTCAAACTCCAAGAATAAAGTATTACCGGTAGTGTTTAATGCCAGAGTAAAGATGCTTTCACTTCTATCAAGGTGGTGTGCAGTTCTAACTGAAATGCCTGGAGAAAACCATGCACTGATCTTCAGCTAGCAAAATGACAAACTTTGTCAAACTAGGAACCAAGACCAACTAAATGGAATTTAAACCTCAGCTGTGAGATTCACTATGATCCATACTTATGTGCTTTAGACTCTTGGCCAACAAGGCCCCTACACAGAGTTGGAAACAGTTCTCAACATGTGTTATGATTGTCATCACAATATTTTTGATAATTATGGCATCTCGGTGTCCAAAATTATCCTGGATATATTTGACAGGACATGCTTGTGCTTCTGGAGCATCTGTCTCACTTCCCAGATGGAAATTCTGTGCTTGATTTGCCAGTTTTCAAAAAGTTTACTTTGCTTTTGGAATTGTGATTTGTATATGAACTGGGAAGTCTGTGTGATTCTATCTTACCAAGTGTATCACATGGTGCATTTTTATAAGAACATAGATCCATTCCTGTCAACAATATAGCATGGTCATGTTGTCTTCCATTAGCTCCTATTAATACAGACTGCCAGGAACAAAAACTGTTAAGTGTCTTGTCAGCATGGAAACCAATACTTAATCCTGGCTACAAGTAAACAAAAAACAGAAGTTGTAATTATCAATAACAAAATGTAGACGGTACTGATAAATAATGAATAGCGTTAAACATAACATTAACAACCATTATTGTGTGGTCATTTTTATTCAATTCACTGTGAATTATTAAATAATTTAAGTCAAATATCTTTATCACATTTTTTAAATTCTAGTTAGGATGTTTCAAAATGCTGACGAAAAAGTCAAATATTTAAATTTTGATAAATAAAGTGGAGTGGAGCAATAGAGTTTTACTTCCGAGTCAAGATTACTTCATGCACTTATACTAAGGTGGTAAGTTAAGGTGTTGTGGATGAAACAGGGGTGCATGGAGAAACCCACTGATTTTCGACAAGCAAACCAATAAACTATTTGATTCATAAAGAAAAGGTACATGTTCTTTCTTCTGCTAAATTTTCTGATAGTTTAGTGCTGCTCTTTGATTAGTTTAATTCCTTACCTCTTCACCCTCTAACAGTACAAGTCCTACCAGTACTATCTTTATGTTGTTACCTAGACTGTTATCCTTGTACAACTGAGAGACCTAGAAAATATTTAAAAACTATCTAAGATTCAAAATGAAAAAAACCATTCTAGTTCATAGTTAATCATAATTTCTGTGAAATGCTTTATTTTGGCCATGGTATCAAATTTGGTTCCAATGTTGAGCATGGGCACTAATATTGTTAGTGCCAAAATTTTTGACTTCAATAGCCATAAATAACACTTCTAAGCATAATTACCAAAGAAATCATGAAAATCGTGAAAAGAATTATGAAGTTAAGATTGATGGTGCTTCATATTTCAACTATAAAAAACCTTTATATCAAGATAACATGTCCATTAATACCAGTGGTTTAAGATCTTAGTTATATTGCAAACAAAAAAAACTGCTATCATCTATCTTTAAAGTCTATATTTCTTAGGTCTCATAGCTTGTCTTTTTAGCGTTTATTGGTTTTTTTATTTTTCTGCTAACATGAAGCAAATACTCACCATATTAAAAAGTGTTAGCGTGTATGTGGTTATATTTTCTTCACCATGTTTAAAGAACATATTTTTATCTACAACAACCAGCGTTTCTACGGTTTTGTCTTTAGTGTTGAATTTTGGTCGTCGATGAAACTTCCATCGGAATGGTGAACGTTTAGATACTGAATGAAGTCCATGTTTTTCTTCTGTGTTCTGTATCTTAGATTCAATGCTATATACATCTTGTGACAATGAAGATCTTTTTTCTGAAAATATAAATTCAAGATTTATCTCCCTTTTGCCATGTATCAATGAGTTGAGAAAAGAAAATATCTTGTTTTAGAAACGTCTCATGAAGCATATTTTACAGGAATTATCTCCCTTTAGCCATGTTGCAAGAGTGAAGTAAACAAAGATTGTCTATTTAACAATGTTTCAAACTGGTGAGAGTTAAAACTGAAAGGTCTCAAAACAGGAGTGGAATAGATATTTAAGGGAAGATGAAGCCTATAAGAAAATGATTAAAATTATTTTCAATTTTTCATGATAATGAAAGTATTTTTTAGTTTCAAAATTAAGTGTAATTGTGAAGTCAACTGTATCAGTGATACCTACAGGGACCAATGTAGTCTCAGATTATAGTGTGAGAAAGTTTTGTCAGTTCACTTGCTAAAATATAGTGTTTTTCTCCAGGAAACTCCAGTTACCTCCATTATCTATGAACTGACCACCTTGATGTAAGATGTTACTAGGGTGTTACTTTACTCCACTCCACCCATTGACGTCAAAGCTGCCAACCCTATTTTGTGCAATTGTGGGTCCGTCCGAGATCCATCCAAAGTGCGTCGCGCACTGATAAGCTGGCTGCACCACTCGGACTCAGGGGGAAAAAATGAAAAGAAGATTAAAAATGGTGGGCTGTTGTGTAATGTCACAGAGAAATGGATACACTCTATACTATGAGTGTCACGATTTTGTGATTTTTCACCCGACATGGCACAAAATTAATCTCGATTAGACGTACCCTTAGTTCACCCATGTAATCACTCAAATATGCCACGATTACATGTGAATTCGAGTGGTAATGAATGAATACTGGAAGTCCTCAAGCTGTATGCTTAATTGAGGGTCTGTCCACTTCTTTGAGGGTCAGCAGGAATTCACATGTAAATGTGGGATGGACACATGGGTTGGGGGTCAGTTGGCAGCTCTGTGATCTTTTCATATTAACTAATTTATGCTGTATATATGCTACCAGACATATTTATACCTTTATTTGAATTTCCGCAATACTGTTTCTGACTGTGACCTAATGTTGATCTTTTATACAATTTATGCGGATGACCTTTGGTATTTTTGAACTTATGTCTTTCTAATGGTTCTATGATGTAATCTTCTTCTGCAGTTCTGATTATCCCTGTCTGTAACAACAGAAAATATAAATTGTTAACAAAATCAAACTAAAGAGTCATTCTTTGTATGGACCAAACTTCAAAGGAAACATGGACAGAAAACTTTAGACTTGGGACAACGAACGAACAAACAAATGAATAATTTGAGTTGAGTAATGGTGTTTAATGTCCCAGTTAAGAGTATTTCACTTATATCCAGACATTGCCAGCTATAGGCAATGTGCAAAAATTTTGCCTGTGTTACGCTGATGGCATTATATTATAGGGTTCTTTATCGTGCCAAGCCTCACAAGACACAGACCTAGTTTATTTTAAGTTCCTATCCAAAAGAACCATGATATTTATTTTGTTATGCCCAATGCTTGATGAAAGACCAGTCACTACCCACTTTTAAGTCTTGGGTCAGACCCGGCCAGGGTTCCAACCCACGACCTCCCACTTATGGAGTGAGCACTCTACCAACTGAGCTACTGCATTGGTGAGAATGAATGAATGAAATACATGAATTAATTTTTGTTAAGCATTTACTAGTATGTATGCAATAAATTATATTTTTACTGCTTTCTGATAATTGTATTGTAGTCCTTTAACAACCAGTTGTTAACATTCACAGACAGTCAAAAATATTTGTGATTTGTACACTTCAAATGTGAGCTAGTTAATACATTTGTGAACTAAATGTCAATCACATCATAATTCTCACTGTGTGTGTCGACTACTAGTCATATAATGATGTTTAACAATCTAATCATTATGTCATAGATTTATGTATATTGCTTTAACTGTTACTGTAAACCTATTTTTCCAATTTCACAAAGATGAACATGGTCTAATTTTGATGACATTATCATTTGTTTTAGCTGGCATCAATTAAAGCTATTGTTATCAATGTAGTATTGGTAGTGTAACAGGAAAGAGAAAAAATGCAGTGTCGGACTGGGGATCGAACCCGGGACCTCCCACACTATTGGTGAGTGGTCTACCACTGAGCTACCCATTTCTATCTTCCTTTTTTTTTGACGCAACTACCTTGAATCGGAACCACCAGGTCCCAACCTAGGACCAACCTGTTGGTTGGCCACATCCCAGGGTCGGACCAACCCCCAAATGTAAGAGGAAAGAGAAAAAATGCAAGGTCGGACAGGAGATCGAACCCAGGACCTCCTGCACTATAGGCGGGTGCTCTACCACTGAGCAACCCAGACCGCTACAGTAGTGAAAGAAAATGCAAGAATTACGTATCAGGTTTGAAACATAAAAATGCAGTACTCTAAGTTGAACAATTTTCACAAGAAGTTTTCAGTTGTCCGTCCATACAAATGCTAGTGAATCGAATCAAAATTAAATATTTTAGTGACTTATTTTTGCACATTGTTGCTTTCTCAAATTGGCACAAATACAAAAAAAAAATTTCAGATTTTACACTAACTGTTACAACTTCAGGTACAATTCTTGTAGCTACTCCTAAATCGTCTACTGCATAAATTAATTAATCTTTACTGGGATGTCATAGAAGCCATTTCGATCACCCCCTCCCACCTCCATTCCTCCCTACTGATTGTTACATGTGCACTCTGGTTCGAGTCAAATTATCAAAGAGCCACATTACCATGCCATTACGATAACACACAAAGTGCAGTAATTGTTACGACATCAGGTGTATAGCCCCGAGCAACTCGAGCAACTCGCTGATAAACTTTGGTACAATAATCATCTATGGTACAACTCACTCGTTTAATCTTTAAAAGCCTTTATAATTTCAACAGTGTCCTGTTACCACCTGTGATCTGGAGTCATTTGCACCTGATTAGTGTACTTATATATATAATTTAATTCTTTTGAAATTTTCTTTTTTCTTTCTCTCATAAAAAATTATTGCAAATTAGACTGCTTATTTTATTTGTGTTCTTTTGAAATTAATTTTTTCTCTCTTTTAAAAAAAAATGTTTATTACACATTAGTCTGTTTAATTTTTACTTGTGTTCTTTTGAAATCTGTTTTTCGATTTTTTTTCTCTCAAAAAAGGTAATTTTTGTTAAGTAAACTGTACTCCTTTAACCCTTTCATATAAATAATTTATATTTTTTATTTTCATTTTTACTATTCAGTGGAATTAAATAAATCAGAAAAACATGTAAATAAACAAGGTTATTTGTATATATAAACTCACATCAAACAGATGAAATGTTAATAATATCTTTAGTTGTTTTCTCAATCAGTTCAAGTAAGTTAACCAATTTGATTTTAAAGAGTAGAGATTGGGGTAATAGAGTTGAGTTGAGCAATGGTGTTTTACGTCCCAGTCAAGAATATTTCACTTATATCAAGACATTGCCAGCTATAGGCGACAGTGTAGAAATTTTGCCTGTGCGTTGTGCTGATGGCATTATACAGCAGGGTTCTTTAGCGTACCAAGCCTACCGTGATACGAGACCTTGTTTATTTGAAGTACCTATTCAAAAGAATGTTTTCTTTCATTTCGTAATGCCGAGTGCTTGGTGAAAAAACAGTCACTACCCACTTTTAAGTCGGATCAGACCCAGTCGAGATTTGAACCCACAACCTCCTACTTACGGAGACAGCACTCTACCAACTGAGCTATTGCAGTGGTAATTTGAGTAATGGAGAAAAGTGGAGTGGAGTAATCCAGTCAAGATTCTTTCAGTTATATCATCAAGGCAGTCATTTCAATGATGGTGGAGGAAACCGGATTGCCAAAAAACCCTACTAACCTTATTCTAGTGAACTGAACAAACTGTCTTAGAGTAGGATTGCCCAGATTTGGATTTGAACCCAGGCAGCAAGAGGCACTGTGATCCCTAAACCACAATTTTTTACCACTTGGCCACAGAGGCTCCTGGAGTAATAGAGTTCTACCCCAAAATCAAGATTTTGTCACTAATATTGAGGCTCTGGTATGGGATAGTGGAGGAAGCCAGAGTGCTTAAAGAAAATCAGTGCATAATATAATTACAGTCTAACCTGCTTTAAAGGTTACCTCTATAGAAGGGCCACCTGCTTATAAAGGCCAGTAGAATTATATCCCAACTGTTCTTATCCATATAATTTGAACCTGTATATAAATTCCACTTGCCCATAAAGGCCACTTTTACAGGTTCTCTTGGGTGGCCTTTATAGACAGGTTTGACAATACTTAAGTGAAATGTATATCCCTAATATAACAATATGATGACATCAAAACCTTTGACACTGTAGTTATAAACTAATACTATAAAATATTGAAATAGAAATGATCGTTTTAATTTCTGATTTTAAGAGAGATTAATTTGCATAATTTATGCTAATTAGATTGCAGGTGCTCTAAATCAGGAAATTTGGTCACATTTGTCCTAGAATTACTAATGTGATTTTTACAAAAAATATGATATGATCGCAAACTTGTAAACAGAGTTCATTAAGTACCAGTAAGGCTCTGCGATGCTGGATTTTTTGGGTCAATTATTCATGCTACCCTAATCTTACAATTTTTTTTACAATTCCTTTGTGAATTAAATTTTCTCAATTTTGGGAATTTCAGCTTTAAAACCACAATATTTGAAGTTTTATTTTTGTTTCTGACAATTTTGGCCATTATAAGGCTTATTTTCACAATTGCAAAGACCTCGACACCATTTACGTAAAGGTGAGAGAGAGCCATTACCAGAACATGATCAGGTTCCGCAACCTGTATTTTGGTTTGACTGGAATAAGTGTTTGTCAATCACTAATTGTGTTTGCCTAAAAAGCTATTTTTTCCCTGGCAAAATTAGGTCAAATGTCCGAAAACTAGAAAATGTTTTCCAAAACTGAAAAGCATCATATGAAATCATTTTTATCAATCAACTTGCAATCCTAGTTGAAGATGTTTGTATAGTCATGTTTTAAAACAGTGGATCCTAAAGTGTACTGAAGCATACTGCTACATTGCCTGCTTCCTTGGAAATACAATTGCAATATCGTTCCTTCAGTAAAGTATTTGACATCGACTATACTTTCCAACTTCATAGAGACATTGCTCCACACTCTGACATGATGACATCAGATGTCCAATGCTCTCGTTGACTGACAATAGACAACCCATTTTATGAGAAGGTGAACCAACATTGTATTTCAAAATTGTTTTCAAATTAACTTGGAAAATTTGAGATGGCAATAGATTTATTTTTATAAATATTGTAAATATAAGAAATAAGGTAACTTTTCAATGTCTATATGAACTTGCAAAGTATAATCGGCTGTCTCAAATTTTTGCAATTATACTTTGCAAGTTCATAAAGACATTAGAAATTTACCTTATTTCTTAAATAGGATAAATTCTGTCTTCCTTTATATGTATTTTTATATTTGTTTATTATCTAATTTGTTTTATATAAGTTGATTAATATTTTTGCCCTATTTTGTGGTTAGCAATATTAATAATAAGTTATATAACATATAACAAACCATAAAATTTATATATTTGTTTTACAATTTATTATATCATTTTTATTTTGACACTTAATTCATCAGTGTAAATTTTAATTCACCAAAACCGCAAATCTTGAAAGAACTACAACTCATCATTATGAAATTAAATATTCATAGTTCATATTAAATTATAAATTGAGCAAATAAAAAACCAATAATTTTTCTCACACCTGTGACCAGGAAATCAAGCTATTTCACCGGTGCTAGATTTTCCTGTCTCGCCCTCGTTGAGACAGATCACAGGAACAATCTCACACATTAATTGGATTTCTATGACTTTAAATCTGATTCTATGAAAAAGTAAAAGACTTTTTGGATAAGACACAATCAGAGATTTTGTTGCATTCTTCTGCCTTGAAGATTGGGAAAATTGAAGCTCTGTCCCAAATATTTTAGATTATTACAGACACAGACAAAACCATTAGAGCAACTCTGTTTGTCAGATCTAGCAAACTACATAATGATATGCTGACAATGGGTCATAGATTGATTGCAAAGACACACTGCTTCTATTTGATATATTGTGGATATAAGGACAGCTAGAATTGATTCTTCAGTGCATCACTGTTGTTTTGGGGAATTTTTGTGGCCAAATTGGGAAATTTTCGTCACTTTTCCCAAGGGGACACTACCTTTATTTGATAGTAATTTTAAGCAAACAAAATCACAGCACAATGAAATGACGATTCTGATTCTTGTAAAAATTAACTGATGGGAAAAACTTCCTGAGTTACTGTAATTTACCATTTCATCATATATTTGCTAATAAATGTTCAGAATAACTAACAAAAAATTTCAATTAATGAAATAGGTAAAAAAGCAATTTATGATTCACAAACGGTAATAATTAATCTTATTAATTTTTCATGATTAAATGAAGACAGAATTTCATTTCACACATCTGTTTAGATTAGGCCTAAAAAATCCTATTTGTTTGCTCTTACCTGGCCCTATCTAAATTTTTATGCCTATCATAAATTTTTTATGACAATAAATTTGACATTGTTAATTAGGAAGTATCGGATCCTTGCACCATATCCATATCGTCAATGTAAAACAAATTAGAAATGCATACCTGCCAATCCGAATTTATCTAAAAGCATTAGGGGAAACACATATTCCTTTTCTTTGGCCTTAAGTGTCTGTTTTATTATAATAGACTTTACCACTGTTACAGGTGGCATCCATGCCCTATATTGTCAATGTAAACAAATTGAAAAATGCCTACCTACTAACACAAACATTAGTGGGAGCTTTAGGAGAAACACTTTTTCTATGGTCGTATTAGTGTCTGTTGCCTATGTGTTGTTATGCTAAACTTTATCACTGTTTTTTATGTTTTTTATTTTATATCAAAATAATTATTACAAAGTAACTCTAATTATTCTATGATCGTTCGCAGAAACATATTTTTGATTGTTTGGCCTTATAAAGTGTCTATGGCCTATGTGTTGTTATGGTAAACTTAAGTCTGTTTTTATGGTCAAATTATGGTCATTTTATAACAAGGTAACTGTAGCTCCCCCATCGAACCACCCTAATATTGTTAGCAGAAACTTATTTTTTGTTTGTTTGGCCTTATTCAGTTTCTGTGGCCTATGTGTTGTTATGGTAAACTTAAGCCTGTTTTTATGGTCAAATTATGGTCATTTTATAACAAGGTAACTCCCCTCATCCAATTAATCTGTTATATATAATACATATCCATCAGTTTATCCAGCTGACAAATATGTCCATTATATGATATATTTTAATGGATCCAGGGATTCTCATTACTGCCAACAAGTACTAAATGTGTTACCAAATATGTTTTATGACTTAGCTGTCACCTTTTTTGTGTTAGAACAAATTAAAATGTAAGTTAGAGGGAGTAACAAGATATAACTTAACGTCAAAAAACTTCATTTAGCCATAATTAAATTCAGAGCATGGACAAGGGAGACAACCCATGGTCACAGTGTAAGGTAAATCAGTAAAACGATAAAACAACATAAACAAGAGAGATAACTCATGGTCACAAGATAAGCTAGACCAGTAAAATACCTAGAACATGAACAAGGGAGACAACCCATGGTCACACTATAAGCTAGACCATTATTCCCTAAAACAGTCATAATAGACAGGGGAGACAACCCATGGTCACACTATAAGCTAGATCATTATTTCCTAAAACAGTATGTACAGGGGAGACAACTGATGGTCATGAACATACATAATACTGAAACCGTGAGTTTAATCAGTAACAAGATACTTCTTTGTGTAAAACAAATAACAACTATATAACCATGTTAACGTTAGAAAAACATGAACAAGGGAGATAACCCATGGTCATGGTCTGGGATAAATGTTATTGCCAAGTCAATAATTTTTCAACACAGATATTTCAGCATCAGATACAAATGGCTAGAGCTTATTATTTAATACATATGGATATTTTTTTAATTTAAAAATTATTTTGTCTACATCTTAGTGGCCAAGCAGTTTAAAATCCCTGCTTATAGATCACAGCTCCTCTTACTGTAGTATCTACCCATGTTCAAATCCAACATTGACAGATTCAAGTGTGAGAAAGCTTGTCAGTTTTCTTTGGACACTCAAGTTTCCTCTACCATTCTAGAGCTGTTCATCTCAATTAGCGATACAACCTTTGCAGAGGTGTAAAACATCATTACCCCATTTGCACTTTCAGCTATTAACCAAGTTTTACTGTAAATTGGTATATATAACGATGATGAATAGACTTGTGAAGTTACCAGCCATATGACATCTCCTCTGACAACATCAAAGTCGTATAACTATTAATCTATATCCATTCCACTGCACCATCCAAGAACTCACCACCTCGCTAAGTACAAAATCTGGAATCTTGACTAGGGTTACATCATTACTCTACTCTACTTGCACTTTCACCCATCAAAGTTTCACTGTATATTGGTATATAACAATGATGAATAGACTTGTGAAGTTACCAGTCATATGACATCTCTGACCACATCAAAGCCATATCCAATCCACTGCACCATTTGAGAACTGACTATCTCAATATAAGTTCAAGAATATTGACTGCACTTTGAGCTATTATCCAATTTTCACTATAACGATGATGAATAGACTTGTGAAGTTACCAGTCATATGACATCTCCTCTGACCACATCAAAGTCATATATATGTGGTTATGTGGTTTATAGTTTATAGGTAAGTTTGTAACCTGTCTCTTCTTTATATTTGTATCATGTCCTGATTATTATATAATAACAAAGCAGTAACTTAGTGTGTACCTGTATGAGTCATATATACAAAAAAAACTGGAGCAGGATTAAGGCCAGTCGATACACTTTCATCATTTGTCTAAATAGACTCTTTACAACTTTTAGATTTTTCTATAAATGGAGTTTTCTGACATTCAGATCTGACTACATATTTAAAATTTGTCTAAATCTTCCTCCTCTTTTGAGAATCCAAGTCTTCAGACTTTTGAATGCAGGGACATCTGGGTCACTGATTAATACTTTCATAATGTCAAAGTCAGAATTTTTGGCCCAGTTGCATAAAGCAAAAATTAGAGTTAATCATTTATTAAACCATTATTAGAAAAGCAAGAAATGATTTAATAATTACTGTTAAATTAAGGGTTATTTTTGCATTTTGGCCAAGGCATAGCATATCATTTGCCTCTGATGAAGGATTAAAAAATCCAAAACTGGTTAACACAGCTCTGGTTATAAATGCAGTCTGACTCTTTGCTGTACAGGGTAGACCAACTAAGTTGGTTGTGCTCCCTACATAGAAGCTTATAATATATTAGAAAAACTGTGAGCCACAAGCTCACAAAAAATACCCCCCGCACCCTCCACATAAAAAACAAGAGGCCCATGGGCCTTATACGCTCACCTGATAACTAATGGCTATCTGATACATTTAAAGTAAACGTAAATACAAAACCCCAATGACTTTTTTCTTTACATCAAAATGATCATTGTATCAATACCTACAACATTCTAATATACATGCCTATACAAAACGTTTATAGTCTTCAAGATAATTAACCATTTCAGTATTGTTTTACATCTGTGACCTTCACCTTTAAACCCATGACCTTTTTCTATACATCGAAATGATTGTTGTATCGATACCTACAACATTCTAATATACATCCTTATACAAAAAGTTAATAGTTTTCGAGATAATTAACCATTTCGGTATTGTTTTCACATCTGTGACCTTGACCTTTGAACCCATGACCTTTTTTCTATACATCAAAATGATCGTCGTATCAATACCTACAACATTCTAATATACATGCCTATACAAAAAGTTAATAGTTTTCGAGATATTTAAACCATTTCTGTATTGTTTAGCATCCGTGACCTTGACCTTTGTACCGATGACCTTTTTCTATACATCAAAATGATTGTTGTATCAATACCTACAACATTCTAATATACATGCCTATACAAAAAGTTTATAGTTTTCGGGATAATTAACCATTTCAGTATTGATTCGCATCTCTGACCTTGACCTTTGAACCCATGACCTTTTTCTATACATCAAATTGATCGTCGTATCAATACCTACAACATTCTAATATACATGCCTATACAAAAAGTTTATAGTTTTCGAGATAATTAACCATTTCAGTATTGATTCACATCTGTGACCTTGACCTTTGAACCCATGACCTTTTTCTATACATCAAAATGATCGTCGTATCAATACCTACAACATTCTAATATACATGCCTATACAAAAAGTTAATAGTTTTCGAGATAATTAACCATTTATGTGTTGTTTCACATCTGTGACCTTGACCTTTGAACCCATGACCTTTTTCTATATATCAAAATGATTGTTGTATCAATACCTACAACATTCTAATATACATGCTTTTACAAAAAGTTTATAGTTTTCAAAATAATTAACTATTTTGGTGTTGTTTCGCATCTCTGACCTTGACCTTTGAACCCATGACCTTTTGCTATACATCAAAATGATTGTTGTATCAATACCTACAACATTCTATATACATGCCTATACAAAAAGTTTATAGTTTTCAAAATAATTAACCATTTTGGTGTTGTTTTGCATCTCTGACCTTGACCTTTAAACCCATGACCTTTTGCTATACATCTAAATGATTGTTGTATCAATACCTACAACATTCTAATATAAATGCCTATACAAAAAATTTATAGTTTTCGAGATAATTAACCATTTCGGTATTGTTTCGCATCTGTGACCTTGACCTTTGAACCCATGTTCTTTTTCTATACATCAAAATGATCGATGTATCAATACCTACAACATTCTAATATACATGCCTATACAAAAAGTTTATAGTTTTCGAGATAATTAACCATTTCATTATTGATTCGCATCTGTGACCTTGACCTTTGAACCCATGACCTTTTTCTATACACCAAAATGATCGTCGTATCAATACCTACAACATTCTAATATACATGCCTATACAAAAAGTTTATAGTTTTCGAGATAATTAACCATTTCGGTGTTGTTTCCCATCTGTGACATTGACCTTTGAACCCATGACCTTTTTCTATACATCAAAATGATCTTTGTGTCAATACCTACAACATTCTAATATACATGCCTATACAAAAAGTTTATAGTTTTCGAGATAATTAACCATTTCTGTGTTGTTTCGCATCTGTGACCTTGACCTTTGAACCCATGACCTTTTTCTATACTTAAAAATGATCGTTGTATCAATACCTACAACATTCTAATATACATGCCTATACAAAAAGTTTATAGTTTTCGAGATAATTAACCATTTCTGTATCGTTTCACATCTGTGACCTTGACCTTTGAACCCATGACCCTTTTCTATACATCAAAATGATCGTTGTATCAATAGCTACAACATTCTAATATACATGCCTATACAAAAAGTTTATAGTTTTCGAGATAATAATTATAATCAGAGGTAAAAAAAAATAGGTCACGACCTTCACAATTGACCTTGAACTCATTTTGAAGATACTAACAAGAAGATGTCAAAACTGAAAACCCATGTCATTATCTGGTCAAGTAGTCAAGTTATAACAATTTGAAGCTATTTTACGATTTTTTCAAAATTAAACGCAAAAACGCGTAACCCATTTTCGACCGAATTTCACGAAATAAAAAACTACAGGCTTAAGACCCTAGAGAAGCCAAATATCACATCAGATTTTTTCTCCAATCAATACTTTCGGAGAAGAAGATTTTTTAAGATTTTTGCACCTTAGGTCACCTTGACCTAGTTATGGTAGCCATGGCAACCACGAACAAATCTGAATTGCACAGACCCAGACATGCTTCTGACCAAGTCTCGTTGAAATCTGCCGAGTACTTTCAGAGGAGAAGTCGAAAATGTGTGTTAACAACGCACGCACGCACGCACGCACGCACATACACACGCTGCACCATACCATAAGCTCACATGACCTTTGGTCAGGTGAGCTAAAAATCATCGGATCAAATTTTTAAATAGGAGGTGCACATCTACATTATATCACAAAGATTGTGTGAAAGTTTCAAGAAAATCCATTAACGTGTTTAAGAGGAGTTGCGGATAAGAGATAGGTACCCTAAGGTGTAACGGAAGAATGGACGGACACAAGGATGGACACCCCTATCACTATATACCCCCACTTTTTAAGCAAACAAAAAAACAAACAAATTCATGTTCAAACAGTAATCAAATAAATAAAGTGAAAAATGTAGACAAACACATGTTTTTCCACCAAGGAAGTAAGGACAGGTGCTCTGGAAGGATAAGTAGCTAACTATAACTTTCACATGTGAAATCAAAATTGAGAATGAAAGGAACATGGAATTGTTGAGCATATATAATAAATAGGAGCCTCTTCAGTTACAGGAAAGTGTCTCAACAGTCCTTAACTTAAAAAAATAATCCATCAACCGTCAACAGCTAAAAGAAACTTGTCTAATAATAATAAGCTGTACCTATTAACTTTTAGTTTTAATATTTAAGTACATATTATGTCACCGTTATTATTACTACTTGTTTGTCATCATCAGGTAAGTCAGTCAGCGTTAACTACATCATACTAATGTGTTGTCTCAAGTTAACAGACCATGTAATGAGAAAAAGAAACAAATGTGGTTTAAAGAAATTAACGACCTCTCTTTTAAGCATCCTTGGAGGCAAAATGGTCTGAAGCACATTTGTGCTACAGATTATAGACCCTTCACTACTGTCACAGACCCTAGTGTAAGAAAGTTTGTCAGTTTGCTATAGCTGTCGGTAGGTGTGGTTTTTTTCTAGGCACTCCAGTTTCCTCCACCTTAATCAGAGTATGAGAAACAAATGTGGTTTAAATAAAACACCCCCTCTCTCCCTCTGATCTTCTTTGGCATGCTGGGTCTTTTATTTGGTGTCTGAGTGGTCTAAAGCAAGTGCCTACAGATCAAAGTGTCCCTCAATAACTGGGTTTGTATTCCACTAAGGGCAAATACTTATAGTGGGCAAAAGTTGTGTCATTTTGCATGCCCTATGTAAGTGGTTTTCCTAATTCAGATTTTGGCATTTTCAATTGGTCTAATGTTAAATGGAGAGGGTCTTATATGAAAAACATAGAAGAAATGAATTTTGAGACTTCAAAATAGTGTAGTGATAAGGAAGGTGGCAAACTTATGAAGGCACATTACAATGAGGTTTTATTGTGACAAACGTCAGGTGGCTACATTCATCTTGATTTGGCACTCAAATCCTGTGACCATCCTAGCATCAAGAGTCTGGCCTTAACTGGCCAGGGACATAACAGCAAGGTAACTTTGAGTTACTGTAATTGGACATCATCTATCAATATGTCATACTCACCATTTTATCACAACCTGATATAGAGACCGGACTATTGTCATGTGATACAACTTGACCAGTAAAATGACAGTTATTTCCATCCTTATCATTCAAACTTCTTGTTTCCATGGTGATAGTAGACTGGTTCCTGTGGTGCCTTCTATGATAAACTTTAAACCCTGGTGCTAATAATTTTTTATTTTGCCATAAATTTATATGAAAGTTCTGTCCATGGCCGCTGACATTAACATGAATGCTGTTGCTTAGCAACCCTGACTCGCTACTTCGTTTATGAATATGGGAATGAAAATGAAGGTCATGTGATATATGGTTCCCTGACATATCTGTAATGGCTGGAATGACGACTTCATAATCTGAAAAATATAAGATGAGTAAAGTCAATAATATAGCATATGTTTGAAGGAGATATGTGACATGCATACAAGGGTTCTAAATTCCCCAGGCCCAGGGTACGGAAGCTATTGATTTCACATGGGGACCCTTCACATCAAAACTGTAAAAGTCCAATGCAGCTTTTACTAGGACAAGCTGTTAATGGACTTTCAAAATTTTATGTAGGACCTGCCAAAAACAAGGCAAAAGTCCTGGACCTTCCATTACCAAACACAATTTTGAACCCCTGGTATACCTAAGTGGTTAAGGCCAGACTCTTGATGCTAGGATGGTCACAGGATTTGAGCCCCAAATTAAGATGAATGTAACAAATGCCCTTACCTAATCTATCATGATTTACAGTCAGTGGTAGGTCACATATAGCCATGGTGAACACATTGTACAAAAAATTATAATCAATTTGACCAAGATCTACTATAAATTTTAGCATTGATTGATTGATTGAATGGGGTATAACATCATAGTGACAGAAATTTTGTGCACTCGGGGCAATGCAGGTAGGGTTCTTTTATGTTCCACACATGCCATGACACGGGCGTCAGATTTTAAGGTCTTCCAAAGGACCATGTGATTTTCATTTTAAATGCAAAGTGCTTATGAAATGTAGGAGTTTAAAGTGAGATGGCTATACATACACATGCACACAGAAATAAGAACCATGACAAAAATAAGTAAAAATACCTCTCAACATACAGAGAAGATTACAATTCAGGTTTTTGAGCAACTTAACAAGCATAAATGCTTCTCAATCATAAATTAAATAATATATTAAAAAGTATATATAATAGCTTTAAAATGAATTACAGTTAATAAAGAAAAATACACATAAATTATAAAAATCATCACATTGAGCATTAGTTTTTATCCGATTTCGATTCAACAGAAACTCCATGATTGCTCAACTTGCTCGATATCACAAATTTAATTTGAAATTTTAAAATGATCAAGAACTGATTGAAGTTTTCAGTGGTTTTAAAACTAGTAAAAACTTCAAACAAGTCACATCTCTTTTATAAAATTAAATCCAGTTCATCAAATTTCAAACTTACAAGATTTTTTTAATAATAAAATAATTATTTTCTAGCAAATCGATCAAAGATTTTAATATTATGAACTTTTCTAAAAATCTGCTCAGCTCAAAACTGATCAGTTATGAAAATAAAATGTTCATTTTTATTACTTATAAACGGCAAAATGGGGTCTAAAAGATTAATATTTCTTTTTCTTTATTTTCCTCTCATAATGTCCATGCTATATCAAAGACCACCGAGGGCGAGCTTAATTTCGCTGAATCGCAGAATTACCCCGAAAAAGCTACACAATATAAGTATTTATTTGTAAACGCGATATCAAATTAAATGTAAGGTGCAAATTTTACTATCATTCAAGTCGCTTGTACATTTAAAGACCTGTCCAAAGTTTAACACTAAGCTAACGAATAAGTGTGAAATCGGCAACTCATCTCGGACCTGTGTTACCGATTTCGATAACTTTTTGCCAGCTATCTTATATAACATTCAACAGCTTTTCGGTCACTTTCTTTCCAGCATATCTCAGCACAGCTTCGACTCCTTTTCGTTAGGTCAGTGTTAAACTTTCGACAGGACTGTACTGTGTATGTAATTATTTAAGCAGAACATTTGAATGGCTTTACGTCAGCATGGGGTAATTTGAACAAAATTTCTGAATGAGTTTGTGTAACCAATTAGAATCTATATATATTTATACAGAACAAGGTCGTGACCTACATTTAATGACAAAAGTTCACTGTGGGAGAAACACTGATTTAATCTTTTAACCTGAAATCCTTTAAAAAAATTATTATTATTTTTTTTTTTTTCAGATATAATGAATTTGAAATTACAGGCTTGACACTGTCCTGTAGGTACTGGTTCAAAATAAAGTAAAACCTTATTATAATGTTCCTTGATAACTTTGCCACCTTGCTTATTTTCCTCAATAAAAAACACTAACCTTAATGAAAACACCAGGTAAGCAATACAAATAAAGATTCCGAGTGTTATAATTAAGAATGGAACAAGACCGGAATCCAAGATGACTCCATGAAATATACAGCATTTTGAAATGAAAGTCACGGTTCTTTCGGATGGGAACTTAAAATAAACAAGGTCTCCTGTCATGTAGGCTTGGCATGCTAAAGAACCCTGCTGTATAATGCCATCAGCGCAACACACAGGCAAAATTTCTGCACCTTCGCCTATAGCTGGCAACATCTCGATATAAGTAAAATATTCTTGACTGGGACGCTAAACACCATTACTCAACTCAACTCCATGAAATGAAATTTGAGAACCATTATATATTCATTACCTATATATGTTGTATGAGCTTTGATAACTTATTGTCACTGTGATTTTGAAGTACCAAAATGTTTCTTCTTAGTTTTTAATTTTTGTTGAAAAAAATAATCTCTTGTTTTATTGCAAAACCCCTTTATAGTTGAGTAAGTTGAGTAATGGTGTTTAACGTCCCAGTCAAGAATATTTAACTTATATCGAGACATCACCAGTTATAGGTGAAGATGAATATATTTTGCCTGTGCTTTGCGCTGATGGCATTATACAGCAGGGTTCTTTAGCGTGCCAAGCCCAACATGACACGGGACCTCGATTATTTTAAGTTCCCATCCGAAAGAACCATGACTTTCATTTCATAATGCCGAGTGCTTGGCGAAAGAACAGTCACTACCCACTTTCAAGTCTTGGGTCAGACTCGGCCGAGGATCGAACCCACGACCTCCCACTTTTGGAGCAAGCACTCTACCAACTAAGCTACCACAGTGGTACTTATAATGTGAACAAATAGTGGCAATAAATTGAGGTTTTACTGAATGATTATGGGAGTTACTGTCAATGTATTTAATTTTGTGTGTATTTATTTTTGAGGTATATGAAATTTTGACATATCTGTGTGGTTCAATTTTCCCATTTTTTAAATGTATATGAAATTTTGACATATCTGTGTGGTTCAATTTTCCCATTTTTTAAATGTATATGAAATTTTGACATATCTGTGTGGTTCAATTTTCCCATTTTTTAAATGTATATGAAATTTTGACATATCTGTGTGGTTCAATTTTCCCATTTTTTAAATGTATATGAAATTTTGACATATCTGTGTGGTTCAATTTTCCCATTTTTTAAATGTATATGAAATTTTGACATATCTGTGTGGTTCAATTTTCCCATTTTTTAAATGTATATGAAATTTTGACATATCTGTGTGGTTCAATTTTCCCATTTTTTAAATGTATATGAAATTTTGACATATCTGTGTGGTTCAATTTTCCCATTTTTTAAATGTATATGAAATTTTGACATATCTGTGTGGTTCAATTTTCCCATTTTTTAAATGTATATGAAATTTTGACATATCTGTGTGGTTCAATTTTCCCATTTTTAAATGTATATGAAATTTTGACATATCTGTGTGGTTCAATTTTCCCATTTTTTAAATGTATATGAAATTTTGACATATCTGTGTGGTTTAATTTTCCCATTTTTTAAATGTATATGAAATTTTGACATATCTGTGTGGTTAAATTTTTCCACTTTTTAAATGTATATGAAATTTTGACATATCTGTGTGGTTAAATTTTTCCACTTTTTAAATGTATATGAAATTTTGACATATCTGTGTGGTTAAATTTTTCCACTTTTTAAATGTATATGAAATTTTGACATACTTTCCCATTTTTTAATTGTGAACTTAAATACTATAAGCATAATTGATTTTCACTCCGTATTAATTATTGTGCAATACAAACGACTACGAAATAAACGAAAATTAGTACACCGTGAAAAATGAGTATGTTTACAATATGTTTATTTCCAGCTTCCAAAATATGTCTTAACATTACAGACCACTGCGGCAGATCAGTTGGTAGAGTGCTTGCTCCGTAAGTGGGAGGTCGTGGGTTCGATCCCCGGCCGGGTCTGACCCAAGACTTGAAAGTGGGTAGTGACTGTTCTTTCGCCAAGCACTTGGCATTACGAAATAAAAGTCATGGTTCTTTCGGATGGGAACTTAAAATAAAGAGGTCCCGTGTCACGGTGGGCTTGGCACGCTAAAGAACCCTGCTGTATAATGCCATCAGCGCAACGCAAAATTTCTGTACCTTCGCCTATAGCTGGCGACATCTCGATATAAGTAAAATATTCTTGACTGAGACCTTAAACACCATTACTCAACTCAACACTTAACATTATAGGTGTTTAAATTAAACCTTGAGAATGAAAAGAAACAATTGTCTTGAATAGCTGAAAAATTGCTGATATGATGAAAAACAATATTAAAACCAACAAACCTATCAGGGATAATAATGTAACAATGCCCTATTTATCAAAGTGAAAGAAAACACTAAAAAAAATTTAATAACACAGGAATTAAAATCTAATTTATCATTGTTTGAATCTTATTTTTCAAAAATTAATTTATCATAATTTTAATTTTTGTTTCATCTACAGAGAGATCAGTGGGCAATAATTGCCCTATTTGATAGATGGCAGACCCTGTTCAGGGTATCTCTTTTCTGCGATACATTTTTAGCGGGAAATACTTCAAAGAAAAAATGTACGGTTACAAAACAAGATATACTTCTAAAGTTGTATGTTACCAAAAAGATGAAACAAAAATTGAAAATTACCGGTATCTTTCACCATAAGGGGACACAATTCGGTGACTAATTATGTGATCGCTATTTAGTAGTGTCAAACGCATGATTAAAGACCACAAAATTTCTTGACTTCAACGGGATCATATTTGCAAGGTGTTTAAAAAATGCAACTATAATGTAATCTATATCTCAAAATTAGGCAATTATATTGTCTGTTTGTTTATTGATGCCATCACCTTAGGCTATTTAAATTTAACAATGACCTTGACCTTTGACCTCTAAAATCAATAGGCTCCTCCACTTCTATCAGTACACAAAGTTTGATGAATTTCCATCAAAGCCAGCTTAAGTAATCTTGCAGAATCAAACATACTATGGAAAGACAAGACAGACAGACAGATGGACAAGCCAAATATTATTGTCTCCCTTAAATCTGTATAAAAGTGGCATAATGTTTTAAGTACCAAGTCTTTAGATTTAACCAGACAAGACTCTTTCACTTATATTGAGAAGGTTGATCTGGCTTGTTAAAAAACAAAGTAGCGTAAGATAGAGAAAACCACCTACCTTTTGCATAAAAGAATCAAACCTTTTCACACTAGCATCTGCCCTTTGTGGAATTCAAATTTAGGCAGTGAGATGAAACTGAGTGACTGCATGTGATGTATAAGCCAGTGCTTTACATCACTCAGCCTCAAGGGCCCTGGTTTTATTTCAAATTTCACAGATGGTGAGACCCTATTTCAAAATACTAGAAACATTCAGGCACTTCAGACTCTTGAGCCACTGAGCCCCTTATCTGATTATCAACTACCTGTAGAAGCATTTATCATTACCCATAGAAGCAATCAAGCTTATATTATGGTCATCATTCATGCCTTGATTTTAATGTATATATATATATATATATATATATATATATGAGTGACACAGAATGATTGGAGACATCCTAGATCTGACCCACCACATTGGGCCCAGTAAAACCCAACACCAAAAGTAATGTTTTCAATGCACAGATCTGACCCACCACATTGAGCCCAGTAAAACCCAACACCAAAAGTAATGTTTTCAATGCACAGATCTGACCCACCACATTGAGCCCAGTAAAACCCAACACCAAAAGTAATGTTTTCAATGCACAGATCTGACCCACAACATTAAGCCCAGTAAAATCTAACACCAAAAGTAATGTTTATAATGCACAAATCTGACCCACCACATTGAGCCCAGTAAAACCCAACACCAAAAGTAATGTTTTCAATGCACAGATCTGACCCACCACATTGAGCCCAGTAAAACCCAACACCAAAAGTAATGTTTTCAATGCACAGATCTGACCCACCACATTGAGCCCAGTAAAACCCAACACCAAAAGTAATGTTTTCAATGCACAGATCTGACCCACAACATTGAGCCCAGTAAAACCCAACACCAAAAGTAATGTTTTCAATGCACAGATCTGACCCACCACATTGAGCCCAGTAAAACCCAACACCAAAAGTAATGTTTTCAATGCACAGATCTGACCCACAACATTGAGCCCAGTAAAACCCAACACCAAAAGTAATGTTTTCAATGCACAGATCTGACCCACCACATTGAGCCCAGTAAAACCCAACACCAAAAGTAATGTCTTCAATGCACAGATCTGACCCACCACATTGAGCCCAGTAAAATCCAACACCAAAAGTAATGTTTTCAATGCACAGATCTGACCTACCACATTGAGCCCAGTAAAACCCAACACCAAAAGTAATGTCTTCTATGTGCAGGTAGTAAAAACCACAAATTTGTTAAACAGATTGATATTAAAATTCTGTTTCTCAGTGTGATGTCTGTATTTTGTGATATTTTGTGAACTGAATCCTGAGAATTTTACACCTGATTTATTCAACAAATAATTCATTTTTCCCCCATAAATTAGAAGACAGTGTGTCTTTATTTGATGTTCGGAGATATAAAATTAACAGGTTTGGCAATAAAAGATGGGCCAAGTAATTGATTCAGGTGTAAAAATGATTATAAAGGTGAAAATCTAATTAAGTTGTTGTAAACAAGACTAGATTTTATGTTCATCTACATTTAGACATGCAATGAAAAGGTTATAACCCAGAGAGAGAGAGAGAGAGAGAGAGAGAGAGAGAGAGAGACTCAAATGCGAAGAGTAAGATTGTCTGAGAGAGAAGATAGAGAAAGATTCAACTGTAGAAAATACAAAAATAAAAGATAGTCGAGAGAGAGAGAGAGAGAGAGAGAGAGATTTTGAAATGAGGTTTTACATTCAAAAGTCAAGAAAAGTTCATTTATATTGAGACATCACCAGCTATACCTAAAGTAAATGACTGAAGAGAGAGAGAGATTGAGAGAGAGAGAGAGAGAGAGAGAGAGAGAGAGATTGTATGGGGTTTTACATACAAGTTAAGAATAGTTCATTTATATTGAGACATCACAACGGTTCCAGCCGTTGAATTGAGAACAATTTTTAGCACCATCACAAGCATAGTGGGAACAAATCCTGTGCTCCAAAATCTACTAGGGGCTAGCTATATGTGAGCTATATTCTTAAAACAGTATTAACAAAATGAGATATAAATAAAAAAAATGCATCAAACTGCATCCTTGGGCATATAATGTTTTTTCAAGGCTTCAATCACTCAAAGAAGTACAGGATGCTAAATGATAAATTTGATTTTTATTAGATGGAACCTGTGTTTTTGTTAAATGGGTGCAGCAAATTTTCTCATGAATGAAATTGGACATTAACATTAAAAGAAAAAAATTGATACATCTGTCATCATACCAATTTTTGTTTTGTTAACAAATTTATTTATATAAACATGTACAATAATTTTTGCTTTCTTAGAAAAAATCAAAGCAAGTTTTCTCATGAATGAAACTTAACATTAAAAGACAAAGGATTGATGCATCAAATTTTTGCTAACAATTTTTTATATAATTGTACATTGTAAATTTTCTTGTAAATGAAATTAACTTTCATAGAAAAAAAAACAATGTGATATATTGTATTCTTAATATATACAACATTTACTTAGTAAATGAATGAAAGTAGCTTGTTTAGAAAGAAAACAATCCATTGTATCCTTTATCATAATTAATTTTTTTTTTTTTTTTTTTTACAAAATTTTAAAATACATGATATAAAACCAAATAAACACATTCAAGACAGGTGATACAGACAGACATCATTTTGTAAACTATAAAAAAATGTGTAAGAATTATGACCTTGCACAGTCTTAAAAAATAACAGCCAGTCCAAGACCGATGCATTTGGGAAGGACTTTTTCTGAAGTCCTAAAATCCATTTCTTCTATGTTTTTTCTTTTTAGTCTCCCTAAATTTATTGTCAAACCTCTTTAAAATGCCAAAATTTGACTGAATAAAAGGTGCCAATGAGTCAAGGTTTTACTGTGCTATCAGTGAGTGAGTAATGGTGTTTAACGTCCAAGTCAAGAATATCTCACTTATATCGAGACATCACCAGCTTTAGGCGAAAGTGCAGAAATTTAGCCTGTGCTTTGCGCTGATGGCATTATACAGCAGGGTTCATTAGTGTGCGAAGCCCACAGTGACACGGGACCTTGTTTATTTTAAGTTCCATAAGTGGGAGGTAGTGGGTTCGAACCCCGGCCGGGTCTGACCCTAGACTTTATTGTGGGTAGTGACTGTTCTTTCGCCAAGCACTCGGCATTATGAAATGAAAGTCTCAGTTCTTTTGGATGGGAACTTAAAATAAACAAGGTCCCATGTCAAGGTGGGCTTGGCACGCTAAAGAACCTTGCTGTATAATGCTGTGCTATCAGCAAATGGCTTTAAAGCACCAAAATTTGACTGAACACATGGTGGCAATGAAACAAGGTTTTACTAAAACTCAGAGAAAAAACTATAAACTTTGATAACCAATCTGTTAACTTAATCTTATTGGTGTTTATAAAATAAACATGTTTATTTACATCTAACATGATGATTTTTTTAGGCAAACAATATTGACCTGTCTGCTTGACCTTAAATTTTAATTATTATTATAGACAAGATTATTTATGTATAAAGAGCACATATGTTTATTTCCTCTACGTTATGATGGTGGGGTGGGGATGAACTTGCATTGTTTATGTACCAACTGCCAAACCTAACACCACCCATAAATTGGGCAGATCCACCTATATGAATACTCCCAATGAAAGGTCAAGCAGACAGGTCAATGTTGTTTGCCTATACCCATCTTTCAGAAGTGGTGTAATCTTGAATGGGACATTAAATTAAATCCCTTTCACTTTACAAAAACCCATTCATTTCCTTTATTTGTTAAATAGACAACATGGCTTTTATGTTTAAGGACAATATTTTGTTTTTATGAATGAAAACATCAAAAACTTATTTAAATAATTTTGTGATTTGTATTCAACTCAAGTTCCAAAGATGAGAGGGAGCTTTGTCGTAAATATATTTTTTGGTTGTACGCACTTATTAACATGAGTAATCCCAGGATTTATTGCCGTTTTAACTCTTCATTTGAATCTTTCACTCCATTTAATTTTTTACAACTCTTTTACGTCAAATGCTTTTTTAGGATGTTTTTAATAGATGGTGCATTTAATTTTCACCTTAAAAAATATGTTTTCATGTTAAAATCAAGTTAATGACAAAATGTATTACATGGGGACTACACACTTAGTTGTTGATCTAATACTGTTTTTTTTCATCCAATATGTGTGATCATCATTGAATAGAGTAGAGTTGAGCTGAGTAATGTTGGTTTGGTGTTTTTTTATGTTCTGGTCAAAATTCTTTTATATATTTTAAGGTACTCAATGGTGAAAAAAACTGAATACTCAGGAAAACCACTAACATTTGGCAAGCAAACTAACAAACCCTCTTACACTTAAGGATCTATTCGAGTGGTCAGGGATTTATCAAGGGTCTATTTAGGGCCGAAATTCGGCCCCTTTCCCAATAGAAAAACATTGATTTTTTTTCCAAAATTGGCTGAGAAAATTCCCAATTAGAAAACTGTTGTTTTTAAATGAAAACGAAATTAAATTAAGCACTGATAAACACTTAGTGGCAAAAAAAAGATTATTCTGATTCAACAAGTGATCATGAGAATTATAAATTCTTTGTGGTTGAAAGTAACGATTCCAATTCTGGGGATGAAGAGGTCAGTGATTTAATCATTAATTGCATCAAAAATGATGTCAAAGTTTTCCCAAAATGAGCAAAAAGTTGAGAGTTTTTCCAAATTTTTAGTTCAGGGCCTTTTCCCAAAAGACCCTGATAAATCCCTGGTGGTATATGAACCTAGACAGTGAGTGGGTCATCGTAAGCATGGTTATCAGACCACTTGCTATAGAGACCGCATATTCAAGTTAATAAAAAAATCTATCAAATTGGTACTATTAGCTATACACTTTGCTGTCCATCTAATACCATCTACACTTATATCAAGGTGGTCAGTTCTAGGCGAAGGTGCAGAAATTTTGCCTGTTTGTTGTGCTGATACAGCAGGGTTCTTTATCATTCCATGCCTACCGTGACAGGGGACCTCATTTATTTCAAGTTCCCTTTTGAAAGAACCATGACTGTCATTTCATAATGCTGAGTGCTTGGAGAAAGAACAATCACTGCTCACTTTCAATACTTGGGTCAGACCCAGTCGGGGTTCAATTATGTCATAAGACAATTTTTATGTGGCATAATTTTACAGTAAAATTAAAAGGTACTGCACTCAGTAAATTTTGAACCTGGTCTAATGTAACTTCAGACGGATCTTGTTTTGTCTGTTAACCAGTCAGATAAATGTGACACTCTTAGTACTCTAAATTTACAAGATAACCTTAAAAGATAGGAAAATTTACAATGAAACAGAGTTATGAATGACTTAATTTATGACAAGAAAAAAAAATGAGTTCTGATTAAATCAGCAGGTCAAAATGGACTTTTATAGTAAAAAAAACCCAAGGTCCTTTATAATTACTAAAATTAAAAGGTCCTGGAGCCAGCTGTGTTCATTCTAGATGGGGGGGCAGTGCTTCAGATTGTTTTTACAGATAGTGGGCCACAAGGGCCCACCAGGTCCAATAACAAGGGGTCATTTCTTGTTATAGTGGGTCATGTTTTGCCACATAATTAAATGTTATGCCACGACCACGTGACTGAAAGTGAAAGTCGGCACTTGACATCTTCATATAATGCACCAAAAGCGATCTTGTCATCTGCTAATTTATACTTTGTTAACCTTTACGATATATTTTAAACTCTTTCAACTCCATGATTCATTTTATGTATCTACTTCTCTGCGCTTTGTGTTGTTTTAAAAAATGTGAATTATAAGAGTCGTCTGCATCTCATAGCCATGGTTGCCGCTAGCATATTAAATGAACGACAACGTCCGAGGTCATAAAAAGTTTTATTACGAGTTCTCCCCCTTTGAATATTAATGTTAATAACCGACGCATAGAGCAAAGAGAAGGGGCTTGTCGGGAGTCCTGTCTACATGCTGATTATGAGATAAACAAAGATGCTAGAGATTTTCCGATAGAAAACGAAAACAGAAAGTCAAATCGGAAAACCGCATGGAATCTAATATGTAGTTTTGGGAAGAAATTATTAACGATCAATTTGGCTAAGAAAAACCATGCGCCACGTGGACCCATTAGAAGAAAATGTTATGCGCCATTTTTTAAAATAATGCGGGATTGGCGCGGGCGCACCGACAATCTGAAGCACTGGGGGGGCCATTGATTCCTTATTTTGCCAAATGACACTTGCATTGATAAAGCCTTAGTAGGCCATTTTTAACATTACATGAATGCAAAAAGTATTAAGGTTATTGTGTTTATATCAACAAAAGTTTTAAAAATGACCCATTTAGAAAAATCCTAGATTAAACACCCTTCTGAAAAGTCCTAGATGGTACAGGACCTGGGGAATTTTGTACCCTTTCTTTTCTTCTTGTTTTGTCTGTTAACTAGTCAGATAAATGCGACACTCTTAGTACTATATATTCATAGATAACCTTAAAAGATAGGAAAATTTTTAATGAAACAACATTATGAATGACACCAGACACGATAGGACTTATGAATGACATAAGAACGATAAGAAAATAAAGAATATCACACGATTTAGTACCTCAACAACAAAGAAGGACCTTGTGACAGATTGATGCAAGGATTATGTTCTAGTTTATAGGCAAACAACTTTGACCTGTCTGTTTGACCTTCAATTAGGAATATTTGTATATGAAGGCCTACCTAAACACAAGGGTAGCATTTGAATTCACATTTAATGCATTGACAATGAATGTTTCGATGATATAGAGAAAATGAACACATGTGTACTCTAGATATGTTAATATATTGGTCCATAAGAAATATTTAAATAAAGGGTCAAGCAGACAGGTCAATATTGTTTGCCTATACCTGTTACCGCACCTAATTAGCTGGCTAGACATTTACCACTTGGTCACGCTTACTTAACGATACTCAATCACACTGCGATTTTTTGTTGTCAACTCTTTTATTTTAATTCTAAAAGCTGGCTTAAATCAAATTTGCTGCACAATACTCAATCATGTAGGTAAAACTTTTGTTGTCAAATTATATATCTGATTTTTGAGAGCTTAAATGTTAAACAGCATGGTTAATTGAAATTGAGATTTATCTTTTTTTTAAATTATTTATTTTGTTTTGTTTATCCGTTTTTACCTGTGATTAAGTTGTTTGGCTTTGACAGATTTATTTCTCTAAATTGTTTTAAAACTAGAGCAGTCTAATGCAAAACAAACTAGAAAAACGGTGAGCCACAAGCTCAAAAAATACCCCCCTGCTCCCCCCCCCCCCACATAAAAAAAATTCCATTGGATCAAATTTTTAAATAGAAGGTGTACATCTACATTATATCACAAAGATTGTGTGAAAGTTTCATGAAAATCCATTGAAGGGTTTAGGAGGAGTTGCGGATAAGAGATAGGTACCCTAAGGTGTAACGGAAGGACGGACGGACACCCCTACTTTTTAAGGGGGGTGGGGATAATAACCTTCCTCCCCAACAGTCAGAGACAAACGTTACATACAGATGGATGTGCACAAAATGTATTAACTATCGCAAATACAGTCAAACCTGTTTATAAAGGATACCTAAAGAAACCAGTAAAAGTGGGTCATACAGATAGTTGGCCTTTATATAGAGGCTCAAATAACATGAATAAAAAACAATTTTGATAAAAAAATTACTGGCCTTCAAAAGCAGGTGACCTTTGTATAGTGGTGGCCTTTCAGGCAGGACTAACTGTACAGTTGACAGAAAAGAAAAGATTTTGTTATACTTAACAGAAAATGCTAAATTTATTATTGGTCATATGAAACAATTCACAATGTTGAAACAACGGCAGTCAACATTGCCAAGGGATATTGCAATGTGCCCAGCTAAGCATGGAAACTCATAGAATTTAACTACTGAGTAATCTGCAATCCTACTTCTATTCTGATTAGGAGAACCTAAAATCCTGACCAAAACTATACCTTTTTAATATTCCATAAAAAGTAAATAGTGACCTTTTCGTCCGGGAAATAGGGAGATTGTCTCCCCTTGGGCACTCTATCTCCCTCGCCTAACATGGGAGATAATGTTTCCATTGGGAGACAATCCTTCATATTTCCCTTGACAGAGGACTATTTTATAAGTAATATGCCGCCTACCTTCGTAAGATGATGTTTGCTGGTATATTGGTTGATATATATGTGAGTGATGATCTGTGACTGTACATATTACTGATGATATAACCTGTAAATAAAAATAAATAAATAAATAAATAAATAAATAAATAAATAAATAAATAAATAAATTAACAAACATACAAACCAATGGCTGAATGAATGAATGAATGAATGAACGAATGAATAATTATGTAAATAAATAAATAAATAAATAAATAATAAATAAATAAATATTCACCCATTATTCTCACAATGACTATTAAGACTATTAAAACTGGGCTGAAATCGAATGGAAAATTTAGTTTTCTTGCACTTAAAAATATAACAGGTCTAAATGAAAAGTAACAGGTATTGGGCTGAGCTTCTAGAGATGGACTAATTACAAAACCCTGACACCATACACAGGTAGCCCTTATATAGAGGTGGCTTTTAAGGCAGGTTGGACTGTATACTGGAAAATAGTAAATGTGTATTAACTGTGAATCTTCACACTACACATAAATTATTATGTGGACCTTATATGAATATTTCTAATAAAAGGTCAAGACGACAGGTCAATGATGTTTTGCCTATACATAAAAGTCTCACCTATATCAAGTGTGTACATTGACTACTAACTTGAAAATCATCCTTAAAAATTGTCAACAAACACATCATTGTGAAAAACTGAGAGGAAATTCAATACAATTACATATTCATAATCTTTACAATGAATGACAAGATTATCTATGCTATCTTTTAGAACCATTCTAAAACGTATCAACTGCAAAATGGGAATTAGAGGAAAAATAAATAGAACTCTTCAATACTATCTTCTTTAATCTCATTATTTTTAAGTTTAATATAAAATTTCTTTAAAATGAGGGTTTCAAGTGACTGTTGATGACTTTTGTGTCACTGGTAATACTGAGATGTCAACAGCTATAGGTGAAGATGCAGAAACAGAATACAGAAGTTAAACCTCTTTATATCACCCACTTCGAAACTTTGCTGTGACCTTGCTTAATTTTACAGTTACGATTAAAAATCTCATAATAATGCTCCCTATAGCTTAATTAATTGCCAAGGTAAAGCATTATTGTTATGCCCCCTTGATAACTTTGCCACCTTGTTTCTGACCACAGTAAAACCTCATTCAAATGCCCCTCAATACCTTTAACTCATTTATTGCCACATTATTTGAAGTCCCAAAGTACATACACCATAAAGCCAAACCTGCAACTTCAAAATATACAAAGCTAGTAGTTATTCTACCAAATGAGCTACCACTATGCTTTAAAATAGAAAGAAAAACAGAAAAAAACTCATTTATTATTCAAATGCATCATTGCCAAAATTACTCACACCACCTGGAAGGCCCCACTTATTGCTCCAATTTATTAATTACTCACACTAAGTGTTTGGTGCAGGTGAGCTACAAGGACCACATTTATTACTCCAACTATTGTGACCAAAATTACTCACACCACCTGGAAGTTGTAAATCTTTAAGGATTATCTTTCAAACAAGACTGTGATGAGTGTTTGGCTCAGGTGATCTTAAAAGACCCAATTTATTGTTCCAATTATTGGTGACCAAAATGTATCACACCACCTAGAAGTTGTTAATCTTTAAGGATGATCTTTCAGACAAGATGGTGATAAGCCTTTGACTCAGGTGAGCTAAAAAGACCCCATTTATTGTTTCAATATATGGTGACCAAAATGACTCAAACCATCTTAGAAGTTGTAAATCTTTAAGGATTATCTTTCAGACAGGATTGTGATGATGGCCGACCCTTACCATCCTATCTATAAAAGTCTCACCTATATCAAGTGTGTACATTAAATACTAACTTGAAAAACATCCTCAAAAATAGTCAACAAACACATCATTGTGAAAAAACTGAGAGGAAATTCAATACAATTACATATTCATAATCTTTACAATGAATGACACAAGATTATCTATGCTATCTCTTAGAACTCATTCTAAAACGTATCAACTGCAAATAATCTGGTATATTAGAGCGAAAAATAAATAGAACTCTTCAATACTATCTTCTTTAATCTCATTATTTTTAAGTTTAATATAAAATTTCTTTAAAATGAGGGTTTCGAGTGTCTGATGATGGCTCTTTATCTATATATACATAATAAATTGTGTTACTTCCAGGCGCCTTTGTGTGACATGACGAAAATTGTAATGTAACCCATCTGTATATTATACTATTTCTGACCTATAAAATGATGTATAAAAAAACTTTGACTAGTTACTGAGCTCTGAGAGAGTTACATCTAAGCACCGACTTTGACATGAAAGAAATTGTTATACAATTCATTTGTATATGAGTGTAGTAATTATCTGTCCTATATATATTCATGAAAATTTTGAAAGGTTTTCGAGCTCCATGAGAGTCACATCTTAGCGCTGACTTTTACATGACAAAAATTGTAATACAGGACATCCTTAAATCATAATTTCAGTCTATATATTCATTTACATTAAAAATTTTGAATGGTTACTGAGCTACGAGAGTCACTTCTAATTGATGACTTTGACATGACTTAAAAAATAACATTCTATTTGAGTGTATTCATTAGGTATTATGAATGAGAGTCAGGAATAGCATATTCAATGAACTGCAAAGCAGTTCATGTTAAATATGCTATTCCTGACTCTCATTCATAATACCGAATGAATACACTCAAATAGAATGTTATTTCTTATATTTACAATCATAAAAAAACATTGATAGCATGTCCGAAATGTAAAATTATCGCTACAATAATTTATTTTATTCAAGATTCCGACAAACCTACGGGATTGTTGGAACAGCCTTGCTCCAAATAAGGAAAGTTACGTCGCGAGTAGACTTGGATGCTGACCAATCAAACAATGCGTGACGTAATAGATATCATTCTGTGATGTAATCGAATAGTTAAACGTAACGTAATCAGAGGTCATGACCCCACACTGTATTCAAGAGCAATTGAATGCCAGTTAAAACAAATAGGTTCATCTAAAGAAAGTCAATTCCAATTGTAAATATAAAAAATTGAATACAGGACATCTGTAAATCATAATTTCTCTCTTATATATTAATAAAAAGTAAAACCTCGTTTTATTGCCCCTGATGACTCTGCCATCTTGTTTATCCTCATGCCATTTTAAGTCACAAAATTTATTTCTTCTTGTTTAATCTTTACAAGCAATTCTCTCAATGTTTCGCAAAATTTGACATAACGAATGGTGGTAATATATTGAAGTTTCATTGTAAATAAAAAGGTAACCAAATATGTGGATTCAACTGAGCTTCATGAGAGTCATATTGAAGCGGTTATTTTGTGTGACATGATGAAAATTGCAACATGACACATCTGTAAATTATAAGATCTTCGTCCTATATATTGATGTGCATAAAAAACTTTGAATGGTAATCAAGCTCCAAGAGACTCAGAGTCACATCTAAGCACTCAGACTTTGTGCAACATGACGAAAATTGTTTTCAACATATGTCCGTCAAAATATGAGGGGTCTCTGTGCCTCTGTGGTCTAAAGCGAAAACTTATGGACCATAGTGATTCTTCCTTACTGCATCAGTTCAAAACCACTCAGAACAGATCTTAGTTTGAGAAAATTTGTCAGTTTGCTTGTAAAAGGTTGGTGGTTCTCACCAGTTTCCTCCACCATCCCAATACGAACAGCCTTGCATGATATAAGGGAAAGAATTTTTACTGGGGTGTGAAACCCAAAAATGTCTTATGTAAGTCAAATCATAATCAAGATACAGGGCTCCTGCAAGTCATTTTGGGGGCCAATATTCTCCCCATTAACAATTTACAATCTTATAGTTTTTTCAAATCACTGTCATTGTGTCAAACTTTTTCCAAATTGCAGCTTAAGGAATAATATTTTGCAGTTTTCTACCACTTATTCTTTTTCACAATTTGGACCATTATGGTGCTAATTTATTTTCACAATTGCAAAGGCACCAGTCCCATTCAGAAAAGGGTGTGAAGGTGAGAGAGAAAGAGAGAATTAGAGAGAGAGAGAGACAGAGAGCACACTGGGATAACTTAATTGGTATTGTTGCAGTCAGAATCTCAACATCTTTTCTTTAGTAACAAGAGGCCCATGGGCCTTAACGCTCACCTGAGGAAGAGTACATATCTTATGCAGAGATTTAATGGTCAATGACATTAATAAAAGAGAATATCAAAATTTTTAGCAGTAAGGGCCAATAATATGCAAGTATTTTTGCAAATAAATTATAATAATTATTATATACGTATGCTATATATAACATATTTAAAGTCTAGCTACAATATATTATTTATAAACAGCTAAAACATCTGTATATTAAAATGTGCATTAGGCCAATACCTACAATATTCCAATATACATGCCTATACAAAGAGTTTATAGTTTTTGAGATAATTAACAATTTAAGTATTTCGTTTGCATCTATGACCTTGACCTTTGAACCTATGACCTTCATTCATATATCAAAATGATTGTTGTGCAAATGCTTACAATATTCCAATATACATGACTATACAAAAAGTTTATAGTTTTTGAGATAATTAACCATTTAAGTATTCGTTCCCATCTATGACCTTGACCTTTGAACCTATGACCTTCATTCATATATCAAAATGATCGTTAGGCCAATACGTACCTTATTTCAATATACATGCCTATACTAAAAGTTTATAGTTTTTGAGATAATTAACCATTTAAGTATTCATTTGCATCAATGACCTTGACCTTTGAACCTATGACCTTTATTCATATATCAAAATGATCATTAGGTCAATACCTACAATATTCCAATATACATGCCTATACAAAATGTTTATAGTTTTTGAGATAATTAACCATTTAAGTATTCATTTGCATCTATGACCTTGACCTTTGAACCTATGACCTTCATTCATATATCAAAATGATCGTTAGGCCAATACCTACAATATTCCAATATACATGCCTATACAAAAAGTTTATAGTTTTTGAGATAATTAACCATTTCAGTACTTGTTTACATCTGTGACCTTGACCTTTGAACCCATGACCTTTATTCATATATCAAAATGACCAATTGTGCCATTACCTACAATATTCTGATATACATGCCTATACAAAAAATTAATAGTTTTGCAGATAATTAACTATTTTAGTATTCTTGGACATCTGTGACAAGGGACAAATTTCCTGTTTCCAGAAAGAATTGTGTGAGCATTCAATCTAACTAACTGTTAATTAACCATTTAAGTATTCATTCGCATCTATGACCTTGACCTTTGAACCTATGACCTTCATTCATATATCAAAATGATCGTTAGGCCAATACGTACCTTATTTCAATATACATGCCTATACTAAAAGTTTATAGTTTTTGAGATAATTAACCATTTAAGTATTCATTTGCATCAATGACCTTGACCTTTGAACCTATGACCTTTATTCATATATCAAAATGATCATTAGGTCAATACCTACAATATTCCAATATACATGCCTATACAAAATGTTTATAGTTTTTGAGATAATTAACCATTTAAGTATTCATTTGCATCTATGACCTTGACCTTTGAACCTATGACCTTCATTCATATATCAAAATGATCATTAGGCCAATACCTACAATATTCCAATATACATGCCTATACAAAAAGTTTATAGTTTTTGAGATAATTAACCATTTCACTACTTGTTTACATCTGTGACCTTGACCTTTGAACCCATGACCTTTATTCATATATCAAAATGACCATTGTGCCATTACCTACAATATTCTGATATACATGCCTATACAAAAAATTAATAGTTTTGCAGATAATTAACTATTTTAGTATTCTTGGACATCTGTGACCTTTACCTTTGAACCCATGACCCTGATCTATGTATCAAAATGATCGTCATGTCAATACCTACAAATAACTAAAATCCTATGCCATTATCACAAGAAATATTAAAAATATAGCATTTTTTATCAAAGGTCAAAAACTGGGACATGACCTTGACCTTTGACATCTATCGGAAGAAAATTGCAAGACAAGATCAACAGTGAAAACTCCATACAATTATCTTCAGCCGTTATGAAGTTATAACAATAAATGTCTCATTTTAAAAATTATGTAATTTTACGCAAAAAACGTGTAACCTATTTTTCGTCTAATTTTCATGAAAAACACAATTTTAATGTTCCCAGGTATGCTGAATCCAAATATCCAATCAAAATTTGCCTGCACCTTTTGGTTTCAGAGAAGAAGATTTTTTTGTCTTTTTGCTATTTTTAGTAACAGCGGCCATCTTGTTGGGCGTGGCCAAACCCCGAACACAATTTTGAAAGGCTGTTACCCAGGCATGATAATCACCAAGTTTCATCAAATATGGCCCAGTAGTTTTGGAGGAGAAGATTAAAATGTAAAGTTTACGCACGACGGACGACGCACGACGGACGACGCACGACGGACGGTGATAGATTGCAATAGCTCATCTGAGCCTTTGGCTCACGTGAGCTAAAAATTCAGATCTATTTAATAATCTATGTATAAATTTATAAATAATAACTTTTTTTCAGAATTGGACAGCATGCCATAGATCATCAACGAACATTCTCAGTATACAATTTAATATGATACCAAGTCCATATACAATATCACAGTGAATTAAGTAACCCAAAGATATCACCCTATCTTGGGTAATTAAACAATTACCTCAGGTCAAAGTTCAACTTGTTTATAGTTCCATCTAGACATTTATTTGAAATTCTTATATAAAATTCTAAAAATTTATTACATATGGCCGAGATCAAAGCTTACAACAAACTCTGCTTCGAGTTTCAGTTTCCATCAGATAAACTAATAGTAGTCCGCTTCTTGACGCCTCCCCGTAATAAATGTTAAATTTTACACAAAAGATGCAAGATTGTTTTACACCTTATACCAATATTATCCAACTTAAATGACAGCTAAATGGCAAAGTGTAAAACATTGACTGGATAGGAATCATGGACTGGATTGGATTCCTGGACTAGAATGGACTATTGGTATAAAATGAGGACTGGATTAGACTCTTTGATTGGAGTCTTGGATTGGACATGACACTTGTAATTTTGGGCCATTGAATAGGACTTCTGGACTGAACTTATGGACTTGACTCTTGGACTTTTGTACTAAACTCTTTATTTTATTTTATTTTTTTTTGATCATTTGGTACTGAATGGAGCAGTTTCTTAAAATATTTATATATTCATGCATACAGTCCATGAATCCAGTCCAAAATAACAGTCATATTCATCAGTCCAGTCCAATCCAATCCACTTTTTACACTTTGCCCAGCTCAACATCTATAAAATACTATCATAACATCAAGTTACACAAACTTTATTTTTTCACTTCTTAACATACATTAATTAAGATCAAATTTGGTAAGACTGTTCTCATATTAAATTTTATGATGCGTGTTAACAAGATCTACCGCTAGAAACAATGTTTAAAAGTTTATTTATATCGCAGGTCGTTATCACTGTGTATTATATTATAATTATTGCCTCCATTTGAAGCAACTGTTGACTTCATTTGATGTTGATACTTTCATCTAAAGGCAATACTATATGATTATTGATCTCATTTGAAGTCAATACTACATAATTATGGACTTCATTTGAAGTCAATACCATACAATTATGGACTTCAGTTGAAGTCAATACCATACAATTATTGCCTTTATTTGAAGTCAATACTTCATTTCAAATTACTGGTAATATTGTAAATTATTGACTCTATTGAGATCATCATCCTTCAAAATGTGTAATTTTATTCACAGAATGCAAAGAAGCCTGATATGCACTATACATTCAATATTTTTGAGGTATATCTAATTTTTAACAAATGCACTTCTATTTCAGATAACACCAGAGATATGGAAACTAAATAGGCAGTGAGCAGACCCTTGAGAGACAAATATTCCAGGTCCCCTATGTTGCAGTTTTATTTCCAAGATTTGACCTTGTAAACTTCACACTTGACTTATGCACCTTAATTTGTTATGTGACATATTGTCTCATGTTGGTTTACAATTGATCCAAGTTTGATGAAAATCAATCCATAGATATGGAAGATATGGAGTGGACGTGGCATTGGGGCAGATGGACAGATGGACAGGGTGATTACTATACATATACCCCATAATTTTCAGTTGCAGAAGTATAAAAACCTCACCTTTCTAAAAGTATGGAAAAAGCTATCTGTCTTCAATAGAGCACAACAATAATTGCTGTTTTGAAAAGTTAAGCCCAACAATTTTGAGACCAGGGACAAGTATAAACTGTCCTAGTTCACTTAATCCCACTTAAGCATGGTACAAGTTATCTGAAAATTCAAGGGACTTTATGAGCTAGTAGTTTTTAAGGCTCTTAATCCCACTAGTGGGTGGTATATATAAACTTTGGGATTAAGCTAAAAAAAGATATAAACTGCTAGCTCTTAGAGTGCTCAAAAAACTCATTCCAACTTAAGTATTTTAGTATGTTCAAAACACTCAATCCCACGTAAGTATCTAGTACATGTAAACTTGAAGATTAAGACGAAGTGCACACTACTGTCGAAACAATGACCTGTATAAAGAACATTGACTTTGCAATATATATATACTGTTTTCCAAGCTAAATCACTTAACCTTGAAGGTTTAATTCCAAAAAGCTTCAAGATCAGGGGCATGTGTTCCATAATCGCAGCAAAGTTATTCCTTTGGTTGAGTGAAATTGGGTTGAGTAATAGAGTTCCACTCCCCTAAGTAAACCAATAAAGGCCTCCCAGAAAGATTGGTTGGATGGTTGGTTGGTTGAATGATGCTTAACATCGCATCAGCAATTTTTTAGCTATTCACGATGAAAACTTTTTATTAATCTCTATAGATTAAACTATGAACGAATTTGTGTATGCATGTGAAGTGCGAGTGTGTTTTATGGTCTGCCTTGTACTAGCACACACTCAGAGCGACTTTAATGTGCTAGCTTATATAGTCAGTACACCGCAAACAAGTGTACCATTCCCCCAGTCCATTATACTGATACCAAACTCACAGCGGTAAGAGATCCTGGATTTGAAGACTGGCATCTTATCCATTAGGCCACCGTGACCTCCCTACCAGAAAGAAAATTCCTTTCTAAATTGAGGTGTATTATGGTGATCAAACCTGCAGTGGTGACACACTGAGTTTTAATGCTTACACCATTCAGTCACTGTGGCCAAGGCTGTCATTTATGATTCTGCTGAATTTAGAATCACAAATGAGCCCCATTCCTATAGTCTAAAACCTTTATTTTTTCTAAATATTTTGATAAGTTACATTTTAACAGATCTTTTCTGTATTTTTCCAACAGAATTTGTACCAGATTGATATCAATGACATTATTTTCCCAAATATGTGGGCCCTGTAAACCAAGTATCAAGAGGGAGTGTGACAACATTACTGGTGACCCATGGACTTGTCTTAATCCCAGTAGAAGATGTCAAGTAAACTTTAAGATTTAGACCAAGTACAAACCAATGTTGAGACAAGAATTGAAGGATTGTTCAATATCATAAACAGCTAATTCACAAATAACCCACTTAAAAGTAACATCCTGTTTGAAACAAAACACTCATTATGGGAAAAAATGGTCGTATTTACAATACAAATAAAAGAAATAAAGGACTAATTGATTACAAGAGAACCTGTTGTCTATGATATGTATTGCTAGATTTAATTAATTCAATTAAAATACACACCTAAGGGAAATGTCAAACTTTAAAATAATTAAAAAATTAAAAAAAAAAGAACAAAGCAATAGTTTTAAAGAGTAGAGTGAATCCGGTATGCTCAAGTCAAGATTTTTTTCACTTTAAATACAGAAGTCAATTCTGGGATGTTAGAAGTGTAAACTGCTGGAGAGTACAGAAAAAAATTATATTTGATTTTTAATTAAAGGCAGTCAATTGAGGGTTGATGTTAAATTGTAGTGCTTGTAGGAAACAACTGACCTTCCACAAGTGAACTGACAAACTGTTTCACATATGGATCAGCATGAGTGGGATTCGAACTTAGGCATTAAAAGGTGTTTTGATTATTTATTAAGTGTTTTAGACCATTGTGCCACTCTTAAAATAGAGACGAACAAATTTCCTGTTTCGAAATCAACATTTTCTAGGAACATGCAATAAAAAGAATTGTGTGATCATTTAGTCTTACTGACTGATAATAATTTAATAATATATTAAAATGTTGTTGCATGAAAATTCATTTAGTGGTAGCTCAGTTGGTAGAGTGCTCGCTCCGTATGTGGGCGGTCTTGGGTTCGATCCCCGGCCGGGTCTGACCCAAGACTTGAAATTGGTTAGTGACTGTTCTTTCGCCGAGCACTCAGCATGAAATGCAAGTCACGGTTCTTTCGGATGGGAACTTAAAATAAACGAGGTCCCATGTCACGGTAGGCTTGGCACGTTAAAGAACCCTGCTGTATAATTCCATCAGCGCAATGCACAGGCAAAATTTCTGCACCTTCGCCTAAAGCTGGCAATGTCTCGATATAAGTGAAATATTCTTGACTGGGATGTTAAACACCATTACTCAACTCAACTCATTTAACATATTCATTGATTAAATATATTTTACATAAACAATCATGTAAGACCTTCTATATATTTTATGTACCAATTACAATAACAAATACAAAAACATCAGTCATAACAATTGATGTCCTACTTCAATTTAAACTAAAAAAACTGTGAGCCACAAGCTCACAAAAAATACCCCCGCTCCAAAAAATCCATCGGATCAAATTTTTAAATAGGCGGTGCACATCTACATTATATCACAAAGATTGTGTGAAAGTTTCATGAAAATCAATTGAAGGGTTTAGGAGTTGCAGATAAGAGATAGGTACCGTAAGGTGTAACGGAAGGACAGACACACGGACGGACACCCCTATTACTATATACCCCCCACTTTTTAAACGGGGGGTATAAAAAATTAATAGTAGGAATAATAACATTTGTGCATGATAATTATTGTCATTTTATGTACCAAATACAATAACAAATACAAAATCATCAGTCATAACAATTGATGCTCTACTTTAATTTAAAAAAAAATAAGATTCGGAATAATAACATTTGTGCATGATAATTATTGTCAAAACATAGAGAAGGTTTTATGCACTATTAGTCAACTACAAGGCTGAGAAAGTGACACATGATTGTCAAAATTATAATTGATGGCATAATGCACTTTGAAGACACATTAAGTTTTTGTTTTTACCATCAATATGTGCAGTAATGATATAGAAGAAAAGGTTTGAAACTCTTAAATGTCAACTCAAAGAGGACACAGAATATCAAATTGTGACTCACAATTTAAGATCTCTTGTTACACTTGATATTATTTTTATCAAAAATTACCTGTAGATTTGTCTAAATATAGAGTTTTTTGCTTTAGAATCCATTCATTTTGGTAAAATTTAGCTAATTTCATATAAGTACCAGCTCAAAAGTTGCCAAATGTTGTTGAAATCTTCCATAATGGAAGTATAAAAGATGAAGGAAACTCAAATGTACCAAATAGCCTTAATTAACTCAAAAGTTCAACAACCTTACAGAATTTAGATGTTGTTCTTTTATATTGGTTTAAAAGTTCTTCTGTTTAAATAGAGATCACAGGGATGCGCATACTTGTAGCCTCATCTTGCGGAATGGTAGTATACACAATGGGACATTAAAAACATCAAATCAAAAACCAGGGTGCAAAAGCCTAGTCGCAATTTAATATTCTATATGATGTAAAATTTTAGTTCAATATGTATCAAAATCAAAAACAAACATACTTATCCATTTCCGAATCACAATCCAGAAGCAAAGCAAAAACTTTGGAACTGACAAGTTAGGTTAGACACGTGAACTTCCACCAGGGAAGTGAGGCCGGGTGCTCCGGAAGGGTAAGCACCTCCTGTTTAGCTAGCTTATAAGTGTTTAGCTAGCTTTTTTTAGCTTATAAATGTTTAGAAAGTGTGGAAAACTGCTTATTTAAAGGTTCAAAATTTCATAAAAAATCTGTCAAACAGAATGAAACTCAAACGTGATCTGTAAATTTTCAGAAAATTGGAAAAAATTGGGCTACTTAAGTCCTTTTATTGTGAACTGAAGGTCTAGAGGATTGGTACCAAACTGCGCAACTAAACACTCGCCCCAAAATGAAGTGTTAATTAATCTTGCAGCACCTGATTCATGGACTATACTAGGAAAAGTTCATTACACAACATTGGTACCCAACTTTTCCCAAATAACGACAGTCTGCCCACTCAGCCACCCACCCACCAACAAAAATGTAGTGTTAATTTATCTTGATTCATAGACTATACTAGGAAGAGTTCATTACACAACATTGGTACCCAATTTTTTCCAACTAATGACAGTCTGCCCACTCAGCCACCCACCCACAAAAAACAGTGATAACTAATATTGCAGCACTAGATGCATCAATTAAAATTTAAATATTAATTTAAATAATTAATAAACAACATAAACCTATATATCTACTAAGTTGTGTTGCACATCAATGAGTCATCAGGAACAAGGTTAAATCAAAAACCACAAATTACTAAATCTGTGCAAATGATCTCATTTGCATAATGTCCTTGACGTCTGTCTTGTCATTAATGAATTAATTGTCGTTAAATTTTTTTTTCAAAATTAATTCTGAATCATCATATTTCAGTGTTTATCATGTATATATATCTGTTTTTTTGTTTTCCACGAACAGATTTTCATTACACAAGGCTGTTTCATTACACTCCCTTCTGGTGCTGGATCTTGGGGCAATTGGCATTGGGACAATAATCTTGTTATAGGAAAAATTTAATGAAGAAATGCATTGTAAAAATGAAAAAGTTGCACTTATTTTTTTCAAATTGGGATAAATCACTTAATTAATTGGCAAACATATAGGTTTTGAAGTTTAGTAACAGGGTTTTTTTTTTTTTTACCCCAAATTAAGAAAATTGGCATCTCTGTTTTGACTGGTCAAAAAGAATTGTTGGTCAGCAGGCAGTGTTTTATTGAAACATTTATCATTTTTTTTAAATTTATTTATTTATTTATTGTTCAAATTCTTTCTTGTTATTTTTGTTATTTTTTATGGGTTTTTTATAAAAAAAATTGTCAGGCATCATGCTATTTTTTTTATACCCCCTGCTTTAAAAGTGGGGGGTATATAGTGATAGGGTGTCTGTCCGTGTGTCCATCCGTCCTTCTGTTACACCTTAGGGTACCTATCTCTTATCCGCAACTCCTTCAATGGATTTTCATGAAACTTTCACACAATCTTTGTGATATAATGTAGATGTGCACCTCCTATTTAGAAATTTGATCCGATGGATTTTTGGGAGTGGGGGTATTTTTTGTGAGCTTGTGGCTCAGTTTTTCTAGTTTATTTAAGTATAGTTTGCAATATATACTGCACTTAACCACTGGTTTTCTATTTATATTATTAATTAGTTGATTTATGTTAAATTAAAACATAATGGCATCGATCATTATTCTATTTTTGTATATCTAAGTTGCTTTACTTGACACTGTCAATAATCTATGGTTTTAACATTGAAACATGACAATTAATGAAATTAAAGTAAATTAAATTCAAAGGTGTTATATTTTCATTTTACTTACATAAATTTATATAAAACTTGTTTTTCTATATCGATATATAAATAGCTCATTATTTCCGGAGGACACAGGGGTTTTAATCAAAAGTCCAAGACCTTTTACCTATTTTTGGGGGAAAGAGTTCCATTTGTACCCTCCATTAAAATTTTAATTTCAACTGAAAAAGTCTAAAAATGATGGAATCAAGCAATTTTGAACATGGGTATGAGCCAAACGGAACAGCAGCTACAAACATGGGTATGAGCCAAACAGTACAGCAGCTACAAACATGGGTATGAGCTAAACAGTACAGCAGCTACAAACATGGGTATGAGCCAAAAAGAACAGGAGCTACAAACATGGGTATGAGCCAAATGGAACAGCAGCTACAAACATGGGTATGAGCCAAACAGTACAGCAGCTACAAACATGGGTATGAGCCAAAAAGAACAGGAGCTACAAACATGGGTATGAGCCAAATGGAACAGCAGCTACAAACATGGGTATGAGCCAAACGGAACAGCAGCTACAAACATGGGTATGAGCCAAACAGTACAGCAGCTACAAACATGGGTATAAGCCAAACAGAACAGCAGCTACAAACATGGATATGAGCCAAATGGAACAGCAGCTACAAACATGGGTATGAGCCAAACGGAACAGCAGCTACAAACATGGGTATGAGCCAAACAGTACAGCAGCTACAAACATGGGTATAAGCCAAACAGAACAGCAGCTACAAACATGGGTATGAGCCAAACAGAACAGCAGCTACAAACATGGGTATGAGCCAAACGGAACAGCAGCTACAAACATGGGTATGAGCCAAATAGAACAGCAGCTACAAACATGGGTATGAGCCAAACAGTACAGCAGCTACAAACATGGGTATGAGCCAAACAGTACAGCAGCTACAAACATGGATATGAGCCAAATGGAACAGCAGCTACAAACATGGGTATGAGCCAAACGGAACAGCAGCTACAAACATGGGTATGAGCCAAACAGTACAGCAGCTACAAACATGGGTATGAGCCAAAAAGAACAGGAGCTACAAACATGGGTATGAGCCAAATGGAACAGCAGCTACAAACATGGGTATGAGCCAAATAGAACAGCAGCTACAAACATGGGTATGAGCCAAACAGTACAGCAGCTACAAACATGGGTATGAGCCAAATGGAACAGCAGCTACAAACATGGGTATGAGCCAAACGGAACAGCAGCTACAAACATGGGTATGAGCCAAACGGAACAGCAGCTACAAACATGGGTATGAGCCAAATAGAACAGCAGCTACAAACATGGGTATGAGCCAAACAGTACAGCAGCTACAAACATGGGTATGAGCCAAACAGTACAGCAGCTACAAACATGGATATGAGCCAAATGGAACAGCAGCTACAAACATGGGTATGAGCCAAACGGAACAGCAGCTACAAACATGGGTATGAGCCAAACAGTACAGCAGCTACAAACATGGGTATGAGCCAAAAGAACAGGAGCTACAAACATGGGTATGAGCCAAATGGAACAGCAGCTACAAACATGGGTATGAGCCAAATAGAACAGCAGCTACAAACATGGGTATGAGCCAAACAGTACAGCAGCTACAAACATGGGTATGAGCCAAATGGAACAGCAGCTACAAACATGGGTATGAGCCAAACAGAACAGCAGCTACAAACATGGGTATGAGCCAAACAGAACAGCAGCTACAAACATGGGTATGAGCCAAATGGAACAGCAGCTACAAACATGGGTATGAGCCAAACGGAACAGCAGCTACAAACATGGGTATGAGCCAAACAGAACAGCAGCTACAAACATGGGTATGAGCCAAATGGAACAGCAGCTACAAACATGGGTATGAGCCAAACAGAACAGCAGCTACAAACATGGGTATGAGCCAAACAGAACAGCAGCTACAAACATGGGTATGAGCCAAATAGAACAGCAGCTACAAACATGGGTATGAGCCAAACAGTACAGCAGCTACAAACATGGGTATGAGCCAAACAGTACAGAAGCTACAAACATGGGTATAAGCCAAACAGAACAGCAGCTACAAACATGGGTATGAGCCAAACAGTATTCTATGCAACTTTATGTGTCTGAAAAGTAGACATGATGATGGCTACGAGATAAAAAGTGGCATCTATGCAAAAATAACCAGCCTTTGTCTAAAACACTTATACTGCGTCGATATCTTACCAAATACATCTGCATAGTATGTGTCCTTTATGCATGTGGCACTTTTAAACTTAACCTGATTCAAATTTCTCATTGGGCCAAAACAGGTGTTAGAATGTGTATATATACTTATGTGTCATAAAAAAAGTGATATAATCATGGATATAAGGCAAACATTGACATCTATGCATAACTAGCCTTTGTCATATTTTAGTCTCCAAGATTCCGATTTTCTTATACTGTGTTGATATCTAACCGACTACAGCAGCTGCAGGTAGTACATATGCACTTATGTGTCATTAAAGTAGATACAATCATGGGTATGGGATAAAAGTGACATCTACCGGTATGCAAAATCAACCAGCCTTTATTAGTCTCCCTGATTCTTCCGATTTCCCATACTGTGTCAATATCTGACCAAATGAATCTGCAGCTTATTATGTGCACTTATATGCCATAAATGTAGATACTATCAAGGGTATATCAGGACAAAAATGACATGTAGCCTTTGTCAAACTATAGACTCCCTGATTCTGACTTCTCATACTCAGCTATTGATATCTGACCAAACTCAGCTGCAGCTTGTATGTGTACTTTCTGCATGTGACACTTAAAGCTGCGGTTAACAGCCACTTGATACAGAATGTTAAGTACTATCACCTGTACACAGAAGTACTTATCAACAGTCTTGTTGTCTGTATTATGTGTATTTTACTTAATATACTTGTCAAAGTACACACAGTATAATTAACGCCACAGTGTACGATTATCTGTAAGTAGGGGGGAGTGTAACGAGCATACAAACAATAAAACATATCCTTAAGGATGGATTGTAAAAAAACAACAAAAATATTTATCAATTTATAAAAGTACTGATGCTTAGTGAGTAAAATACCTAAGAGAAGACAAAGTTCCCTCACATCTGGTTAATTTGTTAAGGGGGCATAACTCTGTAAATACTGGATTGCAGTCCTATTACTTTATGCTAACCAATAGCATGAACCAACAATCCAGCATTTGAGTTATTGGTTTGATCTACAGCAAAATCTGTTATTATGACCAACTCTACATAAAGACCACCTGTCTGTAGATTTCATATCACTAAGGTCCAATGGGGGATCTTTGCAGATTTTACTCTATAATAACACAGACCAATATGTGGGGACACATGGCCATGTCTTTAAGACAGACCTACATGTAGTTCCATAACTAAGTCTAAAACCAAATGACAAGATTTTAAGACTGCTGATTTGAACCCTAAATCAACCAAAAGGTATGATATTGGCCCAAAAAACTCATTTTCACTAAATGCTCAAGTTTATCCAGCTGCTCATTAAATGGTTCCTGGTAGCTACTAAATGTAGGCTTGTTAAAGTTGTTTTTAGAAAAAAAATATGGAAAGCAGATATCATATTAAGGCTTTCATGTATACAAAGTGTGTTAATTCTAGAAGAGGGCCATGGGGTCATTGATCCTTTATTTTGGCTAATGATGTCATTGTTATTTATGCCTCATATTGGACCTTATTTAACATTGTGTGAAAGCAAAAATACAGATTTTATGGTGTTTAAGATCAAAGATTTTGAAAATGAAAATCTAGATTGAGTGTTCAGGGCATCGTGTATACACATAACTCAGTTAAGACTTGTATTTTACGACCCTCTTATAAAAGCTCTTTTCAGAACAAACCAGGCAAACGTTTTGAAAACACAGCTATCAAGTCGCCAATAAATTACCTTTTGAGAAAAGTCAACATTTTAAAAGTTTAAAACTTCCAACTTCAGAATTTAAAAACACCAAGTCAAATTACATTATATTATTTAAACTTTGATAAGAAAGGTTTATTTTGGCCCTATTGACACCGAAAGTGAACATCAATAAATTCACCGCAAGTCAATGGCCTCTCGGTCAAATGGCCATATCCAATTTTTTTTTTAAATTTTAAATTTAAAATTTGAAAAGAAAACAACGAAAAAAGATTAAAAAGAAAGTTTAACGTGAAAGAAAAAAAATTGAAATATTATTATTTTATTTCTTCCTTGTATATTAGGGAATAATCCATCATTCTCTCCATCCGTCTGACATGAATACAAATTCAATTTTTATAAAATCTAGGTCATATTTTGACACCATTTGTTCCAGCACAGGTGCGTCATCATGATTATTTTGAACTTGTGAATGAACAAACAAATCATAATTCATTCATTCATTCATAAATATATACTCAGCTGAAAGTCATATGGAGATTTAAATTTTAAACTTTAAAATTCAAATACATAGTCCCTTAAAATAGAGCATGATCTAGCTTCTTTTAACAGATCAAGTAGATATTAAGATTTGTATCGGCTTATGCAACTGATTTATACCAGCCTGTTAAACTGATTGGTGCAGCTTCTTACAAATAAAGAACAATGACATTCTGCAGTCGAGGACCCAGAAAGGGGTTCAACGGGTTGGAAACTTTTCTTTTATGTTACATTTTAAAACTTTTACTGGGGAGCATCCCCCAAACACCCATCATCTCCTTCATTCTCAGGAAAAAATGAGAGACCAACCTTTCCAAAACCCATTGGTCTGCCACTGTTCTGTCTTCAGACTAGAGAATTTGGTTCATCTCAGACCAGTGCTTATCCTAGTTTTTGCAGCATAAAGCTACAATCAAGAACACAGCCTCCCTCCAATCTTCTCTCTTTGGATGGGATACCAGTTCATTGCAACTTTAATCCCCAGCATTGTTTGCTTATATTTAGACTTATTTTATGACAGTTCCGGAATACCAAAAAAAAACAAGAGGCCCATGGGCCTTATATGCTCACCTGATAACTAATGGCAAGCTGATAGATTTAAAGTAAACGTAAATACTAAACCCCAATGACTTTTTTCTTTACATCAAAATGATCATTGTATCAATACCTACAACATTCTAATATACATGCCTATACACAACGTTTATAGTTTTCAAGATAATTAACCATTTAGGTGTTGTTTTACAACTGTGACCTTGACCTTTAAACCCATGACCTTTTTCTATACATTGAAATTATTGTTGTATCGATACCTGCAACATTCTAATATACATGCCTATACAAAAAGTTTATAGTTTTCGAGATAATTAACCATTTCGGTATTGTTTCGCATCTGTGACCTTGACCTTTGAACCCATGACCTTTTTCTATACATCAAAATGATCGTTGTATCAATTCCTACAACATTCTGATATACATGCCTATACAAAAAGTTTATAGTTTTCGAGATAATTAACCATTTCAGTATTTATTCGCATCTGTGACCTTGACCTTTGAACCCATGACCTTTTTCTATACATCAAAATGATCATTGTACCAATACCTACAACATTCTAATATACATGCCTATACAAAAAGTTTATAGTTTTCAAGATAATTAACCATTTAGGTATTGTTTCACATCTGTGACCTTGACCTTTGAACCCATGACCTTTTTCTATACATCAAAATGATCGTTGTATCAATACCTACAACATTCTAATATATATGCCTATACAAAAAGTTTATAGTTTTCAAGATAATTAACCATTTCAGTATTTATTCGCATCTGTGACCTTGACCTTTGAACCCATGACCTTTTTCTATACATCAAAATGATCGTTGTATCAATACCTACAACATTCTGATATACATGACTATACAAAAAATTTATAGTTTTCGAGATAATAATCATAATCAGAGGTAAAAAAAAATAGGTCACGACCTTCACAATTGACCTTGACCTAATTTTGAAGATACTAACAAGAAGATGTTAAAACTGAAAACCCCATGTCATTATCTGGTCAAGTAGTCAAGTTATAACAATTTGAAGCTATTTTATGATTTTTTCAAAATTAAACGCAAAAACGCGTAACCCATTTTTCAACCGAATTTCACGAAATGAACAAACTATAGGCTTAAGACCCTAGGGAAGCCAAATATCACATCAGATTTTTTCTCCCATTATCGGTTTCAGAGAAGAAGATTTTTCAAGATTTTTGCACCCCTAGGTCACTGTGACCTAGTTTTGGTAGCCATGGCAACGCCATGAACAAATCTAAATTGCACCGACCCAGACATGCTTCTGACCAAGTCTCGTTGAAATCTGCCAAGTACTTTCAGAGGAGAAGTCGAAAATGTGTGTTAACGACGCACGCACACACGCACGCACGCACGCACATACACACGCCGCACCATACCATAAGCTCACATGACCTATGGTCAGGTGAGCTAAAAAAAAAATCTTTGGCAATACTAGACTGAAAAATGTCTCAAAATAAGATTGGCTTAAGTAAATTAAACAATGTATGTTAAGCAGCACTGTCATTTGCAAGACCATGCAGTTGGCTACCAAGGCCCTCTAAAATTGTTAGATACAATGAGAGCATGACTATGTATTAGAAGTATTTAGGGTGGATAAGCTGTGGTTATGAGGGCCAATGTTCATCTATCTGTTGTTTTTTATGATTAAATCTGATGGCTGCATTTTTAATTTTTGTTTACATACATGTGTGTGTGATCTGAATTTAATACCTATAAAAATTGTTGTTTTTGTAATGATGGATTGATCCCAAGGATTAAGCCCCTTGAACTAGCCTACATGGCTGTCACCAAGCCTCAGACTGATTAATCCAATAATTACCGATACTGGTATATGGTACAGACCTGTCCAAAGTTTAACACTGAGCTAACAAAAAGGATTCAAACCTTGACTAGCAAGTTTCTGAAGTATGGAGTTGAGAGTTGAGTAATGGAGTTTAATGTCCCAGTCAAGAATATATCACTTATATCGAGACATTGCCAGCTATAGGCCAAGGTGCAGAAATTTTGCCTGTGCGTTGCGCTGATGGCATTAGACAGCAGGGTTCTTTAGCTTGCCAAGCCCACTGTGACACTGGACCTCGTTTATTTTAAGTTCCCATTCGAAAGAACCGTCACTACACACTTTCAAGTCTTAAGTCAGACCTGGCCTGGGTTCGAACCCATGACCTCCCAATTATGGAGCGAGCACTCTACCAACTGAGCTACTGCAGTGGTTTTCTGAGATATGGATAACTAGTGACTTAAAAGCTGCCAATAGATAGATAACAGCTGCCGGAAAGCTGGCGAGATACAGCAAAGGAGGGGCCAAGATGAGGTGCCGATTTGGCACTAATTCGTTAATTTCGTGTTAAATTTTCGACAGGTCTGTACTGAAGCTATAGACTATTGAACTTTAAAAATCCCATGTTTTTCTAAAGTCTCGGATTTTATCTGATTTTCAAGGATTTGATTTTTGTTTTTGAAGATTTATAAATATTTTGATTAATGGTTTCGATTCTTAAAGACATTATTGTTTAATGATCATACACAGATTAGAAGCTAAAGTCTTGTTGATCGACAAAGGTCACTCGTAAAATATCTTGATCTACAAGGTCGTTGATTTCTGCGTAATTGATGATTCGATCTTTGCTATCTATGATCATAAATCAAACATGTTTAGCGAAAATTTTAAGATTTTAAAACATTTATTTTCAAAATATTTACAGATTTTAGACTAAGATTATAAATGAGATTATTTTAAGATTTTAAACTTTTATTTTCCAAATAAATACAGATTTTAGACATAGATTATAAATGGGATTATTGTTATTATAAATTTAATTTGATAATTTGATTACTCATAATAGAATTATTGTTCGTCGTTTTTGTAAAAATATCCTGTTTTTAGTATTAAAATTGACAAGATTAATTTGTCTTGCTTACTTTTTTTTTTGTTTAATACTTAAAAAAATTAAAATCAAAATTAATTTAAATTTATTTATAACAATGAGATTTAATATTAAAATTATATGATGAATTATAGTGTCAACAGAATAATTTATTGATAAAATCTATTTTCTTTTTTTGCCAATATTTTATAAAATTCTCATAAAAATAGAATACAAAAAGCAGCAATATCATTTTCGTTCTTAAACAGACAAGAAAAAAAGACAGTCAACTGATTCATCTAAAACAATCTGCTTAATAAAAGTGTATCTACAAGCTATGAGCTATAAGTGATACAAAAACTGAACAATTAAGAAATGTGTTCTTTATCAAAATCATATTTGGATTGATAGAAATATGAAAGAAAAGAAGAAAGCAATTCAGAATCTCTGCAATAAGATCAGAATCTCTCTCTCTCCCAGTTCAAGTGAAGGAAACTGAAATAAGCAGAGAAAACAGTACCTCTGCCAACCTTTGCCAACTTTTTCACACAAGAATCTGACCAAGTGCAATTCCAGCCTAGGCAATGAGAAAAACTGTAATACTTTTGAGTTGAGTAATGGTGTTTAATGTCCCAGTCAAGAATATTTAACTTATATCAAGTTATCACCAGCTATAGGCGAAGGTGCAGAATTTTTTTTTGTTGGTGCCTTGCGCTGATGGTATTATACAGCAGGGTTCTTTATTGTGCCAAGCCCACCGTGATACCGGACCTCTTTTATTTTAAGTTCCTATCCAAAAGTACCATGACTTTCATACTGTAATGCCAAGTGCTTGGTGAAAAAACAGTCACTACCCACTATTAACCTGGTTGGGGATCGAACCGATGACCTCCCACTTAAAAAGCGAGCACTCTACTCAACTGAGCTACAATAGTGGTTGTGTGTGTACTTTTAACCACTGGGGCTTATATTTATGGCCAAAATAAATAAGTATCTTGCAAATGTTATGACAAGAAAAGTTCATATTAAAGTCAAGCGAAACCATAAATCACTTTTAATAAATAAATAAATAAGATAAAATATCAAACAAGACAATTAAAAAAATTTATTGACAAAAATAAACAGTTTATTGACAAACAACTCTAGAAAAAATTAATTTAAAAATTGACAAAAAAGTCAAATGCAATGTTCCTGAATTTTTGCTTTACACCAGGGTGGCTATATAATTAACATATGAGTGTTTAAATAAAATTCAAAGGGCAAATTAAAACTCATTAAAGACAGGTAATTCACAGGTAATTCTCACCTATCAGGTAAGAAAATGCATTGATTTAAATTTTAAAAGGAAATTAACCGTCATAATACTACTCAGATGTGACCTGGCATTTGACTCTCAATGCATTTATTAGGGTGTTTAAAAAAACGTGTCTGGTTTGAAGAGTAATTTATTTACACAAAATATAAGTAATGTGCTATTTTAAAAGATAAATGGGCTTTGTTTTAAACTTCTGTTTTCAGATCGCTTTAGCTTCTAAAGATTAAAGTTAAAAACAGTGGGCCATTAATATAAATAAATGGGTGTGTGTGAGTGTTGAGCCACTTGTGCAGCAAGGTGCATCTTCTGGCATTTCAACAAAGATTTTAAAGTTAGAGAGTTTTTATTTTTTGAGGGTACAACAATCTCTTTAAAAGTTCCTACTTTTCAGCTTAACTTAAACTGTGTATTTTTTTTTTATTCTTAACAGTTTTAGGTAATAGAATTTTTCATGCCATTGAAAAACAAATGACATGCTCTAAGTCTTAATCTGAATGGAAAGAGCAGAAATTAAAGAAGAACATATTTGATTCTAATACTGACTGCTAGAAATACATGTAAATATTAAAATGAAAGGTTCTTAAAAATTGTTTGCTACAGACCAGAAATTACACATATTCCAAAAATATTTATTGGACCAGAAATGAAAAAAACATTTATTATTGATGTCATATGAAGATTCAAGATTCTATGAGGCATTCAGGTCATAAAAAAGATGTTTTATTATGTCGGGTCACTGTGTCCTTGAATCAAGGTCTTGCAACCAGCTTCAGAAACTTGAGTTTCGTGTTTTGATGATAAATGAGATTTAAATCTTTCTATTTTTTTCTATTCATGACAAGGATATGTTTAAAGCATTTATTATTTCAGGTCACAGCTACCTTGAATAAAGGTCAAACAGCTTGAAAGGATTGGGCCTGGAAACATTTTTGCCATATATCATTTTCATTGGTAAATGGCATGGTTCTGAAGAAACATTTTTTGTAAAACAATACATATTATTTTAGGTCACTGTAACCTTAAAAGAAAGTCCAACAACTAGAAAAGACTTGTGACTGGAAACATTCTTGCCAAGTTTCATTATGACGGGTTAACTGCATGGTTCTTAAGAAGAAGTTGAATATATAAAAAGTATACTGGTATTAAATGACAGGACAATACTGATGGGACAACTGGACAACAAACAATAGAAGAGACCACAGATAATAAACATAAGAGCAATAAATAGCCCATCTTAACAAATGCTTAAAGAAAAAACCTGACAACATTTTACTGTCCGTGATAAAATCACAATTGCAAAATCAGATGCAAAATTCAGATTGTAATTGTGAAGTTGTTATAAAAACTTCAAACTGCTGAGAAACATCCTTGCAATAATTAACACTGCACCTGTCTTTAATAAATTCAGTGAGTATTACCTATTAAACGATTTGTCAAATCCCACACACACAGTAACTTATATTTTATTCATTTATTTGATCCAAGTTCCATAACACTGGGGTCAAAGTTCAAAATATATAATTATATTCAGCACAAGGAACATCAAATCTGTGACAGGCAAAGTTTGATGATACATACAGTACAGACCTGTTGAAAGTTTAACACTGAGCTAACAAAAAGTAGTCTTAGCTCTGCTATACCTACAGACCAAGATATGGACAGCTCAAGTGGCCATAAAGCTGTTGAGGCTACTTAATAGCTTTTGCAATAAAGCAAATAAGGGGCTAAGACTTGCTGCTGATTGTGTCAAAATTGACAAACGAAAAGTAGTCAAAGCTTGGCTCCCGAGTGGCTAAGATATGACTGGCTAGTTGGAAAAAAACCTTCAAAGGGATAGATAAAGCAGCTGCCAAATAGCTGTTGCAATATAGCAAATGAGGGGCAGAAATTACTTGCCAATTCTGTTGAAAGTGGCTGAAGAAAGGTAGTCAGCTTGGTTCGAGAGTGACCTTCATATGGATAGCTAGTGATCAAAAAGATGCCAGGAGAGAGATATAACAGTTGCCTAAAAGCTGTCACAATAAAGCAGACAAGGGGCAGAGATTAGCTGCCAATTCTGTTGAAAGTGGCTGACAAAAAGTACTCAAAGCTTAGCTCTTGAGTGACAAACATATGAATAGCTAGTGGGCAAAAAGCTGCCAACAGAAGGATAAAGCTGCTGTCAAAAAAAGGTCAACATACAACTTACACTGAAGGCCCAAAGTTAGCTGCCGACTTGGGACTAATTCAGGTTAGCTCACTGTTAAACTTTGGACAAGTCTGTACTTCAGATATGTTGAAGCACATCTTATTACAAAAAGGTGATTTTTGTTCAATGGTCACACTGCATCAGGTGTAAATCACAGAACTTCCTGACAGGTGTTATGTAAATTTTTATAAAAACTACAATAAAAAGGTGATGACTTGAAGTTCAGGCAATTATGGGCATGAAGTTGATCATCAGACGAAATGGATTCATCATCATACCATGTGATACCTCATAACCTTTGGGCTGATCACTTTTACATTGGATATGGCATCACATACTTGTCAAAGTTTTCCTGTAAAACAGTGTTATTCTCGGAATTTGTGAAGTAAACATTTTACAATTCATTCTGCACAACCACTAAGGTTTATTGGTACAATATAACCATGAATTAGGCTATGAAAAGGGGTTTATATCCAGCAATTAAAAGCAGGTTCCCCTTATATAGAGGTGGTCTTTAAGAAAGGTTCTACTGTACTCCACACCCAGCCTTGGAGTTTTGCTAGAAACATGACAACACTATAATGAGGTAATGACAGTGACTCTTATATAGAGGTGGTCTTTAAGGCAGGTTTGACTTTACACCACAACTAGCCTTGGAGTTTTTGCTCAAAACTTGACAAGAGCTAGTGGACAGTGACATACAATAATGATCATGATTTAGGCTATGAGAAGGTGTTTACTGGCTTTAAAAGGCAGGTTGCCCTTATATAGAAGTGGCTTTTAAGACATGTCCGATTGTACACCACAACCAGCCTTGGAGTTTTTGCTCGAAACTTGACAAGACTGTAATGAGCTAGTCGACAGTGACATACAATAATGATCATGATTCAGGCTATGAGAAGGTGTTTACTGGCTTTAAAAGGCAGGTTATCCTTATATAGAAGTAGTCTTTAAGGCAGGTTCAACTGTACACCACACCTAGCCTTGGAGTTTTGCACTACACATGACAAGACTATAATGAGCTAGTCGACAGTGACATACAATAATGATCATGATTTAGGCTATGAGGTGTTTACCAGCTTTAAAAGCAGGTTCCCCTTATATAGAAGTGGCTTTTAAGACATGTCCAACTGTACACCACAACCAGCCTTGGAGTTTTTGCTCGAAACATGACAAGACTATAATGAGCTAGTCGACAGTGAAGTACAATAAATGTAAATTTTGTCAACAAATGATGGATCAAGGATAATGTATATTTAAAATTCATTCATAAAAAACACACATCCTGTTAATACATATAGGTAAAGTACTTATTTGAGGTCTTTCTTTATATCTATATATCTATGTTATACAGAGCTTTTATTCATGTATTTACCGAGACTACCTGGGTAGATTTTAAAACTTCTCATTCATAATTTTTCTTCAATAAAATTTTGTACTACCTTGTAAAATAATTGAAAAAGCTATATAAGAAGACCTTACTGGGAATACACAAATTGAAATAGAAAAGAAGAAAGATGGTGTTTTATGCCCAAGCGTTTTTTCGTTTTTCACTTAAAATGGGGCGGTAGGATATCGGATGATGGAGAAAAACATGATGAATGTATACAGAGAGAGAGAGAGAGAGAGAGAGAGAGAAGAATAATGGTGTTTATGCCCAGCCATTACTTTTTTATTTATATTAGGATGATCAGTTCTGGAAAAAACGTCTGACCTACTGCAAGCAAACCTACAAACTTTCTAACACGGTAGGATCTATCCGAGTGGGATTAGAACCTACATGATAAGAGGCACTGTGACTCAGTAATTGCATCAAAATTTAAAACAAATGCTTATAAGTACAGTAAAACCTGCAATAATAAGAGTTGTGTGGAGTATCAATGTTTTATGACTGGTCAAGATTCTTTTATACACAAAGACAGTTAATTCTGGGTTAAAATAGGATATCAGAGTGACCTTAAAAAACCAATGACCTTCGGCAAGCTAACTAAAACAATCTCACACCAGGCATCCCAAATTTTTTCAAAGGTTATACAGTTAGAGGTGTTATGAGCCATTGTGGACCACTGATTCCCCACCTACAATAGTACCACCTATATATAAAGACACAACCTGTCAGATAAGTGTTGAAACCTAGACTACAGATTTTTACCAATAGTGATCTTACTAACATATAAGACCAACCAACTATCTCAGAACAGAATTTGAACACAAACAATAGGCCCTGTGATCCCTGGTACACTACCTTCTTTATGTATAGAAAACCTGTCTTGGGTTTGAAACCTAGGCGAGAGACATTGTGATATTGAACTATATGTACTGCAAATTTTTGACCACTCAGCAAATTAGACCTTTTGAAATAAAAGACAAGACACTATAATAGGTAACACAGACGATCCTTTTATAACTGATAAATTGTTATCCAAGGTTAATGTCTTAAATTAGAGAGTTTAAAAAGAAAATTTATGGAGTTTGAAGCCTTAAAACATGTCTGTGAAACAGATATCTCCTTGTGATCAAACAAACGTTTATAGTCTTAATGTAGTATGTCTCATGGCCACATATTCACCTAAATTTTAGTTACGACTTTCAAATTTGCCCAAGACTGAAAGGATAAGTGTGTTTCTGATCATGGCCACATATGATCCTGATTTTAGCTAGGACTTTCAAATTTGGTCAGGCTTAAAAAAGTAAGCGTGTTTTTGATCATGGCCACATATTCACCTAAATTTTAGTTATGACTTTCAAATTTGCCCAAGTCTGAAAAGATAAGTGTGTTTCTGATCATGGCCACATAATCCTCCTCAATTTTAGCTAGGGCTTTCAAATTTGCCCAAGTCTGAAAAGATAAGTGTGTTTCTGATCATGGCCACATATACTCCTCAATTTTAGCTAGGGCTTTCAAATGAGGCCTAAACAAAAATAAGTGTGTCTGATCATGGTCACACATTCATCCTGATTTTAGCTAGGACTTTCAAATTTGCCAAAGCCTAAAAAAATAGGTGTGTTTTTGATCATGGTCACACATTTTAAGCTGGGCCTTCATATTTGACCAGGCCCAAACAAAAAGTTGATATTATAGCCCCACATGGTCAATGAAAAAATAGTTACAACAAAAATGCTTTTTTTACTTTTATTTTGATCTTAATTTAAAGTCAGCCTTTGAGACATGTTTTGCTTTTTTTGGGTCAAGATTTAAGTATACTCTGTAATTAATTTTCTTTCTATATACGATCACCATCATTATATTCTATCAATTTGATCATGTAAAGATAAGTATTTAATGAGTTTATACATACAAATTATAGCTGACTTTTTCACCTCTTTGTACCAGTCTTTACTTGGATCTCAAAATCATCAAAATCATTTAATTAGTGACCAGATAAAAAGTGTATTGAAAATTATTTTTAAGGTCAGTTGATACACTTGGTTTTTTTAAAACTGCTATACGTTCATTAAATAAGACTGTCAATCACTTGTAATATTGTATTTATCAGTTTATATGAGTTACAGTTCAACAAAGGAATTTGAATGGCCATAAATAAAATGCCTGCAAGTTGTTTTACATCACATCAGAGTGGAGTGAAGTTCCATGTTCCAGTCAAGATTATTTTACTTATATAGAGGCAGCCTGAGTTCATGTAAGGTGGGGGAAACCAGAGTTCCCAAAGAAAATCATTGTTCTTTGGCAAGTAAACCAACACACTTTTTTCACAATAAGATCTGTCCCATATTGGATTCAAACAACGCCACATCTGAAAATTTCAAATTTCCCAGCTATTTGCAATGAAATTCCATTTTTTCATCTGAAGAATTGGTCTGAAACATGTTCCTTATGGCAAGTCATTTTTATGACCTAGTGAAGACTTCTTTTTTACTTTTATTGAGGCAGTTGGTTATAGGATGGTACAGGAATCTAGAGTGTCCAAAAAAAAAACATAAACTTCTGACTTTTACCAAGCACACTTACCAACTTCCCCAAACTAGTATGATGTCTAAGTTGGATTGAGCACCAGGCAATGAAATGTACCCTAATCTGTCTAATAATGGCAAGGTGGTTTAAGTTCCATATCAAGTGTTAACCACACAACATTTTACAATCATTGGTCCCAGAGCATGCATTTAAATACATAACTTTCCAAACTAGGATTATACTCAAGAAGGATTCTATCTAGGTGGCATTTTTACTTAGAGGCTTTGTGATCTGTTTGGTAATGGCAAGGTGGTTCCAGGATCATAGCAGGTCTTAACCACCCAACATTTTTACAACCATTGGTCCCTAAACGATCATTTTATTGCATGATAAAAACTTTTCCTTTATACACCTAAACTTCCAGCACATGCAGTGTGCAATTCTCTTAAAATCAAGTTTTATATTTACTCATAAAACGAAAATCTGACTTTATTATAACATAAAATTTTACTTATATTGCTTATAAAACTCATGAATACTTCAAAAACAGGTTTCTTTTTCATTACGACATGCAAAAAACTACCTCACATCTTGGGAACCATAAATCTCCAAAATATGGTCATAAATCATGCTTTAGTGTGGCTATATAGACGTGAATTATCAAAATACTATATAATAAATCAAGTATTAATTTCCTTGCACATGTGGAAATATACAGGTGTTTAAAAATTATTTGTCTTTTGAAAAAAAACAAAACCTTTACAGTAAATCCTTGTTTTAAAGCCGCTCCGTTTCTTTGTCGCATCACTTATCACCACACTATAGTCAAATCTGTCTACAAGGCCACACAAGGGAACCGGTAAAAATGGCCTAAATGGGCAGGTGGCCTTTATATACAGGTTCAAATCATATGAACAAAGAGCAACTGACCTTTATAAGCAGGTGCCCCTTATCTAGAGGTGGCCTTTAAGGGATGGTTGGACTGTATACTGTAAACGTATTTAATTTTATGTGTATTTATTTTTGCGGTAAAGAAAATTGAGACATATGCGTGGAGATGAATTTTTGAGTTTTTGAAATAAGCACTTTAAAGGAATAAGCATAATATAATTTTCGCTAAGTTTTAATTTTCACACAAAAAAACAAACAACCGCGAAATGAGCAAAAATTATTACTTCGTGAAAAATAAATAAGTTTACTGTAGTAAATCCTTGTTTTAAAGCCTCTTTGTAATTTTGTCACATCACTATTATCATTGTTTCTTATTTGTGTTTCACTTGATCATCAACAAAGTATATAAATGATCAGATGATTTCAGTTTCATATACATGTACAGTGGCACATTTGTAAATGAAATGCCGTCAAGGCTAAAGTTTTTGTTTAGTTTAGATAAAACATCTGAATGAAGTGGAGTGGAGTGAAATGGAGGGAAGGAATAGTTTGTTATGCCCAAGTCAAGATTCTATCACTTATTTCGGGATAGTATGATCAAAGATAGTGGAGGAAACTAGAGTGCCTAGAAAACAAGAGGCCCATGGGCCTGATACGCTCACCTGATAACTAATGGCTAGCTGATAGATTTAAAGAAAACATAAATACTAAACCCCAACAACTTTTTTTACATCATGATAACCGTTGTATCAATACCTACAGCATTCTAGTATACATGCCTATACAAAAAGTTTATAGTTTTCGAGATAATTAACCATTTCAGTATTGTTTCATATCTGTGACCTTGACCTCTGAACCCATGACCTTTTTCTATACATCAAATTGATCGTTGTATCAATACCTACAACATTCTAATATACATGCCTATACAAAAAGTTTATAGTTTTCAAGATAATTAACCATTTCGGTATTGTTTCGCATCTGTGACCTTGACCTTTGAACCCATGACCTTTTTCTATACATCAAAATGATTGTTGTATCAATACCGACAACATTCTAATATACATGCCTATACAAAAAGTTTACAGTTTTCGAGATAATTAACCATTTCGGTACTGTTTTGCATCTGTGACCTTCACCTTTAAACCCATGATCTTTTTCTATACATCAAAATGATTGTTGTATCAATACCTACAACATTCTAATATACATGCCTATACAAAAACTTTATAGTTTTCAAGATAATTAACCATTTCTGTATTGTTTTGCATCTGTGACCTTGACCTTTGAACCCATGACCTTTTTCTATACATCAAAATGATTGTTGTATCAATACCTACAACATTCTAATATACATGCCTATAAGAAAAGTTTATAGTTTTCGAGATAATTAACCATTTCGGTATTGTTTTGCATCTGTGACCTTGACCTTCGAACCCATGATCTTTTTTTATACATCAAAATGATTGTTGTATCAATACCTACAACATTCTAACATACATGCCTATACAAAAAAGTTTATAGTTTTCAAGATAATTAAAAATTTCGGTATTGTTTCGCATCTGTGACCTTGACCTTTGAACCCATGACCTTTTTTTATACATCAAATTGATCGTTGTATCAATACCTACAACATTCTAGTATACATGCCTATACAAAAAGTTTATAGTTTTCGAGATAATTAACCATTTCGGTATTGTTTCGCATCTGTGACCTTGACCTTTGAACCCATGACCTTTTTCTATACATCAAAATGATTGTTGTATCAATACCTACAACATTCTAATATACATGCCTATACAAAAAATTTATTGTTTTCAAGATTATTAAAAATTTTGGTATTGTTTCGCATCTGTAACCTTGACCTTTGAACCCATGACCTTTTTCTATACATCAAAATGATCGCTGTATCAATACCTACAACATCATAATATACATGCCTATACAAAAAATTTATAGTTTTCGAGATAATTAACCATTTCAGTATTGTTTCGCATCTGTGACCTTGACCTTTGAACCCATGACCTTTTTCTATACATCAAAATGATTGTTGTATCAATACCTACAACATTCTAATATACATGCCTATACAAAATGTTTATAGTTTTCGAGATAATTAACCATTTCGGTATTGTTTCGCATCTGTAACCTTGACCTTTGAACCCATGACCTTTTTCTATACCTCAAAATGATCGTTGTATCAATATCTACAACATTCTAATATACATGCCTATACAAAAAGTTTATAGTTTTCGAGATAATTAACCATTTCAGTATTGTTTCGCATCTGTGACCTTGACCTTTGAACCCATGACCTTTTTCTATACATCAAAATGATCGTTGTATCAATACCTACAACATTCTAATATACATGCCTATACAAAATGCTTATAGTTTTCGAGATAATTAACCATTTCGGTATTGTTTCGCATCTGTAACCTTGACCTTTGAACCCATGACCTTTTTCTATACATCAAAATGATCGTTGTATCAATATCTACAACATTCTAATATACATGCCTATACAAAAAGTTTATAGTTTTCGAGATAATAATTAGAATCACAGGTAAAAAAAATTAGGTCACGACCTTCACAATTGACCTTGACCTCATTTTGAAGATACTAACAAGAAGATGTCAAAACCGCAAACCCCATGTTATTATCTGGTCAAATAGTCAAGTTATAACAATTTGAAGCTATTTTAAGATTTTTTTCAAAATTAAACGCAAAAACGCGTAACCTATTTTTTATCCGAATTTTACAAAATGAACAAACTATAGGCTTAAGACCCTAGAGAAGCCAAATATCACATCAGTTTTTTTCTCCAATCAGTACTTTTGGAGAAGAAGATTTTTTAAGATTTTTGCACCCCTAGGTCACCTTGACCTAGTTATGGTAGCCATGACAACGCCACGAACAAATCTGAATTGCACCAGCCCATATATACTTCTGACAAAGTTTCATTAAAAACTGTCCAGTAGTTTCAGAGGAGAAGTCGAAAATAGGTGTTAACGACGCACGCACGCACGCACACACGCACGCACGCACGCACGCACACACGCACATACACACGCTGAGCTATGCCATAAGCTCACATGACCTTCGGTCAGGTGAGCTAAAAACCATCATTATATAATTCACCAGGTGAACTGACACTAGGATCTAAGTGGATTTGAACCTACATGGGTAACTGGATCTATGATCCTTAGTCAGGATTTTAGAAAGTTGATCGCCGAGGCTCCTGTTCCAGACAAAGACACAAATGACAATTACATCATACGACTATATTATTTTTTCACATTTTTCAGGCGGGACAAACATCAACCTTTGCCAATAAAATTAGGTTATCTTGCTCTTTGTTACCATAGAAACCATACATACAATAAATCATTTGATTCAAATTGTATTTTTATTACAATTTCAATTTTATATTAAGTAAAAAAATTTTAATGCACTAGTCAGAGTAAAAGATGTGCCTTTTTTAATAGCGTTGACATTGCTATAAAAGTTGTCGGTCGTTAAGGTATAAATTATTATATGATGTTCGCAGACGATGAAGACAAGACAGTTATACCATTAAACAAGGTATAGCTTATACCATGATAGTACCCAAGTTGGTAGAGTGCCCACTCCATATGTGGGAGGTCTAGGAGTCTCAGTCCTGCAGTCAGATCCACTAGAATTCTGAAGAAGTGAATGATGACTGCATATGTTTTTTCACTAATTTTATTTTTCAAATTTACTTTTTTTTATAATTATTTATTTTTGGCCTCTTTTATTTTTAAATATATTTATTTATTTTTTCCTTTATTTCTTAAAATTTCATTCATTCATTCATTTTGGAAATCAATACACACTTTGAATTTGTTTCACCCTAGTAAAGATTAAGGAATTAAGAAATGCAGGTAGTTCTAAGCAATGGTGGAGAAAACTGGAGTACTTGCAGAAAATTACCAACCTTTGGAAAAAGAACTAACAAACTTACTCACAGTAGGATCTACCAAGCAGTAGTAAGGAGACACTTTAAAACCACTCTTTCACCAAGGCTCCTGGCACAAACTCTTGCTGCTTGCAACCATTTTATTGCAATGAATTGTTTTTTGTATTCTCACTAACTACCTGGTGATGACACAATGTAAATGACAAAAAAACTTGACTGAAAAATAATATCCTATTTTACTTATTCTGTCACGCTCATTCAAATTTAAACACTAAATGCATATGGCTAGATAGATCTTTATTTTATACTCAATTTAAAATCTACATGGATTGTTAGTTTATAAAACCATCACTGATACAAGATACAGAGTAAATGCATCAACATAAAATGTCAAAGGATTACATTATTTTGGGTGATGTCACTGCAAAAATCAATTTTTCAATTTTAAATTTATAAAATTATAGTATCAAATTCATGAAATTTAAATTAAATTTCATATTAGTAAAGGAATTAAGTTATGTAACTAGAAAACTTTGTAGATGTTATTCATTTCAAATTACGTACAAATGCAATATTTTAAAAACACTTAATAGGATATATTAAAAGAGAAATATTAAGTTGTTTGACATGTACGCAGAACACTGGGACCATTTTAAAATGATTTAGTGAATGCATACATAATTTAGAAATGTGAAACAATTTGTTAAAACCCAACATTAATTCTCATTTGCAAATTGTGTTATTTAATCTCACAAAATTGTACATTAGTGTTTGGGTTACACCTACAACACATTATATTTAAGAGCAGTTAATTTTTATTTTTAATAGTTTCATTAATTTCAGGACATTTCTCTAAAATACTTTGCACTAAAGTGTTACTAATGCTGCACTTGGTTTCCTCAAAATATGTCATCTTATGTTAAACGTAAATGTTCTTTTAACCAATCATTTTATTTTCTCAAATTGTTTCTAATCTTACCTACATCTTCAGGGTTCGTACAGACATGTGGACTCCAAATTTAAGGACTTTTTCGGGTCTTTGCAGGGTCTTATTTGCAAATTTAAGGCCTAATCAGAAGGACAATTTCAGCAAAAAAAATATTGGTGCAAAGGCAATTAAATCAATAAAACAATTACTTACGTGTCCATACTAACGACACTTGAAGTGGAGGTTGAAATTAGGCATTTGGAAGGGCCAAGTACCTTTAAATTGCCAAATTTTAAAACAATTTATTAATTAATTTATTTATATTTATCAGTCTATTCGCAACCACTTAATATCAAAATACAGACACCCAAATGGCCAAATTCAAGAGCTTTTTAGGGCCTTCAGGATAAATGCAAGGGCTTTTTAGGGTCAGGCTTGTTTTTAGGGTATGTTTAGGGCAAAACCTCAAAATTTAAGGATTTTTCCAGGCCTGTACAAACCCTGATCTTTTACTTAGTAACTGTTAACACATTGTGCAAACATTAGTTCAAAAAAGTAATTTGTATTTTAATTTTAATAAAAATTATTGATGCAAATTTAAACATTCTTGGTTTCCTTTTCTTATCAGCTGATGTATAAATATTAGTCAGCTTTGTTCAAGTCATTTCCCTTTTAGAAAGCAAATAATGATGCCGACATCTCAACCTTAAAAACAAAGCAGGGTTGCAATTTCAAATAGCATGTATTAAGTCCCAAGTAATTTCTCATATTGATATCTATCAGAACAAAAACACCACTAGGCGGAGACAGATACACCTAGTTACATTTTTGCCATTAACCTGTTGATAAAGATGGCAATGATAGCAATATGTACTGCTAATATCATGTGAAAGGAGAGAGTAGAGTGGAGAAAGTAGAGTAATGGAATTAACGTCCCAATCAAGAATATTTCACTTATATCAAGGCGTTGCCAGCTATAGGCGAAGGTGCAGAAATTTTGCCTGTACGTTGCGCTGATGGCATTATACAGCAGGGTTCTTTAGCGTGCTAAGCCTGCCATGACACTGGTCCTCGTTTATCATTAAGTTCCCATATGAAAGAACTGTAACTTTCATTTCGTAATGCCGAGTGCTTGGCAAAAGAACATTCACTACCCACTTTCAAGTCTTTGGGTCATGGGAGGCCGGGGATCGAACCAATGACCTCCCACTTACGGAGCGAGCACTCTACTAACTGAGCTACCGCAGTGGCACTCTCTCTATTAGTTTGCACAGTTAAAATCTCTACTGAGCTACCGCAGTAGGCATCATCATGAGAAAGGAGAAACAAATACTAAGGATGTACTCCATAACATGTTCCATTCTGTTCAATAGTGCAGTAAGAGTAGGCTAGATAAGAGATAAAAATTATTAAAATTTTAAAGGGAGACAACTCTGATCCTGCCGGGGATCAAGCCAACGACCTCCCACTTAAGGAGCGATCACTCTACCAACTGAGCTACTGCAGTAGGCATCATCATGAGAAAGGAGAAACAAATACTAAGGATGTACTCCATAACATGTTCCATTCTGTTCAGTAGTGCGGTAAGAGTAGGCTAGATAAGAGATGAAAATTATTAAAATTTTAAAGGGAGATAACTCTGACAAATTTGCAGAGTTGACTCTTCTTCAGGCACATACAATGTCATATCCTGGTTTTCAAGTACAGCAAGTTTGGTAAAAGTATCTTTGATATTTTTTCAGGAATAGGCTGGACAAATAATTATGGTCTAACAGATGGATGGACCTACAGCACCCTACTATAATAAATCCTGTTTCTAGAAACAGGAGTATTAAAAATGAAACAGGTAGGGGTACATGCATCATGACATTGACTAAATTTGTTTCCAAAACTGAAGAGCACCTGTGATTCATTTGTTTATTTTATGACATTGCACATAATATATAAACACAAACGATGACAGGAAGAATATCTTATGACACAAAAAGATAATCTCCTGTTACATAAATATATTACAGGATATTTAATCCTCGTATAGAACAACAACATTGACCTGGCTGCTTGACCTTTCTTAATAATATTCAAATAGGAGGATCCATCTAATGCACGGGTAGTAGTAGGATTCATAGTTAATACATGAATGAAGCATATTTCCTATAAGGTAAAGGAAATAAACACCTGTGTTCCCTATACATAATGTACTAGTCCATAATAAATATCTAAATTAAAGGTCAAGTAGACAGGTCAATGTTGTTTGCCTATATATGTATATGTTACCCAACATGGGTATAAAAATCACAACAGAACACCTTTCAGGTGATATATCATTGGTGACATGACCTTGACCCCGAAAAAGGATGTCTGCGTAAAATATTATGTGTTATGCATTATCATACACCTAAGAGCTTGAATGGAATTAAATTTCTTTATTTGCAACATCCAACATTTATTCAGCAATAAAAGGAAAAGAAAACATGTAAACGTTTTCTCCCGATTATAGACACGCTTCCAGAACATGCAGTCTCACTGTTGGAAGTTTACATAAAAATGTTACATTTTTTGCATTGTCATACATTTAAGAGCTTGAAGGGAATTAAATTTCTCTATTTGTACCATCCAAAAGTTTATTCAATGATAAAAGGAGAGAAAAAAACATGTTAATTGCAATACTTAGTTTTCCCCGATTTCTGACGGGAGGTACTTAGCCTTCTAGAGCATCCAGTCTCACTGCCCTGGTAGAAGTTATCATGTAAAAATATTAAATTTATACTTTAGAGCTTGAATGCAATTAAATTTCTCTATTTGCAGCATCCCAAAATTTATTCAGTGATAAACTTCTGACAGGAGGTGCTTACAGAGCTTCCAGAGCATCCAGTCTCACTTTTGGAAAAGAGCGTGCTTCAGGGGCTGAGTGGTCTGATGTCCAAGCTTATTGATCACAGTGCCTTTCAGCACTTGGGTTTGAATATCATTCAGGACAGTTACTAGTGTGAGAAAATGAGTCTGTTCACCTGCTGAAGGAGACTGGTTTTCTCTGGACACTCAAGTTTCCTCCACCATTCCTGGATTGACCACCTTGGTAGAAATGAATAAATCTTGTCTAGACTAAAACTTCATCGACAAATTAAGTTATATTTTTCAATAAAATCAGCCATTTTTTCATTAATGTCTTTATTTCACTTTGGGGATTGTGATTTGAACATGGACCCCTGTATTGTTGTGATTGATTGCATCCAAAATGTGTGAGTCACCTGGATTTACCTGTGTACGTGCAGCTGATGAACAATGGGTAGAAACCTAAAGTGTTTAGTATTATGCAAGCAAAATAAATGTCTTTTGGTATTACACAGACAAATGGAACTCATGTATTGCAGTCAAACCTGCATTAAAGGTTGTCTCTTTATAAGGGTCACCTGCTTCTAAAGGCCAGTAAAATGCTAACCCAATTGCTCTTTATTTATGCTTTTGGAACCTGTACATAATGACCACCTTGTCATGAAGGCCACTTTTACTGGTTCTCTTAGGTGACCTTTATAGACAGGTTTGACTCTATTCAGAAAAAAATCCTTGATTTGCATCGAAAATGTCTGTGAGTCACCTGGATTTACCTGTGTACGTGCAGCTGATGAACAAAGGGAAGGTATTACAAGTGTTAAGTATTATATAAGCAAAATAAATGTCTTAGTTATTAAACAGTTTAAAGGGATCTTGTGTACTATAACAGCTAGAAGACAGATTAAGGTACTTGTCATTTAGAGTTTTTGGCAATCAATTATGTAATTTAACCAGGTGCACCTCCTGCAACTAAATGGAAAAATCTTCAATGAAGAGTAGAGGTTTTAACTATGTAAACGTCATCAAGAGAGTAGAGTAATGTCCCAGTCAAGAATATTTCACTTATATCGAGATGTCGCCAGCTATAGGCGAAGGTGCAGAAATTTCGCCTGTGCATAATGTGCTGATGGTATTATACAGCAGGGCTCTTAATCGTGCCAAGCCTACCAAGACACCGTACCTCATTTATTTTAAATTCCCATCCGAAAGAACCATGACTTTCATTTTGTAATGCAGAGTGCATGGCAAAGGAACAGTCACTACTCACTTTTAAGTCTTGGGTCAGACTCAGCTGAGTTCAAACCCAAGACCTCCCACTTATGAAGTGAGCACTTTACCAAGCTACTGCAATGGTTGGAGTCTTACGATGCCTCGGCATGCAGTTTTAATGAAGTGAAGGTGGGCAGATGGTGTTGAACACCCCAGTCAAGATTCTTTCACTTTTATCAAGGTGAATTTATAGATGGCAGAAAAAACTGGAGAACTAGAAAAAAAAATTTTTGTCACACTTGGAACTGCATGGATTTGATTAAGAAGCTAGGCAGTGGGAGGGATTGCAATGTGAAAGCAAGCACTTTAAATTACTCAGCCAATGAGTACCCAAAAATTAAGCAGTTTAAATGTGAACATCAAATTGTAATGTCACTAACAGGGTAGAGTAATGATTTTTTCCAACATCCCTGTCAAAATACATTCACTTATAACATGCATAGTGTGGTGTTTAGTTCAGGGTTTATGGAGGAACCCCAAAACAGGAAAAATAACTCATGGACCTCTGCTAAGATAAACTATCTCATACTTATAATTCACTTAATTGTTTAAAGTGTCACCAGCATTTTTTCACCTATTATTGGCTGGGTTTTTTCTCACTAGGATTTGCATGAGTTTGATTTAGATTTTGAACCTAATGTTGAATGGCACTTGATTCAAATGCAATTGCATTAGATTACTCAGCCACTGAGGGCTCCTAATAAGTAAACATTTTAAGTGTGAATATCAAATTATCATGTCATTGAATACATCACACTAAAATTATGACAGCATGAGAAAAGGCATATATTAAACTTGCATCAAAATTAATTGACACCTAAGTTTGTTGCATTTATAATGTTAACTTAACTTTATGAAAGAAATAACATACAGTAGAAATTATACAGCTAGGGCTTTGTCAGCTTACAAGACCCTATGCACCCCGTCAAAGATACATGCATCTTTGATGGGTACATGGGGTCATGTAACCTGCCAAAGCCCTGTATAACGTTTTTGTCACCCTTCAATGTGTTACTAGTTTGATCTTTTTAACTTCCATTTTGTATTTTGTGTGACTTAGGTACGTTGTCGCCATGTTTGTTTACTGTAACTAGACGTTTGTAGTGTACAAGTTACTTCCATTTTACCGCTAAACCTTGCATGCTTTTATGTACCGCGGCAGATTTTGGAACATAGTTCTATGTACCCTGGCAAGTTAACCAATGGCTATGCAATAAATTTTTTTGAATAGTGACAAAAAATATTGTACTGTTTAGGTTATTGTTTTTGAACAAATATATAGGTATAGGTAAACAACTTTGACCTGTCCGCTTGACCTTTCTTTTAAATATTAATCACAGACCATGTACATCTATGTATAGGGAGCACAGTTGTTGATGTTGAATACATCATGAGATATACTCACCTCATAGAGTACACCTGTGTACTGTGTATGTATTAACTTCGATCTTAACACTACCCATTCATTGGATGGACCCTTCTATATGAATATTCCTAATGAAAGGTCAAACAGACAGGTCAAAGTTGTTTACCTATATGTGTACATTGCTAGACTGCTAACTAGAGGTTTACCATCTAACCTGGCATTTCATACAAATTCAATGTAGGCAGATCCTAGTGTAAGAAAGTTAATCAATTTACAGAATACAGAGGATTGGTGGTTCTCTCTAAAGCTAATCCAGCTACTATGGCACCTTCCACCACCCTTGAACTGACTGCCTCAATACAAGTAAAAAAAAACACACCATTTTGTCACTCCATTCAAACATATATATATATTGGATATATATAAATTACTATTTGATTCTTAGAAATCAGTCTACCCTGTGATAATTTATTCACAGCCAAAGTTCATTGCACTTCAAGTTACATGTGTATTGATGGATCGCCGGCCATGATGCCCACTATGTTCCGACAAAGGGCTGACGTGCTTGAATGACACGCAAAAAGAATGAATACTTGGCCTGAATTGTGCGGTTTAATGACGTCACTGACACTAGAACGTCATTAGTTGTTGTGACGCTGCTTTGGTACTGTGACGACGGCCAGTGACGGAACATTGTGGGTGTGACCGGCAATACGTCAATTAGGTTATAGATGGGCAAATAAGCTAAAAGACCAGCATACAGATCACAGCACTTCTCATTACCAAGGTCCAACACATGTAGAAGTGAACCTGCCTGGCAATCATCAAATATTAAAAAAACAGAATGTACATTAATTTTGATCTAAGTTTAATATTAAGGTAAAAAGCTATTACTAAAAGTACAAGGTCTGCATTGGTCAAGAGACCACATGTAGACATTAAAACCTGACAATCATAAAATATTAAAACAAACAGAGTGTACATTAATGTTGATCTAGGTTTAATATTAAGGTAAAAAGCTATTACTAAAATAACTAGAAAAACTGTGAGCCACAAGCTCACAAAAAATACCCCCGCTCCCAAAAATCCATCAAATCAAATCTTTAAATAGGAGGTGCACATCTACATTATATCACAAAGATTGTGTGAAAGGTTCATAAAAATCCATTGAAGGGTTTAGGAGGAGTTGCGAATAAGAGATAGGTACCCTAAGGTGTAACGGAAGGACGGACGGACGGACACACCTATCACTATATACCCCCCACTTTTTAAGCAGGGTATAACAAGGTCTGCATTGGTCAAGAGACCACATGCAGACATTAAAACCTGACAATCATCAAATACTAAAAAAACAGAGTGTACATTAATTTTGATCTAGGTTTAATATTAAGGTATATATATATTATGTAACCAGCTCATGTAGACTACTACATGGTATGACTAACACACATTTATAATAGATAAAACTTATTCAAGATAAGTATTACGTAGGTAAAAATATACTATAAATAGGTCAAAACTTAAAATACGTAATCAATTAATGCAGACAGGTCACTAAGGTGTTTTAAAATGACTCTGCACAGTGCACTCTGTTTAACTTCACATCAGTCAGCGTTTTTTCAGGAAAGAATTCCATTTTTACAGTCCATTAACATTTAGACAGTAAACAGTTCCATTTCCACAGTCCATTGAATTTTTAACTTTTACTGAAAAATCCTTGAATCGACAGAATAGAGCGATTTTAACAATTTTTGAAAAATAATTTTTCAGTAATTTTACATAGAATTTAATGGTTATGAAGTGTTTTCTAGGTCAGTGTGACTGCATACTGTTTAACTTTGCATCAGTCAGGAGGTGTTTTTCAGGAATGAGTTCCATCCACCCTCCACTTAAAAAAGTAAAAAACTGAAAAAAGTCCAAGTATCAAGTTTCAAATGTACACGGATAAGGCTCAATAATAGATTACAAAGTTTTAATGTGCAGTTCCATAGATATACAGAGGTTCAATTTAGTTTTAATATAGTCATACTACAGAACCTGGACTGACCCTGTGACATGGGGCATCAGTTTTTAAGACCCAGTGAGTTTCATTTCAAACTGCTGAATGCTTGGCGAAAAAACAGCGACTACCTTACTCAAGTCTTTGTCAGATGTCCTCTTTGGTTGGAACCCACAACCTCTCACATATAATGCAAGCACTCTGCCAACTAAGCTATTGTAGTGGTATATGAGTGGAGTGGCAATATATAGATTGAGAGATATGCAGATGTTCATGCCAATCAATTTGTCTGGAAGCTAAAGACAGTTTTAATTACAGTATAAAATGATGAACATTCTAGGCATTATGGTTTTCCTCACTGTCCCTGAACTGACCATTTCAATATATGTGAAATGATTTTTACTGAAGTGTTATAAAGGACAATGCATTACTCCAGACTCCACTCCACTCATATATAAAGAGGTGGTCACATTATACATCTGAAAGCTAAGACAGAGTCAACAGTATCAGAAGCTGTCCTTTGATACCCTGGTTTCCCCCACCATTTCTGTAATGACCACTTCAATACACATGTGTGAAATATTCTTTACTGATGCATAAAGCACACTTACTGCAATATCAACTCAACTCTATTCCTATTATCTTTTGAGACAGGTGATCATATTTTACATTTGGATGCTTAGAAAAGTTGAACTACAGTATCGATTCAAATGCTGAACAAAAAACTAAATAAATAACAGATGAAGAAGAAAGGAACATTACTGATACACCTTAAAAGATATCATAAGCTAAGAATGTTGCATTTAAAACCATTGCTGCAGTCTCCACTCCTATCCACTCAAATCACCCACATACATAGACAGGTGGTTGTATTACACATTAGGATGCTAAGAAAAGTTTCACTAAAGTATCAAATGCTAAACCAAAAAAATAGTGATGCAACTGAAAAGCATATCCTAGAATGAGAATTTTGTATTAAATACCATTATTGCAGTCTCCATTCTACCCTACTTAAATCACTCTTATACATAAACAGGTGGTTGTATTACACATCTGGATGCTAAGAGAATTCAACTACAGTCTCAATTCAAATGCTGAACAAAAAATGATGATGCACCTGAAAAACATATCCTAGAGTGCGAATTTTGTATTACACCATTGCTGTAGTCTTCATTTCACTCAAGATTATAATATAGACAGGTGGTCATATTTAACATCTAGATGCTAAGACAAGATTAAACAGCAGTATCACTTCAGCTGCTGAACAACAAAAGAAAGAAAGAAAAAAAAAGTAATGAGAACAGCTAAGAGAGTAAAGCTAAACTACAGTATTCATTCAAATCTGAACAAAAAAAGAGAGAAAAAAAAAAGTTGTTGCATCTTTAAAAACTTAAAATCTAGAGATAAAACTTAAACAAATAAAGAATTAAAGATCATCATCATTGCTGCACCTGAGAGCAAAATCTAAAATAATAAACAAACTACTTAACACATCAAATAAATAAAACTTAAACTAAAAATAAAACAAAATACTACATTACCATGCAAAGGAGATATGTTGACACTTGAAGTAACCCGTTGTCATAGAAACCGATCATTTTTTATAACAATTTAATCCTTCTACCTTTAAAATTTTCTTCCACAGATATCTTTCAAAACTGATGATGTAAATTTTAATTAATCAATTCACTAATTGTTGTAATTTACTGTTTTGTTCCCTGGTGCAGAGTGCACCAAAATTGACCACTACATTTTTTTTCTCAGTTTTTAATGTCACTTTAATGCTAACAAAATATCCGCATTTCTGAACAAATGTGCATTAAAAATCTCCAAATGTATGCATCAGTATTTTAATGCTCAATTTTGAAAATATTACTTTTTTCTAACATTCACATCAAAAAGTTTTAAAAGTAAGATTTTAGTCTACTCTGTGTGTAAAGTTGTGAGATTTAAAGCACATGGCATTTGTGTATATAAACTCAGCAGATTGACAATGTTATCATGAATGACAGGTAATCAACCAATCAAAATCCAGGTTACAATTGACTTGGTTTTAGAGCTATACTAGTGCATTATAGTATACAGTTTTATAACAGATATTGTAAAAGATATTATATGTGTATCTTTTTTATAAAAGGGCTGGTATGGTTATGATAGGTGATTAATCTGTCTGCCATTAATTAGTATGCTTTTCCAGCCCTCCCCTGAGTCTGGTTATAGCTTTACTAATGCATCTTGATGATTTATTTAATTATTCTCCACCTACAATGAAAACTTACTTCAGGTACTGTTTTTATTTATTTCAATTAGTGAATTAGGGTTGAGTAATGGTGATTTACGCCCTAGTCAAGATTCTTTATCACTTATATCGAGGCAGTCAGTTCAGAGATGAAGGAGGAAACCAGAGTAGCAAAAAAAAATATACAAACCTTCGACAAGCAAATAACAAATAAACTTTCTCAAGCAATATTCTGTCAGAACCTTGACAGCGAGAGGCAGTATAATCTGTAAGCCAACACTTTAGACCACATACCCACTACTTAAATTGATGCAGCCATCAAAAGTTGTAATACTTGTTCTAATTAGAGTAGTCTCTTGAGCAAACCCCCTTAATTTCTCCCCCATCATTGCTGAATTATTATTTATAAGACGTGACCATGTGACCTTGACCCTTGACCTATGTACCTATATTTTAAATGAAACACCTTATGTTGGTTTACATCTGAGAAGTTTGATCAAAATCCATCCATATACATTTGAAATATGGAGTGGACAAAATATTGAGATGGAGGGCCAGACTGGACAGACAGAGAGATGAACAGAAGGACAAGCCAAGGTGATCCCTATAAACACCCTTGAATTTAGTTAAATATAAAATAAGGAATATCTGAAGTCAGGAATGATTGTGAACCTGTGCCTGGTCACCAATGGTCAATGAATATTAAGCAAATTAAATAGATTATTAGTGTTGAAGGGTCAAACTGAGTCCAGTAATTCCCTCTTTTAGTATATTATCTGTGGTCAGTATGGTCAAGCATCCAAATAGGTAACAGTGTAATTATTTTGTAATTGCCATTTAAATATACAAATTTGAATTTAATGCCCCATTATTGATAAAGCATAATTACGATTTTAGTAGGTCATTATTATTATGGGCCAGTGACCTCAATGCCTTTCTCTGGCCCAACAACAGAAAGAACATGACAGTGATTGTCCTTTGAATGCCACCAATTTGAAATTAATAATGTTTTAGAAAAATTTTAGGGATTATAACCATTGTACATGTGGCGCAGTGACCATGATGCTTGTCTGATGGACCAAAGGACAAGACAGTGAGTGCCCTTTGAATGGAATATCAGTCCATCTAATTATGATAAAGATCTTTACTATGATATCTATACACTTCTTAGTGGTCTGTTCAAGGACTGAGAGGTCAAGATTTCCTGTAAGTGGATAGATAGGTCCATCTACAAATTTAGATTCAATAATGTGTTTCATGTTAAAATTTAATTTTCCATTTAAATTCACAATTAGAAACCAATTTCATTACAACACACAAAAAATATTATTATTATGATGGAGTGGAGTGGAATAATAGTGTTTATCACCCAGTCAAGACTCTTCTACTTATATCGAGCCAGTTAATTTTAGGACGCTCAGGGAAAACCAGAGTACATAGAGGTGTTGTTCAACCTATGTGGTAAGAGACACTTTGACCAGTGGTTTAGACATCTTGCTGCTGTTATCATTATGAACCATAAATTTCTGAGTGATAAAGGATTGCAGGTACACGAGTATTTATAACCCTTAAGGTAGCTTCCCGAGTTTCTCAGCCTTATCCATCTAAAACTTTGGAACTTGTTTTTTAAAATATAAAACTAGAAATTTTCACAACTATCTATAAGAAGCATTCACCTTCATCACAAAGAGAGAGCAAGAGTACATCAGAGTTCCTCATAAAATGGAGGGATTCACCAGACCATAATTACACCTTTAGAATTTAATGATGTGTTCAATGATAAAATTTAATTTCTATTTAATGAATAAAATTAGGAATTATTAGTATTTATGGGTCAGTGACCTTTATACTCTTTTCTCTATTATTAACTAAAGATCCATTCACAAGAAAAGACCCTGAAAATACATCTGAATAGTCACACACACATTATAGACCTGTCAAAAGTTTCACATCATGACAGGGGTTCAAAATTCCTCAAGTCCAAGGTCTGGGACCCTTTGATTTTACATTGGAAACTTTGATATTTAAATTGTAAAAGTCTGATGGACCTGCATTTTTTTTTTCTAGAACATAACTGCTTTTTCTATATGATAACATAATTATATATGGACCTTTCAATTTTAATATTGGGACTTTCAAAACTTTATATGGGACCTGCCAAAAACAAATGTAAAAGGTCTTGGACCATCCATTACATAAAACATAATTTTGAACCCATGTATCATAGTATTTACATAATTGCTGAATCGGCAACTCATCTTTGTTCCTCTGCAGCTTTTTGGTAGTTGCCATATAACTCTCAGACAGTCATTAGCTACAGTAGCCCGGACCTGTTGAAAGTTTAAAACTGAACTCATGAATCAGTGCCAAATTGACTGCTTATCTGGACTCCTTTTTTGACAACTGCCATCTTTCTCTCAGCAGTTTTTCACCAACAATCTATCAAAACTTTGTGCACTTGGCAGTCGAGCATCGGTTCCTCTTTGTAAAATCAGTGTTAAACTTTCTACAGATTTGCACTGTATCCATATCTTGGTCAATCAGCAGCTGGGTTTCAACTCCTTTTTCGTTAGCTCAGTGTTAAACTTTCGACAGGTCTGTACTGTAGCTATCCATATCTTGGTCAATCGGCAGCCAGGTTTCAGACTCTGTTTCGTTAGCTCAGTGTTAAACTTTTGACAGGTCTGTACTGTATTTACGCACCCTGTCAGGCATATCATAATTATCATGTTTATTTTGTTTATTTTTGATTTCTTTAACTGATATGAACATCTTTTTAATAGAAAAATAAATATTGATAATTTTGATATCTCATTAGATAGTTCATGTTATGTTCATATCATCAGAGTACATCTCTTTTACTGACAAAATGGTAGAGTTCACATATACCCAAGTCAATCTCAATTATGTGACAGGTTTTAAGTATATACAGTAAAACCTGCTATAGATAGTTCCCATGTGATGTCACACTGTCCACTTCACAGGTAAAGAAGCGGCCATTTTGTAGGCATTTAGAAATTGAATCTTATTAATTCTTTCTAAAATAGGGTGTATAAAATTTATTGTCACATCGTTGTTATGGGGACAAAAATCTTAAAAAATATATCAAATCAAAGTAAAAACATTGGCGATTTTATATATTTAAAAACTTTATTGATATCCTGATTACTTTTTGAAAAACAATAATTTAAAAATTAACAAATTTGGTTAAAATAGACAGATAAATGATACAGATTGCCTAAAAAAATGGCGACCAGTCTACTGAAAAATTCGTCTGCTAGAGGTCCATGGGAACTATCTATAGCCAACACATCTATTTTTATAAAACTAAGTCATTTACTAAGATAAGTGTTTTAGGGTATTTTGCTCTATTGTTTAATAAAAAAGACCCTCTGAGAGAATAAAAATAAATTTATTTCAAACAAATTCCTAATAAAGCTGATCAACCTTTATTCTGGTAGCAGTCTGCATAGCTAAATGTTGGAGGACTTGGGTTTGATCCCTAATCTATCCATCTTGTTACACCTTCATCTAGGTCATAATACTTCTTAAATATACCTTTCTTCATATGCTATCAAGTGTCAGCCACGCTCATGGATGTGATGTTAGTTTGTTCATGTTGTTGCAACAGGGGAGTAGACAGAAACCAATTATAACCGAGGCAACATAATCTAAGGGTTCCGTCCCCTGGGAAAATATTGAAAAAGACGTTAAAGGAGCATTATTGCGACACCTGAACCTGATATTTGCTGTTTAATGATACTAGTATAACATATTATGTAAAAGAAACCTAATGAATTTAATTAGATAAAAACATACCCTTCTATATTCATAAACATTATTAAAACTTTGCCGAAACCAAGCTTTGCAAATACAGTTGATAAAACATAACAAACTACTCAGTAACTCAAGTTTTACTAGAGATTTTCATTTAGTCAGACATTTGAAAGACCGTAATTTGTGAATAGTGACTGACTATAATTGATCAATATCAATTATTTTATTAATCTTTTTCTTTTTACTTTGTGTTTCTGTAAAAAAAAAAAAAAAAAAAAATAATTGGATCCGATTTTTACCGTGGCAGTTGCCTTGGTTGCCTCATAGTAAACTACGCCCTTGTGCAATGTTACCGATCTGAAGTATTTCTGCCAATATTAATATTATTTATTTAGATGATACCTCAGTAGACAGAATAAAGAACATAAACAAATACTAATCCATGCCAAAATCACAATCCAGAAGAAAAGTAAAAACTTTGGAACTGGCCCCAGTTTCACAATCATTCCTTAATTAAGATTTTCCTTAACTTAAATCTGGCAAAATTTGTGTTTACAATTTTGTTTATTTTTAAAATATTTAGGAATTTAAGGTGTCATTTTTAAGGTCACTTCTAGATTAAAAACATTTGCATTTAGTTTGACAAAAAAAATTATCAGTAGTTTCAAAAAGTGCTTACCGAAATTTGCTAAATTTAAGTTAAGGAAAATCTTAACTAAGGAATGATTGTGAAACGAGGACCACACAAGTTAAGTTAGACCCAGAGAAGTGAAGATGGGTGCAATGTAAGGATAAGCACCTCCTTTTTAGCTAGCTACTCCCACCACATGTGTATTAAAATTTTGTGAAAGAAACATTGAACTATAGGAAATGAGAAATTAAACTCCCCTTACGGAAATAACTAATGCCCGGTCAGCCTAGATGAGGTCTGATCCAATTTGAGCAAGACTCAGAAGTTGACTAAATTCTCCAGTAAATATCATGTAAAATAGGAATTCCTATCAACAATGGGCGTTTTCAATGACTCAGAAATCTGTACAAAAACTTCTGTATGTGTCATGACAAAATGGACTTGACGTTTCATTGGAAACAAAAATACAGAAAAATGGTATTACATAACTAACTCTGACATATATTAGTGCACCAGTCTGTCCATCTGTCTGTTACATAACTAATTCTGATATATATAAAAGCCTTGTCCAAAATGTCATCCTAAATGGAATGTCATTTCTGTAAAACAAGTATACATTAGCACATCCATCTGTCCGTCTGTCTGTTAAAATGTCAGTATTCTGTGCTTATATGTTCATCAGACTGTCCATCTGTCTGTTAAAATGCCAGTCACCTTTGTGTGTCTATCTGTCCATCTGTCAGTTGAGATGCATTTACCTGTTCATTAGTAACAGGAGTATGTTAGTATGTCAATCATCTGTATACATTAGTGCATGTGTCTGTCCATCCATCTGTAAGGATGTCAGAAAGCATATCTGTCTGTCCATCTCTCAGTTAGAATGTCAGTCTGTCTTCCATACATAAGTGCACTTAATTACATGTCCATCTGTTTGTTTATGACCTGTATACCTTAGTGCATCTGTCTGTCCATCTGTCTGTTAGTGACCTGTATACCTTGGTGCAACTGTCTGTTCATCTGTCTGTTAGTGACCTGTATACCTTGGTGCATCTGTCTGTCCATCTGTCTGTTAGTGACCTGTATACCTTGGTGCATCTGTCTGTCCATCTGTCTGTTAGTGACCTGTATACCTTGGTGCAACTGTCTGTTCATCTGTCTGTTAGTGACCTGTATACCTTGGTGCATCTGTCTGTCCATCTGTCTGTTAGTGACCTGTATACCTTAGTGCATCTGTCTGTCCATCTGTCTGTTAGTGACCTGTATACCTTGGTGCATCTGTCTGTCTATCTGTCTGTTAGTGACCTGTATACCTTGGTGCATCTGTCTGTCTATCTGTCTGTTAGTGACCTGTATACCTTGGTGCATCTGTCTGTCCATCTGTCTGTTAGTGACCTGTATACCTTGGTGCATCTGTCTGTCTATCTGTCTGTTAGTGCCCTGTATACCTTGGTGCATCTGTCTGTCCATCTGTCTGTTAGTGACCTGTATACCTTGGTGCATCTGTCTGTCCATCTGTCTGTTAGTGACCTGTATACCTTGGTGCATCTGTCTGTCTATCTGTCTGTTAGTGACCTGTATACCTTGGTACATCTGTCTGTCTATCTGTCTGTTAGTGACCTGTATACCTTGGTGCATCTGTCTGTCCATCTGTCTGTTAGTGACCTGTATACCTTGGTGCATCTGTCTGTCTATCTGTCTGTTAGTGACCTGTATACCTTGGTACATCTGTCTGTCTATCTGTCTGTTAGTGACCTGTATACCTTGGTGCATCTGTCTGTTAGTGACCTGTATATCTTGGTGCATCTGTCTGTTCATCTGTGTGTTAGTGACCTGTATACCTTGGTGCATCTGTCTGTCCATCTGTCTGTTAGTGACCTGTATACCTTGGTGCATCTGTCTGTCCATCTGTTAGTGACCTGTATACCTTGGTGCATCTGTCTGTCCATCTGTCTGTTAGTGACCTGTATACCTTGGTGCATCTGTCTGTCCATCTGTCTGTTAGTGACCTGTATATCTTGGTGCATCTGTCTGTCCATCTGTTAGTGACCTGTATACCTTGGTGCATCTGTCTGTCCATCTGTCTGTTAGTGACCTGTATACCTTGGTGCATCTGTCTGTCCATCTGTTAGTGACCTGTATACCTTGGTGCATCTGTCTGTTCATCTGTCTGTTAGTGACCTGTATATCTTGGTGCATCTGTCTGTCCATCTGTTAGTGACCTGTATACCTTGGTGCATCTGTCTGTTCATCTGTCTGTTAGTGACCTGTATACCTTGGTACATCTGTCTGTCCATCTGTTAGTGACCTGTATACCTTGGTGCATCTGTCTGTTCATCTGTCTGTTAGTGACCTGTATATCTTGGTGCATCTGTCTGTCCATCTGTTAGTGACCTGTATACCTTGGTGCATCTGTCTGTCCATCTGTCTGTTAGTGACCTGTATACCTTGGTGCATCTGTCTGTTAGTGACCTGTATATCTTGGTGTATCTGTCTGTCCATCTGTCTGTTAGTGCCCTGTATACCTTGGTGCATCTCATGCATCTATTTGTCAGTCATGAATCCATTTGTCTGTCTATTAGTATGTTAAGACGTCAGTGGCCTGTATACCTTAGTTCATTTTATACATCTGTCTGTCCATAAGTTAGTAAGGACATCAGTGACCTGTATACCTTGGTTCATGTTATGCATCTCTGTTATGTCAGCTGTGCATCTGTCTGTCCATTAGTATGTTAGGACATCAGTGACCTGTATACCTTAGTGCATCTCAGGCATCTATCTGTCTATCTGTTAAAATGCAAGTCACCTCTGTGCCTCTGTCTGTCCATATGTCAGTTATGATGTCAGCTGTACATCCATCTGTCCATCAGTATGTTAATTAGGACATCGGTGCCCTGTATACCTTCTTGCATCTTATGCATCTATCTGTCCATCTGTCTGTTATGTCAGCTGTACATCTATCTGTCCATCAGTATATTAGGACATCATTGAACTGTATACCTTAGTGCATTTCATGCATTTCTGTTAAAAGGCAAGTCACCTCTGTGCCTCTGTCTGTCCATCTGTCAGTAATGATGTCAGCAGTACATCTATCTGTCCATCTGTCTGTTAGTGACCTGTATACCTTAGTGCATCTAATGCATTTATCTGTCAGTCGTGTATCCATCTGTCCATTAGTATGTTAAGACGTCAGTCCTCTGTCTGCGTAAACAAACAGTAACAAGATGCCAAGATGATTAACAATAGATTATCAAAACAACATGTACCTTAAGACATGATGGATTAGATCTAGATTAATAAAAACACAATGTTTGCTGTTTGCGTATTATGTTGTTCCAGAATGTCACGACAGAGATTTATCAGGGTCTTTTGGGAAAAGGCCCTAAACTAAAAATTGGGAATCACTATCAACTTTTTGCTCATTTTGGGAAAATTTGACATCATTTTTGATGCCATTAATGATTAAATCTAATGCTTTTAGTGTATTGAGTTGATTGAAAATCGAGAAAAGCAGCCACATTTATGGCCAGACTTCAGCTATGTATCTGGTACAATTTTCTAATTGGGAATTTTCTGAGCCCATTTTGGGAAAAAATCAATGTTTTTTGCATTGGGAATGGGGCCGAATTTCGGCCCTAAATAGGCCCTTGATAAATCCCTGCACGAGGTAGGTGGTCATGGTTCAAAATGTCTGACTGTGTACAATATGTAACAGAAATTCCATAGAGGGTACATTACAAAATTCTGTAAAAGATGTTGGATCCATTTTTGATAGGTTGTCGATATTATTTATATGATAGAACAAATTTTTGATATTGTATAAAATGTAACAGGAATTCCATAGAGGGCACTGTATAATTTGAAATACTTGCCATGTATTGATATTTGTGAATTGTCTTGGTCAAGTCTCAACCATGAAAATAAGTACAATGCTATGTTTTCTAAGTGTTAAAAGGTTAAAATGGACTTGGCCACCTTAAATTCAACAGTGAAAGTTAAGAACACAGGAACATGACTGCAAAAATTTCTATATTTCCAGCTATACAGTGAGAGAAATTTTTAAAGAATATCAAATCCAATTTTAACAGAATGTCCGTATCATTTAGATGATAAAACAAAATAATTTCAAATACTGTACAATTACAATTTTATTTAAAATCATATTTTTATCATCAAAGAGTAAATGGGGCCTTGGTAGGTGAATGGTCTAAAGTGTTCACTTACAGAATTCTGCTTGCATAAATCTTGGCGTGAGCTCTGAGTACGTCAGTTGGCTAACCTTTGCAATGCACTCAGGGCAATGTACATGTGTATAGGGAGGGTTTTAGGACCTGTGATTTTCATTTCAAAATGCAAATTAAAGAACATTCAATCATTATTTTCAAGTGTAGATCAAACCTGTCTAAGGTTTGAACCCAAAACCCACATAGGGGCCAGGCTGATCGCTCTTCCAGCTGAGCTACCATAGTGGTATACAATATACAAGATTTTTATCTTCACAGAATATTGTATGGAACATTTATCTGATTAGGTCCAAAATATAAAAACATAAAAATTGACCTTTTCTGTAAAAGCTTATATTTATTTATTTATTGTTCTGGGAAGCTGCAACATGAACCAATTTCCACATTTGTTAAAATGCAATGTTGAATTTATACAGATTTTTTAATATCAAATCATCTGTGTTGGAAATGCATTATGCAAATTATGAATCAAACGTACATTTATAAACATTATAGCACAATGATACCACTGTCCATGCTGATCCATTTCAAAACCAAAAGACACAATTCAATTCTGAAAAGACATTATCCCTGTGTTACGACAACCAATTTGAGTACAAATTAAAATGTACCAATAACACCACGAAATGACGTCTGAAATGGTATATTTTTTGACAAAAAGAAATAAAAACATTATAATCTGGTATAGGCATACAACACTGATCTGTCCGCTTGACCTTTGCTTAAAATATTTATTATGGGTGAGTACATTTATGTATAGGAGACATAGGTGTTTATTTCATCTTCATCATAGACAAACATGTATTGTTTATGTATAAACTATGAATCCTGATACCACCCATGTATTACATGGACCCTTCTATATGAATATTCCTAATGAAAGGTCAAGTGCAGCACAGGTCAATGTTGTTTTCATATATATAAGGATATCTGTTTTTTACAAAAAGACATAAAAACATTCAACTCTAGTATATAAAGATATCTTTGATCCACATTCGCACAAAAGTCGGCGAGAAAACAAATTGTGAATGAGTTTTAAAATTATTCAATCACCCATCTAGGTTTAACTGACACACTGAGAGTAAAGCACTACTCAAGAACACATTATGGAAAAAATCGCATTTACATTCATCAAAGAGAAAGAGATCCTGTTTACACTGATTTTAAAATGTATATAGAAAGATTTTAAATCTATAGCTTGCTTTAAGCAGCTCTGTGAGAAAAAACGGGAATAAAAACCATGAATGAACACTCTTATAGCCATTCAATTTTCGTCACAATGCACGGTATATTTATTGCATAATACTAGTGTTGGAAATCGATTGGATTTTTTATAATCGATGATCAGAGCTGCTCAAGTAACCAATAATCAGAAATAGTCGATAGGTAACGAATACCAGGGTACATAGAAAATGAACATTTGTTTATTATAACAGTCATTATTTCAATATTAGTCCAACCTGCCTTAAAGGCCACCTATATATAAGGGCCACCTGCTTATAAAGGTCAGTATGATTGTATCCAAATTGTTTTTTATTCATATTATTTTAACCTGTATAAAAAGGTGACCTGTCCATAAAGGCCACTTTTACTAGTTCCCTTGTGTGACCTGTATAGATAGGTCTGTGTATTTTTTTTGGGGGGGGGGGGGGGATTACAACATTATTCAAAGGAAATCTAAAATATAGCCCAATGGTTTCAATTAAGCCAGCAATGCAAAAAAAAAGTGTGTGCTTGTTTGGATTTTGACTAAGTTTGATGCCTATACAGTCAAACCTGTCTATAAAGGCCACCCAAATGAACCAATAAAAGTGGCATTTATTGGCAGGTGGCCTTTATACAGAGGTTTGAATACCATGAATAAAGAACAATTGGGATATAATTCTACTGGCCTTTATAGGCAGGTGGTCCTTATATAGAGGTGGCCTTAAAGGCAGGTTAAACTATACTTCATTAAGTTAACATTTTTTAAATACATATCTTTTGCAATAAATATTACTCCATACTTGCTGCCTACCTTAGGAAATTTGTTTTGTAAAAACATTAAAATTTACTGAAAAGGCTTAAGTTTTAGCCCTCATAAAAAAAGTGTGACTGGAGTATGTCTTGAGTCCAGCCAGAGTATGGCTCAATTTTTCGTATAAAACCTGACTTCAAGAGTGCAACTGTGAGAAAAAAAATAACAGTGAAAAAATTACTAGTATGCAATTTGCCATGATTTAAAACAAGCATGAAACATGACCACAAGAAAGAACCTGTGAGAAAAAGAAAACTGGTTGGAAATTATGAATGAAACATGGCTGCAAGAGTGCACCCAACAGTGTGAGAAAAAGATAATGGTGAAAAAATTATAAAAATTTTGTTATATAAACAAGCATGAAACATGACCACAAGAAAGAACCTGTGAGAAAAAGAAAACCGGGGAAAAATTATGAATGAAACATCACTGCAAGATTGCACTAGGCAGTGTGGGAAAAAGATAATGGTGAAAAAATTATGAAAATTTTGTTATATAAACAAGCATGAAACATGACCACAAGAAAGAACCTGTGAGAAAAAGAAAACCGGGGAAAAATTATGAATGAAACATCACTGCAAGAGTGCACCTGACAGTGTGAGAAAAAGATAATGGTGAAAAAATTATGAAAATTTTGTTATATAAACAAGCATGAAACATGACCACAAGAAAGAACCTGTGAGAAAAAGAAAACCGGGGAAAAATTATGAATGAAACATCACTGCAAGAGTGCACCTGACAGTGTGAGAAAAAGATAATGGTGAAAAAATTATGAAAATTTTGTTATATAAACAAGCATGAAACTTGACCACAAGAAAGAACCTGTGAGAAAACAGAAACCAGGTGAAAATTATGAATGAAACATCACTGCAAGAGTGCACCTGACAGTGTGAGAAAAAGATAATGGTGAAAAAATTATGAAAATTTTGTTATATAAACAAGCATGAAACTTGACCACAAGAAAGAACCTGTGAGAAAACAGAAACCAGGTGAAAATTATGAATGAAACATCACTGCAAGAGTGTGCGTGACAGTGTGAGAAAAAGATAATGGTGAAAAAATTATGAAATTTGTTGTGATATAAACAAGTATAAAACATGACTGCAGGATCGAACCTGTGAGAAAACGAAAACCGGGGGAAAATTATGAATGAAACATTACTACAAGAGTGCACCTGACAGTGTGAGAAAAAGACAATGGTAAAAAAATTATGAAAAATGTTGTGGTATATATAGACAAGTATAAAACATGACTGCAGGACAGAACCTGTGAGAAAACGGAAACCGGGTAAAAAATTATGAATGAACAATTTACTGTATATACACCTTTTGATTCAAGTTTTACGACCATGTGTAGTTAAAAGCATAATCGTTAGACAAACTCTGTGAGAAAAAACATGAACAAATTATGAATGAAAGAAGCCTCCGTGTTGATATTCAATTTTTATAACAATGTGCGATATTATCATAACACATTTTGTAAAAAAAAACAACGACCACTGGAGCGACAATTCACAGGCGTTCATTGAATGGATTACATAATATTAATAAATCGCTGTAATATACAAAAAGTTAGACTCAAGGTGTCTTAAGATATAGATGTATTTATATTGATTTTTAAATTTTTATTGGCCGATTTATGATTCACCTTTTTTCACTTTTGTTAAATTTTACAGAAAAAAGTTTTTAAAACTGTGACAGGAAATCTAATCGATTAATATTGCAACTTCATTGAATAAAACCTGGGACAACATGTGACTAGGTGACTGGTTGTTCCAAGAAAAATAATTTGTTTTTACCACAGCCCTTAAAGTGGATTTCAAAAATAAGTGGTCACCTGGCCACCAATTTAAATTTTCATGTGGCCAGTGGAAATTCCAAGTGGCCAACAAATTTTTCTTCCAAATCAATGAAAAATTAAGGTATCTTTTAGGCATGGAGAACAAAAATACACATTTTTAAGATTGATTTACAATCACTTACATACATCAGGGTTATTGATAACAATAACGATGATGTAAAGTGTCTATCATATTGCCTGAAATGGCATCAGTATCATGAAAATTCTGTAGCACAGAAATAATATCTTGTAACAAAAGTTCAAATTTAAATTGGACAAGCAGGCAACCATTTACAAATTTTAGGATGCTAGACACAATTCCAGGTCAATTTGGCCACCATTTAAGTAGACAAAATTGAGGATGTACCAGTGTATAGGTTTCATGATCAGAATATTGAGTGTAGTTATGGCGTTTTACGCCTCAAACAAGATTCTTTATGACTCAATCAAGATTAACTCACAATTTGGCTCCAAATTGCCCATTAGTTTCAAAAAAGATGTTTAAAGATTTTCCTAAATTGCAAAATTGGTTGATAAATAAAATTATATCAACTAGATAACCTTCTTGTCAAAGTAATGGAAGCCATCTTGTTTGAGCATATTTTGATCTACAGTTATACCTGTCTATAAAGGCTACCAGTAAAAGTGTTTTTATAGGCAGGTGGCCTTTATATACAGGTTCAAATTATATCAATAAAGAACAATTGGGATACAATTCTACTAGCTTTTATACGCAGATGGTCCTTATAAAGAGGTGGCCTTTAAGGCAGATTAGACTGTATTTCACTAAGGGATTATCTACACTGAATTGGTTAAAATCAGCCTAGTAAACACCTTGTTTGCATATTCTGAATAAAAAGCCAATGCTAAATATTAATTAGCTATATTTTTGCCATAAATATACTCAAATATGATTCAGAAATTATTAATGCTTATGCAAATTTAAATGTACTAATGTACACTTTGTCATGCAATAAACTTAGCTGGTAAATTATACCCAGCTGAGCTAAAATTCAAAATTTATTAAATAATTTTTTTTATATAAAGAATGAATCAACTAGTGACACTATTCAATTTCTGAAGATTTTCCCTAATGGAACAAGACTGTGTCTCCCTATCTTGTGAATCTAAAAAGGAAACCTGGAACCATCTTGACTTTTTATTCACATAAGGGAGATAACCCACAATAATTTCAAAATGCTCCTCACCTATTAATTTGCACAAACACATGCATAGGCACATAATTAAAGTTACCAAAATTCAACAAATAATTTCAAATCTAAAATCTAATTAAAACTCTTAAAATAAAATTTTATCAATTATTGGGCAAAAATAAACAAAATAATTACTAGATATAAACAGTAATTCTTATGAAAATCAAACAAAAAAATAATTTTATATTCGAAAATTTATTTATTTTAAAATTTTACATTGTATTGAGTCATCAAAATTTTTATTATCTTTTCCTCACAGCAAGACAATTTTAAGAGGATCTAAATTATAATGATTTTTTCAAATGGAAATTTTGAATTCAATTACAATTTTTCTCCATTATTTCATCATGTAGGGTAAATATATAATTTTATAGCGTGTTTATTTTGTACTTGAAATTTATGACATAATATTGTGTATTGTACCTCCTGCCCATGTCACCACTAAAGGGGATATGGACCTCCTGAGCATGCAATATAATAGGGTACCATATATATCACCCAGTAAAATAAAGGAGATACCGACCTCCTGAGTACGCGATATATAAAGGGTATATATATCAGTGACAACTAAAAATGTGAGAAAACCTACATAAATGTCTGATAAAAAAATTGTAAAAAATATAAACTTGTCAAAACATTTACACAATAATTTATTAAATATTCCACTTGTATAATATTTTAAATGTAAATCAAATTTAAAAGCTTAAAATAGTTATGTTAGATACAGCCAGCCAATAAAAAATGCCAATTAACTCCCCAGTAGGAACTATAGAACAAGACACTAATTCCTCAGCATTAAGAGGAGGGGTTCATATGTTTTATATTGGAAGGTCCTGCCTGATCTTTTTGCCTTTAAATTTGGCAGGTCCCATATAAAATTTTGAAAGTCCAATATCATCTTTATTAGGTCTATGTGCAATTATGTTTTGATATAAAAAAGAAGTAATTAACCCGATAAAAAAGCAGGTCAATCAGACTTTAGCAGTTTAAGTTTCAAGGATCCCAATGTTAAATTAATCAGTCCTGGACCTGAGGAATGTTGAACCCCAGACAGAGGTACAACTGGTTACCAATTTTATTGCTTCACACATTCTATGTTCAAATCAAAGATTATCTCAAGCAGGTCTCTAAAGTTTGTTAGTTTGCTACTGAAGGATAGTAGTATCTCCAAATACTCCAGTTTCCTCCACCATCCCAAGCTGAAACTTCCATATAAAAGGAAGAATCTACAAGACCAATACTCTATTATTTTTGTTTTGAAATGAATAACTTGGGTAAGTGTCAAAGTCAACCAAAAAAAATAACAAGTAGATAACATATTTGTTGTGTTTGGTAATATAGTATTTCAGCAAACAATCGGTATACCAATGGGTACAAACTGTGCACCATTGCTTGCTGATTTGTTTCTTTATTCTTACGAAGCAGAATTTATGCAGAACCTTGTTAAATCTGGAGAGAAAACTGTCGCCAAATCATTCAACTCAACATACAGATACATAGATGACGTTCTGTCTCTTAACAATCCTAAATTTGGAGACTATGTAAATGTCATCTATCCTAGTGAGCTTGAAATAAAAGACACGACTGATTCCTCAAGTTCTGCTTCATATTTAGACTTATACCTGAATTATGACGCACAAGAAAGGCTACATTTGAAACTTTATGACAAACGTGATGACTTCAATTTTACTATTGTCAACTTTCCTTTTTTATGCAGCAATATACCTGCTTCTCCTGCTTATGGTGTATTTGTTTCCCAATTAATACGCTATGGTAGAGCTTGTTCCCACTACGGGGACTTTGTACAACGAAGTAGGCTGCTTGCAAATAAATTGTTGACTCAGGGATATTGCAAGCCTAGGCTTATCAAGGCCCTCAAAAAGTTTTATGGCCGTCATCACAGTATTGTTGATAAGTTTGATGTCTCTGTGTCCAGGATTGCCTTGGATATATTTGACGTCTCATAGTTCCATGTTCCTTTCACACAATTTTGATTACACACGTGACGGGTGTAGCTAGCTAAACAGGAGGTGCTTACCCTTCCGGAGCACCCGGCCTCACTTCCCTGGTGGAAGTTCGCGTGTCTAACCTAGCTTGTCAGTTCCAAAGTTTTTACTTTGCTTCTGGATTGTGATTCGGAAATGGATAAGTATGTTTGTTTTTGATTTATGCTATACCCAGTTTAAATCGTTTCAAGTTTCTAAGGTGAAACCTGTAAATAAAGACCACTAATAGAACCTATATAATAAAATGGCTTTTTGTCAGGTGGTCTTTATATAGAGGTTCTTTTTGGTTGAAAGTTGAAGCAAAAGGATCTTAAAATACTGTTCATAATGAATAAGTGGTGTGTATAGGCAAACAACATTGACCTGTCCGTTTCACCTTTCATTAGGAATATTCAAATAGACGGGTCCACACAATACATGGGTAGCGTTCGGATTTGCAATTAATACATATACACATTCCCATGATTAGTGTTCACATCATATAGACAAAATATATATGTGTGACATCCTTTTACTCAAATTTACTCGTCCATATTGAATATTCAAATCAAAGGTCAAGCAGAAAGGTCAATATTGTTTGCCTATAGATAGAGGTGTCTTAAATATAAGCACAAGTTGTTTTTATACTGAAATGGTCACAAGAGCTTGTTTCACCATATACTGTTTGGTTCACGGAGATTAAGAATTATATATGTTTTGACATTTGCACACTAAACACAAACACATTTATTCCTCTTAATGTAAATTGAAATAATGGTATTTTAAATGCAAAATACTGCAACCACTTAAGCAAATTTTTATCAATTTTATCTTCCGCCTGCATCATGTCAATGTGTAAATCATTTTTTAATGCGTTTATTACATCTATTCCCACCCACAACATTTAAGCATCGTGAAATTTGGTCACAAAAACAGAGAATTTACAACATTTTTATCTCATTTTATACCATATATCATATATTTATAATAATTATAAGCATGTTTATAAGCAAACACACATGTGTTTTTAAGATGTCATGTGTCACACATGATAAAAATTCAAAATTAACAGATTGCTTAAAAATTTCATATCCTCCCCCACATTGAGTTTTTATGATTATATATGCACATTTTATGCACGTCTTTATGATTTTCCTTGTTCTGCTTCCTCTTCCCTGTACACCTTACATAATTTATTATAAAATATAAACAAAATAGGGTTTTTGCACATGATAAAATTTCACAAAATTAATATTTCACTAAATTAATGGGCAAAAAAGAAGATATTTTATAAAACAAAAGAAATTATTGTGAGCAGGCATAATGCATATGCCCACTTTGAAAACTTTACTGGTTCACCTGGTATAGGTATAATGGACTGGAGGAGTGGTACGCTTGTCTGTGGTGTACAGACTCTGTGAGCTAGCACCTTAAGGTTGCCCTGAGTTCGCTCCAGTACAAGGCAGACTATACAACACACTCGCATCTCACATGCATACAGGAAATTGTTCATAGATTATCCAAAGAGATTAATAAAATAGTTCTCATCGCGAATAGCTGAAAAATTGCTTATGTGACATTAAGCAACATTCAACCAACCAACCAACCAACCACTGTGAAAACTGTGTATGCACCTATAAAATCATTATGTTTACATGTAAATTTTAACAAGTTGCCCCTTTACATGTTTGCATGAGAGTCCTTATGCCGCTCTTCTACATTTGACTGATTTATTGATTTGAATATTTCACTTATATCAAGACATTGCCAGCTATGGGAAAAGTTGCTGAAATGTTTAACTTTGCAATGCGCTCAGGGTCATGTTCAGGGAGGGTACTATAGAATGCTACATCTACAGTGTCACTTGAGGGATTGTATTTAAGCTCCCTTCAGGAGGACACTGTGACTGATTTCTAAATTCAGAGTATTTGGTAAAAAGCAGCCATGTTCTATTTTCAAGTCTTGGTCAGACCCGGTGAGGGTTTAAACCCTGTTCTCACAAATATGGAGCAAGCACACTACCAACCAAGCTACCATAGTGGTCCCCTTACAGAGGTAGCTTACTTCTAGAATCAGTTCAAATAATTTATATTCACATCATTAAATCAGAATGGTATGTTGTAAACTGCTTGGTACAGAATTATGATAGGGGTGGATCCATAGAAATTTTTATTACACAGATTTAGTTAATTATGCTAGAAGTCTTACTCAGGTTAGTAACCACTACAGATTATTATTGGCAAACAACTTTTACCTGTCCATTTGACCCTTAATTTAAATGTTTATCATGAATCACTACGTTTATGTATAGGGAACATGGGTGTTTTTCTCCTACATTATGGAGAAACATGCAATGTTTATGTATTAATTGTGAATCTTAACTCTACCCATAAAACGGGTGGATCATCATATATGACTAGTTCTAATGAAAGGTCAAGCAGACAGGTCAATGTTGTTTGCCCATACACTATGACATCAGTTAACCCAGTTATGACTTAATCCAATACCTAATCATCAAATTCTGCCGAACATAATGCATCCCACCCACCTACCCTCCCCCTATATTCACACCTGTAATTTTACTTCTGACACCAGTTAACCCAGTTATGACTTAATGCAATAAGTGTATATTAAATCCTGCGAAACATAGTGTATCCCACCCACCTACCCACCCCCTAAATTCACACCTGCAGTTTTACATATATACCAAAGCTAACAAGAGGTCAGGTGGATTTTAATATATTATAGTAGTTGGTATAATGATAAGCTATGATTTGATGTAAAATTTGCCTAATTATACACCATCATAATCCATCCTACCCACCCACCGACCCCCATCACTCTCACCTGGAGCTTTGCTTATCCTGCCAGGTAGGCATTAGAACCCAGGTAAATTTTTAATTTGCATTTATAGGTAGAATAATAATAAGTCTCAATTTGATGTAAAATTTGCCTAATTGCAGACACAGGGAGATTTTTTTCACTGAGGCCAACCCAAATTACACTGTAGTTCTAGAGACTTGTTTGCATTTAAAATTTAGGATAGGGTCTTTTATTCATTATTTTTACCATACTTGCTCACCTGGTTCAAATTTTGTGCTTCTGAAGAAAAATTTTTTTAGAAGAAAGGAAAATTGTGTGCTCACGTCTGATTTTATTCCCCAAAAAATTCATAGAACTTAAAATTAATTTGGTGTGGCCTGAAAAATATATTTATAGAGATTAAAATAAAATAATTTGTAATTTTATGGTAAATATTGAAAACCATGAAATTATTTGATTTCTATATGTAAAACATTGACCAACTGGAAGACTTACAAATTCTATGTTTGGTTAGTTAGCTTACTGGGTGGCAGGATTAGTATACCCTGGAAGTCCATGACTTACTGTTAATGAAACATGTATGCAATGCCTTTTTCAAATACCCCTAGCCACAGTTCCTAATTAAAACGCGACTGCTGTGGCACCCAAGGTGTCTCTTCACAGTATGTTCAATACAGGCCAAACACAAATGCAATGAGCCAATCAATATAGACCTAACACAATGAAATAACCTTTCTCATTTGTGGTCAATGGGAGTGTCAATGATATAGCCACTTGTAGCTTAATTCACTTATATAAACAAATTATATTAGGTAACATTGGATAGAAAATTCCCTAATATTCTAGAAAATTGCTTTCTTATTACCAAACCTTAAAGTTTTTTTTTATTTCATTTAGTTGTAAATAATGTTAATACTTCTAGAAAACTTAAAAAAAAAATTATTAAGTTAAATCTGTATACTCACCTGCAATATTGTCCATAATAAGCACCAAGTTCTCAGATTCCATCCCATGACTACTGCCAATCCTGTATCCTAACATCTGGACTTTCTGGAATGAAAAGTCCAGCACTAGGAATATAAACCACAGCACACTGGTCTGTGCACTTACAGGTTCCAAACTGAATGAGTATGCTTTTAAGCTTTGGCTAGACTGAGTATATGTATCAGCTACAGATTGACTGCATGTGCTGACAGGCTCCGGACTGAGCGAGTGTTCTTAGCTTTAGACTGACCAGATATGCTTACAGACTTCAGACTGACCAAGTTAGCTTACGAGCTATGGATTGAATATGCCAACAGCCTTTGGACTAAAAGCGTAGGTTTGTTAGATGTGGATTCACTAACAAACTATGCTTATAAGCTCCAGCTTGACAGAATATGACAGCCTCCTGGTTGACAGAGTTGGCTTTTCAGCTCTGAATCCATTGACCAGCTATGCTTATCAACTCCAGATTGCCAACAAGCTTTGTACTGACTGAGTATGCTTAAAATCTTTGGACAGACTTATTTTCACCAGCAGGTTTACTCACACAAGTTCCTTTTGGCCTGGTAACCTGGATCCAGTCTTACTTCCAAATATACCAGGTATCTTTCAACAAGTGGTTTTGCAATTTTGTTCATATTTACTCCTTATCATCCTCATTCTGAAAGCAAAAATTCAAAAACAAAATTTAGAATTTATTTTAAAAACATTCAAAAGGCTGTCATTGAGCCCTTTTCTCACATTTTGAACCCTAGTCCAGTCTAAACCAAGACTTTCAAATAGGTATTAACTATTCTTTCAACAAGAATTTAGAATTGACAGTAATGTGTTCTTCGGGTAAAGACTTTAAAAAACAGTGCCCCTTGTCACAGTAGACATGGTGCGCTGAAGAAACTGCCTCGCACTGAGCACACTACAAATTCTTACAATTTTTGGCACTTTATCCATAACTAGCTGGTGACATCTTGATATAAGTAAAGTATTTTTGAATGAATTTTATCAAACAATCAATGACATTATTTACTGACGTGTATGTTCTACTTGAAATTAAAATTCAAATATATCATTGTTATTGAGAATAAAAAAGGTTATAAGTGAAATACTTCTGGCTGGGACAAATAAAAACAACAACATATTCAATGAATTGATCAAATTCTTGCTGAAATCAAAATTAAAACAGTTCATTTTAATTCAGAATCATTTTTTTTTTTTTTTTAAAGAAAAGGTTAACAGTATATATATATGTACATGTATATACAAATGATTTCATCCCAGACTCGGTCTAATTGAAATAATTTTGGGACTAGACAGGTTTTTATCTACATAATTGTTAAATATGAAAATTAGATGACATTTAACGATGACAATATCAAGGAAAAATGAAGCAAATTAGACAAGGGTCAACAAACAACTAACAAATTGTGGGGAAAATTGTTCTGTAAACAGATAATAACACACTAATATTATTTTTCCTAATTTGATAATAAGTTTAATCATCATCAGGGCCACTGTTGTCAAGTGGTCTAAAGTGTGAGCTTTTAGATCACAGCAGCTCTCATAGCTTAGGTTCAAACTGCAGGTCTTAATGTCAGAGCTAATCTGAGTCTGCCAATACACTTGCTGAAGGTATATGGCTTTTTGCAGTCACTCTGGTTTCCTCCATCATCCCATAACTAATTGCCACAATGTAAGACTACGACGTAAAATTACATTGTTTCATTTACTTCTAGGTTCATGCAAATGCTGCAGTCAGACCTGCCAACCCCCTGGGCAACTATTAAGTAAGATCAAGGACATTTTTTTAGTAAGATTGCACCAGTTTCAGTAAGATTTTACAAAAGTCAGTTTTTATCAAATAGGTGTATTTTAATTAGACTGTTAAGGCTACAAAATCACCTAAATCACACCAATTTATATCATGTTTTTTTAGTTTATATGACACCAGATATCGTCAATACCGCCATGTGCAATATTTAGATCAACTAGACATATACTGCAATTGATGAAAAAATCTCCCTTTTTGCTCCGTTTTATGAAGAACCACGTTGAAAATACGTCGGTTTAGCTTTTTGGACATACTGATTCCTTTTTTTCGAAGCGGACTCTCCATAATCCACCAGATCTGCTTTGCATTTGCTCATTTTTGAGATGTGACAGTTACCGCAAGAAACTTTAAAATCACACAGATGCTCGATTATATTACACTTCAGAATGTGTTTGAAATGCTTTACTATCAAACGCTATTCCAACTTTGAGTAACGACAGTGATCACTGGCTATCTTTTTAATGCTTTATTGTAATCTGCATGCCTTAAAGCGTTTCCAGGACAGTTTTCTAAAACATGGTTTGGAAACATAAAGACAATGAAAGAGAATATCCGGAAGAGATAAATTAAAAATCATAAGAAAACATGCCGTATCCATACAATCGTAAGAATTAAAAATTTTCGGCAATTTTCAGTAAGAACTACAAAAAAATCGTAAGTGTTGACAAGTCTGCTGCAATGTGTAAAAGGGTCCATTTGCAGAGGGTATGCTTTTTGTGGACACTGGTTTTCCTCAGCTATTTAACCGACTTCCTCAACATAAGTGAAAGAATCTTGACTAGGTTCATAATTTTGGCAGATCCTACTGTACGAAAGCTCCTGAACCTCCCCTATCACCTTATGATAAATGAAAGAATCTACACAAGGGCATAAACACCATTATTCCATGCCACCATTTCAGAACTGACTACCACAATATACTGTAAGTGAAAAATCTTGACAGGAGCATAAAACATCATTACTCCATGCCACTCAGCTCCATTTCATATGAATTCTATATGATAATCTACAAATTACTCACCCCCTCTTCTTTGCCAATTTAAAATTTTCCAACAAGACCTGATAAATTAATTTTACATTCTAACATATGTTTTTTGTTTTACTTTTACTTAGTGTGTAGGATAGACAAGGCTTGTAATTGTAAGGTTACATCCTTATAAAAATTTATTAACTAAAAATATCATTTATAATTTAAAATTAGAAAATCAGTTATATTTAAAACAAACAAGAAACCCAGTGGGCCTGGAGTGTTCACCTGGTAAATAGTGGAATAGAGTGGTGTAATAAAGGTTTAAGCCTCAGTCAAGATTTCTTTGCTCATATTAAGGCGGTCAGTTCAACAATGGTGCTAGAAACTAAAGTGTTGAAAAAAGAATTTTCAAACATAGGCAAGCTAACTGACAAACTTTTTAATACAAAATAGATTTGAACCTAGGTGTTGAGAGGCACTGTGATCCGAAAGGGTGTGCATTAGATCACTAAGCCATCAAGTCCCCAGTACATAATGGCTGGTTCAAATGATAATTTCATTTAAAAACAAATCAAATGCAGATTTAACACTTTACATTGTGATCAAAGGGAGATAATTCTTATTCTTTCTGAAGTAATTACACCAGCGCTGACAGTCCCCTTTATTGTAACTTTAATGTTTATTGAAATAAATTCACAAACCATTACAATATCCTCAAAAATAGCTAAAATGGCAGTTGAAGCACAAGGTAAAAACTATGTCATGGTTATGACCTCATTTTGCAGAGTATTTTAAAAAAAACATCCAATCTGAAAACCTGTGTCATTATCTTTTCAAATATTCAATGTAACAATTTAATTAAAAGCAATTTAACAAAATATATGAAATTAAAAGCAAAAAATGCACAACCTACTTTTTAAAAAATAAAAAAACTTCTTTTTCAGAGATGATTAGTTAGGAATTGAGCTGCTGTGATCTAGATGCGTTAACTTTTGAAGGCTAAAATGACAACTCCACAAAAAAATCTAAATGGTGCAAGCCCATATTTGTTTCTAATAAGTTTCATTAAAATCCTTTATCAAGTTATTTCAGAGGGTATGTGAAAAATAAGTGTCAATATCACACACATGTATGCATGCACATTCAGATACACATACTACATTATGCCATTAGCTCAGGTGAGCTAAAAAAAATTCATTTTTTTAAATGTTGCAGGAAGAATTTTTCTATTACAAAAGTAAAGGATAACAAAAGTAAACGATAAAATACTTGTATTTATAAAGGGGATTGCATAGAACTATGCTGTAAACTTTTTTAAGTGTCATATGTGGGATTCCCTGCTGTGAAAGTGCTGATAAGAGTATTTCATTAGTCCATTTTTTATAGTTTCTGTTACATCATTAAAATAAATATATATAAATCCAAAACATTTATTTCATTTGATATGGTATACTGGAAAATATGGAATTGACTTTAGACATGGATTCTGCTCTCATGAAACAAAAATTTTGAATTTGGTCTCAATATTCCTGAAATTATTTGAATTAATAATGAATTTTTCTCTCCACTTAAATTAGTGTCTAAATATAAATTAAAGCTTTTATCATCAGAATTCTGAGTTTTGTTTGAAAATTCTGAATATACATGTATTTAGAATAAAAACATCAGGAAAAACTCAGAGAACTATTCAGTCAAAATTCAGACAACTTTTTTCATGAGGGTGTACTTCTAAACTCTGTGATTGATGGTATTATTTCACTTATATCAAGTCGGTCAGTTCTGACTTAGTAAAAGTCACTCCAGTGTCTAAATCTAAAAAACATGGACTTTTGGCAAGTAGACTAATATGCAAACATCAACATTCCCTAGGTCCGAGGTTAACGTTCCCTACTGCTTTTACATTGGTACCCTTGATAATTAAACTACAGTAAAACCTAATGCCCCTCAATAATTTTGCCACCTTGCTTATCACCACACCATTTTGTTTATGTTTTTCTTTATCTGCCTCCCTCAATTTATCACCAAACCTCTTTATAATGCCAAAAATTGACTGAACAAATGGTGGCGATAAATCGAGGTTTTACTGTATAAAAGTCCAATGAACCTGTCATTGGACTTCCATTACAAAACATAATTTTGAGCCACTGCATACCTACCAATAGTCAATGAAAAGTCAAGTCCAGAGTCCAATTTCAGACCCGGATTTTACAACATACCATTTAATATACTCTAACAATCTGTCCTTGACAACAAATTCCAGATCATAGTCAATGAAATGTTTAAATGCTTGGATACATAACTGAGTGAAAACAGAAAGGATTTTCATTTCAACAATTATTCCTATTGTTTTGCCTTTTTAATGAAAACATATCCTATATAAGTAGAAATTTCAATGTGTTTCTTAAATTTACTTTTTGACACACATATTAATGTTTCACATGTAAACCAGAATCATTGATTGATTGACTGAATCAGCAGGGAATTTTTCTGGCCACTCACAGGGTCTGGTTAAAGGACCCATTCCCAATGCCAAAAAGTATACAATTTTCCCAATTCTATACTTAAAAATCCCAATTGAATCTTTAAATGTAGAGGGAGAAAACTTCAGCAAAAGTGACAAAAACCTAATATTTCAGCTTATTTTGTATATTTTTATAATAACCTGTATGTACCCATTCAGTGATGTATATTCAATGTACATCTGGTACAAGAGATAGAAGTGGTTTGAAGTAAACTGGTACACACAATACATTGTAAGATTATTATTATATGGTGTCAAAATCTTTAAATCTGCAGAGTATCTTTTTTTTCATTGAATTTGTCGTTTGATTTTTTCCCAATTTCATTCAAAGGTCCCTTTCCCAAAATGGCTAGAAAAATCCCTGATCAGGCTTTACGTCAAAGTCAAGAATATTTCACTTACAGTTGAACCTTCCTTAAAGGCCACCTCTATATAAGGGCCACCTGTTTATAAAGGCCAGTAGAATTGTTTCCCAGTTGTTCTTTATTTATATTATTTGAACCTGTATATAAAGGCCACCTGGCCATAAAGATAACCTTTATTGGTTTTCCATGGTGGTCTTTCTAGACAGGTTTGACTGTATATTGTGACATTACTAGATATAGATGAAGTGGCAGAAATTTTGACCTTTGACTTGTGTTCAGTGCAATATGTAGAGAGATCTTTAGTATGTCATGCCTATTGTGACACAAGGCATCAGCAAGGTTTCCTCAGAAGCACCTCATGACTTTCATTTCTAAATGACTGGCCTGATGTGCCTATAAGCTACAACAGTGACCTTTAACCTATATACCTAAATTTGGTATGCAGCATCTTATCAAGTTGGTAAATGTTTGTGCCAAGTTTGGTAAAAACCCATAGGCATAGATTTAAAAGTTATTTAATGGACACATAAAAGGATGGATTGCCAGACAGATATAAATGCAGATGGACACACAGACAGGGAGGTTTTTACATACCAGTACCTCTTAAACCTTTTTAATGGTTGGTTGGTTGGTTGAATGTTGCTTAACATCGCATTAGCAATTTTTCAGCTATTCGTGATGAGAACTATTTTATTAATCTGTATGGATTAATCTATGAACAATTTTGTGTATGCATGTGAAGTGCAAGTGTGTTGTATGGTCTGCCTTTCACTAGTGCGCACTCAGGGAGACTTTAACATGCTAGCTCACAGAGTCAGTATGCCGCAGACAAGTGTAGCACTCGCCCAGTCCATTATACTGATACCAGGTAAATCAATAAAGGCCAACGGCAAGAAAATTTGGGGGTTAGGGGGTTGGGGTGTTGTAACAATATAAAATACATTGTATGTAACATACATAATCGTGATAATCTTGGATAACAATTACGAGTTCATACACATAACTGTTTTCTGATTTTCTGATATGAGAGGCACAAGCGTGGGATCTTCTGAAACAATTGATATAAGATAAAAAGAGCCATGTTTACATTGATAGACATAACATGAAATAAGTCATAACAGATAGGTGTATCTATCAAAGACAACAAAAACACAAGAGGAACATGTGCTTGTACACATCAGACATTGATACACGCTGAAGTTTACGTGCATTCCTCACGGGCTAAATACTGTGGAAGTACCCTTTATTGATGTCAGGAAGAATTGGAAAATTTCGGAAAAACTGCATAGCTATACAGTTAATCATAGCAATTATTCTGTCATCATGGTCATACTGAACATTGTTTTCCCAATTTATACATTTTTTTATTTCTTTATTTCACCGAGTTTGGTGTGTTTCATCCTTGTGATAGCAAAATATCTGTTAAGCATTACATTTTTCATTAACTAACTACTCTTGGAGTGTACCTTTATTTTTAGGGGAATATTTAAAGGAGAGTTGAGTTGAGTTATGGTGTTTAACATCACAGTCAAGAATATTTCACTTCTATCGAGACATCACCAGCTACAGGCAAAAGTGCAGAAAAGGGTATTATAAGTTACATGGTTTGTAAGTGTCTGGTACGGAATGATACAGGGCCAGTAGGAAAGACACTGGTATGTTTTCTACTGACCCTGTATCATTCCGTACCGGACACTTACAAACCATGTAACTTTTTTACCCAACCGATGACCCGGTGCTATTGAAAAAAGTTTTTAAAAAATGCTACCGATGTTGTTGAAAGAAGTGAAAAAAATAATTATCTCGCTGCAATAAAATACCGCTGTGACAACAAAGTAAAACGGATACTAAAATTCAGCATACTAACGAGGTCTAGCAGTCTTTCCTTTTGCTTTCAATGTTTCAAAATAATACTTTTATGTGTTTTAAGTCACTATCTTCAGCAGGAGATTTTGTAAACCATTTATTTACGGTCGCCATTTTGATTGACGTTTACGTTAGAGACAGGGGACGTAACTCTAACCCACCCGGTATGAGCCTCACTGACCCAGCATTTTTGTGTGTGCGACTATGTACGGAATGATACTGGGTTGGTCACATGATTCGATTTAGCCAATCATTTCCATTGATTTTAGTCAGAAGTAGGGTAAACCATACTGGTTATAAAAGCAGAGCTGCCATCTGACACGAACCAGTGGACCTGACCCTCATTTCGACATGAATTCCCGCTGACCCGCCAAGAAGAGAACAGACCCGCATATGACCATAGAGTTTGATGATTTGCAATGCTCATTCATTACCACTCAAATCCATAAGTAATCGCAGCAAATTATAGTGATTTACATGGGTGGACTACGGAAGTAGTTGACTAATTTTGGGGCCAGGAGCCGGTAAAACTCATTACTATATATGCATTATACTGTATCCATTTCTCTAAAAAATCACATGACAATGCACCATAATCTTTTTATCTAATTTTCAATTCTTTAGTAGGGATGCACCCACACATGGTCGGATTTCGGCCGAACCCGCAATTACACAAAATAGGGTTGGCAGCTCTGTAAATGTCATATAAAATATTGTTCTGTTCCAAGTTTATACATTTTTTGTTCTGTATTTTTTCTGACCCAGTTTGGTATATGTTTCATCAGTATGAGAACTTTACATCTGTTAGACACCTACATTCCTCAATGACTCAATATTTTGGTGGGACCCTTACATTGTCAGAATATATAAATCTTTGACATCACTGCCTAATTACTCAAAGTAATTATGTCATCTATGATGCCATTCTAAATATGTTCTTGAAGTAATAAATGGGTTTGGTCTGTTCGAGCTAACTGCAGAAAATAGTAAGCTGTCAAATATTTGGCAGAATTTGCAAATGGTACGAATTGGTACATAATCAATCATGCCTTTCTACATTGGGGATCTTTGCTGTCCAGTGCTTAAGGATCACGACACATCTCTTGGCATAGGTTGGTTGATTTCTTGGGCACTCCAGTTTCCTCCACTATTACACAACTGACCACATCAATAAGTAAAAGATTCTTGACATTGCCTTGAGCATATTGAGCATATTGCAAATGTCAAATTTTCTGCCACTTCACTTATAGCTGGTGATGTCTCAATTTAAATGAAATATTCTTGACTGGGATGTACGTTAATCAATCAACCAATTAATCAACCAACTAATCAACCGACCACCAACCACCCATTCAATCAATCAATCAACCAACTAATCAACCCATCATCCAATCAATCAATCAATCTATCCATCCATCCATCAATCAACCAACCAACCAACCTGTCTCAGTTCTTCAGGTGAGAGAGTATACTAAAGCATTTCTTATTACTTTGCTTTGGGGACATCAATTTAGACATGGATTGGTAGGATTGTAATGTGGACATGGATTGGTAGGATTGTAATTTTGACATGGATTGGTAGGATTGTAACTTGGACATAGATTGGTAGGATTGTAATTTTGACATGGATTGGTAGGATTGTAATTTTGACATTGATTGGTAGGATTGTAATTTGGACATTGATTGGTGGGATTGTAAATTGGACATGGATTGGGAAGATTGTAATTTGGACATGGATTGGTAGGATTGTAAATTGGACATGGATTGGTAGGATTGGTAGGATTGTAAATTGGACATGGATTGGTAGGATTGGTAGGATTGTAATTTGGACATGGATTGGTAGGATTGTAAATTGGACATGGATTGGGAGGATTGTAATTTGGACATGGATTGGTAGGATTGGTAGGATTGTAATTTGGACATGGATTGGTAGGATTGTAATTTAGACATGGATTGGTAGGATTGTAATTTGGACATGGATTGGTAGGATTGTAATTTGGACATTGATTGGTAGGATTGTAATTTGGACATGGATTGGTAGGATTGTAATTTGGACATGGATTGGTAGAATTGTAATTTGGACATTGATTGGTAGGATTGTAATTTGGACATGGATTGGTAGGATTGTAATTTGGACATGGATTGGTAGGATTGTATTTTGGACATGGATTGGTAGGATTATAATTTAGACATGTATTGGTAGGATTGTAATTTGGACATGGATTGGTAGGATTGTAATTTGGACATGGATTGGTGAGATTGTAATTTGGACATGGATTGGTAGGATTGTAATTTAGACATTGATTGGTAGGATTGTAATTTGGACATGGATTGGTAGGATTGTAACTTGGACATAGATTGGTAGGATTATAATTTGGACATGGATTGGTAGGATTGTAATTTGGACATGGATTGGTAGGATTGTAATTTGGACATGAATTGGAAGGATTGTAATTTGAACATGGATTGGTAGGATTATAATTTGGACATTGATTGGTAGGATTGTAATTTGGACATAATGATTGGTAGGATTGTAATTTAGACATGGATTGGTAGGATTGTAATGTGGACATGGATTTGTAGGATTGTAATTTAGACATTGATTGGTAGGATTGTAATTTAGACATGGATTGGTAGGATTGTAATTTGGACATGGATTGGTAGGATTGTAATTTAGACATGGATTGGTAGGATTGTAATTTGGACATGGATTGGTAGGATTGTAATTTGGACATGGATTGGTATGTTTGTTATTAATGATTAAGTAGTGTATCCATTTTGCTGTTCCAATTAAAACAGTAATACATCATCAGGAATAGATTATGAGATGTAGTGTTTGCTTGCAAACAAATTATATATCAATATTTATAGTATACAAACAATATAATGAACACACCATCTATATATCTATGCCTAATTAACTCTGGGTTAATCTTTTGATTGGAAATTATCCAACATAATCAGTCATTGTTAAACCCTGGACTAACAGTCATATATACAATTTATTACAACAATTATGAACCATTTGTTCTTAGTGAAGAATGGAGTAACTCTGCACGGAAATAACATTTGGAATATAATCAGCCGTTCCCAAGCCGGGATAAATGAGGCGGGTTGGGCATAGGAACTAACAACATCCCCTTTCCATGAAAAAGACTTGTTACAGAAACTAACAGATAGCAAATTGATAAACAATTTTTTGACATGAAATTTTCACAAACTTGACAAATATGTGCATGTATGTCAATGCAACTCCACTTGGATATACCTTCAGGATATAATTAGGCAGTCCCAAGCCCGGATAAATGAGGAGGGTTGGGCATAGGGTTAACATCCCCTTTCCATGAAAAAAGGTTTGTTACTGAAACTGCAACTACATTAAGAGACATTAGTAAGCCAAGTAAGAAGAGTGGAGTTATGATCAGATAGATCCTACTTTGAGTAGGTTTGTCAGTTTGCTTGCAAAAAGTTGATGGCTTTGTCTGGGAACTCCAGTTCTCTCTATCATCTCAGAATTAAATTGATGTCCTGGATACAAGTGAAAGAATATTTACTGAGATGTTAAACACTATTTCTCCACTCTACTCAATATGTTAATTTATTGAGTAATAAAATGGTTTGGTCTGTATGAGACAACCATTGTTTTAATCCCCAGTCAAAATTATTTATTACTGTAAACAGCTTTATATTAGCACAGACATATTTTAAGAATTTTCATCAATATAAATGATTGGCACATCTTTACTTTAGCGCACCAACTATTTGTTTGTACTCGGGATTCCCTTATAGGTAATTTTAGCGCAGTTTCATTTTAGCTGAAAGATCTGACTGCCAAAAGGGCTAAAATAAAACTGCTGCTAAAATTTCAGTTTACAGTATATTTATTTGAGTTTCATCAATCTCTATTGTTATAAGTTATAAGAAATGGACCAGGCTCTAAAATATGATTTAAATATTACACTTCAAAGGACCAGAACACCGTGAAACGTCAATTAACCAGAACTAGCCAACAATATGCACAATATCACTTCGTGATGATGATTTCCGTCAAGTTTAATCAAAATCAAATGAACCATCTAAGAGAATTAACTTCCAAGCCCGTTTTCATCATCACTCATTTATTAAGATTTTCCTAAACTTAAATCTGTCAAATTTCAAATCTCATTTTTTTTAACATAATAAATTGTTCATTTCCTCATTCATGGACAATAAGAAATAATTATAACAATATCTGGTCCTAGTTTCACAATCATTTCTTAACTAAAATTTTCCTTGACTTAAATCTGTCAAATTTTAAATCTCTATAATTTTGTTAGTTTTAAAGATATTTGTGAATTTAAGGTGCCATTTAGAATGGGTAAGGGCTAAGCTTATTACATCTATATTCTAATTTTGTGGAAACTTTTGATTTTAAATACAGTAGAACTTCGATAACTCGAAGTGCACGGGACTTCGATGATGACTTCGAGTTATCGGGGTGTTCGAGTTTTCGAAGTTGAAGAATGACGTCACAATGTAACTTTCATTTCTTTGGGAGAAATATCGGATGGTGTAAAACTGTTTACTGATACACTGGTGTAATATGTACCGGTATTACATAAAATAATAAATGAATTAAAATCAAATTATCTATTATGTTTTTATAAGGACTGATGGCGACAACAAATGCATACATGAAATACACGAAATGTGTATTACCAATACATGACCGTAATGCATTCAAAGAACTGAATCAGATAAACATATCCATGTACATTGTATGTTATAATATACAAAACAAGACACACATTTTATAGAAATTATAAAACTAGTGTGCCTACTAAGTGTTAGTCATTAAAACCCAGCTTAAATCACCTGAAAAATTGTTGTTGTCGCCAGCGGCACGAAACTCGGCTTCTACTGAGGGGGTATACGGTTACACTTCATCGCCTATAACAGCACAGAGTACTAATCCTTTAATTAATATTAATTAATACAGTAGCAAAACCTTTGATCTGTACCACTTCTCCAATCATTAATCGGATTATACAGAAGTATTATAGCTAACTGTCGATTAATTACCGTGTTCTCACTGAAATGTTCTATTGGTCAACTATTGTTAAAAATATCTCGAGTTTTAAAAGGTTGTTTTTCCTATAATTTTTAATTTTGCACCTAAACATTACTTCGAGTTATCGGGGGTATTCGAGTTACAGGAGTTTGAGTTATCGAAGTTGTATTTATATAGTTTATATAGAAAACCGGTCGGGACAAAATTATTACTTCGAGTTATCCGTGGTATTCGAGATATCGAAGTTCGAGTTATCGAAGTTCTACTGTACTGTAAAATACTGCCAAAAGTCAGATTTAAGTTCAGGAAAGTTTAATTAAGGATCTTGAAATTTTGATTGTGAAATTTGGGCTTGGTTCAGACAAATTGACTATTGTTGATGCTTCCCAGATGAGGACTGCACCACTGCTGTGTCTCCAACTTCAGCAGGACTGTCTTTTAACTGTGAAATTAAGTGATGTACTAGAACATATACTCCACCAATAAAACGTTCCTGTAAATTTCTATAAAGATCTGTTCAATAGCTTTTGAGAAAAATGGTGGACAAAATCATGTTGGCAAAGGAAATGGAGTAACATCAATGTCCTGTCACTTAATTATTGGGGGTATTACTGCAACAACAGATTGTTCATGTTAAGTTACATAAAAATCTGTTTAAAAAGTAGCTTTGAAGAAAAATGGCAGACAAAATTTTGGTGGAAGAAATACAGTAAACACTATATAACCCCTCACTTCATTATTTTTAATTTTTTTTCAATTAAAAATTATTTTTTGATTGATTCAATTGGGTTTTATTTCCCAGTCAAGAATATTTAAGAAGTAATTTTGTCTTTTGCAGTGTCCTTGTGGTAATGTGCAAGGTGGGTTCTTCAACATACCGCCATTGCAGTGACACAGGGCATCCGCTTTAAAGGTCTCTTTCAAAGGACCCTGTAATTTTCATTTCTAATTGCCAAGTGCTTGGCAGAAGAACAGTCATTACCCATTTTCCAGTACTGGTCATACCCTGACCTGGATTTGAGTCCACGACCTCTCACATATGAAGCAACCACTTTATCAATTAAGATACAAAAGTGGTAGGGACATAATTACAATCATTTTTGTGGTATATTTACATTAGCACCTACAATATGACAAAACATCAGTAGCACACAAAAAATAAAATAAAACACAAGCCTTGTCATACCCTGAATATTTGACACATAATGTGTAAATTTTTTTCCCTAATTTTTATGCAACAATATGGTTAACATTAATTTCTTGTTTTTGATCCAAAAGTTTCAAAAGTAGCACAAAAAATTAATACACAACAATCATTATCATACCCTGAATATTTGACACCATAATGTCTAATTTTTTACCCTAATTTTTATGCTACAATATGGTTAACATTACTTGTAATTTCTTGTGTTTTATCCAAAGGTTTTAAAAAAGATGTCTAGTAATATTTCATAATATAAACAAAAACTCCCTATTAACATAATTTTTGGCAATAAATTGAGTTACTGACAACAGACAATGTGGTTTATTTTCACAGACAGACAAAATCCTAACATTACACAAACACATAAAAGGCCAAACAAAACAGATGTTTGTTTCAGGTTTTAGATAGTATGGCTGACCCCAAAAGTTTTTTTTCATCCAGATTTTGGATTTTAGGGCCTGACGAAAAAGACAAAAAAACATGAGGCAACAATGAAAAAGATTAAAGATATAAGTGTAAGTTTTTATATGTGAAGATAGGGCTCTCTCTCCCGCGTTTGTGAATGGGGCTGGAATACTTGCAATTATGAAATTATAAAGTGAATATAAACTTAATAATGGCCAAATTGTGAAAAAAAAAAAATTGATAGAGAACTCCAAAAAAACTTTTTTAAAAGCTGAAATTTCCAAAATTGAGAAAATTTACAAAGTGATTGGGAAAAACCATAAAGTTTTTCAATTAAGAATAGGGCAGAATATCAGTCTCAAAAATGACCCAGCACAAACCCTGGCAACAGTAAAAGATCTTGAAGTAACATGTATAATTTTTTTTTAAATATTTCCTTTCACTTAGTAAAATATTTGCATTGCCAATGACCAAACGATTTGCAGGACAAAAGAAAAAATATGCTTAACAACCTAATTTATTTTTGAGAGTGAAATGTAAAACACATTTATTTATTGTTTGGCCTAATTAAAGATACAGTAAAAATAGATACAAAAACAGGAAGACACAGGTCCAGGAATATGTCCAAAATTTTGACTTCTGGCTGGGATTGTAATGGTATATTTGTACATTAATCCAGCTGTTAGTATATGAATGTATGAGTAATATGTAAGAGTGTAATGGAGTACAGACTGGGGTAATGGTGTTTTACGTCCAAGTCAAGATTCTGTCACAGGGATTTATCAAGGGCCTATTTAGGGCCGAAATTCAGCCCCATTCCCAATGGAAAAATATTGATTTTTTCCCAAAATTGGCGGAGAAAATTCTGAATTAGAAAATTGTGTTGTTTTTAAACGAAAACAAAAGTAAATTTTTTGAACATCAAGTTAAATTAAACATTGACAAACACTTAGCGGCAGAAAAAGATTATTCTGATTCAACAAGTAATCACAAGAATTATGAATAATTATTCTTGGTGGCTGAAAGTAATGATTCCAGTTCTAGGATTAATTATTCATTAATGGCATCAAAAATGATGTCGAAGTTTTCCCAAAACCAGCAAAAAGTTGATAGTTTTTCCCAATTTTTAGTTTAGGACCTTTTCCCAAAAGACCCCGATAAATCCCTGCGTCACTTGTAATAAGAGGTTCATGCATTTATAGGATAGGGGAGACTAGAATGCAGAGAGAAACCCAGTGATCTTCAGAAAGTGAACTGACAAACTTTTTCACACTTAGATCTGCACAATTGGGATTGGCACCTAGGCTTATCACAACTGAAGGAATATGTCCAAAACTTTTACTTCTGGCTGGGATTCTAACGATTTAGTTCCTATTAGTAAACAAAAGTATGAGTAATATATAACAGTGCAATGGAATACACAGTGGGGTAATGGTGTTTTATGTCCCAGTCAAGATTATTTCACTTATATTGAGGTTTTTGTAGTTTTGGGATGGTCAGGGGAGTGGACTGGGTTATGGAGTTTTACAGACCAGTGACTCTTTTACTTATATCCAGGCTGTCAGTTCTGGGATAGTGGAGTGGTGTGATGAAGTTTTTTTCATTTATATTTAGAATTGGTCAGTTGTGGAATGGTTGAGGAAACTAGAGTGCAGAAAAAAACCACCAAACAAGTGAATTAACAAACTCTCTCACATTTGGATCTACGGTACCTTAGTATGATTCAAACCAAGGTGGTTAGTTGTGCTATGATTTGTACGCCAACCCTTTAGACCACCCAGCAACTTAAGCCTCAAGAGTGAAATGCAGTAATTAGTCAATAGTGTTAGAGATTTTTTTATTCTTTTAATAATATATATTAAGGTGTTCAGTTCCTGAAGGGAAGAAGAAAGGAATGCCCTGAGAAAACTGACGACCTTTGACAAGTGAACCAATCAACTTCTTCACAAAATAGGATGTATGTCTTCAAAAAGACTGAAAGAATCAAGTATTCTCAAAAATAAAATTCCTTTAATGAATTTTTTTTTATCATTGTTTAACTATTTAAGTTTTTTAAATTAACAAGCAAATGATCTTTTTTATGTTTTATTAATTGTTGTATTAAAAGAGACATATTCAATATATTCATTTTAATAGTTTTAAAATTTTAAAAGGGTAAGAGAGATAATCCTTTCAATATTTGGAAAATATAGTTTTTATAGAATTCAATGAAACATGGATTTTTTTGGTAAACAATCAACAAAAATGAAGACACTTGTAGTAAACCTCTTTTCTAACAAAACAATGAATTTTATAATATTGTAGAAATGATTTTTTTTTATTTTTGTTATAGAAAAATGAGAGAATTGGACATTTTCCATACTGCATAATATGAATTTTGTTATTGTAATTTGTAAAATGACCAAATCTTTCATTTTTTTTCAAAAAAAGATTTTTTTAGAATCTTTTAAAAAATAAATTTAAACTATAGAGCTTGAGCAAAAAAGTAATACTGTTACAGCATATATTGCTAAAACATAGGAATTTTGAATGTCTCTGTGTGTCTCAATAAGAGCATGAAATCACTGATAGCCACTGATCACTCATTTGTGTGAATGTAACAGAAAAGACCTGAATGTTCCATATTCTTGAAACAAAGGTGAATGGGGTTTGGCGCTGTACCACAGGTACCCCCTAACATTTGTGTGGAACTATAATTTCCAATGGATATGGAATCATATCAGTTCATGTTTTCCTGTGAAAAAATGTTATTCTAGGAATTTGTGATGTTATTGTTTTCCAAAACATCCCTCACAGACGTTAAGGGGTGTTACTTATGTGGTACAGGGACTACAGCAACCCTATTGAATAATATAATGACATGTCTTTCTGAAATATGGATTTAAAACCAATGTCCACCCGCCTCCACATACTTGATCAAAGTACACCTACACTGATGTGGCGAGGAGATGTGGACAAAGACTTCACTCCCAACTTTGTGGTGCATGTGGATTATATGGTGGGATCCTGAAAGCAAGAGATTTTAAGCATGACCTCAGTGTTTCACTTATATGAAATGGAATATTCACTGTCCAAATTTTCAAAAATAAAATTCACAACATGTTCAACACATTATGACTACCAGTAAATCAATTGGTTCAACTTATCAACCTTGGAACAACTTACCCCTGATAATGTAAAATTAATTAACTTAATTTCCAACATATATAGGTTTTGTTTTTTTTGTTTTTTTTTTTTTTTATAGATTCATTTGTTTTTATTTCAATGAATTTTTTTACATAAGTATATATTAATTTTGATTTATTTCTTCATTTTTGTAATCATGTTTTTCATTTTTTAATAATTAAATTAATAATTTAATTACGAATAGGGCAAATTATATTTAAATATTGACCAAAATATGGCACAGCAAGAGCCCTGAAATGAATTACTTAAATTCTAAAAAAATCTGATGCTAAGGAAATCATAACTAATGGTATTAATAAAAAATTAAAATTTGAATATTACGAATATAATATCAATAAATTTAATTTCAGTACATGTAGGACTTGCATTTCTGAAGCCCAGGAAATTGTCATTATTAATAAAAATTCAAATATTAAATAAATGTTTTACGTTTTTTTATCAATAATAGCTTAAAATTACCTTGAATATTTCTGAACGTTACCCTTAGGAAAAACTAACATTAATAAAATTTAAATATTGCAGTTATCATCAATAATATTAGCAGTATGACTTACCTAAAAGTCTGACCCATCTACAACCTGTTAAAACACTTCTCTTAAAAGTATGCACACCACAGAATGTTCACATAAGTACCTATTGAATTAGTTGTCCAGAGTTTGCAATCAACCATCACTAACAATGTCATAGAGGACTGGTAAACGACTAATTGTAACGGTACTGTTTATTTATATAAAGAACGGTAATGAAAAAAGAATGTATAAGATATTACTGCTACAGTAGTACTACCAACTGTTATTAGTAGATACTAGTATACTAAGATGAGTGGAATTATCACTGGTTGATCTAACATGTCTTATCTAAAATTAAACCCAACACTGACAGAAAAATGTGATGAAAGGGAGATAACTCTTACTTACTCTTGATATAAGAATGATGTTTTATGCCCCAGTCAAGATTAAATCTGATATTTTTTGTATTAATGATTTGTTTGTAATGTTTAACTGTGGCATGTGATAAAGGAGTTTTTGTATCAGTATAAAAAGTGGCGTGATGCAAGGTAGTGTGTTTAAATCATTACTTTCTGTTCAGGTTTTAAGGAGTTTGTATCTAATCTCTGGACGTAAGAATAAAAACCTTCTATTTATCAATCATTAGGTATACAGGTGTAAGTTTAAACTTTGATAAGCTCACCAGGTAAAACACTTCAACTTCTTTTTTATTTCAAACTTTTTATGTGACCTTAATCTTCAAATGTTTTCATTTTCTTTTTTAAGTTTTATGTAAAAAAAATTTTTATAGCGTTTACATGTTTAAAATTTATGATTCAATTTGAAGTAGGACTTCCCTTTGTACCTCCATACATTAAATTCTATATAAAATTTGTGAAAATTTAGATTTTTAAATCTTTTAAAAAGTCCAAAATGAATCCCTAAAAATTAAAATTCAGTTTTTGTATGGTACAACATTTCATGGACCCCCTTCTCATTTAGATTCACAGTTGAAAAGAACACAAATGAAAACATAAAATCATTTTTCTGGTTTGTTTTTTCTTTTATCATTATATGTTGTGATAGCAGCATTAAGCTTGGCAAGGCTCTTCCTGGGAAAATATTGTCATCTCCCTTCCCAATTCCAAATTGTGGGTGCACCAGGACCCGAGAGGTTTAAAATGTGTACTTAAAGATCACAGCGTCTCTCTAGGTTCAAATCCCCATCTGGCAGAACAGAGTGCAAGAAAGGATAAGTTTTTTTCATACTAGGATCTGAGTGCCATAGTGATGGTAAAGCTTTCTCACATTATGATTTTCCAGAGTGTGATTCAAGACTTAAGGCTCTGTGATCTGTAAGCTTAGACTACTCAGGCACCTAGGCCCCTGATGGAATTGACAAAAAATATATCACATGATATATGTATAGTTTCGATAAAAAATAAACAGCAAGCAAAATTTTAATTATAATGAAAAGTATGTACAATAATAAGATTATATTTTTTCTAAATGTATATTTTTGTAATTAAAAAAAGACTTGGGAGAAGGGATCTTTGGTAAAATTTGGATATGATGACCATTTAATTATGACAAATTATGACAGTTACACTATGTTAGCATAGCAGTAATTTAAATGGAATCAAAACCACCTCACATCCTAACCCCCCACCCCACCCCCCACCCCACAATATATTATATTATATATATAAATACAGTAAAACCTTGATTCATTGCCACCATTTGTTCAGTCAAATTTTGGAGTTATAAAGGGGTTTGGCGATAAATTGGGGGAGGCGGATAAAGAAAAATCTAAACAAAATGGATTTTTGGGACTTCAAAATAGTGTGGCAATAAGCCAGGTGGCAAAGTTATATATATATAGTAAGTAACCCATAGAAATGGTACACATTCTTCTGGTTACAAGATCCTGCAACTGTATATCAGATCTAGAGAAGATCTAATTCACAAGTTTACCTTCTGGAGCACCCGACCTCAATTTCCTGGTGGAAGTCCACGTGTACTTCCAGTGTTTAACCTAATTTGTCAGCTTCAAAGTTTTTAATTTGCTTTGGGGTTTGTTTTGGACATTGATTAGTATACACCAGATCATTTGATTTTTCATTGTGGCAAAAGTTAGATAGGAACAGTTACCCCTATCCACCTACCCAACCCCACCTGTTCCAGTATTGTTCAGTAACCTCCCAACCCCCCCCCCCCCCCTTTTTTTTTTTTGTTCGAGGACCCACAATGTTGCAACTTTTAATACACAATACATCAAAATAAATACAGCACAGGGGTGAAATGTTGAGAAATAGAAGATCATAAAAGCATACCTGTAACTTGAATGTAGATTTCAATTTGGTTAAAACGTCGTCTGCTGTGCGAAACCTGTTTCCCGCCAAGTTTTCGTGATTACGCATGAACAACTTTCAGCCAATGAAATTTGCTGTCTACACACGCTGGTTAATTAAGTTAAATGCACGTATTAATGGACACTGTGTTTGAAGCTCCTGCAATACTAGTACTAAAATTTTAATATGCACACCCGTACTAGACACTTAAAATCCCAATCAACGTCCAAAGACTTTGGTGGTCTAATTTTAAATTCGTCGGAAACCCAGAATCGTTTTAAAACAATGTTGGAAAATTGGAGTGTTTATATTGCATTTTAACCATCGAAAACCCTATATGAAATCATTATTATTTTTTTAAAATGCAAAGTTACTGTATTTTGGTTCATTTCTTTTCTTTTTGTGGAGCACATGCCTATAGATTAGTGAGGGAGTTACAAGTTTGACCACCTACCAGGCACTGATTTTTGTCTCCTATCACAGTTTGGGGACTTAAAAGGTGGTGGGAAAAGTCCATTCCGAGGGAGTTTTAGAGATATTTTCCATTCATGCGTGACCTTGGGGAAAAAAGAAGAAAAATGCAGCGGTTTGGAATTTCGCTCAGTTGTTGGAGCATTTGCGCAGGAACTTTACTTCGATCCTGGACCTAGGGCCGTGAAAAGTCCAAACATGTGTTCATCTTATCACTTGTTTAGTTCGTTTGTAGGATGGTGTATATCGTTTAAGTAATATTTATTTTTTTTATTATATTTATTTTTAAATTCGCTAAATACGTGCTATTTATGCAAATCCATACACTGAAAAATTGCCTACATGTAAGTTATCATTTGTAAACAATATAAACAAAACAAATAACGTTATCTTGTGTGGGGATTGTGGAACAGGTGACGAATTTCTCATAAGTTTAAATTTGGCTATATACAACAGAACATTGACACGGTAAGGGGTGTGTGTATTTGTGTGTGTGTGTTGATTTACGACCCACCATCTTTGTATAGCGGTGTGGGAGGGGAAGATTTGGTGGTCGAATGGTCTGATTTAAGAGACAGATTACACCTACTTCAACCGCCTATAGGTTCGAATCCCACCATTGGAACCGATTCTAGTACAATGAAACTCAGTTTGCTGGCTGAAAGTCGCTGATTTTCACCGGGTGTTCCAGTTTCCTCCACCATCTCAAAAAATGACAGCCTTGTCTATACTAGACTAAACTTAAATCTGGCAGTATACATATATATAGCGCAGAAAGATTGGTAATATATCCGAACAGCACAACGGCATTGTATTTGTACAATCTTTAAAAATAACACCTAGTTTGGACGTGCATCATATTTGACAACACATTGGTATATATAATAGTATGATTAAGTTATTTTCGATTTGAGCAAATTGTAGATGTTTAAACTAACGAAAATAAATACAATAACCATTATATATATTTCCAGGGAATATCATTATACTTAAAATAAACTAATTATGGATATTCGATTGAGCTTCATCCTGTTGGTGACGTCTTTGTGTATGATATATGGCTACTCAGTGAAACTGAAACAGACTTGTAAGTATTGAAATATATTTCTTTTTAAGGGATAAATAATGCATCGATGTTATATCTTGAGGTATGAACAATTTTAAATCTTGTAATGACAGGTTGTAAACTAATCACTGCACCTTTACTCAAGTGCCCGTTCAAAGTCGAGAATTTGTCAATAGACCAGATATGAGTTTGTCTTTAATAGTTTTGTCATTATCCTCCGATTTGGTTTGTTTGATGTTCTTTGTGATAATCGTTGCCAGTTGCCAATATATTTTTCCGTTGCAAATTTCTTTATTGTAAAGAATATTTTTTTCTCTCGAAAAGAAAAAAGATGATTAAAAAAGACATATTATATTTAAAACGTATTTGATCAAGGCTGCTTTTTATAGAAGTCTTCATTCACTCGGGTTGGGCAGTTTGGACTTGCAAGCAGTTTGCTCAAAAACATCAATGATCAGTGTCATCTCCGCTTACAATTCTGCTACGATGAGTTTTTAACAGAGTTAGGTAGTGTACATTTAATTGCTTGGTAATATTACACAGTAGACGATAATATGAACGTCTCCAATAAGATACCATTGCGGTAGCTCAGTTGGCAGAGTGCTCGCTCCGTAAGTGGGAGGTCGTGGGTTCGAACCCCGACCGGGTCTGACCAAAGACTTAAAAGTGGGTAGTGACTGTTCTTTCGCCAAGCAATGAAAGTCACGGTTATTTCGGATGGGAACTTAAAATAAACGAGGTCCCGTGTCACAGTAGGCTTGGCGAGCTAAAGAACCCTGCTGTATAATGCCATCAGCGCAACACACAGGCAAAATTTCTGCACCTTCGCCTAAAGCTGGCGACGTCTCGATATAAGTGAAATATTCTTGACTGGGACGTTAAACACTATTACTCAACTCAACTCTCAACTCCAATTAAAAGATGTACAAGTACTTAAGTTTTCTTGCTTTCTCAGTGTAATAATTGATATTTTTCAGTTTGTAAAGAACCCAAAGTCGTTGGACCTTGCAGAGCAATGAAGCCAAGATGGTACTTTAACATAGTAACATCGAAATGCGAGAAGTTTTTCTATGGTGGGTGCAAGGGAAATAACAACAATTTCATGACCATCGAAGACTGCGAGAAAACGTGCCAACCACCCGAACCCAGTAACCACTCAGAACTTGGTAATCACTCAGAACTCAGTAACCACTCGGAACTCCGTAATCGCTCAGACCAGCCAGCATTTTGTAAACTAAAACCAAAATCTGGGGAATGTCCGGGGTATTTCCCGAGGTACTACTACGATGTCGAGGATGGTAAATGTGAAAGGTTTATCTACAGTGGATGTAACGGAAATGATAACAGGTTTATGGACGAGGCAGACTGTCAGAAAACATGTCAGCATTAGATCAGAACGGATTGTGAAATAAAATTGTTAATATTAAATCTTGACCTCAATAGAAAGAGCAAATATTAATTATTTTAGTTTTATGACCTCTGCAATTTTAGTTTAAAGGGGTATATAGAAATCACCATGTTAGTCTGTCCATGCAAAATTGTGTCCCCTCCATAACTTTTGCATCTATTGACAAATTTTAATCAAACTTAAAGCAAATGGACAATAAGGTGCATACCTCAGTTAGATGTTTAGGTCAAAGTCACAAGTTCAAATTTTATTTTGGTTGAGGAGGTATTTATTTCTTAAAAGTCAATTCTAGTTTTTTTTGAGTGAACATTTTGGCTTCTTAAAAAATCTCTTGATATGTGGCAGTGTCTTTAGGAATTCCCCCTTCCACCTGGTTCAAGTATATTTAAAGACAACATAATTTGTAACAGGCCAAGATTCATTCACTTATATCAAATTAAATTCTGGCATGGTGGAGGTAACCAGAGAAAATTAGACTTTCAGCAAGTACACTGTATCTCTGTGAGATTTGAAATTTGATAGTGTGATAAGCTGTACTCCCTTGACAGTTTTATTTTACCCAAGCATGTAAACAACATAAAAGTTGTCGCTTAAGCAACTAGTTTCATTTTAACTAAAATAATTAATGAAAACTATTCTTTAAACGATATCACGGGCAGAACAGAACAACTGGTACTTTGCTACACATGAATGGAAGAATGCAGATCAGTTGGTAAAGTGTTGGACCCAAAATCAAAAGTGGTGAGTTCGAATCCCAAAGAAGAAATGTTGTGACCTTAGCAAGTTAATTTATTTTACATTGCTGCTCATTTAACCAGTCTCAGGATAATGGACTGGTGAGACAGGAACCTCTGAAACTGTTGTCTTGGTGAGCTAGCTCCTAAAAGTCACCCAGAGTTTAAACTAGACATATGCATAATGCAAACTGTCACCCATGGTTACATAGGTGTAGCTTAGTGTAATCTGGCTGACACTTGCACTGCAGTGTAAAGATTAAAATGCACCCATAAAGGTCTAAGGCTAACTCAAGGTGCATATTAAAGTAAAGTAAAGTGAATTTTAACAAGAAACTCATCACTAATTATTAATAATTTATTCAGCCAATATATACTGACACAATCTATTCCTATAGTATTATATAAGTAATACATAGACCAAAAAATGGTATTATAAACTCAAAAATATTCACATCCACATTATCAAAGTCACATGTATATATAAGTAAGGATATTGTAAAATTTGTATTTGTTAATTAGTATAAACTAAAATATAGATGCACAAAAATGTTAAAACACCACCTTGGCCTTGAACATTTTTCAAATCTTTTCCAAATCTAGAAATGCAAAAATTGATAGATTTTCAGTCAAGTTTTTATCTACTTCCATATTTTGAAAAATATAATTTGTGATGCTTTTTGCCTATTATTTATCTAACAATGAGGATAAAATGCCAACATCTTAAGATATATCTTAGGATGTTGGTGTTTCATCCTCTTAAGTGCTTAATGCTACAGACACCTGCATCCATGCTGATCCATCTTGGTTGGTTGGTTGGTTGAATGTTGCTTAACGTCGCATCAGCAATTTTTCAGCTATTCGCGACGAGAACTATTTAATTAATCTATATGGATTAATCTATAACAATTTTGTGTATGCATGTGAAGTGCGAGTGTGTTGTATGGTCTGCCTTGTACTAGCGCGCACTCAGGGCGACTTTACCGTGCTAGCTCACAGAGTCAGTACGCCGCAGACAAACGTACCACTCCCCCAGTCCATTATACTGATACCAGGTGAATCAGTAAAGGCCAACGGCAAGGAAAATTCACTTTCCCACCTGATCCATCTTGGGATATTTTCAGTACCACCTATCAACATCAAAGCTTTGTAACTTTCCAGTCTACTCATTTATTCATTTTTTGTGATAGCAAAGAGATGACAATGAAGATAGTGTTGTAACTTCCATTGCTTGCAGAGGTTTTGCTTTGCATGTCAATGAAAGTTACAGCAACATAAACACCTTTTTTGAAAGTTCAAGGATAATATTTACATTTAAAAATTTTAATAATCTTATTATTGGTTTTGTTTTTAATCCGAAATGAAATTTAAAACACTGTAACTTACAAAATGATGTGTGTCCAGTCATTGGAACAGCCTAAAAATGATGTCACACATAAATACATAAGAAAATAATCACAAGTCACATGATCAATGACATTTATAGCTCATGAATACATTCGTCTGAAATGACCTTCACATTGGCCGACAGGTCACATGTAGATGTTGAACGCCGATAATGATCTTGGGTCTCAAACTGAGTTTTAAAGGTAAAAAATATTGCAAATACAAATTAATATTTTTCATATTTTTATAAAAAATATTTTTTTTACAAAATGGTATTGTAACATTTTTGTGCAATTCACTCTAATATTAATATAAGTACATACAACAAATTTCAGAGAGAAAAAAATCCACCATAAGTCTTCAATACATGTAATTACTTCTATGTCAAACATTTAAAGCATGAATATTAATTATTTAAGGTTTTCATTTGTGTCAAAATACTTCAAAAGTTATTGTATATCTTAATTAAATCATAATTCATAATAAACGTCCATTATTGCATCAGAATCAAGAAAGTCACATATTTACAATGAATAATTATAATCATGATGTAATACTATATGTATAAAGCAAAACTAAACAGAACAGTTAGGAAAAAATGTAAACTAGAATGTGATAGAATGACACCAATGCCCCTGACCGATGGGCATAATGAAATCAAAACACTATATGTTGCTGGGTATAAAAAATTACCCATTTTTCCTAAAAAAAAAATGGTGATGAAATGGTGTTTGATGCCCTTATCAAGATTTTCTTGTGGTTAGCCTTGGAATGGTGCTGATGGACATAAAGAAAACCAAACACAATCTGTTGCGAGGTATAACAGTTACCCTTTTCAAAGATGTTTTGTCAAAAATTCAAAATTCAAATTTTCTTTATAATAAGACCAAAACTTTATAATGGCATGCTAGTATCACTTCTGGGACATAATAGTATTCAAAATGGAGTAAAGAGTGGATGAAGTGATGGTGTTAGATGTCCCAGTCTTGGGTTTTCTTGTGGTTAGCTTTGGGATGGTGGACAAAACTTCAGTATGAAGCAAGCAACCTACACAAACTTTCTCACTCTAGAAACTGCCCAAGTGTGATTTGAACCTAAATGATGGTTACATAGGGCTAGGCACTGTGACCTGTAAGTGCACACAAACCCAGGAGGAGCTGTGATCTCTTTAAGTGGACACTTTAGATAACTTGGTCACCTAGGCCACTTAAATTTGGACCAAAAAATGAGTGTTTGCATTCAAAACTAGACAGATAAAATTGCAATACTAACTATGACAAAGAGACATAAAGAATGTGAATGATGTGCAAATGACAAAAATTCTATAATTTGTGAACAAGAGTTTTGTGTATCAGAGGAGTTATAACTCCACCATCATCAAACAAAGTGTCTTTACAATGCTTTTGTAAAGAGATTTTACTCTCCAGTCAAGATTCTTTCACTACAATCATGAAAGTCTGTTCTGATAAAGTGGAGAAAACTGGAGCACCTGGAGAAATTCACAAACCTTGGCAAACTGACATATTATTATATTTTGAACTTCCCCAGGTAGGAATCAAACATACCAAAGACAGTGAGAGGTGTGATGACCTGAGGTTTAATACGAAATCAAATGTTTTTGTGATGCCCAATTTTTTTTATTCTAAGAATAATAAAAAAAACACATTTTATGGGTGATAAATTTTTGGTGACAGTTTTTAGGCAAGTTTGTAATATGCATCATATTTCATTGCTGTGTAATGAACATAAGAAAATGTCTATCTGAAAAATTCTCAATGAATAAATTATAACTTTGCCCATAGAAGCCATCACTTATGTCTAAATATGGCATATTTTTTTTTCTGAACTTCATGCAGGCGAGCTAAAATGCATTCAACAAGTAAATGCAATACATATATATGTATATTTATAAAGTTTCAAAAATAATATTTAAACTTATGAAGGTATAAGTACAAATTATATCTTAAAACGAAATAATTTTTTCTGTGACCTCTATTATATACAGATATAACTAATAAAAACAACTGGGAGACAACATTAATAATAATAATAATAAAAATAATAATAATACTATAATAGTAATAATAATATTCATAACATTGTATAATGAATATAAACAAATCTAAAATAATAATAAACTGATCGAGCAGATCGTTAGAATTAAATGCGGAGCTCATGTACACAACGGCTATCAAATATATACAACTATATGTATGAATTAGATAATGAAAATACAGTTAAACCTGTATATTTATACCACAACAACAAAAAAATAACTTTTAGCATTAACAAATAAACAAATATATAACACTGGTTTTATAGAGATTGGATTAATTTGAAAAGAAAATGATTTTTAGCATTGAAACAATTATAAGAAACGGGTTTTAAAGCTCACAACAATATAATTTTTTATGTTAAAGGTACAATTATACAGAACTGGTTTTTATAGTTGGGTTTGATTATTTTGAAAAAAAGAAATTTGAGCTAGCCTACAACAAAATAACTTTAACATAAATGAACAAATATATAGAACTGGTTTTAAGAGATTTATTTATTTTGAAAAGAATAATTGCATATAGCCTAGTCTACACAAAATAACTTTTAGCAAAATAACAAACAATTATATAAAACTGGTTTTTATACAGGTTTGATTCATAATTTTGAAAATGAAATTAAGAGTTGGAAATTTCGGCTGGCCTACCAGACCAAAAATTGGTAACTTTTGGGCATGGTTTACATCATGATGAAATTACATGGTTTTATGTTAAGATTTTAAAAAACAAAAATCAGAAATTAAAAAAGTCTAGTACTTGCTGGTTAAAATTTTGTCGAGTTTTCAACCCTGTAAATTGCGATAACAATGTAATTTGTTACCTTCAAATCATTTAAATTACCTTTATGATTAATACTGTAATTAAAATTGGTTTCTTAATTATCCCAGGTCTCCTGGTTTCTTTATATGAATAAAAAAGGACTCAAATCTATTTTACACACTGCAATAAACAGAGAACCCTAACATATCTTACTTCTATTTTAAATAATATATAAAATTTCCACATGTTCTTCAATATATACATACAAATATAATTAATTTTTGTATTGGAAAAACAATAAGCATGCATCTCTGAGAATACTATATACAAAGTGAACCGATAAGTACGCTGGTGCATAATATTGAAATGAAAACTTAATAATTAAAATATACAGTACAGACCGATTGTACCAGTCGACACTCGACTGCCGAGTAGCTTAGATATGGATAACTAGTAACAAAAAAACTGCCGAGAGATGGAAAAGTTATCGAGGTATAGGTCAGTAACAAGGGGTGGAGATGAGCTGTCAATTCCGCACAAAATCGTTTGCTCGGTTTTAAACTTTCGACAGACCTGCACCGTAACCCTAACTGGGATGATATAACATGCTCATTTAAAGCTGGTGTCACAATAAGAATACTTAAGCAAAATGTTGATAACTTGAACATTATTTCTTGATACAAGGACTACCTTTTCAATGAGACCAATGTTTTAAGGTCATTTATTTAAAATTAAACAAAAAGGTGACATACTTATTTAAAGCT